>CP129446.1:5136477-7536477 GCA_030445155.1 Quercus variabilis | reverse complement strand
AGCTCCATCAAACTCAACCTTGGTGGTGCTGCTACAAGCTCCCTCCTCCAAACGAGCTCAGAAGACATCAATATAGAGGATGATGTTAGTACCCAGCCACATTAGGACGACCCAAATGCTGATGCCCTTCTTGCTTGAAGACAAGACTTCAATATTTTGCTTATCCTTGTATTTTTCTTTTTCTTTTTATTTGGTCCGTTGTTTTGGACCTTTTCATGTAACTCAAGTACATTTACGTCGTCCATAGTTTTAGGACCAGCTCCCAAACAATTTGTTAAGCTTTAATTTTTTAAGGGTTTTTGGACGTAGGTCGTCTACCCTTTAATTGATGAATGAATGTTTATTTCCTTCACTTTTTCTTTTACTTACTAAAACATGTTGCATGGACGAATGTTTTTTGTGTCCAAGATATTGATCAACCTTGGCTTGTCCATAATAAGGGTTTGTACATGTTCAGTATTTTTCACCATTCTTTAAATTTTTGCAAGTGTAACTCGTCTTTATGAATGACAGTGGATTTTTTTTTTCAGCTTTATTTGTCCTTAGACTTGGTAGCTGATTTTGTACTGTCCACAAAGTCTAAGGCCCAACTTTTTACTCGTTTGAAGACTGGATTGTTTTAGCTAGTGTCCTTATCTAATGGATTAAACATTCATGTACACATTTCCTCATCCATAGGTTGGACTAACATGTTCAAGGCTAAACCTCGTCCATTGTTTGGACGAATATGCCTTATAAAGAAAAGATTACAGATGTTATGTCTCTGCGTCCAAAGAATTTACTCATCTTGGGACTTTTGCTTTTGGATCATTTTGAATAATAAAAATAATATGAAAGTTAAACATCATTATGTACATAAGTATTGTTTATAGACGAGGCATGTTGTAACACCCCGACCCAACTTTATAGTTAACCTATGTGCTCAAGTGGTTAATTATTATTTTAATCACTTACTTTTTAAATTAATAGAAGAATATTTAATAAACACATTATTTTATAATGCCTTTATGTAAGAAATGTAAAGATTATAAATACTTGAATGGCTAATTGTATTATGTATATATATTAAGTATGTACAAAACTATATTAAGTGGTTTAAGTTATTAGATACATAGTTGGTGTTTTAATCAAGCATAATGCATGAGATAGTATAGTAGAAATTCCACCCACACATGGAACCAGTTGAAATTCAATACATGCAAGGCCAAAGTTTCATGCATGTTGACAAACCCAAAAGACCAAGACTTGGCCGACCATGCAATGAGCAAACTCCACCTAATTTCTCTTTTCCAAGTAACTAGAACTTCCAAGAAGCTCCCTTCCTCTCACTTCCCATGGGTCCAAACAAATCAGAAATTTTAGCTCATTTTACTCTCTTTTCTCTTAAGGAAAGAGCTAGAAGCTCTCTTAAGTCCCTTTTGTCACACCCACGGGTCCACATATTAAAAGGAAGACAAGGTTCATCTCATTTCTTCTTTCTACTCTTTCAAAGCAACTAGAATAGTCAAGAACACTCTTCCTCTCATTCCCACGGGTCCAACACCAAAAGAAAGAAAAGCTCTCAACTCTTTTCTCCCTTTCACACCTACGGGTCCAGTAGCAAGAAGGAAGCTTCTTTCAACTCTCTCAAGCTCTCTACCTCTCATACTTACGGGTCCAGCCACTAGGAAAGGGAAATCCTTTCATGCAAGAGTGATTCTATTTCTTCATGGAACCAGAAATTTGGTAAGGGTCTAGCTACTCTCACCTTAGAATCCATAATTTCTTCATGGAATCTTTAGTAATGGTATTTGTGATTTGTGAAATTAGGAAATCACGAACTTGTAAATCTATATATATATATATATATATATAGTGTTTTAAGAAGCTTTGAAACTATGTTGATGGTTTGTTCAAGGTAGCTTAGGGTTTTTACTAATTAAGGATTGTGTATGACTAAGGAATTAAGAAAAAGTTAGGATGAGAACTTTTGATGTTACTGCTGGGATTTTTGTTGTATTTAATTTTACTATAAATGGTTAAATGACTGTATATAAGTGTTTTCTAACATGTCTAATTAGTGTATAAAATTTCCATATGAAAATACCATCATTTGATAATTGTTTGTGAATTTACAAGAAAATGTTGCAAAGCTGTCACTGTGACAAATTCTGTGTTTACGCATGATAAATTATGTATTAAATTGTATACAGTGAATTTGGATTCTAGGGATATTTCCTATGAAATCTAAGACACATATGGTTGTTATGGAAGTGATATCACATAATTTGGATCAATATAAAAATAATGGTTTAATTTTTAAGTTGCTTGAAATTCTGTCAGGACAGATTTGAGTATGCTGTCTTGTATGATTTTTAGTAAATCATGTTTTTATGCTTTGACTCCGAAATTGATATGGTATTTACTAGACATCCATAGGAGTTTCTCTGTAAAATTTCATGAATTTTGGATGTGATTTGATAGCCCATTTGTATTTTATGAATGAAGTATATGCTACTGGAATAAAACAGTGAATAGTAAGGAACATGCCTAACTTTGAGGATTTAATTCCATAGTTAGGATTAATGATTTAAGCTATAATTCATTATGCTCATCATTTGGTATGTCTGGATCATAGCTAAATTTTGTATAACTTGGTTCAAAGTTTAGTACTAAAAGGAGGGGTTCTAAACCATCCAACTGTTGTTTTCATGAAGCTGTCTTATTCAATGCGTTTTATGTTGCCATATGAGTGTATATGGTTATATGATCATGCTTAAAGGATTTTATGTTTATGTATACATTATTGCCCTAATCTCAAAACACCTTCTGAAATGAAGTTGGCTCTTTAGAGATATGATATTAATGTGAGAATGTTAGTTTCTCTATGATTGGTACATGATGTTGTTTGATGAATGTATTTTGTGTTTGTGGGAACCTCGATGAGGTGGGATTAGGATTTCCTTGATTCTAAGAGATAGGCTTTGAGATGAATGTGTAAGTTTATGATAAGGAATAATGGATAGTAATAAGTGATGTGCATGAAATATACAAGGTTTTCAGACCCGGACCGTTCATTGAACCGTAAAAGGGAGAGGTTCAAGGTTTTTGAGGTTGAACCGAGGTCGAACCGGGGTCGAACCGTGATGACGTCATAATTAATTTAATAATTAATTAAAGCCTAAATATAGGTATTAAATTTATAAAACTAGTAAAATTGACTAATATATTTATATATGTGAGGGAAATTTAATGATTTTCAAGCATATATTTAATAATTAAATAAGAAAGTTAATAAAGTAAAATAATAACCATGAAAACATTAAAATTTATGATTAATTTTTGAAGTAAAGTTGAATATCTTTGAAGGATTTTAATTATAATTTTTTTTATTCCTTGTAAGAGATGGATAATTTAATTAAGTAGAATAAAATTGTGTTAAGTTGTTTTTATAAAAAAAAAAAAAAAAAAAAAAAAAAAAAAAAAAAAAAAAAAAAAAAAAAAAAAATACAAAACTTGTTAAAGGGTTGGACCGCACGGTTCTTGACCGGTTCGTACGGTCCAACCCCGGTTTTAGGGGTTCACGGAATTGCCACATATGCCCGGTTCTTTATGCTTAAAAAACCGATTTTCATCACGGTTCACGGTTTTCACGGTCCGACCTCCCGGTCCGGTCCGGTTCTGAGAACTATGGAAATATATACAATAAAGTACTCACATTTCTACATATCTAGCCTTACTTTTATGTTATTTTGTGACTGATTATATAATATCTTTATGTTGTAGGTAACAAAGGCTTTACATGCAAAGTGGGGATAGGCCAATTGAATCAAGCCAACTTACATCCAGCCAGGCATGAATTCAACAGAAGATCAACCCAATTAAATTTGAGTCCAATTGGAGTAAGGAATTAAAGGAAATTTGCACCAAATCTAAGTCCAATTCGGATTAGGATTCCAACCTGCATATCAGTTAGTATTTTTGGCATAACTTTTGGGTCAAATGTCCAATCGAGATAATTCAAGTTGGGCTGGAAAATCAACTTAAAGGACTACAACTTTGTAGTTTACCAAAAGTCCAAATTTTGAAGTTAAATGGGCCAAAATTGTCAGTTAAGTGAAGCCCAAAAATCTGGGGTTTTCTCCAAATAGGAATTCAACTTGTTATAGGATTCCTTGACCTATTTAAAGGCTCTTTAGGGCAAAATTCAGAGTGGGGCTGAAGCTAGTGCTAGGGCTGGGGGCTGAACATAGAGAGTGCAGCTACTTCTTTGGTTTTCTTCCGTGACAGTTAGTTTTATTTTATTTGTCTAATTTAATGTTTAGTATTTTATTTTTGTGTTTTCTTTCAATTACCATGAATAGCTAAATTTATAATTAGGGTTGAGGATGAAACTTTGTTAAGGATTATTAGTAATATTTATGTGATTTGATTTTTCCCACAATAGTTGTTCTTTAATGATTTAAATTTTTCTTACTTCATATCAATTGACCAAGATGAGATTCTTGATATGAGTTCAATCATGTTTTTCTCATGATTTAGGATTTGTCTTAATTAATTGAATGCTTGGTTTATTAATTCTTGATTATAAAGTTGGATATCGTTTGTGATTTGTCTGTCAATGGATATAATTTATGATTTGATTTTTAGAATTAGATATATCTTGTGATTTGTTTGACTACGGTTACAATTGATGATTTGGTTTTATACTTAAGAAGCGAAGAAGAACATGCTTTTGATTTTTAAAATAAGGATTTTAATGAGAATATTTTCCATGATAGCAAGATTGATTTCTAAATTATCATGTAGTATTTGGGAAAAATTAATGATTATAAATATATCCTGATATGAATTAACAAGGCATATTCCAAAACCTTAATTCCTTTCCCTTGATTGTTTACATCTTTTTATTGCTTTATATCTTTTGGTTAGTTTAATTATTTGCTTAGTTTATTTAATTTCAAAACAACCAATTTTTATTAAACTAGATTAGGATTAATTTGGTTAAGATTTGATTAATTTTCCTACGTTCATTCAAGTTCTTGTGAGTTCGACCTCGTTCTTGTCAAACTATACTTTGGTACGGTTCGTACATTTGTGAGTATTTTAAAATTTCACAACAATAAGTTTTGATATTTGATTTAGGTGTTACAAGTACCCAAACCTAAGTTCCTTCGACCGTAGGCCTTTGGTTCCTTTGCTTTCAGGTAAGTGATAAGTTATATGGGCATTTGGTAAGTCATGAGGTTATTTTAAAGTATATTATGCATTAAAAGGTTTTTTATTAGAGATATGGCATGTAATCATGTTTCAGAAAAAGATACGTTCGTGAGCTTTCGAAATCTTATGCATATGATAAGCATATTGATGCCATCACTAATTCCATGAACATAATGTTAAAGAAAACAATGGAAATGCTATTATTATGAAATGTAATGTAAACGATGAATTTTAGTATGACGTATAAGTATGAAATGTTTTCGGGTTATGTCCTCTGGTGATTTGAACTCAGCTAGCAGGGGTTAATTATTGGCTTTCCCTGAAAAATGTTATATGTTTTGCCATTTAAAGTAGAGAAAATGGGGTTGCCCGTAATTCTAATTTGAATAAGACCTTCTCCCTAATGTGTATGGACGGCATGGAGGAACAAAACCTTGAGGGGATGTGCTAGCAGGCCTCCCAAAGAGGACAATATCATGCACACGGGGACACCTAAATGAGATGAGACCTTCTCTGTACAGACTTATTAGATATGGACTAACCAATATATTATAAATAGCTATATTATGTTATTGATCATGAGAGAATGATTTTGTTTAAATGCATTATGAAAAGTTAAAAGCTCTCACAAAAAGAAGTTTATGATGAAAAGAAAAGCTGTTCTTTAAAGATAAAAGTTTCTGAAGTTCTGTTGTGTTTTAAAGATAAAGAATTTGATGAAAAAGTTTTAGTATTTTGTAAAGATAAAGCTTCTGAGGAAAGTACAAGTTTATGTTAAGAAGTTATCAGATATCTGTTTTTCTTTATGAAACGTTAAGTTTTTTGATTATAAACGTTATAATATTTTACGAGAAGAAGTTTATGAAGGAAAGTTTTATTATTCTTAAGGATGTTTCTAGTTTAAGACAAAGTTACCGATTATCTGATTTAAGTTAAAATGATTATTTTGTAATGAGAATACATATATGGTGACTTTGTAAGAAATGAAAGAAATTCAATCCGAAAGGTTTTGGTAAAATTATTTTGATAAAAAAAGGGAGAACAATTATTTTCTTACAAAGAGCGTATAAGTTATTATTATAAATAGTATAAAATACTATGCATGAAAAGATGTTCTCCTATCTAAACGTTGATAAAATGAAATGAATTGATTACATGCATCCTTATTAAATTCTCATATATCTTACCTTTACTGAGCTGTGTAGCTCACCCTTTCCACTCTTTCAGTCAGAGGGAGCCTTAGTCGAGTTTTGGAAGGTGCTAGTTTTAGTTTTAACTGTATAGATTCCAAATTAGAAATTTTGATGTTAGTTTTGTATTATTTTGTATTTTAGGATCTAATGAAAGTTGTATACTTTAAAGCATTAAGAGATGTATTATGTGAAATTTAGAATTTGAGTAACTGGTGAATTATGTTATTCTTTGAGTATAGTGTAGATGCTCTGAACGTCAAGTGAAAAGTTATATCATTTAAGTAAAGAAGCAAGATAAGAAAAGAAAGAGGGAAGCTTTTGTAAAAGTTTTGTAAAAGTTGAGTTGGTTCTTGTTAATATCAGGATTAAGCTTGATATTAGCATGCCGGTCATGGTCACAAATCTGGGTATCGGGTTTGGGGCGTGACACATGTGCTTAGAAGCTAAAGCGTTAGAGAACTTGATAAATACAAACAAATACCACAAATCCATAATTCCATCCACACACCATATAGTTTAGAAACTAATATAGTTTTAGGGGTAAACACAATATATACCACACTATATATCATACTAACAATACGTAAATAGAACAAACTCCAAGCTCGTCCATGGTAATACTTATCTAGGCTGATGTCTCACTGATCGTACCTCTTCAGGTGTTCAACATTCCAAGGATGCTCCAAATTCCTTCCGTCCAGAGTCTCCAATTAGTAGGATCCTTGCCTTTTGCAATTGATAATTTTGTAGGGTCCTTTCCAATTCGGTCCCAATTTTCCATGGGCTAGGTTCTTGGTTGCTAAAGAAACCCTCTTTAAGACAAGGTCCCCTATGTTGAAACGCTTGTGTTTCACCATTGCATCATATTGCCTAGCCATGAGGTTTTTATACCTCGCTGTCCTTTGCTCTGCATTTATCCTCACCTTATCTATTAGATCAAGGTTTAGGTGAAGTTGTTCCTTATTTTCCTCGTCTTGATACTTCATCACCCATAGGAGTTTCCCCTATGGGGGTTCTTACTGTCGTCCTGTAGGCCCATTAAACATTTGGTAGCTCGTTTGGCCATACTCCCATTGCCCTTTCAAGCCGAGTATTGATGATTTTCAATAAGGATCGGTTTGCCACTTTTGCTTGGCAAACTCTGAGCCGTTTGCTTGAGGGTGGGCGGGTGAGGAGTAATGATTTTGAATTCCAAAGTGCTTACAGAAGTCTTTGAAAAGTACATTATCAAATTGTTGTCCATTGTCTAATATCAATACTCTAGGCACCCCAAACCTGAACACAATGTTCTTTCAGACGAAATTCTTGACATTTTGTTATGTGATTTTTGCTAGGGGTTCCGCTTCCACCCATTTGGTAAAATAGTCTATCCCTACTACAAAAAATTTCATCTGTCTGGTTCCAAGTGGAAAGGGACCCAAGATATCTAATCCCTATTGTGCAAATGGCCATAGGGCCATCATCAGGGTGAGATACTCTGAGGGCTGTCTATGGACATTAATGAATTGTTGACATTAATCGCAGACCTTGACATATGCCTTGGCATCAGCTTGGATAGTTGGCCAGTAGTATCCTGCACAGACGACCTTGTGGACAAGTGATCTGGCTCCTGAGTGGTTGCCACATACTCCTTTATGAACCTCCCTCAATACATATTTTGTCTCTTCCGGAGCTAAACACCTCAGAGAAAGTTATGAAAAACCTCTTTTGTATAGTACCTCGTCCATGAGAACATACCTAGCTGATCTGACCTTAAGCTTTTTGGTCTCGTCTTCCCCTGTAGAAGCTTTCTGTCCTTCAAGTATGATACTATTGGAGTCATCCAATTTCCTTCGCCTTCTATCTGCTGTACTTCTGGAAAATCTATGCTTGACATGTATTGAATTTCATCAAACTTGTCCATTGCTTCGTTTGCTGAGGCTTCCTTCGCTAAAGTATCTGCTTCCATGTTTTCTTCCCTTAGGATTTGAACAAAATCAGCTTCCTTAAATTTTTTCACAAGGCGTACCACCTTATTGAGGTATTTCCTCATTCGTTCTTCTTTGGCTTCACATGTCCCATTTACTTGGCCTATGACCAACTGAGAATCTCCCAAGATAAGTATTGATTCTACCTCCACAGACTTAACCAACCTCATATTCAACCTCATTGTTAGTTGTTTGATATTGCAGACGAACCTTATGCTTCAGCTTATCTCCTTCCAGGAATTGTAAAACAACTCCTATCCCTTTTGCATGTTGTGTAGACGATCCGTCCATATGAATGACCTACTTCTTACTGTTTTCCATCTCGTTTAAAGCGTCATAACTTGGAGTGAATTCCGCAATAAAGTCTGCCAAGACTTGAGCCTTTATTGCATTTCTAGGTTGGTACCTGATGTCAAATTCACTGAGCTCGATAGCCCATTGGATCAGTCGTCCTGCGGTTTCTAACTTGTTCATTGCCTTCTTGAGCAAATGGTACGTTATGACATTAATGACATAAGCTTGGAAGTAATGTCTCAATTTCTTGAAAGTTGTTATTAGTGCAAAGGCCAATTTTTCTATTAGTGGATATCATCCTTCTGCTCCTCTTAGCGCTCTGCTTGTATAGTAGACTGGTTTCTGCACTATTCCTTCTTCTCTGATCAATGCTGAACTCACAGCATGTGGAGTCACCGCCAAGTACAAGTACAATTCCTCTTCTAACACGGATGGACTCAGCAAGGGGGCCGTAATGAGGTATGTCTTCAGGTCTTGGAAAGCTTTTTGACACTCGTCTGTCCATTCAAATGCCTCTTTAAGAACCTTAAAAAATGGCAAACATTTATCAGTAGTTTTAGAGACAAACCTGTTAAGGGCAGTAACTCGTCCGGTAAGAGATTGGACTTCTTTGATGCTTCGCGAAGGCTTCATATCTAGTATTGCTTGTATCTTATTAGGATTTACCTCAATTCCTCTATGCGAAACCATGAATCCGAGGAATTTTCCTGATGAAACTACAAAAGCGCATTTGCTGGGTTCAACTTCATGTTGTACTACCTAAGTGTGTCGAAGGTTTCTTGCAGGTCGTCCAAGTGTTTCTCCTCATCCAGGTTTTTCACCAGCATATCATCTACATAGACTTCTACATTTCGTCCAATTTGTGGATGAAACATATGGTTGACCAACCTTTGGTATGTTGCCCCTGCGTTCTTCAGACTAAAGGGCATTACTTTGTAACAAAACAAGCCTTGATTGGTGATGAAGGATGTCTTCTCTTGGTTTGTCTCGTCCATCTTTATTTGATTGTATCTGGAGAAAGCATCCATAAAAGTTAGTAACTTATGACCTGCAATAGAATCCACCAATTGATCAATACGCGGTAATGGATAGCTATCCTTGGGGCAGACCTTGTTTAGATCAATAAAATCCACACACATCCTCCATTTTTCGTTTGCTTTCTTGACCATTACTACATTGGTTAACCAGTCTGGATAATAAACCTCTCGAATAAACTTCGCTGTAGTTAACTTTTGGACCTCTTCTTTAATGGTGTTGTCTCTCTCAAAGGCAAACACTCTCTTTTTTTGTCTCACAGGCTTCGAAGAAGGATATACATTTAAACGATGGGTAATGATGCTAGGGTCTATACTCGGCATATCCTTATGACTCCATGCAAACACATCAATACTTTTCTTTAAAAACTGGATGAGATCCTGCTTTGTCTTCTTTTCCAAATCCGCTCTAACCCTGGTATACCTCTCAGGGTTATTCTTGTCTAGGGAAATGTCTTCCAATGCTTCAATGGGCTCTGTCACAATTTTCCTTTCCTTAATGTTCATCGTCTGAACCTGTTCATCCATGGCCAACATGGCCAGGTAGCATTCTCTTGCAGCTAGCTGATCTGCCTGCACTTGTCCTACCCCATACTTCATAGGGAACTTAACTGACAGGTGGTAAGTAGACGTGACTGCCTTCCAATTATTTAAAGTTGGTCTTCTGATTGTAGCATTATAGGAGGATGAACAATCTACCACAAGGAAATTTACATCCTTGGTTACCTGTTATGGGTATGCCCCCACCACCATAGGTGATGTAACAGTACCTACAGGTTGTACTTTCATTCATCCGAAACCCACCAAGGGCGAATTCACTAGACGAAGTATATCTCGTCCTAACCTTATTTGCTGAAAAGCAGGATAATATAAAAATGTCTGTTAAACTTTCATTTTCCACCAACACCCTCCTGGTTGTATAGTTAGCAATGAGCAGAGTGATAATGATGGCGTCATCATAAGGGTGGCGAATTCTTTCAGCATCCTCGTCCGTGAATGTAATGGCTTGTTCGTTCGTGTTCTTCATCCTTGGTGGTTGTCCAGAGAGTTGAATGTTCTGCACTACCTTTAGGTATGTTTTCCTTGACTTGGACGATTGCCCTATTGAACCTCCTCCTATGATAACTCTTATTTCTCCAAGCAGAGGTCATGATGACTCTTCTAATTTCCCTCTCAACTTTTCGTCCTTATTGTCTCGTCTAAGGAAGTTTCTTAATTTTCGCTGTCTAATGAGATTTTCCATCTACTACTTTAAATTGAAACACTCGTTTGTGTCATGCCCATGGTCTTTATGGACATGGAAATACTTGTTCCTATTGCGCTTGTTGGGACCTCCCTTCATTTTCTCCGACCACTTCAAGGAAGGATCGTCCTTGATTTGCATGAGAACTTGCTTAAGCGGCATGTTCAATGGTGTGTATTGTTGATTCCGTATTGAAGGGCTTGCCTTCTTGTTATCTCAGTCCTTCTTATCTTCCGTTCGTCCCTTCTTTGGACGAGGACCTTACTCAGAGTGGCATGTGGGGTTTACTTCCATTCTCTCAGCTCTCTTCCTCTTCTTAGCTATGATTGTGTCTTCTGCAGTCATAAAGTTTTGGGTCGAATGGACGAGTTTAGCTATGGACTAAGGTTCTTTCTCATAAAGCTTGTGGATGAATAAATCAAAATTATCCCCATTATGAAAGGCTACCAATAGTAGCTTGTCATCCACCTCGTCCACCGTCAGGGCTTCCTTGTTGAAACGAGTGATGAAGGATCATAGACTTTCATTCTCTCCTTGTTCTATGGTTAACAAGTTGGATGAGGACTGTTTGTGCCTTTGCCCTCCGATGAAATTATTAACAAATAACTTACTCAATTCTTTTAAAGAACTCACTGTATTCGGGGGTATTTTGCTGAACCACACTCATGCCGGTCCTTTAAGAGTGGTAGGGAAGGCTCTACACATAATCTTATCTGGGACCCCTTAAAGGTGCATTGTAGTCTTGAAAGTAGCAATATGATCAAATGGGTCACGTGTTCCATCGTACAAATCCAATGAAGGCATCTTGAACTTTGAAGGCAAGGGGTGACCATTGATGGAAGCTGTGAAAGGGGAGTCTGTTTGGTGGACTAAATCTTCTACTGGATTTGCCCTTCTCATGTTCTCCCTCATCTCCTCCATAGCCTTCCTCATCTGGTCCATTTCCTTCTCCAAATGTGGCACCCTTCTTGACATGGTACCCCTTAATTGGCTTTCAGGTTCAGCATTTCCTATATCTTCCTGATTCTGGGCTTGACCTTTAGTGTACCCCTCATAGCGTTGCCTCTTCAAATTAATCTCCCTGGTCAACTCCTGATTATGACGGGTTAACTCCACCATGGCGGCTGCCATGGACTGCATGTGTTGAATAGAGGACTGTTGCATGACTGGGGCTGATTGAAAATTGCGATGGGGATTGCTTGAAGCATCCCTACTCTCCTAATGGCCTGGGCTAGTAGCTCTCGATCTGGTCCGAACCATTTAGCCTTTTGTCATAGAAAGACAAATCGTAAGACAATTAGACTCCCCACAGACGATGCCAACTAATAATGTTCTAAAAATTAGTAGGTTGGATGCTTCGAATCTTGATGATTTTGGAGACTTGAAAGATAAAAACAAGGAATCAAAGGAGACTGGGGTTCACCGGGCACAAATCCTCTGATGATGAAATTAGTTTCCCTCCTTTAAAATATAGATATCCAAACTTCTAGGAGTTACATATAGGAAAAAACTTAACCTTATTTTGTGGGGGATGAGTGTATACACAACTGCCATTGGAAGTTAAATATTCAATAAGAAGTTACAATGATATATCAAGATCTCACCACGTGGTTCGATACATCGGTTCATGTAGACTGAACCTATATTGAGGGTTGTCCATGTCTAGACAACCTCACTAGGTCTGGACGGGATTCTCTTAAGGATCCGTGTCTGAGGGTGAGGAGATGGCATAATTACCACGGTATTTCACATCCCATGAACCACTATTCCAAGACGAGTTCACATTCTGTGGACGACTATGCAAGGACGAGCTAGACTTAGTCTTACCCATCACTAATATATTAGATTCTTGTATTTCATAATTTTCAAATATCAAAATATAACTTAGAGAAATGTTTATGGATATCTTAGGGTCAATTGTTAGTGAATCATTTTAAGAAAATTTTATGGGTAAAAAAAAAGAAAAAATTAATGTTTTGACAGTTTTTTCTATTTCCTATAAAAGTAGTGTAAAAATTTTCCTAAAATAATTTGTTAACAATTTTTTTAAGGGCATCTGTTAGCAAGACCCTATAAATTATATCAAATGACCTAATAATTATATTTTTTTGGGCAAGTATAGGGGTCTACAACTATTTGTAATAAATAAGAAAAACTTAAATAAACCCTAAGATTTTTTTTTTTAGAACATTTTGTCTACCTTTACTCTTATTTATTTATTTTTTTTATTATAACTAAAATGTGTTTGTTTAGTTTACAAGAATTACAAATAATTCTAGTACACATTTTTTTTTTTAAAAACTATATTTTTGCTACAATTATCTTATGTGGTAGACTGTGATTAGCCGTCTATACTGATACATAAACCATCACTTTTTCTCCATTGTCATATATACAATTGTAACAAAAATTGTGGTTTTTTTTAGAGTAATTCTAGGAGCACCGAATTTGACATATTTTGTATCACAACTTGCTATGTGACGAGTTGCGATTAGTGAAAGTGTGTTCCCACATGACCCACTATCACATCTTCATCAATCACAACTCGTCGTCACGTAACGAATTGTGGGACAAAGTTGTGCTAATTTCAATGGTCTAGCATTATTTTTTTTTTAACGTATTTACGAAAATTTTTGGCCTTTTACTGTTGCTTTTATTCCACGGACACCTTTTTCTATTCTTTTTGGCTAAAGGAATCATAATCAATAATCCAATAAGTAATGTGGCAATATTAGCATCTAAACTCTTTTTTTTTTTTATTGGATTGCTATCTTTGTGATATTGATCGGTAAAGTGTTCTTCAACAGAGCACACCCAAACTGGCCAACACTTAGAAGAAAAAAAAAAAAAAAAAAATCATACCAACCTTTACTCTCTCTTTGTTAGGGTTTTCGATTTTCACTCAAAGCTTTGTTTTTTCAGCCATGGACTCCGGCGACGAGATCAACATCTATAGCGACAATGAGGTCAATGATTATTACGGCGAAGATGCAAACAACAGTGACTGTAACTATGACTCGTTGATCAAAGAAGAGGATTTCGTAGATTCTGATTCCGGTAGTCCTGCTGCTAAAAGGCCTCGTCTTGAAGGTCCTAAAGATCAAAACTACACGGTGTTGAAGCGATCAGATATACGTGAACGCCAAGAGAACACTATTGCAGAAGTTGCCACGGTTCTCTCTGTATCAACAGCCGTCGCAACAGTTTTACTTCTTCACTATAATTGGAGTGCTGGTAAGGTTCACGAGGCATGGTTTTCTGACGAAGATCGAGTCAGAAAAAACCTGGGTTTATTACCCATCATCGAATTTCCATTTGACAGTACTGAAGTCATATGTGGAATATGTTTCGATTCGTTCCCAACACGTGATGAAATTGTCTCAGCCGCATGTGGTCATCCTTATTGTGTCGAATGTTTTCGAGATTATGTCAGGACTTCGATCAACGATGGTCCTGGATGTTTGATGCTGAGATGCCCCGACATGTCTTGTTCTGCGGTTGTTGATCGAGACATGGTGAATAGCTTGGTTTTTGAGGAGGAAAAGCAGAAGTATTCGACTTATCTGTACAGGTCTTATGTCGAGGAGAACAAGAAGATCAAGTGGTGTCCTGGTCCGGGTTGCGAGTACGCAATTGAGTTCGATGACAATCAAGGTTGGGATGTGACTTGTGCTTGTGATTTTAGTTTTTGTTGGAATTGTGTTGAGGATGCTCATCGACCAGTGGTTTGTGAAACTGTGGCTAATTGGATAGCGAAGAACCATGATGAGTCTGAAACCAAGACTTGGATATTGGCTCAAACAAAGCCTTGTCCCAAGTGTGCAAAACCAATTGAAAAAAACGCAGGGTGTATGCACATGACATGCAATCCACCCTGTAATCATCAGTTTTGCTGGATATGTCTTGGTGATTGGCGTAATCATAGGAAATGTAATGGTTATGAGGAAGATAAGAAAAAAGAGGTAAAAAAGGCAAAGAGACATGTAAAGAAATACAATCATTACTATGAAAGATGGGCAGCTAATAACTTGTCAAGGCAAAAAGCTGTTTCAGACTTGCGTACGGTGCTAACCGAGCAGATTGAGAAGCTTGGTGAGATGCATGGCAAAACCCAATTTCAGCTTGGGTTCATATTAGAGGCTTGGCAACAAATAGTTGAATGTAGAAGAGTGTTGAAGTGGACCTATGCATATGGGTACTATCTGCCTAGGGGTGAGAAGGCTAAGAAGCTGCTTTTCGAGTTTTTGCAAGGGGAAGCAGAAGCTGGTCTTGAAAGGCTTCATGGATATGCTGAGAAGGAAGTGAGGCAGTTTCTCAAAGATCCTGAGGGATCAGTAAATTTCGAAGAGTTCGAGTTAAAGCTGAAGAGCTTAACGGGAATTACTAAAAATTACTTTGAGAAGCTGGTTAGAGCATTAGAGAATGGCCTATCAGAGGTGCAAACTTTCAAATAGCATTGGAATTGTGATTTGTCAACTCCTGGGAAAACGGAACTTGCGAGATGTGTCAAACGCACCAGTGAAAGACATTTCAGCATCTCTTTGTGGTGAAGGAATGCACTGTTACTATTTATTTAGGTTCTATCTATGTCCAAATTTAAATAATCTGTTTTAGATCCATTATTTTGATCTTTGTAATCTCTCATTGCTCTATCTATTCGATTATTGTTGATTTTAATGGGTTTACAATCTTTCTCTTTTAGGAGAGCAGAGCATCCCATGTTTTGAGATATGTGAACTCTCTAATTAGCCTTTTGGTTATAATTAGGTGAAAAGAATTTTTAATATGTGCGAATAGAATTACTCATAAATAGTGCATATACCATTGCTCACGAAAAATTAAATTAAAAAATTAAAAAGATTTATTTATTTTTAGATAATTGTTGGAGAAACCTATAGATCGAGGTCTTATTTGAACTCACCAAAATCATCATCTTAAGGTTCGTTTGGATAACGTTTATTTTGTTGAAAACTGAAAATATTGTAGAAAAATAATTTTTAAATGTGTGAATAGTATTGTGAGACCTATTTTTAATAAAAAAGTTACTAAAAAAAGAGGTTTGTGGGTCCTGTGAATAGTGCACGAGACCCACTGGATGTGTGTTTCAGCGCTGAAACGCTTTAAAAAAAGAAAAAAGAAAAAGAAAAAAAGAAAACGCAGACGCACAAATAGTGTTTTTCAGCACTATCCAAATGCACACTTAATTATTAGTGAAACTTGGCATGAGTTTGGATTGGGTGTTTTGCTCAATCTATGTGTTTTTCATTTTTTTTAGTGGGTCCCATAGGTATTGTTCACGGACCACCAAATTCAGCAAAACGCAGATTTCTAGGTAAATTTGGGTCTCACAGCACTATTTACATATTTAAAAATTATTTTGTTACAGTATTTTCAGCAAATAAGTAGTATCCAAATACACCCTTGGAAGGCTTTGCTTATGTAACCTACAAAAGTTTTTAGGGTAAGAAAAAAGGGAGTAATGTAGTGGAGACCAAAATGAGGAAGACAAGTCGAGTTGTAAGTCTGAAAAACCAATGTACCGCACCAATCTAGTTACACCATCACCAGTAGCTTTTCAAATTGGCTCAAATTTTGTAAGATTCTATATTGATGTTATTGTTGATTTTATGTATTGTGAGATTATTGTATATTCAAGTTTTTTATTTTTTTTATTATAATTTTCTTATTTTTCATGCAAGTCAAACCCCTAAAAATGTTTCCCACAACATTTTTGAGAACAAGAAGCAATCAAACACTAGAAACAACCTTTTTTTTTTTTTTTTACAATGATGTGGGATCTCACCAAGGTAGAGCCCTTTGGATGGTACTCCTAGAGAGTAAACCGCGGAAACACAACTCCACACACCAAAATTGTGTATTTGCCAATTCAGAGAAATTCTTTGTGGGGATCGAACCTAGAATATTTGGGTATACAACTTATCCCAAACCTCCAAACCACTAGGTTGCATCTTGATGGATCAAAAAACAAATTATTTTTCCAAAAATATTTTCACCTAATGAAAATATTTTACATTGAAACAAGTGCATTCAATCATAGAATAGTAGATTCAATCATAGAATAGCACAAGAAAAAACTTGGTGTTTGACAACTCCAATACGAAGTGCCATAAAAAGTACACTAGTCTCACGTTGGCCGCATGAAGTCATTCTTGAATACAGACTTTCCTTCTAAAGTCTTCCATTTGTACCCTTTTACCCTTATAGAGATGAAGAACTACATGTAATATGCAATATTTGTTCAATTGATTTGTGGATGTACAAATTAGTAAACAAATTATGGTTGAATTAAACATTCACAATAAAAATTAACAATTTCTCCAATAATAAAAAATTATGTCACAATCAATATGATGAATGATTGTATTCAGATCTCTTTGAGTGTCTAACTAATTTCTTAGATATATGCAATCCCCCTATCTCATCCCACACACACCAAGATATTACAAGAAATAATTACTCGGGACCTCAAGATGCTGATAAGAGGTTTCAAATCTAAAATTTCATTCATATCATGAAACTTTAAAAACCACTAAGTCAACCATTTGATGTTAACCAATATAATTATTAAATTCAATACTTTTTGTTTAATTATGACCTAAATATGGTCAATTAGTTTTGTAAATCAAACTAACCTAAAATATTCCTATGACATAAATAATTAATTAAATTCAATGAATCCTAATATATTAGATTCCTGTATTTCATAATTTTCAAATATCAAAATATAAATTAGGGAAATGTTAACGGATGCCATAAGGGTATTTATTAGTTACTAGTCAGGGCAGCATGTGCAAGGCACGTTCTAGCGATGGGAAAAAAAAGTAATGATTAGGATCAATTTTATATTTTATTTGTATCACAAAATAAATATACAAATCATTTGATTTTTAAAATACATAGAGATTTACATTAATCAAAAGAAACATTAATTTTAAGAATTTTGATAATTATGTCCTAAAAAGTTAATCTCATTCATATAAGACCGTGACAGATCCCAATTCAATATTTTATTATTTTATTTTGACCTATAACTTACACCTTAATAGTTGTAAATATATTGTAATAACAACAAAATGTCACGACATTTTTAGTTGTGCTAGATCTCGGTATAATATTTTATTATTTTTTTAATTTTATTTTGATCCATAAGGAATTGACACATGTGTCACAATATTTTCATAATATCTCTATGCATACATTGTACTTAATTACAATGTAAATTTATATTGTAAACACAAAAAAATTGGCAAATTTTGTACGCATTTACAAAACTTGTACAATATTTACCATTTTTTGTGCAAATGTGTATAATATTAACCACTTTTGTGTATTTACAATGTAAACTTGAATTGCAAGTACAAAGTAAACATATAAAGATCTAAAAAAAACAAACAACAAAAACAAAAACAAAGCTCAAACCAATTGGCATACTTGAAGGGGGAAAAAAAAAAGAGGAAGAAAAGAAAAAGTGCACCTCACTAATTGAATTAACCAAAAAAACACTATTCATGAGCCTGTGGCTCTTTTTATACTATTAATAGATATGCCAACTTACATAAAAAAATTTTTTTAAAAAAAAAAAACACAAACTGATAACTGGAAAAAAAAAAAAAAAAATCTTTAGGCATTGTAGAAATTATTGTTAAAATGTTGTGGATTTAGCATTTTTTTTATTTGATCTATAAGAAACTGAGATCTCAACAATTGTGAAAATATTGTAATAACAATTGATGGTGTAAGGAAACTGCTCGGAGTCTTATGTTGTCCAAATGGGCTGTCCATGACAAAAAAAATGGAGGATGAGACGAGGAAAATATGCCTAATAACCTCGTCCCTCTTATGCTCGACCCTAATATGAACGTCGTCCATCCTTAGTAATGGACGGACGAGGTTACTGGGCCCTAAGCGTATTGGGTTTTTTGATAACTCATGTCTTCACCAAAGGATCCATCAGGGACGGGTTGTGTCGTTACGAACCAAACCCTTTGCCAACCGTTATGGAGCATAAGTCCCAACGAAGTAACTTCCATGGTTGTTATGGAAGTTATCTTCGAATATTCTAAATTCCTCAACAATAGGAACGGTTATTAAACAAGTAACTGCTCCGTGAACGATATATAAGCATTCCCAAATGTAGTGGTAAGGCATTCAAGCATTTTTCCATAACTTTCAATAACACTTCCTTCTTACAATGAATTACAAATCCACTAACTTTATCATCGGAGGATTCTTGACTGGCCTCCATCGGTCTCCTCTGATCTTGTGTTTGTTTTCTTTCAGGACTTAGCCTTAAGATAATCAACGCCTAAAATTTTCAGCCTACTGATTTCTAAGGATTCATCAGTTGGCGCCATCTGTGGGAAATCGAAATTTCTTGCGCTCAGATTTTAATCTTGAGTTTTGTAATTTTTTTCTCCAACAAAGGGTTGAAATGGTTCGGACAAGATCAAGGGCTACTAGTCCAGGTCCTCAAGAGAGTAGAAATGCTTCTAGTATCCCTCAATGTGACCGTTAATCGGCATCTGCCATGCAATCATCTTCTGTCCAACATGTGCAATCCATGGCTGCTGCCATGGCGGAGTTAACTCGCAAGAACCAGGAATTGAGAAGGGAGATTAATCTCAAAAGACAACGGCATGAAGTCTATGGAGAGGAGCATGGTCAAAGCCAGGGTGATGGAAGAAATACAGAGCCAGAGAGCCAATCAAGGGGTATTGCACCAAGGAGAGTGCCACACTTAGAGAGGGAAATGGATCAGATGAGGAAGGTTATGGATGAGATGAGGGAGAACATGAGGAGAACTAACCCCGTGGAAGACTTAGTTCACCGAATAGATTCCCCCTTTACGCCTTTTATCAATGGCCACCCCTTGCCTTCGAAGTTCAAGATGCCTTCCTTGGATTCATATGATGGAACACGTGACCCGTTTGATCACATTGCTACTTTTAAAACTACGATGCATCTTCAAGGGGTCCCTGATGAAATTATGTGTAGAGCCTTCCCTACCACCCTTAAAGATCCGGCATGAGTCTGGTTCAGCAAAATACTCTCGAACTCAGTAAGTTCTTTCGAAGAATTGAGCAAATTTTTTGTTAATAACTTCATTGGGGGACAAAGACACAAGCGTTCCTCGTCTAGCTTGTTAACCATAGAGCAAGGAGAGAATGAAAGCTTGCGGTCCTTCATTACTCGCTTTAATAGGAAAGCCCTCAACGTGGACGAGGTGGATGATAAATTATTGTTGGCGGCCTTCCATAATGGAGTTAATTCTAACTTATTCATACATAAACTCTATGAAAAAAAGCCTCAGTCCATGGCTGAACTCGTCCATTCGGTCCAAAATTTTATGAATGCAGAGGATGCGATCATACTTAAGAAGAGGAAGACAGCTGAGAGAATGGAAGCAAACCCTGCTCGTCATGCTGAGCAAGGTCCTCGTCCAAAGAAGGGACGAACGGAGGAAAGGAAAGAATGAGACAATAAAAAGTCGGGCTCTTTAGCACAGAATCAACAATATACCCCTTTGAACGTACCACTTGAGCAGGTTCTCATGCAAATCAAAGATGACCCTTCCTTGAAGTGGTTGGAGAAAATGAAAGGAGATCCCAATAAGTATAACAAGAACAAGTATTGTCGCTTCCATAGAGATCATGGGCATAACATGAATGAATGTTTCGATCTGAAGTAGTAAATTGAGAATCTCATAAGGCAAGGGAAGTTAAGAAACTTCCTTGGACGAGACCACAAAGACGAGAAACTGAAAGGGAAGGTAGAAGAATTATCACGACCACCGCTAGGAGAAATAAAAGTTATCATTGGGGGAAGTTCAATAGGCTAATCGTCCAAGTCAAAAAAGGCATACTTGAAGGTAGTGCAAAGTATCCAACTTTCTGGATGATCACCAAAGGCAAGGTCCACAGATGAGCAGGCGATCACTTTCACGTACGAGGACGCCAAGAGAATTCACCATCCTCACGATGATGCTATTGTTATCACCTTACTCATTGCTGACAACACAACCAGGAGAGTGCTGGTAGACAATGGAAGCTTGGCAGATATTCTATATTATCCAGCTTTTCAGCAAATGAGGGTTGGATGAGACTAGCTTCGTCCAGCACAGTCGTCCCTAGTAGGTTTCGAAGGAATGAAGGTACAGCCTGTAGACACTGTTACATTGCCAGTAGTGGTGGGGGCATATCCACAATAGTTAACCACGGATGTAAATTTTCTGGTGGTAGATTGCTCGTCATCTTATAATGCTATAATTGGAAGGTCGACTTTAAATAGGTGGAAGGCAGTCACGTCTACCTACCACCTGTCAGTTAAGTTTCCCACGGAGCATGGGGTAGGGCAAGTATAGGGAGACCAATTAGCAGCAAGAGAGTGTTATCTAGCCATGTTAGCCATGGACGAGCAAATCCAGGCCATGAATATTGAAGAAAGAGGTGTGGCAGAACCCACTAAAGCATTGGAAGATATTTCCTTAGATGAAAATAAGCCTGAGAGGTGTACCAGGGTTGGAGTAGACTTAGAAGAGAAAATTAAGAAGAACCTTGTTTGGTTTTTAAAGAGAAATATTGATGTGTTTGCCTAGAGTCATGAGGACATGTCAGGTATAGATCCTAGTGTCATTACCCACTGTTTGAATGTATGTCCTTCCTCCAAGCCAGTGCGACAAAAGAAGAGGGTGTTCGCCCCTGAGAGAGATGATGTTATCAAAGACGAAGTTCAAAAGTTAATTGTGGCGAAGTTCATTCGAGAAGTGTACTATCCAAATTGGTTGGCCAATGTAGTAATCGTCAAAACGGCTAACAGTAAATGGAGAATGTGTGTAGATTTCACCTATCTAAACAAGGCTTACCCCAAGGATAGCTACCCGCTGCCACGCATTGACCTGTTGGTAGATTCAACTGCAGGCCACAAGTTGCTTAGTTTCATGGATGCTTTCTCAGGATACAATCAGATAAAGATGAACGAGGCAGACCAAAAGAAGACATCCTTTGTCACTAGTCAAGGCTTGTTCTATTATAAGGTGATGCCCTTCGGTTTAAAGAACGCGGGGGCAACATATCAGAGATTGGTTAACCACATGTTTCATCCACAAATAGGGCAGAATGTGGAAGTCTATGTAGATGACATGCTGGTGAAGAGTCATGATGAAGAAAAGCACCTAGACGACCTGCAGGAGACATTTGATACACTAAGGCAGTATAACATGAAGTTAAACCCCAGCAAATGCGCTTTCGGAGTATCGTCTGGGAAATTCCTTGGATTCATGGTTTCCCATAGAGGGATTGAAGCGAATCCTGATAAAATTCAAGCAATACTGGATATGAAGCCTCCGCAAAATATTAAAGAAGTTCAGTCCCTCACTGGACGAGTCGCTTCCCTTAATAGGTTTGTCTCTAAAGCTACTGACAAATGTTTGCCATTTTTTAAAATTCTTAAAAAAGCATTTGAATGTATCAATAAGTGTTAGAAAGCTTTCGAAGATTTGAAGACGTATCTCACTAAAGCCCCCTTACTAAGCCTGTCCATCCTGGGAGAAGAATTGTACTTGTATTTGGCAGTCACCCCACTTGTAGTGAGTTTAACGCTGGTGAGAGAAGAAGACAAAGTGCAGAGGCCTATGTACTATACAAGTAAAGCACTAAGGGGAGCAGAAGGGCGATATCCGTTAATGGAGAAATTGGCTTTTGCATTGATAACAACTTCTAGGAAGGTAAGGCATTACTTCTAGGAAGCTAGGGCATTACTTCCAAGCTCATGTCATCAATGTCATGACGGATCATCCCCTCAAAAAAGCAATGAACAAGCTGGAGGCTACAGGACGACTGATCCAATGGGTTGTCGAGCTCAGTGAGTTTGATATCAGATATCAAAAAAGACTCGCCATAAAAGTTCAAGCTTTGGCAGACTTCATTGCAGAGTTTACCCCAAATTATGATGATTTAGATGAAGTGGAGAATGGAAAAAAGTGGGTTATCCATGTGAATGGTTCGTCTACATAGTATGCAAGAGTAATAGGTGTAGTCCTATAGTCCCCAGAAGGAGATAAATTGAAATACAAGGTTCGGCTACAGTACCAGACGACAAATAATGAAGTTGAGTATGAAGCCCTCCTCAAAGGGCTGGAATTGGCTAAGTCTTTGGAGGCAAAGTCAATACTCGTTTTGGGAGATTCTCAGTTGATCATGGGCCAAGTAAATGGGATATATGAGGCTAAGGAAGACTGAATGAAAAAGTACCTTCATAGGGTAAAACGCCTTATTAAAAAATTTGAAGAAGCTGACTTTGTCCAAATCCCAAGAGAGGAGAACATGGAAGCTTATACCTTAGCGAAAGAAGCCTCAGTGAACAAAGCCATGGATGAGTTTGTCAAAATTCAATACATACAAGGTATAGATATCCTAGAAGTACAACAGGTAGAAAGCAGAGGAAACTGGATGACCCCGATTGTATCATAATTGAAGGACAGACGGCTCCTAGAAGGGAAAAATGAGGTTAGAAAGTTGAGGGTGAGATCAGCCAGGTATGTTCTTATGAACAAAATACCATACAAAAGAGGCTTTTCTTAACCTTATCTTAGGTGTTTAGCTCCAGACAAGGTGAACTACGTGTTGAGAGAAGTTCATGAAGGAGCATGTGGCAACCATTTAGCCCGGTCACTCGTCCACAAGGTCGTTTATGCATGATATTACTGGCCAAACATGCAAGCTGATGCTATGGCATATGTCAAAGCCTACGATCAATGTCAACGGTTTAGTAATGTCCCTAGACAACCATCGGAGTACCTTACCCCGATGACGGCCCTATGGCCTTTTGCACAATAAGGGCTAGACATCTTGGGTCCTTTTCCATTGGGCACAAGGCAAATGAAGTTTCTAGTAGTTAGCATTGATTATTTCACCAAATGGGTGGAAGTAGAGCCCTTAGCTAATATCACACAACAGAATGTTAAGAATTTTGTATGGAAGAACATTCTGTGTAGGTTTGGGGTGCTCAGAGTATTGGTATCCGATAACGGACGACAATTTGATAATGCACTTTTTAAAGACTTCTGTGAACACTTTGGAATTCAAAATCACTACTCCTCACCTGCCTACCCACAAGCGAACGGTTAAGCTGAAGTTGCAAATCGATCCTTGTTGAAGATCATCAAGACTCAGTTTGAGGGGGCAAAGGGAGTATGGCCTAACGAGCTACTAGGTGTTCTATGGGCATACCGGACGACGGTGAGAATCCCTACAGGGGAAACTCCTTTCAAGCTAGCATATGGAACTGAAGCAATCATACTTGCAGAAGTGCATATGGCCAACCACAGAGTAATGACGTATCAGGATAAGGATAATGAGGAACAACTCCATTTGAGCCTTGATCTAATAGATGAGGTAAGGACAAATGTAGAGCAAAGGACAGCAAAATACAAGAACCTCATGGCTAGGCAACATGATGCAATGGTAAAACCGAGGCGCTTCAACATAGGAGATCTCATCTTGAGAAGGGTTTCCTTGGCGACCAAGAACCCGGCTCATGGGAAACTGGGTCCTAATTGGAAAGGTCCCTACAGAGTTGTTAATTGTAAAAGACAAGGATCCTACTACTTGGAGACCCTAGACGGGAGGAAATTGGAGCATCCTTGGAATGTTAGCACTTGAGGAGGTATTACCAATAAAATGCCAACCTGGACGAGCCTGGAAACCATTTATCTACTTGTCTATATACATAAGTTTGTTTACTTACGTATCTTTAGTGTTGCTTTGTTATTATTGTATTAAAGTTATGGACGAAGTTATGGTTTGGTTTGTATTTATTTTCCTAAAAGGCATGAACTTCTAAGTGCATGCCTCGTCTGTGAACAATATTTATGCTATGTACATAATGTTATGTGACTTACTGGTTTTCATATCACTTTTGTTTAAATCAACCCATGAGAAGGCCAAAAAGCTCAAGAAGAAAAAATTCTCTAGACGCAGAGATGTAACGTCAATAAGCCTTCCTAAGGGTAAAGCAAAATCAAGGCATGCTCGTCCAAAGTTAAGGATGAGGTAAAGCCTATACCTTCAGCAAACCATAAAGCCCAAGGCATATTTGTCCATATCATGGACAAAGTAAGGCATAATGCATATCCAGACCATGGATGAGGAAATGCATAGACGAGTGTTTAAAACTTGTTAAGGCACCTAAAACATTCCAGTCCATGAACGAGCAAAATGCAGGGTCTTATCCTCATTAAACATGAAAATCAGCCAAGTCTAAGGACGGGTAATGCTAATAATTACCATTTCACATGGACGAATTACACTTAGTGAAATTCCAATAAAAATAGTAAAAGTATATATATATATGAAATGTAGACGAGCCAAGCATGAAGTCTTGTATATGAAAATAAAAACTCTTGTCCATGCATATATAAAAGACAAATAACAGCATTCATTTAATTGTTTCAAGGGCGGACAACCAATGTCCAAGCACCCTTGCAAAATTAAAACTTAAGTTGTATAAAAACTCGTCCTCAAACCATGGACGAGCCTAATGTGCTTGAATTACATAAAAAGAACAAAGAAAGAGAACATGAACATTAAAATGTTTACTAAACTGAAGGAGCATCAACATTAGGATCGTCCTGAAGAGGCAGGGTTGTAGCATCGTCCTCAATATTGGCGTCCTCAGAGCCGGTGTGAAGGAGAGAACTAGTGGCAGCAGCATTCAAATTAAGTTTAATGGAGCTGAAGTCCATGCCAGGGAACTTTTCTATAGCATCCATTTTGAAATCCTCAAAGCCTGCTGCATAATTAGTGTCCAGAATATCAGTATATTGTTTAGACGCTTTAAATTCAGCCACTGCATCTCCTTTCGCCTTGGAGAGAAAAATACTTTGCTCGTCGTTCTTTTTCTGCAAGTCCTCAAGACGAGTATCTTTCTCCACTGCGTTAGCCTTCAACTCCTTAACCAAATTTTGTAACTCTTTCACCTTGTCCTTAGCTTTGGCAGCCACCTCAGCCCATTTCTTAGCCTCGTCCTTCACCTCCTGAATCCTCGTCTTTAACAAGACCCTCGTCTTGTCCAATCCTGTGGCCTGCCTAAACGCTACTATAAACTTTAACATGTGTTTGCGTAAAATAATCTGCAAACGCACAGAATCGTAACAAGTAGTAAAGTATTTTTAGAAAACGAATGTCGAACCCACAAGGATTAACTATGTTATTGAATACCGAAATTCACTAAATAAATTACTATTTGGAAAATTGAAAATAAATGGAATGTTCTACTATCTAAATTAAGTTAAACTATTTAATAAAAATAAATCTACAAATAGAAAAGGATTAACAAAGCGTGAAAATCTAACAGCGTAAAAATATGATAAGAATGGATCTAAAGCAATTGATTTCACCTAACAAATCCCACACAATTTATTCTTCCTAATTATTAAATTCTAATAATCTCCCATTGATGATTAAAAATTCCTTAAGTATTCAATATCTTCTCTCGAATAATATCAAAAATATCTTCAACTAACAATTCCATATCTCTATGTGAATTTAATAAATTGGAGACTCATTACGTACTTTGAATTTTCTGAAAAATCACACTAATTGCGGTAAAGCATCTATACTTTCGCTCAACTAATGGTGTTTAATTCTAGAACTAAAATAACAAATCACCTCTCGGTCTCATTGTAATTCAATTGATCAAACAATAATTCATAAAGAAAAATAGTAAACATTAAGAATAAGAATTAAACACTCAATCATGGAAATAATAAAAATAAAATAACTCAGAAAATAAATTGTGTTCATTGCTAGACTACATCAATGCTCTAGAAAATAAAATTTAGTTCATAATAAAATTGAAAAGAAAACAAATAAAACTTATGTTTTTCATTTGAATTGGTTGATCAACATGAAGCTCTCGCCTTTGTCCTCAGATACTCCTATTTTGAAAGACTCCCAAAAGCAAATTCTTTTATACAGCGCCTCCTTTTCCTCTCAGGTTTCTCCCTCCTTCTTTTTACCCTAAAGAGCCTTTAAATAGGTCAAGGAATCCTATTACAAGTTGAATTCCTGTTTGGAGAAAATCCCAGATTTTTAGGCTTCATTTAACCGACGATTTTGGCCCATTTAAATTCAGAATTCGGACTTTTGGTAAACTACAAAGTTGTAGCCCTTTAAGTAACTTTCCAACCCAACTTGAATCATCTCGATTGGATATCTGAGCCGAAAGTTATGCTAAAAATACTAACTGATGTGCAGGCTGAAATCCTAATCTGAATTGGACTTGGATTTGGTGCAAATTTCCTTTGATTTCTTGCTCCAATTGGACTTGAATATAATTGGCCTAGCCCCACTTTGCATGTAAAGCCCTTATTACCTGCAACACAAAGATATTATATAATCAGTAACAAAATAACATAAAAGTAAAGCTAAATATGTAGATATATGAGTACTTTATTGTATATATTTCATGCACATCAACATGGCCTATAAAAAAAATTAAAAAAAAAAAAAAAAAAAACAAACAACAAATGAAACTTAAAAAAATAAATAAATAAAAAATAAAAAAGAAGAAGAAGAAGAAGAAGAAATTTTTTAGTAAAGACTAGGGAAAGATGTTACCTTAAAAAGATCATAAACACTAGAGTGTTCAAAATCTTTAAGGGACATGTCATAGCAAGTGTTTGTATCTTCGTCAGAAATAGCATTCTTGAAACGTTCCCAGGCCAGATCTTCATTTTCAATAATATTTGAAGAGACCTTTTGGGAAGCTTGAGACGAGGCTGTTGGGACGAAGGAGGATTAGGCTTGACTACTTGGGACGAGCCATGCCTGACTTTCTTGCCTCGTCGGCTGGGGAGATTTTCTAAACCTAAGTTCTTAGACAAAGTCTTCCTTTTATCCCTAGCCAATGGATGAGCTTGAAACTCAGTCTCAAGATGAGCCCCCTCACCAGTTACTTCTTTTCCTTTGTTTCCTTTCATGGTTGTCATTCCTAAAAAAGAAAAAGGAGAGTTTTCTTTAGCACTAAAAAAAAAAAATGAAAATAGACGGTGCAAGAAATGTTTGGAGTTTAAAACTTACTTTTTCTCATAGTAACTTCGTGTGCAAGTGCTTCTTCGGACAGGTTAGGGCCTAATCCCCACTTGACAAATCACCTAAGTGTAACCAAAGAATGAAAATCCCTATCTGTGTCTAGACGAGCCCTGTGGACCCGGTCGCGATGCAACTTGCTTAAGGAAGGTTGTTCAACGGCTGTAAGGAAACAAGTAAAGGTTAAAAAAAAAAAAAAAAAAAAGGAGAGGGGTGAAGCTAAGGGACTTACCCTCAGGACGAAGGTTCCCTAGGTCCCCAGCATAACGACCAAATGTATCTCGGCCAACATCCATAGGATTCCCAGCCTAGAAGCCGGAGACGAAGAAAAACTCCGTCTTCCACTTCTTGTTAGACAAGGCCAAAGATTTAACCAGTCTACAATTTCTACCTCTGGCTGTGAATTGATAAAAGCTAAGGGATTGATGAATTTATGAGAGTTTATAACAATAGAGGAACTTGTCCACGGTAAGAGGATGGTCCCCTCCAAACACTTCCCTCCACAAAATTTGCATAGAGATAATCAATTTCCATGCATTTGGATTAAATTGGCATACTCCTAAACCTAACCTAACTAATAACTCTCTAGTAAAAGTATTTAAAGGAAACCTAAGACCCCCCCAAAAAATAAGCCTCATAGACACCAATCCCAAAATGAGGGTTACAACACCATTCTCCACGGACAGGTAATCTGGGATTAAACTCGTCCGGGACCTAGTACCACTCCCTAAGATTATTAGGTCTTTGCTCGTTCGTCTTGGAAGGAATACTACGGCACAACTGTACACGGTTATCTTCGCCTCGTCCAAAGGACTAGACGGAGGGATGAGGGACGAGGTGCCTACCTAAGACACTAAGGCTTTCCTATGCTTGTCCCTAATATGAACATCGTCCGTCCTTAGTAATGGACGGACGAGGTTACTGGGCCCTAAGCGTATTGCGCTTTTTGATAACTCAAGTCTTCACCAAAGGATCCATTAGGGACGGGTTGTTTTGTTACAAACCAAACCCTTTGCCAACCGTTATGGAGCACAGGTCCCAACGAAGTAACTTCCATGGCAGTTATTGAAGTTATCTTCGAATATTCTGAATTCCTCAACAATAGGAATGGTTATTAAACAAGTAACTGCTCCGTGAACGATATATAAGCATTCCCAAATGTAGTGGTAAGGCATTCAGACAGTTTTCCATAACTTTCAATAACACTTCCTTCTTACAGTGAATTACAAATCCACTGACTTTATCATTGGAGGATTTTTGACCGGCCTCCACCGGTCTCCTTTGATCTTGTGTTTGTTTTCTTTCAGGACCTAGCTTTAAGATCATCAACACTTGAGATTTTCAACCTACTGATTTCAAAGGATCCATCAATAATAAGTGCTGTAACATTTTCTCTAAACATTTATTTTTAGTTGTGGTTGGTTACAATCTCATATTTTATTATTTTATTTCGACTTGTAAGAAATTGACATGTTAATAATTGTGAAAATATTGTGAAATTTGTTGTGTTAGTATAATAATATATATACCAGCTTACATAAATATTTAAAAGAAAAAAAAAAACACAAACCGGTTACTCTAAAAAAAAAAAAAACTTTAGGCACTATAGCTACCATACCAGTTGAATAAACCAAAAACACTACACAATAAGTGTTGTAACATTTTCTCAAAACATTTATTTTTAGTTGTGGTTTGTCACAATCTTATATTTTATTATTTTATTTCGACTTATAAGAAATTGACATGTCAATAATTGTGAAAATATTATGAAATTTGTTGTGTCAGTATAATAATATATATACCAGCTTATATAAATATTTAAAAGAAAAAAAAAAACACAAACCGATTACTGGAAAAAAAAAAAAAAAAAAAAAAAAAAAATAAAACTTTAGGCACTGTAGCTACCATGCCAGTTGAATAAACCAAAAGCACTACACAATAAGTGTTGTAACATTTTCTCAAAACATTTATTTTTAGTTGTGAATGGTCACAATTTCATATTTTATTATTTTATTTCGACTTGTAAGAAATTGACACATCAATAATTGTGAAAATATTGTGAAATTTGTTGTGTCAGTATAACAATATATATACCGGCTTACATAAATATTTAAAAGAAAAAAAAAAAAACACAAACCGACTACTGAAGAAAAAAAAAAAAAAAACTTTAGGCATTGTAGCTACTGTGTCAGTTGAATAAACCAAAAGCACTACACAATAAGTGTTGTAACATTTTCTCCAAACATTTATTTTTAGTTGTGATTGGTCACAGTCTCATATCTTATTATTTTATTTCGACTTGTAAGAAATTGACACGTCAATAATTGTGAAAATATTGTAAAATTTGTTGTATCAGTATAACAATATATATACCAGCTTACATAAATATTTAAAAGAAAAAAAAAACTAATTACTGAAAAAAAAAAAATGTAGCTACTGTAGCTACAGTGCCAAGTACAGTGCCACTTGGCACTGTAGTTACTGTTCAAAACTTTGGAAAAAAAAAAGTGGCTCATGAAACCAAAGCATTGTAATTACAATGCTTTAGCGCATTCACCCACGTCAATAATTGTGAAAATATTATGAAATTTGTTGTGTCAGTTAATAATATATATATATATATATATATATATACACCAGCTTACATAAATATTTAAAAGGAAAAAAAGAACTGTAGCTATTGTAGCTACAGTGCCACTTGGTACTGTAGCTACTAAACTAAAAAAAAGAAAAAAAAAAAAGAAAAAAGAAAGACAAAGTGGCTTAACAAAATGGCACTGTAGATGTACAGTGCAAAACACCGTACATGCATTCGTGCTTGCATTCGTGCTTTTATATATAAGTAAAAGGAGCACAAATCGATGATTGAAAAAAAAAAAAGTATATACTGAACAAACAAAAAGTACTGTAACTTTTATAAATTCACCTAACAAGTGTCACAATATTTTCACAAAACATTTATTTTCAGTTGTGATTGATCACAGTTTCATATTTTATTATTTTATTTTGACTTATAAGAAATTGACACTTCAATAATTGTGAAAATATTGTGAAATTTGTTGTGTCAGTATAACAATATATATATATATATATATAAGAAAAAAAAGTACAAACTGAAGACCCAAAAAAAAAAATGTAACTACTGTAGCTACAGTGCCGCTTGGTACTGTAGCACTGTAGCTACAGTTCAAAACGAAAAAAAAAAAAAAAAAAGAAGGTGCCTCACCAAAGATGCATTGTAGATGAATAGTGCAATACGTTATGTGAATAGTGGACAAACACTGTAGCAGAATAGCCGCTTTTTATATAGTTAATAGAATTATTGTATGAAAGTTTATATAGAAAAAGAAAAAAAAATTAATATCTTGATATTTTTTTCTATTTCCCCTAAAAACGATGTAAAAACTTTTCTAAAATAATTTGTTAACAATTATTTTAAGGTACTCATTAACAAAATCTTATAAATTATAGAAAATGACCTAATAATTATATATTTTGGGCAAGCAGGGCCTGCAACTATTTTTAATTTGAAAAAGAAAAAAAACTTAAATAAATAAGATTTTTTTCAAAACATTTTGTATATCTTCACCTTTTTTTTAACTTAAACATTTTTGTTTCGTTTACAAGACTTGTACAAATAATTCCAATACGATATAAAAAAAAATATTAAAACTTTTAATACAATTATTCTACGTGGTAGATTATAATTGATAGTCTATACTATTAACAGAGATGGGTTATACAAATCTAACTTAGTTAACCTTAAATGGATATAGTGTTAAATTTTAAATTAGAGGTAGGCAACTTAAATTTTGGTTAAATAACAAAGGGGTAAATTGTAATTTGGCCTTGGATTAGTAAAGTGTTCTTCAACAAAGTGCACCCAAATTGGCTAAACCCAAACCCAAACACAAACACAATCCAACCCTTACTCCCTCTTGTTAGGGTTTTCAATTTTCACTCAAAGCTTTGATTTTTAAGCCATGGAGTCTGGCGACGAGATCAACATCTGTAGCGACAATGAGGTCAACGATTATTACGGTGAAGATGCAAACTGCAACTATGACTCGTTGATCAAAGAAGAGGACTTCGTGGATTCTGATTCCGATAGTCCTGCTGCTAAAAGGCCTCGTCTTGAAGGTCCTACAGATCAAAACTACACGGTGTTGAAGCAATCGGATATACGTGAACGCCAAGAGAACACTATTGCAGAAGTTGCAACGGTTCTCTCTGTATCAAAAGCCGTCGCAACAGTTTTACTCTGTCACTATAATTGGAGTGCTGGTAAGGTTCACGAAGCATGGTTTTCTGACGAAGATCTAGTCAGAAAAAACTTGGGTTTATTACCCATCATCGAATTCCCACTTGACAGTACTGAAGTCAAGTGTGGAATATGTTTCGATTTGTTCCCAACACGTGATGAAATTGTCTCTGCCGCATGTGGTCATCCTTATTGTGTCGAATGTTTTCGAGGTTATATTAGGACTTCGATCAACGATGGTCCTGGATGTTTGATGCTGAGGTGCCCCGACATGTCTTGTTCTGCGGTTGTTTATCGAGATATGGTGAATAGTTTGGTTTTTGAGGAGGAAAAGCAGAAGTATTCGACTTATCTGTACAGGTCTTATGTCGAGGAGAATAAGAAGATCAAGTGGTGTCCTGGCCCGGGTTGCGAGTACGCAATTGAGTTCGATGATAATCAAGGTTGGGATGTGACTTGTGCTTGTGATTTTAGTTTTTGTTGGAATTGTGTTGAGGATGCTCATCGACCAGTGGATTGCAAAACAGTGGCTAATTGGATGGGGAAGGACCATGATGAGTCTGAAACCAAGACTTGGATATTGGCTCAAACAAAGCCTTGTCCCAAGTGTGCAAAACCAATTGAAAAAAACGCAGGGTGTATGCACATGACATGCAATCCACCTTGTAATCATCAGTTTTGCTGGATATGTCTTGGTGATTGGCGTAAGCATAGGAAATGTAATGGTTATAAGGAAGATAAGGAAAAAGAGATAAAAAAGGCAAAGAGACATGTAAAGAAATACAATCATTACTATGAAAGATGGGCAGCTAATAACTTGTCAAGGCAAAAAGCTGTTTCAGACTTGCGTACAGTGCTAACCGAGCAGATTGAGAAGCTTGGTGAGATGCATGGCAAATCCCAATTTCAGCTTGGGTTCATATTAGAGGCTTGGCAACAAATAGTTGAATGTAGAAGAGTGTTGAAGTGGACCTATGCATATGGGTACTATCTGCCTAGGGGTGAGAAGGCTAAGAAGCTGCTTTTCGAGTTTTTGCAAGGGGAAGCAGAAGCTGGTCTTGAAAGGCTTCATGAATATGCTGAGAAGGAAGTGAGGCAGTTTCTCAAAGATCCTGAGGGATCAGTAAATTTCGAAGAGTTCGAGTTAAAGCTGAAGAGCTTAACGGGAATTACTAAAAATTACTTTGAGAAGCTGGTTAGAGCTTTAGAGAATGGCCTATCAGAGGTGCAAACTTTCATAGAGTATTGGAATTGTGATCTGTGTACTTTTGCCAATTCCTGGAAAAACGTAACTTGCGAGATGTGTCAAACGCACCAGTGAAAGACATTTCAGCATCTCTTTGTGGTGAAGGGAAGCACTTTTACTATTTATTTAGGTTCCATCTATTTCCAAATTTAAATAATCTATTTTAGATCCAACAAGTTGTATTTTGTAATCTGTGATTGCTCTATATATCTACCCGATTATTGTTGATTTTAATGGTTTTACAATCTTTCTCTTTTTGGGGAGCATCCATGTTTTGAGATATGTGAACTCCCTAATTAGTCTTTTGGTTGTAATTAGGTGAAAAGAATTTTTCACTTGTGCGAATAGCATTACTCATAAATAGTGCATTTAGCACTGCTCATGAAAAATTAAATTAAAAATATTTGTTTTAATTCTAGATAATTGTTGAAGAAACCTATAGATCGAGGTCTTAATTAAACTCACCAAAATCACCATCTTAATTATTAGTGAAGCTTGCAAGGCTTTGCTTATATAACCTACAAAAGTTTTAAGGGTAAGACGAGAGAGTAATGTAGTGGAGACCAAAATGAGGAAGACAAGTCTGAGTTGTAAGTCTGAAAAACCAATGTGCCGCACCAATCTAGTTTCACCATCACTGGTAGCTTTTCAAATAGGCTTAAAGTTTGTAAGATTCCATGTTGATGTTATTGTTGATTTTGTGTATTGTGAGATTATTGTATTTTCAAGTTTTTTTTATTATAATTTTCTTATTTTTCATACAAGTCAAACTCCTAAAAATGTTTCTCATAACATTTTCAAGAACAAGAAGCAATCAAACACAACAAACAATTTTATTTTATTTTTTTACAATGACGTGGAACCTCACCAAAGTAGAGTCCTTTGGATGGTACTCCTGAAGAGAAACCACAGATACATAACCCCACACACCAAAATTGTGTATTTGTTAATTCAGGGAAATTCTTTGTGGGGTCAAATCTAGAATATTTGGGTATACAACTCATCCCAAGCTTCCAAACATTTAGGCTGCATCTTGATCACCTAATGAAAATATTTTACATTCAAACAAGCACATTCAATCATAGAATAGCACAAGAAAAAACTTGGTGCTTGACAACTCCAATAAAAAGTGCCATAAAAAGCACACTTTGGTCTCACTTTGGCCACATGAAGTCATTCTTGAATAAAGACTTTCCTTTTAAAGTCTTCCATTTGTGGTAAATGATAAAAATGGACTACTAAGTCAATACCAAACTAAATAATTCAATCTTTTCAAGTTGATTAGCAAAAGCTCTAATTTTCTAATGAGCTCAGTTCCGTGAATACCCTTAATCCTATAGAGATGAAGAATTTCTAATGAGCTTAGTTCCGTGAATGCCCTTTTACCCTTATAGAGATGAAGAATTACATGTAATATGCAATATTTTGTTCAATTGATTTGTAGATGTACAAATTAGTATACAAATTATGGTTGAATTAAACATTCACAATAGAAATTAACAACTTCTCCAATAAAAAAAAAAAGAAAAAAGAAAAAAAAAAGCAACCAATATGATAAACGAATATATTCAGACCTCTTCGAGTGTCCATTTTTTCAGGTATATACAATCCTTTCGTCCTACACACACTAAGTTATTACAAGGAATAATCCCTTGGAACCTCAAGATGTTGGTAAAAGGTTTCAAATCCAAAATCTCATTCATATTATGAAACTTTGAAAAACAACTAAGTCAACCATTTGATGTTAATCAATATAATTTTTAAATTCAATACTTTTGTCTAATTATGACTTAAATATGGTCAATTAGTTTTGTAAAATCAAACTAACATAAAATATTCCTATAACATAAATAATTACTAATTAAATTCAATGAATCCTAATATATGAGATTCTTGTATTTCACAATCTCCAATAATAATAAAAATTATATCACAATCAATATGATGAACGGATGTATCTAGATCTCTTCAAGTATCTAATTATTATCTTAGGCATATGCAATCCCTTCATCTCATCCCACACACACCAAGTTATTACAAGGAATAATTCCTTAGGACCTCAAGATGCTTGTAAGAGGTTTCAAATCCAAGATTTCATTCATATCATGAAACTTTAAAAACCACTAAGTCAACAATTTGATGTTAACCAATATAATAATTAAATTCAATACTTTTTGTTTAATTATGACCTATGTAGGGGTATTGGGCCAGGAGCTTATCATTTATGTAGATGTTGGGTCTGAGGCCTAATCCAAGGACAAGGGGTCATTCGAGCAGGAATAGACATTGTTAAGAGAGTCCATGTTAGTAAATGAAGGAGTTAGATTTGGTCATAATTGCCCAGGAGGGTGGTCCGAGGTTGAATGCCTCCTCGGCTAATCAAGGCCGAGGTCAGAAGAAGTGGTTTGCAGTTCAAGGGAACGTTCTAGGAAATTCTGTTGGTACGGATGGGCATTGAAGAAACATAGGACAAGGGGAAGTCCTAAAATATCTAAGGAGAAAGCTACTACCACCGCATTAAATGCGCTACAGTTAACTCTCTGGCCGCATTAATGTGGAAGTGATACCTGAACAATAATTTTCAGCTTTACAACTACTACATGAAGACTTATGAGAGGTGCTGATGGGACAAGTATTAACACCAGTCATCTGGCATGCACGTGAAGGAAAAAGATGAAAGGAGAAGAGAGTATAAAAGAAGGAAGAGGCAATGGGAGAAGGGGATCGAGAAACTAAGAGAAAAAATAATGTAGCATCAAGAACTGACTTTGTAATCAAACCTGAAAGAAATATATAAGAACAGATCTCCTCGAACTTTGCTGAGGACGATTTTCTTCAGCATAAATTTGTCTATTTACATTTTCTTGTCATCTAAATCTTCGTTAGTGTTTGTCTGATTCATTAAAATCCAATTTTCCAACCCATTCTCTACAAATTTATTATTTTGGGCTTTTTGGGCCTAAGTTCATCCACCTGTTGGGATAGAGATTCAAATCTGGTCCTTACAATTAGCGCCGTTTATAGGGATTACTGATGTTATAGTGAGTTCAACGTTCAATAATGGTAGGCTCAGGTTTAAACCAGGCAAAGTCTATGGGGTCTTAACGCCAAGATCACTTCTATGATCTTGAACAGAGAAGGGACTGGGAGGGGAGTGTACATACTACCTATACTAGTGGGAGCCATTCTCGAAGTGGTAGCCATCTCTCTTAGGAGAAAAATACCAAAGCCATGCAGAAGGAAATTGATCACCAAAGAGAAGCTTACGCCATGAACGGCGAAGGCGAGCTCCATCCAATTTTGGCTTCTCTTTTGATGGTGAAGAGGATAGTAGCTATAGGCGCAGATCAAGGACTCCTCCTAGTGAGTCTTTCTCATACAATGAAGACTATCATCATGAGCGCAGAAACAGAAATTCGTCTTCGGTAGGCTTGGAAAATGACGCTATAAGTAAAGCACTCAACCAAATTTTTAGGTCACCTTTCACGCGTTGGATTGAGGGAGACTTCTTTGGCAGTTCACTCAGCCCATATTCACCATGTACAATGGTAGAACAGACCCTGTGGAGCATGTTAGTCACTTCAATCAAAGGATAGCTATACACTCCAAGAACGAGGCCTTGATGTGCAAGGTATTCCCATCCAGCTTGGGGCCTATGGCGATGAGGTGGTTTGATGGTCTGAGGGCAAGTTCCATTGATTCCTTCAAGGAACTCACTCAGGCGTTTGGATCACGCTTTATTATGTGTAACAGGGTTCTTCGGCCTTTAGCTTCTTTGTTGTCTCTATCCATAAAAGAAGGAGAAACCCTGAAAACATATTTAGACAGATATTGGGAGATGTTCAATTAGATATATGGTGATTTTGACGATGTAGTCATCAGCACTTTCAAGCTCAACCTACCTGCCGAGCATGGCTTAAGGAAGTCTTTAACTAGGAAACCTGTTACCAGTATACGTTACCTCATGGATTGATTGATAAGTATAAGAAGGTTGAGAATGACAAGGTTATCCCTTAGGAGCAGAGGGATTTCAGGTTGGATCGCTACAACAATAACAGACCTCGAAGGGATTTTGCTGGGCAGTCTGAGCCTGTAGCTCCTCAAGTAGTTAACATTGTGTTCCGAGAACTGATGCATCAAGTTTTGGAGAAGATAAAAAATGAGTCATACTTCAAATGGCCGAATAAGATGAGTGGAGGCCCTTTGAGGCGCAACCAAAGCCTTCATTGCTAGTATCACTAAGAGCAAGGACATACCACAGAGGACTGCAGAACATTGTGGAACCATCTGGAGCAACTGGTCAAGGAGGGAAGGTTGCAACAATTTTTGTACCGGCCCAACGAACAAGGGAACCAATGAAGGTCAGGGGCTCAAGGGAATGCTCCTTCAAGGCCCCCGTTAGTTACAATCAATGTCATTTTTGCTGCACCTGAGAGAACTAGTTTTCACCCTTCTAGAGTGATGCTTGTAGCTAGGCTACCTGCCGAGGACTTTGACTCCGAGCCGAAGAGAGCTAGGATGGAGGTCTGACTGTCGTTCAGTTTCTTGGATGAAGACAAAATTGGAAACATCCAACCATATGATGATGTGTTGGTAGTCACCCTCAGAATATGAGGGTATGATGTGAAGAGGGTAATGGTAGACTAGGGCAGTTGCGCGGAGATCATGTACCTTGACTTGTATAGAGAACTGAACTAAAGCCTAAAAATCTTACAGCCTCTGATTCATCTTTAGTAAGTTTTGATGTGAAAGTTGTCATCTCAAAGGGCCAGATTAGGTTGCCCGTGCAGGCAGGCTTAGAGGTGGTAGAATTAGACTTCATCGTGGTGGATGCATACTCCTTCTACACGGCCATTATGGCCAAAACCTAGCTTCATACTCTAGGGATGTTTCTTCAACTTTGCATCAAAAAGTGAAATATCCAACAGGGAACCAGATTGAGGAGTTGGTAGGGAATCAATCCACGGCTAGGAAGTGCCTCGTGTCTGCAATTTTGCATCAACCAGCAGCTGAGTCTTCGGCCTCTGTTGAGGGAGGTTTATGGCAGTTAAAGTCTCCGGTATTACTCGTAGATGGGCTAACCGAGGATGCAAATGTGAAGATTTAGAGAAATTTGTTGTAGGGGATGACCCGAATAAGTTTTTTCAGGTTGGAGCTCAACTACCACCTTAGGAGAAGGAAAAGTTGATGAAGTTTCTCAAGAGGAACATTGATGTTTTCACTTGAAATGTTTACGAAACTCCGGGGGTGAATTCGAGCTTCATCTACTATCATTTGAATGTCAATCCATCTGTCATCCCCAAAAAGCAACCACCTTGGCGCACATCTAAGGATCATTTTAACACAGTTAGAGACGAGGTGATGAAGCTTAAGTAGATTGGGGCTATAAAAGAAGTGTTCTACCCTGAATGGTTGGCCAACACCGTGGTTGTGAGGAAGAAAAATGGAAAGTGGCGGGTATGTGTGGACTTCATAGATCTGAACAAAGCATGTCCAAAAGACCTTTTCCCCTTATCTCATATCGACCAGCTAGTGGATGCCATTGTGGGTCATCATCGGATGAGCTTTTTGGATGCCTTTCAAGGATACCATCAGATAACCTTAGCTTTAGACGATCAGGAGATGACAACTTTTGTCACCCCTATTGGGAATTACCATTACAAAGTGATGCCTTTTGGTTTGAAGAATGCAAGTGCTACCTACTAGAGGATGATGACTGTGATGTTTGAGCTATAGTTAGGAAAAAAACATTAAGATTTATATCGATGATATGGTAGTAAAGAGCAAGGCAGTGTCCGAGCATATTAAGGACCTCGGGAATATTTTTGATATTTTGAGGAGACACAAGCTACAACTTAATGCTTCCAAGTATTCTTTTGGTGTCAAATTAGGGAAGTTCTTGGGCTACATGGTCACACACCATGGAATTGAAGTCAACCTTGGCCAGATTAAAGCAATCAACAATCTGCAACTACCTCGGAATCCTAAAGAGGTTTAGAGGCTTACAGGGATGACCGCTACTCTAAACCGATTCATCTCTCGGTCGACAAACAGTTGTATGCCTTTCTTTCAATTGTTGAACAAGTGGAAGGGATTTGAATGAATCGAGGAGTATGTCTTGGCCTTCCAACAGTTGAAAAAATATCTGTCTCAGCCACCTATTATGTCCAGACCTAAGGTGGATGAGGTTTTGTTTGCCTATGATGCAGTGGCCTCCCACGTGGTGAGCCTGGTGTTGATACGAGTTGATAGTGATATGCAGAGGCTAGTTTATTACGTAAGTAAGTCACTACATGAAGCCGAGGTCCGTTACCTACCACTAGAGAAGGCCATTTTGGCAGTGGTGCATGCTATACGTAAGCTCTCCCACTACTTCCAATCATACACAATTGTTGTCTTAACCTAGCTCTCGCTCAGATCTTTACTACGGAGTGCTAATTATATAGGGAGAATTGCAAAGTGGGGTACGATCTTAAGGGCCTTTAATATCAAGTACATGCCTCGTACCTCTATCAAGGGTCAAATCCTTACCGACCTAATGACCGAGTTTGCTGAAAACTCATTAGAAGAGAAGGTAGAGGAGTAGAACATAGATGAAAAATCGGTTGGAGTAATCTCTTTATAAGAACCTTTATCCTGGAAAGTCTACGTTGATGGTGCGGCTAACCACCAAGGATCTGGAATGGAGCTAGTTTTGATATCTCCTAAGAGGATTACAATTGAGTAATCCTTGAGATTGTGTTTCTCGGCCATAAACAATGAAGCTGAATATGAAACTCTGCTGGTAGGGATGACCATGGTTCAGAAAATGGATGGAAAAGCAGTGAAGGTTTTCTCTGATTCAAGATTGGTAGTAGGCCAAGTCCAAGAAGAATTAGAAGCCAAAGATCCCAGAATGCAGGAATATTTAAGCCAGTTTAGACATTTACAGTCTGGATTTGAGTCTTTTAACTTATCACAAGTCTCTCGAAGTAGAAATACACATGTGAACTCTCTTGCCACATTGGCAACCTCCATGACACAAAGTTTACCTCGGGTGATCCTTGTTGAGGACTTATGTAAATCTACTAAGATAAAAAGAAATATGATTCATGTTCATCAAATAAAGGTGGGTCCTAGTTGGATGGACTCTATTGTACTATTTCTTAAGGAGGATGTCTTGCCGAGGATAAGTTCGAAACTGATAAGGTACAGAGGAAAACTCCTCAGTTCTGGCTATTTGAGGACCAAAAATTGTATAAGAGATCCTTTTCCAGCCCATATCTGCTATGCATACACCTACTCCTGGAAGAATTACATAAAAGGATTTGTAGAAGTCACACGAGGGGTAGATCCTTGTTTCACAGGGCCCTCACACAAGGCTATTAGTGGTTAAATATGCAGAAGGAGGCACAAGAGTATGCAAAGAAGTGCAACCAATGCCAAATATTTGCACCAAATATTCATTAACCTAGAGGAGTCCTCAGTCCACTGTTCATCCCTTGGCTCTTTGTTCAATGAGGATTGGACATCGTGGGTCCCTTCCCTAAAGCAGCAGGGAATAAGAGGTATTTGTTAGTTGGCATGAATTACTTTACCAAGTGGGTTGAAGCTAAACCATTGGTGAATATCAGGGATGTGGATGACAAAAAGTTCATTTGGAAGAACATTGTCACTCTGTTTGGAGTCCCTTGTACTCTCATATCGAACAATAGTTTGCAGTTTGATAGTAAGGCCTTTAGGAGGTATTGCTATAACCTAGGCATAACAAATAGATATTCCACCCCAGCATATCCACAAGGGAATGGACAGGCTGAAGTTGTCAATAAGGTCATAGTGAGTGGACTCAAGAAGAGATTGGATGATGCGAAGGGGAAATGGGTGGAAGAGTTGTCACACGTCCTGTGGACTTACTGAACTACACTTCATAGGTCTACTAGGGAGACGCCTTTTTCAATGACTTATGGGGTTAAAGCTGTTATTCCTTTGGAAACTGGATTCCCCACACTAAGAACAAGTTCTTTCACTCCGAGCAGCAACAATGGGCTATTGGAGAAGAGCTTAGACTTAATTAAAGAGCATAGAGAAAATGTCATGGTCCAATTGGCCTACTATCAACACAAGCTTAAGCAGGGGTATGATGCCAACGTAAAGTTAAGGCCAAAAACAGTTGCAGACTTGGTTTTAAGAAAGGTTTTAGGAACTGCAAAAGAACTTAGCATGGGAAAATTGGGACCCAATTGGGAAGGGCCATATCGTATCACATCGGTGGTCGAAATATGTGTCTATTATCTTAAAGATCTAGAGGAAAAAGCTGTACCACGCCCCTGGAATGTAAATAACTTGAGAAGGTATTATTATTAATGAAAGTTTTCTTCACCCTATTTGGGATTGTTATATTGCGAGTCATGCGTTCTCCTATCTATCTAAGTATCAAACAAAACCTTGGTCATACTTGGATCCTTGGACCACATACTTTGGATAAATTGATATCTTACAATCATTTTTCTAAGTATTAAACAGAACCTAAGCTATGCCTAGCTCCTCAGATCGCATGCTTTGAGAAAATTAATACTCCTTGATATTTATCTAAGTATCAAACAGAACCTTGGTTATGCCTGGATCCTCAGACCACATACATTGGGTAAATTGATATCCTACAATCATTTTTCTAAGTATTAAACGGAATCTAAGCTATGCATCATTCCTCAGATCACATGCTTTGGGAAAATTAATACTCCCTAACATCTATCTAAGTATCAAACAGAACCTTGGTCATGCCTGGATCCTCGGACCACATACCTTGAAAAAATTGATATCTTACAATCATTTTTCTAAGTATTAAATAGAACCTAAGCTACGCCTGGATCCTTGGACCACATGCTTTGGGAAAATTAATATTCCTTGACATCTATCTAAGTATCAAATAGAACCTTGGTCATACGTGGATCCTCGGATCACATACATTGAGTAAATTGATATCTTTTAATCATTGTTCTAAGTATTAAACAGAACCTTAGCTATGCCTGGCTTCTCGGACCACATACTTTGGGTAAATTAATACTTTCCATCAAATTGTTAAGTGTCAGGGCAAAACCTTAGTTATTGCAGACTTTATGGACTACACATTTAAGGTAAACTAGTATTCCTTATTGATTACTTTAATGTCAGGTATAACCACTCCAAATAGCAATGATTTTCACTGTAATAAGAGTCTCAACTAGATGCTCATGAGCATCACTTAAAGCATTTACAGGCATACTTGTGTCTGTTTAGAAATTGATTGTCCCTCTGTTCCTTTACTTGCTAATGAGTAGGAGATAGAGCAAGCCTAAACCTGTGTATATGTTACATTACTGTGTATCTTTTCAAAGTTAAAATCATACTTTACTGAGATAGAGGACTTGGTAAGTTGGACATGTTCTGCTACTAATCATGTGACATGTGAGAATTATGTTGCCACTTATGCAGATTAGTAATTCAAGACATGCCTCATTATTATTATTATTTTTTTCCTCAAGTGTTGAAACAAGCAAAGGTTAGGTTTAGATCACTATTAACACCAAAATCATAAAGGAAAGATTTGCAATTTTCATTGATATTGAGCCTCTAAAAAAGGCAAGTAGACTAGAAAAGTTTGACATAAGTATAGAACTCAGAAATTTAAAAAAAAAAAAAAAAAAAAAAAAAAAAGCAAAAAGAAAAAGAAAAAAAAAGATAACCTATTGCTTCATTTTTATTACAAGTTTATCTTTTGGATTCTTGGGAGGTTGGGTATTTGTTGTTGTGGTGGACACTTGGACCTTGTCTTTGGGATCCTCCTTTGGGGGTATGGCAAGAGTGGCCAGCACCAGCTCCATGCTTTGAGAAGCTTCTTTTTCCTTAGAGAGATCCTTTGGGGCAGTTGGAGGTGGGTCAGCACCTTGGACTACTTCTTTATTGATATCCCTTGTCTTTGCAGTATCTGTGGCCTGCTCTGCCCCCTTGGAAGAAGCATTGGCCACAGAAGGAGCTTTACATGGGCTGCCTTGACCTTCACCTGCCTCCGAGGAGATTGAGTCGACCTTAGAGCCTGAGGAGCCTAAGGGGCGTATGGCTGGGGGGTAGTAGATACTTTCTGCCTTCCTAAGCATAGAAGAAACCTTAACCCTAGCTTGGTTGAGGGCTTTATCTCATACCTGGGCACAGTAAATCCTACATACCCCTGGGACCTCATCCTTAAGGGCGTCCTCGGTCTCGGCCAACCCAACATCATATTCGTGCTGCTCTACCTCCTCCCAAGCTTTCTTTGCCTCTTCCTTGGCCTTCTCGGCTTGATCTTTGGCCTTTTGGACCTCCTCTAATTTTTTCTTCAGAGCAATGATTTACTCTTTGGAGGTGGCCAATTGGTTCTCGGCATTATGGAGCAGCACCCTTTGGCTTTTTGCTTGTTTTTCAGTGCTGTCCAGGGCCCCTGCAGTGATTTTTCTCTCTCTTTCCTCCTTGATCAATTTGGTCTTATGCTCGTGGGCACTTTTTTAGCCACATAGAAGGCATCCATGACTGCTATCCTCTTGCTCTCCTCCTCCTTCATCTTTCGATGGGAATAGTTCACCATCTCCTCGGCCCTAAAGGTGGCTTGGATGGCCTGGAAAGGAAGAGGAGTACAGTTAAAAAAAAAAAAAATCTTAAAAACTTACTTACCATGGCCAAATCCCTCTTCAACTCGAGGAAGACTTCATGCTACCTCATAGACCTGAGGTTAGCCATGTCTTTAGGCAGAAGCAAGGATTGTTCCATCGCATTTGCCACATACCCAACTGTGCCCTGTTGGAAGTCTCAGATGGAGGCATCACTGAGTAAGGGAGCCTCATTCAACTCCAAGCGTGGGGCCCAAGTTAGGGCTGTTGCTCGATGGTTACCCCTCTATTCTGCCTTGGTGGTTGACCTTGTATGTAGGCCCCTCTGCTGCTTAGCCCCCTTTTGGGGCTCAACTTCATTGGGGGGGGGGGGGGGGGAATGTTTTTCCCTATCTCTACCATCTCCTTTCCTTTCTCCTCCCACTTTCTCTTATAATCGGCAGGGTCAGCTCGGTGGGTTAGGACGGGTGAAGGAAGGGGGTGCTTTGTCTAGGTCGACTTCTCGGGAGTGTCCCTCCTTGGCTAGGATTCCAACAATTCTTGTAGGGTTGACCTCTACTTTCGTTGGATCTCCATCTCGTCTGATAAGGGAGAGGCTCCTTCTAGGTGACTAGATCGAAGTGGAGAAAACTGGCCAAGGTCACCAGTTGATGTCACAGTAGACGAGGGCTAATTGAAAACCTCGTAGAGGTCGTCTGAGTCCAGGACGTCTACTATCTCCTTTTCCTTTTCTTTTTCTCCCTTGTATTCTTCTTTATTGGTAGGTTGGGAGGAAGTAACTTCACTAGTTGTGTGTTGAGATGGAAAAGCAACTTTGGGAATGCCTTCCGGGATTGGTTGAGTGATGAGAGCACCTTCTGGGATATGAGTGCCCTCGGGAAGAAGAAACCCAGGGACGACGACGCCTATGCGGTGTAGACGGAGGTCCTTGGCTTTGATCACACACTTTGGTGCCTAAAAGCCAGACGAGATTGGCTTGTGCCCTAAGATTAGGCGAGCCACTCGCAATTGGCGGTCTTCGTGTACAAAAACCTTGGCCTGGAGTATTTTGTCCAGGCACTCCTTATTGAGCAAGTTGAAGTTTGGCTCAGCAGCGTGTTTATCTACAAAATCATCAGGAAAACAAAAAAAAATTATCAGATGTAAAAATGGAACAAACCAAAAGAAAAGAAAGAACTTGTAAATAAGCACCTTAGACCTAAAACCCCACCTAGCTGCCCCTCTCTCGTCGGGTAGGGGAGACCATCGTGCCATTCCCCTGACACGATCAAAAAATCTTTATTTAGGCATTTGTTGGAGTCAGGAAGGCATTGAATAAGCCTAACTTCAGGATACCTAAACTTTAGGTAATACTCCTACCCCTTCAGGTGGTAGAGGTTATAAACCTAGTTGACATCATAATGGGTAAGCCCTAAACCCATCTTTTCATTGAGGGCATCTATGCACCCTAAAATCCTAAACATGTTTGGGGCGTACTGGGTGAGAGCTAACCTATGAGCCCTAAGATAATCCCTGGTCACGATGCCCATGGGGATTCTCATCCCACCCTTTATGAAGGCAATCATTAGGATCACTACTTCTCCTTCCTGCCTTTTTTCATGCCACTCTCCCTCTTTACAATACCTAATACTTGCCCTTGGAGGGATCCTATACAGAGCTCTAAAGCTCTCTAATCCCTCATCAGAGTTTACTAAACTTTTGAATATATCCATTCTTAAGGGGGAATCAGATGCACTAAGAAGATGATGAAAATGAAGAAGAGCCGAGGAGGAAACGACACTGAGAAAAGAAAAATGTGTGGAAAAATAAAGTGAAAAGGATTTATGAACACTTACAGAAGAAAGAAGAAATATCCTTGGATGGGCTTTTGGTATTTGTAAGAACACGAGTGAATTGGGAAGGTTGGCAGATTCAGTGTATGTGTATTAGAGCTAAGTGAATGCTAAAGTAAAGAAAGTGCTTGATTTGATAGATATTTATATCAAAGAAAGAGCTATAGAGTGGGAAAGTTCATGCCTAATAATAGCTTAATTTTTCATATTTATATCATTATTAGAAAGTATTATCATACTTATTTTGAGTTAATCCATGCATTTTATAATTGGTTTTGGAATAATGCTGAATAATCGATTTTGTGCTTAATTGAATTTTAATGCGTGAATTTGTCTTTTGTAGGATAATGAAATTAAATAAGTGGATTTGTGCAAAGAAGAAGGCTAATGGACTTTAATATTACAAGGGCCATGATGAAGTCAAAGAAGGCCAAACCAATTAAATTCAAGTCCAATTAGAGTAAGGAATCAAAGGAAATTTGCATCAAATCCAAGTCCAATTCGAATTAGGATTTCAACCTGCACACTAGTTATATTTGGAGCATAACATTCAGCTCAGATGTTCTATCGAGATGATTCAAGTTGGGCTGGAAATCTAACTTAAAGGGCTACAACTTTGTAGTTTACCAAAAGTCCGAATTCTAAAGTTAAATGGGCCAAAAATGATGGTTAAATGAAGCCTAAAAACCTGGGATTTTCTCCAAACGAGAATTCAACTTGTAATAGGATTCCTTGACCTATTTAAAGGCTCTTTAGGGCAAAATTCAGAAAAGAGCTGCTATAGAATATAATTTAGGTTTTCTTAAAATTTCTTTACAGTTTTTAGTGTTTTTATTTGTGTTATGGCTTTCTAGAAGCCTTGCTAAGGTAAGGGGTGAAACCCAACCATTTATTGGTATGTTCTTACAATTATTTATTGGTTTTAATGCTTATATTTTTATGTTTTTGATTGTTTTACTCATCTAGAAAAGTGTTTAATTCTGTATAATCCTTTGATTTATCGTAGAGTCCGAGCACGTTAAATGCTTAGTATTCCCTGCGAACTAATTCACTAGTTTTATTTTGTCTAAAATCAATCAATTGCATGAAACTGCCTTAGACAATTACTTCTTGAGTTTTTATTGTTAAATCATCCGACTAAGATCATCCTTCATATGAATTTTAGTTGAGTTATAAAATAAATATTGTTAAGACTACCAATAGATGTGTTGTGTGTGGATCCCTAAACCTTAGTACCTTAATATATTGTTACTTTCTCTTAATTTAAATTAACTTTACTAAACCATAAAAATCTCTTCAATTAAACTTTGTTATTTTAGTTTTATTCTCTTATGGTTTGCTAAACAATTCCCTTTTCCCTGTGGATTCGACCTTGGACTTTTCGAGTTATTACTTCATGACAATCCTGCACTTGGGAGCATTATTTAAGTTGCAGCACCGCCCAAGTCCCAGCAAAGTTGTCAACCGTTAGATTTGCATCACACCGTAGAACGTGGGGCCGTAAAAATTTAATGAGGAGCACATCTCGTAAGCCGAAGTGTCAAGAGCGTGTCTTGGGCAGTTAAAAAGGCAATTGTGCAGGCAAAAGTGATGTATGACGAGCACAGACTGGCTAAGGTGACATCGAAATCCTCCTTTCTTGCCGAGGAGACAGAAAAAAGAATCTCGAGGGGCTATTGTAGGGGTATTGGGCTAGGAGCTCATCATTTATGTAGATGTTGGGCCTGAGGCCTAATCTGAGGACAATAGGTTGTCCGAGCAAGAGTAGACATTGTTAAAGGAGTCCATGTTAGTAAATGAAGGAGTTAGATTTGGTCATAATGGCCCAAGAGGGTGGTCCGAGGATGAATGCCTTCTCGGCTAATCAAGGCTGAGGTCAGAAGAAGTGGTCTGCAGTTCAGGAGAACGTTCTAGGAAATTCTGTTAGTATGGATGGGCATTGCAGAAACATAGGACAGGGGGAAGTCCTAAAATATCTAAGGAGAAAGCTACTACCATCGCATTAAATATGCTGTAACTAACTCTTTGGCCGCATTAATGTGGAAGTGATACCTAGATAGTGATTTTCAGCCTTATACCTATTACATGAAGACTTATGAAGGTGTTGATGAGACAAGTATCAACACTAACCATCTGGCATGCACATGAAGGAAAAAGATGAAAGGAGAAAAGAGTATAAAAGAAGGAACAGACAATGGGAGAAGGGGATCGAGAAACTAAGAAAAAAATATTGTAGCATCAAAACTGACTTTGTAATCAAACCTAAAAGAAATATATAAGAACAGATCTCCGCGGACTTTGCCGAAGAAGATTTTCTTCAGTATAAACCTGTCTATTTACATTTTCTTGTCATCTAAATCTACGTTAGTGTTTGTTTGATTCATTAAAGCCCAGTTTTCCAACCTATTTTCTACAAATTCATTGTTTTGGAGTTTTTAGGCCTAAGTCCATCCACCTGTTGGGCTTCAAATCTGGTCCTTACAACCTAAATATGGTCAATTAGTTTTGTAAATCAAACTAACATAAAATATTCCTATAACATAAATAATTAATTAAATTCAATGAATTCTAATATATTAGATTCCTGTATTTCAGGATTTTTAAATATAAAAATATGAATTAGGGAAATGTAAACGGATGCCCTAAGAGCATTTATTAATTAATCATTGTATGAAAGTTTTTATAGGAAAAGGAAAAGAAAAAAACGATTAATATTTTGACTTTTTTTTTTCTATTTTTTATAAAAGTAATGTAAAAACTTTTCTAAAATAATTTATTAATAACTATTTTAAGGGTACTCGTTAACAAAATCTTATAAATTATAGAAAATGACCTAATAATTATATATTTTGGGCAAGCAAGATTTGCAACTATTATAATTTTATAAAAAAAAAAACTTAAATAAACCCTAAGATTTTTTTCAAAACATTTTGTATACCTTCCTTTTATTTATTTATTTAAGGAAAACGTTTTTGTTTCATACAAAACTTGTACATATAATTCTAGTACGATATAAAAAAAGTTTATAATTTTTGCCACAATTATTCTACACTATAGATTATAATTGATAGTCTATACTTTTATATAAACTAGCATTTTTTCTTCACTATTCATAATTTGACACGTAGTCAATTATGATAAAAATTGTGATTTTATATGTAAGCATAAATTTTTTTACCTTTAACTATTGGTTTTATTCCCCCGGTGACTTTTTAATATTCTTTTTTTGGACTAATTAAAGGAATCATAATCGATAATACCAATATGTGGTATATTAGCCTCTTAACTCTTTGTCAATTGGAGCTCTTCGTCAATTGGGCTGCTATTTTTGTGAAGTAATCTCTCACTCCTTTTGGAAGGCATTTTGATCAGTAAAGTATTCTTCAACAAAGTACACACCCAAACTGGCCTAACACAAACCCAAACCCAAGCACAATCCACCTTTACTCTCTCTCTCTTTTGTTAGGGTTTTCGATTTTCATTCAAAGCTTTGATTTTTAAGCCATGGAGCCCGGCGACGAGATCAACATCGGTAGCTACAATGATGTCAACGATTATTACGGCGAAGATGCAAACAACACTGACTGTAACTATGACTCGTTGATCAAAGAAGAGGACTCCATGGATTCTGATTCCGATTGTCCTGTTGCTAAAAAAAGGCCTCGTCTTGAAGGTCCTCCAGACCGAAACTACACGGTGTTGAAGCAATCAGATATACGTGAACGCCAAGAGAACACTATTGCAGAAGTTGCCACGGTTCTCTCTGTATCAAAAGCCGTCGCAACAGTTTTACTCCGTCACTATAATTGGAGTGCTGGTAAGGTTCACGAGGCATGGTTTTCTGACGAAGATCGAGTCAGAAAAAACTTGGGTTTATTACCCATCATCGAATTCCCACTTGACAGTACTGAAGTCAAGTGTGGAATATGTTTCGATTTGTTCCCAACTCGCGATGAAATTGTCTCAGCCGCGTGCGGTCATCCTTATTGTGTCGAATGTTTTCGAGGTTATATTAGGACTTCGATCAACGATGGTCCTGGATGTTTGATGCTGAGGTGCCCCGACATGTCTTGTTCTGCGGTTGTTGATCGAGACATGGTGAATAGTTTGGCTTCTGAGGAGGAAAAGCAGAAGTATTCGACTTATCTGTACAGGTCTTATGTCGAGGAGAATAAGAAGATCAAGTGGTGTCCTGGTCCGGGCTGCGAGCACGCCATTGAGTTCGATGATAATCAAGGTTGGGATGTGACTTGTGCTTGTGATTTTAGTTTTTGTTGGAATTGTGTTGAGGATGCTCATCGACCTGTGGATTGTGAAACTGTGGCTAATTGGATGGCAAAGAATGATGATGAGTCTGAAACCAAGACTTGGATATTGGCTCAAACAAAGCCTTGTCCCAAGTGTGCAAAACCAATTGAAAAAAACGAGGGGTGTATGCATATGACATGCCATTCACCTTGTCGTTATCAGTTTTGCTGGATATGCCTTGGTGATTGGCATAATCATATCAACTGTAATGGTTATAAGGAAGACAAGAGAAAAGAGGTAGAAGAGGCAAAGAGACATGTACAGAAGTACAATCATTACTATGAAAGATGGGCAGCTCATAACTTGTCAAGGCTAAAAGCTGTTTCAGACTTGGGTAGAGTGCAAACCGAGCAGATTGAGCAGCTTAGTGAGATACACGGCAAAACCCAAATTGAGCTGGGGTTCATAGCGGAGGCTTGGCAACAGATAGTTGAATGTAGAAGAGTGTTGAAGTGGACCTATGCATATGGGTACTATCTGCCTGAGGCTGAGGATGCTAAGAAGCAGCTTTTCGAGTTTTTGCAAGGGGAAGCAGAGGCTGGTCTTGAAAGGCTTCATGGATATGCTGAGAAGGAAGTGAGGCAGTTTCTTAATGCTGATGAGAGATCAGTAAATTTCGAAGGGTTCGAGTTAAAGCTGAAGAGCTTAACGGGAGTTACCAAAAAATACTTTGAGAAGCTGGTTAGAGCATTAGAGAATGGCCTATCAGAGGTGCAAGGAGCTGGCAAGAGTTATATGGAAGAGGATTGGTATTGTGATCGGTGTACTTTTGCCAATTCCTGGGAAAATGTAACTTGCCAGATGTGTCACATGCACCAGTGAAAGACATTTCAGCATCTCTTTGTGGTGAACTGGTACTGTATATTTAGTTTCTGTCTATTTCCAAGTCTAAATAGTCTATTGTAGATCCATCAAGTTGTTCTTTGTAAAGCCGCATTGGTCTGTTTCTCCGATTATCATTTGACGTTTTTAATGGTTTTACAATCTATCTTTTTGGAGAGCATCTCATGCTCTGAGATATGTGAACTCCCTAATTAGGCTTTTGGTTGTATTTAGGTGAAAATAATTTTTATCTCCTCTATTCCAATTTCCATGTATGCTCTGTTTGTGCAATTTTGTTTAATTAGTTGTTTGTCCTCTCACCTTCACTTTCTTCTTCAAATTAAGGACGAAGATAAGTTATATTTATGTACCATTACAGAGCAAGTAATATATATGTGCAGATACAGTACAAATACGTGCATAGCATTGCACGTGAAAAGAAAGATTTGCTTATTTTAATTTTAGATAATTGCTTTGAAAAACCTATAGATCGAGGTCATATTTAAACTCATCATCTTAATTATTAATGAAACTTGCAGGGTTTTCTTATTTACACTCCAAAAGTCTAATGGGTAAGAAAAGAGAGAGTAGTGGAGACCAGAGGAAGATAAGTCGATTATCATATACAGAGACTCATGCCCACCCAATTTTTTGCAATTATTTTATACCCTAGTAATGTAATGATATTTTGTTTTGTTTATATGTTTTCACAATCCCTAGTAATGTAATGATATTCACGAGTCACCAGTAAGTAAAATAATGATGTTCCAAGAATATATGTAATTTTCTTTTTTTAGAAGACTCTGTCACAGGTAATGTAATTTAATGATATATGATGTTCCAAGGATATATGTAACATGCCTGAAAAAAAACTCTCAATTTATAAGGACAAAACTTAAGAACAATCCATTCATTATTTTGCCTTAGTTTTCCAATTAAACTCAACTACAGATTAGTACAAAAAACCTGGTCCTTGAGAATGCCAATAGAATGGGACATGTAAAGGACACTGTTCTCAGTTGTGGCCACATGAAGTCATTCCTGAATGAAGGTTTTGAATACCTAATAAAAACTTTCCTTTCAAATTCTTCTATCTGTGGGAAATGATAAAGAAATGGACAACTGAAGTCAATTTAACTACCAAAGTAAAGAATTCAATCTTTTCAAGTTGATTAACAAAAGCCTCAAAAAAAGCATTTAAATTTTATAACTCTCATTTCTAAACAAAGACCCTACAAAGGCTTCATATAGTTCTAGTTACGAAAATACTACCAACTTTTACAGTTTTGCCAGCAAATTCATCATAAATACAGAACTTTCAACTCTTGCAATTTACAACCCCACTATAAGGTTGTACCCCCACCATCTGACATAAGAGATGCCGCAGCAGCAGCAGCAGTTGGAACAACCCCTGTTGAAATTCCCGGTTTTGACAAATGCAGGAGCCTGTAAAATAAATGCCAGAAGTTCACAGATGTTACTGTCGGACCAAAAAGTTAAGTGCTACAAAATTTCAGGACAGGCAAGTTCAACCTTGATCTTTATTATTATTATTTTTTTTCAGTAGTTACAAGGGAGGGTGTATTTAAACCCAGGATGTCTTTTTAACATCAACAAGTGTCAATCAGTTGAGTTACAAGGCTCATGGCAAGTTCAAACTTGATCTTGATTATTCTAACCTTTTTTTTTTTTGGTTGATAAAGTTGATTATCCTGACCTAACAGATGTCCGGAACCACATAACCTAAAAGCATATCATAAATGCCATGCCAAAGATTTTCTCATAAACCGCTATTTAAATTTTAAACCATGCTGAAAAGTTCAAACACACCCCCCCCCCCCCCCCCCCCCGCGCGCGCTTTCCTTTCCTCAACTATTGAAATATATATGCGCTAAAGGGTGATGACCCAATTGTCCCTTTAAACGAATAGAAGTTCATGGACTGAGTAATCTGGCCAGTTAACAAGTGTACAGCAGTGGTCCTAGGCTTAAAATGCAATATGCAGGGTGGCTAAGTGTAGCAAGCTTCCTAACTATGCATTTTAAGAGTGATAAAAGCTCTTACGGTGCAAGATATTCACAGAAAGATGACACTGCAGAAACAACTTCAGTATAATTTTCAGCAGATGCGGGGGCTGTCACTTCAACCATCTGTATACCCGGAGTTACAGGCACAGCCTCATCAGTTGCATGTAGTTTCAGCATCTTATTAACTGAGGACACAGTAACAGTGATTTGAGCACCCCTTTGGAAATGGAAGGCAAATCCCACTCTTAGCAGCTCATGGTCTAACTTGTAGCCTAGTGCATAAAATAAGCGGAGCACATTCTTGCTGACTTTGCTTTCCACCATGGTCCTTACTAGAACTGAAATTTGCTCAGCACCTGCACCCCTCATTGCACCTCCTATATGTCTGACGGTCCTACAAAATTTATTTTTCACACTCAAGCACAATAATATGCACAGGTGCAAACACAAACACATGTACAAAATTTAATAAACATGATGGGAAGGGGAAAGATCCAAGTTTTACCATGTGGGTTCAGGCTGCTCAAGATCACATAAGAGTCGAACCTCTGAAGCTACAGCCCCTAAAAGAAAAAGAACATAGAAAAAAGAAATAAAGGAAAGAGAACGAAGGAGAGGGAGAGAACTTCTAAACCCATTGATATGCTTTTTATTTGAACTACTACTAATAAAGAGTCAGATAACAAACATTCTCAGAAAATCATGACAGGCTCTTAATTATGTATAAAACTTACTTATAGGGGGGTGGGGGGAATTACATATAAAATGTGGTTATATTTAGTATGCATCTATATATGTAGATGACCAAGGTAAGCTTTCACACCCCAATTCTTTTTCTCTTTTGTTTTCTTTCATTGTTAGGTGGCTGAGTAACCAACAATGACCTTAGCCACCCTGCTTATTGCATTTTAAGCATGACATGAAACATATTAAAAAACAATAAACAGTAAAGATCAACTTATGTGTCGCACCTAACTTTCACGGTAGAAATTCATTGCCTTCAAAATTGTACCAAAACTTCGTAACGTGGAAGCTAAATGAACAATAAATATGAACCAAGAATAGTCACAAAGTGAAAGAATCAAATAGGTGACCAATATGGGTCAACATTGTATCAAATAACCACTGAAGGATATTTCATTGCCTTCAGTATAGGCTTACAAAAGGTTAAGGACCTATTCCAAGTTGACCTGATTAGTTTGTCACATGAACTATCAAAGCTTGACCTAGACACCCAACTCCATATCAGAAAGAAATATACATGCATAAACTCACCAAGGTTTGGGCCACTTTTAAGGCATATTTCATGGATCCTCAAGCGTTCTTTAAGAACACCACAAAGACCCTGAAGAAGAATTTCGAGGGCCTCAACATGCTGCAAAATGTAAATCATGTTTAAGACAATTTGAAATACCATCGAACCCTTTTTTTTTTTTCCAAAATTAAAAAAATAGAGAAATGATTAAAAAAATCTTTTGAAGGGTCAGCAAAAAGAAAATAGGAGCTGATAATCATCATCGGCAAGTCGTGGAGAATAAAAATTATTTTAATTATATAAAAAATAAAATAAAGGACCAACAAAAGGACTTATCAAAAAAAGAAAAATGAATAATTACATATAACCCACCTGTGGTTTAGCCTGATTTCATTTTGTCATTTGTGGTTTGAAAATTGTCACTTTACCCACCTTGTCATTTGTGGTTTAACTCCATTACACAGCCATAACTTCCACCTCACTCTTTTCCGTTATAAAAACACATATTAACACTAAAACTTAACTTAAAACGAATCAAACACCTCTATCTAAATATTTTCACTCACCTTGTCACCCAAAAAAGGACCCCCCCCCCACACACACACACACACACACAAAAACGTTGGCTGCAAAATGGATAAAGCTTTCCAAGTGAGGCACAAAGCAAATGGTTCTCTCTTACCAGGTCCCACAACAAGCTCATTATTGCTCTTTTATATGTTTTTGTGTGTGTGTGTGTGTGTGTGTGTGAGTGAGATTTTTTAAGGGTCGGATTGTGTTGGTGAGGATTTTGTACATTTGGAAAAGAGAAGCTAAGAAAATTGAGTGTTGTCTTAGAACACGCTCGACCTACAGTTACAAACACTACGAAATGGGTTGAGATAATGTATCTCATAGAGAAAATGAGCTTCTCTTACAAGAAGCACCATCTATTATTGGTTTTAGCAAGAGATTTAAGATTCCTAAAAAGTTTTTTAATGACTGTTTTAAGTATAGTCATAGATTGTTTCTCTGATTTTTGTGACAAGATAAGAGAAAGTTCTTGTACAGAGGCTGTTCGATCTGTTTTAAGTTATTTTTTAAATTTAAAAAGTGTTTTCTAACAGAAAAGAGTGAGGTGAGTTATGGCTGCGTAATGGAATGAACCTTAGGTGGGTAAAGTAACAACTTTCAAACCACAAATGGCAAAGTGAAATTGAGCCAATCCAGAGGTGGGTAATATGTAATTATCCCAAAGAAAATTAAAGGACTAACAAACAGAGGTAATTTAAGTTTTGCAACATAGAATGTTAGTAGGCCAACAAACTCAATTTGTTTAAATTTGAATATAAGCTCTTCAATCTCTAGATTCTCTATAAAGCTTAAGCACGTCCCATACAATGCAGAAGTTAACACCAATTATATTGATAAACAAGATAATGTATTGAACCCAAACCAAAACCAATGGTGTGTGACATTCTACAGGAACCTTCCATTTTGAGCCAACAAGAGAGTGGTAACTTTTGCCCCTTCTTTCTTTCTCTAGCAAGAGATTGAAATAATTGAGAACTGCACCTTGATTTTTTTTTTTGGATAAGTGAGTTTTGGTCCCCATGAGAGATTCAAATTAATGACTTCCACTAGGCATGATCCCCAACCAATTGCTACCATTTGGGGCGAGCATTGCACTTAGAATTAAGAGAAATTTCAGAAATATTTAACCTATGAAACATAGATTACCCATACCTCAAAGTTACATATGGTAGCTTCAAATTTCAGAATACTTACGGCAAAAATTTTCTCGAGTTTTCCAACACCACCAATAGCCCGAATGTTGTATTAATTACAAACTTAAAGTTAGAATATGATTTTGTCTATTGTAAGGAACCCTTTTTTTCTTGGTAATTTATTGCTCTCTTTTTTTGGGAGAGAGGGGAGGGGGGAGGTTCCTAAGGACCAACAGGACTCAGTTTGTAAATCATCCTACTACCTCTCTTTTGGAATTGCATGTAACATTCTACTCCACCTTGTGCATATAGTATTCGAATACATGAGGTTACAATCACCAAAAGTAGATTAGAGTATATCACAGCCTATTTAAGTGTAAAGAAGCCTAAGCGAAAATTGAAATCAACATCTCTCCATAGAGGCGGGGTTATAGAAATTTCAACGACTTCAGGATCTCACGATGATCTTAAAGTAAGATACTTCTACCAATCAATGAATTCAAATCAAGACAGTGTTGCTAAGTGGTTATAGCATGCTCATTCTTTAAATTAGCACAAATATGTATCCATTTCTCCGCTTGAACAACTTCATCATCCTCTACACTACTAAAAGTCAATACAACAACAACAACAACCAACCATTAGTCCCAAGATTTGGGGTGGGTTATGGATCCTCAACAAACTACTCAACATCAGTCAAATGTATTATTCTTTTCCCCCAGTCTATTATATTTGAAGTCGTAATCTCTGATACTTCCTTAATTGGCGTAATATATGTGTCAACTAAAACTTTTTTATACCTATGTTGTTACATAAATTGTTAGAAAATAGATGAGAATAGAAGTTTAAGGCACACCTATAAATGGGCAAAACACTAAAGCATTCAAAAACGAAATCAATGCAAAAATCACAAGGAACAATTAGAAAGAAAGGGAACCTTTTTTTTTTTTTTTTTTTTTTTGAAAATTTACCTGTGTCTCTATAATTCCCTGAACCACGCACTCCATCCAAATTAGCTTTAAGTTAATAACTCCAGCACATTCCTAACCCAGTAAGACAATCAAAAATTGGAGAATAAATTTCATAACAAAGTCAGAAATCCGAACCTACACTAACAAAAGTGATGGGTATATTATCAACTTACATTATGCTAGATTGTTCCGAATTCAACATTCATAAACATGAATCGAGAAGTTTTAGATTGTGAAGAAATTTAGAAGAAGAAAAATATTACCTTAGTTTTTCAATGTGGTGCCAAGCCTGGGGGGCTAGCTCCTAGCTCCGGTAATATGGACGGAATTTGGCCACCGGAGGAGAGTTGGGGTTGGCGGTGGTGGTGGGTGACCGAACTGTGAAGGCGGAGAGTAGAGAGAGAGAGAGAGAGAGAGAGGACAGAAGAGAAGAGATCGGTGGCCAGAGAGACAAGTACTTATATTATTTTCCTCTGTATTTTTTTTTTTTTAATTTTTTATTTACGACAACACGATGTCGTTTTTTCTTTGTGGGCAGAGGGGGGAAGAGAGAGAGAGAGAGGGGAGGAGAAAAAAGTGTGGGATTTTAATTGCAAGTTTGCAACAAGTAATCCAAGGTTTAAATTAAAACGAAACTAAAATTTCATATAATTTATTCATACATACATGGCACACACGCATCATATCATATTATATACTTATTATATAATAAAAGTTAGGCTTAGAAGTTATAGTTACACCAAATACCTGCTCTTACTAATTAGTAAATTAATGTTATATTATTTTTTAGGATCTTCAAATTAAGAAATAATATTTAACAACTATTTAATATATTTCCTCAAATTAAGAGATAATATTTAACAACTATTTAATTTAGGTAAAACTTTATTATTTAAATTTCAACAGATATAAATTCTATTCAAACTTCTTCTAAAAAAAAAATTTAAACGAAAATTCTATTATAAAAAAATATTAAACTTAAGCCCTTGTTTGGGAGAAGGAAAAGAAATTGAATGAAAATGAATTAAAAAAAATTTAGAATATTATTTCATTCTCTTGTTTCAGTGTTTTAATAGAATGAATAATATAAAGTTTATTCCATTGTTTAGGAGTTTAAGTGAAGAGGGAATAGAATGTGTAGAAAGGAATATTCAATTACTCATTCCTCTTTATTCATTCAAAATTTTAAATTTTCATTCCCTCCAAAATTGGGAGAAATTGGAGGAAGTTGAATTAGATTTAATAAATTTATTACTAAAACTCCCAAAATACCCTTATATATTTAGCTGCTTATTTTAAAATAGGGGTCATAAAATGATTTCATTAATTTTTCTCTATGTTATTCCCAAACAAAGTTACTTACCTTTTCTATTTCATTCACTTATCCCAAACGAAGATCCCAAAAAATAACCTACATTTTCTTTCTAAAATTTAAATTAAAAAAAAAAAAACAATTTTTTTACTTCTATTCCAACTAAAAGTCTATTATCAATATTTTAAAAACAACTAATTAGTAAATTAATTTTATACATTTAAATTTCAACAAATTTAAATTCTATTTAAACTAAAAGTCTATTATAAAAAATTTTAAACTTAAATCTCTACAACAACTTACACTTTCTTTATATATATATATATATATAAACAACAACAACAACAACAACAACAACAACGTTTTGACTTCTACTTTAACTGAAAGTCTATTATCAACATTTTAAGGACAACTAATTAGTAAAGGGTTGGGTTCAAGTTACATTTGGTGTAACTCTAAGCAATGTTACACCACTCAATATTCTTTAATTGGATGCGAATATTGACAAATCCACCGTTAGATTACATTATCTTCATATATTCTTCATGCTTGTAAAATTTTGAGATGATTAAAGATTAATAGTCATGTCATCAATCAATTGTTAAATTTCAAATTTTTGTAGTTTAAGATAATGCATAAAAAATGAGCTTATAGATCAAATAGTAAATAACATCCGATTGATATGAAAATTGGCATGTATATTAAGAACATATAGAACATGTAATTCAACGGTTGGATTTTCAAAATATTAATTCAATAACAAATTATTGAGTGGTGTAACATCACTTAGAGTTACACCAGGTGTAACTTGAACCTAACCCATTAGTAAATTAGTTTTATATTATTTGTTATGATATATTTCCTCAAATTAAGGAATAATATTTAACAAATGTTTGATTTAAATAAAATTAAAAGTCTATCATCAAAATTTTCTAATTAAACTTAAATTCCATACAACTCACGTTTTTGTTTTTTTCTTCAATTTACATCTTATTAATTTAATATTTTATTAGGATATTAAACTATAATACTCTTGACTAAGGAATAAGATTTAACAATAATTTAATTTAAATAAAGCTTTATTATCTAAGTTATCTCTATAATTAAATTCCACACAATAAACCCCACGTTGTTTTATTTTTTTTCACTTTTTTCTTTTCTTTTTAAAATGCAACTTACGCTTAAGTTTTAATATAATAAATCTATTTTACTTATTGTTATTTACTTCTGAATTTGCGTACATGATATTATGCTAAAGAAAGTTTATTATAAAGAAACAAAATAATGGTTTAAGTTCTTGGTTCTCTTATGTAAGTTTTAAATTATTTTACTCTCACTAATTAGTAAATTAATTTTATTTATGATATATTTTCTCAAATTAAGGGATAATATTTAACAATTCTTTAATTTAGGTAAACCTTTATAATTTAAATTTCAAAAAATTTAAATTCTATTAAAACTTAAAGTCTATTATAAAATCCACTAAAAAAAATCTATTATAAAAAAAAAAAAAAAAAAAAAAATCTAAACTTAAATTCCAAACAACAACCCACAAGAAGAGAAAAAAAAAACATTTTGACTTCTACTCCAAGATGTAACTTGAAACAACTTTAAAAATAAATAAAATACTAATAATATATTTACTTTTCTTTTCTTTTTTTCTTGAATTAATAACATATTTACTTTTCCATTGAAATGAATGATACAATATAATGGCAACGTGTGCATTATTCACGTACACGGCATATCTCACTATTACTTAGAAAATAAATAAGAATGGGCTATTACGCGAATAAATTAAACACTTGTTCAAGAAGATCAAAGGTTGACGTCTATCAGTGATGGGACCTTTTACGGTTGGGAACTACAATATCTGCAAAGGGCTTTAGAGACACTCTTCTATGCTTCTTCCTCTGTGTATGTATAATCTTACATAACTCTCATAAACGCAGGGATTCCCTACTTTCTCTAGCTAGATATATATATATATATATATACAGTTCATTCTAATAAAAGAATATTGTGTGATGAACCATAACATTTCCTTTTGAGGCCTGTAATATATTGATCCATGTATGAACTCCTATTGCTTTACCTATCTTCCATGGTACTTCCGACATAGAGTTTAGAGAGAAGGAAGATGCAAGCCGAAGAAATAAACACAGCCCCGGCAACACATGCAAGATCCAACCCCGTAACCACAGGTACATTCTTTAGCTTGTCCAACACTCCCACTTGAAGTATCATCATCACAGCATGGCCGATTTTCGATTTGGCTTGAGAAACTGATTGCATCCCAGCCCATGTTGGTATTGACTGAAATAAGATACAGAAATCACATGTAATTAATTGAAGTCACAAACACATTGACTAAGGACATATAATTATGTTCATAATATATATATATATATTACTTTGAAATTGTTCTGATAAGTTTACCTTCAAATAGAAGAGTCCAAAGAAGTTCGATTCCGAAAGCCCTGACCCCTTTTCTTTCATTGTCTTTGTTCCAACAAACATGACGTACAAGCCCATCCCGAAAATAAGCATGGCGGTTCCTACTAGGAACATGTCTGCAAGAATAATAAACTGATAAACATATAGCTCAACAATATATAGAACCGCATAGAACAAGTAAATATGAAGTATTTGTGTGTTATTATTATTATTATTTTTTTTTTTTTGTCTAATTCAAACCATTAAATGGATTCTTGATTATGCACGTGTATAATATTGAGAGAGATACCTATGGCTTCAATAAGTAGGTGCATCACATGTCCTTGATCAGACTTATGTGACAACGTATGGAAGTATTGGAGATATGCCTCTAGTATGGTAAAACAACCCTGCATGCAATTTATAATGTCTTTGTCATTATTGGAAAGAAAAATATGCGTATAAAAGAAAGAAAACAAAGTCATAGTCCTAAACTTTTGCTGGAAAAAGAAATAAGCCGTTACCTCAACGAAACATAACCCTGAACCAAGTAAAGTTCCCGCAACGGCAAATAATGTAAAGAATCGACAATCAATTACAGCCTGCACATTAACCCAAAACAAAGAAGGAAAAAAAAAAATTAGGATTTCAATGTGTTGTGAAATATACAAGCTAAATATTCCGTTAATGAAAAACAAGCAGTCCTCGGAAATTTCAATTATCACCTAACTTGAACCTGCTTAGATTCATCAATTAGATATCCATGAATTTTTTATGACCCCATGAATATTCAGCTTTATACTTCATCATGAACAAGTGACCCCACAAATGAAGAATTACAAAACAGGTACATGAGTGTGAGTTTAGACTTTAGATGCAATTTTCCCCTAGCTAACTGATTATTTGCTGAAAGTTGAGTAAAAGTATAATTATATACGAGTGAGTTTTTTTTTTTTTTTTTTTTTTTCAATATTTTTTCATTGAAAATACTAAAAAATATCAGTTAAATTACAAGCTCAAGTCTAAGAGCGTCCCCATCCCAAAATCCTATCCTATCCTATTTTACCACCTTAAAAAACTACTTTATCAATTATACCATACCATTTTACAATAATCCCAATATCCTAACTTTTATTTCTTTTGTTACTTTATTTAAATATTCTTTTTTATTTTTTATTTTTTTTTACTGTTTCTCTCTCTCTCCCTCAACCAACTCCAGCAAAACCCATTAAAACACCACCACTCACATCCCATTTAACCCATCAGACACCGGCTAGCAACCACCACCACAACCACCACGCCACCACCATGCCAACTTGCAAACCCATTAAAAAAAAAAAACCACCAAACCCACCAACAAGAACCACAAACAAAAAAAAAAAAAAACACACACACACACACACACACACACACACACACACAAACAAAACCCACAACCCATAACCCACCATTGCACCACCATGACTCACCACGCCCCACCCACCACAGATCCACAACCACCATGCCTTAGACCACCACGACCCAAACCCACAACCACCATGCCTCAAGCCCACCACGACTCCCCACGCCCCACCCACCACAAACCCACCATGCCCCACCCACCACGACCCACACTGGAAAACACACACAATTGTTGAGCAAAACCCAAATCAACCAAGTAAATCACAACAAATCTAAAACCCATACCCAAAATCCACTCCCACACAAATCAAAATCCCACTACCCACTACCACCGAATACCCACATTCATTGCCACTATTGTGCCACATCACAAATCAACCCACACCACAAACCCACTCTGCCACCACAGACCACAGACCCCAACCCACTTCACCACCACTGCCACACAACCCACGCCACCGCCACAGGGAAGACGATGTCGTATTGGAGGACCCACACTTACCTCTGCCACTACCACCACCACACGGGGTTTTGGATTTGAGAAAAATGGGGTTTTGGGTTTACAGAGAGGAGAGAGCAGTTGTAGAACAAAAACAAGAGAGAGAGGAGAAGATAGAGAATGTTCTAGAGAGAGAGAGAAGATGAGACAATGAAGAGAGAGAAAGTGGCAGATATTTATAGGTGAGAATAAAATTTTTTTTTTTTTTTTTTACAATGTTGCTACAATACCATCGTAAATTTACGATGGTACTGTAGTAGTATTGCAAATTTTTTTTGCAATTCTAAGTTTTTACAAGTCTGGATGGGAGAAGTTTTGAGAGACAAATGCTAAATATAGGCAACATATAGCATTTAGCATTTTCATTGTGAAGGCTAGCTAGCTAGCTAGCTAGGTGCTCCAAAAGAAATGGTGGCCTACCCTTTCAATGAACATTTGCAAGTGAAATTTCCGTGGCCTTTGTTTCACAGCAATCCTTAATAGAATCATCGTAGCCTTGCTAACATTTGCCACCAAAGAAGCCAAATCCATAAGTCCCCGATTGACTTGAGGTTGTGCCGTAATCAAGCTCTTCGAAAAAGCCACTGAGGCTTTCACGGCCACCATTGGTTTCCTCCTACAATTCTCAGAAACTCTCTTCTCTCCATCAAACCCCGCCTTGTTTAGACACCTCACAGAGAAAGAAGAGGAAGAAGAAGTAGAAGAAGGAAGACCAAGACCCAATGGCATAGTCGTACATAACAATCTAGTGGTTGCCATTAATTGTTCTTTGTTGGTGTAGTATATTAGTAGTAATGTTACTACTTTGGAGTTTCAAGGTGTTTGGTTGGTCATGTAGGCTTGGTTAATTTATACCATGCAATGTGAAAGGTAGAAAACAAACAAGAGACTATAGAACAAAGAAGATTCGCAGCATATATATTAGCTGGGATTGTCGGGACATGGGTGGTGACCTTTTTGTTTACGACTTTCGTTTTTTCTTGGAAATTCGGGTTTAGGTTTTGAACAGTGACGGGTTTAGGTTTTAAACAGTGACAGCTCTAGGAATTTTTCTAAGATTATTAAAAAACTTAAATTAAACAAAAATTTAATTAAAAAGAAAAAACTTGAATATATTAAGTTATCGAGAAAAAAAAAACACAAATAAATGAAATTTTACAATTTCCTTCTACAAATTTTCATATTTTGAAATCATCTTATAATAGTTTATTATATGTTTTCATTATCAATTGTCAATATAAGTATGACCATTTTATTTTGTTAAGTTTGTATAATATTTTTTGTTTTTATGCAATTGTGGCTATATATTTGTCAATTTTTTTATAAAAATATTTTAAACTATATGAAAAAACTCAATTCTACTTGCATTATATAATTATTAACTCACACAACCACACTCATCGATACATAAATAATACACTAAATTATTTGATTATAGGATAAGTTAATATGTGATCAGGAAGTGCAAGATTTAAAACAAGATATACAAAAATATTTTTAAGAGTAAATTAAATTAGTAAATTAATATTTAATATATATATATATATATATAAATAATTTTTTAAATAATTTTTTTCAAGTCAGGGGGTTCATTTACCCCCTGCAATGTATGTGCGGCCGCCCCTGGTTTTGAATCAAAGACATTTCCGAGTGTTTTGATTTAAACGAACCAAAATCAAAACCAAACTCTCATGGCTCTCAACTCTCACGAGACGTTTTTTTACGTGCGTGTGGGTCCGTTTTGCTTGTGAGCTGCACACGTATCTATCAGGGAAGGTCAAACAAAGTTTATTGGAATTTGGAATATTTGAGAATTGTGACTCTAACGTAAAGAAGTGAAGCTTGGGCGTTCGTCATCAGCAAGAAGCTTATTAGCCAACCCAACCTAACCCACGCCACGTGTGTACGAATTAGGAACAGTATTGGGTTCTCGATTATCAACAATTGGAACCGTTTATTAACCTTTAGCTCTCGACTCAGGCACATGTCTCCTTGTAGAATTTGAACTCGATCGCCGGTTCGTAGCACCTACAATGTGCAGCCCAACGTCTAAAACGTTTGTAACGTGGCAAAAGCTTGCGCCGCGGAAATTACCACTAGCATGTGTAGGTTAGTCAAATACAGATTACTATTTTAATTTTTCATCCCCAAATATCAAGATGGAAAAAGAAAATAATAAACAATATTATAGGCTCCTTTATAAATCTTTGATGTGGTGAGTAATTATAGGTTAATAAAAAAATGATATTAATGATGAACTTAAATAAGAACAAGTAAAAATTTATCATATTAATAATTTGTGATTATACTTTATAGCATTACTCGGATATATAATAAATGGGTTAAGTTCAAGTTACACATAGTGTAACTTTAAGTAATAACACTACTCAATATTTTTTAATTGGATGCAAATTTTTACAATTCCACCATTATATTACATTATCTTCATATATTCTTCATACTTGCAAAATTTTAAGGTGATAAAAAATTAATAATAATATTATCAATCAATTGTTTAAATTCAAGTTGTTGTAGTTTAAAATAATGCATAAAAATTGAGTTTATAGATCAAATGGTAAATAACGTCCAATTAACATAAAAACTAGCCGATGTCCTACATGATGCGTGGTGCATTTTGATAAATTTTGTAAGAAATTATTTATGATCTATTGATTTCATGAATACTATTATTGTTAGTCACACTTAATCTTTGAGATTTTATTCTAAAACTAAATTCTAACTAAATACATTGGGGGGGGGGGGGGGGGAATTCCTCTAATTCATGCAGCTAAGAAATGTCACTAGATCATAGTGAAATTGTCACTTACAAACCTGTTGGTTCCTAAGTGTCTTTCTTGTATTATTTATGTTTTATATATCAATTAGCTATAAAAACTTATAGCATTTCGTGATATAACAATAGAAAAAATAATGCCATAGTGATGCAATAATATCACAATTTAACTTCCAAATTTTAATAGAACTAAAAGTAGCCAAAAATAGATTCTTACTAAGTATACGTGTCATAAAGAAAACCAAAAATATAAATTGGCACATTAAATGAAAAAAATAATCCCAAATAAATTACAATGCTAATAGTAAAACCGTATACATAAAATCTAAACAAAATATTTAAGACGAACGTAATAATTTGAAAATTAAAGGCGATTTGGTTCACTAGTTTTCATGACTCAATTCTCTGTTTCCATAACTTAATTCTCAAAAATGGTGGGACCCATAGCAAAATACTCGTTTGCCTACACAATTTCTTGTTTTCATAACTCTGTTTCCAACACTCAATTCTCTGATTTTTGAGTTATGAGTTTTGGAAATTGAAAACATATTTTGATTGTTTTCAGTTTCCAATTCTCATAACCCAATGGCATTTTTGTAATTAAACACATATGAGGGACCCACAAACAGTACCAGTAACAAATTTTGACTTTTTTTTTTTTTTTTTTCCATTTCTTCTCCTGGCTGGGTTGGCTGTTCGATTCTTTTTTTTTTTTTTTCCACTGGGTTTGGTGAGGTTGGGTACTGAAGAAAAAAAAACTACAGCGGTGATAGGTATAGAGCCCACAAATAGTGTGAAAAATATTGAGTGATGGGAAGTGAGTGATAGTGTCAAACAAACATGGTATTTTAGAGTGATAGGTGATGAGTGATGAGTAATGGAAATTGAGTGACCAAAAAAAAAGCATCCAAACAGCCTCTTAACATACCTCTTAGAAAGAAAAACAAAGATATTGTGAGGAAATTATGGAAGTTTAATTTTTAAGTCCAATGGAAATGGGGATTTATACTAGACAAATGTGGAGACAAATAATATTTGCCCAATTCATTGAATTCGACTCTTGCAATTCTGCATTGAAGTTAGTCTTATGCAAAAAATTGAAAAAAAAAAATTGATTTCTACATTTCCCATGACTTTTTAGATCTATCCATATCAATTCAAAGCATGTAAAGTTATAAATGTATACAAATTCTTTGACTTTTATTCTTACATTTCTCATGACTTTTTAAATCCATCCATATCAATTCAAAGTATGTAAAGTTATAAATGTACAAGCCTAAATGAGAAGGATGTCATACAATGTGCAACTTGGCAAAACTTCATGCTTACCACATGAGGTCTTTGCTTTTATATGTATATATATATATTGAATGAATATTGAATTGATTTGATGTGGAGACAAATAATATTTGCCAAATTCATTGAATTCGACTCTTGCAATTTTGCATTGAAATTAGTCTTATGTAGAAAATTGATTTTTTTTTTTTTATTATTCCTACCTTTCCCATGACTTTTTAGATCCATCCATATCAATTCAAAGCATGTAAAGTTATAAATGTATACAAATTCTTTGAATTTTATTCCTACATTTCTCATGACTTTTTAAATCCATCCATATCAATTCAAAGCATGTAAAGTCATAAATGTATACAAATTCTTTAAATTTTATTAATACATTGAAATAAATGCATTTGCCATTACTTATTAGTTTGACATAAATGCTAAATTTAGATGATGTGGAAGCCTAAATGAGAAGGATGTCATACAATGTGCTACTTAGCAGAATCTTATACTTTCTCACATGAGATATTTGCTTTTATATATACTAGTATTGAACCCGCGCAAAGCATGGGATCATTTTACGTATTAGAAGACAATCAAAACTTATATAGTTTTTTGACTTTTAAATATTTTCAAACACAAATTTACACTTAGCTCAATATACTTCACCTACTTTTTTTAAAAAAATGTCATCCAATAATGTAACATGACATTATTTATAAATTGTTTGAAAAAATGTCATCCAATAATGTAAAATGACATTATTTATAAATTGCAAATCAAAAGCCAACCAATATATTGATTATCAAATCCTTTCTATAAAATAGATGTATATGTGACATGTCAATTCCTATCGGATTATATACCAACCCAACGCCAATAAAATGGCACATTTATTATTGACCATTCTGTGGTTAGATCTTATCAAAAAAAATCTCTAGTCAAAAGACATTTAGCAAAAGAATTAAAAATAAAACCTACAATCAACTAAAATTTAGCCAAAAAAAATAGTTATTAAAAAAAAGGGAAAGTAAGCAGAGAAAGAGAACGAAATACAAAAAGAAAAGTTGTGCAAAGAACATAAGAAAAAGAGAAGGGTTGTCAAGGCCCTTAAATGCCAACAATTGGCTCCTCTTTTATTTCCTAGTAAGTTTTCATTTTAATTTTTTGTACTCTTCTCTCACCTTCACTAATTAGTCACATAACAGACAATCTTTATTTTGATGTTGGCCCATATGCTTTTATTGAAAATAATAGTCTATGACTGTGTTAATTTGATAATCGTCATTTTGTTTTTGTTTTTGAATTTTTTGTTCTTTGTCAATACTGGGGGGGGGGGGGGGGGGGGGGGGAACACTATCAATGAAATTTTAAACTTTATCCCTAGTAACAAACCAACCCCTTTTATTAGCAACATTTTCAAACCAATCTTAGTCACATAATGTGATTCAGAATCATCCAAAAGTGGAGGTAATCCATATCAGCAAAAGAAGGATTAATGGAAAAAAATAAATCAGATTTTTTTAATTTGATGGACCTAACTTACAAAAGCCAACAATCTTGAAGAAACAATCTAGCTTTATTTACAATGGAATTTCCCAGCAAAGCAATTCATTTTTACTTCTAATTGAAGAAACAATCCAGCTTTATTTACAATGTAATTTTCCAGAAAAATTCATGGCAATATGAACAAAGAAAATGACATACAATAACTTAACAATACATTTAGTTTACTCTTCTTTAAAAAAAAAAAAAAAAAATTTAAAATTCATAGGGTAATGTATTATGTTCATTTGTTTGCCTTGCTTGTAAGAGTATGTTATTTATAAAATACATTAAGACATTAGACTTCAAATTTTTTTTCTTCTTTGATGCAATCTGCTTAGTGCCCTTTTGACGTTTTTGAAGCATTTGGAGCAGCATACTTTTATTATTAGTTTTTTCATCTTCTGTAGTTATAGCATTAGTTAATTGAGGTCTTTCAACAGATATTTGTCATATTTCTATTTTTTGACTGGCAATGGACTTGTCTTTCCTTGATTTCCTTACAATTTCCTCTATTGTGTCCTACAAAAATTTGCACTTTTATTAAATGGCGTTTGAAAAAATGGAAGAATATATTCTTGTTGCTTAAAATTTAGAGTGCTTTCATTGTACTATACTGACTTTCATGGCATCATACAAAATTTTAACTCATATAGCAAGCAAGGTAAAGTGTGTACGCTTCAATTTCAATAAACAGTATATAAAGCATACTGGAAATACCATGTAAAGAGTAGTTATGAATCCTATGGTACTTAGGTGTGATATAAATAATGGAAATAGACTTCAACTTTATTATTACCTGATGTCCTTCAACTTTATGTAAGATCTCCGTCTCCAAACTCTTCGAGACGGTGTAATTTTCTCTTCCATATTTCAAATGATATTCATCAAGATGCAGTTGGAAGAAATATTCATTGTTGATGATGATTTCAACAAAACAAATAGAGGGTCATTCATTGCAATAGTCACTTCAACTATTGTGAAAACTTACAAAGGTAATGATTGACTAAACCATTTATCAAGTACATAATGTTTATGTATCAATAATCCTTATAAATTTTTACAACTTTTTTGTAGGTGACTATCAACTATCATCCACTTGCAACAAAGTTGTATGTCAATCTAGACATTCCAGAAGTTGCAGAAATTAAAGTCAAGTAACTATTGTTACTCTTTTTTTTTTCTTTTTTTTTTTCTTTTTTTTCGTGGCTACTTGTGAGGCTTCTTAAATGATAGATAGTATAAAATTGTGTACATGTCTTGAAGATGATACTTATAAATTGTGTCTATCCTTTTTGTTTCTTTTTACAATTTGTACAATTATGATAAAAAATTGAATATTCAACAAAAAAAAATATAAAATAATATTAATGTTAATGCATAGATTGAACACCACTATGGTCATGATTTGCATTAACTAAAAGAAAAGAAAAAAAAAAAAAACACCCACCATGTAAATAGAATAAATTGTTCTTGCAAATGCAAAATGCTTTCATCAATAAAGCCTAATGTATTATATACATTAATCTAAGGTGGAAACTTCAAGTAAATAAACAGGACTTTGCTAGAATACTTTTTTATTTCTTAAATCTATGTGTTGATGCCAAGTTGCTTACAATTTTGATTAAAATGCTAATTAGTTCTTTTATTTATTTTCTTAAAATTCCCATGACCTATACGCAAATTTTGGAGATCTTAATTTGTATTTTTATTTGACCTATATGCAAAGTACATTAATATGCAATAATTGATACAATTGTTTAGTTTCCTTACAGTGAGAGACTAATTTGCCCACCAAGAAAAGGCTAAAAAGAAAAAAAAAAATTGACAAAGGAAAAAAAAAAAAAAAGAGTATTTTCTGAAGAAAGTAATGCTGAAAACTAAAGCAACATTAAAGACAATGGAAAAACTATTTGCAAAGACAATGACAATCTTTGTATTTTTACTGGTTCAAAGCCAAAATCCAAATTCAATTTTACATAAAACTTCATATTAAATTGTAAACCAGCCTCACTACACAAATCCACTTTTTCCTCTATTGTATCTTGTTGATCATACACTATTCAATAAACACTATTGCCACATTTATCTATGTTCTAGGCATTTAATTTACACAGAAGACTATAGCAACCACAATAGCTATCATTGTTGCTCAATGCTATGACAATCTTTTGACTCAAGAATTCTCCTTCCAAAATCTCATCTCTTTTCTTTATACCTCACATTAATAGTGAGAAAATTTTTATGTTCCCAAAATCAAAGCTAATCTACAAAAATCTGTAAAACTCAATCAAACACATTTGATTCAAGCATCTCTTCTAAAACTTTGAATGGAATTAAGAAAAAAAGGGGGAAAAACCAAAGTTCATAGTATTGAGACACTAAAGAAAATAATAATTTTCCATTATAAAAAAATAAATAAATAAAAAGGGAGGAAAAACAAAGTTCATAGCATTGAGATACTGAAGAAAGTAATAATCTGCCATTAAAAAAATAAATAAATAAATAAAAAAGGGAGGAAAAACAAAGTTCATAGCATTGAGATACTGAAGAGAGTAATAATCTGCCATTAAAAAAAAATGAACTAACTTCATAAGAAATGGAATTGGTTTATTTTGCTAGTCTAAATTTGATTACTTAATAATTTATACTATTCTCAAAATTTGACATACATAAATGAATGCTTAAGAAATGATAATCATCATTAATGGGCTCAAAATTTCTTTTTTAGATAGTGTATAGAATATTTAATTCATATGAATAGAAACTGTTGCAAACTTTGAGTTAGGGTCTTGGTAGAGATGAAGAAGTTTGTAACATTAAACATTAAAGTTCCAAAAAAAGAAAAAAAAAAAATATATATATATATATATATATTAAAATGAGATTATTTCCTCATATATAATAGAAAATTAACTAACCATTTAATTTATTACGCATATGCAGAATACCTTTTTTCTTTTCGACTTAAAATTTATACTAAGGCAACCAATATTTGTTCACTTAAGGTATATAGCACTAAGCAAATAGACTTGTGAAGTCTATAGTCCACTTTAAAAGTTATTATGCGATCATTTAGATCCCACAGGGAGGAAAAAAAAAATTATCTTTTAGATGCAAACCCTTGGCTTAAGCCTTCAGATATCTCTGAAATTATGCTTCTTGCAAGTTCAAGCGAAGCTAAAACACCGACATAGAAAACATAAATAGTCATAAATTTCATGGGTCAAATAATTTAGTTAAAAATTACAATACAACCATTGATATAAGGAAAAGAAATTTTGAAATATGGATCTAAAATATTGCAGACAAAAAAAATAAAATAAAGTTTTTCTAGTCCTTTTTTTTTTTGAGAAAAAAAAAAAAAAAAAAAAAGGACTAGAAATGTTTTTCTAGTCCTTTAACTACCAAAGTTTTGAACCATAAATTAACATTCCATAAAGTACATCACTTTCCTCTACCTAGAGGATAACAACTTGTGTCCTAAACATGTAAAAAAGAAGGAAAATACATAAAAATGTTTATATCTCATGGAGAGAGAGAGAGAGAGAGAGAGAGAGAGAGAGAGAGAGAGAGAGAGAGAGAGAGAGAGAGAGAGAGAGAGAGAGAGAGAGAACAATTAAACCTTCCAAAAGCATATTTTGTTGCTATTTGGCAGAGATCGTTGGAAATTTAAGTAAAACTTTATAATTTAAATTTCAACAAATTTAAATACTATTAAAACTAAAAGTCTATTATAAAATCCACTCAAATAAAAATCTATTATAAAAAAAATGTTAAACTTAAATCCCAAATAACAACCCACAAGAAGAGAAAAAACACATTTTGACTTCTACTCCAAGATGTAACTTGAAACAACTTTAAAAATAAATAAAAGACTAATAATATATTTACTTTTTTTTTTCTTGAATTAATAACATATTTACTCTTCCATTGAAATGAATGGTACAATATAATGGCATCATGTGCATTATTCACGTACATGGCATATCTCACTATTACTTAGAAAATAAATAAGAATGGGCTATTACACGAATAAATTAAACACTTGTTCAAGAAGAGCAAAGGTTGATGGCTAGCTATCAGTGATGGGACCTTTTACGGTTGGGAACTACAATATATCTGTATAGGGCTTAGAGACACTCTTCTATGCTTCTTCCTCTGTATGTATTATCTTACATTACTCTCATAAACGCACTGATTCCCTGCTTTCTCTAGCTAGATATATACAGTTCATTCTAATAAAAGAATATTGTGTGATGAACCATAACGTTTCCTTTTGAGGCCTGTAATATATTGATCCCTGTATGAACTCCTATTGCTTTACCTATCTTCCATGGTACTTCCGACAGAGAGTTTAGAGAGAAGGAATATGCAAGCCGAAGAAATAAACACAGCCCCGGCAAAACATGCAAGATCCAACCCCGTAACCACAGGTACACTCTTTAGCTTGTCCAACACTCCCACTTGAAGTATCATCATCACAGCATGGCCGATTTTCGATTTGGCTTGAGAAACTGATTGCATCCCAACCCATGTTGGTATTGACTGAAATAAGATACAGAAATCATGTAATTAATTGAAGTCACAAACACATTGACTAAGGACATATATATATATATATATACACACACTTTAAAATTGTTCTGATAAGTTTACCTTCAAATAGAAGAGTCCAAAGAAGTTTGATCCCGAAAGCCCTGACCCCTTTTCTTTCATTGTCTTTGTTCCAACAAACATGACGTACAAGCCCATCCCGAAAATAAGCATGGCGGTTCCTACTAGGAACATGTCTGCAAGAATGATAAACTGATAAACATATAGCTCAACAATATATAGAACCGCATAGAACAAGTAAATATGAAATATTTGTGTTATTATTATTATTATTATTATTATTTTGTCTAATTCAAACTATTAAATGGATTCTTGATTATGCATGTGTATAATATTGAGAGAGATACCTATGGCTTCAATAAGTAGCTGCATCACATCTCCTTGATCAGACTTATGTGATAACGTATGGAAGTATTGGAGATATGCCTCTAGTATGGTAAAACAACCCTGCATGCAATTTACAATGTCTTTGTCATTATTGGAAAGGAAAATACATATAAAAGAAAGAAATTAAAACAATAACAAAGTCATAGTCCTAAACTTTTGCTGGAAAAAGAAATAAGCCGTTACCTCAAGGAAACACAACCCTGAACCAAGTAAAGTTCCCGCAACAGCAAATAATGTAAAGAATCGACAATCAATTATAGCCTGCGCATTAACCCAAAACAAAGAAGGAAAAAAAAAATTAGGACTTCAATGTTTTGTGAAATCTACAAGCTAAATATTCTGTTAATGAAAAACAAGCAGTCCTCGGAAATTTCAATTATCACCTAACTTGAACCTACTTAGATTCATCAATTAGATATTCATCAATTTTTTATGACCCCATGATTAAGCTTAATACTTCATCATGAACAAGTAACCCACAAAGGAATAATTACAAAACAGGTACATGAGGGTGAGTTTAGACTTTGGAATCTTTGGATGCAATTTTTCACTAACTGATTATTTGCTGAAAGTTGAGTAAAGTATACTTATATATGAGTGAGTTTTTTTTTTTTTTTTTTTTTTTTTTTTTTCAATAGTTGAAAATTTGAACATAAATATATTCATTGAAAACACTAAAAAATATCAGTTAAGTTACAATTTCATGGCTAAAATAACTGAGATTTTAAAAACCTTATAGAATCAAATATCTAAAAGCTAGCTAAGTAGGTGCTCCAAAAGAAAAAAGTGGCCTACCCTTTCAATGAACATTTGCAAGTGAAATTTCCGCGGCCTTTGTTTCACAGCAATCCTTAATAGAATCATCGTAGCCTTGCTAACATTTGCCACCAAAGAAGCCAAATCCGTAAGTCCCCGATTGACTTGAGGTTGTGCCGTAATCAAGCTCTTCGAAAAAGCCACTGAGGCTTTCACGGCCACCATTGGTTTCCTCCTACAATTCTCAGAAACTCTCTTCTCTCCATCAAACCCCGCCTTGTTTAGACACCTCACAGAGAAAGAAGAGGAAGAAGAAGAAGTAGAAGAAGGAAGACCAAGACCCAATGGCCTAGTCGTACGTAACAATCTAGTGGTTGCCATTAATTGTTCTTTGTTGGTGTAGTATATTAGTAGTAATGTTACTTTGGAGTTTCAAGGTGTTTGGTTGTTCATGTAGGCTTGGTTAATTTATAACATGCAATGTGAAAGGTAGAAAACAAACAATAGACTATAGTGCAAAGAAGATTCGCAGCATATATATTAGCTGGGATTGTCGGGACATGGCTGGCCATTTCTTTACGACTTTCGTTTTTTCTTGGAGATGTGGGTTTTGGGTTTTGAATCAAAGATATTTCCGAGTGTTTTGATTTGAACGAACCAAAATCAAAACCAAACTCTCACGTGACGTTTTTTACATGGGTCCGTTTTGCTTGTGAGCCGCACACGAATCTATCCGGGAACTTTTACTGAGAGTTATTCTCCACCGTCTGCTTGAGGAAATTTGAAGGTCAAACAAAGTTTATTGGAATATTTGAGTATGTCCGTGACTTTAACGTAAAGAAGTGAAGCTTGGGCGTTCGTCATCAGCAAAGAGACAAGAGTGGAAGCTTATTAGCCAAGCCAACCCACGTGCGTACGAATTAGGAACAGTATTGGGTTCTCGATTGTCAGCAATTGGAACCGTTTATTAACCTTTAGCTCCCGGACTCAGGTACATGTCTCCTCCTTGTAGAATTTGAACTCGATCGTTGGTTCGCAGCACCTACAATGTGCAGCCTAACGTCTAAAACGTTTGTAACGTGGCAAAAGCTACCACCGCGGAAATTACTAGCAGGTGTAGTGTAGTGTAGGTTAATTAGTCATATATGGATTACTATTTTCATTTTTCATCTCTCAAATATCACTAAGAAAAACAAACTCAACAAACGGTTAGACATGATTGAGTGATTATTAGTAAATAAAAAAAATATTAAAAAATATTAATAAGATAAGATGAGAACCAATAAAAGTTTACTTTATAAATAGTTTGTAACTAGCATTAATAGAGTGTATATATATATATATAATTAATATCTTGTGCTCAAAAACATTTTGTGTAAACCAAAAAAAAATATTACCAAGTTCCCAAATAGTTTCTAGAGACTCCACGTTAATGTTATTCCTACCGAACTCAATATAAAGTTTGTCCCCTAGTCGCTATTATTGTATTCACATCCAGGATTTTGTTCCTTTCTGAGCAAGTTTGCGGGGCAAATTAGACGAATGCGCTGCTTGATAGACCCAGTAGCTAATAAAAGCCGGCCAGGCCTAAATTGAAAATGGCCCAATGGCATCAGGTTAAAAAGTTATTATTTTTTTTTATTTAGTTTATTTTTATTACTATTCATGAATTGCATTTTTAATACTATTTATAAGCCTTATTATACTATTTAGTTACTTTTTAACTTTATCTACAAGGCTACAACACTTTAGCAAAAAAATTTATATTCTAACTAAATAAATTGTCCCCAAACAAATACATAGTATTTTACTTTTCCTACATGCTCATACATATATCCTTTTAGGCAATGATCTGCTACAAACTAAGCTGCAGTACTTCTTACAAATCTTTGCCCTATCCTTTTTATAGGATAATATTATGCATCAGCAAACTCATTAACACAAACTTCTTTTAAGTCTTTTATTTTTTCCCAGCATGCAAGTAAAATAAAATTGGAGTGGAAAAAGAACTAAGTCATTTAGGAGTCCAATTTTGAACCTCCTCTAGGAGACGAAGCACTGATGAATCCTACACGGCTTCAGTTAAAAACATAAGTTAAAGTTACAAAACACACCAGGTTACTTTTAAGTTGTAAATTTTCCCACATGTACACCATCCATTTTACCAAATAATCTATGGCAGCTTCACAAAGGCTACTAGTAAGTTGAAACACGCCTTGCTTGCATTAAATTAAATCAGCAAGCACCCAGCAATTCCTACAAACCCCTTTTCGAGCAGCAACATTTTTCAGCTTAATTTTCAGTACCATTTTATTCATAAGTTATTCAAAAATTAAAACAGTGCCATTGCTTAAAAATGATATCAGCACATCACAAAAAACTCTACTGGAATATAATAGTTAATAGGGAGTGCAAATCTAGAAAATTTCCTGAACAATGTTATGTGATCATGATACAGTATTACATGTTCTCAATCTCCATTTTTGGCACTTCGTATAAATGAAGAATAACACCACCACCTAACAACAGCCAAAAGTTTCAAATATACATAAACCCATAGACCATCAGCAGCCAGGAAATTCATTCGCAGATAGGCAGAAACCAGAGCACCAACATTGAATAAACAGTGAATAAAAAAAATGGTAACACTACATCATTCCCAGACAAACTTTTTTTTTTTTTTGAGAAGGATCATTCCCAGACAACTTAGTCCAACATCATTAGTACCTCAAAAGCAGGAGGTCCAAACCTCCAAAAACCCAAAGAACTTCCAGTTCAGCAGCTTCAACAAGAAAAGTGATTTAGCAGCTCAGTCACAAATGTAGACCATTTACCATAAGTACCTTATTAGTGTGAAGGACATGCTAGACTCCATATATAAAAATATACAGGCACCATAAGTTCCAAACCATAATGCTCTGGGAGGTTCAACAAAATAAACTTTTTCTTGCATTTCAAATGAAATTTACAGTAAAAGTGACATCCCACTTTCACATATGTTTGTTTTGTACTGATAAAACCAAAACAAAACACAAAGAGGCATAAAAAACAAAAAAGATATAAAATTTTAATGATGATGAGTGTCAAAATGAATAGGAATCATTACTGGCTGGTTGGAGTCAAGGTACCAGCCTCAACACCACCATTGGCCATAGTGACGAGCCCTTCAACAGAAATTCAGGGTTATGAGCCCAGTTTCATTGAAGATAGACTTGAGGCAAGCACTACGGCCATCCAATTGGTCACCAATTAGTGCACTGCATCTTAGGTTCCCTAGTCTAGAAAATTGGAGGGGGGAATGAATGATAAGTTCTTGAACCCATACATAGATATTCCACACAGCCATTGCAACTTAAACTCTAATAGTTTTTACAAAGCAAAATAAATAGACAGAAAACACAGAAAAATGTGAAAATGAAAGCTCCAAAAGGATATGCAAAATACAAGAATTGAGATGTGGCTCAAAAGTACTTGAGAAAAAATCATAGGTAATGCCTCAGCAAATAAAAGGCCTTAGAATCATCATTGCCACATTTTCTCAAATTGTATCCACAAACCAGCATATCACAATGAATAAAGTCACAATTTAGAAACATAGGAATCTGTTAAAACAAGGCCACATCTGGAAAGTGGAAACCCCTCCCCACATCATAAAAATAAGAAGGAAAAAGAAGGGGGGGGGGGGGGGGGGGGGGGGGGGGGGGAGGGGACCACAAAGAACCAAAGTAATAACAGCATTGTATGATGATGAAGTTTTCTGCTGAAATGAAAGACGGTGAACAACAAACAGCTATGACACAAGGTTGTAACAAGGCCTTTAGCATTGCACAGAAAAGAAACCGTAGGAGATAGGTAATCAGAAAATGCTCCAAATTTGAAATCAAATCTGAGATTGGGGGGGGGGGGGGGGGGGGGGGGGGAGGGGTAGACTGGAAACAGAAAAGAACTACAGTAAATGACAATGGTTGTCAACAGGGCCACGTCCAATTTTGAGTGCACTTCTCGAATACAAACCAAAATGAGTATATATGCTTCTAGTATGTTCAAAAACATACTACAAAAATCAACTAACACGCCTATATTTTTCTTGCAAGGACAGCCTAATAGTAGGGGTCACATATGCAGATCAGAAGTTTGTTTCCATGAAAGGTTACTTAGACATTTAAGTGCTTCATCATAAACATATTTGATTTATTTTAGCTTGCTTCAACTTGAAGTTCATGTTGAACTCATGATATACTATAGTTTATAGTAACCTCCTTGGTTTGTCAATATAGAGTGATGAAAATTATAGGCACTATCTTTTTAGGTATTTGATGCATTCCTCTAGGGTGTGATACTTGAAAACCATGATCTGATCCCTACCTACTAACCTTTAGTCAGCTCCTCTCAGCCACATCAAAAAGTTTATTTCACAGCCCAAGTACAGCATAGAACCCTAAACACCTAATCTTATAGGGATTCATAACAAACCTGTAAATTTCTCCTAAACAAGACTTGGGATAATTGGTCTGCGTCTGAAACTTTTAATTCCAGATTTTTAAGTGAGATTTTACCTTGGAGTTGATAATTAAAATTTTAACATACTGATATCCCTTTCTTGGGTAAAAATTATACCTCAAAACTTGTGAGAAACTTTGAACTTGGAATTTTTATGCATCCAAGCCCAAGTTTATTTCAACAAATAGACATTCTCATACTAACAATATTACACTTCGCACTGTCACCACAGTTGTTCCCTTTCATTCACTTTACATGTCTAACTGATAAGGTCTTTAACAACACCAAACACCAACGTCTCAAAATCTATGTTGTAGTTGTAGTTATTATTATAAGATTTGTCACTAGCATTAACACAGCTGATCACATTGCAACAATCTTCAGTGTCCAATATATCAGTGATCAAATCAGCATTGTTCATGAGTCCAAAACAAAACACATCTCCAGTCCCACACATTGAGCAACAGTTCGTATCTAAGATTGCAATTAGAATATATCACAGTACTTTCCAGTTTCATACACATTACTTCGACTTAAAAAATGGGGTAGTTTTGTACATTAAAAATGTGAACTTTAAAATGATTTTTGGCTGAGCCTAATGTGAAACATAAATGAAACAGAGCTCAGAATACAGAACAAAACAGAGGCAAAATCCAAAAACAAAAAGCGAAACAGAAAACAAAAGAGAGGGTTTCTCTCAGACAAATGCCTCGTTTTGTCATCAAGGTGAATGGATAAAGAGATCAGACTCGTCATCAATTTTCATCATCACAGAGAAATCCCCCAAAAATTTCATACATAAATATAAAACTACGCACATTCAAAGATAACAAAGTTTACTAACATTATCATAATAAAGGTTATGATAAAATTTTAAGACACATACATTCATAAGAACCAAAAGGGTGTATTGGGTTTCTCTCAGACAAATGCCTCGTTTTGTCGTCAAGGTGAATGGATAAACATCGGACTCGTCATCTTTGATCAATGTTCATCATCATAGAGAAACCCAATTCACATGTACAACATATGATTCATAGAAAAACCCGTTATCACAACGAATTCTAAACCTGAATCTTAAAACTTACCTAGGAACTGCGCGGAGTGAGGATTGTGAATCTATGCAATACGGGACGGCTTCACTTCTTTGCGTTCTTCTTTATTTATAGGAAAGAGAAGTACTATAATCCCCCACATTAGGGTTTAGGCAATTGTTTCTTATTTACATTTTAATCCTTATATTTTAAAGGTGTTTCAATTAACCCCCCTCAAACTTAGAGATGTTACGAATTAAACGTTATAGTTTCGGTTTTTTTTTTTTCAATTTAAAGTGATATGATTTTAAAAGTAAATATTTTGATTTTAAACTAACAAAAATTTTAATGTTTAAAGTAAAAGTCCAATGTAAAAGTAGGCTATCTAATTAAATTTAAATATATGTGTGTAGAATTTAATAATTAAAAAAGTAACAATGGGTCTATTATATTGTTTAATGTGAGGTTTCTTAATTAAATTTATGATTATTTTGAATTTAATGACAACATTTGTTATGTCATACTGTTTGATTCAATCATGTATTTAAATTTATTTCATGATGTAATACACGTACATATTGTAAATTTGTAATTTAGTGTTACTCATAATTAAAAAAGAGTAATGCTAGAATATAAACTTTTTTACAAAAAAATTTACAAATTGTTGATGTATAAGTGATTATTAGTAAATGAAAAAGTAATGTTAATAGTGAATCTAGGGGAAAGCTCTCTCTCTCTCTCTCTCTCTCTCTCTCTCTCTCTCTCTCTCTCTCTCTCTCTCTCTCTATATATATATATATATATATATATATATTTATTTGCAACTTTACTTTAGGTTGATGAATCATTGTATTTTTTATATAATACTATTTTGAGTTAATACTGATGATCACTAAGTCTCTAACGGGTTGAATGAACTTCGAACGCTCTGGATCTAGCAAAGTGAATCCTGAAAGACCAAAAGAAATCAGAAAAGCAGACCGGTGGATGCCGGCCTTTGATTCTCCGATGGTAAAGTCAGTCAATTGAAGGAAAAAAGAAACCCTCAATACTTAACTTATCTCCTATTCTTTACCAACGAAAAAAAGTCGCTTACCTCTAAGCAGACTGGCCTTTATATAGTGTTGGAAATCGGTTATCTTTCTTAGTCGTCGTAACGCTTGGAAGGTTCAGAGGGTAACTCCCTTAACTGTCATGAAAGTCACTTCTTCGGGAACTGTGTAGAGATTCAAGTAATACAACTCTTGGCTGTGTATACTTAAGTTTTTAACTCTTGGTGAGTTTATGCCTTCTGATCCGTTTATGATGGATAGTCCGTCCATGCCTTTCAGTCCGTCCATGCTTTCTAGTCCGTCCATGCCTTCCAGTCCGTCCATGGTGAAGGACGAGGTTTAAAACATACTCGTCCTTCATTGGACGAAAATGGTGGAGAGGAATCAAATATGGTCTAGTGTTGATATGGACGAACGTATGGACGAGTGTCTGGCGCAATGTTTTTCTTGCACCATCAGTTGCCCCCTTGTCCATGCGTCGTCCATGAATATGTAGTGGTTTACTCTTCTGGACGTGTGAGTTTTCCTAATAATCAGATATACCACGTGTCAATACGTGGTTGGTGATTTGTTTCGTCGATTCAGTTTCTTGAGACGGAGGCCACGTGTCAGTGTCTGATTGGCCACGTCGTTTCATATGCTCAGGTCAACCACCTATAAATAGTGGAATGCCCCCATTACCCTCTTACTTCTGAGATTTTTCCTTCTTGACATCCCTCGTCTAGATCCTCGTCAGGACTATCTCTTTTTTTTATATATGGACGCAGAGATATCCCCTACTACTACTACTACTACTAGTGTCACTGGAATTATTACTACTCCCGTCATAGTACTCGTCTATGGCTTTTTCTGTACTATTACTAGACGAGGATATGGTAATTCCAGACATTTTCTAAAAAAAGGAAAATTTTGTAAAGCCTAAAAGACGAGGGGAGAGGAAGTACCTGAATCTAGGACGTATTGAAACTATGGACGCAGGAAAGTCTTAGACGAGGATCTAGACGAGGGATGTCAAGAAGGAAAAATCTCAGAAGTAAGAGGGTAATGGGGGCATTCCACTATTTATAGGTGGTTGACCTGAGCATATGAAACGACGTGGCCAATCAGACACTGACACGTGGCCTCCGTCTCGAGAAACTGAATCGACGAAACAAATCACCAACCACGTATTGACACGTGGTATATCTGATTATTAGGAAAACTCACACGTCCAGAAGAGTAAACCACTACATATTCATGGACGACGCATGGACAAGGGGGCAACTGATGGTGCAAGAAAAACATTGCGCCAGACACTCGTCCATACGTTCGTCCATATCAACACTAGACCATATTTGATTCCTCTCCACCATTTTCGTCCAATGAAGGACGAGTATGTTTTAAACCTCGTCCTTCACCATGGACGGACTGGAAGGCATGGACGGACTAGAAAGCATGGACGGACTGAAAGGCATGGACGGACTATCAACACTAGACCATATTTGATTCCTCTCCACCATTTTCGTCCAATGAAGGACGAGTATGTTTTAAACCTCGTCCTTCACCATGGACGGACTGGAAGGCATGGACGGACTAGAAAGCATGGACGGACTGAAAGGCATGGACGGACTATCCATCATAAACGGATCAGAAGGCATAAACTCACCAAGAGTTAAAAACTTAAGTATACACAGCCAAGAGTTGTATTACTTGAATCTTATGACATGTCCTTGAAGGATTTTGAACATTCAGGTGTTCATGACCTCTTCAAGGTAAAGCCTTTCCCTCGTCTTGACCATGTATACACTTTTTACTCTCTCTCTTTTTTTTATATATGGACGCAGAGATATCCCCTACTACTACTACTACTACTAGTGTCACTGGAATTATTACTACTCCCGTCATAGTACTCGTCTATGGCTTTTTCTGTACTATTACTAGACGAGGATATGGTAATTCCAGACATTTTCTAAAAAAAGGAAAATTTTGTAAAGCCTAAAAGACGAGGGGAGAGGAAGTACCTGAATCTAGGACGTATTGAAACTATGGACGTAGGAAAGTCTTAGACGAGGATCTAGACGAGGGATGTCAAGAAGGAAAAATCTCAGAAGTAAGAGGGTAATGGGGGCATTCCACTATTTATAGGTGGTTGACCTGAGCATATGAAACGACGTGGCCAATCAGACACTGACACGTGGCCTCCGTCTCGAGAAACTGAATCGACGAAACAAATCACCAACCACGTATTGACACGTGGTATATCTGATTATTAGGAAAACTCACACGTCCAGAAGAGTAAACCACTACATATTCATGGACGACGCATGGACAAGGGGGCAACTGATGGTGCAAGAAAAACATTGCGCCAGACACTCGTCCATACGTTCGTCCATATCAACACTAGACCATATTTGATTCCTCTCCACCATTTTCGTCCAATGAAGGACGAGTATGTTTTAAACCTCGTCCTTCACCATGGACGGACTGAAAGGCATGGACGGACTAGAAAGCATGGACGGACTGAAAGGCATGGACGGACTATCCATCATAAACGGATCAGAAGGCATGGACGGACTGAAAGGCATGGACGGACTATCCATCATAAACGGATCAGAAGGCATAAACTCACCAAGAGTTAAAAACTTAAGTATACACAGCCAAGAGTTGTATTACTTGAATCTCTACACAGTTCCCGAAGAAGTGACTTTCATAACAGTTAAGGGAGTTACCCTCTGAACCTTCCATACTTAACTTATCTCCTATTCTTTACCAACGAAAAAAAGTCCCTTACCTCTAAGCAGACTGCCTTTATATAGTGTTGGAAATCGGTTATCTTTCTTAGTCGTCGTAACGCTTGGAAGGTTCAGAGGGTAACTCCCTTAACTGTCATGAAAGTCACTTCTTCGGGAACTGTGTAGAGATTCAAGTAATACAACTCTTGGCTGTGTATACTTAAGTTTTTAACTCTTGGTGAGTTTATGCCTTCTGATCCGTTTATGATGGATAGTCCGTCCATGCCTTTCAGTCCGTCCATGCTTTCTAGTCCGTCCATGCCTTCCAGTCCGTCCATGGTGAAGGACGAGGTTTAAAACATACTCGTCCTGGCTTCTTTCGCCAAAGCGTCTGCCTCTATATTTTCTTCTCGTGGAACCTGAACGAAGTTCACTTTTTCAAACTTTTTGACGAGGTGCATCACCCACAGCATATGGGTAGACAGGCTTAGGGTTGAATGGGGGCATTCCACTATTTATAGGTGGTTGACCTGAGCATATGAAACGACGTGGCCAATCAGACACTGACACGTGGCCTCCGTCTCGAGAAACTGAATCGACGAAACAAATCACCAACCACGTATTGACACGTGGTATATCTGATTATTAGGAAAACTCACACGTCCAGAAGAGTAAACCACTACATATTCATGGACGACGCATGGACAAGGGGGCAACTGATGGTGCAAGAAAAACATTGCGCCAGACACTCGTCCATACGTTCGTCCATATCAACACTAGACCATATTTGATTCCTCTCCACCATTTTCGTCCTTCACGTATTGACACGTGGTATATCTGATTATTAGGAAAACTCACACGTCCAGAAGAGTAAACCACTACATATTCATGGACGACGCATGGACAAGGGGGCAACTGATGGTGCAAGAAAAACATTGCGCCAGACACTCGTCCATACGTTCGTCCATATCAACACTAGACCATATTTGATTCCTCTCCACCATTTTCGTCCAATGACTATCCATGCAAACACATCTCTATTTTTTCTCAACAAACTGATGAGATCCGTCTTGACTTTTACTTCTAAATCTGCCCCTATCCTGGTGCACCTCTCTGGGTCATTATCATCTAAAGGAACATTCTCCAATGCTTCAACAGGTTCTGCCACAACCCTCTTTTCTTCAATCGTCATTGCCTGAATTTGGTCGTCCGCAGCCAACATGGCCAGGTAACATTCTCTTGCCGTTAATTGATCTCCCTGTACTTGGCCTATCCCATGCTCCGTTGGGAACTTGACTGACAGGTGGTAGGTAGATGTTATAGCCTTCCAGCTATTTAAGGTTGGCCTCCCAATTATAGCGTTGTAAGAGGACGAACAGTCAACCACAAGAAAATTCACCTCCCTGGTAACTTGCTGCGGATATGCCCCCACTGTTACTGGTAGCAAGATGCTGCCCACAGGTTGTATTTTCATTCCGCCAAATCCCACTAGAGGGGAGCTTACTTGTCGCAGCTGGTCTCGTCCTATCCTCATCTGTTGAAAGGCTGGATAATACAAAATGTCAGCTGAGCTCCCGTTGTCTATCAACACTCTTCTGGTTTTATAATCAGCAATGAGGAGAGTGATGACTATAGCGTCGTCATGGGGGTGATGGATTCTCTCTGCGTCCTCATCCGTAAAGGTAATTGTCTGCTCCTCTGTAGTTTTTCCACCTGGTAATCGCCCTGAGAGTTGAACATTTTGTACTGCTTTCAGATACGCCTTCTTTGACTTGGACGTCTGTCCTGTAGGACTTCCCCCTAGGATGATCCTTATTTCTCCAAGTGGTGGCCGTGACGTTTCTTCTACCTTCGCTTTCAATTTCTCGTCTTTAGGGTTTCGTCCAAGGAAATTCCTCAGCTTTCCTTGTCTGATGAGATTTTCTATTTGCTGCTTCAAATCAAAACATTCATCTGTATCATGCCCGTGATCCCTATGGAAACGACAGTACTTGTTCCGATTGCGCTTGTTGGGGTCCCCTTTCATCTTCTCTGGCCACTTCAAAGTAGGCTCGTCTTTAATTTGCATAAGAACTTGGTCAAGTGGCATGTTCAAGGGAGTATACTGTTGATTTCGGGATGAAGGTCCTGCTTTCTTTTCTCGATCCCTTCTATCTTCCGTCCGCCCCTTCTTGGGACGAGGACCTTGATCTGACTGACGTGGTGGGTTGGCTTCAATCTTCTCAATTCTTTTCCTTTTTTTGGCTATGATAGCATCCTCTGCATTCATAAAATTCTGGGCTGAATGAACTAGTTCAGCCATTGACTGGGGGGCCTGCTCATACAACTTATGAATAAATAGATCAGAATGAACGCCATTATAAAATGCAGCCAAGAGGAGTTTGTCATCCACTTCGTCCACAGCCAAGGCATCCCTATTGAAGCGTGTGATGAAGGACCGCAAGCTCTCATTTTCCCCTTGTTCTATGGTTAGCAAACTGGACGAAGAACGTTTATGCCTCTGCCCTCCAATGAAGTTGTTGACGAACAGCTTGCTCAACTCCTCAAAGGATGCCACTGTGTTAGGAGGTATTTTGCTAAACCACACTCGCGCTGGTCCTTTCAGGGTAGTAGGAAAAGCTCTGCACATTATTTCGTCTGGAACTCCTTGGAGATGCATAGTAGTTTTGAAGGTGGCAATGTGGTCAAAAGGATCTCTAGTCCCGTCATATGAGTCTAACGGGGGCATCTTGAACTTAGGTGGCAATGGATGCGCATTGATGGACGCCACAAAGGGGGAATCAGTTCTGTGAACCAAATCTTCCACAGAGTTTGTTTTCTTCATATTTTCTCTCATCTCGTCCATGACCCTTCTCATTTGGTCCATTTCCCTTTCTAGATGAGGTACCCTCCGTGAAGCAGTGCCTCTTGACTGATCGTCAGTCTCAACATGCCTTTCCTCCTCTTGACTCTGGGCCCGCTCTTCAGCATTCCGTTCATGAGGCTGCCTTCTTAACTCAAGTTGCCTAACCAACTCCTGGTTTTGGCGAGTCAATTCTGCCATAGCAGTAGCCATGGACTGCATATGCTGAAAAGAGGGTGGGTGCATGGCTGGTGCTGACTGACGGTCGCGGTGGGGATTGTTAGATGCATCCCCACTATGCTGAGGGCCTGGACTCGTTACTCTAGACCTTGTTCGAACCATTTCAACCCTTGACTGGAGAGAACAACTATAGGACTCAGTGAATCAAACAAGATTCAACAACTACTAAACTAGTTCCCACAGACGGCGCCAACTGATGATCACTAAGTCTCTAACGGGTTGAATGAACTTCGAACGCTCTGGATCTAGCAAAGTGAATCCTGAAAGACCAAAAGAAATCAGAAAAGCAGACCGGTGGATGCCGGCCTTTGATTCTCCGATGGTAAAGTCAGTCAATTGAAGGAAAAAAGAAACCCTCAATACTTAACTTATCTCCTATTCTTTACCAACGAAAAAAAGTCGCTTACCTCTAAGCAGACTGGCCTTTATATAGTGTTGGAAATCGGTTATCTTTCTTAGTCGTCGTAACGCTTGGAAGGTTCAGAGGGTAACTCCCTTAACTGTCATGAAAGTCACTTCTTCGGGAACTGTGTAGAGATTCAAGTAATACAACTCTTGGCTGTGTATACTTAAGTTTTTAACTCTTGGTGAGTTTATGCCTTCTGATCCGTTTATGATGGATAGTCCGTCCATGCCTTTCAGTCCGTCCATGCTTTCTAGTCCGTCCATGCCTTCCAGTCCGTCCATGGTGAAGGACGAGGTTTAAAACATACTCGTCCTTCATTGGACGAAAATGGTGGAGAGGAATCAAATATGGTCTAGTGTTGATATGGACGAACGTATGGACGAGTGTCTGGCGCAATGTTTTTCTTGCACCATCAAATACAATTTGGTAGTGTGTTTGATTTTTTAAGTTTTCTATCACAACTCACAAGTCTTCTCTCTCCCTCTTTTAGCTTTTGTTTTGTTTTGCTGTTTTTTTTTTTTTTTTTTGACATAATACTTAAATAGTTATTTTGGAAGTGAGATTTTGAATTTATATCAAAATACAATGTTGACTACAATTCTCAAACTTCAAGGCTTGAGTTGAACATTTGAAATTAAAACAATACTTAAAGTATTAGATTTAAAATATAATTTTCCTTTTTCCCTCCATTTATGGGATTTACTATAGGAACATAAATTTTTTTTGAAACTACATGATTTTTTTAAAGACACATTTGTCTCCCTAAGTTTTAAATTGCACCCCCAAAATTTTAGTCAATTGTCATTTTGTTATTAAAATTTTAATTTGTATTTTTGTTGTCAATGAAATATTTGGTTCATTAGAACTTTGCATCATCTCGCTCAAAACAATCTAACCTTCTCCATCAACCATCATGCACTAGCTCACATGAATATGATATAGATTTCCATGTGAGTTTGGCAAGTTCAACTATTAAAGAAAAAGTTAGGTTAGATAGCAGGTTAAAATTTTATATTAACCCAAAGATTTAATTTATTACACCTCTTAAACCATAAGGTTAGAAAGCATTTAAAAAAAAAAAAAAACAAACAAAAAAGTTATTTTTTGATAAATCCATACTACTTATTAGCAAGTAGTAAAAGAAAAAGAGTATTTAAGAACAAGTATGAATTTTTATAATGAGATGTGCTTAGTGGTTCTTTTAAGGTCCTATGATATTTACGAGATCATGGATTCGAAACCTCTTGTTAACATTTTAAAATCATTACATGTAATTTTTTCATATAATAAATAAGGACTACATACAGCTGAGAGAATAGTTAAATATTCGAAGAGTTCTAATCATACTTATTTATTTATAAATAATAATGAGACGTGCTTCCATAATAACAGGAATAAGATATTTTCCAAACCAAATTCACAGGCTGTGATGTGTTCTTTATCAAATTAGGGGAAAAAATAAAAACAAAAACTTACATGGAACTCGACTTTCATAGAACAATTATCCATTCTTTTCACAGTTCCTTGGTGTTATTTCTGTGTTCCTCAGCTTCTCCATTCCGTTCTAGTTGAACATTCGATCACTCCTCGCTATCCTCTACTAATTGATCCCCAATTACGCTTTCCATAACTACATTACATACTTTGTCTTCTTCAAAAATTAAAGAAAAAACAACAAGAAGCCATGAGTCTCTCAGCGACTTAACTATCATACAACCTTGCCAAAATTGAGAGCTTGAGTTTCTCTGTCCAACATTTTCACAAACACCATATATGGCTAAAGGGATTGCTAATTTTATCAGCTTCTGCTCAATCCCAGGAGTTAGAAATTCTACCATGCTTGCAGCTGAGAAACCAAGCTTCATTCTTTCTCAATGCTCATTTCATGAGCTAGTGGGTGGGTGTGTTGGCTACGTGAATTACAAGTCTATCAGTGCCTTAAAAGTTACTAGGAGGGGCTTCCATACCAAACAGAGGAAATATTCAATGCCTGTTTCAAAATTCTCTCAGCATAAAGCTGTTAACTTTCAAGTAGGGAATCTAGTGAGTTTGGATTTCCAGCGTTTTTGCAGAGAAGGAAAAGTGGAAGCAGCCCTTGATGCTATGAATGAAATGGAGAAGAATGGAGTTTTTGTGGACTCACTAGACCTTATTGAATTGCTGCAAATTTGTGAGGATATGAAGTTGTTGGAAACTGGAAAAAGGGTCTTTGAGTACACAATGAGGTCTCCATCAAAACCCCATATTGCTGCTTTTAATAAATTTGTAGAGATGTACTGTAAATTAGGTGATACAAGCTGTGCGAAAAGGGTGTTTGAGGAAATGCCGAAAAGAAACTTGGATTCTTGGAATAAGATGCTAGTGGGTCTGGCAGAAAATGGGGAAGGAGCAGAAGCTCTTAGGATATTTTCAATGATGAAGAAAGATGGAGTGAGGCCTGATGAATTTACTTTTGTTGGTGTTATTATGGCATGTCGATGCGTAGGGGCAGTGGAGGATGGGCAAGAACACTTTGTATCAATGAGCAGGGACTATGGTATTACTCCATCAATGGAGCATTATGTGGCTATTGTTGATCTTCTAGGAAAGTCAAAGAAGATAACTGAGGCAAAGGAGTTAATTGCAAATATGCCAATTGAACCAAGTTCCCGTGTTTGGGAGACACTGGAGAAGTACTCTAAAGCTGGACCTTCTGGTTTGAAACTTAGTAATAAAAAGAAAGTAATGGACATGCTGGTTTCAAATCAAAAGAAAGCAAGTCCAGAGAAGAGCAAGGCATTTAAAAAACTGAGGTCTTTAAGTAAGGAGGTGAAGGAAGCAGGCTATGTGCCTGAGTCTAGACATGTATTAGATGATCTTGACCATGAAGCAAAAGAGAAGACATTGTTATATCACAGTGAAAGGCTAGCCATTGCTTTTGGGCTTATCAATACACCTCCTGGGACCACACTGAGGATCATGAAAAACCTCAGGATTTGTATTGATTGTCACAATTTCATTAAGATCCTATCAAGTATTGAGAAGCGAGAGATTATTGTTAGAGACATTAAAAGGTTTCATCATTTCAAGGATGGAAAATGTTCCTGTAGGGATTATTGGTAATTAAGAACAGGGTTTTTTTAGAATCAATAGATTTCCTTAGGCTTGGTTGCTGTAGAGTTTGTTGACTTCCTTCTTAATGCGGGAAGTTTTGTTCTATATGTCATTTGATGACATAGTTGGCCTTCAGAAATAAAATCATGTTGTTCAACAGTTCAAGGGCATTCTCTGCAGAAATGCACTCCAAAGTAATATAGGGTTTTTTCTGAAATGATGAAGTTGCACACATTGTATGTTTAGATGGTATTGGCAATTTTCATACTTTTAAAACAAGTATACATTTATTGTGATGTGTACATGTGAATAGAAACACACATAATTTATGACAATCCAGTGTGTGTTTTACAAGTGAATCTTGCATTATACTGCTTGAAAAATCTAGAAACCAGGTGTTGGGGAATAACCACAAGTGCACACCCACGAGAACATGAACGCATACACACCAAATTTCACTATTAAATTAATATTTTAAAAATTCTACATTGAATTATACATTTCCATTCTTCTTAACATGTACATCAATTTTTCTGTTAATAAGATATTTATCATTTGATCCATAGATTTGTGTTTTATGTATAAAACATAAAAATTTTGGAATTTAAATATTTTGTAAAGTAAATAGCTATTGATCTCTTAGCATTAGCATTAGAAAATTCCAATGCTACTCTATTTTACAATTCTAAAAAGTCACTTTATCATTATACCATACCATTTTACAATTCCTTTACATCTCAAATTTCTATTTTTCTCTTTTACTCATTAAAATAATATAACTACATAATAAAATAGTATATCTCAAAATTATATCTTTTCTTCCATCTCTCTCCTCTCTCTCATTTTCAGCTTTCTTCCAACTAAAATATTATTATTTTAGTGCAATTCTAAACATAAAATTGCACTGTAGCAAGTATTGCAAAAAAAATTTACAATATTGCTGTTTAGCATTCCCCAATACAGATGATTTTACGGCTTAAAATTTCAAATTTCCCTTAGATTTGGCATAAGCATTCCCCAATGCTAATGCTCTTATCATCTTGAAAATTTTGTAAAAATAGGAGGTATAAAAAGAAAATAAAATCCAAAAATGGATGCATATATTCAATAAAAAAAATCATTGAGCGGTGTAATTTTTGAAATATTTCATACAATGCAACTTTAATAAAAGCACACTTGTAATTGTTAACGGTAAGTCCACTAACACCATATCTTTTACATTTCCCACCCCCCATGTTTTGGGTGGACGCGTGTGAGTCATGTGAAGGGGCGTGAAAAAGTTAGTGCATGTAGCACCACTCAATTGTTTATTCTACTTTAATTGGGTTAAACGAATAAAACCTTTCCTTGTGTTTACCAATTTTGCAGATATTCTTCAAAAGCTCTAGTGTTTGAGTTTTGAACGTTAGAAAATATTTGCATCAAGGTACATGCTTCATCATACAAACAAAATCAACAACCTTGTTAAATCTAGACAAGGTTGGCATGTACTTTTTTTTTTTTTTTTTTTTTTTTTTAACTTCGATAGTTGGGAGATAAGAGATTTGAAACCTAGATATTTCCACTAGAAACGCTAGATAATGTTAGTTAAACTATAAAACTCTTAATAAAACTGGCCTATACTTGAAAAGAAAAACAGCCAGTAGTGTTGTTTCTATTTCATTAACTCATTCTCCCTTTTACAACACCCCATTGACCCCACCCCTCCTCCCCTTCCAAAAAAAAAAAAAAAAAACCCGCATCAACCCTAGTTACCCTACAATACATAGCCAACAGTTTAGATTCTACAACATGACTAACGAAGTAAGGATACAAAGTGTGAGATTGTACAGAACTTGAACATGAGCAAAAAAATATATATATAATAAAATAAAATAAAAAGAAAAAAGAAATACAGCATCCCATGCAAACATCAGTACTTCTCTGCTACGGGCCTAGAAGGAAAAAGCCTTAAAAGAAATGTCATCAACGACCACAGGCAGACCACACCAAGAACTTGGAAAGTCACTATCATGGCAAACAGGGCACCACTTCTTTCCAGCAATTCTGGAGAAGCAGGAAGGTCCTTCAATGTGAACATTAACCTCTCAATGAAATGAGAAGCTTTTGTCAGTTGATAAAGTCTATAGACCTGCCAAATCAATTCAAATTCATCAAAACCCTGATTTGGGCTACATAAAGAAGCATTTGAATCAACAGAAGTCATATACCTCAAAAATAATAGGAACTAAGGGCCAAGAAGAAGATCCTCGCTTCTCAAGACTCTTCTCAAATGCAAATTGAGCAACACAGCCGATTAGAAAAGGAAACACTGCAACCACGGCTGGCAGGCCAATCATCGGCCAGGTTACATACGCAGCAAAGAGAGGGGCAATGACTTTGAAGCCCATTGTGAAGAAAGCGCATGTTAAATATCCTCTGAGACCTGTGATAAGACCCCACCTCTTTGGGCTAAATTGCAGATATGGCCTTTGAACACGGTCAGTGACAAGCAGGAATATTGCAAGACCAACGTAAAACAGGACCTCAAAAAATAAAGAAGTCACAATTTCTGCATAAAAATTGACATGGAAATGATTAGTGGGGAAAAAAAAGACTACATTTTAATCTACATTAACACAATGTTGAAAAAATGGAAGCACATCAGTTTTGAGCTTGAAAAAGAAGCTCATTTTCACCAAAGATCAAACTAAGGTTCAAAACAAAGAAACAAGGGAAGACTTTGATTGACAGAATTGACAAACAATGGAATTTGTTCTTGAAAAAGTGTTCTATGCACACACAGATCCCAAAAAACTTTTTCACAAGGCAGCTACTCATGCTTATTGCAGATAAACTGTATAACTACAGATCAACTAGGAAGAAAGTGAAATCAATAACATGACTTGTGAGAGCTGCAGGGTCTTCTAAATTCTACAAGTGAGATTGAAAAACATTATAAATTGGATTCCTCACTTTCATGGCATAACATTAGTAACTAATACCAAAATTTGTTTTCAAAATTTAAATCCTAGACTCATGGTATACAAAATTCTGTAGCAATGGACTCTGCAACATCAGCAGCACTCAAAGCCTGCTTAGGTTCTAAGATTAAGCACCATCTTTAAGAAGATGAAGATGCTTTAGGCAAAAAGGAACAAACAAAATCTTCCATATTTTTTTTTTCTTTCAATTATTGTTTATTGGGAGGTAAATTTAAAAGAGGAAACAGGGGAGTAGGGAATTGATAAGTTCTTTACACCAAACCCAGCACCCAAATATCACCAACTCCTAGTGCATTACATTCAATTATCACTTAACCAGGCAAAAGGGAAAGCTGTCTTGCTAGAGGCACCTGTTCACAGCCTGACAATTTCATTTATCTGATTATTCATTTTCAAAACACAGTCCCTAACATGCTTAAAACCAATTCTCACCACTGCATAACTAAAAGTTTTACAAGAAATTCATAAATACATAAAAGAGACTCACTACTAAAAAAAAGGAGCCTTTGTACTCTAAGGATGAAAACACTTAATCAACAAATCTAATCCCTGATATGCACTAGCAATCATACTTAACCCATGTCCAAAAGATATTTTAGATAAAAGGCAACCATGTCTTATCAGACTTATCAACTAAGCACCTCAAATGATGTCGACAAGGCCTTCTCTTTGCCACCATATACACTCATCTGGTAGCATCTCCTTGATCGAAAAGTATTTAAACAGGTATTTGCATTTCTATTGAATGGAAAACACAATTAGATAGTTCAAGACCAGCCACTCATTACATATCACCAGACAATAAAGTAAGAAACCAAGCCACACATTGTCACAATTGACCCTTGCCTACAATTCATCATTAAAACGTGAAACATAGAACATAATATAATCTGTTTAAAGCAGTATAAAGCTATCAAAATTTAGTTCAGAAAGGAAAACAAAGATTGGAGAAGTACAAATACCTACGAGAAGCATGTCCTCCAGGAAAGCCTCAATTGCGTTAGCAAAGAAGAACTGTGGAAGAATCAAAGATGATATCAGCGCAATAGGGGCTAAAAGCCAAAGAAATGATCCCTTCTCTTCATTAAAAGGGGCTGACTGCAATTTCCCTTCCTCTACCAGCTGGTGATTCAACCCAGAAAATGAAATCGAACCCGATTTTCCACGAAACGGCTCTACCCCGTTAAATGAAGTAACAGGCACACCAGAATCAGAATTCTCCCCTCCCAAAACCCCCAACTGAGCATCTGGGTTAGAGTTAGCAGCACATACAATAGTTCCTTTTTTTGAGTTCAGCACTAAAGACTCCTTAAACACCCTCTTCAAACCAAGCCTCAAATATGCTGGGACCAAACAACCCATTCAATAAAAACACTATCAGAGCATTATTGCATTTCAAGATACCAAAAACACTATCAAATATCAAAGCACAAACAGAGCTTATTTCCCAAAACCCAAAATGGCAGGTAAATATATAGTCTACTATATTAAAAGAAAAACTTACATTTTGAGGCAACCCCAAGTCGAAATTTTTGATTCCTCAATCCAATCTGACTTGTAGAAACCTTAAGAATAGAAATAATAATGAAATGGAATAAATTCGAGAGTAGAGAGTGTGAGAGAGAGTAAATTTGAAATGAAAAGTTGGGGAGTTTGGGATTAAAGAAACAGTAGTTACTTACAAATTGATGAGAGACCGAACGATGAGTTGGTAACCCCATCTTTGGGGAGGGAAGCCCATGACAAACCGATTGCAGTTCCATTTTTTTTTTTTTTTTTGGGTGGGGTTTAGGGTTTTAGCAGAGTGTGACCAGTTTTATCTGATTTTTTTTTTCAAGTTAAATGGCTTAACCCTTTTGTAAAGAACAAATATGACTTGGAGTATGAAACATGAAGGGTTTATTTATGTATTTATTTATTTTTTAAAAGAGAAATAGTTTTTTTTTTAATCTTATTATATTAAATTTTAAAATTGAATGAAACAATAGGAGAGAGAAAATGAGCTATTTATACAAGGAGGAACATAATTCTTTGCTCTAAATCCTTTTTATAGGAAAATTTGGTGGTTTGCGTAAAAAAAAAATCATAAGGTAAATTTAATGTCAAATTAATTTTCCTCAAAAAATAATGTCAAATGATTTAAAATAAATCAATTATCATTTTTTTTTTTTTTGGGGGTAATAGAAGAAGATAAGAGCGTTCCATTTTTTAGCTTACGTTCCAATCCAAGGCAACCCTCCTCACCCTCCATTTTTTTACGTCCAACCTTTTAAAACTTCTTATTAAAAAACACAATAATTTATGGGAGAAATGACAGAATTTCTCTAGAGTTTGTTTTAATCAAAATAATAATATTAAGTAACATTTAATATTATTCTATTTAAAAATATAAATAAATAAATAAAATTCTTTTTTTATAAGCTCTGTTTCTGATTTTGAAAAAAAAAAAAAAAAAAGAGACAAAGTTTGATAAATTAATTAGATACTGACAATAAATCAAGTAATTATCTTCATTGTTCTCACAAAACTTGCTTCAGGCCTACTTATATAATGGATAGATTATTCCTTATCCAAATGGTACCAAGTGTTACACTATACAAAAACTTAAGTACTTAAAAATATAACTCAACATTTTGGTGAGACAAAAATTGGTATCGAACCCGACAAGAACCTCACATAGAAGGTGACTACACCATGGCTAAGCTGATGGACATACAAATCACATACTTTTAGCAAAAAGCTAGTTAACTTATTTCCAAACGAATATGTGGTTTAACCTAATGGCTTATGTTCATGGCTCACAGAGTCTATAGACCTGTCAAATTAATTCACATTCATCAACAAAATCATGATTTTGATTTTGAAAAAAGAAAAAGAAAAAGGGAAAGATAAAGTTTAATAAGTTAATTAGATATTGACAATAAATCAAGTAATTATCTTCATTGTTCTCACAATACCAACTTGGGAAACTAGTACTATTATTAGTAATAGCCTAGTTTTATCAGATTCTTTTGGGTCTTGTCTTTTTAATTGGGTCAAGAGAGATTGTAATGCAGTTACTCACGTTGCTGCAAAGGTCTTCATCAATAGTGTTTAATCCTCTTGTTTCAATAAACACAGCCTACCAGTTGTCCTCATGGATACTTGTAAGGTAGACTGCCGTGTTCTTTTTTCTTGAATATATAATATTGACGTTTATCAAAAAGAAAAAAAAAAAAAAAAGGAACCAAGTGTGACACTGCACAAAAACTTAAGTAATTAAAAATAAAATTCAAACATTTTGGTGAGACAAAGACTGATATCGAATCCTGACAAGAACCTCATATAAGAGGTGACTATACTATAGCTAAGCTGATGAATATACAAATCATATACTTTTAGTAAAAAGTTAGTCAAGTTATTTCTAAATGAATAAGTGGTTCAATCTAATGGCTTACGTTCACGGTTTACGGAGTCTATAGACAAATTAATTCAAATCCATCAACAAAATCATGATTTTGGCTTTAAATAAGTAAGATTGAATAATTAGAAGCCCATGTACCTCGAAGGTTATATAGGAACCAAGGACCAACAAGATGATCCACGTTTGTAAAGTATGCTTTCAAATGCAAGTTGGGCAACACAATCAATCACAAAGGGAACCACATTGACCAGGGGTCCAGGATTGATAAGTCAAGCAATGGCGGCCCAAATAAGTACACAGCAAAAAGGACAATAATCTTGAGGCCCATTGTGAGAAAAGCATATACCGTTCACCCTTTGAGAGTTTGAGGCCTGTGATGAGATCCCACCTACGTACGAGGGCTTAAGTTGCAGATAAGGCCTTTGAACTAGTTCGGTTTACAAGCAGGGAATGTTGCGAGTCCAATGTAAAATAGGGCCTCAAAAGATAATGAAGTCACAATATCTGCACAACAATTGGGTTCAAAAATATTAGTGAAACTTTTCACCAATCTTTAAAAGAACAAAAAACAAAAAACAGACATGTCCAGTGCATATCTAACCAATAAAGCCAAAAGGTCATATGGGATATGAAAGAAATCATGTGATTAGTACAGTACCTTGTAACCATCCCCAACAAAAATACGTAAAAGGTTGAGAATATTTGTTTGTATCATAGATAAGATATATAAACAAAGCACAAACCACCAATATAGTGCACAAAAAAATGGCAAGCGATAATGAGGGCTTTCAGGAAAACATCAAACTCGATCTGATTCTGGTCCAAAAAATTAAGACTCTGGAAGGCCTTCGAGAAGTGTTGTACAACAGAAAGTGTTAATTCATCCAACAATGACAAAGCACACAGAAAACTTTCACGATTTAGTCGAGAGAGAACGAACAAAATTATATAAAAAATCAATTAACAAGGGCATGCATCATATTAATATAATCAAGTTAGGGTAATATCATGTTTGATACACTTGTTAATTGATCTATTTCATGGTCGTGATTAGTGTTACAAATTTAAAAGTTTTTTGTGTCACATTATTTAATATACTATTTATAATGTTATATATAATAAGTAAAATTTTAATAAAGAACTATTATTAATAGTAGATGTTATAAGTTAAAATTCTATTAAAAATAAAAAGTAAAATTTTAACAATAATAAAATGTACACACTAGAGGGATCCTATTCCATATGTAGAGTTAGGGTCCGTTTGAATACCGTTTATGTTGCTGAAAACTAAAAATACTGTAGCAAAATAATTTTTAAATGTGTAAATAGTACTGTGAGACTTATTTTTAATGAAAATTTTGTTGAAAAAAGAGGTTTGTGGGTCCCATGAACAGTGCACAAGACCTACTGAACAGTGCATAATCATGTGAAAATTGACTTCTTAAAAAAAAAAAAGCCAAAACGCCAATTGCTGGGGACCAGAAACGCAATCCAAACAAGTACTAAACCTTTAGTTCAATATAAGTACTTGCCATTCAATAATACAAAAAGTGTTTGAAGTTACAATGAAAATGTAAGAGCATTATTGCATTTCAATTATAAGAACATTCGCAGCAGTGGAGCTAGATTGCTATAATGTTAAAATTTAGCTCCACAAACACAAAACTCACGCTACAGCAGTGGTGGCAAATCTAAAATTTTAGATGTTTTATAGATGTGCACTGTAGCTGAAGCAAAAAAAAAAAAAAAAAAAAAAAAAATATTTGGCCGGTTAAATAAAATAATAAAAAGTCTCTCTCATCTCTCATCTCTCTCAGTCACTCTTTCATCTCTCTCTCAAGCAAACCTCTCTTCCACCACTGATCGCCTCACGCCGCCGATCGCCTCATCTCATCTCATCTCATGCCCCCGATCGCCTCATCTCATCTCATCTTTTGCTGCCGATCGCCTCACGCAGCCTCTCGCCTCATCTCATCTCATCTAACGCCGCCAATCGCTTGCTCATCAAGCCGCCGGTCTGAAGCTCATCGAAGCCGCTAATCTGAAACCCATGGAGCTCGCCGACCCATTCCTTTTGCCAACCCAACTCGCTGACGTTGTGCTTGTTTGTGATTGGTGATTTTTTATTTTGTTTGTGATTGGTGATTTTGTTTGATCTAGGTTGAGGAAAAATATTGGAGATTTGGGTTTTTTTTTTTCCTGCTATGGACTGCTGGTGGTGGTGGTGGCAGCGGCGGCGGCGGCGGCTATGGTTATGGCTATGTCTGATGGGAGAAGTGGTTGTGGTTGGTGCTGTGGAAGTTTTTGGGATGGTGGGATATATTATTTTATTGAAGTGTTTATATTATTTTATTGTGTTGAAAGCTAAAATAGATCAACTGCTGTAGCATGTGTGTAGGTAAAATAAATAAAGTAACTTTTGGTGGAGCTAAATTGCTATATTTTTAGCTCCACTGTTGCGAATGTTCTAATGGAGCAAAAAGGACATGCAAGGGCAAAATTGATCTTTCAAAGTGTTCAATTAAATAGCTTAAATTTATTGGCTTGAGAAATTAGTTGAATAAAGATACAAACTGTGAATTACTGATGTGGGGGACAAAAACTAGCATAGGATCCACTGAATAGTGCATAATCATGTGAAAATTGACTTCAAAAAAAAAAAAAAAAAAAAGCCAAAACCCCAAATGCTGGGGACCAGAAACACAATCCAAACAAGTACTAAACCTTTAGTTCAATATTAGTACTTGCCATTCAATAATACAAAAAGTGTTTGAAGTTACAATGAAAATGTAAGAGCATTATTGCATTTCAATTATAATGGAGCAAAAAGGACATGCAAGGGAAAATTTGATCTTTCAAAGTGTTCGATTGAATAGCTTAAATTTATTGGCTTGAGAAATTAGTTGAATAAAGATACAAACTGTGAATTACTAATTTTGGGGACAAAAATTGGCCCGTGGTGAGGTCCACGAATCGAAAGTGAAATGTCTATCACAATTTATTTATAAATAAGCAACAGGAAAAAAACACTCCACAACGGGAAACTCAAACAGGATTTCTTAGATGACATATTTTTCATATCAAGCTACAATATTACAATAGGGAATTCTCTTATTCCTGAGGTATTACACACTCTTGCTTTCTTAGATAGCACATATTTTTGTCTTCTCTCTCTCCTTTTTCTCTCTATTTTTTCATTTTCTTTTTCCTACCTCCCTTTTTCTTTTTATAGGCACATCTCTTACTCTTATCTCTACAACTATCCTATTGCCAACTGCACTATCAGAGATATTTTTCTTTACTTTATCGGTTTCCTTCCCTGTCTTATCCTAGAGCTCTTACTTTTGAGGGTGTTGGTACTGTTCAAGCTGTCTTGTATGCATTTAATGTGGCAGAGTTTAGGCGAGAACCCCTCATTAATGCGGTGGTAAAAATCTTCAATTTTCCTATGTGTTCTAGAAGTTTCCCGTGGTTATAGGCATCTTCTAGAAGCCACATGTGGATTATCTGTGCACCATGGCTCAAGTAAGTTAACTTCTTACCTTTTCCACCGGAATTGATTTCCTGTGTCACTCTTCTCTTATGTAATACTTAGGATGACCCAACTTCCTTTCTTCCATAGCTTATTACCCTCTAAGCCTTCCTTCCAATACAAAGGCCATGCCCAATTCGTTCCTTGTGGCCCAATTACTTTTTGGGCCTAAGGCTAGGATGGGGACTTTTCCACTCCCTACAACTGACTTAAAAAAAAATTAAATTAAATGCCAAGGGTGTCAGTTTAATATTACTTGTTCTTTAAAATGAGAACCTAATTTAAATCCCCCCTTTTTTTTATTATTTTAATTACTGAATTGTTAAGAAAATCAAACACATGGACCCTTACTTAGGCTTCATTAGTCAGAATTGATTTTTAGGTTTATTTAGTTTATGTACTATTACTTTGTTTCTTTAAAAAAAAGAAAAAGGTTTATGTACTATTTTTTATAACTTTTTTTTAGTATGATTATATATCTGTCGAACTTATTTTTAAGTTCAACAAATTGGTATTAAAAAAAATGGCAAGACTTAAGCATAGTACTTAAATATTGTTTCTTAGGTTCTACTTTTAAAATTCTGTCATGTGAATTCTTTTCTTATAAGATTGATGTGTATTTTTTAATTAAATAGCTATATAACTTTTCTCATGTGGGTTTATTTTATTTAATTATTTAGTTTATGTACTGTTAAGTTTTGTCCTAAATATAAATTCTCATATGATCATTTTTTTTTTTTGGATATAAAAGAAAATAAGCTTTGACGTTTGAGAGCGTGGGAAAAGTAAGTCAACATAGCGTTTAACACATTGACACTTTCGTCGACGAAGTTCTGCATTTCCATTTTCCAAAACACATGTCAAACCAATAGAATTTCCGCAATCTTGGCCATTTATTATCAAGCAAAAGTCATTTGTCACTTACGAAATCGATGTCAATTACCAAAAAATAAAAGGATTTTTTTTTTTTTTTCCATTCTGAAGCTTAAAAGATTTATGTCAATTTTTTATTTTCAAAAATACTAATTTATTTGTTTAAAGTAATTTTTCCTCTCACTTCTAATATATAAAAATAAAAAAAAGCAAATAAGCTTAAAGTATTGTTTGAGGATAAAATAAAAGCAGTGTTTGAGATTGAAACTTGATATGTTACGTGTCCATTTGGGTATCACGTAATTTTCGATAACTTATTTATATAATGTTTATTAGAAGATATATTGTTTTTTTTTAATATAATTTTTATGTTAAATATATGACAAAAAGCTAAAAACTAACTTTTGAAAAATAAATAACCTTTAGAAAAAAGCAAAAAAAAAAAAAAAAAAAAAGCCTATTTAACTTTTTCCAAACATACACAAATCTCATTCCATCACAAACTAGGAGAAAGAAACTTTTTTTTTTAATCATTCTTTCTCACATGGCTGTCATGGCATAAAAATATTAAATAACAATTTCAAATTATTACTTTATTCTCTAAATTAATCATTTTTTTAGTCATTCTTTCTCACATGGCATAAAAATATTAAATAAAAGGTTTAAATTATTACTTTAATCTCTAAATTAATCTCGTTCTAAAATACTGATTATGTCAATTTAGTTGTTGGATTCTAAAAATGACTCAATGTTATTTTGATCCCCAGTTGATGTCAAAGAGACTATTGCAATTATACAAAATTGTGTCTTTCTCAAACTTTGTTGTCTCGTAATAATAAGAATTAAAGCTGATTTCTTAAGGTAAAGTGGGGATAAGGATGAGATTGAATTGTTCTTAGACTTCAGGAGTTTCGTAGATGAATTGAAATTCTAATATATGGTTCAAGGACCAAAAGCATGCATGGTTTACACATTCCAAACTTATATCTTTGATCCCTTACTCCAACCTGATTTGCAAAAACCTCGAGAATTAACATATATAAATAACAAGTGTTTTAAGAGTTAAAATTAATTTTGAAGTGGAATTTAAGAGAAACTATTTACCGAGTGAAATTTGCGTACATGAGATTCCACGCAATGTGGGGGATAATCCTGACTTCGGGGTGGCCGAGAATCCCTCAAGAGACGGACTGCAACTTCATTTTGGGATTTGACTTCTGTCAAAGTTTGCTGAGTTCTTTCTGATCTTATAACAGCTAAAGCCTTTGTTCATAAAGTTCTTTTCTTCCATCGAAAAAAAAAAGGGGGGGGGGGGGGGGGGAATGTTCTTTTTTCTAAAAATAAAAAATAAAAAAATGGATTTACCTTGTTTCAAGTTTTATAGATATGCCCATACATTTAAACCATCAATCATGAATTTCGTTAAAATATTTAGCTAGGAAACAAGAATAACCTTCTTTATAATACTTCAAGAAAAGTTTAATTTTACTTTTCCCTCTAAACTATAGGGTCAAGTTTAATCTCCCTAATAAACTATCAAATTGAGCAATCAATCATTAGGGTGATCGACAATAAACAGGATGCTCCATCTCTTTAATAATTTCTGTCAAATCAAAATTTTAATAAAAATCAACAAGTCAGAATGGAGAGGTCCACATAAACAATACTGTTTATGTGGAGTACCATCATTCACCAAGTGCCTTTTTAAAAAAAAAAAAAAAAAATCATTCACCAAGTGAAATTATTATATGTATTAGGGTGCACTATTTATGGTGCGATTGCCTGTCACGACCATTACTTAACAAAATTTTGATTTATCTATGTTTTTCACTTGTGGTCATGTCTTCTTTTTCTTTTCTTCTTCTTGGCTCCAATGGTGATTGTTTGTTTTGGTAGTAGTTACTATTGTGTTATGTGTAGCACCTCACAAATGGGCTAAATCACAATATAAGATAGAAGCAATTGTTTATTTATTTACAATTTTACAGACCAACATCTAAATTGAAATTTTATTTAATAATATGATTTACAAGATAGATGGCTTTACAAATAAGCATTACATTCAAATTAAAATAATAATAATAATAATAATCATTATCTATTACAATTAGATAAGATTAATTCATTACGAACTAAATAATTTATCCTATCCTTATTTATTTACCTAATTTCTAATAAGAATGTAATCTTAAAATGATAAAAATAAACGTAAAATAGAGGCACATAATATATGGTTGGTTATGGGAGTAGAAGATTAGTTGAAGTTTGCAAGTTTTTTAGTATTTGAGTAGTTTAGATTTTCTAAATAATTGTGACCTACAATTAATGATTAACGATAAAATTTGTGTTATAACTTGTGGGAGGGTTAAGATTCGAACACAGAATAGTGCCCCATGGTCTCAACCTGAGGAGATGGAAGGGCCCATTTCCTCATTAGTTCTGACCCAGTACATAAATAAGAGCTTAAGAATTGAAGCCGAAGAGGCTAATTGCCCAAGGAGCCCAAAAAATGAGCATTCCTCGAGAGGCTTTGAGCAGGCCACTTGGACCAAAAGACAAAATGATGAAAAATGAGGTAGAAACATGCAAGTAAAGAAGAAGGGAAATATCCAAGTAAAGTACCCATCACACTTGTATTCAATACACTGCACCAACTCTGTTGGCCACATTAATGGCAAAATGACCCCTAAACAATACCTTTACAGGTATCAGCACATTTTACCACCTCCAGCAAAACCCTGATGGGACAAACATGCAAAGAAAGATTAGTGGTTGTACAAATAGAGGGTTGTGATGTAATTTATATAGTTATATAAAAAAAAGGGAACACCCCCAAATTAGGGGATGAAAAACTTGAAAGAAAAAAATATTCTCTATGTATCATTACTCTGTAATCGAGACTTGAATATTATATGAACTAGAGATCCTCATACTAACTCGAGGAAGAATTAAACATTGAAATCTTCTTCCTTATAATTTACTTGTTGTTTTTCCAATAGACTTGAAATTAAACCATTAAAGCATACAAAAGTTGTTTCTCTACAAATTAGTTGTATTGGCCAATTTCATATCAACTCTCCATCCATTTGGGATTGGTAACTAATTTTGTTCACTTACACAACCATTAAGAAATTTGAACTATGTATTATTCTTATTCAATCTTCTTTTTTTTTTTTTTTAAAGGTTTCGGAATATTTATTGGAGAAAACGTTTTCTGATCAATATTTTAGGTGGAAATAAAATCCAGCCTTGGTAAGGTTACTGCAGCAAAACATTAATGAACACCGTAGGACGGTCCTCCAATTGAAGGTACGTTCGTATAGCTTCAAATTGAGTCCATAAATTTGCAATCATTTTGGAATCACGTTGAGCATGAAGAAGATTTTGGAATCACTTACATTTGGAATCCAAAATCCAATATTCATGAAAACGATTTTCCGCCCCCACCACCATTGACAGCTCTATATCAGACAGAATAGTATTGAGCATGCATGGATGAAGAACTCAAAATCATCCACTTATAACTTTTTTTCTGCAAACGATTCCCACATTTTTCTGATTTCCACAGCCGGCCAAATCGAACTGGCGGCGTCCTCTTCTGAATTACTGCGTAGAAAAGTCACGTGTGTCATTAACGTGCAGTTTTTTTGGCCGGTTGTTAGAACCACAAGAAGTTTCTCTTTTTCTTTGGAGGGGTCGGAAGAACCGAACTCATTACATAATTGATAATATATATTAGTGGTGAATAGGAACGCGGTCGGAGAGTGGGATAAGGTACGGACATTTGACCTCGGCCTTTTGTTGACATTCAACTTCAAAGTTCAAACCCACAATCATTCATAATTAATGGTCATTGCTTATGTTTTTTTTTTGTTCGGATCAGGAATTACATAGTAGTCTCCTATTAGTAATTTTCAACTCCGTCCTTAGTTTGGGCTTGACTAGGAATGAATGAAAAGTTTACCCACTTGCTGCATTAGGAATGATTGAAAGTGTGGAGGGTTTATCGGGGTGGATGGAGGATATTTCTTCCTACCGTCATGATGTTCTTTTAGTCAACAATGACAAATTTTTTTTTTCCCAATAAAAGTTCTCAGTTTTCTTTCTCCAAAAAATAAAAAACTTTATACCATATTTTATATTTAATTAAAATTCAAACTTATTAATTCGTTTTAATTTAAGAATTTGGTTTGGGTTTAGTGCCTTGAGTGCATGGCGAAAATCATGTGTTCTCGTATGACTTGAATAATGTCACTGACATATGGCCTCTCCTCTTGTTATTTAAGGTCATGTCAGTTTGTATTCATTGTGATACCAACGCGTGATCAAAAGTGGATACGTGTCATTATTTTAATGGATTTAGTGTGAAAGTGTGAATTTGGATGATTTTATTTTTATGCACTATTTTTTTTTTTGTTGATTAATTTTATGCACCTATTTTATACCATATTTTATATTTAATTCAAACTTCAAACTTATGAAAACGTTGTTGTTGTTGTTGTTTTTTTTTTTTTTTTTTTTTTTTTTTGTGTGGAGATATGAAATTTTTTTAATTTGAAGTTTTTGTCCATCTTCATTATTCGTCTATGTTTTCCTACACAATAACAAAATAAAGAATAATGAAAAATTCTTGATATTCTTATACATTTCTCTTTGGGATTGTTAATAAATCAATTTAGTAGCTAGTCATTAATCATAGAGAGTAGAGAGAAAGCTTGAATAGAGAGAAAACTTTGATCAGAGAGAGAAATTGTTTGCTTAAAGTGGAAAAATGAAAAATGAATCTTACATGCCAAAAATCGAAGTTGGTTATTTAGGTGAAATATATGTTTCTTTGGTATGTTGTAATAAATCATGTATTGGATTAATTATTCGTGTGGAATAACTATTCAATTATTTGATTGCATATTTATTATAAATAATGATTATTTTTTGGAATAATTTTTCTTATATTGAGCAATAACTATTCCAAAAAGTGATGTAATAGCTAATAGTTATTCCTTAATAGGGGTGGTAACTTTTAAAATTAGGGATAAAACATTATTTTTATCCTTAAACTTTACCAAAATTACAAAAAATAAAAAGTTTGTCCCTAAATTTTGTAATGAGTTTTTTTTTTTTCCCAATAGTTTAGAGCCAAACAATAAAGACAAAAAATAAAATTTTTTAATATTTTAGGCATGAAAAAATAATTTTTTTAAAGTTTAAGGACATTTAGTGAAACATTGTCAGTAGTTTAGAGACGAAAAATGAACTTTTGGTAAAATTTAAGAACAAAAAACAAATTTATGATAAAATTTAGGGATCAAAATAATATTTTAGCCTAAAATTAATATATTTATAAAAAAATATAAACTTTCCATATGCACATAATAATTATAAATATAAAAATTCATCAAAAAAATTCTATCTCTAAAATTTTTAAAATGTTCATTTTAGGACAAATAATTGTATAAGTAAAATTTTTCATAAATTAATATAAATCTAATGTTATAACCAAATGTGAATAGATTTAATTTGATTTAATTTGATACATTACATATTTTATTATTAGTAATAAAGATTATTATTCGGATTATAATTGCTACTCAAGTATATGAAACATGCCCCAAGTTTATCAACGACTTTTTTTTTTTTGTTTTTTTTTTTTTTTTGCATTGTTGTTGTCCAAAATAACGAAGCTCCACAGAAGCTTCAAATTGAAATAAGAAGTTTTATAAGTTTAACACGTTAATTGAGATTTTTATGAAATTTCCTTTTCTTAAGAGGAAAAAAAAAAATTGAACCTCTTTTCATTATTTCTAAAAAGTAAAAGGTCAAAATTTACATCTTAGACTCCATTACTGACTGTCAACTGCTACGCACGTGTCAGAATATTAGACATTTCCTAAGACGGTGGTGTAATGTTCCTCTGCTACATTGTAGTTAGTAATTACCACGTGGTGGAAAACTTGGGCTAGGACTGGAATGATAAGTTAAAAAAATAAAAAGCCATCCTCAATTCGTTTTCCGCTGCATATTTTTCATTTTGTTAAATAATAATAATTTTCCCATCAAAATAATAATAATAATAATAATAATAATTTTTTAATCGTTTGGGCCCTTTTTGGAAATGGTTGAATTTCCTTTTGAAGTAAACGAGGATAGATGATAATTATTGTTTTTTTTTAATAAATAAAATATGATCATTATTCTTTTGGTACAATACATGAATAAATACAGAAGAGTTATATAGCATTTTTCTTCAAATTAATGTGACAAACTGTTTCTCATAACGAAAACAAATTTTATTTTAATTTTGTTTATTTATAACGAAAACTCCACATCATTTAATATAAAATTCTTATGAAGTATATTTGAAAGGGATTTGTTTTTTTTTTTTTTTAAAGAAAAAAAAATCATTAACCGAGACTCTAAAACTATAAAATATTCTTTCATAATTTTTAAATTAATTTTTTTCATTAAAATATGATTCTTAACTTTTTCACGTTTTTCTTTCTTAATTACTAATAGACAAACAATTTCAAAACTTTATTTTTTTTTTAAAATTATTTTTACTACTCTACGATAAGGCTCTTAAATTAGGTAATGCAGATCCTACATCATGAATTGGATATTCTTTTATGCTAGATATTGTATTGAGTTATTAAATGAGTCACTACTTGGATAAGGCACTCAATTAGGTCACAATGTACGTTGTTCTTATATTTAAACTAAACTCACGTGTAATGGAACTATGGAAGGATGAGATTCACAACCTTGACATTAAGTTGAATAACAAGCTCTACAAAACCAAGATTGGAATTAACTACTAGTATTATTTGTAATAATTACACAGAGATAGAAAAATCCATAAAGTACCTAATCACTTTTATCATAATTACAAACTTATGGGTAACCGACATTATCAAAGTTTTCAAAGAAACTAATTTCCCAAAGAAAATAGTGTAATGTATTGTGCATTTGTACTCAAACCTTGCACAAAAGTCCACAATAAAGTATCAAGAAAAGAACCTTTAGAAGACAAATCAAAACTCAAATTAGGAAAGTAAGTTTCAGTTAGCTTAATTAGTAAAAATTTTTAAAGTTGAATAAGAGATCCAAAGTTCAATCTCTACTCACAAAAAATCGATTTGTGACTTAATAATAAAAAATTATTATCAAAAGTAATCACCATAAGTTAAAAAAACAAAAAAAAAAACCCAAATTAGGAATTATATTGGCTTGTCTACAACTACACCTACTCCTTGCCGTGGATGACAAAACAGAAGCATATACGCTGACAATTTCCAAAGAAAAGGAAAAATCAAAGATGATGCATATGGGTCTCTAAAATAAAAGTGGGATATAGCTCATCATGACAGAGACATTTTAAAAGTGGAAAACTCATCCAATCAACTTAAGGAAAAAAACTTTCTCTAAAAACTTAAGCAAAAAAAGTAAATTTTATACCAAAAAAACAAAAACAAAAACAAAAACAAAGTATTACATATATTGCACACCTTTCACGACCCTCGTCGATGCGAGTTTTTAGACCCCACACCAATTCCCACTCAATATCCACTATAAATATATAGCCTCACCCTTCCCCACAAACCACTACCTATAGCTCTTTAAAAAACCCTCTTTATTGAGACTCTCCTCTCAACTCGTCTCTGCATCAAAACCACATAGTCAAGACCCATAAATCCTTGTAACACTCTAGCCTTAGATTTCTCTCAAAGAAAAAAAGAAAAAAAAGAAAAACCCAGTAGTTAAGATGGCATCCACTTCTTTAGCTCTTCCTTCTCTGCAACCAAAGTTCCAATCTTCAAGAAAATCATCAAAGCCCTCCACGTGTCGATTTATTGTCCGTCCGATCACTGCCTCTGTGTCCGAAAAGCCATCTGTGTCGGTTCCACCGGCCACGGTGGTGGCACAACCTGAACCCCCCAAACTTCCGATCAAAAAAATCCCAGGAAACTATGGTCTCCCTTTTGTCGGTCCAATCAGAGATCGATTTGATTATTTCTATAACCAAGGCCGTGATGAATATTTCAAGTCGCGAGTCCAGAAGTACCAGTCAACGGTGTTCAGAGCCAACATGCCACCGGGTCCTCTCATCGCTTCCAACCCAAACGTCGTCGTTTTGCTGGACGGGAAAAGCTTTCCCGCGTTGTTCGACGTGACAAAGGTCGAAAAGAAAGACCTTTTCACTGGTACTTTCATGCCCTCCACAGAACTCACCGGTGGTTACAGAGTCCTCTCTTATCTCGACCCATCAGAGCCAAACCACGGCAAGCTCAAGCGCCTCTTGTTCTTTCACCTCAAGGCTCGTCGAGACCATATTATCCCTGAGTTTCATTCGAGCTACTCCGAGCTCTTTGAGGGCCTCGAGAATGAACTCGCTACAAAAGGAAAAGCTGCTTTTGGAGATCCAAGTGACTTGGCTGCGTTTAACTTTTTGGCTCGATCCCTGTATGGGACTAACCCAGTTGATACCAAGCTTGGACTCGATGCGCCAAAGATGATCGCCAAGTGGCTTTTCGTGCAGCTTAGCCCACTGTTCAGTCTCGGTCTTCCAAAGCATCTCGATGATCTTCTTCTTCGCACAGCTCGTCTCCCTCCAGCTTTGGTCAAAGCTGATTATCAAAAGCTATACGATTTCTTCTACGCGTCCTCAGGGTTCGTTCTCGACGAGGCTGAAAGGATAGGCATTTCGAGAGAAGAAGCTTGCCATAACTTGCTCTTTGCAACCTGCTTCAACTCTTATGGAGGCATGAGATTCCTTTTCCCAAGCATGGTCAAGTGGATTAGTCGAGCTGGGGTCAAACTCCACACCCAGTTAGCCGAAGAGATCAGATCAGTCATCCGATCCAACGGTGGGAATATTACGATGGCCGCGATGGAACAGATGCCGTTGATGAAATCAGTTGTGTACGAATCTCTCAGGATCGAACCCCCAGTTGCTCTCCAATACGGGAAAGCCAAGAAAGACTTTGTCATCGAGAGCCACGACGCTGCTTTTCGAGTCAAGGAAGGTGAAATGATATTTGGGTACCAGCCATTTGCGACCAAGGACCCGAAAATATTCGAGAGGGCTGAAGAGTTTGTGGCGGATCGATTTGTGGGCGAGGAAGGTGAGAAATTGTTGAAGCACGTGCTGTGGTCGAATGGGCCAGAGTCTGAGAGCCCAAGTATTGGGAACAAACAGTGTGCTGGAAAGGACCTGGTGATCTTGGTTTCTCGACTTTTGGTGGTCGAGTTGTTCCTTCGATACGATTCGATCGAGATCGAGGTGGATTCAACGCCGTTGGGGGCTGCTCTCACCGTAACGTCTCTCAAAAAGGCCAGCTTTTGATCGCTCAACGTGGCTGGATCGACTTCTTTTTGAAGGGTACTTTCGGAATTGAAAGTTGGGTTGAGTTATTATTAGTCGGTAATCTCGGACCCACTAGAAAACTTTTTCCGGTACTATTTTTTATGTTCACTATAAGAAAAAAAACAAAGGGTTAACAGTCTTTTAACTCTTTATGTCTACAATGTATATGTAATTTTTAGATTGAATTTTGCGTGTCGTATAAAGTTTAACTGGTTTTATATATGCCTTTTATATTTCATCACATCAAAGTGTTTGTCAAAAAAGTATTTAATTTTTAGATTGAACTTTGCGTGACATATAAAGTTAACTGGTTTTATATATGCCTATTATAATTCATCACATCAAAGTGCTTATAAAAGAAAGTGTTTAGTGATATTGTCGGTTGTTCTTGATAAGAGTTTTTGTTTGTTCTTGATAAGAGTTTTTGTTTTTATTTTTTATTTTTTTTGAGGGAAATCTTGATAATAATCAAAACTCTCTTTATTGTTGTTGTTATCATTTAGTTGGAAAAAGAAAACATCAGCATGCGGTGTTGTTTCCCATTTACTAGTACTTTCTTTTGCTCCATTTGAGAGATATAGGACTATGAGATATTCGTAGAATGCGTTTTGTTCCCTAGGACCACTACGATATGCATTACCCATTAAAATGCAAAATAGATTTTACATTATTCGCTAAACATTCACGCGCGCGCGCACACACAAAAACACCCACATCCTGTGAGCTAGAAGGCCTAAAATGCAAAAGATTTTGCATGTTGCTACACGCGCACACACACAGACACAAAAACACCCACATCCTGTGAGCTAGAAGGCCTAAAATGCAAAAGATTTTGCATGTTGCTAGAGTAGCAACATGCAAATAGTTTTTTTCTCCTATTTATTACTCTCTTTTCGTGTCTCGCTTATTTCCACTTTTCTCTTACTTTAACATTATTATTTTAAAATAATGCATTGTAAAATAAAGAAAAAGATATATGGTGTATTGTAAAATTTTTTATATAAATAAATAAACTAATTTTTTAGTAAGGTAAAAATACTTCTTTTATTTGTTTACATAAACAGATGAGAATGATCTTTACAAAAGAAGAACTATTTCTGTGTTATCAAAAAAAAGAAAAAAAGAAGAAGAACTATTTCTGTAAATGCTGTGAATTGCTCCCTGAGGGTGAGGGATATATATATGTATATATTTTTGCTGAATAGGGTGAGGGATATTTCAGGTTTTAACTTCAAGCACAAGTGCATCACCCGAGCCTGTGTATGCTGTAGACACGAGAGAGAGAGAGAGAGAGAGAGATAGTGACAAATCTTGATTATGAGGAAAGTTTTAAGTGTGCATATTAAATAATTTTTAGATGGCAGCCTCGTGCGCATCCTGGATAAATATAAAAGAAACCCCAAAAGTTAACAAAGTAAAAAAAGCAAACTAAAAAAAAAAAAAGTCATCATCAAAGTTGGTGCCTCAAATGCTGATCTGTAATACAATGCACGTGCAAATTGTGAGTTGTATCATGGACGGTGAAATTTAATTTTTTAAATGTCATTAATATAGGAAAAAAAAAATCTATGATCACAATTTTTTATGTCACAACTTTGCCATTATTTTAATGTGATAAACTAAGTAAGTTGTGTGAAAAAGATAGCAGTTGATCTATATGAAAATGATCGATAGGCAGCTAATAAGTTTGTCGCATTAAAGTTTGGCAAAGCTGTGATCTTAGAATAGTCCTTACTATAGTTTATGTGTCTAAGATGGAAACATTGAAACATACTATGTGTGAGTATGGATTGCATTCCAAACTCATCACGTCTGGCATTTGTGTTCAGCAGTTGGGTCTCGTGCACTGTTCAAGAGACTTAGCTATACGGAAAAACACAAATTATTCATCATTTAAAAACTATTCATGGGACCACGGACACTATTCATTATTTAAAATTTATTTTGCTACAATATTTTCAATAATAAGTTTTCAATTTTCAGAAATAAGCGATATCCAAACAGACCATATATGTTAAATATATCAAAGGTACAATTCTAGTGGTTCTTTTGGAGGAGAGAGTCTTACATGTTTCCGAAACATGCATCCTTTCTCTCACAAGAAGGTGGACCCCACATGTGTGGGGTCCACCTCCTTGTGAGAGAGAGGATGCAAGTGGACCCACATGTGGGGTCCACCTCCTTGTGAGAGAGAGGATGCATGTTCCGAAAACATAATGGATTTTCTCCTTTTGGAGACATATGGGTGGTGAACTCAATAGATTTGAAAGACGTGCCATAATGATAGTTGAAGACATTAGAGATATTAGAGGCCTTAAATTTCATCCACCACACTATTGATTAATGATATTTTTAGGGTGTCTCGTGAAAAAAAAAAAAAGACACTGCTCCCTCTTTAATGTATAAAAAGGATACAAAATTTTCGTATTTTTTTTTTTTTAAAAAGGTACAATTTTAATGAAGGGCTACAATGTACTAGCAAATAGTGAGCTTTATGGAGGGTGAATTTTTAAAATGTCATTGATATAGTTTATGGGTCTATAAGGAAATAATGAAATATATATGTTAGAGATCAATGACCTATTTTACTCAAGTTTAAATATGTTTATTTAGTTATTTATATATTACATAGTTATAACAATGGATGAGAGTGATCTATCTTATTTATAGTGCAAATGAAATAATTTTTAATCCAATTTGTAAATCGGAGTATTCTAACCTATATTTTGTTTATTGTTGTTAGCAATTTAGTTGACTATAAATATTTATAAATAGGATAAACATATGCTACTATATCATTAGACATAAAACCACAAATAGTATTAAAAGATTTATTTAGTAATTTGGTTGACTATAAATTGTGATAAAACTATATCCAAACACAAAAAATAATTTCATGTGAAACTATAAGATATATGGTACACTGTATGAATAATTTGAAATCAAATAATAATAAATTATTTAGTTATTGTTATCCAAACATTTATGGTAAAATTGTATAAATTTATTAAACTTTTTAACATAATTTATTTTAAGTGAAACTAACCGAAGTTAAAAAAAAAAAAAAAATTAAATACTACCATGATTAATCTCAATTATCAGAAGTTTATGGATTTTAAAACCAATATAATTATTTGTTTAAAATAATAATATAATTAATAAAAACTTGTGCATAATTTATTTTAAGTGAAACTAACTGAAGTTTAAAAATAAAAAAATTAAATACTACCATGATTAACCTCAATTATCAGAAGTTTATGGATTTTAAAACCAATATAATTATTTGTTTAAAATAATAATATAATTAATAAAAACTTGGGCTTACAAGATGTGCATTTATCATGTAACTTAAAGTAATTATTTTTATCTACTTTATTGTTCATTTTTTTATTATATTAATATTTTATTTAATTTATATATAATTTTTTGTTAACTATGCATTACACGGTAGAACATGTACACAAGTGTGTGTATATATACAATCCAATCCATAGAGTTTTTACATTCGCAGTTTTAATAATATGCACGTGCTATAATCGAGTTAAGGCATCAACCATCAAGTAGCAACGTATGTGAGCCGTGAGGTCACTTTGTCTAAAATGTTTTTTTTTTTTTTTGAGTAACAGTCTACCGTGCTTTAGTGAGCTTCCTTCTTACCTAATATTCACTCCCGTGGATTTGGATTTGTCAATTGGCAGGGGACCAAAGTTCCTGATTATCGTCAATTAGCAATCTGTATTATGATATAATGCAAGAGTACATAGATAATTATTAAACTTATTTTTACAATTTATTATCTCTATGAGTGTACGGACTAGAAGTTCAATACTAGAGAGAGCTGATAGTTTATTTGAGATTCAATTATCGCATACACTAAAAACCGATTAATGTCTTCATCTAATAATTGACACCATAAATTGAAATCCTCTAAAAAATAAAAATAAAAATCTTTGAGGGGTGAAATTGTGGCAATAATATATTAGTTAAAGACAACTCTTTAATAAGTTGTATTAATTTCTTTGGGAATAAAGTTTCTCTCCAAACTCATCATATATTTCTTTTTTCGGTGTAAATTTTGAAAATCTAACTATTGAATTTTATATTCTTTATGTTTTTAATATGCATGTCAAATTTCGTTCAAATCGGATATTATTTACTATTTGATCAATTAACTTATTTTTTATATACAACTTTAGATTACAAAAACTTGAAATTATAACATTTATTTGATGACATAGCAATTAATTTTTGATTTTCTTGAAATTTTGTAAGCATTAAGGATGTAATAAAAACATGTAATCTAACGGTTAGATTTTCAAAATTCACACTTAATATAAATATATAGGATGAGTTTGTAGGGTTTTTCTCCAAATTAGTTTGGAGAGAAATTTTGTTCTTTCTTTGGTCAGTGTTAGATTACCATTAAAAAGCAGGAAGAAAGTGAGCAAAAACCTATCGGGTGGGTGTATGGATACCCTTCAGCATATTCGCATCCAAGACAAAAAAAAAAAAAAGGTTCATCAAATGATTCTTTCAATATAAGTACGTTTTCGATTCTAAAGGTTCAAGTTTAAAATCAAGTACCATGAAGCTCTGTCACTGTCTATCTTGGATTTTGAAAATCAAGTATAAGTATAATATGTTTGATGCGAAATGAAAGTTGAAGATGATAAACTATGAATACATTGGGAAAATAATTCTGTTAAAAAACGAATCAACGATCTAGATAAGCTGTTCAATAATATTATATGGGAGTTCTGTATTACTAAATGATGCAACTGGAACATGTGCAACAAAAAAAAATAAAAACTCGTTTTTTTATTTTATTTTTTGGTAATCTCAAATCTGTGATTTTCATTCAAATAAAATGTGAACAGAGAGACAATCAACCTTATAGTCAAGATTCCAGAACTCTTGGAAGATTGTCTTTATTGAAACAGAGACTCTTTAGAACTAAAAAAGAATGTTACATCCACATGAGAAACAGAATTACACTCTCTTCAGCCTTGACCCAACAAAAGCAGCAATTTGCAAAAAGAAACCTTAAAACTTAAATATACTACTGATCACATTTGCTAGTAGACCAGTAAATGAAAAAACTCAACAACACAATAATACACATCTGCCGTGATGCACTTTAAAAGTATCCTTGGCCAATTTTCCATTAAAAAGGGAAGAAAAAAAAGTATACTGGACCAAGTTTAAGCTATAGTAATTATACGCTTCACACTGCTTAAGTTGCACCGATTTTTTTTTTTTCAATTAATCTGAAGAAATAAGATTAATAGATGAAGGGTTTACATGCATAAGTCGCAAGTTAATTATTTTAAAATGAATAGTTTGATTTATAAAATAAAGTTTTAGTTGTGCATCTATTGATTATATTTCCTCTTAAAATATGGTGCAATGACAATGTGGCACCCTAAACTTTAAAATTGAGCAATGCTCCTCCTTAATTATTGGTAGTAAATATATATATATATATATATATATATATATTACTTTTACCCCATGTCATTAGAATTTTTGTTAAATTTAATAGAAATGTTAAAATTTTGAAAATTAGGAACAAAAATAATTTGATTTTTTTCGTTAAATTTGCTGGAAATCCTAACGATGATGGGGAGTTAATAGTTATGATACTTTTTTTTTTTTTGTGAGAGTTTTAACTTATGGCGTCCGCTCCTAATGATAGCTCTTTATTATCAGACCAAGATACTAATCAGTTTTTGGTGTAGGCGGGGAATGAACCCCAGATCTTTTATACAACCATCAAAGACTTTACTAGTTGAGCTAACTGGAACTCACAGTTATGATACTTATTTCTAATAGTTAAAACTTAAAAGTACAACGGCTACTTAAGTTATCTAATATATAGGGTTGGGGCGGGGGTTACATCACAACTAGGTCAAATTAAAAAGGGTCGTACAATTTGCACTAAAATTAATAATTATGCTAGTATACTACATAATTGGACACACCTTTGTATCACAACTTGTCACATGGTGAGTTATGATTGACAAAAACGTGTCTCCACGTGGCCCCCTGACATATCTTTGCTAATCACAACTTGCTATGTGGCGAGTTGTGGCACAAAATTGTATCTAATTATATGATAGTAGCACAATTCTAAAATTAATAACACTCATGACTCATGACGCATGAACCACTTGCCACCGACTGTATATATCCTTAATTAACTAATTATTATTTGGCGAAACCTTTGTACTAATTTATTTTAAAGTCAACATCAAATATATATATATATATATATATATATATATTTTAAAGTCAAATAAATTAAAGCTAACACAGAATGACACTTCATTTCTTTTTTCTCTGATAAATGACTTTTCATCTATCGAAAAACTCTTGTACTACAAATTATTATAGAACTTTTTTGTCACAATTATGATGTAACTAAGTGTGAGTAGTAAAAAAAAATAACGAGTTTATGTGTAAGTAATAGACCATCATTTATCACTTATAGTCTATCATATCACAATTAGGACAAAAAATTATTAAAATAGTTTGTAATCATTCTCAAATAACTTCTCTATTATACTCTTTTATTGTCAAATGAAAGCACTTGAAAGTGCTTAGAAAGGTGAAAGCGATGGTGTTTAACTTGATTTGGTCTTTGGAAGACTTTTGACAAAGTTGCATTGTTGAAGGCACCTGCCACCTACTTTAATGGTAAAGATCTTAAGATGTAATTTACTTTTCTACATGCGAAAATATCCGACTTGTTTCAAAAGGACAAAATAAGTCCATTTACCAAGAGGAATTATGAATTTTTGTTTGGAAGACCGAGATATTGTATTGGTATACCAGTCGAAACACACACCACATGTATGCAAAAACACGCCCCCCCCCCCCCCCCCCCCCCCCCGCGGGGGGCGGGGGTCACACACACACACACACACATAATCTAATACCATAGACTATAGCAAGTCCTAATTTATAAATATATTACATAAAAATTATTAAATTTGATGTATATATAATTACTTGATTTTAAAAAAAAAAAACTTGTCTTTTGTTAAACTATGATTATATAAAATTTGTCTGGTTCAATATTAGACATGTAAAAGAAAATCAAAATAAAGAACTTATTATCTCTTATAAAAATTATGCTTGATGATAATTTTTCTTATAATAAAATTTATTTCTTGTCATGCATCTATAAAGTGAAAAAACCAAAAAAAAAAAAAAAAAAAAAAACCTATTTTTTTCAATAGAAATGATCAATTTATGTACCAAAGTGCATAAAAAATGTACAATGGAACCAATGAAATCTTCAAAATCACGATTGATCAATCCAAACTTTAGCAAATATAAGGAAACAAATTACAATAAAAATGAAATCACAAAAAAAAAAAAAACAGAGAGGAACTTAGCTCTATAAGTACTAAACCAATCACTCAATTCGTTGATTAAGAAGATCATTGGACATAATTTGGGGGAGGGGACTCCTATTTTTTTAGTCCAAATCTTTTGGTGCTTAATGATTATACATCTTGTAGGGACTCAGTTTTAGGAAGATTCCCCAACAATACATTTGTAGAGAGTGGGTCGAAAGTTTAGATGCTCACAGGCTCACAACGGAGCCCCAACCACTTTTCTTTTATTGAAGGGTAATAAGCCCAATTTACAACTTAGGGTAGCTCCTCGGCCAATGGTCGAGGAGGTTTTTCCTCCTCAAACTGACATCGCCTAGGAGCCATTCTATGCCCTTCTCACTCTCCCCCCCCCCCCCCCAAAAATCCCCTTCTACTCTTTGCTCGCTTTTCTTATATATCTCTTTTCCTCCTATCCCCTTCTTCCTTCTGTTGATCATCTATTGGCCTCTCCTCTGACCCTCCGTCCCATCAGAGGTCTTATCCGTGCTCAAGTGGTTCACCCTGATCGATGTTGCCCTGTCAAGGGGTTACATCCCCATTAATGCGACTAGGGGGGTTAGGTGAGTGCATTTAATACAGAGGTGACAGCTCGCCTAAGGCTTGCCCCTTCGCCGTGCTCCTGTTGCCGACACGTGGCACTAGGCCCTCTCCTCCTCGGACATTCAAGGAGTCCCCCTCGGTGGTGAGGTACTCGTGTTCTTCCGAGGTCTCGGACGCCCGAGGGTGGGCCCTCCTCGGATATGTTCCTCGGGGGTCGGTCCTTGCGCTTTTATCCTCGGACTCCTCATGTATCCTTGGCGTGGGCCCTTGGGCCTGGTTTGGAGTGGGTCGAGGCTACCTGATTTTCTGACCCTACAATAGCCCCTCAAAATCTTGCTGCACACACTTTCGGGCGAGGAGGAGGATTTTGACATCCTTGAGCCTGCTCCGTATCCAGTCGAGCCTTAAGCCCCCTGCCAGCACTGGGGTCTTTTCATCTGTCCAAGGCGCGTTGCTGACGTTTCAAAGCGCACACTGTGCCCATCATTAAATTTAGGCGGTTCTGTGCTCCCCACGTCTAACGAGGTGTTACCAATCCAACGGTGGAGGTTTGTTTCGCATTTATGGGCGGGAAAACCCGCACAACTCTTCGATTTGGGGTATAAATACCCATACAAATCGCTTCTTCCTGTTCCTTATTTGTAATCAAGAATTCTCGTGCGTTCTTCCTAAGTTCAGATACACTCACTTACATCTCCAGCACCAAAAAAGCCTGTCCGAGGAGCTCCTCCTCTTCCCAGTAAGTCGCTCTACCCCTCTCTGAGCTTTCTTCCCCTTTACTCCTTCTCCTTCACTTGTTCTTTCTTAGTTCCTTTAGGCGTCAACTGGGATGGGTAGGTTTAAAAAATATGTCCACACTGAGGAGGCGATGGAGAAATTCATCACCGACTACAGAATTCCCAGCAATGTAGGTCTGAGATATAGTGAGGACGGGGATTGGCGCTTTCAGGCTACCTAGGCTCTGAAGAACTTTGAGGCTGGCCTCACTAAGGCCCGAGAGGACTTGAAGGCGATGACCAGGGCTCGGGACAGTGTAGTGTCTGGTCTTGAGGGCGTCCAGAACCAGGCCAAGGAGCAGACAAGGCGCCTGGGTGAGGCGGAGGAGCAGCTGCAGATCGCGAGGGATCTGATCGCAGATCTGCAGACTAAGGTGATAGTGGCCGAGGGGGCCCAGAGGGAGGCAAAATGGGCCAGAGACTAGGCGCAGCGGGCTAAGGACGAGGCAGATTTTGGCAGGGAGATGGCCTTGACAGCCAAGGAGGAGGCTGAGATCGCAGCCTATGCTGATGGGGTGGCTGCGGTTGAGGCCTTCTATAAATCTCAAGTTCCGGGGGTATGTAGGTGATACTGCTCCCAGGTCTGGGCTGAGGCCCTTAAATAAGCTGGGGTGGAGGCCACGTCTGACTTGTGGAAGGCGGAGAGCGTGTACTACTCCCCTGCTATCCGCGAGGCCGCCCTTGATAGCGCCCAGGCTGGGAGATTGTTGAAGAGGTGGAGGCTGCTGAACTAAGGGAGCATCCGAGCGAGGAGGTGCCCCAAGAGATAGTGGAGATCCCTTCCGATGCTCAAATCCCCATCACCGAGGAAGCAGCCATTCTCGCCATACCCCTGCAGGCCGTCCCCTCAGGCCAGGGATCGGAGGAGTCAGGAGTTGCCCCTGTCCAGCCTGAGCGAAAGGAGTAGATTCTCTGGCGTCTCGGCTCATCCTGCTTTCATGTCATTTTATTTTATTTTGTTGCGCTTCTCCTATATGTACTGTGGCTCTTGCCGCGTAACCTTTATGAACTCATTATTGTAATGGGAGTTTAATTCCCATTCTTATCTATTCTGGGTTGTTTATTTGTTTGCATGCTATCTACTTCCTTTCTTTTCTTTTTATTTGCATGAGTTGTATCTCGGCCAATTATGCCAGGAACTATGATAATGAGGAAAGAATGTATGCGTAGGTAGTCCCCTTGTGCCCCAAGGGTTAGGTAGGATTTTGGTCATTTCCTAACTTAGGGTATTTTGAAGTAGTTAGTTTCCCCATAGGCTTGAGTCCGAGGACCATGCAATGCCTTGGTTCTGTCTAACACTTCCATTCTTCTGTAAGTATCTAGTTTCCCCATAGGTTTGAGTCCGAGGACCATGCAATACCTTGGTTCTGTCTAGTACCCAGGTATAGCTGAGTGGTTAGTTTCTCCATAGGCTTGAGTCCGAGGACCATGCAATGCCTTGGTTCTGTCTAACACTTCCATTCTTCTGTAAGTATCTAGTTTCCCCATAAGTTTGGGTCCGAGGACCATGTAATACCTTGGTTCTGTCTAGTACCCAGGTATAACTGAGTGGTTAGTTTTCCATAGGCTTAAGTCCGAGGACCATGCAATGCCTTGGTTCTATTTAACACTCCCATTCTTCTGTAAGTATATAGTTTCCCCATAGGTTTGAGTCCGAGGACCATGCAATACCTTGGTTCTGTCTAGTACCCAAGTATAGTTGAGTGGTTAGTTTTCCTATAGACTTGAGTCCGAGGACTATGCAATGCCTTGGTTCTGTCTAACACTTCCATTCTTCTGTAAGTATCTAGTTTCCCCATAGGTTTGAGTTCGAGGACCATACAATACCTTGGTTCTGTCTAGTACCCAGGTATAGTTGAGTGGTTAGTTTCTCCATAGGCTTGAGTCCGAGGACCATGCAATGCCTTGATTCTGTCTAACACTTCCATTCTTCTGTGAGAAGGGGTTTGGCCTCGGACCGCTACACTGGGGACGGCTCCTCCTTGGGTCGGACGGTCAACCCTGCGGCGCTTTGGGGCAGGGATTGTTTGGACTCTGGTCTTACGTGTAGCATTGATCTCGCCTTCAATTCGAGTTCCCATCTTCCTCATTTACGAGGCGCCCCTTGAATTGCTACAAATCAAGCGGTCTATGGTCTCCTTGGGACTTGGCACCCTCATGATTAGTACTGCCGATAATTCTCTTTTCGAACTTTGTGTGGATTAATTCCCACCAGTCTTCAACCTCTTTATATAAGGCTTTCTGGAGGAAACGTTTCTCCGCACTCCATGAACTTCCCAACACAACCAGAAACACGTCCCTTCAACTCCCCAGGCCCCTTCAATAACCCCGCCAGGATTGTTACCGGAGTTGGAAGATATGGGCCGGCTTTGGGCGAGTGTGAGGACATCCAGGCCAAGAGTCGTTGTGACTGCAGCCCCCACTAGGTTTCCGGCGCAGCAGAGTCTAGGCATAACCCTGATTGTGCCCTGCGTGGTGGCCAGGAGGTATGTCCCTGAAGTACCTAACGTTCCTCCCCGGAGCGCACCCCCACCGGAGGAGACGCGTAAGATCACGTCATGACTGGTGCCCGAGTGTCGCCGCCTCCAACGGCCAACGCTTGTGAGGATTGGAAAGAATCAAGGGAACATCATGAGGGAGGGCGTCTCGGTGCCCCTGCGTCGACTCCTCTCTTTGTTCCAGCTTTGCCGCACCGGACAAGGAGTTGTTGGTGGCCTTGGAGCATACTGGCCTCAGCCCCATTCCCTCTAGCTAGTTTTAGAATAGGCCCACCTGGGCCTCTATTTGTAGAATTAGCTTGTAAAAGTAGTTTTAAAACACGCCTGCCTGAGCCTCTGTTTGTATATTGTACCTTTCTGTTTAATAAAGTAATATGCAGTTCCTTTTCGTTTCTGTTGAATCTTCTATTTTGGACCTTTTACTTTTCTGCAATGTTTGTTTGTTTGTTCTTTTTTTTTTTTTTTTTTGTTTGATGCATCACCACCAACCTTCCGTAGAATGACTACTTAGAACGATTGTCTGTTGCGCCTGCCAACGCACTAATCCTTCCCACAGACGGCGCCAATTATAGGGACTCAGTTTTAGGAAAATTCCCCAACAATACATTTGTAGAGAGTGAGTCGAAGGTTTAGACGCTCACAGGCTCACAACGGAGCCCCAACCACTTTTCTTTTATTGAAGGGTAATAAGCCCAATTTACAACTTAGGGTAGCTCCTCGACTAATGGCTGAGGAGGTTTTCCCTCCTCAAACTGACATCGCCTAGGAGCCATTCTATGCCCTTCTCACTCTCCCCCCCCCCCCCCCCCAAAAAATCCCCTTCTACTCTTTGCTCGCTTTTCTTATATATCTCTCTTCCTCCTATCCCCTTCTTCCTTTTGTTGATCATCTATTGGCCTTTTCTCTGACCCTCCGTCTCATCAGAGGTCTTATCCGTACTCAAGTGGTTCACCTTGATCGATATTGCCCTGTTAAGGGGTTACATCCCTATTAATGCGGTCAGGGGGGTTAGGTGAGCGCATTTAATGCAGAGGTGACAGCTCGCCTAAGGCTTGCCCCCTCATCGTGCTCCTGTCGCCGACGCGTGGCACTAGGCCCTCTCCTCCTCGAACATTCAAGGAGTCCCTCTCGGTGGTGAAGTACTCGTGTTCTTTCGAGGTCTCGGACGCCCGAGGGTGGGCCCTCCTGGGATATGTTCCTCGGGGGTCGGTCCTCGTGCTTTCATCCTCGGACCCCTCATATATCCTTGGCGTGGGCCCTTGGGTCTGGTTTGGAGTGGGCCAAGGCTACTTGATTTTCTGACCCCACACATACTATAAATAAAATAAAATAAAAAACTTTAAGATGAGGCAAAATTATATAATTAGACGGTTTTATGAGATACTTTATACCCTAAGGCACAAGATAGTTCGCCTCTGCATTTCCTTATACTTGGCAATGTTACTTCTTTTCATTTTTTCTCAAAAATATATGACTGTTTGTCAAACATTATACTCTCTCTCTCTCAAATTTAAATTCAAAGATCTTGTTTCTTAAAAAAAAAGGTAAAAAAAAAAAAATTCAAATATCTTATAAAGTGATATGCAATCGCTATATAAGATAAAACCCTGTAAATAAATTAACACAATTGAAGCACCAAGAGATTTTGCTGTTTGCAAACACAAAAATATGAAGTATGAACTTCAACAAAAATTTCTTCATTAAAATCAAATGAAAGAATGTAATAAATTAATTAAATTTTATTTGTATTGGCAAATTGAAAATCAGATGCATAAATGGATGTTTATAAAATTTTTTTTTTCAACTTTTAATATTTTGACTTTCGTTAGTAGGTCAAGTATGAAATTCTTAAAGTAGTCTGCCTTTTTCGACTTGTCCAATATTGTTCGATGATTAGGGATTGAGCCACTATATTTGAACTTCGTCCAGAAAGAATTTGAATGGGGCTTATTGAACTTATGAAAATATGACCAGAAATTTATTTATTTATTTATTGTGATTAAAACAAGATGTATTTCTTCTAAATAATCCGTACTTGCTTTAATTTATTTTTTAGGGAATTAAAATATGGACCCTTTTGACATTATGAAAATCTTATGGGTAAACCGTTAATTAGGTAACGCTTATGCATTTGGAATTTTTTCAGAGTAACACAAAAGTACAGAACCCTTTGTGATATTGTTTTATATGAAATGCAACCCTAGATATGGATACATTATTACATGAGTAACCCATAGTTTATTTTAACAAATATTTAATGGATTATATATAAAACAATATCACGAGAGGGTTAAGTGTTATATTTAAAATTTTGAGAATTCCATTTTATTTTGATAAACCACAATAGATTACATATAAAATAATATCACAAAATCTTCCTATTCCTTCCTTTATTATTTTGAATTCATTCTCAATAACTTATTGTAAATTTCAATTTTCTTTTATCACATTTTTCAAGGAGGGGCAATGGATGATGTTAATATGAAGAATGATTTCTTCTAGAATCAAAAATTTTTGTGCCACAACTTTTACTAGGACTTTGACGAGCTAGAGTGTGAGTTGCTATTTATCATTTTCACCCACCACTTTTTCTTTATGGGTCCGGTTAATGTGTGCCCTAAGGGCACACATTAACTGTACATATAAAGGAATACTTTATTAGTTTTGTTTTGCTTTTTCACAAGCCAACAGTGACACTTATGGGAACAAGAGAAAAGCATCTGACAAATTATATTTTTCCAAAAAGACTAAACTACCCTTCACTCATTTCTCCTCCTCCTCGAAAGTTGAAACACAAGTTACACCAATGAAACAAGTTCACAACACTCTACCACCAAACAACCTCTTACAAAAATTCTCATTACAAAAAAAATCCTCTTACAAAAATCACACCTCATACAAATTTCAGATGTTACTAGAACAAAACCAGAACATATAATCAATAAAAAAAACTATGACTTAAATATTTTTTAAAAAGAAATCGATATGGGTTTTAAATACTTGTGAATCTCGGCGCTAGAAATGTTCAAAGCTGAACAACTATTGTTGCCGACGACAGGAGGGGCCTTGAAATGGGTGCGACAGCCAGGTGTGGTTCATGATCGGGTGTTCCTTGAAGCCATCCCCATTTCGTGCTTGAGTTCTCTTTGATTTCAGTAGTCTCTGTTTGTTGAGGAAATGAAAGAAAGAAAGAAAAAATACAGAGTAAGAGATGGGATCTGAGAGAAAATGAAGGAAAGAAAGAAAAAAAAAATATAGTGAAACTGAAAGAGAAGAGACATTTACCATTGAAGACTAAGACTTTTACCTTTTTTCGTCAAAAAAAGACCAAGACTTTCCTCCCTTGTAGCGGCGTAGCAGTTGAAAGGAAGACAAAATTTCTGAAACAAGTTCTACCGGTTACACCATAATTTCTGAAAAAAAAATGTTGTCCTCATGTGGATACGTGGTCAAAAAAGAGCCACATAACAAAATTTTTTTTTTCATAAAGGCCTACACAGTATATACAGTGAATAACTTTTTTTTTTTTTTTTGGTTAAAAGGAAGTGCATAAAACATACAAGAGTTATCCCACACTAGAGGTGAGACTAGCACTAACAGTTCTATTAATATACATACCAGCCAAGTCTGAGTTAACTAAACACAAAACAGTAGTACTTGGCGGATAATTAAATACAACAAAAGCATCATCCATTAAACATCCCCATCTTGCAAACGCATCAGCACAGCGATTTCCTTCCCTATAAACATGCTTCACTTGAACCTGAGGAAAACTTCTCAATAAGTACCTGCAGTCACACAGTAAAGGAGAATATGGTTTAACAACATCCACATTAGAGCTAATAAGATCAACCACCACCCTTGCATCTAACTCCACAATCAAATTTTGAATTCCTTCACTCAAAGCCAACTTTAACCCGTCCCTTAAAGCCCAAAATTCTGCTGTGACACTGGTGGCAAAACCAATGGATCTTGCAAAACCCTTGACCCAATGTCCACTGCTATCCCTGATCAGTCCCCCACCCCCTACTTTGCCTGGGTTCCCACCTGAAGCGCCATCCGTATTAAGTTTGAACCACCCTTAAGGCGGTTTAGACCAGCTCACTTGGATTAAGCTTCTTTGATTAACCTTTCTCACCTTTCCAACACAAAAGAAAAAATCCACAGGTTGGCTTAGACAGTGACTATGAAGATTCATATTGAGTGGAATGTTTTCAAACACAACACTATTACAGTGTTTCCATAAGAACCAAACAGCAAAAGGAAAAACCATACTCCAAACCATTATCTAAGTTTAATGATTAAATAATGCTACCAATGGAACTTTTTATAAGTGTTTGTGAAATTATTTAAGTATTTATATTACAATTAATTATTTTAATTATAATGAAATTTATTGTGAAATTTATTATAAGTATCAATTGTGTCTATTATTCACATCACCTTATTTTTTGCAGTGAGGTTTAGAGTTTTGTCAAAACCATAAACGCATTACACCTTATTTTTGCAGTCACATGTGCGGTACTTTGTATAAGATGCATTTTGAAGTCAGTATATTTTTCAAATTTTGGGCATTTCCTACCCATCCCAAAACTAATTTTTTCCATTTTTTTGGGCCAAGTTTTAAATTATTTAACTAGTTTTTCTTTATTTTTGATTGGCTTTTCTAGTTAACACTTGCTACGGTTATTAAACTTTTATTTTTTGGGAAAACTAGGGTTATTAAACTATTAATAATATATTTAATATTAAAAATAAATAAATATATTAATATATAGAGAGTGTGTGGTGTGGTGCGGTTTGTGCGGTTTTCTTATTATAAACCGCAAACCACACTGCACCATACAGTAGGGTGTGGTGTAGTGTATTGTTACATGCGATGCGGTGTGGTTATGCTATTTTGTGGGCGGTTTTTGTGGTTTATGCGGTTTTGTGAACACCCCTACGTATAACATTATTTTGTGACACTTAATGGAAATGTATAAATGAAGAGGCTACTGATGTAAACAATATACATCTTCAAGAGGTAAAATCAAAATTTTAAAATTCTAGGAAAAATAAAGATCACATCAATAAAATCTTTAAATTTTAAGTTTTTATTGAGTGTGAATTTTGACAAATACATATTCACACTACATTTTCTTCTTATAACTTCTATGCTTGAAACATTTCAAGATGATATGAGGTCAATAAGTATCATGACAATAAGATCTTGTTTCTTGCAACAATGAGCAATTTCTTTTGAGTCTGCAATTTCTATTTGTATATGTTACGGCACGAGCTTGAGTCATTGCTTTTTTTTTTCTTGGTCTTGTATCACTAGCCTTATCATAGTAAGTATATGAGAGGCCCCACCCTTAATCCACCAACTTTTTGTTGGGACAAACCTGCGTGAATTGGTGGGGTCGTGTTGGTGCGCTGTTATATTTCCCAATAGATTTAGGGTCTTACATGGAGTTGACATTTATTTTATTTAAATAGTAAAAATAATAAAATCCAAAATGAAAGAAATACAAATATTTTATTGATTAGTAGTGGGTTAGAGGTGTTAGAGATTTAGTGTCCTAAGACAATAAAACATAAATAGTAATTTTTAAAATTATTTTAAGTTTAAAAATAGTACCTTGCTATTTTGTGTTTCAAATGTCGTAAGAAGACCGGTTTGCTTTGGATTGAAAAAGTGTCATGATACATGATATGATATGGGACATTAGATTTCAATTTTAGTGAAACACTATTATTTCCATGGCAAAATTTTCTATTTTTTCAAGAATGCATGATATTCATTGGCTTAGTATTGTCAAAATGATAATATAACATCGACAAAAATAAAAAGTTGACAAACATCATATTGGTGATTTTTTAAGCAAAAGACCTAACATTTCAAATAAAATATTGGGTTCAATCCCATATCTATTGAAGTACAATTTTTCATTTTCTTTGCACCATTTGAGGAAGTTGGGTTTTCCTTTTCCTTCTCCTTCTCCTTCTCCGGACATGTAGAGATGTTATGGCCAACATGCTTACAAAACCCCAAGTTCTCTTTTGCTTTCCCAATTATTTTCCACCTTTCATTCTTCTTTGCTTTGGGTGACCTTTCGTCTTTGAGAGTGGAGGACAATGAACAAAACAATCTCCATCAATAGCATCATTAGCATTAGCATTAGCATCAACCATATTTTCCTTGTCCACTAAATTTTCATCACTCAACACTATCAATTCTTTTCCACTTAATGATGTTTCGCGACACCAACATGGTGGAAGATACAAAGATGGAATTCGGTAACAATCTTTGTGAATGAATACACCAAGTATGTGACTACAAAGTATACCCCAAAATTCAAAATTCTTGCAACGACAACTAGTCATCTCACCATCCCATAAGACCAAGTGCTTTTGACTAGTTTTTTCTTCATAATATTGCAACACAAATTCAATACCGTTTTCTTGAAGCACCGAATATTGTGTGGCTCTTCCAAACTCCTCTTGAAATTTTTTGAAAGCATAGGGTGTCAACACACTATGTGCTTGTTCTTCTATTGGTGACAATGTTCTTAAAGAAGAACCTCTATATTTCTCCAACATTGTATCATGTGGTTGTGTTTGCTCAATATCTTCAATGGCAAGGTCAACCTAAAATTACAAATTGTAGATAATTTAAAGACACATAAAGACTACAAATATTAACAAATAAAAAAATAAATCAAATTCTACAATAAAAGAAAGAAACGATAAATAATGACTTACATGTTCAATAAATTGCATCAAGTTTATGTGGGAACTAACAAACCGTTTGATAAATGCATTTATACTTTCGGATTTTCCGGTTGTTGTCATTCCCCAAAAAAAATAGCCACCAAGGTAACATGGTACCCAAAAATGCTTGATTTGATATAAACCACTTACATGCTTGTTAGTATGCATGTCATATTTTGCCATTACTTGAGAACATTGATGCTCAAATTCTTCACATGAGTCTAACTTATATAGCTTGCAGAAATCCATGCACCAATTTGAATATTGACTACGAAGAATTGCCATATACGAATCACTAAATTTAGTAGTAATGGGCCATATACAAAAAGCATGTTTTGTGGATGGCAATTCTTTTAATGTTGCCTCTGTAATCCATTGATCTTAGTTTGTTAAAACTGCCTTAGGTGACTTCTTCTTTAAATTTGCAAAAGTCTATAAATCAAATACAAAGTTATTAGCACATGAAAAAAATTTAGTAGGATATATACTATTAAACTACTAATTAATCAAATAAAATCGAAAAATAATTGCACAACCTTACAAGATAATTAAATAATTTACATACCTTCATTAACCATTAAAATGCACTAGTTGTTTCATTTCGAAGAAGTGCACAACCAAAGAGAGTTGTCTTTCCATGATTATTGGTACCAACAAAAATACCAAAAGGCATGTCATATGCATTTACTTTGTAAGTAGTATAAAAAACAACCACATCTCCATATTTTTGGTACCAATCAAAACAAGGAGTAGGCGCCCAAAAAATATGCTCCAACCTACTCTCTTCATCAGTTGTATATGCATATTGAAATTTAGAATTTTTTTCCTTAGCAACTTTGCACAATTGTAAGAGACCCGTAGCATCATTCATTGCATGCATCCTTCTCATTTTCACATAAAGGTTATGGATATCTCTTTTAAAAAAATGGAAGATCTCTTTGCTGCACACCTTTCTCAAGCTCCATAACATGTATTATTTGCCTAATCAAAAGTCCACCATTTTTCAATAAGAGAATGCGATCTTTATCTTCTTTAGTGATGACTCGATTGGCTAGAAGAAATCTCACTTTCGAAGGGGACAACAATTCATGATTGTGATCTATAACAAACTTAGTGACATGTTATTCTCGTGGAAAAATGTCAAATAACTTTCGTAATGTGATTCTTAGATGAGCTTCCACATCTTGTAGATATCCTATTTCGTTGCTCCTTAGATGAATCCACTCTTTTTAATTGTTGTCTACCTTCTTGGTGACAAAAGAAATCACGTCTTACATTTTCTTCATTTTTTGTGACAAAACGACCTTTTCGAATTGTAAAACCATATCGATTTGTATAATTTTTATAGAAAATGAAAGCCTCTTCTTCACTAAGAAAACATTGACCAACAAAAGGTTCAAACTCATTTTCTATTGAATTAATATCTTCATTTTCTTTAATAACTCCTATTTCTTCCATTGGATATTCATTCCAAACCACTAATTCCTCCCCACAAATGTCATTATTTTCTCAATCATTTGGAAGCTCATTTAAGTCAACACAATTCCTTGAAACACTTTGATAAATCTCACTTGCAATTACAATATCATTCATTTGTTCTATGTTGTAACAAGGAAAAAAAAATCGACATCATATTCAATTATAAATGAAATATAAACTATAAATAAAATAAAATAGAATAAAATAGTATACCTTCTTGAGGTAATTCGTTTAAGTCAAAACAACTCATTGGAACTAATTGATGAATCTCACTTGCAACAAAATTCTCATCCATTGATTCTACAATAATTTAACAAAAATGATAAATAAATATTAACATCATATTTCAATATATTTGAAAAATAAATTAAGAACAAAAGAAATATATGTACCTTATTTATAATTTCTTGAATACTATATTTTTGTAGACATTCTTTGATCGTTTATTGAATTCTTCTTTCTTTCTTGTCTTTTTGTTGAACATTGAACTCTTCTTTTAATTTTTTCTAGGCTAAAATGTAAAACTGACACTCTAAGTTTCAGTTTTTGTCATTTCAGTTCTCTAAGTTTTAGTTTTGTCATTTCAGTCCTCTAAGTTTTAAATTTTATCAATTCAGTCCTCTGTTACCCTTCAGTTAAATGCTACCGTTAACTAATCCAAAACAACATTGTTTTGGTTTTATTTATTTATTTATTTATTTATTAATATTTTTTTTAACTTCTTAATTTTACTAAAATACTTTAATTACCCAAAAAAAAAAAAAAAAAAAAACACTAATTTGAACGATTGTTACTCTATCCCAACCCAAAAGAAAATGCTAAAAACGCCGAGAAGCTTCACTGTATTCATGTAGTAGCTTTATTTAATTGTCTCACACCAGTCCTCGTTGGGTATAAATAGAAAGGGCTCAGAAATTGAAGGAAATGATCTATTAGAACCTCTCGGGACTCGGACCTCACAGATTTGTCGGAGAGTTCAGATCTGGCGGATTTTTCACCGGAGAACAAAATCTCAAGGAAAGCTACGGCGACGACGATGAGTATCGTTCGCCAGAAAAGCGCAAGGAGTCCAAATCGAGCTGGCTCGAAAACTCAACAGGAGATGAAGAAGACGAAGGCGGAGAAGAAGAGGTAGAGATTTGAGCGGTGATTGGTGAAGTACGAGGAGTTGCCGGAATATCTGAGAGACAATGAGTACATATTGGACTATTACCAGTGCGAGTGGCCGCTCAAGGACGCGTTCCTCAGCGTCTTCTCCTGGCAAAACGAAACCCTCAACATAAGGATGTACGTGAGACCGATTCTCAACCTTCTCTTCTTATCCGTACATGTATCAATGATGTTTTTGATTTTCAGAGCCAGGGGAACGTCGTAGTTCTTGTTAGATTTTTTTTTTTTTTGGTAATTAAAATATTTTAGTAAAATTAAGGAAAAAAAAAAAAAAACCAAAACGACGTCGTTTTGGTTTAGTTAACGGCAGCACTCAATTGAAGGGTAACGGAGGATTGAATTTATAAAATTTGAAACTTAAAAGATTGAAATGACAAAACAGAAACTTAGAGGACTGAAATGATAAAAGCTAAAATTTAGAAAGTCAATTTTGTATTTTAACCTTTTTTTTATGATATTGGTAAAGTGGAGGAGAGGGAAAAATAAATATTGATAAAATAAGTATTTGTGGGAGATGATCAGATGAAATAGAAAATGGAGGGAAAGTAATATTGGTAAAGTAAGTTGCAAAAAGAGCATTTTTGTCATGTTAAAAAAATTGAGGTTAGAGGACAAATCTGGCTGATTAGAGGACAGATCCGGCTTGTTAAAAAGATTGGAGGCTATATTTGTCATTTTGCTTTGTTAGATCAGAAAAGTACACATTGTACAGCTTATTTCAACTTCCTATCCATAAAGCCACCCACTATCATTGGCTTACGGCACACGGTAACAAAAGCCTTTCTTTATTCATCACAGTCAGCCATATCAAGTGACAAAAGCTATGATACAAAAGCTTTGTCCACATATTTCTCATGAAATAATTACATACAACCATTCTCTAATCCGTAAGATAACTTTGTGTTTCCATCCAAAAAGGAAAAAGAAAAAAAATGAAGAAGATAACTTTGTGTTGGTGCGAGGTCCGTACTTGTTTCATTTAGTGTGTGCTGTCCATGATGAGTGTGCCAATTGGGTCCACTGGGTTTATGGGCTTCGTAACAGAGACCAAATTTTATTTGATCTTTTTTGGATTCTTATGTATGTCTGAACTCTGAAATTGTACCAACAGTGGCATCATGGGTTAATCGTTAATGGGTTTCAACAACCATATTTCCATCTCTGAAGAGCTCAACGTTTACCTAGAATATTCTCAGCCCACAGCCTTATATTGAGCATTGACAACTTCAAATTTTCAAAAAATTTAAGATAGAAAGAAACACAGTTTTCATCTTTGAAATTAACTTAAATTTTTATTTTATTAATTCTGTAAGATATAATATCCATTAATTCATTTATATGCTATTAAAGAATTGCCTATATGACAAATGAAGTGTTGATTTGAACTGAAATGACTTGAATCAATTTAACTATAGATGGATGGAACGATGAAATTGATACATTTTAACTTATTAGGGATGAAATTGTAAAATTTTAAAATTAAAGAATGAAAATTGAACTTCAGACTAAATTTCAAAGATAAAAGATGCATTTTAACCTAATTTTAAGCTCTACAAATGGAATTTACTTATAATAGAACTTATAAACACGTGCTTGACAACACTTGTAGTTTATGGGATACCTTCCAGTGTTTGCAATAAAGAAGTTTAGGGTTCAACTTTAAATCCTCTCTCCCTCGTTAGTCGTTATAACTATCGAATTTATAAAAAAATAAAGATGATATTCATTCTAGTAAACTAATTTCTCTCAAAAAATGTCATTTTTTTTCCTTTTATCTCATTTAAATAGAAAGCGAGCTTTGGTGCAATGACAACTACCTTCCACCAAAAATGACAGGTCACAAGTTCAAGTCCAGGAATTAGCCTCTACAATAAATGGTAAGAATGTTAGCCAATCACTTTTACTAAACTTTAGAAAAATAAAAGTTTTGTGCACTAAATTTCCCCCTTCTTTCTACTATTTCTTATCTTAAAAAAAAGTTAAAAAGAAGGAGAAACCAAAATTTTACTAGTAAAGAGTGAACTCATCAAATAGAGAATAAAAAGGTAAAATGAAGGAAAAAAATTATTTTTGTCTCCTCATTACAAAAAAAATATTTTCGCCTTAATATTTTTCAATTAAGATATTCCTTGTTGTCAATTATTTTATCTCTACAATGTCATTTGTGCCTTTTCCCTATAAAACAACATGAAAAATGAAAAAGATAATGGAAAACACTCCCATGTAAATATAGTCTGCTTTATTGAGTATGTGAGAATTGTCAATTTTTACCAATGTGGCATGTGGTCTAGTGGTCAAGCCTAGGGTCAACAAGACTTAGGTCTTGGATTTGAGTCTCCTTAATCCCCACTAGTGAGCGCGTTGACGCTCATCTTCCTTCGTGTTGCACTGGGTGCGTAGTGGTTGCCACCCTTCCATCCTACGCATTTTTTTAATTACAAAAAAAGAAAAAGAAAAAGGAAAAAAAGAAGAAGAAGAGAATTGTCAGCTTCTACTTAATAGCATAGCCATATACCATCATACATAACCCTATATAGTGACAAATACAAAAAATAAAAAAAAAAGTAAAAACGAGAACAACACTACATAAATCTTTAAGCACTGTCCACAAGCATATACTTACTAGTGTACAATGATGAGGAATTGACAAAACTGTAATACTGGAAAACTATATATATTGGCTGTATCGACAGGAGATAAGATGAAACTAAGCACCCGAAAAAGAAAAAAAGAAAAAAAAAGAAAAAACTCTAATGTCACTGAATTACATTATTTAGCAAACTGCTTGATGAAGGTGAGCTCTGTTCACTTAACCATGGGTCTTGCACAGAAATTGGTGAATTATCCCTAACCCTTTCCATTGAGTTAATGCTACCAACTTGTGTCTGCAACACAAACAGTTCTCCACTCTCCAATCCAGCTTTCTTAATCATCACGCTTAGAGGTTTTTCACTTATGTTAGATGAAGAAGAGCAAGAAGATACCTCTGATGATGAAGCTGTACTATATTTTTCTTCTGAAGTTTCCCATCTACTAAGAGTGATTCTTTCTAATTCAGCAGCCACTTCCATCATTGATGGCCTCATGTCTCTGTGAAATGCAAGGCATCTGAATGCTAGCTCGGCCACCTTATGCACTGATGAAAGAGTCCAAGCATCCCTATGTGGCTCCAGGAATGGGTCTATAATCTCATCTAAATGTCCCTTTCCTATCCTGTCAATAGCAAGAGCAGCCAAGTTCACCTCATCTTGAGGCCGTGTGAAGTCCACTACTTTCAATGCTGAAATGATCTCAACAAGAACTACACCAAAGCTGTAAACATCGCTTTTATCAGACAGATGAAAGCACTGATGGTATTGAGGATCAAGGTATCCTGGAGTCCCTTGTGGGGCGGTTGAAATGTGAGATGTTTCAGTCAAACCAAGTCTAGAAAGACCAAAGTCTGCAACTTTGGACTGGAAATTTTTATCCAGGAGTATGTTGCTTGACTTGATGTCTCTATGGTATATTGGAGGCTTAATAGCAGAGTGAAGATGGGCAATGGCCTGAGCAGTTTCAGTAGCAATGGTAAGGCGAACTTGCCAGGAAAGTCCATCTCCTCTCTCTCTTTGTAAATGCTGACATAAAGTTCCATTGGGCATGAATTCATAGACTAGGATCTGCTCACCATATTCGATAGAGCAACCTAAGAGGCGGACTAGATTCGGGTGGCTGACTGATGAAAGGAGCTTGATCTCATTCATGACTTGCTCAATGCTGTCAGTATCTTTATGTCTGATCCTTTTGATGGCAACCCATTCATCACTGTGGAGTTTTCCTGCATAAACTGTTCCATAGGCTCCAGTTCCCAGCCTTTGTTTCTCTGAGAAGCTGTTTGTTGCCTTTTGTATTTCTTTGTAGTCATAGATAGGAATGCTGCAGTTTCCAGTAGCTTCAGATAGACGGCGTTTTGCACTGTGTCTGGCTTTTGATTTGGAGCGCCGCCGAACAAAGCAGCAAATTAGACCCAGAGTGATCATTAAAGAAGCTCCACCAGCAAGGCCTGAGAAAGGAGAATTGAACATTGGAATGCGAAATTGTTTGTGAAAATTCAATGTTCCATTGTTTGCTTATACAAATGCTTACTCCTAGAAAAAAATTATCTAAACAACATTTTTTTTTGTTTGATAGCCAATTTGGGGCTAAAAGAAATAGGACTTAGTTGAAAACACTGCCATGGCCATTAGAAAAACTAGGCTTCTAATGCTGCTATAAGGCATGCAAGTCAATTTGTACACGGCAATTGAAAGAGATTGGGGACTGGAAATATACAAGTATTAATCCTGCCAAGAATTATAAGCTGGAGAATGAAGACTCAGAAGAGTCATGCAGGGGGTCCCAATTTGCAACATTTGCTCTGCAATTCAAGTGCTAGAGTAATCATTTTTCAATTCTCCATTAACATAACTTCAGAAGAAGTGCTCAAAATAATTATTAGACTAAGAACTTGTAACTCTTAGTTTGTCTCAACTCCAATCACAAGTAGTAACTTACACCAACCAGTTGTGTTCTCAAATTCAAGTTCATGTGAAGTGGTCAAACAGCAACATTATGGTATTGTTCCCCAATTAGTGAAAAGACCAATTACCTCCAATTAACACAGCCACTCTAGTTGTTCCTCCACATTTGCCAGACATGTACTTTTCTGGGTTGCACACTGAAGAAACTGTTTATGTAGCAAAAATCAGACACAATTAGTAAGTTGACAATTACTGTAGTATAAATTCGGATAGATAATTGCTATCTAAATTATGAAACTTTTGGAGAGCATCTTTGATTAAGACATATAATGTAGTTGTTAGCCTTTCGACTTTAGAAATTAGTTCCAAGTTCCAACAATTCTTTATTAAAATTGTGGTGTAGAATAGTGATGCATGTTGTGTGAAACGTTCTATTAAGAAACTTATACAAGTTGGCCCCGGTTCAACATATAGTTTATGCACAAATTGTAAATGATGTAAACAACAACTAAATTCATTTTATTTTTTGTTGAATAACTCTTTTCCTTTATTTCATTAAACTATTGTACGATAGTTGATACTTCTTCTGATTGAAAATTTTCTTCAAGTTTGACAAAAAACGCACCTAACTAAAATCATTTTCAACTTCGGATATATACCACACCATTAGATCATAAGTTTGACAAAAGTGTTCCTTTCTCACACCAATTATGAAATCTATTTATCGACATCCCTTATCAACTCTGTATTAATTTATACTTGGGTCTCAAATATTGGCTTTGGACTAAGAGGTGCCGTATTCTCTTTGGTGTTTCTAACTTTCTACAAGTTTCTCACAATCCAAGCACATATCCTAAGAAGACAAACAAAATATCAAGATGCAACAAAGTCACCAAAACAATGCATAAAGGACCATCAAGATGTGCATTAGGTATAACCACCCATTCCTATACATGACCATCACTATTATCATTCCCTTGCTTATAGCAGACAAAAAGATTTTTGTTTAAAAAAAAAGTGTTAAAAGAAAAATTAGTCGGGTCCTCGACCAAATGATTAATGAAAATCAGCCACTTGGGCTACTTTTTTTTGGGGGGCAACTTGATTAGTTTGACTTGACAACCGTCCCTCAAATGATGGACCGGTCCCATAAGTTGAGTAGAATCGATTTTAAGGACCATGGCTCAACCATTTACGGGTCCTACTTGGGTCACCACTCACCAATAAATTACTTTTGTTCCATAAAGTTAACATTGTTATCATTCATCACGGCACCCAAAGAATTTCGGTTTGCTGCTTAGCCAAAAAAGTTTAAATTGGTAATCAATTACTAACACTATGCCTGTTTCATTTAGTTTATCATAAGCTTTCCTTCGGTGGCATTTGCCTAAAATTGAATATGAAATTGAAAACTCAATTAGACATATTAAATTTTATGGATTTTTTTCCCTACTATTTTTAGCATTTTAATATTCTGTTACTTCCTCAGAGTCCAAATTTATAAAATTTATAGAAGGATCGTGCCTACAGCCTAGTGCTACATCGAGAAAAGTCAAATCAAATCACGATATTACATTTCTCGACTCAATCAAAGCTGTGACCTTAATTTCAGGAGCTAAATTATTCCCTTAAAAAGATAGATAAATAATAATAATAATAGGGCCAAATTATTACTAATAATAATGAAAGTTATGCTCAAGCATACTCTAACACTCTACATCCCCCAACGGCCCAACTATCTATTAAAAAAAAAAAAAAGATTAGGTGAAGGACAGTTTCAAAAATGTTGTAATTTAGGATCATCATAGTGCTCAATACAACATAAACAATATTAAATTTTTTAATGATAATTAAATTCAATTAACAAGGATAAGAATACAATATCTTTCACAACAAATTTTACAAATTTCAAAGTGATTAATGGTTGGTGATGATAAGACTTCAACAATTATGAAAAAAGCATTTTTGTAAGTTCTAGTTTTTTCAACTAATAAAGTTCTTTCTTCAAAAAATTAATTGGTGTCTTTATTTAATAGTTGCTAAAAAAATCTATTAGTGTTTTAGTAGTTGATCAACTAAGTAATTCTAAGAAATATTATAATAACAAAACAACACATTTAAAAATCAAAAACAAAATTTTGAAGTAACCGGAACAGACCTTTGCGGCAACCGGAACCAGCCAGATATCCATCGCCTTCAAATCCATCTTTGCACTTGCATCTAGAACCGTTCCGTCCAGTTTCCGGCAGCCGCACAGACGAGGTACAATTAGCGTACTCAGAACACTGGCAATTCCCCTCGAGCCACCAACCAAGCTGAACAATCTGAACCTCCAAAGACACCGAGGATGTCGAGTTGTTCAAAGACTCGAGAAATATCGACGACACAAAATACGAGCAATTCCTGTTGGTCACGTTTTCAAAATCGATAAAATTACGTTGTTGGCTTTCTGTATAGCAGCTTATGTTGTAGTTGCTACTACTGATCGAGTTGTTAATATTGCTATTATTATTGGTATCAGCATCACAACTCGGAGACTCGAAGTGGGTTTGAACGAGCGTGGCTGGAATCACACAAGGTGAAATGGGTGCTGAACATTTTTGCAAGAGAATCGCGTTTCGAAACGTGGGTGCGTAGTTGGGACTGTAGAGCTGGCGAAGGGTTTGAATGGAACGGTTGCATTGAGCAGCTATGGTGATCATTATGTTTTCGGAGTCTATGGTTTGGACCGGGAATTCGCCTATATAGATGGCGCTGTTGTTGCAGCTTAGGCTTATATCGCAGCCTGGAGAGAACCCAAATGGGTATTGAAGAGTTTTGGAGCCACATGTTCGATTGCAGTAGTGAATGGAAGCTTGGGATGTGAGTAGTAGTGGGAAGAGCAGGATTGGCAAAAGGATTAGAATTGGGACTTTTGTTATGTTCATGGAAGAGTTTTTGGTTTTGGACAAAGAAAAGTGGATTTCAGGGACACAAGTTTATGTTTGTGTGTTAGGATTGGAGTTCTTGAAATATTGAAGTTGTACTCTAAGAATGACATGTGGAGTGTGACATTTGTTTTTTGAGGAGGAGAGCTTAAGAGTCTAGCTTCTTGAACAAAATTACTCGCTTTTGTGTTGGGTTTGAAATTGATTGAAATGTATTTGGAAAGCGAAATATGAAAAAGATAATTGTATTAGACTAAAATCTGTCAATGGAGAGAGAGATAAAGAGGTCGATTTAGTTCAGGTTTCACACTTCTTTTCACACCTTATATCTTTGGTCCTTTTCGCACATTTCTGTAGTGTCACGAAATGAAGTATACACCTAATGTGAGAGACAGAGACAGAGATTTTTTTTTCTTTTCTTTTTTTGGATGAAGTGAGAGACTTTTGAATTTGGTAAGAAAGACAAGGAGACATGAATACAGAGACTTCTTAATTCTTATTGACCAATTAATTGCTCCTTAATTAAGCTGTTCTTTTCCTTTGTTTTTCTTTTCGTTCCGTCATAATTTCATCTACATTCATTGTTCTAACCAGTAATCATAAGTCATGAGTCATGAGTCATGAATTTTACTACGATTTTATCACGAATCTTGACTCTGCCAGTCTCTGTAATATGTCATATGGGATCAGCAATATTATTACAAACAAATTATTATGTTAAAATTGTTATTTTTTAGGAAAATAATCTTTACTTTAAATATATTAGGGGAAATTGTTTGTTTCTGGTATTCGGCTCACATGAAAAATCACAAATTTACCTATTTTTTTCATATACATATATAAACAATGATTTAACCCACAAATTTTAAAATTTTAATAAAAAATTTTGGAATAAAAGAAGAAATATTATCTGAATCTTTATTGATATTTGTACCAACAATTTAGTTTAAGTGAAATCGCATCTTGAAGATGCAATGTCATAATTTAATAAAATCTCATCTTTAAAATGCAATTTCATGTCACATGCTTTGCCAAAATGGCACAATAGCACTGTTTACTGAAATATATATTAATCTACCACTGTTTTGAAAATATGTAGGGATTTATCACTTTTTGGATACTCTAGTTTGCGCTACTCGAGTTTAATGAATTTGAGTTCTATGGAAAAATTTTGAAAATTTTTAATGGTTCTATCAAAATTTTTTTGGCAAGTTTGAAGACTATTTTTTTCAAAGAACTCGAGTTTATGAAACTTGAGTTACACGACAAACTCAAGTTTCACAAACTTGAGTTTCAAAAAGATGGTAGATTGTTAAATATTTCACAAATAATGGTATATTGCAAAATGTTTTGCAAAAGGATGGTATTTGGCCATTTTGGCCTCACATGCTTAGCATTTTTTTGTCATGATTACAAGTATAGTTGTCAGTATCATACAATATGCGATACACATATGATATATATTGTATTGAGTAAAAAAAGTTTCATATCATATATAGATATGCATCAATTATGCTCATGAATCGTATAATAGACATATGCATATTTTTATAAATTGTATCGTATCGGATAATACATAAACATATGGATTTAAATTGAGTTTTTTTATTTGTTGAAACTTGTATTTTGATTTAACTTCAACAAGTTGTTCAATTTGTTTTCAACACAAATTTTTTATGCTACTTGATTGGCCCAATAAAATAACATGACCATGAGGTTTATTTATTTATTCCCTACAAAATTTGGACCACACACTTGATTTCACTTTCATATTTACAATTTTTTTTTTTTATATGTTCTGAATAATATATTAATAACAATATAATTATTTTCATTTTATTTTTGCCGTTTTTCTTATAACTCTAAGAAGCTAGAATGCCAATAAGAGATATAAAGAAGAAGTTATTAAATAGAAAAACAAGAAGAGAAAGTAATAATTTGAACCTGATGAAGAAAATGTCAATGAAGAAATAGTTTTGCAAGATGATGAACATTATGATAACATTGACTTAGATGAATTTTATTAGATAAATGATGAGAAATAAATTACTTTTTTGGCTTAAATATAATTTATTATCAATTTTTAGTTTAATCAATTTGAATGTGGATGTTATTGTTAGGGTTTATGCCCTAAAATCCAATTTATTGGCATGTTATAAATAATTAAATAGTTTAATTATATGAGACTATTTATTAATGAACTAATAGGGCATTATCTTAGTCCATGAGATGCATAGTATGTGATTTATGTGAAAAGTCGCAGAAGATATAAATCACAAATTCTTTGTAAACTCAGAATTTTAGTTCATAGTCGGTGATGAAATTGCCAATGATATATAGTTACAGAATGGTATTGGAATAATTGTCATGTGCATAAGTTTCTTTATTGCACCGCTTGGCTATTATAAGACAATTTAACGCAATTGCCTTGATGGCCATCTTGAATGTGCAAATTGTTTATAAAGGATTCATAGAATTAGAGATAATAATTTCATGTTGTTAGAAAATAAAGCATTTGATTTTTCTGCATGGACATTGAAATTATTGTTTGATAAAAACTGATATTGATGTTATGATATTGTTTAAATTTCAATTTAAGTATGTTAAATTGATCTTTAAGGCTATAGCATCAATGAAATTTAGTTTTGATATCATTCTCTAACTATCTTGTTCGTATGTTAGTTGTTTGTTCAAGAAAAACCATAGAAAACAGCCTTAGAAAATTTCTGGAAATTTGAGTTTCACGAGTTTTGATCGATCGAAAAACACTTTCGATTGATCGAGTGAAACAATGATCAGACTTTTTAAATAGACTGATTTTCGATTGATAGTCGATTGATTGAATTTGTTTTTTCGATTGATCGAGAGGCAATCGAGTATCAATCGAACAAGTTAGGAGGTCAAGTTTGAATTTTTAATTTTTTCGATCAATTGAGGGCCACATTCAATTGATCAAAAGAAGGAAAATCAGAAATTTTTCTAAGTGTTTTCACATGTATAAAGAGAAATGCAATGTGTGATTAGATTACACATGGTTCTAACTAAAAGACCTAATGAGATCAAATATATTAGTTAAATAGAACTCTTGGTACTAAATCATTTTATGATTAATAGTCCTTAATTTATTATAATTAGAGGTTTTTAATGAGATTAAAATTCTAATTAAAGTTATATAGTTTCTAATAAGATTAGAATACTTTCTCTAGTAAATTAAGGATAGAGTTTTATATAACTAATTTTTGATTCATTATTGTTTAAGGAATCCTAAATAGTTTAGAACTTCCATTTTAGTTAGTGATTCTAATGAGATTAGAGTCTTAGTTAAGTGCAAGGTTATTAGTTGTGATGGGATCACAATTATTTAAAGAAAAACCCTAATAATGGGTGGGAGTGCTAAAATAACCCTTTTTTGTTTAGTTTATTGTTATGTGAATAGATACCTTGGCTTGACTTCGAGTCTTGCATTTCATGCGGAGGGTATTTACTTCACGGATTACAAGATTAAACTTCTTTGTGATTGCACAAATGTTTGTTACACTATTGTGACGTGGCTTAGTTACATCACATTGAATTTAAACAATTAAACACATTTAATGTGTAGGGTTAAAATTGTGATTAGATCACAATGATTTCAAGACAATCCACTTGTTTTAAAATTTCTAGTGGGAGAGAGATTCAAGGGTTGATTCTCATAGCCTCTGGTGCTGGTTTATAGTAGTGTGATTAGGCATCTCGCCTTGGCGTATATGCCTTGCTCCCTTCGGAGGGTGTTTAATTTATGGTACTACAAGTTAAACTTTTTAATGATGGATGAAGTGTGTTTTAACATTGAGAACGACCAGGCTTCCGTGGAGTTACTTGGTGACTCACATTGATTATAGGTAATGGTGTACATTAGACTAAGTGTAATGTTAACCTCCCTTCAGAGCTATGTGATTATTACTTTGAGGCTAAAGGAAAAGAGGCAAATTATTTTTGTTTGGTAAGAGTTACCATGATAGCATTAATAATGAGAATAATTCTCGCCTGATCATAGTGATTGGTATGACCTCGCTTCCGAGGAATATTAATTGCGGGATTAGGTTGCCGTTGCACCTAGTATAGTATGGTTTTCGGGTTCCATATTATATGGTTATGGATGCAAAATGATAATGTCCTAGTATTTAAGTTCATGGTCTCAATATAAAGTTGTCATAAATTTTGTCCTCTAGCTACTATTTTAGTTGAATCACGTTAATTAAGAAATAATTTTGGACATGGTGCTTAAAGGAGCTAAAGTACATATTTATGTTTCGATTCAGTATTGTCATAATTTCCTACATGATGCATTTATGGAAGATAGCTTATGATATGATTATAGTTTCCATTGAAATGCTAAAATGTTCGTTGGCTTCTATCTCAATTGTACTATAGCATGAGATGCAAGAGTTAGTACAAGACTTAGACTTTATATTAAGTCTAAATGAGATGTTTGGTATGAATCATATTGAATGCTAAGAAAAGCTTAAGGAGTTCCAATTCTGTAACATTTTATGAAAATATTTTATTTTTAAAATGAATTGAAATTCTTGGATGTTGAGATTAAATGTTAATCTCATTTGGATATGATCCACAAGTCCTTGTTAAAATAATTTGATCAATTCAGATTGTTTTGAAAATAAATTCTTTTATATTATCTGAATCGATGAGTGAGTTCTATGCAACAGAAGATATCCTTAAAGCTAAGGTTAGGATCAATATGATTTAATTCAAATTCTTAGCTTGAACCGAAAGGTAAGGGTGATAAGAAGAGGAATTATAATACCAAACAGTTGGACAAGTTAGTTGCCCTAAAAGTTGCCAAAGGAAATTAGACTTAAAAGCATGACTAAAAGGAAAGTGTTTCTGATTTTGGTAAAGCTAAGCATTGTCCATAATTAACTTCTAGATGGAAATTTACATGTTTTACTTTTTAAAGAGAAAGTTTCCATCCTTTTGTATTGTATGTTTTGACACTTATCTCTAGATCTTATTAATCTAAGTGTTATTCAAGATTGGTGAAAGATGGGCTTTTAGAACCATTACTTTGTTATATTCACAATCTATGAATTCTATTTAGAGGATATATTATGATCTAGGGTTCCTTTTTGTAAAGGAATAAAGTTCCAATGACTTCTTTAAGTTAGTACATACATAGAAGAGGAATAGGGCTCTTTTAAAGGTAGAATTAAAGGTAGATTGTTCTAGAAGAAAAATGTCAGAATTTGTTAAAAGACAACTATAAAATATATTTTGAAATGAAATGGTTGTATTAGATACACCATAAGACATTATTCTATAGATAACTATTATACTAGTACAACGTCATAGTGGGAGGATTACCAAATAAATTCATAGTTTTGGAATAAACTTTTGTAGTTATTCCACAAGGATATGAATTTGATCCTCGATCCTACGTTAAGGCATTAGATGATATGAATATGGATTACTGATTCAAGGCTATGTGAATAGAATTAAATTCTATTTAAAGTCTAGAACTTGTAGAGGTGCTTAATTGCATTAAGCCTATTGTTTTCAAATAGGTCTACAAGTAAATGAGATTGATAGATTTGAAGGTGCAAACCTTCAAAGTCAAGACTAGTGGTGAAAAGATTTATTCAAAAAGAAATGGTTCGACTATGAAAAGATTTTTTCTCCAATAGTCAAGTTTAACTCTATCTAGATTCTCTTATTCATAATATTTCATTTAGATGAAATATGGCAATGAATATCAAGAAAGCTTCTTTTAGTAGCAATCTTGAGGAAGACATCTATATGATGTAACTAGACTTATTCATAGCAAAGAACCAATAGTGATTAGTATGCAAGTTGCTAAAAGTCTATTTGTGGACTAAAGCAAGCATACAAACCATAAAATATCATCTTTGATCAAGAAATCAAATTGTTTGATTTTGATCAAGTATTTAAAAGCCTTATGTGTGTAAAAGTTATATAGAATAATAAATTTCTCAATGTATGTTGATGACATTCTAATCATTTAAAATGATGTAGAGTTATTGTCATCAATGAAATTTTTTGTTGTCTAGTCCAGTTTAATATAAAGTACTTGGGAAAAACTAGTTACATCCTAAGAATTAAACTTTGTTAAAATTCAGGAATTAGAATGTTGGGTCTATCTCAAACTTCTTAAATGGATTAGATTCTAGCCAAGTATAGCATGTAATACTTCAAGAAACGATTATCTCCTTTTAAGTTTAAAGTTCTTTTATATAGGACTATAGTCCGAAGACATATAAAAGGAAGAGAGATATAAGTACGTGGAAATTGAATCAAAGATCAATTGAATTAAAGATCACTTAATTTAGTGGGAGTAAAGCATATACTCAAATATCTTAGGAGAATGAGGGATTATATGCTTGTCCACAAAAACGAAGTTTTGATAGATACTGGATGTACAAATACTGATTTATAGTTTGATTGTGATTCATGAAGTTGGACATCAAGATATGTGTTCATCTTAGGTGGTGAAGATACACACTATGCGTAAGTATTATCTCATTAGAGAGATATAAGTACGTGAAAATTAGTTGTAGAAAAGATAATTTATGCAATAAATCTGACTGAAACTTGTTTCCAAACCTTGACTTAGAGTGACTATGTATTACACTAAAGAGAGATAAGTGTCGGATATATGGTAAATTGTCTTTAAGGGCAAATGGGAGATTGTTAGGGTTTATGCCCTAAAATCCAATTTATTGGCATGTTATAAATAATTAAATAGTTTAATTATATGAGACTATTTATTAATGAACTAATAGGACATTATTTTAGTCCATGAGATGCATAGTATGTGATTTATGTGAAAAGTCACAGAAAATATAAATCACAAGTTCTTTGTAAACTCAGAATTTTAGTTCGTAGTCGGTAATGAAATTAGGTATTTCATCTGCGAAGACTATAACATATCAACTAAAATGATTTGTCTTGATCATGGAAGTGGAGACTTCTAGTTGATATGTTTATATGTTTTAAGAGTTAAGACATATTGAACTGGACCGTTGTGAGATTTATTATTATCCTAATGACTGTCAAATGAATAATAAATTTCATGACTTCTATTTATATCAACTCTAAATCCTGAGAGAATTATGGACCTGATCATGAGATGTAGGTTGTTTTGATATATTAGGAGTGAGATCTATAAGTTATGGTCAAAATCTCAGTATGTTGGGCAACCACATTTAATATTGATGGAACATATATTCTTAAGATGGAATTTATAATCTCTTAACGAAAATATAAAATATTCCCTTGAGATAAGTTTAATAAGTTTGGTTATTCAGAGTGTTGGGCCCAACCACTTTAGTAAAGAGTTATTAAAATATATATTTATGAAATTGGATTTCATAAATATATGATGAATAACATAAAAGGATTAAACTGGGTACTCAAGGATTAAGATGTAGTAATCTTCAAAGTGGCAGTCAATATTTATGACTTTGTATTACTACGAATATTTTAATGAAGAAGTTGCATGTATAATAAAGTCTTGGGATATAATTTATAGATAAGGCCTAGAGTGCAATTATATTCTTATAGTGATATTGAATATAATTAATGGTAATTTTGGACTTGTCAAGAGTTGACGAAAAAGCCCAAGGCCCATTGGAGCTAGTGTCTTATTGATCCTTTTTGGTCCACTCCAAGCCACACACTAGAGCCCAATTGGAATAGTCCAAAAGGCTAGCCCAATTATATAATCAGTTGTATAAAAATGAGAGAAACATACAGAATTTATATAAGTCTTTCAAGTGGTTTTTCATTAAGAATATAGAAGGAATGAAATGATGTATGTGAGTGTTGGACACTCTTTTATTCTCTCCTTAGAAATTGATTGAGACACCACACTTCTTGAGCATCAAGTGGAATTGGAGTGAGGATTAAAAGTCTACCCATTTGAATTTTACTGCACCAATGTACGCTTTCTATTCTTTATTCTAAAATTCATGGTTACGTGTTATCTTTCATGATTGAAGTAGATCTGTGTTTATTGCTTCCGCTGTGTGTTTTGTATGAGATACAAAACCAGATTTTCCAATAATTAGAGATGCTGTCAAATGTTATTCCAAAAGTTATTACTAAATTAGTCATTAGTTGAATTTATTCCAAATTTATATTGAATAAACCTTTTATACATGTATATCTATCTTTTTTTCTCAAATTTTATCAAGTATTTGTATATCTTATGATACGTGGTATGAGAAAAAAAAAATTCACAATATGATTCATGTGTTGAAATGTTTTTTTTTTTTCCAGATGCAGCAAAATGATGTCTCGCTTAAAAATTTTTCATTTTCCAACAATTAATCGACTCACTAGATCAACCAAGTTTGAACACATACACATGTAACATTTTTGTAGTGAACGTATTTATTAGCATTAAAACTTGGGTTAAAAAAAAAAAATATCAGTGAACAAGTTTAAGATTGATGATACTGAAAAAATCACCAGTGAGTCATAGGGTTCTCGCACACTCGAAACAGCACCTGCGTAACACAAAAGCTGAAGACTTTAAGAAGAGTACTGGTGTGGTACCAACCAAATACCCTCCAAAAGTCAAGTTAGAACTTCTCACAAATCTAAAGTGCTAGAGCGGGATCAATTATGCGTATCTTGATTTGTAAGGGTATTGGAACTTTTATAGTAGTAGAGGGTTGACCTCTTTTCCTTAGGCTATAAGTCTTTTCCTTATATACTAATGCGTGGTGATCAAGACAAACCACGTTAGGGTCGTCAGCTTCGCCTACTCCCTTTAGCTTTATTAGCGTTGACTACCTATCTTTATTGCCTAAGGTCAACTCGTCGGTTATGCGATGAGCTTCGTGGACTCCCTAACATTGTCACTTACTAATGGATCTCGACGGAGGTTTGCTTACCCTTTTCAGCTTATTCTCATCAGCTTCCTCTTATGCTTACTGTCTTCAGTTTACTGTCTTTAGCTTACTATCTTTAACTTACTATCTTTAGCTTATTCTTCAGCTTACTATCTTCAGCTTATTCTTCAGCTTACTGCCTTTAGCTTACTGTCTTCAGCTTACTCTTCAGCTTATTGCTTTCAGTTTACTGTCTTTAGCTTATTCTTCAGCTTACTGTGCCCAAGATTCATCCATCAGGTATGGAGCTGTAGTCTTTACAACAAGGTTGTCTCTCATGAGTGAAGCTGACAACCTTGTTATATCCGTCGCCTATTCCCTTCAGCTTAGTAGTGTCAGCTTTCCATCTATGACAAGTTAACCCCGTCTTCCTAAAGCTGTAGACGTCCTAAAGTTGTTTGACTGCCATTTATGACAAGTGAGGTCGACGGGTCTATTTTGAATGCCGCTTCATGATACTATATTCATGAGTATTCACATTCACAATTTTACCCTTATCAGCTGCCCCCCCCCCCCCCCCCACTCCATGATCTCGTTAGCTTAAACTGACAGGTTTATGGAGTTTAAGTTCTTTTCATTTGGACAATTCCAACTCGTCTCTTCAGTAGACTTGTTCATCTCGTTATCTGTTATGTTAAAACCGTCGTCTTGTAATATTAGTCATATCCTCTAGTGGATGAACTCGTTAGCTTTATGGGTTTGTTCGCTTTGGGGATTTGGCGCAATCATCCATTTTGTGGGTATTACTAACTGACTCGTCCAATCTGTAGACTTAATGATAACTTTGTCTACTTTGTGGACTTAACAATTTTTCACTCTTAGGATGAGGTTTTCCACTTTGGACTTATCAATGTCGTCCACTTTGTGGATTTAATTAGGTCGTCCAGCTTGTGGATAACATATTAGGGTCGTCTACTTTATAGACTTGGATTCCTCCACTTTGTGGATTTGTTGAGGTGACTAAGTGTTGGTATCTCATCACCTTGTGAGTCGTCTACTTGGGGTCGTGGACTAATTGAGGTGACTAAATTTTGGTGCCCCATCACCTTTTTTGTCGTTTACTTGTAGGTGACTTAGTATGGTGATCATCCACCCATAGTCGATTTCGGTCATGCGTCTACCCGTAGGTGACTTAATGTAGTGACCATTCACCCGTAGGCAACTTTGGCCACGCGTCTACCCATAGGTAACTTAGCGTAGTGACCGTCCACTAGTAGGTAACTTAACATAGTGGCTGTCCACCCGTAGCCGACTTTGGCCATGTTTGAATAAACTCCTCTTATTATAATAAACCATGCATTCATAGAAAAAGTAGTTCTTGAAAAGAAAACAAAGACCTGCCCTTTGGGTCTTAAAAATAGCTATTGTAGCAAAAACTAAAATAAATAGAAAAACTGAGGAGTATAACTAAAATTCACTAAGGTAAACTAGAGATAAAAGGGTGCTGCTTTTCATGCCATCCTTTTTACTAGTAATACTTTCGTAGGTGCTTGATATTCCATTGGTGGTGTAGCTTCTATCCGTCTAGAGTCTCCAATTCTTACCATCTTTCGCCCTCTGTCCTGTCGCGTATCCTCCTGCCTTTCTCTCTTCTCTTTAGTTAGAAGCACGTCTTTAGCATTTATGTACTTGGTTGCCCTGTAAAGCACGTCTAACATAGTCTTCGGGTCATTTTTGTACAGTGAAAATAGGAACTTACCTTTCCGTAGCCCATTTGTGATAGCGGCTACAAGTATCTTGTAGTCTGCTTTATCGATTGAAAGTGCCTCTTTGTTAAAGTGTGCTATGTAAAACCCTAGCGTCTCATCTTCCTGCTGCTTGATGCTTATCAAGCATGTTGTAGACTTCTTATACCTGTGTCCCCCGATGAAGTGTGAAGCAAACTGGGCACTTAGCTTCTTGAAAGTACTGATGGAGTTAGGCATTAGCCTGCTAAACCATATCCTAGTAGGACCCTTTATCGTGGTGGAGAAAGCTCTACATATGATCTCGTCGAGTACCCCCTGAAGGTGCATTAGGGTCTTGAAGGACTCCAAATGATCTAGAGGGTCTTTGATTCCATTGTAGTTTTCCACCTACGGTATACAGAACTTTGGTGGAAGGGGGAAGACGTTGACGGACGTGGTGAACGGCGAATCGGTTCGGTAGGCCAAATTATCGAGGTCGTTGGACACCCATCCTTTGAGGGCGTTCATCATAAGGTCCATCCTTTCCTTCATCAACTACATCTCTGTGACCATGTAAAGGGGGGTTGTATCTAAGCCGAAGGGACGACTGGTATCCTATTGTTCTTGTCGGCTTGGGGTGTTGCTGCCATCAGGTCCCTCTTGGTTCCTTCTTTCAGCATTGGTTCCTTCTTGATCTTCTTTTTGGTTATTTGGTGTTGCATTTTTCTAGGGCAGCTGTTCTTCCAGGTCGTTGTTTTGTTTGGTAAGGCGTTCTATGGCAGCGGCGAGAGTTTGAACTTGTCTTTTGAAGGTAGTTGTGGGTGGTTCTTCTTCTTGAATGTCGTTTGTGGTTACCATCGAGCGAGTGAGTACCATGTAACTCATTTTTCTGAGAAGCGATAATATGGCTTACAAATTGCAAGTGTTCCCCACAGACGGCGCCAATTGATGATGCCGAAAAATCACCAGTGAGCCACACGGTTCTCGCACACTTGAAACAGCACCTACACAATACAAAAGCTAAAGACCTTAAAAGGAGTACCAGTATGGTACCAACAAAATACCCTCCGAAGGTCAAGTTAGAACTTCTCACAACTCTAAAGTGTTAGAGCAGGGTCAATTATGCGTACCTTGGTTTGTGAGGATATTGGGGCTTTTATAGTAGTAGAGGATTGACCTTTCTTCCTTGGGCTAGAAGTCTTTCCCTTATATACTCATGCGTGGTGATCAAGACAAACCATATTAGGGTCGTCAGCTTCGCCTACTCCCTTCAGCTTTATTAGCGTCGGCTACCTATCTTCATTGCCTAAGGTCAACTCGTCGGCTGTGCGATGAGCTTCATGGACTCCCTAACATTGTCACTTACTAATGGATCCTGACGGAGGTTTGCTTAACCTTTTCAACTTGTTCTCATCAGCTTCCTCTTATGCTTATTGTCTTCAGCTTACTATCTTTAGCTTATTCTTCAGTTTACTATCTTCAGCTTACTGCTTTCAGCTTACGGTCTTCAGCTTACTATCTTCAGCTTACTCTTCAGTTTACTGCCTTCAGCTTACTATCTTCAGCTTACTATCTTCAATTTACTCTTCAGTTTAATATTTTCAGCTTACTCTTCGGCTTATTGTGCCCAAGATGCAGCCATCAGGTATGGAGTTGTAGACTTTACAACAAGGTTTTCTCTCATAAGTGAAGCTGACAGCCTTGTTATATTCGTCGCCTATTCCCTTCAGCTTAGTAGTGTCAGCTTTCCATTTATGACAAGTAAACCCCGTCTTCCTAAAGTTGTAGACGTTCTAAAGCTGTTTGACTGCCATTTATGACAAGTGAGGCCGACGGGTCTATTTTGAATGTCGCTTCATGATACTATATTCATGAGTATTCACATTCACAATTTTACCCTTATCAAAGACCATAAATTTGTGAGGGGAAAAGGTCGTATATGTGACCAAATGAAACCAATCAAGCAACAAATGCATCTAATGACCACAAAGCCTTGACATAAACACTATCCTTCAAAGATGCACTTAACACAGACTCCCTCTAACTACATGACTTTTTGTGCAATGTGTTTGATAATCTCCTTTGCACATTCATATTAATCATCAACTTTTTCTATCAATGCCAAGGACGGAGCTAGAACTTTAAGTTAGGAGGGGCAGTTTTACTGATGGCTATGTGTAATGATTTTAACCTCTGATTTTGCTACTTTTGTAGGTAAGAACAAAATTATTTTTGTTTAGAATTTTTTGCAAGGCAAGGTTATTTATTTTAGATAAAATTAGTTAATTAAGCTTAATTTTGTTTTTGGTTTTACTGGTAATTTTTGTTTTTGAGCTTTTTTTTTTTTTTTTTTTGGACTTGTATATTTTATTTTAGATATTAGATCTATAAATTTTTTAATGGTCACTAAAACGAGGAAAATGCTAGAGTTGCAAGTTTTTTTTATAAATTACTTATGAAATAAGTGGTTATTGGTAAATAAAAAAATGATATGAGTGGTGTGCTCATATGCGAATTAATAAGAATTTGCTACCAAAAAGGTTTGTAAAAATGCTATAAAAAAGTTTGTGAGTATAGCATTATTCTTAAAAGAATCAATGATATTGTTAAAGAGAAATAAAATGTAATTTTATAGAACACAATTGCTAAAATTAACACACACACACACACATATATATATGATAATAATATTTAAAAAAAAAAATATGGGGGGGGGGGGGGGGGGGAATCCAAGGGTAGTTCTGCCCCTGACCAATGCTTATACACCTTATTTGTACATGCAGTGTCTGCATTTTGTTCATAACAGGAACACCGGCCTTTTTTTTTGTCAAGCATAAGACCATGGTACACACGTCACACTATATTAAGAGTATGCTAAGTCTATTCTTTAGAGTTTCTAGTTAATGGTTTTTCAAAGTAATTTGTGCTTAGCAGTGCAAGTCTAAGCTACATGTATCATTTTTCAATTATAATTTGTTGATAATTTCAACAAAACCAGGAACACACATTAAGCTAAGTAAATGAAAAACATGAAATGCAATGCATGAATATATACAATAATGTACATAGACTACTAGGATGATTGATGAAGAATGGCTTGAAGCCTAAAGAATCAGCGAGAATATGTCCAATAATGGAGGGGAGGTATTAAAACAATGAAAACGAAGAATGACACTTTGTTCTTGGAATCCTTCCTTACTCACAAAGCACGAGTCTTGGGCTGTTAAGGTAGGGAGGTGTTGGTCCTGGAGTGTCTCTATTGGCTACCCGAGAGATATTAGCATTCTTGTGAAATTGAGTACACAACTAAAGGCTATTGAAACTTCACTAAGCAAAGGTACATGATCTTACGCATAGGCTAACATATTCTTAGACTTCAATTTGAGGAGATGGTATCTCATTCTCATGCGCTGGGTGCATATGAGATTTTTCTTAATTTGAGACAATTTGGACGAATGTGTTTAGCAGTACCACAATGATGGCAGTGGTAGGTGGCATGAGGAGCTCTATTTTTCCTATATGGTGGTCTAAAAAAAAAAATGACGGGACAAAACATCCCCTATCTCTATGTACCCTAGATCAGTTTTGTAAAAACTTGACTTTTGAGATCTTGTACGCGTAATCTTTCTTTTAAGAAATTATACAATGCCTAATTTTTATTCTTTCTAACATAACTTTACATTTCAATTATTAAAAATATATGAATAATAAAAAATAAAGTAAAAAACCTCAAAGGAGCATTGCAGTGTTGTAAAAGAAATTAAAGGAAATATAAAAATAAATGAAAGAAAAGGATATGTTTCTTGAACATCAGCGGTTCAACCACATCATGTGTCAGCGAAAAGAGAAGTGTAGCTTCTTCTTCTTCTTCTTCTTCTTTTTTTTTTTTTTTTTTTTTTTTGAGTAAAAAAAAGAAAGTAGAAATGGAAGATTTAAGATCAAGCCATCAATGGATTTTTTTTTTCCTTTTAAAAATGGGGTGGATGCCAAAATATATAAAAATGCAGCAGAACCATTTATTGGGTTTGTTTGGGGAAGAGAGAGCAATTTTTAAACCAATTACATTTAAAAATATTACGAATGGGGTGATTAAAATTAAGGGTGTCAATGTTTGACCCAACCCATGAACATGACCCAATTTTATGGGTTAGGGTTAGGCCTTAGCGAGTTTGAGTTATAAACTGGTCAATCCGAAAATAACTTAATAAGAAATGTGTCATAAGCGGGTCAACCCGCGTGACCTGCAATATACATATTTGACATGCCAATTTATTTGTGTCAATCCAAAAATGATCCATTTAACTCAACCCATTTAACTCATATAACAAATGAATATACATTTTGATGGTGAGTAAAATCAGTTTGGTTGAACACTTCGGCTTCGGTGGGCTGCTGCGCTTGCAGAGGCCTATAAAAGAAGAAGGAAATCAAAGGATGACCGGGATGGACTGGCCAAATGTCCTCCGATGGTGAAGTTAGTGTCTTCTCTCGTATGAAGTTCTAACTGTATTGTAAGTAAAAAACTCAGAATATCATACCTTCACATAATTCGGACCAGTCCTTATATAGAATACTCTGGGGCGGTTATTGGCCCAATAACTTCCCCAGATTTGTGGAATCCGGATGTAACTTCTTCAACGGCTACAAAAATCATAACCGCTGTTGGAAGTTACACACTTGGGAGAAATTGGAGGCGACGAACACGGGCTGATTAACCACTCCAGAATTTGCTAAGTATCATGTGGTCGTCCATGTGCAATTCCCATGGACGACCCTTTATCATGCTGTTCTTTGGTCGTCCAAGTGATTCATCCGTGAACGACCCTCCATACTTGATAACGGGGCCTGTACAATTCGTCGACCCCACAAGGAAGAGAGGTCTGGACGAATAGGAGAAGTATAGTTGCTAGGCAAACCGCGTATCATTGGACGACCACTCTGGACGAATAGGAGACTGCCATTTTTTGCTACCCCATCACATTTTATTTTAGATTTGTCAAATATCTTTTATATCTAACCTATATTTTAAACTTAAAAAGAAAAGTGAGTATTAACAAAAACTTACAAGTGATATAATCAGAAACTGAAACTTTATAAACCCTAGTTATGATTAGTATACTATTTGCACTAACTCTTTCAATATTGATACTTAGCATTTGGTGAATTTTGTTATTTTAAATTTGGGTTAAAGTGTATGCACTTCTTTTTAAGTTTAAAGAACTTATTTCTAGATGGATGTCATATTTTTGTTGAACTATGTTATTTTGAATATGGGTTGAAGAGTTGAAGTATATGTATTACTTTCGAGATGTAAAGAACTTATTTCTATATGGATGTTATATTTAATATTAAATAGGTTGAAATGAGTTGTGTCACATTCGTGTCAACCTAACATGACTCGTTTATTAAACGTGTCAAGTGGGTCGGGTCGTGTCAACTTGCTTTATTAACAAGTCGGGTTCGGGTTGAGGAATTTAGTTGAATACTCTTACCTCGACACGATACGAATCCAACATACTAACCCGAATTGACACTCCTAATTAAAATGGGCACAGATATAGAGATAAAGATAAAGAGATAAGGGAGGGGGCAATGTCAATCTTATTTAGGGAATGATTAACTAATATAGGGGTGGTGTTTTTAGGAGGGGGGTCCCTTATTCCGTCATTGGACCATATACGTTGTTTATTCATTAATAAACAGTATGATGAGTTAAACTCCATATATTCAAAATGACTTGTTTACCATATTTTCAAACCAATATATCGTTTCAAATCCTTCAAAATAAGTGCATTGATCAAACAAATTATGTCCATTAATTAGATCATGCATTCATATGAGTATACTTGATTCTTGAACATTTGTTATTGAACAGTTTTTAGACCCATTAACCCTACCAGATTAATCTAGTTAATTAGTCAAGTGATTAACTTAGTCAAATTATGCAAATCTAGGTTATCACAATCAAACAATCATATCAAGTATATAGCAGCGGAAATATAAATAACACAAAGATATGATGACTCAGGAAAACTAAACCGGTAAAAAATCTAGAGAGGATTTAACCTAATTATTCTCAAGGTAAACTTGAATCCACTAACTTGAAAGAATCGAAGTTCATACAATAAGACTTACAAGCCCCCACGCTCGACTTCTTATTACTACCCACCAGTAGAACTTACTGACACAATCACATGCAAGCTCCGAATCCACAGACTCTTTCTTTCTCGGATTCACCACCAGATACAAGCACCCATGCTTGTTTTTCTTTATGCTTCAATGGCAGCAACTGAGTTGATCATCAAGGTGTAGATAACATCTCCTCCTTGAAAACTCTAAGCTTTGTGTAAAGGAAAGTTTCTCCAGATCTCACAAGAGATTTACACAAAACAGCAATATGAGCAACAATTAAAACGTGGTTAGGGTTTGCCTTATATACCTAGGGCAAAAACATAAAACCCTAAACGTTTTAGGAGTTAGGGTTGAGTTGGAAATTCTGCAGAAAAAATGCATCTGCCCAATTTTCGATTGATCGAGCCTAAGCTTCGATCAATTGAGCCAGGCCAAGATGCACAATGAATTCTGAATCAGCTCGATTCCAACTTTACATAAACAACACTACTTTGAGCAAATCTAAACAAGACTAAATAACTTGTTTTGATCATGGTTTGCCAACAATACACATTAGAGTTCTAAATACATTAAATCCTAAATCTTTAGAACCTAACAGTTATATGTCACAATTAGTATTTTCATACCTCCAAAAGTCACAATTCTTAGACCGCACTTAAAAAAAAAAATTTAAGAATAAATCAAAATATCTTTATTTCAAATGACCTCATCATGCAATTCTATATATAAGCACATACATTTAACTCCAACTTATAGTTTTGAAATTAACTTCAAATTAAGAGAATTTCTGAAATTGGAGAGAACCGATGACTAGAAAATTTATGATAAAACTTACAATGATGATAATATATTTTGTTATTTTTATTCTTTTGAAATTACACGCTAATAACTTTGTTTCTACATATAATTCCCATCCTTCTCCAATCCTGTTTCCCATCCCTCTCAAATTGATAAAAAAGCAAAGCATATTTAATATTTGCATGGATGAACGTATTGAAGGTTGTGAACACATGCCAGAAGAAATGAGTCTTGAATTCTTTAGGCGTTGTATTATGAATTGTTATGAAGACTGAATGAAGAAATATCCGCATAAAGACGACCCAGTGTATCAACTAGCTACACATGTCCTAAAGGACTGCCACGACAAAGTAGAGGAGTTGCAGCATTACTTTGATTTTGGATATTGTTTATATAAATCGTATTTAATTACGGCACGTCAGAAGGTACTAAAATGTCGTTTACACGATGAATCTATGAGCGACCTCCCATTTTTGATTTGGTAAGCAGCTTATGACCTCTCTCTCTCTCTCTCTCTTTATGGGAAAAATATATATAGTCATACGTGTTCCAAAAAAAATTAAAAAAACCATCTCTAGCAGAGGGTGGTGACGTTGCCGACGGCTAGGGCTTGGAACTATTCAGTCTCTTTCTCCCCTTCTCTCTCTTGTGGTTTGTAAATCAAATTGCAAATGGAGTTTTTTTTTTTGGTATCAAGTTAGGATAAAGGTTTGAATTGAAACGGGTCTAGTTTCTTTCTTATGTGTAAATTCAATTTTGTAATTTTTTAATAAAAAGAAATGCCACTTCATTTTAAAAATGCTAGGCCATTATTCTATTAGCGACATAAGCAACAGCACTAACGGAAGTTAACCAAATGACTTATATTGTTTATTTTGAAAACTTAATGGACCAATTACACACAGAGACTAAACTTTAAAGACTAACAATGTAGTTTCGCCATTGTTTTTTCAACTGTTGTTAGTTTTATAGTTTCATATTAAAAACAGCAAGTTTCCAAATCATCCAATTTTGTTAGTTTTAACAAGTCAACAAACTGGGGGTGGAGGTGTAATTTGCTTGTATTTATTTATTTATTTATTGGTGTGTGTTTGAGAATCGAGGGGTAGGTAGAAACACAAAATTATCAATCTTGTTGGATTCTCATTCTAGTAAAAAGCTAGTAAAATTAGGTAAAGTACTCGAGTAAATTAGGACAATTTGGTCTAGTCGAACTTAAATAACTTCAACTCTGTCAACTCATGACACATCTTTTACAAGGTACATTCAATTTATAATTTGTATCATTAAATCTATAGGCATAAAAGAAAAAAAAAATCATAGGCATAAAAAATATGATTAAAGTTTTTACATACCTCCTCTTTCCTTTGTTTTATGCTGCAAAAATCAAATGTCTTTTTTTTTTTTTTTTTTTTTTTTTTTTTTTTTTTTTTTTTCTTTTTTTGAGGAACAAATCAAATGTCCATTGTAAAAAATAAAATTAAAAAAAAAAAAAGAACCTATATTTTTTTTCCATAAAAAAATGTCCCCTGTCAAAAATTATTAATTTTATCCTAAGCCTCAGGAAAAACTAATTACATATGAGTAAAAAAATGTTGTCAATTATTTAAAATTCCGAGGTAGTGGGCCATTCTTCCTCATTTTTTCCATACACACACAAGAAGAAAAAAAAAAAAAAAAAAAAAGAGTCCCCTCTTGATCTTCTATCGCTTTTTGGATTATTGATTACACAAATCGGTAAATAAGTCAAGATATTAAAATTTATTTCATTTCTGAATATCAACTGCAATGAATTATGAAATCACTAGGGGTAAGTGTGAATCTGGGCTCTCACCGTTGAACTGTATGACAAACTATTTTATAACATTTTTTACAAATTATTGGTGTGGTGAGTGCTTATTAGTAAGTGAAAAAATAATGTTAGTAGTCAGACCAAATGAGAACTAGTAAAAATTAGCTTCATCAATAGTTTGTAAAAATATTGTAAAATAGTTTGTAGTTGTAGCATTACTCTGACTATTAATACAATAACACTATGTTATTGATAGTAGACCGACCGATTTGCATACCATACATGGCATTATATTATTTATTCTACAAATGCACTTGACCCTCTTGAATATCACACATGCTTCGAGGCTCTTTTTTTGGGTTTAATGTCATAATTTTCTATTAATCACAATTTGATATTTAAGTGTATGTCCTATCCTATTATGCATTTGAGAACTGCTTATACAACCAAAATTATCATGAGGCTAGCTTCAAAAAATGAACAATGAAAAAACATTGAAATTATATGTTCATGTGTGGATATATTCACTTTTTGAAGCTAGTTTCATGACTTTCCTAGTTGTATCAATAGTTGTCAAATGCATAATATAATGTGTTGTTTCTAATGTGATTGTTAATTGATTAGTTATTGTCTATAAATAATATGCTTTTGTCCAATGACACAACTACAATAATATATAACAAACTCATAACGTAAAAAATTATTTGGATAATAAAAATGTATTCTAAAAATTCCATCCACCTATATATATTGTTAAAATTTTGACCCCTGTAAACACAGATTGTTTAAATTAATTTAAAGTCAATTTGTTACTTAGTTCAGTTCAACAAATCTAGGTTAAACAAATATCAATAATATCATAAATAGCGAACAAGTAAAGAACACAAGCGATATCATACAAGAAAACCAATGAAACAATTTAGTTACAAGATAAAAACCCTGAGAAGGATTTAATCTAAACAATCCACAAGGCAACTGTAAGGACGCAATTTGGGTCCCTAACCCAAAGGATGGATGAACTTAGGCCCAAAAAACCAAAAACAATGAATTTGTAGAGAGTGGGTTGGAAAACTGGGTTTTAATGAGTTGGACAACAAGGAGAATGGATCCAGCTGAAGAAAACGAAGATAGATTAGTTTAATCTAAAGAAAATCGCCCTCGACACAATCCGAGGAGATCAATTCTTATATATTTCTCTCAAGTTTGATTACAAGTTCAATTCTTGATTGCTATAGTGTTTCTCTCTTAATTTCTCGATCTTCTCCCCTTAGGGTCTTCTTTCCATTTTATACTATTCTCCTTATTCATCTCTACCCTCCATGTGTAGACTAGATTTCTAGTGTTGATCATTGTCCCATCAGCACCTTCTTGAAGTCTCTGAGAAGTAGTTGTAAGGTTGAAAGATACTGTTTAGGTATCACTTCTTCATTAATGTAGCTAGAGAGTTAGCTGCAGAACATTTAATGTGGTGGTAGCAGCTTTCCCTTTAGATATTTCACGCCCTCCCTTTATCTTGTTCCTTCTTGATACTTATTCTCATCAGTGGAATTGTTCGGAACGTTGGTCTTGATGTCAGACCACATCTTCTGACCTCGACTTCACCTAGCCGAGGAAGCATTCATCCTCGGATCACTTCCCTGGAACATAACACCTAAATCCCTTCCTTTATTTATTAGTGTTGACCTTTATCACATGTTTATCCATCCTCGAACTTATGAGGTGTCCTCAGACTGGGCCCCCGGTCCAATACATTCTACTAGGCCTAATATCCCTACAGTAACAATTCACTAATAGAATGGAATTTTTACAATAGACTTAACCCTAACTCTACTGCTACCTCATGTAGTACTTACTCATATGACCACATGCAACTCCGAATCCACAGACTAATCTGTGGAATTTGTGTCTCGATCGGTCGAAGAATACACTCGATCGGTTGAAGAATACACTCGATCGATCAAGCCTTGCAATTTATGAATTCTTCTTTTTGCAGTTTGAATGTTCTTGAATCTTGAATTGAATCAACCTGAGCAATGTCTATCCCTATTCTAAGACGTAAATATCTTGTACTAGACATGTTTGTACTCAGTTTGCCAACATACATAAAATTAGAATCTAAACATTTAATCCTAAATATTTAGAGCCTAACATATATGATAGTGTACAGCAAAGAAGATTATGATGCAACATCTTTTGTTGAGTCTTCCAATTATTTTACAGCACCTAATTGAAATTAACTTGTTATGTAAATGCTAAATTTATTTATTTTATAACAACAACATATATGATGTAATTGCAGAGGCAATTAAACCATGTTAGAATATGTGGGGGTCTAGATGTGTTTAGTTTTTGGTGCTATATCTCGTCACACACTTCAATTAATTTCTGTGATTGGCGCATGCATAAACTTCATTAGATAAACACATAAACCCTAAATTAAAATGAATGAAATTTTCAACATTTAAAAAAAGAGAAAAAAGGGCTCTACACTTTGGAGCATCTACACACAAATATTAGAAATTTTAGCAATCATGTGTATAAGAAATTTTACAAAAAAGCTTCTTTATGTGATTTGTAGGTAGAAAATGTCTTTCTAAAATAGGTTGCAATTCCAATTGTTAGCCCCAGCTTATAATAAGTGCTCCGGAGTAAAATTTCGGCTAGAAAGTTGCACAATGACATATTGGAGGAGATATATAAATATAATTGTCTACCAGTTTTTTTGAAGTATTTGTGTTCTTTATCTATTGAATAATGCTACCGCTACAAATTATTTTACAATATTTGTACAAACTATTGATATGACCAGCTTTTTATTGGTTTTCATCTAAGCTCACCATTAACATACTCACCACATCAGCAGTTAGTCCATTTTTGTAAAAAAATTTGTATTTCTAGCATTACTCTTATCTAATTATAGTTTTGATGTATTTATCCCAAATTACTCGCTTTTACATTCGCAAAAATGTGCAATAAAATCTAGCATACAAACACTACTCATTTGCAAATAAGAGTTGCTTTAGTTTCAAAACCACTTGATTTACACGTTCAGATTTTTCAAAAAAAAAAAAAAAAAGTATAGTAGTAATTGCATTCTTCTTATATTCTCAAAAGTTGCAAGATTATCATGAAAAACATTGCACAGGTTGTAAAGTTGTACTCCCAGGAATGAAAACTATTTTTGTATCAATACCAAATTCATTTTATATTGGTCATGAAGTATAACATTGCAACAATTATCAGCAAACAAATCAGGATTATTATGTGAAAAGTGAAAGTGAAAGTTGAAACCAACTCATGAAAATTAATAAAATTTTACAGTAGCCTTCAACCACTGTAACCTATTCTTATCTACAGCTTTAAGATAATTTTACAAATACCACAAACAATATCCACAGGACCACCGGGCAAAATACCAAATATATGCTAATAGATCACTTTAGTTCCAAGCCATGGATCCTGAAATTCTCTAAGGCACTCTTCCTCTTCATTGGGGAGGTCACCTCAAATTCTGGATGCATGAAATCCAAAACTTAAACACATCGTTCTAGAAAATTAACTACTTGTATATTTTCACTAGAAAGAGTACCAAATTACAAACTCAGTATCACATACAACATAAATTATAAAAATATACTAAGGCAAAAAAAAAAAAAAAAAAAAAAACAAACAAACAAACAAAACAAAACAAAACAAAATGACAATTCTTCATATTGACTTACCTTAGGTTGTAAAATTTATATCTGGTGGGATCTTCGGCTTTTTTCATAAAAAAATGAATTTGAGGATGGTAGGAAAGATAAGAGGTTCTTATGTAATTCTTCTTCTTCTTCTTCTTCTTCTTCTTCAAACCCTCTGAGATCATAATCTAAGTCAACCAATTCAACCCTTGAGCAAGTCCCTCAAATAAGAATATACATTATAAATTTAATAAATGCCTATAAAACTAAAGTTATAGTAAGTGTCCATTATAAGCCAAATTAACACCAATAAGATTTTTCAATCTACGAACTGAAGCTTGTGCATAGAAAAATCATTGAACCTCTCTATCTCAAACAAATTCATTTTCTCTTGAACACAAAATTTTCAATTTTGTAATAAAAAATACATCACACACATAACAAAAAACAAAATGTATATACTTGAAATCAAAGCCAATAAAAAAAAAAAAAATTGCTTTAAAAAAAAATTATTGCCACTTTTAAAAAACTTATTATTTCTCTTGAGTCTTCAACACTTTCACAAATACTCCTCCATTTCTCTTTCATCTCTATTTTATTAATGTTGAAATCACCTTGTTAAGGGTAGCAAAATATCGCCAATATGCCCTCCCAAAACTTGGTTTAAGTGGGTTTTCCTGTCTCATTTTGGGATAGAATCCCCTAAATTGAACCTTTTCCTACTTATACAGTTGTCATTCATCAATACCCTACTCTCCATATTAGGACCAAGATTCAATGGCGGCTCCAGAAAAATATTTTAGGGGGGGGGGGGGGTGAATTTTAACAACTTATTGGTCTTTGTAATTTTTCTAATTATTGAAGTTTTTTATTTATTATATATATATATATATATATATAGCATTAACCATTAAAAAGAATTTTTTGGGGGGTTTATAGCATTAGACTATTAAGTTATGAAACTTCAAGGAAGTTTCCTTTAAACCTTAAACTCCACTCCCACCTACTCACGGAATATCACATTTATTACTACTATTTTTTATTTCCAAATCTCATAAGCTATCTCACTCTTTTCAGTTTCCCTTCTCAAAGTTTCAGGTGTAGATGATGAAGAATAAATTTTCAGACTTAAGCTTCCTCTACCCCGCATGTGAATTTCTGTTATCTTCTACTTCCTCTTCTTGTTTTTCTCCTCTTATTGTGTAGCTATGCATCTTTTAATTTATTTTTGGATCTTCCCATCCCTTTTATCAGTTTTTAGTGTTAGGGTGGTCAAAATTTTATTTTAGGGGGTTCAAAAGAATTTTTTTTATTATAAAAAATATTATATTTAATTTTTTCATTTTCTTCAGGTCAGGGGTTCATTTGAACCCCCTGCCCTCAACGTGGGTTTTTGAACCATAAGAATGACATGAACCTAGTTTTAAGCTTTTAGCCTTGGTGACACCATGACTATTTGATTAACCTCTAGGACAGTAAAAACGAGAAGCATTTGCAAATTACTATCGACTTAGCAGAGTTATAAAATAAAAGAATATCATGGATTCAATTGGATAAAAAGTTTTTTTTTTTTTTTTTTTTTCATTAAACTCATACACCATTACCAAAATTGCATACAATAGTTAGTAACGCAGAGCAAGTTATAAACCCAAACACACACACCCCATCGATGTGGGACAAGTCCATGATTTTTTCGTTAAACTCACACGAAAGATATAAAATCCATCATTTCATTTATATGCTATTAAGGAATTGCCTACATGATAGATGAGGTTTTGATTTGAACTGAAATGACTTGAATAAATTTAACTATAAATGGATGGAACGATGAAATTGATACATTTTAAATTGGATAACAAGTTAAAACCGTTCAAAGATGGCTTAACCTGATGACAATGTGCAAACATTATAGAGCAGAGTATCATTGGTCCATATAGAATCAAATTTGCAATCAAACAATTTATATTTTATGTCTCCTGTCTCATCAAAATCTGTTCATGAAAGTCAAATTGTTCCAGTTGCCCTAAAATTATATGACAATAGTCACGGAATCGTTAGGTATCCATTTTTTATGACATGGTTTTCCACAAATGCGGCGTAATTAAGAATGTGTTGGTTTGACAAAAAGAGAGCTTGCATTTTAGAGTTCTTTGTTCTAGCATTCTACTATTCTAGGCTTCTAGCAACTTGCACGTTTAAAAGTAGGTATTAAAAGAGCTCCCAAGACATCGACAATTTTTTATTTTTTATTTTTTATTTTTTTATTAATGTAATTTAGCCGTGTTTTGCTCTCAGTTTTGTTCAATATTATAGTTGGTATTTTATGTTGAACCTTTTGACAAATGACAAGCAACCATTATTACAAATTTTTATTGAGAGTTTTAATTTATGGTATCTGTTTCTGATGATAGTACTATATCATCAGATCAAAATGCAAATCGACTTGTGGTGTAGGCACGGGATTAAACCCCAAATCTATTAAGTTAACTAGAACCAAGGGCAAAACCAGGGGGTCGAGAGGGGGCACTTGCCCCCCCCCCCCCCCCCCCCCCCCCAGGGGACTCCTTTGAAACTTTGTTAGTTATAGGCTTTGAGAAAAGCTTGCCCCCTCTAATACATTAGCATAGGAAAAAAAAAAAAAAAAACAAAGCAACACTCAGTAAAATGAACCAAAAATTGACACAGTCATCCTCAAAAAAAGCAAAAGAACATGACATTGTAATAAGAGAGCAAAGAATTGCTAACATGTCAAAAGTTTTTTTAGTTTTTAATTTTTGATCTAGACACAGCGAAGTTAATAAGTCAAAAGAACTTTTAGCTCTAGCTTGCCCCACCTTTTTACTTTCTCACTAATATATTGTCACAGACTCATAACACTTTTGCCTTTTATTTTTTATTTAATTTATTTAAATGGTAAGAAAAACAATAATTTTCATAATAGTTGAGTTAGTAAATTTTTACTTATTTACAATTGTATATTTATTTTGTTATAAATATTTATTAATAATTTTAAATTAATTCTGCCTCTTGAACTAAAATTCTAGCTCTGCTACTGCTAAAACTCCCCACAAATGACAAGCAACAATTAACGATGACCCTGGTTATTTTTGTCCAATATGCAGTCTATTCTTTTACCAAGCATTGTCTTTTAATTAGATGGAAATAAATTATAGTTGAATATGAAACTGTAACTTTTGGGCTTGCCTATCTAATCTCTGTTATACCAAGCCAATCGTACTAATGGTAAATTTTTCTCTCTCATTGATGATTGCAGGAACCTCATGAGGAACATTCCCCAAGTCCGGTTGAAACATTACTTTGGAGAAGCTAACCGTTGCATGGACGCTCTTGCCAAGTTTGGAGCAAATATGGAGGATGATTTTGTTGTTTTTTCTTCTCCTCCCTCTGTAATTGCTAGTCTTTTGTATTCGGACAAGCTGGACATGACCCAAGAGCGTATTTGTAGTTCTATGATGGCTACCACTTAGTTTTTAATATATTTATCCAGTTTACCAAAAAAAACCAGATCCTAGAGATCTCTATTAAGTCTTTATAATGTCATTCGGTAACAGGTGTGTGTTTGTCTCTTTTATTTTTATAAATAAATTTATTATTTATTTTTTAATTATAAAGGACAAGGGTAGAACTGTAAAAGGAAAAGTCATTCTCACACTATCCAAGGCTTGAAACTGGAAAACAAGTTTGTCACGTGCAAGATGACCTGATGATAAATTTTAGTCTCAAAATTTTAGAGGTTGACTATGAATTATCGACAGAAAAATCATATATGTCATACAAAAATTAATAAGGTTATACCTAACAAGGAACGTAGATTATGAAATTATTAAATCCTAACGGCTTCTACCATCACAATTCAAACACCTTATTTCTTTAATATTATTATTTTTGGTATGATTACATTATTTTAGTTCTGTTATTACAACTTGTAGCAATAGATGGACAAATTAGATGCGTTAATCTTTGAAGTCATGGAAGAAGCGGTGCACAATTAGGAGAGTACTACAATAATGGGCCAATTTTTTATTTGTTTCAAGAAATTCAAATTCCTTTGATGACAATTTCAAAGGATGATATGCAAAAACAAACATAAGGAAAAAAAAAGAAGAAGATAGTTTATTGAAAGTAAATGGTTAATTAATATAAGAGATTCTCTTGATAAATTTAAAGGGTAGTGGGTAATATACCCTTTTATTTTATTTTTTTTAACCTTAACAGGAAATAGAGCTGTTTGATTGTCTAACCCAGATTTTCAGGCAGGGGTGGAGGTAGAAATTTTTGTTTGGGGGGGCCGATTTGTATTGCTAATTTATTAGTCTATACAAACTTTTATACACATACAAAAACACATGTATCTATACACATACACACAAAAAATTAGTATCTTTCATAATGAATCCATAAATTAAATGTTTCATAGAATTAAATTAATCTTTCACCATCTTCCATAGTGAAATCCTTACAATTTTCATTTTCAATATAAGTTACCAAATTGTCTACCGTTGTGAGAAAAAAAAAATTCAATTTAATTAATGAAGTGTTCAAAGACACAAATGATCCAAAACTTTAAAAAATACGAGTTAAAAATGAATTTGAGAAACAATACATTCTCTATAACTACTAGACAAATTGGACAATTTTTTTTAAGAACATTATTGGACCAGCTCAAATAGTTGGGGGGACCAAGTCCCATTTTTGAGGGCTAATTGTTAAAATATTAAATATTTCTATATAGTAAAAAAAAATTTCAAAAATTTTGGGGGGGCCATGGCCCCCCCCCCCCCCCCCCCCACCCTAACATGTAGTTTCGCCCCTATTCTCAGGTGTAAGTGTGATCAGGCAGGAGTTGTTTGATTTTTGGTGTTTCCATCACTCATCACTCAAAAATGGTGGGACCCACGAGAGAGAAGCTTGTTTGGATTTGTTTTCAAGTTTTGTTTCCATCACTCAATTCTCTAATTTTTTAGTGATGAGTTATGGAATCTTAAAACACATTTTGGGTGTTTTCAAGTTATGAAAACAAAGTTATGTAGCTTTTTTTGTAATTTTACTCAACCTGATGGGACCCACCTTATGCCTTGTCACATCAATCTGACTTCATGCAGCCATGCTTTCCCCCTTTCTCTCTCATCTTTTTTTTTCCCCTCTTCAAACACACATGAATAAAACCCAATTTCTTCAAAGAATCCACTATTTATCAAAACCAAACCTATTCAAGAGCTAATTACAGTAATCTAAAGCAAAATCCAACTCGGGAACACAAATTTGGCCTTTGTAACAGCCTAACTAAGCTCCAAAATTTGGAAAATTTGTAAAAAAAAAAAGAAAAAGAAAAAGAAAAAGAAAAAGATTGTTTAATCCTAGAGAGAGGTCGGAGCCTTCTCAGATATAAGAAGCAGAAGAGCAACAGATATTGGGTGGTCTCTTCAACCACCACCGACGGGATCGACGAGTTTAAGCCTTCACGAAAGTTACTAGGGGGGTCAGATCGGGTTTGAGGATGGAGGAAGGAAGTTAAGGGGTTGTTGTGGGTTCGGTTTCAGTGCAGAGGAGGGAGGAAGAAAGCAGCGGCATCGTCCGTGTCTGCGCAAGTGGGTGATGCTTGAGCGGAAGCCATTGATGGTGTTGAGCTTGAGCATGATAGACAAAATGGAGAAGAAATGTGATTTGGTAAAGTGAGGTATTTGGGATGAGTGGTGCACAAGTGAGGTTAGAGTATGTGGGTCCTAGTTTTTTTAGTTTTTTGGTTGAAAACATATCTGAGTGATGGGTGCCAAACGTGTAGGGTTTAGGGAATTTGGGTATTTTAAGTGATGAGTGACACAAATTAAGTGAGGAGTGATGAGTGATTGTTTAAAAAAAAAAAAAAAAAAAACCAAACAGCCCCTTATAGGCTTGAAAATTTAACAAGCCCTAACTGATTCAAATTAAACCTGCGCTAGAGGAACAATAATTTTAACGGGGACTTGGTAAATCTGAGGATTTGGTTGTTTGAGAATTTTCCTTTTAATTTACTTGTGTTCTTCTTTTCAAAGAAAAAAAAATTACTTAGGTTCTTGGTAAATTAGTTTCCACTTTCCACTAATATGAATTTTATCATGTATTATCAGCTTGTTATTAATTTCTCTTCTAAAAAAAAGGCTTGTTATTAATTTCTATTAATTCTACATCACATGATATAAATCAGTTCAATTGTTCAAGTAGTTCGTTATTTTCTCTTTGCAAGGAGAAATTGACGCAATTTTAACCAAAATTCTAGCTAGATTTCCTTAAACTAAAAAAATCCCAAATTTTAATTTTCTATTTGTTGAGTGAGCTTTTTAGCAAGAGAATTTGATATATATATTTTTTTTTCCTTCTCTTCTGGTTTGACAGTGAGGAAAGAAGAATTTAAACACTTTATATCTAGTGGAAATATTAGAAAGTGCTAATTGAATTACAAGACTCTTTAAAACAATTTGATGGTTAAATGTATTAAAAGATGCAGAAATTTCAAGGCTTATGAGTCAAGGCAATGAGTGCTTCAAGTTGGGTTTAGGGGCACTTAATCGTAGACCAATTCCCTACAAGTCTGCAACCATTGTTAATGTTTTTTATTTTGGTAAATCTCACTAACTACCCCTGAGGTTTGTGGTATTACCAAGCACATCCAAAGGTTTTAAAAAGTGACCAATTTGGTCCTTGGTCACTAACACCATCTGTGCACCATTTTATTAAACATTTTTTTTTCTTTTCTTCATCTCACCCTTCAGCCGAGTTCTCCCTTCTTTCTATCTTTACAATCTAGAGCTTTCTCCAGAAACCAAACACTGTTAACTCTCCTCTCATCTCTTTCTCTAACTCGCTTTCTCTTCTGTTTCTCTAACTTTGATTAAAAAATCTCTATAGGAAGAACAAGAACTTTCTCAATAAACAAACAACAAAAAAAAAAAGCTTGAATGAAACTAATAATCAAAACTCACTTTCATTGAATAAAGAGGAAAACACAACAAATTTAAACCCAAACCACAGAACATGCAATCAAGAATCAAGAACTGTGACAAAAAATTAGCCTCTCAACTAAAATTCCTAATCTAAAACTAAAACCCAATCAATCAAAACATCCTTTTAAGAAAACCCCCAAATTCATAGGCCTCAGCAAGACAAATTTTTTACTCCTTCCTGTGGCTTTGTGACCATCCATAACCAACCATCGCCACAAAAAACCCACCACTGCCAATCGAAACCTAACCATCCCTAACCCACACCACGGCACCGCCACAAACACCACGAGAGAGAAAACCCAAACCCTTCAATGTTGATCCACACCAAAACCCACGAATCACCACTTACCCACACCATGGCACCACCGCAAAGAACACGAGAGAGAGAAGGGAAAGAATCCAATGTCGATCCACACCAAAATCCACAAGTCGTTTAAGGTTCTCTAGCTTATAGATCGAAGAGTGGGTTTGGAGTTTTGAGGGAATGAGAATTAGATAGGGAGAAGATGTTTGTTGGTCTCGGGTTTTAGAGAGAAAAGTGAGATGAGAGATGAGAGGCCATATTTGTGGTTGTGTTGGCTGAGGTTCATTGTGGAGGTGCATGGAGGCTCTACTCCATTTAGATTGGTGAGATCGAAGAGAGAAGAGAGTGATTTTCAGTGAGGAGAGTTAATGGTTGAGGAGGCTTAGACTTAGATTGACCGAAGATAGAGTCATAGAGGCTCAGCCATGGTTGGTGTTTGGTTTCAGGAGAAAGCTCCAAATTGGAAAGACATAAAGAAGGGAGAGCTCGGTGTGAAGGGTGAGATGAAGAAAATAAAAGAAAAAGCTGTTTAATAAAACGGAGCACAAACAGTGTTAGTGACCAAGGACCAAATTGGTCACTTTCTAAAACCTTTGGATGTGCTTGGTAATACCCCAAACCTCAGGGGTAGTTAGTGAAATTTACCCTTTTTATTTTTATGTTTTTGATTAATCTTGTTAGAGCTCTTGTAGCTTATTATTGTACTCTTTGCTTTTCTTTTTTTTTTTTTTTTTTTAATATAATTATCTTTTCAAGTAAATAAGAAAAAATTCTCTTGGTTTTGAGCTATGATTAGAATGGTTTCTCATGTACCAACTGTGGTGTTACTTTTAATTGCCTCGTGTACCGATTTTTAGTTGGGATGTAAGATGTAATCCTATTCGCCAATTTCTGTGTTAACATACTATTAGTGCCTAGCATAATATATATATATATATATATATATATATATAAAATAAGTGAAATGTATGATTTTTTATTGACCACTCCTTATTGCACCATATGACTAAAACAAAAAATTGTAATTGAGAAGAAAAATATTGGTAAGGCATAGAGAAGAGAATGACAAATTTTAAGAAGAAAAGCATCTGTAAGGTGTTTAAAGAAATTGTTCAATATTATTGTTGCTACCTTTGGTGTGGCTTAATTCCTGGACATTTTCACTATTGAACAAAAAAAAAAAAAAAAAAAAAAAAGCGATTTACAAAAAAATCAACTACCCAAATTGTTGAGAATTTATAGGAGTAATATAATGAAATAAAAAAAAAAATGATTCAATAGACAAATAGAAAATTTGATTCACTTGGAAGCACAATTGAATGTTATCCCTAAACAATATTTGCCCCCACACAAGAGTTGCTAAAAGCTTACTACAAATTTGTCCATTGGATACAACCAAATTTATTGGGTTCTATAAATAGTAATTTCGAAGAAGACCCACATGTTTCTTGTGTTTCTAAGAAAGATGAAAGAGAAGAAGTTGAGAAGAAGTTACTAAATGAATATGAATCACTATTTATACCTAAATGATTATGACCCATCAATATGCACCTTTCATTCAATAGATACATTTTTCATTCAGTAGGCACATTTTTGGCCATAAGCACATTTTCATTCTATAGACACCTTTAATATATATCCAATATGAAGGGTTATGACATTTCAATAGGCACCTTTTGGAATATCTAATATGAAGTGTTTTGACTATTTAATAGAAACCTTTTAGTGTGTATATATATATATATATATATTATCACCTATCTTATATATACCTATATATACAACACAAATTAAACTAGAGATGTAGCATTTTATCTCTTATTCATTCTCACCAAAAAAAAAAAATAATAATAATAAAACAACATTGCTTTCTTCAGCATAACTAATAAAACATTGTGCTATTTCTTTCAATATATATATATATATATTTTAATTTCATGCATTTTTGCTTACTACTTAAACTAAAAAATAAAGGTTTTTCTTTTCCTTGAAATTCATCAAGTAGCTATTCTCATGCATTACACGGGTTAGCGACTAGTGTGTGTGTGTCTATATATATATACTTTTTTTTAAAGAGATAGAATTTCAATCTATGACATCCGCTTTTAATGCTTGCCCTTTATCACAAGAAATCTTACCAATTGAGATAACTGATACCAACCTATTTTGACAAACATGTTATACAATTAGAACCTTCTCAGATGAGTCTTCTTTATATTGAACACGGGGCCCATTCTTCATTTGAAAAGAAAAAAAGAGGGTACATTAGGTCTAATATAATTTAAGTTGTAAATTCAAATTAGAACTAATAACAACTTACCACTTATGCTTTGTTGTAAAAATATTATGAAAATATTATGAACATAGCACCCTTCACAAAGGATAAAGGATGTATGATAGTTTCAATCTTCAAATAGAAGGTTAAGTACGTTAAAGTGGTAGAACTAAAAAATGTTTCCATATAGTTAGAAAAGATGGGATTCTCAATTTCTCATATTCGGGCCAAGATTTCAAGGGTTTAACTAAAGCAAATCTGCCGTGGCACCCGGTGTTATTGTATGCCTTGAGCTTGGGGGTTCGATCCCCCGCATTTACCCAGCAAAAAAAAAAAAAAAAAAGGCGTAAAGCACTTTTAGTCCCTATATTTTAGTTTTTTTTTTTTTTTTTTTTTTTTTTTTTTTTTTCATTTTAGTCCATACATTTTAATTTTACCACTTTTAGTCCTTAAATCAATTAACGTATTCCATTTTGATCCTTTCCGTTAGCCCACTAACAAAAATTGCTTAGGTGGCAAACTGATACTGACGTAGCCAATTAAAAAAATAATAAAAATTTTTAATTAGCATTCAAAAAATGCCCTATTAGCTTTTAAATATATAAAAAAAAATTTATTAATCAATTTTAGCAAAATTAAAAATGAAAAAACAAAATTAAAAACAATAAAATACATCAATTCAAATCTAATTCATATTGAACAAGAACCCACAAGAACACAATCACATATTTAAACATCGACACAAGAACATAAAGCACAAACCCAGAACCAATCACAAAAAACACAAACTCAAATTTAAACATTAACACGAGATCACAGACACAAAGAACCCAATAACAAACATAAATCTCCCAACCAACCCAAAATGAGAAACATTTTCAGTAAAACATCTTCATTTTACAATGGTCGTGTACTTGAAAATGCAGTGGAACTCATTTTTCAATGTTTGTTTCCTGTAAAATGAAAAAAAATTTCCTAGTTCTCAAGACACATGAAATGCAAGTACAGTTGCACAAACCACCACTAATCACCCTAAAATCTAGATTGGGAAGAAAAACAGCCACAACAGCCATCCACAAACCCACTATGAAACCCCCACCAACCTCCGACAAATCCACTTTGAAACCACCATTAACAGCCCACAAGCCCAGTCTGAAACCACCACCAACCACCCACAAACCCTGAAACAAATCACCACTAGCCCACCCAAAACCACCATCAACCACCCAAATAAAACCAAAGCATCACTAACCACCCAAAATTTTAGATCAGATAGCCACAAAAAAAAAAAAAACATAAAAAAAAAAAAAAAAACCCATGAACCTATATCGGAAATCAGAACCTGTCAGCGTGAGAGGGTGGGAGAGATGGGTGGCATTTATGTTTGGGTCGAATTGGCATTTAGGTCATGAACCTGAGAAGAGAACTGGTGGTGGTGTTGACAATGGTGGAGCTAATGACGAGCTGGAAAGCACTGGCACCACACCCGCGTCGGACGCGTATCAACGCGGCGACGCTCGTCGGACACCGTTGACCGCGTGTCCGTGTCGCGTCGGGCCATGTCTGGCCACGTGGTGAAGCCGACTCACGCCGACGCGGCTCAAATCGGGCCGACTCGGCCCGATTTGGGCCATTTCGACCGAAACCGTCGATATGGCCGGTTAAAGCCGAAATTCAAAAAAAAAAAAAAAAAAAAAAAGGTGCAAAATGCACCATTTGACTTAACCTAAAACCTAAAACTCTCTCACGCACTCTCACTTTGTCCAGAAACTCCAAAGACCCTCCGTCCCTCACTCCATCTCCATCGCTCTCCATCGCTCGTCTCTCTCTTCTCTCTGTGCTCTCTGGTTGTTGGGCTGCTCAGTGCTCACTCCCTCCCTTACTCCAATCTCCATTGCTCATCTCTCTCTTCTCTCTATGCTCTCTGGTTGCTCGGCTGCTTCATTGACTCACTCCCTCCCTCGCTCCAATCTCCATCGCTCGTCTCTCTCTTCTCTCTATGCTCGTCTCCCTCACTCCAATCTCCATCGCTCGTCTCTGCTTCACTGCTTAGCAATATATTAAAAATATAAATAAAAATATGTTTAATAATTTTTTAATCGCCGAGTCCCGCCGCACCCGCACCCACCTTTTTCAAAAATTGCCGAGTCTCGCACTCGTACTGCACCCGCACCCGAATCTCGAAACGCACCCGTGCTTCTTAGATGATGAATGGTGCCGACAACGGTGGAGCCAATGATGAGTGGCGCTGATGAAAGGTGGTTCCTCTAATGGTTGTTGCACTACTTGGTGGGTGAGTACCAGAAGCCATAACTAGCCCCACTGTAAAACCACCCCATGTTGGAAATGGCTCCGATTCAATTTATTTGAACCCAGATCTAAAGCCTTCGAACCTAGATCTGCCCAGATCTGCTTCGAGTTGGCTTCAATTCGAACTCAGATCTAACAATTTTGAACCTAGATTTGGTTTGTGTTGGCTTCAATTTGGTTCATAATGCTAAGATCTTCATTTGTTCCAATTTTTGCAGCTGGTTTTCTCTTTTTCCTATCGAAGATCGGAGAACTGACAAAAATTCTGACAAAAACGGCCACCGTATATGCTGGAAAACTGACGTTAGGTGCTCTTGATCAACACTGGTCAAAGAAAAACTGCCCACAACAGTTCAGTGATGAAAGTGGCCAAATATCATCCCGATTTGTGTTTTTTATTGTGTTTTTTGTGTTTGTGATCTTTTGTTAATGTTTAAATTTGAGTTTGTATTTTTTGTGTTTGGTTCTAGGTTTGTGATTTATGTTTTGGTGGTGATGATTAAATCTGTGAATGTGTTTTTGTTCAAAATGAATTAGATCTGAATTGATGTTTTTTATTGTTTTTAATTTTGTTAAAATTGATAAATAATTTTTTATTTATTTAGAATTTGACATGGCATTTTTTTAATGCTAATTAATTTTTTTTTTTAATTGGCCACGTTAGTATTAGTTTGCCACCTAAGTAATTTTCGTTGGTGGACTAATGGAAAGGATCAAGATAGAACACATTAATTGATTTAGGGACTAAAAATAGTAAATTAAAATGTAGAGACTAAAATAAAATTAAAAAAAAAAATCAAAATATAGAGACTAAAAGTGTATTTCCGTAAAACTAAAATAAATCTTGTACTACGGAAACCACATAAAAGTAATGATTTTTTTTTTTTGAGACAGAAGTAATGATCCTTGTTACGGCTTATTTTAGCAATGGTAAATTTATTTATTTTAAAATCCTTAATACATAAGTAGTAGTACCTTGAATTTGTGCATGGCACAAAACAGAAATTTCTAAATTATCAGTAAAAAAAAAAAAAAAAAAAAACCAGTGTAAAGTGCAGCTATAAGTCTATTCTTTTTGTCCAATATGCATAATGCAGTCTATTCTTTTTGACCAAGCATTGTCTTTTATTAGATGGAAATAAAGAATTGTTGAATACGCAATTGTGACTTTCGGCTTGCCCATCTAATTTTGATTTTTTAAATTTCTCCTAGGTACTAACCAGATCCTAGAGATCTCCTTTAAGTCTTTATAATGTCATTCGTTAACAGATGTGTGTGTTTGTCTCTTTTAATTTTTTTTTATAAATAAATTTGTTATTTATTTTTAACCATAAAGAACAAGAGTAGAGCTGTAGAAGGAGAAGTCATTCTCACATTATCGCCCACCTGCCCAAGACTTGAAACTGGAAAACAAGCTTGTCACATGTAAGAATACCATGTATTTAGTCCCAAAATTTTGGAGATCAACTATGAATTATCGACAAAAAAATTATATATACCACATAAAAATTAATAAGTTATACCTAACAAGAAACTTGGATTATGAAATTATTAAATCCCAATAGCTTCTACTATCACAATTCAAACATCTTCTTTCTTTAATATATATATATATATATATATATATATTTTTGGGTATGATTACATTATTTTAGTTGTCTGCTTTTACAACTTGTAGCAATATGATGCGTTAATCTTTGAAGTCATGGAAGAAGTAGCGCACAATTAGGAAAGTGGTACAATCACGGGCCAATTTTTTATTTGTTTCAAGAAATTCCTTTCATGACAATTTCAAAGGATGATATGCAAAAACAAACATATGGAAGAAATAAAAAATAAAAGATACTTTATTGGAAGTAAATGGTTAATATACTCAAAAAAAAAAAAAAAAGGTAAATGGTTAATTAATAAGACATTCTCTAGATAAATTTAAAGGTTAGTGGGGGAATATACCTTTTTATTTATTTTTAACCTTAACAGGAAATAGACCTTGTTTGATTGAATTAGTCATAACCCGGATTTATAGGGTTGAAAATTTAGCAAGCCCTAACTGATCCAAATTGCACCTGCACAAGAGGAACAACAATTTTGCAGGTGGATTGGTAAATCTGAAAGTTTGGTTGTTTGAGAATTTTCCTTTTAATTCACTTGGGTTCTAGTTTCCACTAATATGAAATTTATCATGTACTAACTTGTTTTATTTTTTTTTGAACAAAATGTACTAGCTTGTTATTATTATTATTTTTTTGAGAGAATTTCAATTTATGGTGTCCACTTCTAATAATAGCTCTTTATTATTAGACCAAGACACTTACTAGCTTTTGGTGTAGGCGGGATTGAACTCCAAATTTTTTATTCAACTATCAGAGACTTTACCAATTGAGTAATCGGAATTCATAGCTTGTTAATAATTTCTATTAATTCTACATCAGATGATATAAATAATTTCAATTGTTTAAGTAGTTTGTTCTTTTCTCTTTGCAAGGTGAAATTGACGCAATTTTAACCAGAGTTCTAGATTTCCTTAACTGAAAAATTCCAAGTTATGATTTTCTATTTGTTGAGTGAGCCTTTTAGCAAGAGAATTTGGTAGTTTTTTTTTTTTTGGTTTGATAGTAGAGGAGGGAAAATTTGAACACTATACATCTCCGATGAGAACTTTAGAAAGCGTTAATTGAATTATAAGACTCTTTATTACAATTTGATGGTTAATTGTATTAGAAGATGTGGAAATTTTGAGGCTCATGAATCAAGGCAATGAGTGCTTCAAGGTAGGTGTAGGGGGACTCACTTAATCGTAGACCAATTCCCTACAAGTCAGCAGCTCTTGATAGAGATTTTGTGTGTGTGTGTGTGTGTGTGTGTATGTGTGTGATGGTTAATTGTATTAGAAGATGTGGAAATTTTGAGGCTCATGAATCAAGGCAATTAGTGCTTCAAGGTAGGTGTAGGGGGACTCACTTAATCGTAGACCAATTCCCTACAAGTCTGCGGCTCTTGTTAGAGATTTGTGTGTGTGTGGGTGTTTGGGGGGGGGGGGGGGGAGGGGGTGATAAACCTTGTTAGAGCTCTTGTAGCTTATTATTGTAACTTTTTTTTTTTAAAAATATTATTATCTTTTCAAGTAAATAAGAAAAAATTTTCTTGGTTCTAAGCTATTATTAGAGTGGTTTCTCATGTACCAATTGTGGTGTTACTTTTAACTGCCTCTAGTAGGGGTGTTTACCAAACTGCATAAATTGCATATACTGCAAAAACCGTACCAAAACCACTCACAAAATGATATAACCGCACCGCATCGTAAGTAACAATGCACCACATTGTACAATGCAGTTTGCAGTTTTATAATAAGAAAACCGCACAAACTACATCGCCCCGCACCGCACTCTCTCTATATATTAATATATTTATTTATTTTTAATATTAAATATATTATTAATAGCTTAATAACCCTAGTTTAAAAAAAAAAAAGGTTTTGATAATCCTATCAAGTGTTGACTAGAAAAGCTAGCCCAAAATAAAGAAAAACTAGTTCAATAGTTTAAAACTTGGCCAAAAACAAAGGGAAAAAAAATAGTTTTGAGTTGGGTAGGAAAAACCCAAAATTTGAAAAATATACTGACTTCATACCGTTCAAACCACATCTTATACATAGCACCGTACTTGTGACCGCAAAAATGAGGTGCGGTACGGTTATGGTTTTCGCTAAACTCTAAACCTCACCATACTACACATGTGACCGTAAAAATAAGGTATGGTAAAGTTATGATTTTAGCTAAACCGCACCACAAAATGCGGTGCTAAAAATGGCCCAAAATCACATCGCACCACACTACGAACACCCTCTAGTATTGATTTTTAGTTGGGATGTAATCCTATTCTCCAATTTCTGTGCTAACATACTATTAGTGCCAAGCATCATGTTATTCACTTATTTGACAAACATATTATACAATCAAGCATTAACTTTGTGTTTAGAATTAGAACCTTCTCAGATGAGTCTTCTTTGTATTAAACACGGGGCCCATTCTTGATTTGAAAAGAAAAAAAAAAGGGGTCCATTAGGTCTAATATTATCTTGAATTCTCCATAGTAATCCTCATAAAGAATGAATGATAGTTTCAAACTTCAAATAGAAGGAAAGTACGTTAAAGTGGTAGAACTAATAATGTTTCCATATAGTCAGAAAAGCAAAATTCTCATATTCGGGCCAAGATTTCAAGGGTTACTAAAGCAAATCATATGCTAAGGGTTCCACATAAAAGTAATGATCCTTATTAGGCCTTATTTTGGCAATGGTATTTTATTTTTCTTAAACTAGTACTATTACCTTGAATTTATGCATGTCACAGTGTCACAGAATAGAAATTTATAAATTATCAGTTAAAAAAAAAACGAGTGTAACGTGAAGGTTGGCTATATTCCAATAAGCAAGTGGCGGTGGTTAGGGGTGGTAAAAAAACATGATAGTAGAAAAGTTGAACGATGACTGAAATGACTTGAGTTTGCAAAATTCGGATTAACTGTCAAATCATAAATCTAAAGGTAAAAAAAAGTTTAGAATCTATTCTCCTTTTGCAATCCAATTCAACATGTCAATATTATTCTTATCTACTTTTGAAATTTAGAGTAGTTGCATTTTTTGGAACTTCTATTGGTTACATTATTTTAGACGGGGTTGAGTCGAGCAGATGCAAAAGCCCAGACCAATCCTGAACAAGTAGAATAAGTTAGTGGCCGGGGCCAATCGAAGCCCAATTGAGATGACCCATTATAGTCTATACAAGTTTATAATTGGCCCTTCAAAACCACTGTATTGTGGTATGGTAGAATAGGCAAACATGCATACACTTGTTTTTAATTATTTTTATTTTTATTTTTAAAGCTGTCCCTATTACAAATTTACAATAAAAATAAAATAAAAGGAAGAACAATAAAGTAAGCTGAGGCTAATTTCAATTTTCAAAGAATCAGAGGCAAAAGAAAAAAAAAATGTAATGATTTATATAAATGTAATCATGTGGCACTCTGATTAAGGTATCAGATATTATGTATTGAATTTTAGACCTATACAACATGTCATACTCATAAATCTATAAAACTTAAGTTAAAGAGTTTTGTAACTCAACTAAAGTTGTTTTAATTAACGTCTAGAATTTAAAGAGGTCTTATTCATGTAATTATCAAATTATTATTATTAATTTTTTTTATTTAAAAAAAAAAAAAAAAACCTCTAGGTATATATGGAGGCACAATGTATATGTCCAACGCTGGAGTTCATTCTAGTTCCATTCATTTTCCCATCCCACTCAGTCCTACTTTCATGTTACCAACAAAAAAGAAAACAAAAGAAAAAATTGAGGCCTTGATTTCCTAGAATTGTGATCAATCCTAAATCCTAATAATCCATCACCTTATTAAAAAGAAAAGAAGACAGAACAAAACCATAGAGTTAAAAAAAGAGGATAATTAGTAATTACAATAAATCATCTCTCCCAAAAGAGCAACCATTACTAAAGCTCTCGGAGGGAAAATTTCCTATACAACTACAAAAAGAGTCGAGCACCAGATAAATACAATTATTTAGATAACATATATGTATGTATGTACATAAATCAGTACTTTATGGTGCAGCAAAAGCATCGTCAATCCACTTCTTCTCATGGACCGAGACGGCCTTCTCAGGTTTTGCCGAGAAGGCAGAGCTAACCAGAGCTTGAACCATGGCCTTCCACTTGTTCACACGCTTGCGTTGTCGAATACGACGGAGAACCACTTCTTTGTCCAGGGTTTGGGTCGAGTCTGTAGGCTTTATGTAGAGGTGGCTTGTCACAATGTTATTGGTTTCTGGGACTTCTTGTTCTTCATCTACATAGTAGTTGTTGGTGGTGGTGGTGGTGGTGGTGATGTTCTCAGTGGGTTGGGATTTGGATGACATGGAAAACATTTTTGGAAAGTTCTAAGGTAAAGAATAGGATTGAGAGATAAACTAGGCAGATGTAAGGGTCTTATGTGGGTGTGGGGTGGCTTTTATAGAGGAAAATATTTACACACTATTGGAATTGGCAATGATGGTCAAGGTTCTGGCTCTGGAAACAGAGATTCCCGTAAAAGATTTTGGCTTAAAATTTTCAGAGGTGAAAAGGGTTTGGTCGGTGGGTTGAGATTCGAGGCAATGTTTTGGGAGACGGAAAAATCAGCTACAAAATCCATAGTTTGTGAGAAGGTCGGTTTTCGAGGTTAAAAAAAATGCCCTTAAAAAAATGGGTGTATTTCTTGCATTTGTCACTTTATTGTGCTTAATAGTAAAAAAAAAAAAAAAAAAAAAAACTGCTTAATGTCTAATGACTCCCTTCTAGCTCTAGGAATTAGATTCAGCTGAATATGATCACTCTTTTTTTGATACTCGAATATGATCTTTGCTATATATATATTCTAATCAAATACAGTAGTTAGATTCGAATATGATCACTATTTTTAGACCAACGAAATTTTTAAATGGAAGCTAAATGTAACTTTTATAAATTGAAACTTTAAAATTTTACTGTTCTAAAAAAAAAAAAACTTTAAAATTTTACTATATATATATATATATATATATTAAGGGAGTCAATTTTCCATCAATTTTGTACCAAAGAGGCAGAGACCATTTCTATTTAGTTAAGAGAGCAAAATGTTTCAATACTGATTGTTATCAACGTATCATTTTAGAGCTACCATTATTGATATACTTATATAACTAAAGAATATTATAAACACTTAACGAAAGGTGGTATTGTCCACAAAATATAATAATTCAAGAGAAAACAAGAATTTCATCATGTGTTTGTCATAAAATTGAAGAGGGATTTTCATTTCTACAAAACCTTGGGTTTACTTTCATTTTCTTATACTTGAATGGAGGTTGTTGAATTTTACCCTAGGAAAGGGACAATAACCATATATTTACACATAATTTTTTTCGTCATAACCTTAAATTATAATGAAAATAATATTAATGTGTATTATTTTTCAATAGCTGTGTTAAAAAGAAAAATCAAATAAGTAGCCAAAAAAAAATAAAAAAATCACAAATTAGTGAGGAATTAGGATCCCATTTTTCAATTGCCGTTGGAGATGGGTCCAAAGTCCAAACTTCTAACTGAACAGAAAAAGAGAGAGGGAATAATAAACGGGCCTTAGCCCAACGAGCTCAATTGCAACATCTAGTACTGTTGTATCAGGGAATTAAAGTTGAGATTTGTGGTTTATTCCTTTAAACCAATGGGCCTTAGCCCAATGAAGTCAATACAAAATTGTGGGCCTACCATTCCCTTTAAATTACTCCATTGGTCCTATTTTGTTGGTCCTTTCAAATTTGGGATCTTCGGATCCATTTGAAATCTACTTATTTTCTTATTTGAAATCTACTTATTTTCTTGAAATTAAAAACCTTTTTGCTAAAAATACTGTACATAAAGATAAAAGTTAGCTGAAATAGTATAGTAGGATTCATAAATAGTACCAAAAAGTGCAGTAAGACTCATAAATAATAGCAAAAATAAAATAAGTTGACAAAAATAATTTTTACCAAATGAACATTTCATATCTCAGAAGGTGTTTCTTTCACACACTGTTTTATACACCGTGTGAAAGAGTTTTTTCCCCCTTTTTTTAAAAATTTTATTAATGTCAATAAATGCAATATATAATAATATAACTTTTGGTCTTACTCTCAAGTTTAAACTTTAAATTAATACATTCTATAAAAAAAAAATTAATTAATAGTAATATTCCCTTAATTGTGAGTACATATAACATGACGAGAGCTTTGCTATGCAGTTCATGAAGCAGGTGTCCTGCCATTTATGAAGACATGTTTCAAATTGTTGGATATATTTCAACAATTTACTTTTGTTATTAACTAAAAGAAACAACATATAGATCTAAATACAAGCAATAACACAAATAGATGTGATAGAAAAAAGCGATAAATAAATTTTGTATATATAAGAAGAAATTTGCAAATAATTAAAACTCACAAACCAAATGCGTGAATAATGAATGATTCAAATCAAATCTTGTGTTTGATACAATCTCCTTAAAGCAGATTTCACCCCTCACATGACCTATGGTGCTTTGAGACTCATAGATGTTTGCCTTCTAGGATAAAATGATTTATAGTACGGTGAAGAGGCACACAAGATCCGTGTTCTGTGAACTACACTATGTCTCTTTCTCTTTCTTTGACTCAAATGAATGCACAAAAAAATATTTTCTCTCTGGGAGAGTTTTTCAAAAAAAAAAAAAAAAAAAAAAAAATTGTTTTTCATGAATGAGGGTTTATGAAAATATACATTACTGAACAGACACACTGTTTCAGTTAATAACTGTTGCATATAGACTTACTGACTCAAAAAATAAAATATTATTATTATTTGAATAAGAGGGTCCAATCCACACATGATTAAAACCCAATTCAATGTCCAACCCATGAGCATATAAACTCATATTCTCTATCATTTCCAAGGTGAGACTTGAGGATTCTCACCATTTTAATATCATGTTTGAGTGAAAACATTAAAAGTCAATTTTTTTATTCACTTCATATTATTTTTCCAACATCGGTTGAGACCTAGACTCTTTTCAGAGTAGAGTCTTGTATCAATCAAATTATAATTCAATTTTCGTGCTGAGATTTTCACTGTAAGGAACCCACGATAATTGTTTTGTTGTCATAATTGTTTATTTGAAAAATACGTGTCGCTACTATAACTATAGAAGCCCATGACAGAGTGATTTGGGGGAGAGGGTGAGGCTTGTTCGTATTTTAAAAATGTTACAAATGTCCATCTTTGGCAAATATAATACTCGACGCATTTAAGGGCTTTCTCTTTTCTTTTATGCTTTCTGAAATAGGGGATCGATTTGTTAAATTATCTGCGATTCGAACAAAAATGGAGAATTTTCCAGATTTGGGTATCCCAACTGTGCTGCAAGAGTCAATTAACTGAAGATTCATCCTTGTATGGCCAAGTGTCCCAAGCTGATTCTAAAGAATTTAATCATCACCACCTTCCAACCAGCACGTATTTATAGTCTTCATTTCAACTGTCTGATTCTACACAACGTGCATTCACACATGCAAGCATATATTTTTTTAATACGCCTGAGAATTTCAATTTATACAATCTGCTTTTTGATGATTATTCTTTATCATCAAGTTATTATATTAATTAATTTTTTATTTGGACTAGAATTTAATTCCTAGATCGCTTTTTCGAGGACAAAAAGCTTTACCAAATTTGCAAATAAGCTAATACGTATAATAAGTACACATAATTAGATTATACAATATGTAGCTTGGCTTTAGCAATGTACAACTTAGTTTAGCCAGGTGACTTCCAAAGTTGGTGTGTTTTATGTCATTTGTAGCCAACAAAGCGCTTAGAGCATATGCAATAAGGTTGCTGAGTTAACTAAAAGGTCAATTTAGCTACTAATACCTAAAAACAACTTCTACAGTAAAGAAGCAAAAGTTAAAAATAAAAAATAAAAATTTGAGCCACAGTGAGCTGCTAGAGATAGCAGCTCAGTGTAGCTCAAACTCAAAACAAAAAATAATTTTTTAATGTTGGGTGTTAAAAAAATAGTTTTTTTAATGTGTTGATGGTTGTAGTTGTTGTTTATTGTGTTAGATGTATTATTTTATTGTATTGTTTATATTATTTTAATGTGTTGAATGTTAAAATAAAACCTTTAATGTTGGGTATATTATAAAGTGAGGTGTTAAAATAGATAAACTAGTGTTTTGAGTTGTTAAAAACTATATTTTTTTAGCAATATTACTGTGAATGCTCTTATTACTTATATGTCTACAGTAATACCACAGTGGACAGCTTAAGAAGGTAAATGTGATAAGTCTAGGTAAATAACACTTATAAAAGATAATTTGGCTCTTAGCAAAAAAAAAAGAAAAAAAAAGGGTTGTATCTGAAGCAACCAACCTCCTGGATGCGGGAGAAAGGAAGGTAATTAAGATTAATTTCTTCTTGTTCTTTTACTTTTTTTTTTACCGTATATGTTTTGATGGAAAGCTCGTGTAAAGACATTTTTTTTTTTTTAAATGTTTTTTAATGTCTAGTAGTATTAGAAACAATAACTTAAAGTTAAAGGAAAACTATCTCTGGTCAATAGAGAAAGTATGACTTATTTTTAGAGATTGTTTTCCACTAATTTTTTTCTTTTTAAAAAAAAAAAAAAAAAAAAAAACTCTATCTTATAATAAGCTAAATAAGGGAAATTACTCATTTAAAGTTGCTTCCAAATATTGGAAAATGAGAGAGTTTTATAAAAAACACTTTTTAAAAAATAACTCATTTTTTAGAAAATATTATCGCGAAAACAAATTGAGGGTACAAATGATTACTAGATAATTCAAATAGCTGTAGCAATTGGCTAAATAATATCCAAATAATAACTAACTTAATCTCCTAAATAATAGAGAACCAACTAGGAATGGCAACAGGTCGAGTTTGGATTAGGTTTCTTTATGCCTGAACCCGGCTTGTGTAATAAATAGGCTTTTTTTTGCAGGGCCCAAACCCGCCTTGACAGGTCTTGTAGGCCCGTCCAAGCAAGTTAGTTTTGGGCCTAATCCACAGCCCAAATGTGGCCCAATCAAAAAAAAAAAAAAAAGAATTAAAGCCTATACAAAGCAACCATGAAAAAATCATCATAATAGATTAAGCATCTATAAATCAAGATTACCCATTAAGACTGTAGGGTTAGGATTTGTGGCCCAAGCCCAAAAACAATAAATTTGTAGAGTATGGATGATAGAGTTAGGTTGACTGTGGAACTTATGACGGTTGACGGTTGATCACAACATCCTAGTATAAACCAGCATGAAAATACACGTAAAAATCAAGTAAGTTCAAGTCCGAAGAAACCTGTGATAAATTGAATGCATGTTACAATTCTTAGGGTTACAGTAAGACCTCTCTTTCCTCCTTTTTCTCCTTCCCCACTATTAGGTGTCCTTCTTCTTTATATAACATCCTCACCCATCATCCCCATCATCCACTTATTCTTTATCTAGCCCCTGCTTGAGTGCATATCATATCATGTATCTCCCTCAGCTTTTTATGAGTGGCGGTAGCTGAAGTTATACTGTTCAGGGGTTTTCTCCACATAAATGCGGCCAGAAAAGTTGCTGCAGTGCATTTAATACGGTGGTGATAACTTTTCCTTTTAGATATTTCTCTATTCTTCTTATCTCCAGGCGTGTCCAAAGCTTATCTAAACTGCTGAAGTCACTAGTAAACTCATTCAAACCCCCCAGATATTTATATGACCTAGGATCTTTACATCCGAGGATAATGATCTCTTCAGAAAATTGATGCTCTCTTCGGACGGAGTTTCTTCGTCCCCATGTATCCTTCTTTCACGCGAAATACCCCTCGACAATTTTAGCCTCTTTGGACATATAATAACCTTCACATTGGGCTTTAAACCCACTACGTAGGTTGGGCTTTTCCCCCCACAAAGACAATCATGATTACCCATGGATTCAATCAACAAAGTCCACAAAAAGCTTCAATATTCTCTAGCTTTCTAATAGAACCCCCGGATTAAAATAGAACAAATTTTTTTTTTTTTAAATAAACATAAAAAGGAATGAGCATAAAAAAGCCCTTAATTATTTCATTGGAATGAACAGAACAGAACGGAAAATATTTTAGGTTATGAACAAAAATTCATTAGAAAGAATAGAATAGAACAAAAAATATTCTCCAGAAAAATTTGAGAAATTAGTGAAGCAGAGAACCTAAAATCAATTTTAGGTTATTAGAAAAGAAGAAGAAGAAGTACGAATATAGGGATAATAAACATTAAGTGAAATTAAAGCTTAAAATCAACGGATGATATATTATATAGTAATTCTAGTTTGCATCTCACCATATAAAAACAATGAATATAGGGATGCAAAAATTTCATAACATTTTTATTTTTATTATTGATAACTTGATTTATTGTGATTGGTATATTATAGAAATGGTGTTAATGGTGGGCTTATGTTAAAATGATGTTTCAATCACAATTTATCACCTTAACAAGTTGCAAAAATAAATTGTTTTTCTAGTATTGCCCTATGAAAAAAGTGTTAAGAAGTTGTGAAAGGCGAGTAGTTTTTTATTTGAGATGTTAGAGAAGGGTAGAAGAGGGAAATATACAAATGTGTTTTTCTTGTGTTTTTTCTCCTATGTTTTCCTCCTATTCCGGAAAGATTATTGATTTTTGGTGGTTCCAAGGAGAAAATATCCAAGTCTCACCAAAATTCACTCACTTTTCTTGCTTCAACCAAACAACCAAAGTCATCATTTTCTCCCCACTTTTTCTCTCATTTAATTTCATTATTTTCGATAAAACAGAATGTAAGAGTCATCTACATTATGAGAGTTTCTCTATTAAACCAAATAACCAAAATCATCATTTTCTCCTTACTTTTCTTTCCTTCATTTTAGATCTTTCTTTTAAAATAGAGGGTAGGAGGAGTCTACATTATGAGAGTTTATCTCCTGAATCAAAACCAAACGACCAAAATCATTATTTTCTCCTTATTTTTCCCTTATTCATTTTCGATCTTTCCATTAAAATAGAGGCTAAGAGGCATTTACACTATGAGAATTTCTCCCCTGAACTAAAACCAAACAATCAAAATCATTATCTGCTCCTTATTTTTCTCTTATCCATTTTTAGTCTTTCAATAGAAACAGGGTGTAAGAGGCGTTTATACCATGAGAATTCAAAGATGGATAGCTGTTTCTTTTAGAAGAACTATGATAGTCGAAATTAGCACTACTAATTGACAAAAAATCCAAATACCAATGATATGGATAATGGAGGTTACAACAGACAAGCCGGCATTATACACTCTGTGTAACAATACTTACGTATTGCCGGTGACGTGGCTTCAAATACAGTATTGGCTTGGATCAACGTACACAGGTGGCAGAAACACACCGACCGCTGAAAAATGAAAGTGACAGAAAAACAAGTATCATAGGCTCCAAAGTCAGCCTAGGTACGTGGCGGCTACTTGACTTGTCTTGGTAGTTTTAAAACACCTGTCACTGTCTTATTAGCGGTTCCTTTTGTACATGCACACGCAAGGTTCTGTGCTATTTATGGAAAAACGTAAATAGCTGACTTGGTTTTTTTGATCTATCGGTTGGATCAGATTTTTTTCATTTCCTTTTTGGGTAATACCAATTCAATGTATTTTGAGGGCAAGCAACGGTCATCAAATCTAGAAAACCTCCAAATGCCACGTGCTTACGCACTTAGTTTTTGATGCCCTCGAGGCCTACTTTTTCATATAATCTAGAAAGTGTATGGGCACCAAAAAAATAAAAATAAATAATAATAATAATTTCATTCTAAATTAGTAAATCGTTAGGGTTCAGATGAAAACAGCATGTTTTACGTCTGTATTTCCCCTTTTTTTTTTTTTTTTTTTTACTAAAAGCATGTGAACACAAATATGCCAGTGGATCCCGTGCATTATGCATGGAATTCAGTACCACTTTCAACGTCCACACATTTTACTGAAATAACATCGTCAATTGGTTCTGCGCACTGTTCACAAAACTCGTAAACATCTTTTTTTCACCAAAACTTTAATTAAAAATTAGTCTCACGGTACTATTCACACATTTAAAAATTATTTCGCTACAGTGCTTTTAGTTTTCAGTTTTTATTTTTCAGTAAAATAAGCTGTATCCAAATGGACCCTAAATTGTTAATAATAAATAAAAAATCATGATATTAATTAGTAATGAGTTTATATAAGAATCAATAAAAAATTTTCAACTAAATTATTGTGAAAAATATAGTGAAATTTTTTGTGCATATAGTACTGTGCATCTAGAAAACATAATTTCTAAATGGAAGGATGAACTTGGCATCAATGGTTAGCTTTAGAATCGGAAATAACAAAAATAAAACTTGTGAGGGAGAAAAAAAAATTATGATTGAGCTAAAGTTAAAGAGTGTAACTTGAATTTTAATCTTGAAATTATTTTATAAAAAGATTAATATTTTTTGGCCTTCAAAGTTTATGTAACTCCTCAAGAATTATGATGGGCCTAAAGATATTTCAAAAAATGGAAAAATCAATTGGCCTATAGTTTAACTAGTTAACATATTCAGATATCTTCTAACAAATACAACTATAGTTTAAAATTCCTTATCTCCCAACTATCAAATTATCAAAAGAAAATTCCCAAGACTTAAAGAAAGGCTACGACATCATTTGCATAACTTATTTGATTAGTTTGGTTTCTTTCTATAATTTTCTTTTCTCCTCTCACCCATTATTAATTTCAGAAAAGTCAAATGTTGTGTCACTTATTTTCCTACCTACAAAATACTTAAATTTTAAGACGTAAATACGTATAATTTCTTTACCATATATTTATTTATTTTCCTCTAATTTGATTCATTCATTTCAATTATATGAACAATTTTTTAAAATCATAGTATAAAATTGTGTTAGCACTCAGCATATTTGTAAGTTCATATATATATATATATATAGGGTTTTTTTTTTTTTTTTTTTTAACATCATTTATTAATATTTTATTATTTTATCATTCAATTGTAAAAATGAATAGAGGAAAAGAGATTTGAACATTGTTTCTCATCATAAAAGAGACTGAACAATATCATTGAACTAAATGCTCTTGGTGAGAGTTTATATAGCTAAGAGAACATGAAACAAATTATTTCAATCTTTTTTTTTTTTGTTAATTGAATATAATATTGAGTAGTTGTGAGTTGTGACATAGACGGATTGAAAGTGTTATTTTGTGCTAAACAGTATCACTGAGCTAAATGTGCCTTGAAGCTTTATTTAGCTAGGAATCCATAACAAAGACACGTATCTCCATGGGATCTTCCACTTTTCCTTTGTCTTTGGTAACATGATGCTATATTTTGCCTCCCACCATTCATTGTATTGCCTGAAAACAGAAAATGTCAATTATGGCGCTAGCTAGGGTCTTGGTTGGAAAAATCACGCTTGAACTATTTGCTGATACATATATAATAGAATGATTAAGAAAGATAAAACGTTTTCATCCTTTCTTTTTCTCTTTTTTCCTAGGACAAAATGATATCCTCCTTTAACCCTATATTCCACTATATCCTTAGAAATCATAAGGTGAGAGTCAGAGCCCTAACAATTCAGGCAAAGGGGTTGCGACGTTAGAGGTGTCTATTGATTTTCATATACAAATCAGTTTGCCGACTAAACATATCACAAGAGAGTGTGATCCAAACTCCAAACTGATAAAATGTTTTTTTTTTCAGCAAGAGCCAAGGGGCCCTTGTATTCAGAGAATTGGATCTTATGCAAAGATGATAACGTTAAGGAAAATAATAATAAATTTTACAACATAACTTACAAATTCATTGGTAGTGTTATTTCAACAATCTAAAAAATAAATATTAAATTACTTTTTTGTGATTAGTGACACAATTCTTATAAAGCTAATTATGTAGTCAAATTTGTAATAATATCTTTAACATCGCTTTTGACTATTGTAGAGTTAGGATTTGTGGCCCAAGTCCAAAAACAATAAATTTGTAGAGTGTGGGTAATAGAACTATATTAACTATGGAGCTAACAACGGTTGATCATAACATACAAGTATAAACCAACAAAACAGTACACGTAAAGATTAAGTAAATTCAAGTCTGAAGAGGCTTATGATAGATTGGATATAGGTTACAATTTTTTCTCCCTTTTTTATTTTTTTTTTATTTTTTTATTTTATTAGGAACCCCTCTTCTTTATATATCTTCCTCCACTACCATCCCCATCGTCCACCTGTTCTTCATCCAGCTCCCTACTTGAGTGCATGTCATGTCATGTATCTCCCTTAGCTTTTGTGAATGACGGTAGCTCTAGTTGTACTGTTCAGAACTCTTCTCCACATAAATGCGGCCAGAAAAGTTGCTGCAGTGCATTTAATACGGTGGTGACAGGTTTTCCTTTTAGATATTTATCCATTCCTCTTATCTCCAGGCGTGTCTAGAGTTTATCCAAATTGCTGAAGTCACTAGTAAACTGCTTTAGACCCCCCAGATGTTCACATGACCCCAAAATCCTTTCATCTGAGGATGATCGTCTCTTTGGAACAACGATGCTAGCTCTCTTCGGACGGATTTTATTCGTTTCCACGTGTCCTCCTTTTACATAAAATACCTCTCGACAATTTGAGCCTCCTCAGATATAGACTAATCTTCACCTTGGACTTTAGGCCCACTACGTATGGCTTGGCTTTACCCCCCCCCCCCCCCCCCCCCCCCCCCCAAACTATGATTTGTGACAAAAATCTATCACTCTCTTGGACCCTCAGATTTACCCTGCACAAACATTCTAAAGGTGGACCATGATAGAACCTATTCCACAAGCTTCAAATTTCTATTTTCAAATTGCGGTTGAAGAACGTAACTTTGTTGATATCTCACTCTCAGTGTCTAGCAGCCAAGAAGAAATTTAAATAAAAACATCTAGAATTTGCAATCAAGAAAGACTTTTGATATATGGTTTATTTATAATTGTTATAACTGTCCATTTCGCTAATTAGTAAAGAAGCAGCTACTATTTCCACAAGTTTAAAGTGGTTGGGATATTTTGATACTTATTTTCATTATAAACAGGGTCTTCGTGTCTCCAACCGTTTTATTGATAAGATAAACAACAATTCAATACAAGTAAAGAAAGTCTCCCCTTGCTAGAATTGAAGAAATTTACTCTTGAAGTTTAACCAACAGATCATGCTCTTCCTCATTGAGCAAAAGCAAAGCTCATCATAGCCAAGGCAGCCAAAATCTTTTCATGTTTTCTTAAAATGAAAGCCAATCAAAGTGTGTATAATTCCATTTTTTGGGGGGCAACTCTAAGTAATTGCAATCTTATTATCTTTGAGAGCAATATTATAGGTAGAAAATTTTCAAAAACTTTTTTTTAATAATTTATTATTATTGTTATACAAAATAAAAATTCTACTTAGAATAATTTAAGTGTATATATGTGTGAAACTCTCACATGGAGACATGAACTTCGACTCTTACCTTCCACACTCTACAAACACTTATATTTGTAGAGTGACAACCACATCAATGGTGGTGGTGGTTTTAATAATTTATTAAAATTTTGATAATTACTATATTGCATGGTCATATCTACACAACTTTTATTTTTTACACTCACAACAGATCAAGTCAATCTTAGTACAAATTTTGCTTCACTATAAATATTGTATTTATTGTTTCTTCAAACAATTTATAACCATTTTGCTTATTTGCAATTCACTCTTTCACAACTTAATTGACCCCAAGATTAGCTTATAAACCAACAAGAACTTTTTTTTTTTTTTTTTTTGAATATTTGCAATTCACTCCTTCACAACTTAATTCATGCCAAGATTAGCTTTGAAAAACCAACAAGAACAGCTTTAATCATTATATGCAATTCACTCCTTGACAACTTAATATATCCCAAGATTAGCTTGAAAACCATCATCCACTCAATTATAACAACTGCCCCAACTAATCAAACCAAAAAAAATGTATGAAAAAATTTTCATTGGTTAGTAAATAGTAATATTAACAATAAAAATTTGCCAACTCATCAGTTACACAGATATTACTAAAAAAATTGTTGTTTATATGATACCTTACAATGAATAATGTTAGAGATACAAACTATTTTATAAAACTTTTTACAAACTATTAATATAATGAATGATTATTAATAAATAAAAAAAAGATATTAATGATAAATTTAAATAAAAATTAATAAAAAATTGGCCAAATCAACATTTAAAAAAATGTTGTGAAATAATGGGTGACGGTAGACAATTACTCATAAAACAAACAGTCATATGCTATTCTTAATATGGGACCCGGCCTTTCAGGAATCAAAACAAACTCAGCGTATCATCCCCACACGTGTCAACATCTCACCGCCCCTATCTTCTCTACCGTTCAATCCTCATACTATTTATATATATAGACTCTCACTCTTCTCCCGCCTTTCCTTCTTTCATATTATCCTTCTTTTTCTCTCAACCATCCCAATCTTTCACCATTACTTTTTTTCTTTTTCTTTTTTTTTTTTTTTTCCATTTTCAGTCTCTTAAACCATTTTTTTCTCTTCAATTTCAACACTTTTTTTGTGTTGTTGTTGTTTTTTTAATTTTTCCCTTCTCCATCTTCCTAAATGTTGGGATTTGCAATGCGAGATATTAAAGAAGGAGGCCCCGATGGAGGAGGCGCTCCAATGCTGTACGCCAACACAGCCAGAACGACTAGCATGTCGAGGTCGAAGTTCGAAACCGTCTTGCATTCTGATCCTAATATCTCATCTTCGACAAACAATGTCGACGATGATTTCCCAATGCGTAACAGCAGTGCCTCCCTAAACCTATCTGCTTGTTATGACCCGAGTCGAATGAGCGGTGAGGGTTCTCCTATGACGATGTCACCATGGAACCAAACTTCACCTTTCGCCAAGTCAGCTTGGGCTGATTTCGACGAAACCGTTTCTCAAAACGCTCTCATCGGCTCGCTGGTTCGCGAAGAAGGCCATATTTATTCGTTAGCCGCGTCCGGTGATCTCTTATACACTGGCTCAGACAGTAAGAACATTCGGGTCTGGAAAAACCTCAAAGAATTCTCGGGGTTCAAAGGGAATAGCGGTTTGGTTAAAGCTATTATACTTTCCGGGGAAAAGATTTTCACGGGTCACCAAGACGGGAAAGTTCGAGTTTGGAAAGTTTCTCCTAAGAACCCAAGCGTTCACAAACGAGCTGGGACTTTACCGAGTTTGATGGATATCTTCAAAAGCTCGATCAAACCTAGTAATTATGTCGAAGTGAGACGACGTCGTACTGCTCTATGGATCAAACACACGGACGCGGTGTCGTGTTTGAGTTTGAGCGAAGACAAACTGTTTCTGTATTCGGCTTCGTGGGATAGGACTATTAAGGTTTGGAAAATCGACAACTCGAAATGCGTCGAATCGATTAACGCTCACGATGACGCCGTTAATTCTGTTGTGGCCAGTGCCGAAGGGTTGGTTTACACAGGCTCAGCTGACGGAACCGTTAAGGTTTGGAAAAGAGAAGTTAATGGCAAGGTTACGAAGCATTCTCTGACTCAGAAACTGTTGGAGCAAGAGTGTGCTGTAACGGCGTTAGCCGTTAACGCCTCCGGTTCGGTCATGTACTGTGGGTCCTCTGACGGAATCGTTAACTTTTGGGAACGGCGTGAGAAGCAACTATCACATGGGGGTGTCCTCAGGGGACACAAATTGGCTGTACTGTGTCTCGCGGCTGCAGGGAGCTTGGTGCTGAGTGGTTCGGCTGATAAGACCATCTGTGTGTGGAGGAAAGACGGCGTTATTCACACGTGTCTTTCCGTTTTGACGGGACATAACGGGCCCGTTAAGTGCTTGGCTATTGAGGAGGATCGTGAGCCGTCCAACAATGGTGATCAACGGTGGATTGTTTATAGCGGCAGTCTTGATAAGTCTGTGAAGGTTTGGTGTATTTCTAATTTGGCTCCTGATTTGAATCTGATGGTTATGAGGCAACAACAGCAGCAACAACAACAACAGTATCAGTTTCAGTTTCAGCAACAGCAGAGTCCGAATCAGAACCATAATCATAATCATAACCATAATCATAATAAGAATCATAATCATGATCATGATCATAATCAGAATCATAATCATGATCATGATCATAATCATAATCAAATGGTTTTTGATGCGGATTCAGTGCCATCTGATGGGAGTTTCTCCTCTACAGGCAGAGTTAGCATGCCCAAGAAGCACTGATGATCCCAACAACAACAACAACCTTTGTGGGCCCTTGAGATCTGGTAAATCATATCCACGTGTCGAGGATATATTTCATGAAATTTTATTTTGTGTACACGATGCATATAATATTCTTCTTATATAAGGTGAATTTCAAATAATATGGGATTCACTTTCATGTGAGATAGATGTTATATACTCGTTTAGTTGAATTTGAAACCCAAAAAATAAAAAATAAAAAAATTGCAACTTGGTGATATGTGGATTTAAGGCTAGTGGATGATGGGGTTTGAGGTAGTTATGTTGAGGGTTTGCCTATATGAAGAGAAGAAAGATTACGAGGGATTGATGTTATTTTTAAATGGATTTGGAAGATTGGTGTGGGTGTGGATTGAGATGGATGATATGTATATTTTATGAGTGGGAATGAATTAAAATTAATATGTATATTTTTTGCTTTCTACGTGGTTATTGGGATTCCTTATTATTTTTTATTTATTTTTTTGATGAATTGATTCCTTATTGTTATTCGCTAGTACTATTAATTATTTAGGAGGATTTGGTCCTTGAGAGAGCTCAAAGCTGTCTTAAGTGCCTCTAAATTAGTTCTTGTTTGATTAATTTCATTATTCTCCTCATTGATTCAGTGCATATTGTGCCCTTCTCATAAGATGATGCATTCTCACCCTTCTTTTGATTTTGTCATAATAATAATAATAATTTGAACTCGAACTTTTTACCAACTTTAAGATTGCTTTGCGTGATTGTAACGTTGAGAGGAAAAATTTGTTGGAGTGAACTACATAATCTTTATCCTGAAATCATTCTAACCTGGGTGGTTGGGAAGACAGTGTGAAATGCTTATGTTCAGATTCTTCAGAACAAGATTGACTGGTTGAACAGGCACTTTACAACAACTTTTTCTGTCTTTAGACTTCAATTACTTCATTGATATATTTCCCCTACCTATGTTGTTTTTACAATCCTATAATCATCAGCTTATTGATCGATTCAAACTAGGTAAGGTCTTGAAGTACATTTGACGCAAAGCACCATTGTGGAACATGGATGACGATTCTCTTCTAGGTATACCACCGACCCAACACAACTATAAAACTTAAAGGCAAAGCGCACTTGACAATGTTGGTCTCATACTTGGCAGAGATTTAAAATAAAGATCAAACAGTTCTAGAACTGGTAATCAAATTACATTGAGTATTCATTAAATATTTAATTATAAGTTCAAGGCTCAATTCTATTGCCACGGATTTGATCATATTTGCTTTTGGATGTCCTAGTATAATGCATGAGTTTACTCTAAGGTGCTTAGAGTCTGCAACTATTTAGCAATATCAGTTGCAGATAGAGGCAAAGATCCATAGGCATTCTTCAGATAATATAACAGTTCCCACAACATTTGCAAGATGAAGATAACAATTGACAAGGCTATTTATAGACAGCACAAACTCTCTAACTCTAAACTGCAATCTATCACCTCTTTGTGTAAGTTTGTCACACTGCAATAAATCAACTACTATGAGAAACCACACATGGTCTGTTGCATAAGACATCTTGATTGTAAGTTACAATTAAAAGTTTGATGGGCATGCAACATACTTGCATCAGTGTGTGGAAGATTATTTGAGGTTGAGCAGTCAACATGTGAGTTTCAATCTAGCATGAATATTTGTGCACGCGAGACATGTTATTAAGGCACTGTGTGGCTCACTGTGAATGATTGCTCTTGTCAGAGTCCTAGCTGCTTATGCAGTAACAAGAATGCTGGCACACTCTTGTGATATTGTTTTTGGTGTATCTGAAAAAAAGTGTTTGATATTGAACAAGTTCGTGTTTTAAATGTTCTTTAGTAGAAGTGAAGTTGTTTGGGGCTACAAATGTATTTGTCCAATGAAGGCAAACTACAATGGTCAACCCAAGTTGTTGATTGTTGCTCTTTTCGCAAAGGCACATAGCAGATTCAATGCTCTGAGCCTAAGGCAAAGGTAACCCTCCTCTCAAGTTACAATTGAATTTATTTAGCCTGCTTATTTAGGTGAACTGATTGAGAAAAATATCTGACATATATGAGGACTTAAACTATAATTCCTATAAAATAGTGAAGATGGTACAAAAATGACATGACAGCCGTAACAAAATGTAATCTCTATATTTAAGTGGATAATTGCCATATGCTGCCTACTCACCAGTTAAAAAACAATCCATTTCAACTATACATGTAATTAGAAGTCCTCTCATCCAAAAGCCAACCAATTGTTCAATGTGAGAGCCTACGTGAATGCTTTCTCTTCAGTTCAGGTTGTCTAAATGAACTGATACCACCCAAATGGCCACTTCTACAACCGACTGTGTTCAAGTCTAAACCCAGAGGAACCAAATCTCCTCCTTCTAGCACTCTGAGAACCTATAATAAAGAGAATGGTTTTCAACTTAAACAACTTGTTTATACAGAAAATAGGGTACAACATTTAATCATGAAGATAAGCACTAAACATTGAGGAATAAGAATTGGAATCAAGAGGGAGAGACAAGAAACCTTTGACATTGGGGGTCTAGATTCAGGATCTCGACGTAGGCACAAGGAAGCAGCTCGACACATTGCCTCTAGTTGATGAGGGAAGTCAAAGGATGGTTCACAGGCCAAGCATGGATCCAGTAAATGATAGTTATTTGCTATAACATGGCCTGGTTCTAATGCGGCTAGTGGGTGGAACCATTCAGACAGGAACTGCTGTCTCTCAATATACTGCAGCTCATCCATTCTTTTACCTGTCATTAGCTCTAATAAAATAACACCAAATGCGTACACATCAACTTTATTTGTAATTTGTCCACCTTCCAAGTATTCTGGTGCCAGGTACCTGGTTCAGACATATTCAGCACCATTAATTCCTTTTGAGGGTAAGTAATTCAGCATCATAAAAAATAAGATTAATTAAGCATGTTAATAGTTTCTTTACATATCTTGGAATGCATCTAATTTGATTATGTCAATTTTAAGCAACATTTTGGATGCCTAGCAGAAGGATATGTACCCCGAAGTTCCAATCACTTGATCCTCAGTGCTGATATCCCATTCAGAGTGCCACCTAGCAAGCCCAAAACCAGCAATCTAACAATCACAAAAAAAATTGGTCAGAGAAATAACTGCTTATTCTGTAAACATTAACAGAGTCAATATTGATATAGTACCAGAGGCTCAAATTCGTGGGTTAGGAGGATATTGTTGGGTCGCAGATCTCTGTGCGCTATAGAACCCACTCTGCAGTCCTCGTGAATGTATCGTAAGCCCCGTGCCGTCCCTATTGCTATCTTTAGCCTTGACTGCCAATCTAAAAGGGTTGTGTTGTTTCCTGTCAGCCACAGACGAATATTAAACTATCATGACCTGAACTTTTATTGAAAGCCATATAACATCAATAAAGAATGTTCAGCAAGTCCATGGAAATGAAAGGAGCCATTTCCTATGTTTTATAAGCCAATGCTCTTTGGAAAAAAATAAGAACATAGAAAAGAGAAAATAGATTGTACCATTTAAATGGAAGTCCAAGGATCCATTGCATATGTACTCATAGACCAACACTCTCTTCCTTTCCTCAATGCAAAACCCAATCAACAACACCACATTTCTGTGTTGTGCACAGCTCAATATCCGCACTTCCCTGCAGAAATCAGAATGTGATTGAGAGCCACCAAACTTTAATCGCTTAACTACAACAGCCTGGCCATCTCTCAGCATGCCCCGGTGAACTGTACTGAAACCACCTTCTGCTAAGAAATTTATATCTGAGAACCCGTCTGTAGCTTCCTCTAGCTCTTTGTAAGAGAAATGTCTTGGAGGTTTTCCAAAAACAGGTGCTTTGTGTTGACATTGTGAGCATAAAGGAGGAGGTATGGAGCAATTTCTACCAATTGAAACGGCATCCCTGATGCTTGAGTTTGTAGTGTGGTCTCCCTGACTCATTTGATCGATGCTGGCTCTATTACTCCCCATATCTTGATCAGAATCAACAAACTTATCAAGTAAACTTTTGGAAGTTGGAGATCTAATTTCTTTAGTTTTTCCATAGTTTTGAGTTGTAGGGGACTTTTCATCAACAAGGTGGTTTTGGGGAATCCAAAGGACTCTCTTTTGATTTCTAGCTAAAGACGGTGTTGGGGGTTTAGACACAGAGGTAAACCTTTGCCCGTTCAATTCAGGGGTTGACAGTGGGACATTCAGGTCTCTTCGCTTAGCAATCGGCTTGTGAATTCCATTGTGTTGTCCTTCAAAGAGAGGATTTTGTCCATAGACAAGGAGAAGAGAACTCGCTGTGTCATAACTCCATCGTGAACTTTCCCATGTATTTCTTGTGTGGGAAGTCCTTGATTCTTCAGGGCTGCTCTGTGGGGTAGAAACCATAGACTGCTTCATTTGATGGCCTTGCAACTTTTCACCCTCTATTCCTGGTGTAGAAGTGGCAGAAAAGAAGGGTGTTTGGAGCTCATTTGAGCATCCTAAATTAAGCCTAAGGACTTTTGGTTGACCACCCTTCATTACTACAATGTTGCACTGCAATTCCTCCATGCAACGCTTCCGCTCTTGTTTCAATTTCCTGTTTTCACAAGTCATGTGGTGAACTACTTTTTCAAACCTTTTTCAACCATTTGAGAGAGACATGCCTTCATGGTAAATAGTTAGATGGCATACAACAATACAAGTATATGAAATTATATGGTTTGTTTATTCACAAAACAAATAGTTAGCAGAAGTTGCAAAGACTGCAGTCCAATTAGACAATTTCAATTGAAACTTTTATTCATCAAAATAACTTCCTTTGATATGAGGAGTGCTAAACCTTAATTCTAATTCTAATTCTAATTGGCTTGGGAGCTTTATGGTGGGTTTAGAAAATTGGGGCTTCTAGTGGACATGCTTGATTTTTCTTTGATACCAAAACTAACACACACAAATCATAATGATTCAGCAATAAAAATTAACAAAATGGAAAACAAAAGATAGAATTTAGAAGTCAGCACCTAGGAATGTGAGAGAGACATCATGCTGAAAACACCGAATAATTTTTCACTTGGTGTTTTTTCTTATGTCTATTTATTTATGTATATTTTTGTTCAGTCTCAAATTTAAAATTTATTTTGCATATAAAAATAACCATACAATTAATAAAATTTTACACAACCAATGAATCTTATTTAGTTATCAATAAAGGTGAAAATAGGTTATCAACCACAGATTAAATATTAACTTAGTAAAAGAAATAATGCTTTTTTTTAATATATATGTTTAATTACTTGTCAAGTACGACCCAGTTGACACCATTGCTCTTTGCTTCAGCAGCCACAGCACCACCAGGCGAACTTGACACCACCTTAATCCTCACTTTAACCTGAAATTAAAGTGTCGTACTTAGTTAATTTTTGAGTCATTATTAATTCAATTATTGTATTAGGCAAAAAAGCCCGCCGGGGCCTTCCAATTTTGATGTAGGACCCAGATGGCCATATCTATATGCAGGTCAAACAAAGTTTACATTGCACTTTTCTTTAAAGGCATGTACAGACTACAGAGTACTTAACGTTTTTCCTTTTCATTTTATTTGTTCACTTTTTGTCCCCTAATTCAAATCATGGATTTCTACTTTATGTACCACAGATAAATATTATATATTTAAAATAAACAAATAAAAACACAAATAAAGTTTGAGTTTAATGTACCAAACTTATTAAGATGATAATATATGATCAAAATTAAATACATTCTAAAACGTGAAATAGGGTTGTACACAAGATAAATAAAGCATAACCGATCAACATTAAATACAAACATTTCGCATATTTTTTTGTGGGAAGTCAAAATTAGTAATTAATCAATGATAATATAATCAACTATAAACTTAATTGTTCATAACGTAAAGCTAAAGATTCTTTTTTTTTTTTTTTTTAATTTTTTTTATGAAAAGCTATAGATTCCTGGGGTCCGCAAAATTTTTTTGACCATCTTTTTTATTTGAACTTGTCCATTATAGATCTTGATTCTTGAGTAACAATGTCAAGGCACATGGGTTCCTCTCTACTCTAGCCTAGCTGGCCGTCAAATCATTAACGTATAATGTTCATGCACTAGAAACAGATGATCCAAAATCTTCTAAAACTCTACTTCTGATTCTAGAATGATCATTTGCCAGAGACACAATATATAAGAAAAAATGTTAACAAATGCCTAGTGAACCATTTTTAAAAATTATTAATATTTTGACAATCTTTTCAATTTCTAATAAAAGTGATATAAAATTTTTTCTAAAATAATTTACTAAAAATTTTCTAAAAAATACCCATTAACGTGACCATAAATAAAGCAATCATTCTTTTTCTTAAATGCTTAAATAAATAAATAAAGCAAAAACTAAAAATCAAGCAAATTAGACAATGACAGGTCAGAAACTACTGTAGTGTAAACGAGGAAACTGTTTGGGCAAGCCGAAACCACGTGTTCTTGGTTAAAAGTACCAACGAAACTACACGTCGTATTTCTAAGGTATTAATAAAGGCGGCAAGTGGTAATTTGGTAATTTTCAGTAAAGTTAAGTCAGACAGTTACCTCAATTTGGTTGCGAAACTGAAGAGCCATCTGAGAACAAGACTCCGAGATCTGATGAATCTTTTCCGGCAACTTTTCTCGTTGGCTGCTACTACAGTCTCCTCTAAATAGCGTAAAGTTCCAGAACCTTCTACCTGCGACATTCATCAGAAAAACACCGTCAACAAATTTAGCTTCATAGCTCAACTAACACTTCGCAACTATTGAATTATTAAAATAATAATAATAATAAGAGAGTGAAGAGATTTACTGGTTTTCTCCTTGGGAATTATGGCGAGCAAAGTTATGCAATCGCCAGGATGAACGACGTGCGTTAGAGCCCATGCTAATGCAGCCTTTGAAATCACCTTCTCGGCTTTAACGGCGACTAATACTTTATGCGATGCTCTGTTGTTGTTGTTGTTGGTGGTGGTGGTGGTGGTGGTGGAGCGGCTTTGCCTTTCGCTACCTTCCATCTCTTCCGGCAACATTAATTGAGTCCTCGTTTCGGGGGGCCTTCTTGCTTTTTCGATGCCTCAGAAATGCGTAGAGACTTTGTTTAGTTTAGCACTACTTGAACTGGCTCTTGGGGCCCAATTATTTATATCAAACCGAGCAATCATTTTAATCATGATTACTTTAGAATCGTGTCTTAATTTGACCACAGAATAAAAGTTAAGTAACATGTTGGGACTTGGTTGGGGGACCCATTTTTTATTTTTATTTTTTATTCTAACGGTATTGCCAATTTAATGGTGAGGACTTTATGCAATTGTATCTTTTACTTTTTTGAACAAATTATATTTTTAAGCATTGTATATACTTTAGGTGTGATTTTATAATTTCAAATATTAAAAAATTAAATCTTGAAATTTCAAATTCTACAAATTAACCTTAAAGTTTCATTCAAGTTTAAATTGAATACTAAACTTTTAAAAAAGTATCAATTCCAACCCCGATCAAAGTTTGAACCCAAACCCAAAAGGTACAAATAGTTTAAATTGATAAAATTTTAAAAATTTGGAGTTTCATTTGAAACTAACAAAGCTATAAACATGTAAGGACTAAGCATAAACATTTAATATGAAACTTTTGAAATTATATGATTTAATTTACCTATATATATATATATATTTTTAGAAGACTATTTTTCTTTTTTTAATAGCCAAATTTCTTGAGATTCCAACTTTGTTTAGATAGTTTAATTTAGGAATAAGATGCAAAATTAACATTTGAATTTATAGTATTTTCTTGACTATTGTAGAAGAAAAAATTTAGCATTCAGACTAAAATCATTTGTTCTTGGTTTCGTGTTAATTTCAAACATCCACTTTATTATATATAGGGCAAATTATAAATTATCAATCTGTGATTTGGTTGAAATTTAAGTTGCTTACCTGTGGTTTAAAAGTTTGCATTTTACCTATCTGAAATTCACCCCGTTAAGCTTCCGTAACCCACCTATGTACTTTTACCGTTAAAAACCCAAAAAAAATATAACAAAAACATAAAAATCAAGATCTGAAAGCATATTTTTTAAAATTGTGAAACTTTGGCTTAAGAACACTCTTACCAAATATAACTTTCTTGAAACCAATGTCAACTCACTGCTTACCATAAAGAATCACTGCAAAACATAGAAGTGCTTACAACACAAAGAGATTTTTTTCACCAGATTGTAAGGAATACAATGGGGAACATTGCTCTTTCTTGTCAATAATCATTTGCTAAGAATTTTGTGTAAACCTGTTTGTAGTGCACTTTGAAATTTACATCTCCAGGTAAGAGAAATTGGATAATCTTTATGGATAACACAATTTAATTGCATATATGATTTTACATTTATCTATTAACAACATTTTTAAAGTTGAAACTGTACATAGAATATTCTTGTTCCTGCTGCATCAATTCCTCAAGATGCTCCTAACAGTATGAGTATTCCTACCTAAATCATGACGCCAACAGACTGAAACGAGGCATTTTCTCCAACACTAAGTTATCCTACCACCCATGAGAAGAAATATTTGAAGCCATCTTTCAAATAACAAAAAAAGGACTAGCCACCACCATCTCACTAAAATCAAAGCCCACCATCAATGAAACCCAAAAAAAAAAACCCTCAGCCTCCTCAAGTTAAGGTCAATGGCGGAGAAAGAAAATAGAGAGTTAAGAAGATACATAAAACTTTTTGAGCCAAGCACCATGAAATTTAAGTTACCTATAGGTAATGAAAAATAGCTGATATTTCATTTGACCGACCCATTGCTCACTAGGCCATGTTGACAAAAATGCCACTCTAATAACGATAGTCATATACCGAACATTTAGGGATATATTTGGAACAAAAAAAAAAATGTAATTTACTGTCGGTTAATTTAAAGTTTTTTGTGTTAAATAAGTGATATAGATATATAACGTTGGTGTCTTGCTATGATAGTAAAAAGTTCATTATATTTGCTCATCGTTATACAAAACATTTCATAAAATTAAAAATGCTATCCTATCTTTATAAAAACAGACAAGTTTACAAATAAGATGTTGTCGGCCCTCTTCGGTTCTATGATGGCCTGATGGACCGATAGCTACTAGGACGAATTTATAGGCACTTAATATTTTGATTGCACTGCCCAACCTCCGGGTAATCATAAGATGGGTTGAAACCCATTTAGCTTATGTGCATGCTTTATGCTGGTCGATTTTCCAATCATACACATTTGGGTTGTTGAGAGAAGTTTATGAATAGAGTGAATATGGAAAAAAAAAATTATATATATATATATATAGTAGAAAAGAAAAGGTCCAGATTGGATGTTGCTTCTATGTCATCCAATCAAATTGCTCCCGAGACCCCCTCTTGGTCTACCTGGTTAAATCAACTCTCTTGTCTATGTATCCCATGCCCAGTACTGTTGATCTGTCTGATGGGAGAGATCAACCGATTCTACATTTAGATATTTGAATTAATAGATTTTAAATGTCTTGATTTCAAATTTATATATTTTAAAATTTCTTGCTTGAATGCATTTTATACTTATGATAATTTGAAATTATAAAATTATAAAATTTTTTAAAGAATGTCTGAAGAAGTTCTAAAGCACCTTTCAAAAAAAAAAAAAAAAAAAAAAGTTCTAAAGTGTTATGGGGTTAGAAGATATTTCAAATCCAAAGATTTCAAGGTTTAAAATTCATGGTGAATTGATCAAATTCAAATCCTTAACTTTTCTTAATCTATCTAAACAAGGTATTTAGATTTTAATAATCTAAATCCAAATCCACATACTCAAATCTTGTTATCCAAACACATCATAACACTAGTGTATTATTATTTATTAAAAGAAATATTTTTTTAATAAATACGATGTAAATTCTACTTATGACACTCTGTGATGATTTCACTTTGTTGTGAGATATAGACATCAATTAATTTAATGATAACAAATTTTGCTAATAGAGCTAATTGAAACACACTAAAAACAGTAAAAAGAAAGAGGTTAGGTGCGATTTTATTTTTACCTATTTTGGTAGGTAACTGATTAGTGGTTCAGTGAAGCAAGCTGGGATGGACCGATTTGAAAAATCTGTTGAGTTATACACATCACTCATTAAGTGAGGAAAGTGGAATGACAAGGAGTGACACTGATGTATGATCATTAATGGATGGTTGGGATATCTTGAGAAAGATGAAGATGACTAATCAATAAATCACCACATTACCAAAGGGAGCCAAACAACATTCTTTTGGCACAAAAGGTCAGATACACACATACACCAGCACCATATTGATATTTCGATCTTGTCCCGCTAGGAATAGGATTGGACAATATTATTGTTGATGATTTTTTGCTAATAAAAACTTCTGGGTTCGCACATGGTGATGGTCCTGCTTAAGATTGATGGACTTGTACTTCGTACTCAAGCTGCCTTTTATGTCTTTTTTTGGGTCAAGACATATAACTCATAACATGGCCAAAACATGGCCCGTTACATTTAAGCTCGAATCATTAATTGAACGCCTGATGCGTCAGCGTTACCTAGGTCAGGCATCATAAAGGATTTTTTTTTTTATTTTTTATTTAATGATTAGTATTAGTTTTATTAATTGAATTGTAGTCAATAAAAAATATTAATTCATAAATTTATTATATTGTTGAATGAAGTGACATCAATCATAATAATAATATTTTTTTTTGGGTAATCCAATTATAATAATTATCATCTTAATTGTTAATGTATATTATGTTATGTTATGGGCCTTAGGCCCAGCTAGTTTACTTGTATAGCACACTTAACTACAAAAAACTTGATTTTTAACAGTGGTTGTAACCACTACTAAAATTTTAAAAAAATGCTACTAAAAGTCATATAGGTCTATACCAGCTGTTTTCTAAACCACTACTACAACTTGAATAACCGCTGTTAAGTTGCCGTTGCTATAGGTCACTATAGGTTATAGCAGCAGTTTTAGGAATCGCTGGTATAGAAAACATCTATAGCAATAGTTCTATAAACTGCTGTTAGAGAATTAAAAACCGCTAGTACACACAACTTTACCTTTTGGAATTAATTATTTATACCAATGGTTATGTAACTGCAACTATAGATTTTTTAGTAGCAGTTCATAAAACCACTGCTAGAGAATTAAAAATTGCTAGTACACACAACTTTACCTTTTGGAATTAATTATTTATACCAACAGTTATGTAACTGCTACTATAGATTTTTTAGTAGCAGTTCATAGAACCACTGCTAGAGAATTAAAAACCGCTAGTACACACAACTTTACCTTTTGGAATTAATTATTTATACCAACGGTTATGTAACTGCTGCTATAGATTTTTTAGTAGCAGCTCATAGAACCGCTGCTAGAGAATTAAAAACTGCTGATACACACGGCATTTCCTTTCGGAATTAATTATTTGTACCAACAGTTATGTGGCCGCTCCTATAGATTATTTAGCAGCAATTCATAGAATTGCTACTAGAGAATTAAAAAAACCGCTAGTACACAGGGCCCTTCTTTTTGAAATTAATTATTTATACCAGTGGTTATGTAATTACTGCTATAGATTCTTTAGCAGCAGTTCTATAAACTGCTACTAAACAAAATTAAAAATGTTTGTATACCCTTCCCTTATATCTAGCATAAATTACTTTTAATAGCAATTTTGTGAATTGCTACTAGATATTCTTTAACAACAGTTTTATAGAACACTGCTATAAAATAAAATAAATAAATAAAAAATGCTAGTTCTCCCATTCGTACACTTTGTTATAAATTAGTTATTGCATCAAAAAACAACCGCTACTGTAGGTTCCATACAGAAGCAGTTATAAAAACTGTTACCGAAGATATAAACTTTATTGAATATTACAAAAATATTTTTTTAATTAAATTTTTCCCTAAAAATTAGTAATATAACATGTTTGGAATGTTATTAAAATCCACAATTCCAAAAATCAAAGTAATAAAATAATTGCAAATAGTTAATAATATTGATCCAAATGAAGAAATAAAACTTTACAATTCGAAGTTTGGAATCACAAATATCTTAATAAAAGTATAAACAATATTTTTTGGTACTTAAGATAAGACAATGATAAAATAATTGTAGACAACCTACAATAAAAACTAAGACTATAAATATTCCCTTTGAAGTATGCCAAAAGTCACTCCAGCATGAAACTTGGTCTCCCTTTATATTCCAATGTATTGTCTTAGTTTCCTGGAATACAATAAACCATATATTTGCATTAGTGAAAACTATATATATATATATATATATATATAGGCAAATCTGCGAGAATATATCAAATGGCTATTGGAAAAAAAAATGATGACAAATACATATCTTCTCATGTGCATTATTTTTTTTGTATTACCTCTAAACCAAGAGTCAACAAGCTTAGCATAATCTTGGCGATTTACTATATTTGGAGCCTCAGCCACTATTTGTGTTGCAGTTTTTGACTTATCAAAGTGCTCTGCTTTCAAAGCATGCTTCCAATTCCTCCATTGATCACCCAATCTCTTTAATTTATGACGCTTGATTATCTCTCTTGCAATCTCATCTTGGGGGATGTAAAACTTTGATTGAAACACAAATACATATATAAAAAAATAGAATAAAAACCATAACCACTACGTAGAAGCATTCTTTCTATTAAAAAAAAAAAAATCTACGTAGAAGCATTGAAATTCTGGAAAGAAGCCTAATATATGTTACTAAAATTTTAATACCTCAATTATATTCCAACAATTTCCTTTGTAGTCATTTGGCATTGTACGCCAACTAACAACATTAATAGGACATAAGTGAGGGTTTGTTGCAACAATCTTTATAAATTGATTAAACCTACATCTTTCTTGTTTAGTAGGCTAGAAATAATGGCCAAAAGACAACTTAAATTTGTTTATGCACAAAAAAAATGTAGTCAACACCACAATCATACTTTTAATTAATTGTTACATGCTACCAGGACTAAAAACATAAGTAATCATATTCATAGGTTGCTGTAATCATATTCATAAGACATTTTGGGTTTTTTTTTTACAAAAAAATTTAGTAATTAATCCTGAAAAAAGATTGATTTTCACTAATATTTGATTAAATTAGTATATATTCATGAAATTTAAGAATCACATGCACATATTCAAAGCCCAAAAGTAAGCCTCAGTTCAATCATTACTCATTTTATTAAAAAAAAAATGCTAAATCTCAATAGATCAAAAAAAAAAAAAACCTAATCAAATAAATAATTAAAATTATTTTATTCTATTTATATGCTATATAATATATTTATTTATTTAATAAAAAAATGCATAATAGTTTAAAAATCTTGATGTTTACCTGGGGAGTAATGGTTAAAAACCATACATTCAATCACTCTTCAGTCTCCACTCTCTTAGATTTGGAGGAAATAGCAACTTCTCTGAGAAAATTGTAAAAAATTGTTGGAGATTCAGAAAATTGATGAAATGGGAGACAAAGAGAGAGAGAGGTTAAAAACTCACCTGTGAGTTGTTGTTATGACTCCTCCTACAAAAGTTTTTTTTTTTTTTTTTTTTCTTTCTTGAGGAGAATAAAAACTCTTTTAATTTTTTCTAAGCAATTATTGGCAGCTACAGGTTTTATTTTTTAATATGGCGGGTAACTACAATTTTGATATAAAGATAAAGAAGGCAAATATTAGAAACTAAGATAAGATAAGGACTCTTAAAAAGTTAAAAATAATAATGCGTAAAAACCAAGATGAGATAAGGATTCAGTGGGTTAATAAAAAATAAAATAAAAAGGAAGTAAAAAAATACATTTACTTGGGAGAAAAAAAAGGAACATGAATTTCACTTTCCAACACATGTTTATTTGGGAGGGAAAAAAAAAAAAAAAAAAACTTCCAACACACGTTCATTTGGGAGGGGGGAAAAAACATGTAAAAGAAACTTCCAGCACACACTTCACTTTCCAACACACGTTTAAAAAAAAAAAAAAAAAAAACCTTCCAGCACATAAAAGAAACTTCACTTCACTTCACTGCACTTTCCACTACACGTTTATTTGAAAAAAAATAATAATAAATAAAATAAAACTTCCAGCACACACTTCCAACACACGTTCATTTGGGAGGAAAAAAAAATCTTCCAGCACCTACGTTTATTTGGGAGGGACAAAAAATAAAAAAGAAATTGAAAATCTTTCAATTGGCAGGGTTAGAACCCACCTTCTCAAGGTAAGTGTCCAAAATGACAACCAATGGACTAAGCACTAGTATGTTGACATAGTGGGAAATCTATTAATTTTAACTATAATTTAAATAATTTGAAAAATTAAAATAGTTTGTGACACCTACTAATTAATAAAAATATAAAATACATAAGCATATATATAAATTTTTAATTATGAATATATATTTAGCATTAATCATTATGTTTTATAGTTGAAAGAAACTTAGCCATTCTCGATATAACCAATATGAATTAATATTTTAATTTTAATTTTTTTATATATATTTTTTTATTCTATATTTTTATAATATAAAATTATTTTATTTCTTTATATTTTTAATCAAGATTGGTTATTTGTACAGAATGTGGCAATTCGTGTTCGCGGGTCGGGTTCGTGTCTTGTTGAGCTATGAGTATTAGGTTATATGGGTTGACCCGAACCCAACCTGTTTAGTAAACGTGTTAGGAATCCTCAACCTGAACACAACTCGTTTATTAAACAGATCAACCCGACCCAACACATTTAACTCATTTAATTAACAAGTCATGTAAAAGTCAATGCAAATGAGCCATTTTTAATAATCTTTTTGATTAACAGGTCATACCTAACCTATATGGCTTTTATCAATTCTCATATATATAAAATTAAAATAAAATTACAACCATAAATATAGTAATAAACATATAAAAATTACCATAAATTAAGCAATAATATCAAAATAATTAATAACTTTAAAAGCTAAATGGAATGAGCTCGCCCTGTATTAGGAGTAGATGCTGAATTTTCGTGGCAATTGCCATGATATACTACTGCAAAAATATTTACTTTGACCAAAAAAAAAAAATTCATGATTTACTACTCTTCCAAACTAGAGAGTCTCGAGGCCTTCTAGCATTCAAAGAGATAGACTTGAAAACTAAAGCTTGAAAGGGGTAGAAAATAGAATCAATGAGAAATTATTTCCATGTTGGTAGAGTGGAGGTTGAATTAATACTCTTCTTTTATAAACTCTCATCGGTTTATCTGAGGAAGACTACTTATACTTGAGGGTGATCACAATAATCTATCTCTAGACTTAATCTTCAAGTGTTTATAATATTCAAGTACAGGATGATAATATTCAAGTGTTTATTACAATAATCTATCTCTAGACTTAATTTTTTTTTTTCCCATCCCTTAATATAATATATCTTTTCCCATTTAGAGGTCAATTGTTGCCATCTCAGCCGTCCACTTGTAGGGTGGATGGTTCTTCAAGTGGGATACTTGTCCCATCTTCCATTTTCCCTCCTTTTGAGAGTAAGATGTGAAGGTAATAGGCTGTCAAAACACTGTTCAAGAGAGTCATTTAACAATATGTAAAGTTGTGATTTACAACTATTTTGTGTTGGCTTTAATTCTGTGCTAAATTTGATTGTAATTTTGTTCAATATTATGTATCTTGTATTTTATGTGGGATTTCTTAGTATGGGTTGTGTGTGAGAGAGAGTGTGAAGACTTAAGATATCATTGAAGATTAAAGGAGTTTTCGCAGGTAGCTCATGAGAAGACTTCACGTGAAGTGAAGCCATGTGCTCAGCACATGACTGGAATGCGAAGAGTGATGACAGACGGTGACAACTGGTTTTTGCGAGAATTTTGCGGGTAAGGCCTTCTTGTGAGATACCCACAAAACATTCTGTTTTGCCATTTTGTCATATCTGATACACCATTTCTCTACCCACACTATTTATACTCACATTACTCACATGTTGAGAGGAGTGTTTTTTCAGAGAGAAAACCCTAACCATAACCCTTGAGAGTTAGAGATTGTCATACCCACAATTCTCTACACAATTCATTGTGGTTTTCCTCAACTCCTACCTCTCCATATCCAAATCCTTGAGAGATTGATAGCCTAAATACTTACCACACCCATTTTGAGTGTAAAGTGAGGTTTTGGAGCTGCTCGGAAGTATTGGAAGAAGCCATTTGTTTGGTGGATGCAATCGAGCTGAATTGTGTGATTCGAAAAGCTAAAAAAGACAATGCTTCGTCAAGTCAATTAATAGTAGGAGCTTGGAGGGCTCAAGTACATGGGATAGACTAGGCTTGGAAGGTCTTTTGTTATTTGAGTACTCCAACTCATTCTCTAGTGGATCGATTTACTGCTTGGAGGATGGCGGAAAGGTTTTTTGCCGAGTTCTTCGGTTTCCTCTTCGATAACACATCGATGTGTTATCTTATGTTTGCATTCTTCTTCCCTACTCTTTTAGCTTTCATTTTAATGATTGATATATGATGAATATGACTTAGTGTAGTTTATTGTAATTTGGGGGTCTAAACAGGGCTTGCGTTTTCACACAAATTCGACCTTTCATCATAAATGTGGCATGATAAGTTGGTGCAATGCATTTAATGTGAATGCGATGTTTACTTTCTAAGTAAGCTTCCTCCAACCTTCACTTGGGGAAATTATTGTTCCTCAACCAGATAGTATCCTAGGTGTAGCCTGATAGCCGTCATTTGCCTGTTTACATTTTTTAGCCTGTCCTCTTCCTCGACACAGGCTTTTTGTTCAAACCTTCCTCTGGTTGGTCTTATCAGAATTCTAGATGATGGTTTGTTTTCAGACACGTCTTCTCTGGGCTAATTCCCTTGACCTCTGGGCCAAAATGCTTGGTTTGAGCCCATTCCCTTTCCTTAATTCATAATTGGTCCCCTTTAGGCTCAACCTAGGCCCAATCCTCTTTGATTTTTCCTCCCTCCCCCCCCCCCCCACCCCAACACCCACATTAGTAATTTCATTTGCTTCTCAATAATGCACTTAAAGTTTTGGTTTATAATTTGAAGACTTCATTAGTTATTGAAAGGGAGAAAATACGTGCTAGGATGCCTATTGTGATTGTACGGGCTGACTATAGTCTGCGAACATAAGAACAGACGAGCCTGTTGTTTACACGAGACCTTAAGTGGACAGACCTTAGGTGGACGGACCTGATACGGACGGAACGAAGAAAGATGGGCTGGTCGGCCATGGGCCTGTTGGACCCCTTAGTGGAAATACTTTGGCCCATTCTCGTAAGGCCCTAAACAGAGTCCTTGCGCTACTTGGACTCTAGAAATCTTATGCATTTGGTAAAGATCTTCCCTATAAGGAGAAGATCTGTCCACCACATTTCGGACTCTAAAAAAGAGGATTTCTACAAGGAAAAGACTTGGATGCCAAGTCTAAGAGGAAAAACTTTTGACTACTATAAAAGCCCCAATACTCTCACCAATAAAGGCACGCATTATTTACCCTCTCTAGCATTTTAGAGTTGTGAGAATACTTTCTAACTTAACTTTCGAGGGTATTTGGCCGGCACCACACCGGTGCCCTTTGATAGGTTTTCTTCTTTGTATTGTGTAGGTTTACGGTCGAGCGCGAAGACATCGTGTGACTCACTGGTGAATTTATCAGCTTCATCAGTTATTTTGGAAGTTTTTTGGCCCTAGACTTTAGACCAATGTCGATGTTAGTAGTTAGGTGTCTCCTAACTAAATTTGTTATATTATAAAAATAAAAAGCCTAGATCTCACCATGTTGCACTTGGCCTTAGTATGGTCAAAACCCATGGCAACAACTCAACAATAAGGGCAACGGATTTTGAACAATGGAATTTGCCCACCTCCATATAGTTACGTTATTATTTTTTTTAATGAGTAATTTTAATCAAAATAACAAACTATCATATTATTAGATTTTTATATTGGTCATTATAAATTATTTTATTTTTATAAGATTTTGGACTAATTGTTCCCGAAGTTATGACAGAAATATGGTACAATTCAGTTTTAAGGCTGAAAAAATTGAGTATGTTGATAACATAATCAATTTTTTTTCATACTCCATATTTTATAGTCTTGAGAACTAAAATTATTTGTTCTTATCTACGTTATCTATTATAAATAGAAGAAATTATCTATTTCCATAAAAAAAAAAAAAAAAAAAAATTATTTGTTTCACCAAAAAAAATTAATTTCTTACATGACCCACGTAATAGCCTGAAGATTAGTTTGCTCTTCAATCGTTAGCAATCTTCATTTTGAAATAGATGTCTATCAAAAACTAATATTTATCCCATTAAAAAAAAATCTTTAAAAAAAAAAAAAACTGTGTAACCGAAGGTTGAAATTCTCTTTTATCCATAATACTCAAATCTTAGATATATTTTGGCGCGTATTCTGAAAAGAAAAATAGATATATTTTGGCGCGGGCGCGAAATATTACTTTGCCTTGCTTTCACTTCTCTTTTGTCTCTCTTAACCGTCTGTCTTTCACTTCTCTATCGCAAGGAGGAACTAATTTTTCAGAAGGTTTGTAATTTTTTCATTCATTTTTTTCTTCTTTCTAATGTCATAGATTGTACAGAGGTAGTCAAAGTATGCTAATATTAAGATAGTTGGGTCTAGCCTTACTCTGTATACTCGGCTTAGTTAAATAAAAGTTTCTACCGTTTCGGGTTCCAAAAAAAAAAGAAGACTTAATTTAAATTTTAATGAAGGTGGTATGGTGTTTTCGGTTAAACATTGTTTGTATGCCGTTTTGATTTATATGCTTTAAATGTACTCATTGAAGTCTCTTGGCCTTGATGTCAATCACGAGAAATTGGCTTACAGATGTAATTGTGTATGGGTTTGATGAATAAAGAAGATTCGGTCAATGCAATAGAGTAGATTTTAAAAAAAAAAAAAAAAAAAAAAAAAAAAAAAAAACTATAACTACACAAGGAAAATCCTTCACACTCTCTAATCTTACCGCTAGCATTTGCTAAGTTGTTTCTTTCACCAGCCCGCATGAAAACTTGCTGTGTACACAAAAACCATGATTAGTATCAGTTCTATGTAACCCCACAATACCAATTATCTGAAAAAGCATTCTTCTAGGGTGATAAATTATTTGTTAGGTTAGCGTTATTGCTATACATTCCTTGATGGATTTATGTATAATGAATATGTGATTTGTGTTGATAATTATCTATATTGATATTTTTCTAAATAGATATGGGAAAGAAACGGTTTCGTATAGTTAATGCTGAAATTGAGCCACAGCCACAAGACCCATCACATGGGTCATTAGGGCCTAATCAGTCACAAGACACACTATCTCTTGATCATTCACCTGGCCCATCAGCTAATCGATCAAGTGCCCTGTTAGTGCCTCAACCTCAAGCAGATGATAATTCAGATGAGGAATCTACAAATATAGAAGTTCAAATTACAGGTATTATGAAATTGAATAAATATGTTTTATTGTAGTCATTTTTCACAAGAAAATCTTAATTAAAAGTATGCTTTTGTTGTTGACCCCATTTTTTTGTTTTTTTTTTTGTTTTTTGTATAAATAGATCATGCAGGTGTACGTAGCACACGTGGGATAACACGTATGTCTGAGATATGGAATTTAACTGATGGGAAAAAGGTCCAGCTATCTTTTAACGGCTGTTTTCAGCCAGTTGAACGTGAAGGTATTATTTTTAATCGATTTGTGGGCACTGTTGCAAGAAAGCCTAACTTATGTCCAATTAATTATTTTAATTGGCGTAAAGTTCCAAATGACTACAAAGAAAAATGTTGGACTATTATTGAGGTAATTAAATTCTAGTACCAAAAACTATATTTATTTCTAAAATTTTAAATGTTTCTTTCATGTGGTTACATTTCTTTTTCTTTTTCATTTTTCTTTTTTTGTATTTGTGATTCAGTCAAAATTTCACATTTCCAAAAATGAGGAAGAAAGAAAGATCATCAAACGTCTGACTTTAAAGGGTTTGGGTGAAAAGTGGAGGAATTGGAAGTGCGCCTTGAAAGCAAAGCATTATGATGAGTCAAAAACTGCAGCAGGGATAGTAGCTGAGGCCCCAAGTACAGTGAATCGCCAAGATTTTGCTACACTTGTAAACTTTTGGTTTAGTAAAGATGGACTGGTATAAATAACATTATCTTATACATTATGGCTTCTAATGCTTTGGTAGAACACTTATTCATAAATACAAATGAAAAGAAAAGTGAATTAACTTTAATTTTAATCAGTGTGTTTTTATGTTGAATGTAGGAACGTAGTAAGGCTGGTAAGAAAGCCAGTAAAAAGAAAAAAGATGTACACACTGCAGGATCAAAATCTTATGCACAACATGCCTTTGATATGGTAATTACAAAGTTAGTACTTGGAAATAGTTTGTATATTTTGCTTACATTCAATTGCATCCATTAAAATAATTAATATATTTGTGATGCAGTTCAAAAAAGATGGGGTTGCACCAAATCGAGGGAAGCTATATGTAAAGCTTCACAAAAAAAAGGATGGGATGCCCATTAATGAGGATGCAAGTGAGAAAATTGTATGTGTCATCATATTTTTTTAGTATAAGAACTTTATTTCTACCATTCTCCATTTTTTTTAAAACAAAATTTATAATTATTATCCTGATTCTTAGGACAAACTGAAGGAGTTAATGAGTCAAGAAGCTAGTGACTTGCCTGAAGGTGCAAATGGAAGTATAGCATGGTGTTCCACAGATGCGTTTTCTAAGGTAATGGGTAAAGAGAAACATGGTCGTGTGCGGGGTTTAGGATTTGGGCCAACTCCTTCTAACCAAAGTGGCTCAAAAAATAGCTGTTATGGAGGGATAAGGATAACTAGTGAAGAAGAGAGGTTGAAAGATGATAAGATACGTTGCTTGACAGATAAAGTATCAACCTTAGAAGATAAGTTGGCAATGGTTATGCAGCATATTCAACTCCCTGCTAATACTGATTTACAGGTTATAAATATGTGATATATTCTTTATGCTTTACATGTTTTGTTAGGATTACTAAATTATGTTATTTTATATCTTTATATTATTATTTTACTTCATAATTTAGGACAAAGATGTGGCTAGTGGTTCCCCTCATCAACAATCTCCATGGCGTCCCTTTGCTGCAACTGATGAAATGGAAAACTGAAGTAAGTTTTATTTTATTTTATAGTATTTCTTTCTAATTGATAATTGATCAACTTTTTATTTTTTAATTTTTGATTTAGGATTCTAACCAGAAAGAAAACCACTTGATATTTCAAATGTTATTCAATAGAAGTATTGTAAATGGCAACATACTTTGTCTAATGGAGATATATTGTTTCTGATATTACAGGAAAGATGACAATATATTGGAGAAAAAAAGAGGGAGCATTGGAGTAGTAAAGAGGAAGCATATTTCACTGTTGTAGTGATTCTTGATGATTAATGCTTTCAAAGGAGAATATTATGGCCTTAGTTTTTATTATCACTTGCCAAATTAGTTTATGTTTGCTTGGATACCAAACTATATTGTTTTTATTGTTATGTGTCTAGATCACTATTTATTTTGGATTTTAAACAATATTATTGTCTGCAATTGCTTTGTCCATGTGAATCTTTAAATTCTGAATTTGAATTTAACAATATTGCTTTGTCCACATATTGCTTTGTCTGCAATATGTGGTCCAATAGCTTGGAATTTATGATTTTTGTTATTAGTTGGTTTCATCATGCCTCAACTCCCAGTGAAATTGTTTCTAAAAAAATGAAATTAACATATGGATCTAATTGATCCTAATTCATAAATAGCTGATTTTATCCTATTCTTCTTTACTACTTTATTTGTTGATTTTGTCAAGAAACAAGCACAAGTTCAAATAGGACTTTTGCGTATGCTATATTTTTGCTCAAAGATTACCAATTGATTAACAACTCTCTTTATGGTCAGAATGAATAGAGAAGGTTAATTTCTCTAATGAAAAGCAGCAAACTTATTACTTATGAGTCATGTGTCTAGTACAAGATGTGTTGTTGCTTTACAGTCATTAACATGTGTTTCTCTATGTATTTAATACTTAATAGTACTTCTCTATGTACAAGTTATGATAGTAATATGGTACAAGTTAATTTAAAGATTAAAAAATGGTAACATACTCTATTTTTTTCCATATATTTTATAGTCTTGAGAGGTCAAATTATTTGTTCTTATCTATCTTATCTGTTATAAGAAGGAGAAATTATCTATTTCTATCAAAATTAAATAAAAATTATTTCTTTCACAAAAAAAAAATTAAATTGTTTAGATAAAATGACACCCACATAAGCAAGAAGATTAATTGGTTCTTTAAAAGTTGGCAAACTTCTTTTAGAAATAAAAGCCAAAAGCTAATATTTAAGTATTGTGAAAATAATGAGGGAGCACCTTAGTTTATTCGCACTTAACTAAAGCTATATAACATCACATATTTATATACTAGAGAAGGTCGGTTCATGTTTGTGACCTTGCTATACACAAACTGACAAACAACAACAATCCAAGTACTAATTGGATTTGGCAACCCAAACCTAATATTAATGGGACTAGGATTTAATGGGTGCAATCACGCGCTCCTCGGGACGTTTCTAATATATATATATATATATATATATATATATTCTCACACAATACAATTCTACCACTAACTTTTTCCTCAAAAAAAAAAAAAAAAAAAGAAGAATTCTACCACTAACTAAAGCCATATAACATCCCATTAAAAAAAGAAAAGAAAAAAAAAAGCCATATAACATCACATATTTATATATTAGAGAAGGTCGGTTCATGCTTGTAACCATGTTGTTGTACACGAACAACAACAATCCGACTCTTTCAAAAAAAAAAAAAAACAAAAAAAAAAAAAAAACAACAACAACAACAACAATCCGAGATTAGAGCCCAGACTTGTACAAAGTCAAAGCCCAAACCAAATAGAAAAATAAATCCCTAACTCTTTGGGACGTTGCGCACTCTCAGTCTCTCTTTCTCTTTGGGACGTTGCGCACTCTCAATCTCTCTTTCTCTTTGGGTGTTCTGATCTCTCCGTCGAGGTAAATATTCTCTTGATCACGCTTTTGTTTTTGAAATAGTTTTGGCATATTTTGATTACAGCTTTAGCTTCTTCCTTGGTTATTTATGTCAATTTTGTTCATTATTGGTGTTTTATCAATGGAGTTAATTTTGTACCTTACTGGCCGGTACTGCCGGTATTTACCGTGCCAGAACCTTGGCCTGTACAGAAAATCTAATATTTCATTCCGGCTAAAATATCAGCTGAACCGGAGTTGTTCCGTTCATATCGGAGTAAATTCCGAATTTCGGCCGGTAATTTGATATCGGGCCGAAACCAAAACCACTAAGGGAAGGCTTAGAAAAAGAATAACAAGAGAAGAAGAAGTTGACGCTTATTAAAATCTTTGAAAAATTTACTTACTAGTCATTGCAAATCAACCAAGCTGCTGTTGTTTCTCAGTTCTCAGTTTCAAGTTTGTCGCCTAATCACCTGCTTCTCCTTCTTTTACTTCTTTCTTCTTTTGTTTTTCTATTTCACTTTTTGCTCTTCCCCCTCTTTTCCTTGTTTTTTCCTCTGCGAATATCCATGCACATTTTGGAATTTGTGGTCTGATGGGAAGTGAAAGAGACTAGTCCTTTTGTTCACTCCCATCCGAATGGACACGTGGCTTGGGAGTACTTGTTTGCTCTCTGTACAATATGAGAACCATTCCAATCTTTAACTTAAAAAAAAATACTTTTATTTATATATATATATATATATATATATATATATATATATTATAGTTGTAGACTATGCCTATCAAAAAAAAAAAAAAAAACACAAACAAATTACGTAAATTGTACAATAGTAATGTTTTTTTTTTTTTTTATGTTAAATTATATACTTATTATTGATATTATAATTATTATATAATTAGCGGTAATCTCAAAATGGTACACCAGTATTGACTAATATTGAAATATATCATTTCATTGGTTAAACTGGTACACCCTCCAATACAAAATTGACTCCCTTGAATTTTTTATTTATTATTTGTGTGTGTGTGTGTGGATCTTGGGTTTAACGTTTGTATACAAAGCTAATGTCTTTCTCTATATTTGTTTTGTAAAGACTTTATTTTATTTTGTGTCTGTGACTGTTTATGGTTCCTTTTCATTGTTTAGAATTCAAACCCAATAAAGCTGAATGCAATTTTTCTCCCAAAAAAAAAAAAAAAAGAAAAAAAAATCAAACCAAACCAATTTTTTTGGACAGTGCTTTGATGTATACTTATAAAAGATTGATTTTTTCATGAGGACAGCTTTGGTTTGCTTTTTATGTTAAAATATCCACCCGTTATAACTATTGAATTATAAAGTAAAAAAAAAAATTTCTCAATACTTTTACTTATCAATATGTTAGAAAATTTACATAAGTACTATTAGTGTTATAAAATATGTAGAAACAAGTTTTTATTAAGTATTTATTTTAGAGAGTACTTACATTTCATTAATTGTAATATATTCTAATACCATAATTTTGCAAATAATTTCCTTTGGATCTTACTTTTTATAGTTTTTCTGTGCATCGCATGGGTCAACGACTAATTTAATATATTCCAATTCACCTAGGTAGGTCAACAAAGAAAAATTATTTGGCAGTCCAAATTAAACTAAACCAGACTTAGACAGTAATTGATGGTGCAAGTTTGTAATTTTTTGGGCAAGGATTTATCATGTTCCTACATTTAAAGAAGGTAGGCCTGATAATGGTGCAAGTACATAATTTATTGTTTTTGTTTATGGCCTTATTAATTTAATTTCAGCTTGATTTAATTTCTCTTGTAGAGCAGTTGATACCAATGGATAAGAGCTGGATGAAAAAACCTAGGCATTCAAAAGAGTATGTACAAGGGATTAACGACTTTCTGAAGTTTGCTTCCAAAGTAAAGACTATGGATGGGATGGTTTCATGTCCTTGTGAAAACTGTGTGAATTCAACTATGCTTGCTGTCAACACTGTACGGGATCACTTAGTATCTTTTGGATTTTGCAATGGTTATGAATGTTGGTTTTTCCATGGAGAACCCTTGACTACTGCAACAACTTCTTGTGAAACTAGTACAAGTCATGTCCAAGAGACCTTGAATGCACAAGAATTCTTGAATTCACAAGACATTTCCACTGAATATGGTGATATACCTAATATGATGCATGATTTATTGCGTGGCCACATAATGAATGAATCTGGAGATAATTATAATTCTTCAGAACCACCAGAAGAAGTCCCGAATGTGCAACAATCTAGGCAAGGTCCTAATCAAGATGCGCAAAGGTTTTATAGTTTACTTAAAGATGCTGATCAACATTTGTATGAAGGGTGCAAGAATTTTAGCAAGTTGTCTGCCATTGTGATTTTATATCAGTTAAAGTGCCTTAATGGTTGGAGCAATAAGTCTTTTACAATGTTGCTCCAGATTTTGAAAGATATGCTTCCTTTGGATGCGAAGTTACCGAAAGACACATATGAGGCTAAGAAAATTATTAAGGATTTAGGACTTGGTTATGAGAAGATTGATGCATGTATAAATGATTGTATGTTATTTTGGAAAGAGAATGCCAATGATGAAGAGTGTAAAGTCTGTCATACTTCCAGGTGGGCAACAAATGAGAATGATAAGAAGAATAGTGGAAATGATAAGGAGAATAATGGGAAAGGTAAGGAGAATAGTAGGAAAGATAAGGATAATTTGATGAATGCTTCATTCAAGACAAGAAAGAAAAAAGCTGCTAAAGTTTTGCGTTGGTTTCCTTTAAAGCCAAGACTACAAAGGTTGTTTATGTCTCCCAAAACAGCTTCTTCAATGAAATGGCATGCTGAGGGTCGCACAAATGACGGAGTAATAAGACATCCCGCCGATTCTCTTGCTTGGAAAACATTTGACAATCATTATGTAGATTTCTCATCTGACCCTCGCAATGTTAGACTTGGATTAGCAGCTGACGGATTTAATCCGTTTGGGAATATGAGTACTAGTCATAGTACATGGCCGGTCGTTTTGATTCCATACAATCTACCTCCTTGGATGTGCATGAAAAGATCTTCTTTCATGTTATCCTTGCTTATACCTGGGCCAAGTTCACCTTTAAATGATATAGATGTGTATTTACAACCTTTAATAGAAGAATTGAAGGAATTGTGGGATGATGGAATATCAACTTATGACGTGTCTTCAAATGAGAATTTCAAGATGCATGCAGCATTGATGTGGACGATAAATGATTTTCCTGCATATGGTGATTTATCTGGTTGGAGCACTAAAGGGGCCTTTGCTTGTCCTTCTTGTAATTTGAATACTCGATCTCAATGGTTAAAATATGGAGGGAAATACTGTTATATGGGTCATCGACGATTCTTGGAAGAAGATCACAGCTTCCGTAAAGATAGAAAATTTTTTGATGGGACTGATGAAATGGAAAAAGCCCCTGTTATACCATCTGGCATTGACATCATGGAGCAAACTGAAGGCATTAATTGTATTTTTGGGAAGAAAAAGACCAAAGTCCAAAAAAAAAAGAGAAAGAGAAAGGAAGATGTAGACCAAGAACCAAAAGGATGGAAGAAGAGAAGTATATTTTTTGAATTGCCTTATTGGGAGAATCACATGTTGCGGCATAATCTTGATGTGATGCATATAGAAAAAAATGTTACAGACAATGTACTTGGCACAGTGCTAGAATTGCCACGCAAGACTAAAGATAACTTGAAGGCACGTCTTGACCTAAAAGATATGGGTATAAGACATACACTTCACCCAGAAAAGAGGGGAGATGATAAGACATATATGCCACGATCTTGTTTTACAATGGTTCCAAAAGAAAAGGATAGTTTCTTGAGAGTTTTGAAGAAAATAAGAGTTCCAGATGGCTATGCTTCAAACATTTCACGTTGTATCCAACTTAAACAACGCAAAATTTTTGGTTTGAAGAGTCATGATAGTCACATTATAATGCAACAACTTCTTCCAATAGCAATAAGAGGAGCTTTACCAAAGAAAGTCAGTATGGCTTTAATGGATTTATCTTGTTACTTCAGAGAAGTATGTTCCAAAGTCCTACAAGTAGAAGATCTTGAGAAACTTGAGTCTCGAATTGCAATGACATTATGTGAATTGGAAAAAATATTCCCTCCTTCTTTCTTTACTGTCATGGTTCATTTAGTCATCCATTTGGCCACTGAAGCAAAAATTGCTGGACCAGTCCATTATCGGTGGATGTATCCCATTGAGAGGTAAGTCATAATTATTTAAAATTTTCAATTAAATCCATTATTCTGCTATTTATCTTCTGTTTCTAAATAGGTATCTCTTAAGACTTAAGTCTTATGTGCGTAATAGAGCTCATCCAGAGGCCTCTATTGCTGAAGGATACATTGCAGAAGAGTGCTTAATATTCTGCTCACGATATTTGGAATCTGTTGAGACAGTATTCAATAGACCCATTAGAAACGTTGATGATGCTACAGGAGCAATGTCGAATATTCAACTTGATTCAACTGAATGGGTACAAGCACATCGTTATGTTCTATTCAATAGCAATGAAATTATTCCATTTCGCGAGTAAGTAGTATTGATAAATATGATTCATATTTAAGCATGTTAATCAAATGATAACTCTTAATAATAACACATGCTACACTTGTTTATATAGGTTACACAAGGATCGAATAAAGAGCAGAATACGTCCACGTCGCGTACCAGAAGGAGTTATTAATAAGATCCATATAGAAGAGTTTTGTGACTGGTTTCGAAATTATGTAAGTAATTCATTACTAATATTTTTTTGCATACAATAGAAGTAGTATAAGGGTTACTTAGCTCATATTGATATATCATATATAATTTTAGGTTGTGGCCATGAGTAATACTGAGAAGGTGAAACTTACTGATAACGTTAGATGGCTTGCTGAAGGACCCAATACTGAAGCTAGACGGATGAAACGATATGTTGTCAATGGTACTAAATTCCGAACTAAAGATTATGAGGAAAATAAGAAAACTCAAAACAGTGGAGTCAGTGTAACAATAGAAGGAGGCATTACTTACTACGGTGTTCTATCTGACATAATTGAATTGAATTATTATGATAATTTGAGATACATATTATTCAAATGTGATTGGGTTGACGTTGATACAGGTAGGGGATATAAGATAGATGAATTTGGGTTTCCCCTTGTCAATTTTTCACATTTAATACATGTTGGGAAGAGAATGACAGATGAACCATTTATTTTGGCATCTCAAGCTTCACAAGTATATTATGTTGAAGATGAAAGAGACAAGGATTGGCTTGTTGTTGTCAAAACAAAACCAAGGGATGTGTTCGACGTTGGTAATGGCGATTTGAGTGATAATGATGTAGACATTTATTGTGATAATGAGCCATATGATATTGAAAATCCACATAATAATGCGAATGACAACCTAAATTGGGCTCGAAATGATGTAGATGGAACCATAGTCGATACACCACTTCCACTTGATGAAGAGAATTTTATGGATGATTCTGAGTCTGAAGAAGATTACTAGTCACAAGAGGTGTTTCATTGTTTTAGTGATTCTTGGTGATTAATGCTTTCAAGGGAGAATATTGTTTCATTGTAGCTTGCCTAATTAGTTTATCATTGCTTGAGTACTAGTCTATATTGTTTTTATTGTAATGTGTCTAGTGACTATTTTGGATTTGAAACAATAATATTGGTTGCAATATTTACTTTTTTAGTGTGAGCTTTTAAATTGTGGATTTAAAACAATATTTTCTTAGCTACTAGGACTAACCTTTTGCCAAGGTGTATGAGCCATTTTATTTTCAAAATTTTTATTAGAGTAATACATAAATAGCATTATACCTAGTCCAATAGCTTGTAATTTATACTCTTCTCATTTCTTTAGTGCTAGCTGAGTTCCCGCACGATGGGTGGGGAAACTTATTATTAGTTTTTCTCAATATTTCAATAATTTTAGCCAAGAATCTCGCAACTTAACTGGTTGTCACATTTCTAACAGTGACGTCCAAAGTTTAAATCCCCCACCCCAACAATCGATGTATAAAAAAAATTATTTCAATAATTTTTCCAGTAAAAAAATTGTAATATTTAGTTATTTTATATACAAAATTGAAAGATAGTAAGAATATTGCAGTGATTTGATTATACTATACATATGTGTGTGTGTTTTCAAAATTGAAAATTGCATAATATAGTAGCTAATATAGACAAACATGTTTCATGCCTACTAAAGAAAATGCAAATATCATTTGATTTTTTTTTTTTTTTACATTCTTGATTGTGTGTAACTAAATTTATTTTTTTTCCTTTTTGTTGGACATTGTTTCAGTTGTTGCAAAACCAACTTAATTTGAGCAAGAATACCATATTTCAAACCAATTGTTTCTCACATATAAAAAAATTCAATTGTTTCTAGTATAAATCTTAGAAAAATGATATTAAAATTTCATTATGCTTAAAATAAATAATAGAACAAAATAAACATATTTATTCTATTAGTAATCTTTCTAATCACATAGAATAAATACTAAAATGTTAGTTCCCCCCCCCCCCCCCCTCACACACACACACACACACACACACACACATATATTACATGTCACTAAAATGAGTTAGGAAATTATGGTCTTCTCAATAGGTGTTTGACACCACACTAAGATTGCTGAGGATAAACATCTTCACAATATAAACTAGTAGATAACAGTAGTACAATGGTTTGGGGGGTATTTTTATCATTTAGGGATTTTAGGGATTTTTTTTTTTTTTTTTTTGTCCATTGTAATCATTCCTAATGTATTTTGTAAATTTGGAGGTCTAGGGGTATATTGTTCATTTTGAAAATTTTAAAAATAGTTCTCTAGTTATGGACATTCTAGAGATATTTTGGTCATTTTATAATTCTAGGCGTATTTGTGTCATTCTGAGTATTTTAGGTGTATGATGATCTCATTAGGGTATTAGTTTTCTACATTGGAGTATAAAAAATAAAAAAATAAAAAAAGACTAAACTTTGTAGTTTTGTATTTAGAAAACACCTATAGAAGCACAAAAAATAAAGTATATTGCAGCAGTTGGGAAACCATTGCAAAAAAATAAAAAATAAAATTGTAGTTTTGTATTTAGAAATCACCTATAGAAGCACAAAAAATAAAGTATATTGTAGCAGTTGGGAAACCGCTATAGAAAAAAAAGTATATTATAGCGGTTACAAAAAAACCACTGCTACAAAGAGACTTATAGCAGCATTTGAAAATCTGCTACAATAAACCCATTATAGTAGCATTTTTTGTAAGTGCTACAAAAAAGACCGCTGTTTTAACTCATATTTTTTGTAGTGAGCTTGTACTTGTATTACACTTTACTTGTACCGCACACATATGTTTACTTGTACTGCACACATATGTCTCCTATATAAAGGCATCACATGTATATTTCTGAGGTACGAAATACAATACAAATCATTCAGTATTTCTAACATGGTATCAGAGCCACTGCTCTGACCTTTTCTTAGCAGTCTTATCTTTATTGATGTTACTCCACTCTCAACATCGCTTCCGCTATCACAACAGTTGCCGCAGCCTCTCGCCGTTGAACCCCCGACGCCCTCCAAGCATTGTCTTAGGGTTCCGGACCTGCAGCCGTTATCGCTGAGGAGTCCAACACCGCACAAGATCACTGCACGTGTCGTCACGCCTCGAATATTGCTCCGATCATATTTCTGGAGATATCACTGAGATCGTCTTGGAACGATCTAACTTTTGGTGAAAGCCTCGCAGTCATCGGAGTGCCCACGCGCCCTCACGCGTCGCCTGAAGATTCTGCGACTGTGCCACACGCGCCACACGCGCCGCACGTGCCGTCCTCAGGTAAGGCTAACGTCACCCTTGACGTCATCAGTGCCACGTCAGCCCTAGCTTACGTCAGCATCCAGTCACCTGCTGACGTCAACGCCACGTCATCCTGCTGACGTCATCCACGCTAACCGTTGACTTTGACCGTTGACTTTTCAGGGGTTGACTTTTTCAGTCCAGGTTCTCCTTACCCAGTTTTTCGCGTAGATTTCATTTTTGCAGTCTATTTTTGCATATTGTGTTTCTAAATGGATAAAAAGGATGTTTTTCTTCCTCGCCCCATCAATACTGTATTGGAGGGGAACAAGAATTACTTATCTTGGTCTCAAGCTATGCGCAGTTTTCTTAAGGGTCGCATGCTCTGGCAATACTGTACTGGTGCAATTACCATTCCTGTCAAGGGAGAAAGTGAAGAAGATGCTGCCTTCCTTGGTCGCATGATTGAATGGGATAGTCACAACCATATGATCCTCACATGGATTCGAAACACTTCCATTTCCTCCATCTCTAATCTGTTGGGCAGCTTTGACGATGCAAAATCAGCATGGGATATGTTGGCCAAAAGGTACTCCACTACTCACGGATCCATGAAATATCAATTGGTAGTTGAATTGCATCAACTTCGACAAGAACCAGGGCAATCCATCTATGACTACTATGATCAGCTTCGTTTCATTTGGGACCAAATTGACCTTTCTGATCCGATTTGGGCATGCTCAAAAGATGCTCAGCAATATGCTACAGTTAGAGATGAATTTCGTCTCTATGAGTTCCTGATGTCACTTCACAAGGACTTTGAGCCCATCCGAGGTCAGCTTCTTAATCGCAGTCCTCCTCCCTCTCTTGACACTGCTGTAAACGAGTTGGTTAGAGAAGAAGCTCGGCTTGCAACCCTTCAAGCCCAGAATAAGTTCAATGTTTTGGCTATTACTCCTTCTGCTCCTTTCATTGAGCAACCTCAGCAATCAGGTGATTCTTCTGGCTCTAACAATCGTCGCAAGCAGACCAACAAGAAGTTCTGCAATTATTGCAAGCGTCCTGGCCACACCATTGAGACTTGTTACCGTCGCAACAAATCTACTGTTGCTGTTGCTAATACTGAGCCTACTCCGCCAATGCCTTCCATTTCATCTGAGTCCCAGTCTTCTGGATCCACTATCAACCTTTCCCCCACTGAACTACAGGAGATCATAGCTCAGGCTGTTCGTATGGCTGGTAATGCATCTCTTTCCACTGCTCTCTCAGTTCTGCCCGGTAAGTCTCAAACTTGGCTTTTTGATTCTGCTTGTTGCAATCACATGACACCTCACTCATCCTTATTCTCCAAACTTGACCCTGCACCACATCCTCTTAATATTCATATAGCTGATGGTTCCACCATGCATGGGAATAGTCTAGGTTTTGTTTTAACCTCTAACCTCTCTGTTCCTGGGGTCTTCCATGTACCTGACCTATCCTATAATTTGTGCTCTGTGGGACAATTAGCTGAACTAGGATATCGCCTTATTTTTGACTATTCTGGGTGTATTGTGCAGGATCCGAGGACGGGACAAGAGCTTGGGACCGGTCCTAGGGTTGGGCGTATGTTTCCCGTGGACAATCTTCATCTTCCACCTGTTGCTCCTGTCTTTATTGCTGCTACAGCTGCTGCAGTTTCTTCCTTACCTTCTCTTGCACTTTGGCATTCTCGTCTTGGTCATGCCTCATCTACTCGGGTACAACGTTTAGCTTCTAAGGGTCTGTTGGGTTCTGTGTCCAAAGACAATTTTGATTGTACTTCTTGCCAGTTAAGAAAACAGCCAGCTTTACCTTTCAATAATAGTGAATCTATCTCTAATAGTATTTTTGAGTTAATTCATTCTGATGTTTGGGGACCTTCTCCTGTTACTAGTATTGGTGGATCTCGTTATTTTGTTGTTTTTATTGATGATTATTCTCGTTATAGTTGGATCTTTCCTATGAAATCTCGTTCTGAAATCTTACCAATATACAGTAACTTTGCAAAAATGGTTGAAACACAATTCTCCAAACATATCAAAACTTTTCGTTCTGATAATGCTCTTGAATATACTCAATATGCTTTTCAAGCTCTGTTACATTCCTATGGTACTGTACATCATCTAACCTGTCCAGGCACCTCTCAACAAAATGGTCGAGCCGAAAGAAAACTTCGTCATATTCTTGACATTGTCCGTGCTCTTCTTCTTTCTGCTAAAGTTCCTGCCCCATTTTGGGGTGAAGCTGCTCTTCATGCTGTTCATGCCATTAATCGCATTCCAAGCACTGTCATCCATAATCAGACTCCGTATGAGCGCCTTTTTGGGTCACCCCCTGACTATCATTATCTTTGCTCTTTTGGATCTGCTTGTTTCGTTCTTCTTCAGCCTCATGAGCACAACAAACTTGAGCCTCGATCTAGACTTTGTTGTTTCCTTGGTTATGGTGAAACTCAAAAAGGGTATCGGTGCTATGATTCTGTCTCTCATCGTCTTCGTGTTTCCCGTAATGTTGTCTTTTGGGAACACCGCTTATTTGTTGAACTCTCTCATTTTCGTTCTTCCCTAACTAACTCTTCTGTTTTAGAAATCTTTCCAGATGAGTCTCTTGTTCCTTCTGCAGATACTCTTGATCCTCCTTTGGACTTCTCTATTCCATCTCCAGATATTTTTGATGATTTTCCTAGACAGGTTGTAGATGAACAGGTTGATGACGAGCTACCCCACCTTGAGCCTAGGTCCCCTGCTCCTGCTCCGCCTGAAGATCCTCCACAAGACATTCCACCTCGCCACTCAACCAGGGTAAGATCCATTCCTGCACATTTACTTGACTATCATTGTTACACTGCCCTTGTTACACTCCATGAGCCTCAAACCTATCGTGAGGCCTCTACTGACCCTTTATGGCAGATTGCAATGAAAGAGGAAATAGATGCATTAACCAAAAATCATACTTGGGATCTGGTTACTCTCCCTCCTAGTCAGTCTGTGGTTGGTTGTAAGTGGATCTATAAGATCAAGACTCGCTCTGATGGGTCCATTGAGCGCTACAAGACTCGTCTTGTTGCAAAAGGTTTTACACAGGAGTATGGGATTGATTATGAAGAGACTTTTGCTCCAGTTGCCCGTATCTCCTCTGTTCGTGCCCTCTTAGCTGTTGCAGCTGCTAGTAAATGGGACCTTTTTCAGATGGATGTTAAAAATGCCTTCCTTAATGGGGATCTGCATGAAGAAGTCTATATGCAACCTCCTCCTGGTCTTTCTGTTGAAACAAACAAGGTTTGTCGCCTTCGACGTGCACTTTATGGCCTTAAACAAGCTCCACGAGCTTGGTTTGCCAAGTTCAGCTCCACCATCTTTCGCTTGGGTTACACTGCCAGTCCTTATGATTCTGCCTTATTTCTTCGTCGCAATGATAAAGGCACCATTTTGCTTCTCCTATATGTGGATAACATGATCATAACTGGTGATGACCTCAGTGGCATTCAAGAACTCAATGATTTTCTTAGTCAGCAGTTTGAGATGAAAGACCTTGGACATCTTAGCTATTTCTTGGGTCTTGAGATCACTCGTTCCACAGATAGTCTTTATATTACTCAAGCCAAGTATGCATCTGACCTTTTATCTCGAGCTGGACTCACTGACAGCAAGACTGTTGACACTCCAGTTGAACTTAATGCGCATCTAACACCCTCGGGGGGGAAACCATTGTCTAATCCCTCTCTTTACAGACAATTGGTTGGCAGCCTAGTTTATCTCACAGTTACTCGTCCAGATATTTCTTATGCTGTTCATCAGGTGAGCCAGTATCTGTCTGCTCCACGATCGACTCACTATGCTGCTGTTTTGCGCATTCTACGATACCTGAAGGGCACTCTCTTCCATGGCCTTTTCTACTCAGCTCAGTCTCCTCTTGTACTCCGTGCATTCTCTGATGCTGATTGGGCAGGAGATCCCACTGATCGCAGGTCCACTACAGGTTATTGCTTTCTCCTTGGTTCTTCTTTGATTTCTTGGCGAAGTAAGAAACAAACTTTCGTGGCCCGCTCCAGTACTGAAGCAGAATATCGTGCTCTTGCTGACACCACATCTGAGCTCCTTTGGTTACGATGGCTTCTTAAGGATTTGGGTGTGTCCACATCCTCTGCTACTCCCCTTTATTGTGACAACCAGAGTGCCATTCATATTGCTCACAATGACGTCTTCCATGAACGGACTAAACACATCGAGATTGATTGTCATTTTATCCGTTATCATCTTGTCCATGGTGCTCTCAAGCTTTTCTCCGTCTCCTCCAAAGATCAACTTGTAGATATCTTCACCAAGGCACTTCCTAAGGGACGCACTCGTGATTTGGTTCACAACCTCGAGCTGGTCTCACATCCACCTTGAGTTTGAGGGAGGCTGTTAATGTATATTATGTTATGTTATGGGCCATAGGCCCAGCTAGTTTACTTGTATAGCACACTTGTACTTGTACTACACTTTACTTGTACCGCACACATATGTTTACTTGTACTGCACACATATGCCTTCTATATAAAGGCATCACATGTATATTTCTGAGGTACGAAATACAATACAAATCATTCAGTATTTCTAACATTAATTTATTAGCATTTCATAGTAAATTTTATTTTTTGAGAATCCAAACGCAAAGGCCTTGTATTATTGAAAAAGAAACAAAGAGTATTATACAAAGAGTCACGTGTGACAAATGCAACTATATCATCGAGGATAGTATTATTATTGTCGTTGATGGGAACAGGACAATATTATTGTTGATGATTTTTTGTTATTAACTAGCGTTGGCTGCTCGTGCATGACATGTGTTGCCCCAGTAGTGACAAAATTAATATAGATTTTGTGTGTGAAACCGTGAATTTTGGCTCACTCAATTTGATTATATTAAAAAAGAAGTCTAAGAATACAACAAAATATCACAACATCTTCCCAATATCTTCATTTTTAGGATTCGAATAGATATTTTTTTATTTTATTTAAGAGAAATGCTACATTCATAACATTTTTAGAACAAATTCTAAATGATAAGTTATTATTGATTTTAAGCTGATAACATTGTTATTGTTATTTTCAAAACATTTATTTTTAGTTGTGGTTAGTCACAGTCTGATATTTTATTATTTTATTTCAACTTGTAAGAAATTGATACTTCAATATTTGTAAAAATATTGCGAAATTTGTTGTATCGGTATAACAATATATATGCCAACTTACATAAATATTTAAAAGAAAAAAAAACACAAACCAATTACTGGGGAAAAAAAAAAACTTTAGGCATAGTAGAAATTAATGTTAAAATGTTGTGGATTTAGCATTTTTTTCTTTGATCTATAAGAAACTAAGATCTCAATAATTGTGAAATAAATGTTTTGAGACTGTGACTAACCACAACTAAAAATAAATATTATGATAATAATAAGTGTTGTAATATTTTCTTAAAAAATTTATTTTTAGTTGTGGTTAATCACAGTCTCATATTTTGTTATTTTATTTCGACTTGTAAGAAATTAGCACGTCAATAATTGTGAAAATATTGTGAAATTTGTTGTGTTAGTATAACAATATACATGCCAGCTTACATAAATATTTCAAAGAAAAAAAAAACACAAACTGATTACTGGAAAAAAAAAAAAATTTAGGTACTGTAACTATAGTGCTAGTTGAATAAATCAAAAGCATTATAACTCCAGTGCTATCCATCAATAATAGCTTACTTGTAATTTATTGTGAAATTAATGTTAAAATGTTGTGGATTTAGCATTTTTTTATTTGATATATAAGAAACTGAGATTTCAACAATTGTGAAAATATTGTGATAACAATAAGTATTGTAAATTTTTTTTATAAAAAATTTATTTTCAATTGTAGTTAGTTACAGTCTCATATTTTATTATTTTATTTTAACTGGTAAGAAATTGACACGTTAATAATTATGAAAATATTGTAAAATTTGTTGCGTCGATATAATAATATAAATGTCAGCTTACAAAAGAAAAAAAAAAAACACAAACCAATTACTAAAAAAAAAAAAAAAACTTTAGGCACTGTAGTTAGTATCAGTTGAATAAACAATAGTTGAAAAAAAAAAAAAATCACCAAACCAAATCACTGTTGCAGCTACGGTGCTGTACAGTGCCAACATTCTGGATGCACGGTACGAACTACTGTAGCGGCATAGCTGCTTTTATTATAAAGAAAAGTTCTGGGTTCGCACGTGGTGACGGTCCTGCTTAAGATTGATGGACTCGTACTTCATACTCAAGCTGCCTTTTATGTTACATAACTAACATGGCCGAAACTTGGCCCGTTACATTTAAGCTTGAATCATTGAATGCCTGATGCGTCAGCATTACCTAGGTCAGGCATCATAAAGGTTTCTTTTTTTTTTTTTTTAAATTTAAATTAATGATTAGTATTAGTTTTATAAATTGAATTGTAGTCCATAAAAAATATTAATTCATAAATTTATTATTTTGTTGAATGAAGTGACATCGATCATAATAATTTTTTTTTGGGTAATCCAATCATAATAATTATCATCTTAATTTATTAGCATTTCATAGTTGTTTTTTTTTTTTTTTTTTTTTTTTTTTTTTTTTTTTTTAAATTTAAGAATCCAAACCCAAAGGCTCTGCATTATTGAAAAAGAAATAAAGAGAACTGCAAAGAGTCATGAGTGACAAGGGAAACTATATGATCGAGGATGGTATTATACCAAACTTGTAACTCACTACCAAACTTAGAGCTAAAAAATGGGCGTTGGGGATGTTTTGCTACAAGGACTAAAAATGTGAGAACGGCTCAAATCTCTCCTTGGGTTTTTTCGAGGTGTTTATTGTGGGGAATCAAGTCCAAAATTTCAAATGTATAATGAACAAAAGGTTAATGGTGCATTGATAAGAGAGAATCAAAATGCTAATTACAAAAGTGTAGAAAAAGTATAAAAAAAATAACATGTTTGAAATTTCGACCTATAGTTATCGAGAAGAGGAAATTGAGAGGGGTTGTAAGGAAGAGAGGGAAGGTTTCCCTGTACCTATATTTCTACCCCTAAGGTTCAGAATTGTGAGAATGTTTCCTGACTTAGTGGGTTTTTGCTCTCAAGTTTTAGCTCTATAGGGAAAACTTGGTTCAACAGGTCTGAAATTTCGACTCATAGTCACGGAGAAGAGGAAATTGAGAGAGATTGCGAGGAAGAGAGGGAAGGTTCCCTTGTACCTATATTTCCACCCAAGCTTCGGAATTGTAAGATTGTTGATTGGCTAAATGGGCTTTTGCTCTGAAGTTTCAAGTATGTGGGTAGAACGTGGTTAGTTGATTTTGAATCTGATTGTGGCATTTTGTATTGAAGTTAAGGTGCTCTAAGTGACTGTTTTTGGTCAATAGAAAAGGCTTTGAACCCTAAGGTATGAATCAAAGAAGTTATGGTCAAATTTGATTTAATTGGATAAGAGGGATGCCTTGCTTTTTGCATAATTTGGGAAATAAAATAGCCTAAATTCATGGGTTGGTGTTTCCTAGACATGGCAGGTCCTTGGAGATTGCATTCGATTGTTGCAGTAGACAAGGCTAGCTACTTAAGGTCAGCTATGTGTTTTAGGCAAAAAATGGTATAGTAGAAAAGTTGGGCCATAGTTACCTAGAGCATAAAAGTTGTTTTAGGGTGGAAATTTCGAGTACAAGACCTCCTCCATGAGCCTAAGGTGCTACTAGTGTCCTTTGTCCACTTGGTAGCACGTATGTGTTGGGCTTATGCAAAAGATTCAAAAGAAACTAACTTATACCTTCCAAACCACACTTCCTCAATTTTCTCCATAAGTTATATGGGCTTGGGCCATGCTTAAAAGAATAAAATAAAATATAATTTATGAATTGAGCCTATAATGAAGTCAAGCTTGGTTGAATTGGGCTTGTATAAAATGTGTCGCAAATTGAGTATCAACAATGGGCAACTAAATTGCCTATACGTTTCACATGGGAAAAACTACAAAACTAGAACTCTCTAGCTAAAAACACAGCATCTTGAACCACATGCCCATACTTTGAGTGAGATGAATCCTCATGCTGAATTGCTTGGATAATCACCTCAGCATCACCCTTCACTATGCACTGAACTGCCCCAAGATCCTTTGCAAAGATGGCATGCTAGAAGTTCAACTATTGTTGCCGAGGTGGGGAGCTTGATTCGTTGAGACAAAGCACCAATAACAGCCCTTGTGGAGTTTCGAACAACACCACCTATGCTTGTATAGTAAATTGGTAGTAATTTTAGTTATTTTCAAATAAAAAAAAATCATGGATTCACCCCTCCCCTTTTAGGCGTGTGCGCGTGGGGGATTTGAAGGCAAAATTTTATTGATGATGGGCAATAGTCAACACCTTCATTGTTGTCATCAACAGTTGACCAAAGATTAATGGGCCATTTGGTTTGTATTTTTAAACAACATTTTTTAGTTTTTAAACAGCATTTCACGCATTTCAACACACTTTTTCACCCACACGTATTTCAAAAAACTACAAACAACAATTTTCAAACTACTCTACCAAACACCCCCTAAGTGTCCACCTCGACCATCAACCTAGTTCCCATATTCAATAAATAAAAAATGTGATTTGTTGGTCATAATTGTATAGAAAGTACACCACTATCACCCATAATGGTTATGAACCTTGAGTCTCTAACAACAGTTACCACTGACGCTCCTACTAAATTCTACTAAGGGAAAATGGGGACATTTGCAGGAATAATGGGTTTAGTGAATTCCCAACTTAGGCATCAGAGAAGTTTAGGGTCTTTTGGCTAATATAGTGATACTACACAAGTGTCCTCTGATTCATGTTTTCCCATTACAAATCTTTTAAAGATCTAGATTTAGATGAGTGGCCATTAAGGATTTTTTGCAGCATCAATTGATATTGTAAGAAAAAGTGATGCAAAAAGTATAGTAAGAAAGAAAATGCTCCCAAATGTATGGATGGGACCATAGGCCTAAAGCCATGAGCAATATTGATCACAACCTAAAAAACAATGCTCTCTCTCTCTCTCTCTCTCTCTCTCTCTCTCTCTCTCTCTCTCTCTCTCTCTCTCTCTCTCTCTCTCTCTCTCTCTCTCTCTCTCTCTCTCTCTCTCTCTCTCTCTCTCTCTCTCTCAATATAAAGTAGTACACTCATTCGAGGCTAAATACAACTTGGGTAACAATTTTGTCCCCATACCATGTACGATCGAGATCTACCTAGCCTCCAACGTTTTTCATTTGTTGTCGTGTGGCCTGTGCTCGATAAGGATCCCCTTGCTTTTTGGTGACACTAGTTTGATTTGTAAATAATTGGTTAAAATGCAAAATTGACTCTCTAAGTTTTTTTAGATTTAATTTTGGTCCTCTAACTTTTTTTTTTCCGTTTATTTCAGTCCCCTAATTTTCAAGTTTATTTAATTAAGGATTTTTCATCAATTTTAGTTAAATGTTGTGGTTAATTTTTCAAATTTTTAAATATTTCTTCAAAAATTTTAAATTAAAAAAAATTCAATTAATGATTGAAAAATATTTTCTAGATTTTTTTTTTCAAGAATGTTAATAAAAGTTGATAGAAATGCTTTAATTCAAGAAATCTGAAACTTAAATAATTGAAAAAAACGAAAATAAAGTTAAAAAATTGAAATAAAGTATGAAGAATAATTCTACCATCGTTGAAAATCTTTTAGCGTACGATATGACAAATAAAAACCATTTCTGAAATTCCAAATGGCCCATGTAATGGTTCCTTACAACTCGAATTCATTTTTTGTCTGGATCTTCCTTAGCCGTCCACACGTTTTGGGCTAAGGGCCCACACCGACTCACCCTCTTGCTTGCATATCTGAGCTTCTTGGGTAGCACATTTTTCGAAGCGGGCATATGAAAATTTTGTTTAGGCCATTGGGTTTGTTTGTTTTATATATTAAAAAAAAAAAAAAACCAGTTTATAGTACGGGAAAACCCATCTGACCCGCACGTTGATCCGACCCGAAAGTTAAATGGTTTGGGTCGGGTATTGTCCTTCGAATTTGGGTCAGATTAATGGGTCCAAGTCTAGATTTTCCAGAAGGCCCAGGAGTATATTTGAGAATTGAGTTTTGTGGACTATAGCAGTAGAAACTTCTGGTCCATAAGGGCCGTAACTGAAAGAAAAATCAAACAAGAAATGATCGTGAATCCATGACTGAAAGAAAGTTCTAAACAAATTATAATGAAACGAGCGCATATAAGTCAGCTCGAGTTATATTTGGTGTAGTTTTTTGTGATGTTGTAGACTTATAGTACTGAATAACTTTTGTTTTTCGTTTCTTGGTTTAATAAAAATGACCATACGTTAAGAAAAATGTAATCTTTAAAAGTATAATTTTTAATATTTTTAGATTCTAGAAAATGTATTAGTCTTAGATCGGATAGTAAATATCAAAATGATATTACATAGCTTTGTAGTTTAGATATTTTTTCATTTTAAGAAATTGTTCTAGATCAAGATCCCAATTCCATGCTTAAAACAAGTACAAGAAGCACACAACAGTTCTAATTGAAATGCCCCAGTAGTTCTAAATTGGTTACACCATGCATATACTTGGACATTAAGACGGGGAGTGAGATGGACTTCAAGTGGGGTGGCTTTGAAGTTGGTTTGTCTTGCTTTCTCGATCATGTCCACGGGTTCATTTGCAGGGGTTGAAATTTCCAAAGCATGCAACAAGGTAACTAATGTGAGTTGCATAACTTGTAATGGTATGTATTCGAAATTTTGGCCCCCTAACATCAACATCCTAGTGGATTGTAAGGAACCTTTCAGGTCGAAATTCATTTGGATCTGACCACACATGTAGGTCTCAATGGAGCTTTGGAAGATTAAAAATGAGTCGAGTGCCTGCTGGGACACGATAACCAGCCAAAGTACAGTCTTCAATGGACTCCTATGGCACTAAGAGTGTTGCTGTAGGATATAAACGCATTGTTTCTTTGATAACAACTTGGAAATAGACCCAATGTTTCATGTCTGATTCCTCTATGAGCCTTTCTCTACCAACTTGGAGGTCTAATTCTTGATGGACTTTCCTTAGGACTTCATAGTTGTTGAGAGAGCCCATGTGAATGTTACTGTTGTTGTGTTTGTACCCGCTAAGATAAGGGCCTACAAAAAGTGTACAGAGTTATTTGATTAAAAAGGAGTCAAAAAATGTCTTTAAGCCCAAAAAAAAAAAAAAAATTTAATTATTTTAAAATATATAAGTTAGGTTTAAACAAATAGGCTAATGTTTTTTAATAATTTAATTATTACATCAAGTAAAATAAGAGATTTGAATTTGAATTTTAATTCTCTTTGTAAAGATTTCGAAATAGTATTAGTGAACTCTTTCAGCTCAAATAAATTAGTTTATACAATGGGTCCATGTACGGGTTGAGATTTAAGAATCCAAAAGTATATCATGTCTCACTTATGGCTTCATATAGGAATAAAATGTTTTAAGTTTGGGAAATTGGTTTTTTAGTATCTTATTTATATTAGTCGACAAGTATATATAAATCCTTTTTCTTGTTTATCAACTTGTATTGATATCTTTCTATCAGAAATAAAACTTGTATTGGTATCTTATTTATAAAAGATCAGCATAGAAGAATGATATGAAATGCCAGGTTATATTGAGAACACAATTTGTTCGAATTCTTTTTTTCTTGTTTATCATGAACTTGGTTTGGCATGATCAGATTACCTCTTTGGGTCTTTTCTATAAGATTCAAGTATTGAATATTGACACTAATAGTAGAATTATTTAAAGTCTCTGAATCATCTCTAACCCCTGGTCTGCACTGCACTAACTGATGTTGATTTTGTATTAAAAAAAAAAAATCAAGTTTAATTCATAACTAATAACTCCTTTTCATGACCTACCGTGAGCTAGCATTTTTTTGATTAAATATTCAGTATCATATATTTGCAGAATCTTATATAAGACAATTAATTATCATCAAATTTTTGTGCCACTCTCGCTTTTCTAAAGTGGTAGACCCTCCCATAAGTTATTTTTTTTAGGATTATCTCTAAGTAAGCCATATTAATCAAAACAGAACTCGACAATCCCACTTCCTTAGTGCTAATTTTATTCAAGATAAGCATGCATGACAGAATGAGCCTATGAGGGCATGACACGCATAAAGTTTAAATTATTGGAGCACCGACATTTGGATAAACTTATCAATCAATCTCACTTGCTTAGACTGACTATTTAGGGAATGAAATAATTTTTAGTCATTTGCTTTGCTCCCATTCATAGAGGCCAATAATTTGTTGAAATTTTTGGAAAGTGAGAAAAAAAAAAAAAAAGTAAAAAATTTTAACATAGAATTTGTTTTTGCTGAATAATATGTTAACATATAATTATTGATCTGGACCACCTCCTATGCTATTTTCAAGGTGTTGAGCGTATGATACTATCTAATTATGTCAACAAAATTATTGTCACATCTAAACTGCTATATATAGGAAGAAAGAGACATATGTTATCTTGTGATCTAGAGAAACCTAGCATTAGGTTTAAGGTAGAAATCTTCTCAAAAAAAAAAAAAAAAAAGTTTAAGGTAGAAATTATTTTTTAAGTGATGTTGGAAATATTATAAATTTTACTAAATAACGTTACAAACAAATGTGTCAATAATCATAGAAGAGTGATGTTAGATACACTATAAATTTTACTATATAAACTAAAATATTATTCAAATAAAAGTGATTTCTTTTTTTAGTATGAATAAAAAAGTAATTCAAATATTCAATTATTTATAGTAATATTATTTAAATGGTACCAATCATATTCATGAACAAATGATTTGAAATAAGTGAAGGTTATATATATATATATATGAAATAAGAAGACTATAAAAGCCATTTTCTATACTATTATAGAAGGCTTACAAACTAATCTAACAATCGATGTGATTGGTAAAATATTATCAACATAATATATAATTTTTTATTCTTGTTTAAAAATTAATACTTCAGTTTATAAAATTTATATACTAAAATTTGTAATAAGTGTAGCATCACTCTATGAGATATTCCTAGAATGTCATGGAGGAGCATTTAGATAATCTACCAATCTCAACCATGAACTGAACTCCTATGTCTACTAGAATGCATACTTGATATTATTGGATGAATGATAAGAGGTTTTAATGTTCATTATATTCAATATATGCATTAATTAATAGGATTATGAGTGGCTTACTAGGCAAGTAGATTTGATGATTGTATCAGCATCATAAAGTCTCATCATCATCATCTGCAACATTGGGCTACATCACATCTATAAAGTCTTGGTGTTCTTTCACCTCGCCTGAAATTTTCACTTGCTTACGTTTTTCTAGCCGTTGTCCAACTATATGATCCAATTTTTTTTGCTGTATTCTTCATGGCTTTTTTGTACCCTCCCAAGTCAAAGCACCTTAGATATGGTATTGCATCTGACAACACAAATGCCAATAGGGGCCATAAGGGCTGACTCAAAACATGGCGCCATAGTTGTAACCCAAGAGATCTGCGGTTAAGAATTTTGGACGGCTGGCAAAGCCTTTGTCATTGGTAGTGAAACACTTTTTGGTTATCTCCTAATTGCTTGCTACTAGAGTTCGATGCACACCCATGATAGTGGAGATTGGTCTGTACTTGTCAGCCATATTACCCAAGGTTAATTATATGGGGTGGTTGTGACCTAAGAAGCACGGGTGCGTTTCGGGACTCGGGTGCGGGTGCGGGTGCGGGTGCGGGACTCGGCAATTTTTAAAAAAGGTGGGTGCGGGTGCGGCGGGACTCGGCGATTAAAAAATTATTAAAAATATATTTATTTATATTTTTAATATATTGCTAAGCACACTTTTTCACATTATATAAACATATACCAATTTAAGAGCAATAGTAGATAATAATTAAAACAAGATGTTCATAAATTCAATACAACCCACAAGATTAAAACTAAAACATTCCATAAAAAGTTAAAACATTCCATTAAACCCAGCACAGAGAAAAGAGAAATAGAGACTAAAAGAGAAGTAAAGAAAAGAGAGAGCAAACCTGAAGGAAGAACACGGCAGAGTGTCTGACTTTTTTTTTTTTTTTTTTTTTTTTTTTTTTTTTTTTTTTTTTTTTTTAATTTCTGCCGGAACCGGAAATTTCGGCCGGAACCGGAAATTTCGGCCGGAATCCGAAATTTCGGATTCGGCCGAATCGGCCGATACGGACGATACGGCCCGAGTCGGCCCGATTCGGCCCGATTCGCGCCGCGTCGGCGCGCGTCGGCGCTGCCACGTGGCAGGACGCGGCCCGACGCGGCACGGACTCGCGGTCAGCGGCGTCCCTGCCGCGTCGCCGCGTCCGGCCGAGTCCGACACCGGTGCGGCTCCTCTGGAGCCGCGTCGGTGCTTCAGAGGTTGTGACCCTCCTAATAGGCGGAGGTGGCCAATCAAAGGCCACGAACCGCCAACTTCAAGTGGAGCTATCTTTTTAGTAGCAATTCTTTGAAGTCTTCTTGATATCCGATTAGAAACAGGAAAAAGGCGAATACGATGGCCACAGAAAGTTGTTAAGAAAGGGTACGAGAAGAGCATGTGGGTTTGTGTTGTGATAAGGTTAGGCAACACCGCAACAGAAATTATCTAAGTACGGACATCAATCACAATTAGGGGTGTTTTTTGGGCTATTTTTATTGCTGCACTTTGTGATGCAGTTTAGCCAAAATTGTAATCGCACTATATTTTATTTTTGCGGTTACACGTGCAGTACAATGTAATTTATAATTTAGCTAAAACTATAACTGCATTGTACTTAATTTTTGCGGTCATATGCGGTGCGGTGCGGGGTAGTTTAAAATTTAGCTAAAACCATAATTGCATTGTACCTTATTTTTGCGGTCACATATGCAATGCGGTGTATAAGATGCAGCTTGAATGATTTAAAGTCGGTATATTTTTCAAATTTTGAGCTTTTCTTACCAACACAAAACTAATTTTGCCCTTTATTTTGGGCTAAATTTTAAATTGTTGAGTTAGTTTTTTTCTTTATTTTGGGTTGACTTTCCTAATTAACGCTTGCTAGGATTATTAAACTATTAATAATATATTTAATATTAAAAAAATATATTATATATATAAAAAGGGTACGGTGTGATGCGGTGCGGTGCGGTGCACTGTTACTTGCGGTTTGGTGTGATTACACAATTTTGCAGGTAATTTTGGTGCGGTTTTTACAGTTTGTGCAATTTGGTGAACATCCCTAATCACAATAATGGCTAATTTATTAGCATATAATATCAGGTCAAAGATCAATCTTCACTTCACCATTTAAATGAATGTGAAAAACAAATTCGTAGGTGAAACACGTTTCATTATTTAAATGTAGTAAAATCTATTTCAAATATTTTACTATTAGTCCTAGTCTTGAATCAAAGTTTCAAATTAATTCCTATAAAAAAGGTTTTCAAATCAATACCAGATCTGCCTGACTTAATACAAATTTTAAGTTTTATTTATAAATGAGATTAGTTAGTAGAAAGTTTAAGAGAAAAAAAATCATTTTTTTCTCTCTTTTACTATTCATGTATGGGAGTTATATGATAAATTTTATTAATTTTTAATAAGCAATTTCGTTTCATATAATTATAAAATTACGATGTAACAAGATTTTAATAGACAATTTAAATATAGAATATATTTTAAAATTATTTAAAAAATATGTATAAAAATAATTTCTTGTAAAATTATAATGTTTCAAAAGTAAAATATTAGAAAATGAACAAAAAGTCAAACATTTTTTATTTTATATAAGATTATGGATTATAGATACAAAGTAGTGTAGTTTCTCAAAAAAAAAAAAAAAAAAGTAGTGTCATATGTTTCAAATCTGATTCTATTCTTATAATAAAAAGAATTCTTTTTAAAATTTTTATTAAATAATAATAATATATTTTTTATGGTTGCGATGATAGCCTATGATGTTTAGTATTTATATATTTAAACCATGGTTTAACCAATAATTTGCAAGAGCCCGACTTCCTTTCATATCTATGATAGCTTTAGGCCCAGCCACATAAGTCAATAAAACCTACCTTTGCCTTCAATATATTGCCAAGATGATTGTAGACCAGCACCAGGCCCATATAATGCGTGTTAAAAGATGATTGTGGACCATACATGTGTCACACTATCTAGTAAATGAAAACTTGGAATTATGCTCAAAACAAGTACAAAAAGTACACCACTTGCAGGTAGTTACAATGATAACCATAACAAGGCCTCGGTGGTATGCATTATTTATTGTCGTGCATAGAGTCAATGAGGGGCTCGTTGAAAACATTCTTTTACCATTCAACAAAAAAAAGAAAGAAAAAAAGAAAAATACAAAAGTACCCTAACAAATGAAAATGCCTTAGTAGTTCGCATTTTTATTATATATAATATCTAGTCAAATTATGTATATACTTGGGCAGGAAGGCGAGGAGTGACATGGACTTCAAGTGGGGTGACTTTCAAGTTGGTTTGTCCTGCTTCCTCACTCATGTCCACAGGTTCATTTAACGGGGTCGAGATTTCAAAAGCATGCAACAAGGTAGCTAATGTGAGTTGTATAACTTGTAGTGCAAATGATATCCCAGGGCACACTCTTCTACCACTACCAAATGGTAAGTATTCGAAATGTTGGCCCCTAACATCAACATCCTTGTGGGTTGTAAGGAATCTTTCAGGTTGAAATTCATTTGGATTTGACCATACATTTGGGTCTCGATGGAGCTTTGAAACATTAACAATGAGTCGAGTGCCGGCTGGTACATGATAGCCAGCCAAAGTACAGTCTTCAGTAGACTCGTGTGGCACTGAGAGTGATGCTGCAGGATATAAACGCATTGTTTCTCTGATAATAGCTTGGAGATAGACCAAATTTTTCATGTCCGATTCCTCTACTTGCCTTTCTCTACCAACCTGGAGGTCTAATTCTTGTTGGGCTTTCCTTAAGACGTCATAATTGTTGAGAAGTAAGGAGAGAGCCCATGTTAATGTTATTGTTGTTGCGTCTGTACCTGCTAACATAAGGACCTACAGAAAGTAGAGAATAAGAATCTTTAAGCAAATAAGTTAGTTTTGAACCAATTTAATTTGGACTTATCCATGTTCCAATTTGTTAAGTGTATTAGACACAAGCCGTATCATTTATTTCGAAGTTATCCGAATTACGTCAAAACAGAATTACAGAGTCGACAACCCCACTCTGGCACTTCCTACAAATTACTAATAAGACAAGAATAACAAAAAAACTCTCAAAATCTCAAAATGTAGTCCAATCTACATGTATTTAGCAAATTAAAAAAAAAAAAGGCTTAAATTTCCTCTTTCTTTTGGCGGTTTGGTCAATTACTAACTTTTATTCAAGATAAAAATGCATGAGTGCATGCATGTACATGCATAAAGTTTGAAATATTGGAGCACCAACATTTGGATGAACTTATCAAACAATTTCACTTGCTTCACTGACTCTTAATATATATGTGTGAGAATTAATTAATGGGGTTATGAATAGCTTACCAAGCTTGTAGCTTTGATGATTCTATCAGCATCATAACTGGAAGTCTCAGCATCATCGTCAGTGACATTGGACAACATCACATCCATAAAGTCTTGGTGTCCCTTCACCTCACCTGAAATTTTTGCACGCTTATGTTCTTCTAGCCATTCTCCAACGATATAATCCAATTCTTTTCCTGTTTTCTTCATTGCTTTCTTGTAGCCTCCCAAGTCCAACCATCTTAGATATGGTATTGCATCTGACAACACAAATGCCCCAGTCAAATCGAAAAAATCTCTCAAAGCCTTTCGACGTTGATCATTCTCCTCATTCTCTAAATTGGTCACAGCTCCACTAAATCGCTCTCCTACAACAGTCTTCAATACAACGTTTAGGGTTGTGTAACCAAACCATCTTTTCATCTCCACTGGTACGTTTTCACTCTTGACCCATTGGTAATACATGTCTTTTATAGATGCACTTACCTCGGCTTGCCGAATGTGCTTGAGCAACTCAAGTCGGTGATTTGAGAGGACCTCAAGCACGGTTATTTTTCGTAATTGACGCCAATAGGGACCGTAAGGGCTAGACCCAAACATAGCATAGTTGTAACCCATGATTTCTGCGGCTATAGCTTTTGGACGGTTGGCAAAGGCTTTGTCATTGGTGGTAAAACACTCTTTAGCTATCTCCCAACTGCTTACTACTAGAGTTCGATGCACACCCAAGTAGATAGTGAAGATTGGTCCATACTTGTCAGCCATTTTACCCAAAGTTATATGAGGCGGTTGTAACTCTCTTAATAGGCGGAGGTGGCCAATCAAAGGCCAGGCGCCGCCAGCTCCAGGTGGAACTATCTTTTTACTGGCAGTTCTTCGAACTCTTCTTGATATCCATAGTAGAAAGAAGATGAACAGGAAAAGGGCAAAAATGCTAGCCATAGAAGTTGTGAAGGATGGGTACGAGAAGACCATGGTTGCTGTTTCTGGTCTTTTTGCATGGAGGTTTTGTGATGTAAAATATAGCCCAAACAAGTAAAGCTTAGGCAACAGAAAGTATATTGTACTTGGGTACGTAATTGTCCACGTATTTATAAACATATTATTGGACCAAATATCCATTTTACGTGATCACCACTTAAAGTGAATATGGATAAAATATTCATTAGGTGAAGCACTGAAACACGCCTCTTACTCTCATTCTTCAAATGTAGCAGGTAAATAAAAGCAAAATGTAGCAGGAAAAATCTGACTTTGTTGAATTCCACTTTTGACTGGATGTCACGAATTTGATCATTTTTTTCACAAATTAAGGATTTAAGTTTGGTTTGCTTCTAGTGTGAAAGTGAATTGGACTGGGCGCCATACATATTAAAAAATGGGCACATGTCTTGACTATGTATTGAATGAATTTTTTTTGTCCTTTCCTCGGGGGTCCATGTGGTCAACTTAAGAAATCTCTCGGCAAGGGTTGAAATTTCTTGAAAATATCCCTAGCCATCGAGATTGTCAATCATCTTGTGATGCTCCAAACCGACTAATGATATCATGAGTTTGATATGTGACAATGATTGCACATCTATAATATTTCTCCTTAGATCATTCCCATTGGCTTCTTAAAAAATATATGCAATTTACATCACCATTATACATTTTATTTATTTTACATTTTCTTTTTTTTAGAAAAATATTTATTTTACATTTTCACTTTATAGTAAAACTTACCCCTTATCCCACTCTTTATTTTTCAATTTATCCCTTTAATTAATTGAACATATTTTAAAAATAAAAACAAAATGAATGGTTTTTAGACTCCTTAAAACACAACAATTGGATTAACCTAGTTAATTAGCCAAGTGATTAACTTAGTCAAATTATGCAAATCTAGGTTATCACAAACACACAATCATATCAAGAATATAAAACAGCGGAAAAGTAAAGAACACAATGATATGATAACCCAGGAAACCACACGGTAAAAACTTGGGGAGGATTTGACTTAGTTATCCTCAAGATAAACTTGAATCTACTATCTTGAAATAATTGAAATTCATACAAAAGGATTTACAAGCACCCACGCTCAACTTCCTAATGCTACCTACTAGTAGAACTTACTGACACGATCATGTGCAAGCTCCGAATCCACGGACTCCTTCTTTCTTGGATTTTCCACAAGATACAAGCACCCCCACTTGTGTTTCTTTAAGTTTCAATGGCATCAATTAAATTGATCATCAAGATGTTGATATTATCTTTACCTTGAAAATCCTAAGTTTATGTGAAGGAAAGCTCCTCAAGAATCTCACAAGAGATTCACACAAACTGTAAAATCTAAGCAATAATACAACTAGAGCAACAAGGACTGCACTCCAAAACATGGCTAGGGTTTTCTTTATATACTAGGAGAATTAGATCTGAAACCATAATCTTTAATGGGCTTGGGCTGAGTTGGAAATTCTGTAGAAAAAACGTTCTGCCTGATATTCAATCGATCAAGTCTAAGCTTCGATCGATCGAGCCAGGCCGAAACTCACTAATACTTTATGTAGCCTCTCGATTCTAACTTTACATGAATTACACAACTTTGAGCAAGCCTAAACAAGACTAAACATATTGTTTTGATCATGGTTTACCAACATTACACATTAAAGTTCTAAATACATCAAATCCTAATTCTTTAAAACCTAACAAACTCCCCATTTGGCAATCTGTGACAAAACACAAATTAAAAACTCAAAATTTACAAATAAAAGCCATTTACAAAAATAATGCCCGTTATAACAAATCCAATCCTAACTACTATTGATCAGTTGCAAGTGTAGATAACAGCTTAATTGAATCAACCTGTATATTTCCTGAAACACTAAACAAAACACATAAATGCATGTGTGACAGAAAAACAGTAAATCAACAAATATGTAAACTAACTCTCCCCCTAAGTTAAATACATCAAAAACAATGTTAACACTCCTTAAACATAACATTCTTGTATTTTCCACACATATTCCCACAAATCCAAATAAATCTCTCCCTTTTTGTCACGTATTGACAAAGACAACTCAATAAAGAGTAAACATGCGCAATAAAGGATAAGAGAATCAAGGGAACACAAAACAATACAACTCTATAGAAAATAGAGACAACTCCCCCTAGGAACAACAAAGGTTAAAAACAAGCTTCTCCCCCTATAAAAATAGGAAACACAAAACAAGTGTTGGGAAAAACAGTTTTGGGGAAAAATAGGGGGGAATAAATAAAAAGACACAAACCAAGTTAAAAAAAAAAAAAAAAAGCTAAGTTGAGGATACACACGAAGAAAAAATATTCTCTCTTTCAATAAAAAGAAAACATGGCACTATGTGACCCATAAACAGTTGCATGAGTAGAGAAAATATTTACACATTGATTATCCATCATATCTCTTAAGAAAAATATTTTCTACAGTTCACACAAAAAAAAAGGCATATACTAGAAAGTGCATAGCTCAAAAATTAATCAATCAATTGTTTGATCAAGTTGAATACCTAATGTAACAAAGTGTATGCATGTTATATGTGAAAACAATAAGAGAGATGACTGCAAAGCTGCAAGATGAATACAAAAACAATACAATGCATGTGAATCCTAAATACAAATGATGCATGCTCTAATACAGTGAAAATAAGTTCAATATGAGGTTAAATTCACAAAATTGGTTTGAGCATAGAGTTTCTAATTAAAACCCCAAAATTGAAAACCACTTGTTAAGATTTTGAAAAAAATTGACTAATTGATCATTACACAAGCTAGAATACATAATATAATGATCAATTACATCAATTCAACAAGCCAATTGCATCAATTGAACCTAATTTGAACAAATCCCCAATTTGAATACATTCAAGCTCTAGAATTTCCAATTTATCAAATATTAAACACTTTTTACATTAAGATCAAGGAATATTTAATCTTGGATGGCCACAACAAGATTACAAACAATAAAATGTACCAAGTTTAACAAAGAGTAACTTGTGTAGTGTGTGCAACTAGCAAAAACTTGAGATACATATGAGGTCATATGTGAATAGAATCCAAACACAAAGTCTACAAAATTCATCACATAGAATTTAAAGAAGACTATCACCTAAAGAGTTACATCATATAACTCTCACATTTCCTAGATCATAAGCTTACAATCATGTAAGTTTCTTGAATTTTGCCTCATAATATACACACCAATTTTAATTATGTGATTTGGCATCAAGCCTAACAGTACACACTAATTTTAAGCATTAAGCATTTAAATTGAGGCTACACCTTTTGTTCTTTTTGTGCATGTGTTACACTTTCTCGAGCACAGAATTTTACGATATGCACTAAGGTGTTCATGATTGGTTAGTGAACAGTGGTGAGATGGTTATTTATGCCTTTCTCAAAAGGATAAAGTCTGACAGTCAAATAACATGTGACTTCAAGATTAAGACAAAGTGATAAACACCATAAACATCTTTTCCACACAATTCAACTAGTCAAGTGTAATAAATAAGCTCATCAAAGCTAAACAAGGTACATAAACTTGTTATGTAAAGATAAGGCGGCCAACCTTGATTTCAAATCCATGATTTGTAATGCAAAACACAAAAATATTTTTGGTTTAAAAAATTTATGACTAAAAACAAAAAGCATACATTGTGTTAAATTAGCAATGCAAAACTATGCATGACAGTGCTTTACTAAGTTATAGATGGTACATAAACAAGAAATATCAATTTCTTAATTAACCCATGAGTAAATGCACAAACTAGTACATACTCATACAAAATCAAAACTAGCTTAGTACATACTATTCAAGTTTCTCCACAATGTCAAGCATGTTTTAAATCAAGAGAGAGATATCATAATTCATGTAATCCTCAAAAAAAAAAACTAGACACAAAATAAAATATTTTTTTCTTTTTGAAAAATTTTCAATGTTTTTGGATTTTTTTTTTAAATAAAAAAAAAAACTTAAAAAATAAAACAACCAAAAACAGAATCAAGACATGTCCACAAACAATTGAAAGAAATAAATCAGGGACAAGTCAGCAACACTCACCTTGAAGAATCTTTTCTCATCCATATAGCACAAGTCTTCGGCTTTGCAGGTGAAAGTCCATGAGAAGTAGAGTGTATTTGAGGGTTTACACCAATCTTCTGAGAGAGACTGAAATCTTGCAAATTCCTTTCACAAGCTAACAAGCTCAAATTTTTCAAAAGCATAAGAAATAATTTATATGGACTTATGATAGGAGAAATATCATCACATATCCTAGATTGAACCATAGAATGCTTAAATTTCAATTTATGACAATTAGAACGAATGTGATCACGGACACCACAAAAGTGACAAACAGGAATAAATTTAAGAACATCAGTATTCCTAACAGCAAATCTAGTCTCAGATTTTGGTTTTTGCCTTAACAAAGGACAATTTGGCCAATATGCCCAACAACACCACAAAGGTGACAGGTAGGCATAAAAACAGATTTCTTTTGCACACTAGCAGTAGGTTTAGATATAGGTTTAGAAACTTCAGCGTCTACATTAGAACTTTTACGTTTGTCTAACTTAGCAAAATAAGCATTTTCTTTATTATTTCTCTTGAAATGAGTGATATAAACTTTCTCAGTTTTAGGCTTAAGAGAAACAGAAATACTTCTGTTATCAACAGCAGGCTTGGTACTAGTCAAATTTTCAATTTTAGCTTTAGATTCAACTAACTCTTGTTCCAAAATTTTCATTTTCTCATCTTGAGAGGAAATTTGGTTTCTCAAAAAATCATTCTTTTTATTAGACTCATCCAATCTCACAATCAATTCATCTTTTTCAAGATTAGCCAATTTTAACTCTTTTTTAAATTTCTTAGAAGTTTTCAAAAATTTAGATAATTCTTTATGAAGAGTTTCACAGACATCAATAAAATCAACAGAAACAACAGTGTCCTTTTTATTCAAATCATCACAAATATGAGTAGAAAGACACTTCAAATTATCCATGATAATAAGGGTCAAGGATCAGCTCAGAGATCAAAAGATCTAAAACAAAAGAGCTACTTGCTTTAATACCACTTGAACGATTTTTAGACCTCTTAAAACACAACAATTGGACTAATCTAGTTAATTAGCCAAGTGATTAACTTAGTCAAATTATGCAAATCTAGGTTATCACAAACACACAATCATATCATCAAGAATATAAAGTAGCGGAAAAGTAAATAACACAATGATATGATGACCTAGGAAACCACACGGTAAAAACCTTGGGAGAATTTGACCTAGCTATGCTCAAGGTAAACTTGAATCTACTATCTTGAAAGAATCGAAGTTCATACAAAAAGACTTACAAGCACCCACGCTCGACTTTTTAATGCTACCCATCAGTAGAATTTACTGACACGACCACGTGCAAGCTTCGAATCCACGGACTCCTTCTTTCTTGGATTCTTCACAAGATACAAGCATCTCCGCTTATGTTTCTTTAAGCTCCAATGGCAGCAACTGAGTTGATCATCAAGATGTTGATATTATCTCTACCTTGAAAACTCTAAGTTTATGTGAAGGAAGGCTCCTCAAGGATCTCACAAGAGATTCACACAAATTGCAAAATATGAGCAACAATACAACCAGAGCAACAAGGACTGCACTCCAAAATGTGCCTAGGGTTTTCTTTATATACTAGGAGAATTAGATCTGAAACCCTAATCCTTAATGGGCTGGGTTGAGTTGGAAATTTTGCAGAAAAAATGTTTTGCCCGATATTCGATCGATCGAGTCTAAACTTCAATTGATCGAGCTAGGCCAAAAGTCACTAATACTTTCTGCAGCCTCTCGATTCCAACTTTACATGAATTATACAACTTTGAGTAAGCCTAAACAAGACTAAACATATTGTAACATGAGCTTAGGATTTCCTACTTTGGGTGATCCTAGCCAAGAGACCCAGTGATGACTCTCAAGTCTTTGTGTATCCCCTCTCCCCTTCTTAGTCACTTCCTTGCTCTCAATCCTAGACTGTTTTCAGAACTTATTCACCAACCCTTTTCCTTCCTTTGATTCTCCTTTTTATAGCCAAGCATGACTGGAGTGGTGATGATTGCCTTCAAAACTAGTGCAACCGAAGGTCCAATGTCGTTAATCATAGGTAGGTGTTTAGGTGGGAAGGCTTTGGAATTGGTTCCCACTTTAGTAGAACTTCTCAGTAACGGTACGCCTCTAAACGTTACTAGGTGGTCGAGAGATGACACCCTCGGCAGTTGCCTTACTGCTCGGGGAGTGGTTCGCTGAGTGCGGTCTCGGTGGTGTGGCGTAGTATGTGCTGATGAAAATTACCTGAACGGTGGGCTTTGGAGTGGTTTACGGCTCGGGCCCAGGGGTGAAAGGGACGAAGCGTTGTGTTGGTGCATAAGGCCCGAATTACAGCAGCTCAAGGCCTAAATATGCCTGGGAATTTCAGTGTCGTACATTAGCCCCCCTTGATTCGTGCTCCATTCCTGGGGATGAATTAAGGAACCCAAGAGGCAACAATCACCCGGGAAGTCGAAAGGGTAAATATTCGGCGGTTGAGGAACCCATTAGTGTGCCCTCAAAAGACGTGTTAAACCTAACTGATGGCTTAGCTGTCATTATTGTCTAACGGTTCGTGAACCGGGGCATTACGCGCATGGTAGTTAAGGTGGGGATTCGTAAGGTTTCCTGTCAATCAATTATTTGATGCTACTTATTTTTCCTTCTGCCCCTATAAATAATCACTTTTGACTCTTTCCTTCACTTTTGCATTCTTCATCCTCTAAACTTTCACTTTGTCGAGCATACTATTTTCGTGCGTTCATCTCCTAGCCCATAACACCCTTCCTCCTTAGAGCCCGTAGTAAGTTCCTTCTCCTCTTCTTCCTATTTGTTTTATTTCACTCTATTCTGCAGTAATTGTAGTCTTTTTCTTTAGAAAATCCTAGATTAGAGAATGGGCTACTTTCATCTCCTTTCTTCTAAAGCCACTTTGGCTACCTTTAGGGCTACTTGCAACATTCCTAGGGACGTCGATATTGCCTACTACCATGTGGGCGATATTGACATCCAAAGGCGTCGTGGTGTAAATAAGGTTTTCTTCCTCTTGATGGCTATTCTTGAGGGTGGGGGTTAAGTTCTTGGTTGACCCCCTAATCCTAGGTACTCTTAGATTTTATGGTCTCTGTCTCAACCAACTCCCTTCTAATTTTTACCGAGTGGTGAGTTGCATTAGTAGGTTGAATCAGTTGTTTGGGTTGCAACTGAATCATCAGGATATTAATTTCATGTATAGTTTGTGAATATCAACTCGAATTATTACTTGAAAACTAGGGATATGAGGGTACGACTTATTTCATGCCTACTTGATTTGAATAGAAATTTCGCTGGAGACTTTGTACGGGTGAGCGGTAATTGGTTTGCCGAGGAACTCCCTTGTGTGTGTTCACCGCACAATTTTGGTCGGTATCAAACGCCTTTTATTTAATTTCCTTTCTTTGATTCTGATCCGAATAAATAATCACTAACCAGCTTTTATGTTGCTTCCGTGTAGAGAGTAAAAGGTTCAACCTGAATCTCAGTGTAGTACATGTTCGGGACTTGAATTTTGTGCTCAGGTTAGAGATTTTTGTTCACTCAGACAGACAACTCCAAGCATCTCATTTAATCCTTGGTGTTGACCTCGTTTATTCCACTTGGCAAGCATTTAGCCAAGCTTTGTTAGTTTATAACCCCTTCCTTTCCTATATAGACGTATGGCATGCGAACTTTCTCCCCCTAAGATTCACGGTAGGTGAGGCGCGCGATCTCGGTCCCCGGTACATTTGTTCGGACGAGCATTAGCCCATACATGACGAGTCGGCCGAGCGCATGTCATGACAGCGTTGAGAGCAGGCTCATGAGCCGGTTCAGCCTAAGGCTCCTGCTCAACCTAAGGCTTTTGTAGAATTTGAGGCTCCTGTTCAGGAAGCTGAGGGTGCAGCAGCCGAATTAGTTAGTTCTTTAGAAACAGAATCCGATCACAGCCACACCATGGTGACAAGGAAGACGATGACAATCAGCCATTTTATGCCAAGTGCCTAGCCAGCTGCTCAACAGCAAGAAACTCCCGGCCAAGATCCTACGCCTCTTTTTGCTCCAGTGAGCCGTACTCGAAAAAGGTAGCGCATAACTGAACAGACACAGACAAGCTCAAGTAATGTGCCCGTCAGAACGCCTCCTCGACCATCGGCTAGCATCGTCATCCGTGAGTTCGTGGTACAAATCGGAGTGAACATGGCGTCCACTTCTCAAGCTTTGGTAGATTGGCAACCCTCCTTCCAGCTTGACAGTAAGCCTCTTCCTGTGTTCGCAAGTGTAAGGGTTTGGGATAAGGGCCATAGGGGTCGTATTGCCCAAAGTTTGGTGCGCGGCCTCCTTTTGCCCAAGGACGTGCATGCCTTCACAGAAGGGACGGATGAGTCATTAGGGAGGCAGTTGCCATGGCACACTATAGCGGTAATGATTTAAAAATTTTGCTTTCGGTTTTTCTATTAGCTTTTGTACGCGCGTATCCTTTTCTTTTTTCATACCCTTTATTATTGTTTGTTCAGGCCGCGCAACTATTTCATATCGTTGATGGGAGGATGAAGGAGCTATCTGAAGATGCCAAGCGGGAAAAAGCTCTAAAGGACGTTGCCAAGGTTACCATGAAGGAAAAATTGAAGGTTGCCGAGGATGTAGAGAAGAAGGCTGCTTTGGTCAAGGAAGTGAGGGTTCTAGTAGAGGGAAAATCCGTGGAGTCGGAGGTGCAACTGGGGGGTACCAAGCTTAAGCTGGTGGAGGCCCAGAGTTTGAACACTGCTTTAGGAGAAGAGTTGGCTGATCTGAAGGCAACGTTGGAAGCTTATGAAAACAAGTGGTACAACGAAGGGTTTGCTGATGCTGAGAATTCTGCAGAGCTAGTTGTTCGTTAGGCCCCAAAGCTCGGATTTGAGAAGGGGTGGTTGGCCGCCCTTCAAGCTATATGGCTCCCCAAGGATTCTCCTTTGAGAAACCCTAGTCAGATCCCTTTCCCGAATCCTCCAACTGTTGTGCAAAACACCCTTAACATCATTGATGAAGAAGAGACCACTAGTATGAGGGAGTTGGTGGAGGTGATCGACTCCCATGTGGAGCCGACTGACCTAGAGGCCACTAGCAACCCTCAAGGATCAATTCAGTGGGAATGCCTAGATACTAGCCACCCAGCAGTCTTCCGAGAATGTTTCTCACTTTCATCCTGCAGACCTTTCAAATTGATTGCCGAATCGAATTTCTCAAACTTTATTTTTCTCCTGCTTGAATAATTTTTCTTTTTAACAAGTTTACCTATGTCACCAGGTTGTTGTGACGGAACAATTATTTTTCCTGGGTTTAACCTTTTTTATTGGTTACCGCGTTATGGTAACTAAACATCGGTTTAAATTTTATGCGTTATTTTAAACTATGTTTATGAACATTTTTCCGTCGTATTTTTATTTTTTACATATTTGTTTGTTATTTGCTGTGTTCGCGGACTGTTTTTGTATGCACTCTACACGATTAGGTGATTCAATCCCGGGGTAGGTTAGATTACCTTGGACGGGGTCACTTGTATCTAAAGAGTATCGGAGACTCGATGATAACAATAAAACTTGGCGTGTTGATTCTCCGGTACTTAGATGAACTCTGATAGCACCCAGAAGTAGGCTCCTGCCCTAAGAAGAATTTTGAAAGGTCTCTACTTGCTCGGCGATAGGGATTAGATTGAGAGGTAGGCTTTAATTCTTAGAAATTCTTTGAGGTTCCTACCTGCTCAGCGATAGGATCGAACCGAGAGACAGGCTTCTGTCAGCGAATTTGTAAGGTTTCCTCCTACTCGGTGATAGGGATTGAGTCGACAAAAAGGCTTTTGTCCTTAGAGAATTTTGTGAGGTTTCCACCTGCTTTGTGATAGGAATCGAACTGAGAAACAGGCTTCTGTCCTAAGAATAATTTTGAAAGGTCTCTACCTGCTCAGCGGTAGGGATTGGACTGAGAGGTAGGCCTCTATTCTTAGAAATTCTTTGAGGTTTCTACCTGTTCGGCGATAGGATCGAACCGAGAGATAGGCTTCTGTCCTTAGCGAATTTTTGAGGTTTCCACCTGCTCGATGATAGGGATCGAGCCGAGAGATAGGCTTCTGTCCTTAGAGAATTTTTGAGGTTTCCACCTGCTTGGCGATAGGGATTGAGCCGAGAGATAGGCTTCTCTGCTTAGAGAATTTAGTGAGGTTTCCACCTGCTCGACGATAGGAATTGAACTGAGAAACAGGCTTCTGTCCTTAGAAAATTTTGGGTTTGTTGATCAGTGCTCTACAAAATTGATAATGGAATTAAATGCACCTGCACGAGTAGATAGCACCACATTCATTAGTTAAATATGTATACATGGCTACATTTAATTTACACCCTATTGTACAACCGATTAGTGATAAAACTTCTTCAAATTGTGAATGTTCCATGGCCGAGGGAGCGACCTTTCATCTTAATCTTCCAAGTAGTATGCCCCTGCACTTGCAATGGCAATTACTCTATAAGGCCCTTCCCAGGATAGGGCTAACTTCCCGGCGTTAGCATCCCGCATGTGCCCTACTGCTTTTCTTAACACCAGGTCCCTGGCGCTAAACTCCCTTACCTTTACGTCCCTATTATAGCATTGGTCAAGCTTTTGTTGGTACTGGGCTAATCATACAATGGCTGATTCTCGGTATTCTTCTAGTGAATTTAGACGTTCCATCAACATTCGGTTATTCTATTCAGGGGCAAACTCAGCAACCCTCGCATTACATAAATTTACCTCGGTTGGAATAACAACTTCTGTTCCGTATGTATAAGAGAATGGGGTCTCTCCTGTGGACCTCCTGGGTGTTGTGCGGTATGCCCATAAGACGTTTGGCAGCTCTTCAACCTATCTTCCTTTTGCTTCATCTAGCATTTTCTTTAATTCGTTCACAATCACCTTGTTTGTGGCATTGGCTTGGCCGTTGTACTGTGGGTATACTGGGGTCGAATATCTATTCTTGATGCCGAGGTTAGTACAAAACTCACAAAATGCCCTATTGTCGAATTGCAGTCCATTGTCAAATATTAGTGAGTCTGACACCTCAAACCTTGTGACTATATTTTACCACACAAACTTTTTGACATCCACGTCCCGAATGTTAGCTACGGCCTCTGCCTCTACCCATTTGGTGAAGTAATCGACTGCTACCAACACGAACCTTCGGTTTCCAATTGCGCGGGGAAATGGACCGAGAATATCTAGCCCCCATTGTGCGAAGGGCTAAGGACTGCTGACTGGATTCAAGTGACTTGCCGGCTGATGGATTAAAGGGGCATGCCTTTGACACTGTTCGCATTTACGTACATACTCGGCGGCATCGTTTTGCATTTGTGACTGCCACATACCCCGTCGTGCAATTTGGCCTACAGTTCGCCCACCTTCTTGGGGTGCAGACATAGAAGGTATGGCCCCCCCAAAAGACCTTCGGTATAACTTACGGTTTGCCAATAACCAATATTGAGTAGCCACACGGGTCATCCTAGACTCGATTTTCGGCTAGGAAATCAATGATCGGGTCTATCCAGCACGGCTTGGCCATCAAAATTATGGCCATTTCAATCCCAGTGGTATCAACACCAATTGTCGTACCAATGCTCGACTCTTCTTTAAGTTCCACTTTGATCAACTGAGGCACTTCTTCTATCATCGATGATGCCAGCGTTGCTAGGGAGTCAACATGTTGATTCTGTGTCTGGGATACTCGGGCCACCTTTGCCGTACAAAACTTATCCATAATTTGCTTCACGACCTGCAAGTAAGCTTTCATTCGTGAATCCCGGGCCTTAAAATTTCCCTGCACTTGGTTAACAACCAGCCGGGAATCTGAATAAATTTCCACATCTTGTGCATCCATAGCCAGAATAGCTCTTAATCTGGCAAGTAAGGCTTCGTACTCAGCTTTGTTATTAGAGGCTCTAAACCCCAGCCTAAAAGAATGCTCCAATTGTATTCCTTCAGGAGTGATAATGACAATTCCGGCACCGGCCCCTAGGGTATTTGATGCCCCATCCACAAATACCTTCCATGGGCGACTCTTTACAGGATGGACCATTTCCCCATTGTTTTTAGGAGAAAACTCTGCAACAAAATCCACAAGAATTTAGCCCTTCACTGAATTCCTTAGTCTGTACCTTATGTTAAAGGATCCTAGCCGGGTTGCCCACTTAGCTATTTGGCCCGTAAAGTTAGGTCTCTTTAATAATGATTGTAAAGGATACTTGGTTAGAACGTAGATAGTGTGGGCTTGAAAGTAGTGAGACAGTTTCCTTGTTGCATGCACTAGGGCCAACACAAACTTCTCCAGTGGTAGGTATTTGGTTTTAGTGTTGACCATGGTCTTGCTAACATAGTAAATAGGCTGCTGCACTCCCCAATCCTTCAAGAGCATGGTGTTTACAACATGTTCAGACACTGAGAGTTGCACAAACAAGTCCTCCCCGGGATCCGAGGTTACTAACATGGGTGCCTGCATTAGATATTCTTTCAAATAAAGCCTTTTCGCACTCCTCGTCCCATTAAAACCCCATCCATTTCTTGAGAAGCTATTAGAATGGATGGCAACAATTTGCAAACTTAGAAATAAACCGGTTAAGGGTAGCTAGCATTCCGGTCAAGATTTATACCTCATTTGGATTGCTCGGCGACCTAAGGTGCTGCACGGCTTCAATTTGATCGGGGTTGACCTTTATCCTATGGCTAGTGATCAGATAGCCTAGGAACTTGCCAGCCCCTCACTCCAAAGGTACACTTGTTCGTATTTAGGCGCAGTTTGTGTTGCCGAAGCACCTCAAATACCCCTCGTAGATCCTCAAGATGCCGTGCTTCTTGTTTACATTTCATCACCATGTCATCGATGTACACCTTAACTGTTTTCCCGATCTTGTCCCGAAACATTCTGGTCATCATTCGTTGGTATGTTGCCCTAACATTCTTTAATCCAAAGGGCATCACGGTGTAGTGATAATTTACGTCTGAAGAGATGAATACGGTCTTCTCCTAATCCTCGGTAGCCAAGGCGATCTGATGATAACCTTGAAAGACATCTAGAAAACTCATCCTCGGGTGTCCATAGGTAGCATCCCTTGGGCATGCTTGGTTCAAATTTGTGAAATCTACACAAACTCTCCATTTTTCACTCTTCTTTTTAACCACCACGGTATTTGTCAACCACTTAGGGAAGAAGATTTCCCTTATTTCCTTGGCCTCCTTTAGCTTCTAGACCTCTTGCCTTATTGCCTTAACGTGTTCCTCGATCGACCTTCTCGGCCTCTGCTTCTTCGGTGGAAATGACGGGTCTATGTTAAGCTTATGAACAATGAACTCGGGATCAACTCCGGGCACCTCATATGGGCTCCATGTGAACACGTCTACATTTTGTATCAAAAATAGCAATGTTTTTACTTTGTCCTTGTCCTCCATGCTTGCTCCTACCTGGAAATATCGGTTAGGGTTCGACAGTATCTTTACTCTAATTAATTCCTCGGCACAACTAGCCTCTATTCCCTCTCAGGAATTCTGTTTATTCTTCCAACCGACCGTGGCTACTAAGCATTGCCTAGCCACCTGCTGGTTTCCATTCACTACGGCAATACCATGCTCGGTGGGGAATTTGACCTTCACATGTAGGGTGGATGGAATAGCCCCCATTGCGTGAATCCACGGCTTGCCTAGAATCGCTGTGTATGGTGAAAATGAATTGACTACTACGAATGTCACCGTCACCTCCTTGCCTTCCATGTTCACTAGGAGGAAAATTTGTCCCTCAGGAATCACCACCCTGCCATCAAACCCAACCAACAGCGTATTGTACTTTGACAGATCCTGCTTCATTAACCCGAGCCTTTTGAATAGGTCTGGATACATGATGTCAACCCTGCTCCCCTGATCTATCATCACCCTTTTCACCAAGAAGCTACTTACCGAGACCATGACTACCAATGCATTGTCGTGTGGTTGAATTGTTCCTTTTAAGTTATCCTCATCAAAAGCAAGGGTCTTTCGAGCAAGCTTCACTTTCTTCTCCGGGGGTCTTTTCTTCGAGAGTTCTTCTACGGGCACAACAGTTAATACCCCTTTTTTGGTCATAGTTGTACCCCTTGGGGTAGCGTGAATCACTTTAATCACTCTTAACAGTGGTGGGAGGGGGTTCCCTCTCTGTTGAGCACCTTGCCCGGTGCCCCAGTCACTGGGATTCACTACGAACTCCTTCAAATGTCCTACTTTTACCAACTGCCTTAGATGGTCTTTCAATACCCGGCATTGCTCAGTGGTATGCGCCTTATCTTTGTGATAGGTGCAGTACAAATTCTGGTTTCTCTAAGAAGGATCACCCTCCATCTTGTTCGGCCACCTGAAGTACAACTCGTCCTTGATTCGGTTTATAATCCTATGCACTGGTTCCTTGAATGTCACGTTCACCTCCCTAAGCTGCCACTCGGGCTCCTGTATCTTAAAATCCTTTTAAGGCCTTGGTTGAAAACTGCTCTGCTAAGGTCGATTTATCAATGAGGCCTTACCCTTGCTCTGTAACCTATCATCCTCCAGGTGCTTATACTTCTCAATACGCCTCATGTCCTCGAGAGGCTTCTTTGTCAGCGACTCTCGTAGTTCAGAATCTTCGGGCAACCCCATCTTAAAGGTGCTTGCCGCAATTTTCTCATTACCCCCTTCTATTTCATTATAAAGCTCCCAATATCGATTGGCATAGTTATGAAGGGTCTCCCTAACCCTCATCCTCATCAATAGTAAAGCATCTACTAGTTGTGGCACCCGACTACAAGTTACAAACTGGATACTGAACTCTTGGATCAGCTCAGTAAAAGTATGGATAGAACCCTTCCATAACGCATTAAACTATCTTAGAGCGGTTATGTTGAGGCTTAAGGGAAACACCTTGTACATCAGCACATCATTGTGAGAATGTAGGGACATCATGTGGATGTAATGGCTGACGTGTTCAACCGAATCCGTTTTTCCATCGTAGATATTGAATGGTGGGCGTGTAAATCTGCTCGGCATTGGGGCACCCTCAATATCATTTGAGAATGGCGACCGAGCAACTCAGCGTAAAGCACGACTCATTGCGTCCATGGCGGCATTGTAAGGTCGCCGCTTTTCGGGGGAATCAAAACCCCGGTCTGCATACTCTTGTGAACGTGAACGATCCCGGTGATGGTGAGATCCTTGTGAATGTGAATGGTCCTAGTGATGGTGGGATTCCTGTGAACGTGAACGTTCCTAACGTCAATGGGAACCAGATTGATTAGACCCTATCCCATGGTGATCTCCCCCTGTACCAGATCTCCTATCTCGGTCGTCTCGGTCCTTTCTTTGGTGTCTACCGCCTGCTTCTAATTCCAAATCTGTCACCAAACTGCGTAGCCGTTTAAGCTCCTCATCTCTTTCGTCAAGTTGTCTGTGCCCCAAGGCGCCTGATACTATTTGTTTTGTTTGGTATGATCCCTCCCCGAGGTCGGAACGCTCTTCCTCTAGTTCGCGTTCCCTATCCTCACACCTTTTTTGCCTCCTCTTTCACCAGGAAGACCCCTGAGAAGACCCCACAAAATCACTTGCAGCATTGCTCTCTGAACGTCTATCAGACATCCTCTTAGGATTGTGTCTCGGCAGAACCACAGCATTGTAGGAGGTTCCTACAGACGACGCCAATTGTGCGCACCCAAAATGGGCTCAATGGGCCAACTCACTCTTAGGCACACAATATATTTGTAACGTGGGATTAGGATTTCCTGCTTTGGTTGATCCTAGCCAAGAAACCCAATGATGACTCTCAAGTCTTTGTGTATCCCCTCTCCCCTTCTTAGTCACTTCCTTGCTCTCAATCCTAGACTGTTTTAAGAACTTATTCACCAACCTTTTTCCTTCCTTTGATTCTCCTATTTATAGCCAGGCGTGAGTGGAGTGGTGATGATTGCCTTCAAAACTAGTGTAACCGGAGGTTCAATGTCATTAGTCGTAGGTGGGAGTGGGAGTGGCTTCGAAATTGGTTCCCACTTTAGTAGAATTGCTTGGCAATGGTATGCCTCTAAATGTTACTAGGTAGCCTGGAGATGACACCCCGAGCAGTTGCCTTACTGCTCGGGGAGTGGTTCGCTGAGTGCGGTCCAGGTGGCGTGGCGTAGCATGTGCTGATGAAAACTACCTGAATGTTGGGCTTTGGAGTTGTTTAAGGCCTGGGCCCAGGGGTGAAAGGGACGAAATGTTGTGATGGCGCATAAAGCCTAAATGGGTCTGGACATTACGGCAGCTCAAGGCCCAAATATGCCTGGGCATTTCAGTGCCGTACAGTAATAAATGTGCTATTTTTAAGGGTTTTGTTCGCTACCTGGTAAATTTTGCATTGCCCAATGGAAATGCTTTGGTATGTTTACAAGGTCTCAAAAACCTTCTAATAAAATTATTTTCTAACTAAAAAGAAAATCCACAAATTTCTTTGAATTCCAAGAGTAATTACCATGACCCTAAATGTCTAACATGTTATAATACAATCCTAAAATTTATTTACACACCATGCAGATGGTGAAGATTGGTCCGTACTTGTCAGCCATATTACCCAAGGTTATATGGGGTGGTTGTGACCCTCTTAAGAGGTGGAGGTGGCCATCAAAGGCCATGCACCGCCAGCTTCAGGTGGAGCTGTCTTTTTACTAGCAATTCTTTGAAGTCTTCTTGATAACCATGGTAGAAAGAAGGGAAACATGAAAAGGGCGAATATGACGGCCATAGAAAGTTGTGAAGAATGGGTACAAGAAGAGCACGTGGGTTTGTGATAAGGTTAGGCAACACCACAACAGAAATTATTTTAGTACCGACATCAATCACAATAATGATTAATTTATTAGCACAATATCGGGTCAAAGATCAATCTTCACCTCACCAGTTAAATGAATATGAAAAACAAATTCGTTGGTAAAACACATCTCATTATATAAATGTAGTAAAATCTATTTCAAATATTTTACAATATATAATATATTAGTCCTTCTCATGAGCTACCGTGAGCTAGCATTTTTTTGATAAAATATCTAGTATCATATATTTGCAGAATCTTATATAAGACAATTAATTATCATCAAATTGTTGTTGCCACTCTCGCTTTTCTAAAGTGGTAGACCCTCCCATAAGTTAATTTTATTAGGATTATCTCTAAGTAAGCCATATTAATCAAAATAGAACTTGACAACCTCACTTCCATAAGTACTAATTTTATTCAAGATAACCATACATGACAGTATGAGCCTATGAGGGCATGACGCGCATAAAGTTTAAACTTATCAATCAATTGCACTTGCTTAGAGCATTTGCATCAGTTCATGCAATTTTTTTGTAAATTTACACATCTGAAACATACTTTTTCTATTTTACACACTCATTTTTACAAAACACTCACATCAATTTATCTATTTTACACATTTATTCAATAATATTAATTTTTTCCCATTATCATCTCTCTCACAGAACCAAGTCAACCCACATAGCCACCATCATCCAACCACCCAACCACCATCATCAAGCCACACAACAACCCAACCACCATCCCATTCAACCAAGCTACCATCAATGAAATTCACATACCCACTCAATCGAGCCACCATCATCAACCTACCCAAATCCAAAGATCCAGAAACCCATTTATCAGAAAGAGTGAGGGACAGCGATAAAGGTTAGAGAGATCGAACCCATAGATCAAACAATGAGATTGACGATGAAGCTGGTGGCAAAGCTAGGCGAACGGTGAAGCACTGTGAAGCTTGACAGAGAGATCAAACCCATTGATCAAACAACGAGATCGATGGTGAAGCTGGCGGCGAAGTTGGGCGAACAACGAAGCACTGTGAAGCTTGACAGAGAGATCGAACCCTTCGGCATAAAGCTTGAGTTAGAGATCGACGCCTCCAACAATTTATGAGATGAGAGAAAGAGAGTGAGGTGAGAGTCAGGTACAGAGAGGAGAGAGAAAAAGAGAGTTGATCTGAGAGAGAAACAGAGAGGAGAGAGAAACAAATACTAAAATAATAAATAGAAGAGTTACAGTAACTGTGTAAATATATAGGATTACTGTAGCAAGTTTATAAATATATATATCTTTGCACACTTTTAGAAGCACTAATGTGAAGCATTTTTTAGGCAAAATATGTAAAAGTAGTGACTTTTTCTATTATACAAGATTTTGCAACCACTGATGTGTATGCTTTGCTTAGACTAGCCATTTAGGGAATGAAATATTTTTTTAGGCATTTGCTTTGCTCCCATTCATGGAGGCCAATAATTTGTTGGTTGAAATTTTTGGAAAGTGAGAAAATTAAAAAGTAAAAAAATTTCAACATATAATTTGTTTTTGCTGAATAATATGTTAACATATAATTATTGATCTGGACCACCTCTTATGCTATTTTCAAGGTGTTTGAGCAATCCAGGGCGGTGATTTGAGAGAACCTCAAGCGTGACTATTTTGCGTAATTTGGGTTGCGTGTAGTGTGAGAGTGAATTGGACTGGACACCATACATATTTAAAAATGGGCACCTATCCTGACTATCTACTGAATGAATTTTTTTTGTCCTTCCCTTTGAGGTCCCTCTCTCCATGTGGTCAACTTAAGAAATCTCTCGGAAAGGGTTGAAATTGCTTGAAAATATCCCTAGCCATCGAGATTGTCAATCATCTTGTGATGCTCCAAACCGAGTAATGATATCATGAGTTTGATACGTGACATGGATTGCACATCTATAATATTTTACCTTAGATCATTCCCATTGGCTTCTTAAAAAATATATGTAATTTGCATCACCATTGTACATTTTATTTATTTTACATTATCACTTTAATAAAACTTAACTCTTATCCCATTCTTTATTTTTCAATTTATCCCATTAATTAAATGAACATATTTTAAAATAAAAAACAAAACATCAACGCTAAAATATTAGATGCATTATGCTATATGTATTGTTTGCCACGGTAATAAATGTGCTGTTATTAAGCATTTTGTTCGCTACCTGGTAAATTTTGCATTTCCCAATGGAAATGCTCTGGTATGTTTACAAGGTCTCAAAAACCTTCTAATGAAATCATTTTCTAACTAAAAAGAAAATCCACAAATTTCTTTGAATTCCAAGAGTTACCATGACCCTAAATGTCTAACATGTTATAATACAATCCTAAAATTTATTTACACACCATTCCGATACGATTTCAATTTCAATCTGCTTGCTATTCCTTAAGATTTGAAGTAAAAGAAGGAAATATCTTGGCTCAACAACTCAATAAGTAACCAATGATCTTAATGAGTAGGATCATGCATATAGAGAAAAAAATTGTTCATAGTATACAAATTTCATGTTTGGTGATAGGATTTTTTGGTATTGGCTAATTCCATGACAAATATGCCTTTTAGTTTTACAACTTGTGACTGGGAGCCCGATAATCTTTGGAAACAGAATTTTGCTCCTAATGCAAGTATTTTGAAAGCTAAAATTTTCAAAGGTTGAAAAAAAAATCAATAAAGAAAATGGGTATATCCATAACCAAAAACAAAAATAAAAATTTAAACAAACCAATATAAATTAGATGACTCATTATCATTGTTATCGTCACCAATAGGTCGTACATAATCATCATCATTTACCACAAGTCTAGCTCTATTTTTTTTTCCCATTTGCACAATTGGGTTGAGAAGAATCTTTTAGAGAAGTTGACAAATGCTTCAACCCTAAAGCATCGATTCTCTCTTGGTTATGCTTCATTCTAACTAATCTTTCCATCTCATACTTTGGTATATGATGAGTATCTTTGGCCTTTTTGGAACTATATATTGACATGAGAAATAAGTACAATTGCTACTAACATTATATATCATAATTCACATCTTTATCCATATCAAAATCAAGACAAGGGCAAAACTTTAACACAATTGTTACAAACATAATCCACACATCATAATTCACATCAATATTCATATCACGTTCAAGATAAGTACAAAACTTTAAAATATCCATAACAATTGTGTAAACTTTAAGACAATTGCTACTAACTTTACATATCATAATTCAAATCAAGATCAAGATAAGTAAAAAACTTTAAGACAATTGCTACTTAGATGACTCCAAATCAATATCCATATCAAGATCAAGACAAGTACAAAAATTTAAGACAATTACTACTTAGATGATGCATCATAATCCACATTATTATCCATTTCAAGTTTATGACCATTAAAAACTTTAAGACAATTGTTATGAACTCTACATATTGTAATCCATATTAATAAACAAAGTCATGATCAAGACAAGCATGAAACTTTAAGAAAATTTCTATCTAGATGACTCATCATAATCTATATCATTATCCATTTCAATATCAAGACCATTAAAAACTTTAAGACAATTGTTATGAACTCTACATATCATAATCCATATCAAGATCAAGATTAGGTATGACATGCTCTTCATTTTGATCAGCGTCTCTTGAAGTTCCACCTTTAGGAACAACCTCAACTTCAATATCACCCATACAATATTGAACATTATCTTCAACATTGATAGGGACAACATCAACAATTGCTTCTTGTTGGAATGCATCATTAGCTTTTGTATTGTCAATGGATTCTTCATTCTCGACTTCCAAGACATCAAACACACTTCTATGTTGGATGTATTACACATGAATAAACAAAGTCATGATCAAGATAGGCACAAAACTTTAAGACAATTGCTACATAAATGACTCATCATAATCCACATCATTATCCATTTCAAGATTAAGACCATTAAAAACTTTAAGACAATTGTTATGAACTCTACATATCATAATCCACATTAATAAACAAAGCCAAGATCAAGACAAGACAAGCACAAAACTTTAAGACAATTGTTATGAATTTTACATATCATAATCCATATCAAGATCAAGCTCAGGTATGTCATGCTCTTCATTTTGATTAGCGTCGCTTAAAGTTCCACATTCAAGAACATTATCTTCAACATTGATAGGGATAACATCAACAATTGCTTCTTGTTGGAATGCATCATTAGTTTCTGTATTGTCATTGTATTCTCCATCCTTGACTTCCAGGACATCAAACACGCATCTATGTTAGATGTATTGCACAACTTGCCAAGGTTCACCCAATTTAGTATCATGAAGGTAGAGTACTTGTTTTGCTTGACTAGGTAGTATAAAATGGTCATTTTGATACCACCAAGACGTTAATGCTTGCGTAGTGTGCGTCGGTTCTTATTGTTCTTCTTTGACCATTGGTACCAATATAGTACCATTCACATGAGAACAAAAAATACCTTTATGGTGAAACATATATCCTAATTTCTAATTTTTGCACACGTGACCATAGAAGTAGTGCATTTCTCCCTCATGATCCTCTTCGATAGATACACCACTATTTTGAGTTACACAATGATTGTCTAGGTTACTTGTATGGAACCTTGCATCATTGAACATACAAACTGTGTAATCTTTCACTAGTGGCTTCGGACTGTTTGCTAATGACCATAATTGTTTTGTAACTTCTAATGACTTGTTAACTTTCAATATTTATCTATAATGAAATACAACATGTGACATTAATTAGCAATGAGCAATGATCAAACTATACAACTGTTTAATAGTATTTAATGTGTGATAAAATTCAAACTGTCTTACATGTTTCTTGAACCACTTGGGAAAATCTTGTTGTTATATTTGGGTTAAGTCTTCTTGAGTAGAATTGTGCAATGTGTTTTTGTGTTTACTGTTCAAAACAAGGTGATTTATATTCAAATAAGCATTGCTAATAGTATTCAAGAAAACTCAAACATCATATGCATATGACATCACATACTTTAAAAGACAACTCAAACATTGTAAGCATTATCATGTGGAGCTCTCTTTGACAAGGAATTTTTTTCACATAAATTCTTTACTCAAGTGTCATATCAAAGATAAGGACTCTTTATGTTCTTGGGTTCATTGTGTTAGGTTTAGACCCTAATTAAGTCATATTTTATCAAATTTTAACCAAATAATTAGTTAGATTAATTATGCTGTAGATATGATTTAAACAAATATCAAACATTTACAAATCACATGAATGCCAAGAATGATGGCCTAGGAAAGCTTTTGAAACCGTGATTTCAAATAAAAAAAAAAAAAAAAACTAGAGAGGATTTAACCTAAAAAAATCCTCAATGCAACATTTCACTAATAGAATAGAAGTTAGTACAGTAGGCTTAACCCTAAATCTATTGCTACCTCATGTTTTTGAGAATAAAAGCAAGACCTAAAATCTGGGTTGAATCTTGATCAGTCGAGATAAATGATTCTTTTCTGCACTTATCTTTTTCTGATTTCTTGAGTCTTCATCTTTGTAGAACTTTTGTTTATTTGTTTAGACTCCTTAAAAAAGATTGTTTAACCTAATGAATTAGCTAAGTGTTTACTTAGGTTAATTATGAGATCTAGGTTAAATAGTAATAGATAATATCATACACAGTAGCGGAAAAGTAAATAACACAATGATATGATTACATAGGAAAATCAATGAAACAAACTGTTTCAAGATAAACATGTGGAAGATTTAATCTAGCTATCCTTAAGGTAAAACAAATCCACTATAAGAGAATTGAAGATTTTATAATAAGTTTTAACCCAAAATCTATTGATACCTCCCGTAGTAACTTACTGACATGACTACATACAAATTTTGAATTCATGGACTCCTTCTCTATTGGATTTGCACTATATTAAGCACCCACACTTGTGATTTTGAGATCCTACTCAAAGGTTTAGCAAAACAAACTTTCTAGTTTGTGACTCCAAGACTACTCTTGAAGGTTTAGATCATCAACAGGTGTTGATCTTGTTGTAGCAATTTTAGATCTATTGGTTTTAATGGTTTGAGAATGATTTTCAGTAGTGACTTTGAAAGGGGAAGGCATAATACCTTTTAGATCTGATAAGAGCACTTCCAAAGTCTCTAAAAAACATGCCTTCGGGTTTCCTTTATATACTATGTGAAATAGATTTAAAACCCTAATTACTTAATAGGCATACGAACTCTTGGGCCGAAATTAAAATTCTGCAGATGTGATTCTCGATTGGTCGAACCTGGCATGTTTTGAATTCTTGAACTTGCTGCTTCCTTTTTCTTGTATTTTGACTTGCATTACCTTGAGTATTGTCTAATAAATCCTATAGACTCTAAGATCTATACCTAGACAAGTTTGTGCTTACGGTTTGCCAATTGTTCTAAAGTTTTAGAACCTAACAACTTCATTTGTCTTATTTAACTTAATATTGCTAGACTAAACAACTAGACAAACTAAGTTCTAATAGTTACAATTTTTTCATGGTTGCCAACCTAAAAATATAGATTTAAGACATTGTTTCAAGACTTTCCCTTCTCTCACAAAGCACAAAACTTTTCATATTTCCAATCACCATTCTCACCTATAGCACTTCTCTACTTTATATACACCTAATGTTAAAAAACTTTGATGCCATATGTTAGGTGTTTTTTTTATTATGTTTTAGCCTTCATAATTTCTTGGTTTCTTTGTAATTTTTTTACTACTATTTAGTGTGGTATTGGTATGAGCCTCAACCATAAAAGTGAAAAATGATTATTATTTTGGATTTTTTTTTTTTGGGAATCAAGATTATCTCAACTTTAGTTGCAATCTCAAGTTTAGTTGCAACTATTCAAGAATAGTGTGCAAATGGTATACAGACTACAATCATATTGTTAGTTCCCTCCATCAAAGCTACAATTAAATAGTCCTTCACATAATTTTTATGTTCTTTCTCATGTATCTTCCAAGTGCAATACTTATCCACCTGTTTCTTTTTTATTACTTTTCTTAGTGCCATTAATTATAGTTGTTGTGGATTGTTAGGATTAGTTTCAAATTATTTAATTTGTTGTTACAGTTTTGATATACAATTGTAAGCTAATTCATGTGTTCTACTTCTCAATATAGAGACAAAGATCATGTGTAAAATTAATAATACAAGAACAGTTCTCCCAATTTTGGCTAATACGTTTCTTGAATTTTAGCATTCTCTTTGTTTTTTTTTTTTTTTAAAGGATATAAATGTCCTATTAGAGGCAATTAAATATTGATAAATGGAAGTATATTTATCCAATTTTTCTTTGTTTGATTACATTTTCTTTATGTTGGTACACAAATAATTTTTTTCATTTAGATTATGAACGAAGTGTTTGAGATTGGAGTCTCGGGATTTGGTGGTGAGAATGAAGTGGATGAGGAATTGTTTGATTTTAGAAATAAAGTCTACATTTTATTTAGATGTTATTTTATTATTTTAAATATCAAATTTATAATATGGTGTAGATTCCTAGAAATTTCTAATAACTACGCAATTCTAATCTCATATATATATATATATATATATATAAAAGTAAAGAAAACCAACTCAATAGTTGGAAACTACTTTTAAGATAACAAAAAATTTAAAAAAATATGAATTAAGAAAATTAAGCTTCAAAGTATTTGGCAATATTATGGGAAATATTATAAATACTATATAAAAATGAGAATTATATATGGGTCTTAAAAAAATAAAAATTATTTTTAAATGAAATTACCAAGCATTTGCACATTATCTTGTTATAATAAAACGGCCACACACATAAAGTCAGCTGAAGATTGAAGGATCAAATTCGGTGCAGTGTTTTTGTAATGACTTATAGTATTGAGTAAATATATTCATTTTTTAATAATATAATTAAATATGACTATACAATCAGAACCATGTAATTTTTAAGCTTATAAATTTTTATGTTTTATATACTTTTTATTGGTGCAAACACAATAATAATGGAAATAACACAAATAGAAACTGAATAATACTTCTGAATATTATTAATTTGAAGATAAAGATACACAACACTATTTGGATGGAGGCACGATACTCGCTCTCTTTAAGGAGATTAAAGCCCTTGATTGGATCCCTTCACCTCCCCCTTGCACACGTATTTAGTACAATATCTTATTCAATACATATTAGCCCATTAATCACTATAATTAAAAAGAATAAAAGAGTCTCTATCCTTTTCAGTGTGGGATTAAATATTTCACCAACTCTTTATCTTCCATATTAATTTCCATATCATTATAATTATGTTGTCATATTTATTCATTTTAATTGAATAATATTAAAATGCGCCAACACTTTTAAAATTTTAGAAAATGTATAGTTCTCAGATTGGATTGTAAATATAATAATGATAATACACAAATAACTCAAGTGCCCTGCCTAATCAAATAACTCAACCAAATTAAGGCCGCCACCTTTTAAACTAGCCCAACAAAAAATGATGGGGTGACTGTTAGTGGAACTACCACACAAACCCTTGACTACGTTAGGAGATCCTTGGAATTTATCGTTCACAAATTTCAAATTTCAACATTTTGCAAGGTAACAGGAGAACGGTCCAACATGCATACCTAGAGAATGGCACAGTGGAAGGACGAGGTGATAGCATAACAAGAATCCCCTTCAACTTCATCTCTATGAAGCAGATTCAATTAAGAGTAAACATGGCCCAAGAACATGGGGGCTAGGGGATACTAAGCACCCTAGGCCAATTTGATTGCCAATGGGAAGAAAATAGACTTGACCCCGTACCCGGAGAACTCATTGAACAGAAACTTACTAAGCCAGAGCACCAAGAACCTAGCTTGCCTAACTGCCTTGTCCTTTTCTCGTGAAAGATTCATAATCCATTTACCCATTATGGCTGGTTTCCCACCAAGAGAAATAGTATGCCCGCCAAAATGATTGAATAATTTGCCTTCCACTTCAAGATCTTCGTTAGAATGACTGATGTCAAAAGGATTCTCATCCTCCAAACACCAAAAAGAGGAAGTTATTGACCACATCCTCTAAGTTATTTGTAAGCCCACCAACAGAAAAGAAGAAGGTATGAAGAGAAGGGCACCAATGGTGTACTAAGTGTTTGAGGCCCTTGGCATCTCTGAAACATTCAAGGTTCCTGGAAATCACCACTGCTTTTAGGATCCCAGTGTGCTCCAAACAACCAACAAATTCCCCATCAGAAAGTTCCCTGTCCACCCAAATAGGCCAGCCGATGATCTTTCCAGGAACGAAGTCAAAGAAAATAGGAACCACCTCTTAAGATCCTCGCCTAATTTGGAGATCTAAAACCTCTCTTGGATCTGGAACCTGGGCGAAATTGGTAAAACTAGACTAACCAGAGAGCACCCAGGTATGAGGGGAAGGAGGGTCTCACTGTGAGACACCTAAGGAAAAAACAGGCTGAGGGTGTACCAGGGGTCCTATAAAAGGAAGGCTTGGCACTTTATAACCCTTCGTGACTCACCCTGAGTAGACCCAGAAGAACTCTCACCCTTAAAAGGATTGGGAGTATGCCCCCTCCTTTTTCGTGAGAAAGAAGAAGCCATAGAACAATGAATGTACTAGGAAATAGGAAAGTCAAAGGAAAGAAGACTAGAAGAAGAAAATAGACAAGCATACTAAATGGGAAAAAAGGAGATAAGCTTGGGAATAGAGAGCTCTACAAAGTGAAAGGAAAATATGAATTGGCTGTAATAATGGTGGAAAGAGCAGTTGGGGAAGACAATGTATGGAAAGGCGTGCTAATTGCCAAAATTTAATTTTAAAGAGGAGAGTTAATTGATAGTTATTAATGGGAGTTACGAGGAACGTGGAAAGTGGGCAAAGGAAGTTTTTTTACTCCAACATTCAATTGCCACGTCTTGAGTAAAAGGGGGGTTACAAAAAAAAAAGGAGGAGGAAGTACAACATGCAACAAGACTAGGATACCCAAAAGTAACGGGAAAGTTAGGATTCTAAAGGGAGGAAAAAGGGAACCTTGAAGTTAATTAAAATAGTGAAGAAGGAAGTCCTGATGTGCATGAAATATATACGATAAAGCACTCACATATCTACATATTTGGCCTTACTTTTATGTTATTTTGTGACTGATTATATAATATTTTTGTGTTGCAGGTAACAAGGGTTTTACATGCAAAGTGGGGCTAGGCCAATTGAATCAAGCCAAATTACATCCAGCCAGGCATGAATATTAAATTTAAGTCCAATTGGAGTAAGGAATCAAAGGAAATTTGCACCAAATCCAAGTCCAATTCGGATTAGGATTCCAGCCTGCACATCAGTTAGTATTTTTGGCATAACTTTCGGCTCAGATGTCCAATTGAGATGATTCAAGTTGGGTTGGAAAGTTAACTTAAAGGGCTACAACTTTGTAGTTTACCAAGAGCCCTAATTCTGACGTTAAGTGGGCCTAAATAGTCGGTTAAGTGAAGCCTAAAATTCTGGGATTTTCTCCAAACGGGAATTCAACTTGTAATAGGATTCCTTGACCTATTTAAAGGCTTTTTAGGGCAAAATTCAGAGGGAGAGGCTAGTGCTAGGGCTGAGATGCAAAACAGAAAATTGGAGCAAGAGGCAGTGCCGCATGTGGCTTTTCTGTAGCTTTTCTCCATGATAGTATTGTGACTATTTCTTTCTCTATTTTATTTGTCTAGTTTAATGTTTAGTATTTTATTCTTTTGTTTTATTTCAATTACCATGAGTAGCTAAATTTATAATTAGGGTTGAGGATGAAACCTTGTTAAGGATTACTAGTAATATTTATGTGATTTAATTTTTCCCACAATAGTTGTTCTTTAATGAATTAAATTGTTCTTGCTTCATATCAATTGACTAAGATGAGATTCTAGATATGAGTTCAATCATGTTTTTCTCATGATTTAGGATTTGTCTTAATTAATTGAATGCTTGGTTTATTAATTCTTGATTATAGAATTGGATATCGTTTGTGATTTGTCTGTCAATGGATACAAGTTATGATTTGATTTTTAGAATTGGATATATCTTGTGATTTGTTTGGCTATGGATACAATTGATGATTGGTTTTATACTTAAGAAGCGAAGAAGAACATGCTTTTGATTTTGAAAATAAGGATTTTAATGAGAATATTTTCCATGATAGCAAGATTGATTTCTAGATTATCATGTAGTGAGTTGGGAAAAATTAATGATCATAAATATATGATGGTACGACTTACAAGGCGGATTCCAAAACCTTAATTCCTTTCCCTTAATTGTTTACATCTTTTTATTACTTTATATCTTTTGCTTAGTTTAACTATTTGCTTAATTTTATTATTTGCTTAGTTTATTTAATTTCAAAACAATCAATTTTTATTAAACTAGATTAGGATTAATTTGGTTAAGGTTTAATTAATTTTCCTACGTTCATTCAAGTCCCTGTGGGTTCGACCTCATTCTTGTCAAACTATACTTCGGTACGGTTCGTACACTTGCGAGTATTTTAAAATTTCACAACAAGTTTTTGGCGCCGCTGCCGGGGACTTGGTTAGGAAAATATATTAGGTCTTAATTGAATTTTTCCTTCTACTAGTTGTAGTTAATTTTTTTTTTTTAAATTAATTTTTTTTTTCTTTGTGCTTGGTGTATGAGAACTTGGGTACGTGATAAAGAAAATCATCTTGTTAGTTTTGATTATTCATCCACAATGGGAGAAACAGGAGATGATTCAAAAACTCTTAGGGAGTTATTCTCACCCATAACCACCAACCCTCCATCTTGCATAGTATTGCCTGCAACCACTGCTGCACATTTTGAGTTGAAACCACAGATAATCCACCTTCTTCCTACTTTTCATGGATTGGATAGAGAAGACCCTTATATGCATGTAAAATATTTTCTTGAGATTTGTGCTACTTGTAAGTTCCAGAATTTCACTGATGACTCTGTTCGCTTGCGTTTATTCCCTTTTTCCTTGAAGGATAAGGCAAAAGCATGGCTTAATTCTTTGTCACCTGGATCTATCACTTCATGGGAACTATTGGTTACAAAATTCCTCTCTAAATTTTTCCCAATGGCCAAGACCAATGCTTTGAGGAGAGAAATTGCAGATTTTTATCAGGATGAACAAGAGAAATTTTATGAGAGTTGGGAGAGATTTAAGGACTTGATCTTAAAGTGTCCTCATCATGGTTTTGAAACATGGAGACTAGTACAATATTTTTATAATGGTTTGACTCAGACAAATCGTAACATGATTGAGTCCATGAATGGTGGTGGATTTTTGAGTCTTGTAGATGATGAGGCATACAAATTTCTTGAGAATTTTTCTGAAAGTTCACAACAATGGGATTTTTCCAATCGTAAAGAGAGATCCACCCCTGCAATTAAGAAAGGAGGATTGTATGAAGTCAGTGAAGATTTAGACATAAAAGCTAGGTTGGACAATCTCACTCGTAAGGTTGAGGCTTTAGCTTTAGGTAGAGGGATGAATTTTGTCAATCAAGTTCAAAGTGAAACATGTTCTATTTGTGCAAGTCCTATGCATACAACACAAATGTGTCCTTCTGCAGCTGGGTACCCTGATTTTTATACTGAGCAAGTAAATGCACTGAATAATTATGGAAAACCATTTGCTAGTCCATTTTCAGAGACATACAATCCAAATTGGAGGAACCATCCTAATTTCTCATGGAGGCAAAATCAGCCTTCCACAAATGTAGGTGGACAACAAGTGCATCAACAAAGTCAATTTCGTCCACCTACTCAAGCATATCCTCCTATTCCTCAATCAACACCTCAGTTTGTGGCACCACCAAGACAACAACCATCTTTGGAGGAGTCTCTCAAAAGTTTCATGCAATCAACTAGCCAAGCCATTCAAGAGATGAAAAGTTCCACCCATTTGAATACTCAAGCTATTTCAAAGTTGGAAAATCAAGTTGGCCAGTTAGCAACCCAAGTTGGAGAGAGGGAAAAAGGAAAGTTTCCTAGTCAACCCATACCTAACCCAAAAGGACAGTATGCCATCAATGGTTCTTCTAGTTCTACTTATGGACAAGAACATGTTCAATCTATTACTACCCTTAGGTCTGGTAAGCAAGTTGATAATCAAGTGAAAATGCCAGAAGTGGAGGATGATGAAAATTTTGTGTTAAAGGAAAAAGGAACTCATAGTTCACAAGATGATCATGGAGAAAAGGAGAACAACCCACCCGCCACTCCGATTCAAGATCTTAGTTCCCCCCTTGATAAGAGATTTGTTCCTAAAGCTCCATTTCCTCAAAGGTTAATCAATCCTCAAAAAAGTGCACAATTTGGAGACATTTTAGAGGTTTTTAAGCAAGTGCAAATAAACATTCCATTTCTTGATGCAATTCAGCAAGTTCCTACTTATGCCAAGTTTCTAAAAGATCTTGTGACAATGAAGAGAAAGACAAATGTCCCTAAAAAGGCATTTTTGATAGAGCAAGTCAGTTCAATCATTCAGAATAAATATCCAGTGAAATGTAAAGACCCTGGATCTCCTACAATTTCATGCAAGATTGGGGATCGTCTCATTGAGCGAGCTTTGCTAGATTTGGGGGCAAGTGTGAACCTAATGCCATATTCAGTTTATTTACAGCTAGGTTTAGGGGAGTTGAAACCCACAACCATGACACTTCAATTAGCTGATAGGTCTGTGAAAATCCCTAGAGGTATTGTTGAGGATGTGCTGATTAAGGTGGATGCATTCTACTTTCCTGTTGATTTTGTTGTGTTAGACACTGAGCCTGCTCTGAATGCCAGTACACAAATCCATGTCATTTTGGGTCGCCCTTTCTTAGCCACATCCAATGCTTTGATCAATTGTCGGAGTGGTGTGATGAAGATTTCTTTTGGGAATATGACTGTTGAGCTTAATATCTTTGACATAAGTAAGCAAGACCTAGACAATGAGGATATATGTGAGGTTAACATGATTGGGAGCCTAGTCCATGATACTTTTCTACAATCAAGTTGTGAGGATCCCCTAAAGGCTTGCTTAATCCATGTTGATTGCAATTTGGATACTGAAAAATCAATTGAGGAGGTCAATGCATTGTTGGATTTTGTTCCTCTCTTAAGTATTGATAGCTGGCAACCAAAAGTAGTTCCTTTTCCACTTTCTTCATCCTCATTCCTATCTATTGTAGAACCACTAAAGTTGGATGACTTTTGGGAACACCAATTGATGAGTATACTTCAAGAGCATAAGGAAGTTATAGGTTGGAAAATTGTTGATCTTAAGGGTATTAGTTCCTTTATGGTTATGCAAAGAATTCACTTGGAAGACATTGGTAAAGCTTCTCAACATGTTTTTGACCCAGGTAAGTTACAATATCATTGGACTAATCCATTCATAATATGCATTATTTATCTCCATGGTGTTGTTAAGGTTTGGATGGTCCTGTTTATCAGGATTGATCTCCAGTTGTTTTAAATCTTTTTGCAAAAAAAAAAATGTTTTTCTTGTTTATTTTATGCTTTTAGATTAATATTTGTGTTTATTTTCTTGTTTAGTTTTATTTTATTTTGTTCTAGCTGATATTTGACAGAAATTAAAAATTATAACAATCAGCTTGATCAAGGTACGTCTCCTCCTTCTCCTTACCTTACTTGTTTCTTCTTAGTTCTCATGTTGCATATTACTATTTTGCTTTCTTTTCATTCAAGACATATTTTTGAGAGTATCATTTTTAACATTGAGGACAATGTTTGGTTTAGGTTTGGGGGGGATGTATATAGATTTCTATCTTTTTGTCTTGTTTTGCTTTGTTGTGTTAAAAAAAAAAAAAAAAAAAAAAATCTTTTGCCTAACTTGAGGTTTATGTTTTAAGTTCGTTATACTACTCTTAAAGAATTTCATTGCTTTCATGCTCAATTCATTGCACATGCACGTAGCCACTCAGACACAACTTGTTGTTGAAGGATAAAAATGATTAGAAAATCTTGATGATAACAATGTGGAGACTGTAACCCCTGTGAGTTTTGAGCCAATCATTATTTTTTTTTTTTTTTAGGGTTATTTATTGTTTCTATTCTTAAAGCTCATTTGGAAGTGCGCAATATATTTCCCTTGTTGTAGTCTCATTATTCTTTCTTTTGGCCAAGAAAAAAATATGATTTTAAGCCACACTTGAATCTTTTGAAGTCATTGATGTTGAATGAATTATACTAGTCTTTGAGAGATGAGATTAGGCCATTTTTGTCTACTTTGAGCCATATATGTGTATTTTTTTTTTTTTGATACATTATCGCTAGTCACCCCGTTGAGCCTTTTAATTAGCCTTTCTTTCTTAAAACCCTTATCCATAGTGTTTCAAGATGGAATTTGATCAGTTTGTTTCAAAGTGGTGGTTTGTGCGAGAATTCAAAGAAGAAAGAAAAAAAGAATTGAATTGATCATGTGTGGGCTACAGAAATTAAAACTCTAATTTACTCATGTGTGGGCTACAGGTAACCCATAAGCTCGAGGGGCTAAATGTTGAGGTCTAAAAATTTATAACACCAAGGCCCAAAAATAGCATGATGGGTGAACCCCATATAAAAGGGTTAAGCTCACTGCAAGAGAAAAGGATGGCCCAAGTCCAATAAAAAGGGATTTAAAGCCTAGAACCCATGAAAGGTCAGGCCTTAGAGCCCATAAAATGAAGGGAAGAAAGGAAAAAAAGCCCAGTCCATCAAGATCATAAAATCAAAGAGAGTTTAGTGGGAAGAACTGGGCTGGGATACCTAGAGGCTACCAGGGGCTCGGGATCCTCGAGGTGTGTAACAGCTAGGAAGAGATTGAGATAGTTCAAAAAGAGCACCTAGGAAAAATGAAGGACAGATACGTCTTTCTCAATCGCCTAATGATGCAGAAAGGAACCAGAAGGCTTAGAGAGTTACAAGTCATGAAGAAGGGGTCTGGTACCTCGGGCAACCCAGAAAAAATAATTATAAAGAGAAGTAGTCAGGAAAACCTTCAATCTGGCATGAATGAATTCGACTTACCTGGGAAAATGACAAAAAAAAAAAAAAAAGGACAGCCAAATAGCTGAGTCTAAAAAGGTAAGGTTTAGAAGCCTTAAGGGAAGAGAGATTGGAGGTTAGCCATCTAAGGACACTCTAGAATGGAAAGTCAGCAAGAAGTTTTTAGGGAAACAACATCGAAAGAAGAAAACTATGAGAAACAAGGAAAGGACCAGTTATCATAATGGTTGGCATGACGTAGGCTCTAGTACCCAGGGGAGCAGAGGAGGGGAATCGGTGGTATCTCGAAACCCTAGAGTGACACTATAAAAGGGGGAAGCAGCCAACATTGAAGGGGTATTTAGCAATAGGGAATCATAACAGAATTACTAAGAAAACTCTATCAAAAACTTGAAGAAAGTAGCAAAAGAAAGATAAATATCACCTGGTATCCCAAAAATAGCCATTATAGAACATACTTGGATTCAAAGGGATTTAAACTTTGCAAGTCTTAGAAGTTTAGATAGCTATCTAAGTTTGTAATTTTTGAGCTTGTTTGGACCTTATAACACGTCTTAGTGAGCACATTGTCATTTACAACTAAAGAAAATAATGAAATATTTCATATTGTTTTAAGGATCCTTAAAAATATATTTGTCTCTTTCTTTATTATATTGCTCCTTTACTATTTCTTGCTGTTCAATACATATATATTCTTGCTTGCTAGTATGCACATATTGTAGGATTCTTGCTCTGTGCACCACTTGGTTTGTAAACAACTCATTTAGCTGTGGTGAACCAAGCCTAGTGCCTTCAAACAACAACTCGAAGGCCTAAGGTCCTTGCTTCAGCTTGGGCCTAAACACTGTCCAAAAAAAGGACCCTCACAGACGTCATCACGGTTAGACCTTAGTCTAACCTAAAAAAACCTTGACTTCTCCTTCTTATGGTTCATTGAACAGTTTGAATTTCAAAATTATGCCCCAAAGTTGTTGAGTCGGTCTTAGTAGCCGAATATTTTATCATACCTTACATCTTTGTCATTATTTATTTATTTATTTATTTTTTGTTGAGAACATCTTTGTCATTTTTAATTTATAAGTTTGGGCTACATATATATATTTTTTTTTACCAAAAATCACCACCATTGACCATAAATAGTAGCAAAGATGAATGTTGTTCGGCAGTATTGGGGGCCATACTTGTTGAAGATTTTTGTGTGGTGGGTTGGGCAACAATGGACTTCATCTCTCTGGCTACTATACCTGTATGTATATATACTAGTTTGGTTGGCCATTGATTGAAAAATTAAGATAAAGCTTCTATTTGAAGAAGTATGAAAACAATATAATAAAAAAAGTTATGTCATATAATATTATCTCCTTTACAAGAATATTGATTACATAAAAACTTAGAGTAGAAAATTAACAAATTTATATTTTTTTTACTATGATAGTCCCTTAAAACCCCTTTGTTAAAGGCTAGATCCATTGACTAACAGTTTTTAAGAACGATAAGGAATATCATCAACTTCCAATAATAAGCAACTAAGTTTTGCTATGATATTTTCATGATAGATAAAATTTTAAAATGTGCGATGTCATATGCTACAATTAAAGCTTTTCATCAAACACTTACAACCATTCACAATCAAGATTTTTTTATTAATACTTCCTTTGTTATCTTATCTAGCTATGATGTTTGGCTTACTTAGTTCTTAATGAACTCCTTTATGCATGATAAAATGAATTAAAAAGAACAAGATAACGAAAGGCATACATGGGTATTCAAAGTTTCCGTTAGATAAGATTATAAGTGTAGAAAATTAAAACCAAGTAAATCATTGTTTTCTAGCTAACTAGTAGAAAACCTTATATAACTATTCTAACTTTCCAACAATGACTACAACATAAAAATTAAAAAAAGAAAAAAGAAAAAAGAAAAAAAGAAGATAGGCCAAAAACATATTGACTCCTTGTGATGAATTAATTGATTAATTAGCCCAGTTTATTAATTAATTAAATTAATATGAAAACGTGTGGTTGCATAAACAAATCACCAATTAAACTAAGTATGCAGAGGAAAATAAATTGACATAGCGATTTGTTTATGAATGGGGAAAACCTATACGGCAAAAATCCCACCAAGTGATTTTGAGATCACTACTCTCGAAAATTCACTATTATCACAACAAGTGGTTACAAGTAAAGGAATCCCAGTACCTTATACCAACATACAGTTGAACCCTTACCCCAATACTCAATTGGACTTGTTCTGTAGTGACAATGTCTCCTTATAATGCTCAGCTACCAATACATGACTAACTAATTGCGTAGATCCTAGTAAGCGACTTCAATCACCAACTAGAGAAGGTTATTGGTTGCAAATTTCTTCAGTTCATCACATGATAAAGATCAAAAAGCTTCTTGGTAATAAAACCCTACGGTACACAAACACAACAGCTTCTTCACAAGAAAGATGAACTAAGGCAAATTCTTTCTCTGGTCATAATTTGCTTGAACAAAACTTTGCTCAACACTTGTGCAACTTGTGTCTTTGTTTACGGCCCTTAAAATAATCCTTATATATGTTTAGGATTGTGAGCAAAGAAAATTTAAACATAGAATCACAGATTGGATGAAAAACAGTTGGAAAACTGATGAAACCTCAACAAATACCTATTTGTTAAGCTTCTATCAAGTGACGGGATTTAGACAGCTCTTAAGTCTCGATAGATTGCTAGCTATCAAGCTTTAATGAACTGCACTTTCTGCACTTGAATCTTGGATAGACTTGCATGACTTTAACACTTGAATTTGAAACAAGGTTTCTTGAAGCATCAAACACATCCTAAATCTACCCAAATACAAGTAAAGTGTGTTTTGTCAAAGGATTAGTAACATATGTTCCTAACATGTGAAACACATATGTCCTAACAATCTCCCCCTTTGGCAATCCGTGATAAAACCACAACAAACAAATGAACATATGAGAGAAGTCATAAATCACTCAACTTATACTCATTTGTTAAATACAATAAAATTTATCCTAACACAAACTCTTGAAAAACTTTGCATGAAGAAAGTTTATGGTAAGTAGATTTTGACAACCTATATTTCTGAAACACTTTAAACAAAACTCATCAAGGCATCTTTGTGTGAAACAGAAATAATAGATTGCATACAAGATATAAGAAGCATGTGCATAAAGAGAGAAAAGAAACAACACATGTAAGGGTAGGTGAAAAACATACATCAATATATAAAGAATATAAGTACAATGTATGTCAAAATGGTCATAAGACCCATATACAAGAATAATGTATCTAAAATAGAAAGAAAAGGAAAAAATACATCTAATCCTCACTACATCCCTCAGTATAAACACTCCCCCTAACAAAAATTTCCTATACTAACCCTCCCTCTATGAGAATGACTACTCTCATATCCAAAACTACTCCTCCTTTTTGTCACGAGTGATAAAGGGTAAGAGTATCAAGTAGACATTTTGTCATCACTGGGTGAGCTAGCACCGCCATCTCCATCATCATCATTGTCATCGGAGTCATTGTCGAAGTCCTCGGATGCCTTGGAAGGAGGAGAGGGAGACTCCACAAAGCCACCAAGGCAAGCCTACCGTAGAGCAATAGGGCCGATACGAGTGTTCATCAGACACAACTCATCAGTAAGAGTGTCAAGGTGAGTATCCATGCATTGAAGCTGTGCCATGATTGCATCTAGAGTCACACTAACTGCAGAAGAAGAGGGAGCAGAGGTGGATGGAGCTGAAGGAGTGGGAGGAGCTACCATACCAGACCGCCTCGAATGTAGCTTTGCCTCACTCCATTTAATGATAGCGGCGTCTATGGCACTCATAACGGATACGTGGTCAGATGCAGGAAAGGGAACAGAAAAATGGCATAAAATCCTTATGATAGCTGAAGGTAATATGAGCTTATCACGAGTCTCCGTATCCCTATAAACATCTATAATGGAAAGAATGAAATAAGAGGGAAAATCTAGAGTGAGATGCTTTAAAAGAGAAAGAAAAAATCTAGCACGGGGCTTTGTAATAGAGTTATAGTGAGAAAGAGGGTGTAAAACAAGAGTTATCACCATGTTCATGAATCTAGGACCTTTAGCAAAGGTTGAACATGGAGTAAACTAACCCTAGCCCCAATCAGAGGGATATTCACAGAAAATGGACATAAGCTAGTCTTTGGACACAATCCTCAGACGCTCACAACCAAGGTAGTTAGGATGCTCTACCCTCGGGACATGGAGCATATCAGATACAATATTTGGTGTGACAACAATGTGCGTACCTCGAATGGAGTAACAACAAGAGGTACTGAATAATTGAATCCATGCATGTTAGAGTAAAACTCCTAGATCAGCACGAATGGACATGTGACTGAGATGTCACACAGTGACTTCCAACCCCTACTATGAATAACAGTGGGTAGGTTAGTGTTGGAGAAGTTCGACAAAATGACTTGGCGTTCCAAATGAACATATCGTTGAGAAAAGTTCTTCGAGAAGTCCTTTTGGGACTGCTCATCATGAAATCGAATAAAAGAAGGAGTAGGATCAGAGGAAGTGGATGCCCCAGAACAAAGAGGGTTCTGGAATGGAGCAGACTTACGTTTTAGTGCCATGACTCACTAATGTAAACTAGAGAGAGAGGGGGGGAAGAAAGAAAAAATAAAAAAAAGTCCCAAAACAATTCAAATATATAAGAATATATAGAATGTAAAGGGTGTATGTATGAAAATGCATGAACATGTGACGTGCAAAGATAATTACATAATAGGCACAGCCTACCAGTACACAATTAGTTTAACATATATAACACACATCTAAATGCATGAATATATAGTTATAATGCACATAGGATGCAATGCATGAAGATTTTAAAACATTTTCACAAAAACCAACCCAAAAATTTCAAAAATGTTCATTAATTTTGAAAAACCCCAAAATATTTTCAAAATCCCAAAAGCCTAAGTCTAATGCATGAAATGCATGAAGAATGAAGGATTTAGGAACCTTACCAATGAACAAACACTTGATCAAGGCTAAAAATCAAATTAGGATGAAGTTTGGAGTGAGAGAGAGAAGTTTTGGGAGGTGAAAAGTCTAGAGAGATTGAGCAAATGAAGTCCGGATCGTGCTGAACAAATATATAGAAGTTTAGTAATTCTTGATAGATAGAGGTGTTGAGAGGTGTCAAGCATTAAAAAGGGTCTATGAATGCAGATATCGAGCAGGAGTCCAGAGGTGTCCACAGCAAAACAAGCTCGATGGATCAAGGAGTTATTGAGGGGACAGAAACTTTCTCGATCAATCCACCTAGCTATTAAAAGGTGTCAAGTTTGCGATAAACAGCAACTAAAGAACTCGATAGATGAGTTAGGTATCAAGAGGTGTCGAGGAGCTATCAAGATTACTTAAAAACAATTTTTCAAGAAGAGAAAAACACAGATATGAATACAATCAAACATGCAACTCAACTAAGGATTCAAATAACATTTTAAACTCTTAAAATTATCTCTCAACAATAAAAAATTAAGCACATAGATCCAAAAACACACACACACACAAAACAAGTCTAACCAATTTTATATTTCAAAAACAAGTCAAGACAGTTTAGTGAGCATATATTAACACATGTAAACCTTGCAATGACCAAATCATATTGTACCTGCACATGTATCAAGAGTAGCAAAGAATATTGCGTATTGTGTGTGAAAAATATTGCAAGATTGCATAAGTGTATACATGTTATGACGATTTGAGATATGAGAAAATCACTTTAACTCATACACAATCATAACTATTTGATAGAGACTATCACCTTTGAGGTACATCTTATAACTCCTACATCTCCTAGAATACACGCTTGCAATCATATATAAAACATTTTTATTCTTTTTGTTTTTTATTTTTCTTTTAATAAGCATATCATGCATGGGCATATAAGAGAGAGAAAAGAAATACCCAATGATGTTTAGCATTTGACATTCCAATTTTATTATGCCGAAACACACAAATGTCATTGACATTGCACTTTTGCTATGCTAAAGCATACATATGTTATTTCATGATTGGCGGGCAACAGTGGTGAGATGGTTATTATGCTTTTCTCTTAGGATTTTCTAGTCATTCTCATAAAAAAGAGTGATACGAGTGTTAAGTATAAGAGATTACTTAATCTTACTCATCACAAACATGAGCTACAAAGCTTACTTGCTTAGTTGTGCATGGAGATGGTCATCTAAGTTACAAAAGATACAACGTTTAGAAAACTTTGTTTCAATGGCCATTCAAAGTATACAAGTACCAATGTACACAAACACACACTGCTTTTGTATTTTTCAATTTATTTTTATTTTTATTTTTATATGAAAAACAAAATAAACAAAACCAAAAACTAACCATATAAAAACATGTTAATCAAAACAAAACAATGCATAAAACTATATTGACTTAAAACAATAAAGTAAAACATATAAGTAATACAAAAACAAAAACAAGAAAGCGAGAGAGAGAGAAAATGACAGAATCACTAGAGCCATTTTCCTTCCATACCTTGGAAGAATCTTTCCTTTGAGTGAACCCTTGAACTGACGGTGAGGAGGAAGAATTGAAACCATTCAAGTTCGAAAGGAACATGAGGGCTTTAAGAAGATTTCCAATGGGAGCAAAAGAGGATGGAAACTGATTCTAGTTTCCTGATGCAATCATGCCATTGCTTTGTTGAGTGGCTGACCACTTATAGCAATTAGGTCGAATATGATCGGTTGCTCCACAATGATGACAAAAATGCTACTTTTTCTACTTAGGCTTTTAAGAGTTTCCCTTCTTAGCCCTAGGATTTTTAATCTCTTTCTTATCAAGCTTAGGGGGTGCTCCTAAGATAGATTTACCCTTGTCTATATTCTCACTAGCTAATTCATTTTTATCATTAGTGTTCTCAATTTCAACATTATTACTAGGAGGAACAAAAACAGTAGTACTAGTAGAAGTAATATTAGAAGAAGAGAAATCATATCCTAAACCAATTCGATCAGAAGCAGATTTTTGAAGATTGAGTATCTCATCGAGCTTAGCACTTGAAATTCTTTCCAGCTGAGCTCTGACTTGGAATAATTCTGCCTTAAGCTTCTTGGTCTTCTCAGTGAAGAAATTATTCTTAAATCTCAGTTCTCCAATAGTCTGATTTGCTTCATCAAACTTTGTAGAGATTTCTTCACACTCAAGTTCCACATCACTAAACTTCTTGGTGGCCAACCTATATATCTTCTCATACTTTTTTGAGACTTTGTATAACTTTGCATAGGCTGTGTGGATGTCATCTTACTCATCCATCTTCTCAAACTTAGATTCTACCAATTCTTTTTCTTTATCCATATCTTCAACAATCCCCTTAGTAGGATTGACAGTGGTAGTGAAGGCATTTTGGATTCTGTTATCCTCATTGTCAGAATCATCCTCAGGCTCGGTATCGTTCAATGTAGCAGCAAGTGCCTTGCTCTTCCCAATGGTCTTGAGATATATGGGGCACTCTTGTTTCATATGTCTAAAGCCTTGACACTCGAAACACTTTGGTCCTAAGAGAACAGTGTACTGACCGCCATCCCTAGCATCCTTCTTCCCTTTGTCTTGGCTCTTGAACTGTGAGAAGCTAGATTGCCTACGGTCTTTGTTGAAGCCCTTCCCATTGGCATTCTTCATGAACTTATTGAATTGCCTTGTAATGTAGGACTTTATCTTAGAATCTTCATCGTCTAAAGACTTATTAGTATCACTGCTCTTGGCCTTCAATGCCATGCTCTTGCCCTTACTTGCCTTACCAATTATTGTTAAACCTAGCTCATAGGTTTGCAAATTACCAAACAGCGCTGTTAAAGGAATCTTGTCAATATCCTCTGATTCCTTGATCGCGGTGATCTTGGCATGGAATCTCTCAGGTAGAGATCTAAGCACCTTTCTCACAATCTTAAGCTCAGGAATGGTTTCTCTAAGATTAAAGGCTATGTTTACTATGTCCTTGAACTCGGTATAGAACTTATCGAGCGACTCATCCTCCTCCATCTTGATTTCTTTGAAGCTTGTATTGAGCTTCTGAAGTTTCGAATCTTTGACAGTCTTAGTCCTTTCATAGGTTGTCTGAAGAATGGTCTATACTTCCTTTGCAATTTCAATAGAGGATATCTTCTTGAACTTCTTATTTGTACATCGAATAAGGTATTCAATGCTCTGTTGTTGAAGTTTGCTGCCTTCATCTAGCATCATCCCAATCGGCTGGCACTTCCTTCGACTTGGTCTAGCCTATCTCCATAGCTTGCCACACTTTCTCATCTAAAGACTGTAAGAAAGCTTTCATGCATACTTTTCAGTATGCATAGTTAGTACCATAAAAAAATGGAGGTATGATAAGAGATTTTCCTCTATCCATGACAAATAAGGATTAATGGATTAGACAGAAAAATTAACCCTAATCAGAGTGTGCCTGCTCTGATACCACTTGATAGGGTTAAAATGTATTGACCTTTTATGATGAATTAATTGATTAATTAGCTAAGTTTATTAATTAATTAAATTAACATGCAAACCTGTGGTAGTACAAACAAATCACCAATTAAACTAAGTATAAAGCAGAAAATAAATTGATAGGGTGATTTGTTTATGAATGAGGAAAACCTACATAGCAAAAACCCCACCGGGTGATTAAGGTCACCACTTCCAAGAATCCACTATTATCACAACAAGCAGTTATAAGTAAAAGAATCCCAGTACTTTATACCAACATACAGTTGAACCCTTATCCTAATACCCAATTGGACTTGTTTTGTAGTGACAATCTCTCCTTATAATGCACCGCTCCCAATACGTGACTAACCAATTGCGCGGATCTCAATACGCAACTTCAATCACCAACTAGAGAAGGTTGTTGGCTGTAAAGTTATTTAGTTCATCACACGATGAAGATCAAAAAGCTCCTTGATCACAAAACCCTATGGTGCACAAACACAGCAGCTTCTTCACAAGGAAGGTGAACTAGGGCAAATTCTATTTCCGATTACAATTTGCTTAAACAAAAATTTGATCAACACTTGTGCAACTTATGTCTCTGTTTACGGTCCTTAAAATAATCCTTATGTATGTCTAAGGTTGTGAGAAAATAAAGCCCAAACATATAATCATGAATTGGATAAAAAATAGTCCTAAAAAACTGAGTTTCATAAACCTCGACAGATACCTATCTGTCGAGCCACGGGTTTCAGACAACTCTTAAGTCTCGATAGATTGGTAGTTGTCGAGTTGTAATGAATAGAACTTTCTACACTTGAATCTTAAACAGATTTGCATGACTTTAACACTTGAACTTGAAACAAGGTTTCTTGAAGCATCAAACACATCCTAGTTCTACCAAAATACAAATAAAGTGTGTTTTGTCAAAGGATTAGTCAATTACATAAAATAGTGACACATGTTCTTAACATGTGAAACACATATGTCCCAACAAAAACAAAAAAAAAAAAAATAAAAAAATAAATAAAGAAAAGAAATTGAAACAGAAAAGGCAAACACACACAGTTTGGCTAACTGAGACAATCATATAATGAAATTAAAATAGCATGTGTAGAAATTAGATAAACTTAAATTGAAAAAACCTATAAAATTAAATCCATCAAGCACAAGAAGTAAAATCCATACCTTGGAAAAAGTGTGAAGTTGGGCATTTTTGCATTAGCAAAACACACTACCAAGTTTTGGAAATCATGCTGAAGAAGGATGCAGAACTTCCTTTTTTCTCTTGCAAAATCCTAAAAAGTCTTTTCTTCTATTTTCTTTGTTGTCCAAGGTTTCACTAAAGCCAGTTAACTTTTTCAATTGTTGACTACCAAGGCTATCAATTAAGATAGTTGGGACAAAATTGGCCAATGCCCTTTTTGCACAAATTATATAGCCTTCTACCCCATTCCCAAACTAATTAGGAGAATGCCCATCTTTTGTAACTTGATTTTCTCAAAATCAAGTTAATAAAAAAAAAAATTCTGGAGCCCTATAGTAGCATTTTAAGAAGCCTATAGTGACATTTTAAGGACCTATAGTGGCGTTTTGGAACTCGAGCTCCATGAACTCGAGTTATAGGAATTTTTTTTTTTTTTTTACCCGTAACTTGAGTTCCAAAACGCCACTATAGGTCCTTAAAACGTCACTGTAAAGTCCTTAAAAACGTTACTATAGGGCTTAACTCGATTTTGAGAAAATCGAGTTTTAAAAGATAGGCATTTTCCTAATTAGTTTGGGAAGGGGAGCAAAAGGCTGTATAATTTGCACGAAAAGGGCATTGGCCAATTTTGTTCAAGATAGTTGTTTCCTTGATTATTGCATTCTAAATATGAATGTGATTTAATTATCCAAGCAACTTAGATTAGATGTAAAGTATTTTTTTTTAAATGATTTGTTTATCCAATAATTAAAAGTAGAACTATTGTCACATATACAACATTTAATCTTCCATGTTCTCTCCTTGCTTTGTAACTTTTATTTTTTTCGGTTTATGCTTGACTTAAGAATGAAGTAATGGCTTCTTTACCTTTATGTTGTATCAGATTCCAAGGCCAAGAGAAAAAAGTAGGACAAAAAATTATAGAATTATGTTCATTTTAGAACTTTCTTGGGGAAAAAAAAAAGAAACTTTTCATTTGTTTAGCGTTATTTCACTTGTCCCTTTCTAGTATCACCTGATCATCTCTCTTTATGTGTGCATTTTTACTTTACATTCTTTGGAAGATTATATTTCAATACTCCCTTATCTTTAATGATATGGGTGCGTTTTGATGCTGGGAATATACATAACAGCGGAATATTGCATTTTGCTTCACCTATTAATGGACCAACTATTGAATCTACTATATATTAGCAAATGGACTTTTTATTAGCAATTATCAAGCATCCTACTGAGGATATGAGAAATAACAAAGGGTGAGTGCTACAAGGCCAAACCTAATTGGGTATGTAAAATATGAGACAAACCCACAAAGAAATTTTCTTTTACATATCTATTTCAAACACAGATAAAGTCAGAAATTTAGATTATAAGAATGAAAAAGATTATAGAAGACCTGGCTTGAGCTTGGAAAACACTCAGACAAACTCTTATGAATGCCAATTATAAGCCCCGAAAAGCATCCTTCTCTTCCTCCATTTGTGTCCCCAAACCCAAAATCTTCATGATCCAACACCGCAAGTAAAGCAACTGAAAGTTTAAAATGCGTGTAAAACACCTTTGAACGTTTAGACCCCAAGTTACAAAATATCAATTCAAGCTTATTATCAAACAATTAATGTATGGAATATGAACATAAGCCAAACACAGAATTGATAAACAATCTAAGCCAAATATAATCACATCCATAATAGAAAATAAATGGCAAAGAAAAAAGGAAAAGAGATGCAAACACAAGGACAACATGCGATGTGTTATCGAAGAGGAAATTGAAGCCCTCAGCGTAAAACCTCTCCACCGCCCTCCAAGTGGTAAATAATCCACTAAAGAATGTAGTTGGAATACATGAACAGAAGAAGACCCTCCAAGCTTAATCTACCCAGTGTATCTAAGCCCTACAAGCTTCTTGCTTCAACGAGGTTGCGCCGAACCTATTTCTTTTTTAGCTTACCGAATTCCGCTATACACCATAGCATTAACCAATAGTCATTAGTCTCTTCCAAACTACTTCCCTTAGTACCAAATGTACATTCTCACAGTCGTGAGTGTGATGAGAAAAGGATTTGGTCAATAACCTCTCAAAGATGTATCAATGGAAAGGAAAAGAGTATAGGAATTTGTAAAGTCTCTTAGTAAAGATTAGGGATGAGGCAATCTTGTTTTTCTCTAGGGTTTCTCTCACAAAATTCTCTCTAGAAGCTCTCTTGATTTCGTGGGTATAAGGGTATATATATAGTGGTGTGTGTTTGGAATACGAAGAGTCAGTTTTTGCCAAACGGGGTAAGTTGGCAGCTTGACCTCGTGGCTTGTCCAAGTCGCGAGTTCAAGTTGTGAGGTAACGGCCTGGCCAGCCTAGGACTTTTGTCCTGTAGTGCGACAGTTGGCGCGACCCTTTAGCTCCCCTGTGTACTTCTCATGTGCCTGCAGTTGGTGGCTTGTTAGTCGTGAGTCAGCCATGAGTCCTAGCCACGAAACTCTGCTTCTTTGCATAAACTTGAGCTTTTCTTCACATTTTCTTCACACACTATCCTTACTTGAATCCTACCTAAATACAGGGTTACTAAGTGCTAAATTACAAACAAATTGGCATGGAATAAAGCCACCAAGATGGTTGATAAATTTCAACTTTACAAAATTCTCTCACAAAATTCTCTTTGGAAGCTCTTTTAATTTCATGGGTATAAGGGTATATATATATATAGTGGTGTGTGTTTGGAATACGAAGAGTCAGTTTTTGCCAAACAGGGTAAGTTGGCGGCTTGACCTCGCGGCTTGTCCAAGTCGTGAGTTCAAGTCGTGAGGTAATGGCCTGACCAGCCTAGGACTTTTGTCCTGTAGTGCGATAGCTGGCGCGGCCCTTCAGCTCCTCTATGTGCTTCTCATGTGCCTACAGTTGGCAACTTGCCAGTCGTGAGTTAGCCGCAAGTTCTAGCCACGAAACTCTGCTTCTTTGCACAAACTTGAGCTTTTCTTCACACTTTATTCACACACTACCCTTACATGAATCCTGCCTAAATACAGGGTTACTAAGTGCTAAATTACAAGCAAATTGGCACGGAATAAAGTCAACAAGATGGTTGATAAATTTCAACCTTATAATCTCCCCCTTTGGTTATTCCGTGACAAAACCCTAAAATAAAATTTAGACTTAACATGTGAGTTAGGAATAGTTGGAAAACTCACTCACACCTAACTCTAGAATTTGTGAAGCTTTTGAACCATAAGAACAAGGATTCCTGAAACACAACAACACAATAAGTTCATTGTATGCAAAAAACTTGTAATGCATATAGAGCAAGCACAATGCGATCAAGCACAGTGGAATAAAGTAGTAAACCATGGCAAGACCAAAACAAGCAATCACTATAAATAAGTGATCACAATGCTCATTCACACATGGAATGAACATCCGAACATTCAAGCTGACAAACACAAGATAAATCACTTGAATGACCAACACTCAACCAATGCATATTACATGAAATATATACATCTAGGAATAAAGTCCTACAAGGGCACAAGAGTGACAGTACTTAGAAGGAAATGCATAACATTTAGTTGAAAGTACTGATTTAACAAGGCACAAAGGTTGCATAAAGCATGGTATAAACCATAAAGGCCCACAAGGTGCATAGAAATAACCCTAAAAGCTTATAAAAGCAACATGAGTACAAAACATAAATAGAAATCTTAAAAACCTACAAAGATACTAGGTACAAACAATAAAGTACTTCCCTATCATGTCACTCCCTTTATCATGAATCATAGGAGCTGTGATGAACTTGGAAAATGTATACATGTAACCTGAAACACTTGCACAAAACACTTGCACAAAGGCTGCATAAAGCATGGTACAAACCACAAAGGCCCACAAGGTGCATAGAAACAACCCTAAAAGCTTACAAAAGCAACAAGGGTACAAAACATAAATAGAAACCTTAAAAACCTACAAAAGTACCAAGTACAAACAATAAAGTACTTTCCTATCATATCACTCCCCTTATCATGAATCATAGGAGATGTGATGAACTTGGAACATATATATCTATAACCTGAAACACTTGCACAAAACACATTAGACCTTTAAGGTAAAGCAAGTAATAAAAGGACAAGTATAATGTAACAAGTAAGTTGCGATCAAGTAATCATGATGTGAAACATGTGAGCAACTTGATCAAACACTAAACACCAAAACAAAGTTTTCTTATTAGCTTAATGTCTTCTCCCCCATGGTACATGCATCTCCCCTATAGAATATCTCCCCCCTACAAATGTGCACAAGAAATAGAATTTTTCTCCCTAAGAATGTGCACAAGGGTCATATAGAAATGACAACAACTCTCCGGTATTCCCTAGAGTATACTCTCCCCCTTTTTGTCAGGAATAGACAAAGGAGAAACGAGGGCAAGAGATGAAGGTATGAACAATGACAATGATGCATGAGTGGTGCAATGATGAATGAGAAAATGAAGCTTAAACCGAAGATAAAACGAAATAATACAAAGCATAAGGTAAACATGACATGTTAGGAAGAAGAAACAAGGTATAGATCAATGCATGACAAGGGTAGCAAAGATGTGTGCAAGAGGTGGCAAGTGCATGCACGACTAATGTATGGAAATTGCACATGTGGGGCACGGTGTATTAAATACACAACCAATGAACCAAACATGTTCCTAATGAGAAAACATGAAAAACCCAAAAGTTTGGTACTCATCAGAGTCCAAATAAGTGAGAAAATGCCTAAGAGGCATTTTATCAAATACCTAGCGTGTACACTATGAACAACAATATAAAATAATGCATGGACATTATGAAATCCACCCTAAATACATGCTCTTTTTGCCATAAGGGGCCAACATCTAAAGTAAATCATCAAAAGAAACCAATCCCATGCAAAAGATTTGACAAAAAAATAAGTTTTCCCAACCCCTATGATGAGAATCCCAACCAAGAGCACAAAACTCTCTAAAACATAATCTAAGAATCAAAAATAATGAAAAGAGTATATAATTACCTTAGAGATTTTAATAGAATGAAAAATCATTCAAATTGATTGGGTTTTGATGTAAAAATAGTAAAAAAGGGGTTTAAGAGAGGATGGGAGAGGTTTAAAACAAGTTTTCCATGAAAAAACTCTTTTAAAATTTGATTTTGGGCATTTGGCGACTGGGCGAGTCACGAACGAGTTGCCAGTGAGCCGCGAAACCATTCTGTGTGAACTCGTGAATGGGCTTGTGATTGGGCAAGTCACCAAAATGAGTCGCCAAAACTCGCAGCTTGGTTTGGCTGGTTGCAAGTCACCAAAATGAGTGGCTAAAAATTCTGACACTTGTTTTTCAACCCAGAACATGTTTAAACACTAAAAAACAATGTAAGCACTAAACATGAACACAAAAAGTGATAAAAATCACTTCCAAAAACATATAAAATAATCAAAAATCTTTTTCGATTGATCCATAAATAGTTGAGCACACACACATCACGTTTAAACAAGTACAATCGAACAAATAAATAAGGCATTTATTGAACATTAGGCATGTGTGTTGTGTGTGTGTATCAAGTGTGGAATAGTCCATAGTCTAGAGTGAAGCTTCAATGATCAATTCAATCAAGTCATACACAACTAGTATTAAGTCAAGTGGTTTATCTCAATTATAGAAATGAACATATATGACCTCCCATAAGAAAATGATTTCATATCTTTGAAACTTTTCATTTGGCTTTTTTACAATTCATATCATTTGATCTTTTTGAATCAATACATCTTATTTTAGAGATCGATGCTTGAAATTTTTGATATTTCAATTTGATGAACTAGCCTTTGGCTTTTTAGGACATCATACATTTTATTTTGGTCACTTTCCCTTTTTCTTAGTCAAATACTAGTACGTGCGACAGGTTTTTGCAACTCAATATCTCTTTTTATTTAGAGATTTATATTAGGTGAGCTCTTTAAGCAATAAAAAATAAAAGAGTGGGAAACTATATAGGCACAAGTCTACGCATGTATCAAAACTAACATGACTATTGACTAATCATTCATGACAAGCTTGAAGATCGATTTACAACAATCACACAAAGATGTCAAGATTTTTCCCATAAAGATATAAGTGCATAAAGAACAAGCTAATCTCGTAAATGCACAAAGCCATTAGTACAAAGGTACAAGGCAAAACTCACATGTGATATGTGCTCAAATATATACGATCAAACTTTTTGAATTTTTCACTTCTTATGTGGTTTTGAATTTTTTCTCACACAAAACAAAGACAAAAAGATAAGATCATAAACAAAAACAAACCAATGCAAATAAAGAGATGCATGATGCACAAATGCATAACAATAAAGCATCTAATGCATGAAAGGTCCTATAAAGATTGAAAGAATTAGATCGAGGATTAAAAGAGCAAAAACTCAACCATACGAACTCTTCCTCATCCAAACGGAATGATTGTTTAGAATGAGTGTTTCATGAGAAGTGAGACGAAGGTTGGAATAATGAGAACCAGAGATGCACATAATTAAGGAGTTAAGAGCATTGAACACTTTCTTTAACAACATGCAATTTTCACTTAAATCCAGTTTACTCTTTTTAGCATAACTTCCAAGAAGCTCAAGTTTTTCTTTTCTTTTGATTCTTTTAAAAGCATGAAACTTAGAGCATTGAGGTCTTAGATGACCAAAGGCACCACAATGGTGACAAGCAATGTGTTTAGGTCCGCTAAGCTTTTTAGGAAGGGAGCTAGCAACATGGTTTTGTTCTCTTTTTAACTTATAACATTGAGGTCTTATATGACCAATCACACCATAATGGTGGCAAGCTGGAACAAACTTAGATCCATCCAAAGTTTTAGGTTGAGACCTAAATAGAGGCTTTGACTTAACAGCCTTTCTCTCCACCTTTTCATTTCTTTTATGTGGAGGAATGTACACCAATTTATCCTTTGGGGTAGAACACATAATAGGCACAAAATCGGGTACCACGGCATGATTGCAACAAATAATTTCATCCCTTTTAACAATAGGTTCAGCAATCAAACACTTGGCATGTATCTTAAGAGATTCATTTTCACATTTTAGCTCATCAACAAGTTTTTAGATAAAACAAGTTTAGCATCCAAGTCCATATTCAAACATTCAAATTCTTTCAGCTTTTAAACAGAATTTTTAGTAAGTTTCTTATATTTTTCAACCAATTTGTTGGATTTATTGAGCTTAGCAATCAAATCATCATTTTCACAAAATACCTTTTCACAAAATAACTTGTTCGAATCCTTATTAAACTTCTTAGCCTTTTTCTTTAAGAGTTTGATGTTAGGAATATCAACAACATCCAAAAATTCATGTAACATAGCATCACAATTATGAGGATTATCACTCATGGAGGCATTTTCACAAACATGTGACATGCTACATTTATCATCAACTAAATCATACAAAGAGGCATACAATGCAACATCCATGGTAAATAACACAAGAGGTCAAAGATCACATTTAGGTATTTAAACCACAACAAGTGTACCCACTTTGATACCAAGTGAAAGTTCAAAATACGTGTAAAACACCTTTGAACGTTTAGACCTCAAATTACAAAATATCAATTCAAGCTTATTATCAAAAAATTAATGTGGGGAACATGAGCATAAGCTAAAGACAAAATTGATAAACAGTCTAAGTCAAATATAATCACATCCACAATAGAAAATAAAAGGCAAAGATAAAGGAAGAGAGATACAAACACAAGGACAACATGCTATGTGTTATCGAAGAGGAAACCGAAGCCCTCAGTGTAAAACCTCTTTGTCGCTCTCCAAGCGGTAAATAATCCACTAAAGAATGTAGTTGGAATACATGAATAGCAGAAGACCCTCCAAACTTAATCTATCCAGTGTACCTAAACCCTTCAAGCTTCTTGCTCTAACGAGGTTGCGCCGAACCTATTTCTTCTTTAGCTTACTGGATTCCGTTATACACTATAGAATCAACTGATAGTCATTGGTCCCTTCCAAACTGCTTCTCTTAGCACCAAATGTACCTTCTCACAGACATGAGTGTGATGAGAAAATGATTTAGTTAATAGCCTCTCAAGGATGTATCAATGGAGAGGAAGAGAGTAGAGGAATTTGTAGAGTTTCTTAGTGAAGATTGGGGATGAGGCAATCTTATTTTTCTCTAGGGTTTCTCTCACAAAATTCTCTCTGGATGCTCTCTTCATTTCGTAGGTATAAGGGTATATATATAGTGGTGTGTGTTTGGAATACGAAGAGTCAGTTTTTGCCAAATAGAGTAAGTTGACGGCTTGACCTCGCGTCTTGTCCAAGTTGCGAGGTAATGGCCTGGCCAACCTAGAACTTTTGTCCTGTAGTGTGACAGCTAGCATGATCCTTTAGCTCTCTTGTGTGCTTCTCACGTACCTGCAGTTGGTGACTTGCCAGTTGTGAGTCAGCCGTGAGTCCTAACCGCAAAACTCTGCTTCTTTGCACAAACTTGAGCTTTTCTTCACACTCTCTTGACACACTATTCTTACATGAATTCCACCTAAATACAGGGTTACTAAGAGCTAAATTACAAGCAAATTGGCACAAAATAAAGCCAACAAGATAGTTGATAAATTTCAACCTTACAGCAACCAACAAGGAAAAACTCATAAAAATCCAAAAATTCAATCAACTAAGCAAAGAATATGAGAAAGAAATTAATTTTTCCCTGAATAGAGAAAGTCTGTAATCCAACGTGAGGGAGAGAGGCCTAGTGATTTCCACTATCTCTCTCTCACCGAGTCCTCTGCTTGTTTCACTCTCCTTCACTGCCTCTGTGTGGAAAAAAAAAAATTCTCAGTAAAATGCACCGTTTAAAGTTTTTTCCTTTTTCTCACCCAAATACACCATTTTGGCACAACGCTTATATAATCCAAAATTATTGTAGATAAGCGCATTGGCTCTTTTTATACAGTTGTAGAAGTAAATATATTTTCCTTCCTGCTGCCATGGAAAGAAATACATAAAGAAGCTACACCAAGAGCGTTACACTCAGCTTTGACATGAAGAAATAATTAAGAAATCCATATAGGCACAAAAAGAGAAAGACAATGATAACTGAGAGTTATGCTCAACCAAATGATAATACTCAAATAAATAGTCTTGATTTGAATTTCCACATCTCCTCCATATATATACATATAATCTTAAAAACATAACCAGCCCTATAGTTAATTCAATTCCTAACAAGTTTACCAGTTCTCAAAAATCTTCTATCTAAATCTATATAATATCTAAAAATTGAAATTTAACATCTATTGTTACTACACTCTTATTGAGTCACATGAGCGTAGCATTTTGGTTTACTTTGGTCCCATTCAATTTACTTGGTCCACTTCAGTCCAGTTTGGTCACATTTGGTTCATTTTAGTCCCATCCATTCCGTCCATTTTAGTCCACTTTGGTCAATTCAATCCATTTTTATATCTCTCTTAGAGTTGAAGAGAGTGCCTCTATACATTATCAAGTCCAAGATGTTAGATAAAGTTTATAAAGCTAAAATTTCATACTATAAAAGTCCTTAACAAAAAGATGCTATAAAGTAATCTACATTTTTTGTTCCTTTCATTTGCAATTTAATTTTTTTTTACCATAAGTTGAAGACTTGGCTTTTGTTTATTTTTGTGAGATGTTATGTCATACTTAAGGCAACAATTTTTTATGCCTATGACCTTGTTATCTAAATGTTAGTCTATCTCTCTCAAAAGGCTGAATCTTTTGTTTTGTTCAATTATTTGGGTGATTATATTTTTAGATAAATTTTGGCTTTGAGAATTTTTTTTTTCTACTAATAGAGTAGAGTCACACTCAAAAGTTGTTGGTCAGTGAGTGATTTTATTTTATTTTTGTTAATATTGTTGATAGTAATCTGTTTAGATGTTGAACTATGCAGTTTTGATGAGGTCTTTTTTGTGTGGATCCTTTTGGATGAAGAAATTTGTGGTTTTGGTGGGAAAAGTATTCAGAGTAGTTGTTTTTAAAGTATTCTATAGTGGCACTTAATCAGACAAAAACAATAATTAGTTAAACAAAAATAATTAGAAGTGACATATTTTGGTTTTTGCAATTGTATTTTAATTAATTATTTAAAAAAAAATTATAATGTTGCATATAGAAGATTTTGTGTTTTTATATAGGTGTGTAAACACAAATATAATTTGTATTGATTGAATAGTGAATACAATTCTTTGTTTTTGATCCTTTTAATAAGGTAGAATCTTCTGATTCTATCTTCTTTGTAATCTTGACTCTAACATGGAATCTTCTTCACTTTGGTTGGAAGATGGATCAAACGATCTTCACAATGAATTTCTAGTTTTGAGCTTGTTACAGATTTGTTGTTCTTCAAGTTCTTTGAATTTTTTTTTGAATTTGAAGGATTTTGGGTTGAAGTCCCTCGGGGCTTTAGAGGTTTGATTCATTGAACTTCAATGATTGAGAGCTTTTTGAAGTTTATGGAGGCTTTTGATCTTGATTCCAATAGAACTTCAAATCCTGGAAGAAGGATTCAAATTAATTTCTTTGAATGATCATTGGGCATTCTTGGCAGAATTTCTCCAAAGTTTTGACGTCTTGAAAAGTTGGTAGAGAATGAGAGGGGGTGTCCTTTATATATAGTGGTTTTAGAGGATAAGTCTCATTTTGAATTGATCTCCTAGAGATAAGTAGTAGACTTTGATTTATTTAAAAGATTCCCACCAAAACTTGTTGCTTATAGATAATTATCTCTATTTATCTATTTTGATATAGTTTCTACTTTGATAAAGATAATAATCAACAAAGAGTCTCACCATAATTTGTTACTTGTAGATAATTATCTTTATCTTATTTATTTATTTTAATAAAGATAATTATCCATCAATTATGATAGAAAATTTATCTTTATTTTGTGGATCAAATGACATATGACAAATTGTAATTTCTAATGTGATATCATCTTAGATGACACATGTAATGATTTGATTTAATTAATTTAATGATGCATAAATTTGGAATTTGTCACTAAATTTTGACGTGGCATATTATAATTAGCTTAATTAATGTTTTGCCTCCTACAAGGTACATTCTGATTTGGTAGATATTTTCAAATTTATCAAGATAAAGCAATATATTCAATAAGAAATGTCATGATCATACTTTTGTATACTAAGTAAGAGATAGTACTATAATGGTTAAAAACTTAACTCGCAAGAAACGTACAAATTACAAGACATAATGAATACAAAGCTTATTTTCAAAGATAGTAAAAGAAAACACAACTCACAGGACAAATACAGCTTATTATTTGATAATTCGATAAATTATCAAAAACCACTTTCCAAGTAACTTTTAATTTTCCAATGGCTGGCTCTCGTATGCTCACTTGAAAATTAAATAGCCTATTATTACATCATAACAAATACTGATTTATCGAATGATACCAAGTTAAATTATGCATATACTTGAGCATGCAGGCGTGGAGTGAGATGGACTTCAAGTGGGGTGGCTTTCTGGTTGGTAAGCCCAACTTTCTCTGTCATATCCACAGGTTTATTCAAAGGGCTTGCAATTTCGAAATTATGCAACAAGGTAGCAAGTGTGAGTTGTGTAACTTGTAGGGCAAATGAAATACCCGGGCACATTCTTCTACCACTACCAAATGGTATCAATTCAAAATTATTGCCCCTAATGTCAACATGCTTGTGGGTTGTAAGAAATCTTTCTGGCTGAAATTCACTAGGATTTTCCCACACGTTTGGGTCTCGTTGGAGTTTCGGAAGATTGACGAGGAGTCTTGTGCTTGCTGGAATGTGGTAGCCTACTAAAGTACAGTCTTCCATAGACTCGTGTGGCACTAAAAATGGTGCAGGAGGATGTAAACGCATTGTTTCTTTGAGGATAGCCTGAAGATAAACCAAATTTTTTAGGTCTGATTCCTTCACTTGCCTTTCTCTACCAATCTGGACGTCTAATTCTTCTTGGGCTTTCTTTAAGGCTTCACGATTGTTGAGAACTAAAGCAAGAGCCCATGTCAATGTTATTGTTGATGTGTCTGAACCCGCTACAATAAGGGTCTGCAAACGTGACATAACAGAAAATGGAGGATTAGATGGTCAGCTAAGGTTTTAAGCTTTCTGACCGTGGACCAATTATCAAATTTAGTAGTTGCAAGATTTAGATTACATTAATAATCTTAAATATGTAGGCGCCAAGAGCTTTTATACTGACGTAGGCCATTAGGCTGAACCATGTAAACTTTCATGTATACTCTCTCTTTTATACTTATATTCATCATTCAATCATCACTCACAATTTTTACAGTAACAATAACAAATAGTAATGATGGCAATATTCAATATATGTAGCTTTGTAGCAAATGAGATTTTGGTAGTGTATGTATGTAGCTGAATTAATAGGATTATGAAAAACTTACCATGCTTGTAGCCTTGACTATTGTATCTATGTCATAACCAAAAGTTTCATCATTGTCGGTGACAATGGATAGCAATACATCCATAAAATCTTGGTGTTCCTTCATCCCACCACACAATTTCTTTTGCCTATGTTCTTCTAGCCATCCTCTAGCCATATGATCCAATTCTTTTGCTGTCTTCTTCATAGCTTTCTCATACCCTCCTATGTCCAACCACCTTAGACAAGGAAGTGCATCTGATACCACAAATGTTCCACTCAAATTGAAAAACTCTCTCAATGCCATTCGACATTGATCATTCCCTTCATTCTCATCCTTGGTTGTAGCCCCACCAAATCGCTTCCCTACAACCATCCTACATATTACGTTTAAGACTGTGTACCCAAACCATCTCTCCATCTCCAATAATACCTTCTTGTTCTTGCCCAATAGCTTATATATCTCTTTTATAGAATCATTTACCTCGACATCCGGAATGTGTTTGAGTGTCTCAAGGCGGTGGTTTGAGAGGACCTCTTGCATGGCTATTTTTCTCACTTGGCGCCAGAAGGGACCATAAGGGCTAAATCCAATCATGGCATAGTTGTAGCCCAAGACTTCTAGAGCTACACCTTTTGGGCGGTTTGCAAAGACTTTGTCATTGGTGGTAAAACACTCTTTAGCTATCTCCCAACTACTTACTACTAGGGTTCTATGCACCCCCAACCAGATTGTGAAGATTGGTCCATACTTATCAGCCATGTTACCCAAGATTATATGGGGCGGTTGTGACCCTCCTAACAGGTGGAGGTGACCAATCAAAGGCCATGCTCCACCAGCATCAGGTGGAACTCTCTTTTTACTAGTAGTACTTTGAATTCTTTTTGATATCCATAATAGAAAGAATATAAACATGAAAATGGTGAATATGCTAGCCATACGAGTAGTGAAGAATAGGTAGGAGAATAGCATGGTTTTTGTTTTTGTTTTTGTTTTTTTAAGTGTTCAGTTTTTGGTTAGTGACGGTGGTTTTGTGGTGAAATATATTTATAGCCCAAACTTTAACGAGCAAGTATACTATGTACCCGGCATATATGCTGGGTCACTCACAGACTAGCGAGTCCCACACACTGTGGGGCCCACTAGTTTGTGAGACACCTGGTATATATACCGGGTACATAATATAATTTTTGAACTTTAACAGGGAGAGGATCTTTTCTCAAAGCCAACAAGCAAGCTAAAAAAAATTATATATATATATATATATATATATTGATTGGAATGTCATTTTATATCTCACGTACCCAATAGGGTCGGTTGAAGACAAGCAAGTGATGCAATACAATCGCAGCAAATAAAAAGAAAGCCCCACTTATGTGTGTACGTCTCTCTCTCTCTCTCTCTTTCTATATATATATATATATATATATTTTTTTTTTTTTTTAATTTAAGAAAAAATATATTAAATTATTTTATGAGAAATGATATATCTACAACATTTTTACAACAAATTCTAAGTGGTAGGTTTTTACTAGTTGGGGCAAAAAAGTAATCTTAGTGTTAGTTTCAAATTTGAACCAATAACAACTAACTACCTATGATTTGTTGTAAAATTGTTGTAAACGTAGCATCTCTCTTATTTTATTGGTCAATAGAATACATTAAAAAAATCCCATTGTATCTTAAAATATATTAAATTAAAAAAAAAAGCAAAAATAGTCAAAATTTGGCTAAAATATTAAATCATAAGATACAAAATTATTAATTTATTCTTGAAATTTGCTAAAATTAAAATTAATACCAAACAAATTTATTAATAATACAATGTAAATATCTTGAAATATGCTAAAATAAAAATTATAAATTTCTAAAACAAATGAAAAAAACAATAGAAAATATCTCTCAGCTTTCTTTCATTCTTTGCAATAACTTCACAGTGATGGATGATGTGTCCTGGGTGGGCATGGCACCTTGAGCTTCATGCTAATCAGATGTAAACCCAACTCTCTCTCTCTCTCTCTCTCATGATGAAAATGAGAGAACTGGATTGTGATAACTCATAACTGTGAGTATTTTATACAATACTTCAAAAAATTTTAAAAAAATTTTAATCTGCACTCTGCACTAACACTACACGCATGGCACATGGCCCCCTCACAGCGCCACCCAATGTAACCGACTTCTCGAAAGTTTAATCTGCTTATTTTTTATAAAATTGAAAATGTTTTTTAAATATTGTAAATAAAAATAAAAGTTAATTGAAATAGTATAAAAAAACTCATTAATAGTACTAAAAAATACATTAAAATTTATAAATAATAGTAAAAATATATTAAATAATAAAATTAGTGGACAAAAACAAGGACGAAATGGGTAACTAAACATAAAATTTTAACTATATAATTAGTTGTCAACATTTTCAAACTATATTTTTTATTAGCATCTCGAGTTTCAAAGACTTGATTTTGGCCCATAAATCGAGTCTCAAAGACTCGATTTTCATGGCCTAATTATATATGATGTGGTATATTTTTCCACGTGGCGACCACATGAAAATCGAGTTTCTAATACTCGATTTCTAACACAAAAAAAATAAAAATAAAAATAAAAAATAAAGTTCTAAGTCCATGTACCGAAATACCCAAAAACAAATTTCAAAAATGTCAAACACATCAATCTCAATCCAAACTCAGATCAGAAAGAAAGAAAGAGCTCACCTCACCAGCCAGGCACGGCCGGAGCTAGCGCACGGCCTAGGCCTCTGGGTTGCGCGTGGTGGTTTGATCTAATCTTCTCCTTCTTGGATTTTTTTTCCCCCTCTGGGTTGTTCTCTCGTGAAAAAAAAAAAATAGCACATCGAATATGATTAGGCCATGAAAATCGAGTCTTTAAGACTCGATTTATGAGCCGAAATCGAGTCTTTAAAACTCGAAATGCTAATAAAAAATATAGTTTAAAAACGTTAACAACTAATTATATAGTTAGAATTTTATATTTAGCCATCCATTTCGTCCACAAAAACAATATTTATCCAACCACCAAACCCACCCTCTCTAAACGCATAAGCATATAGCATCTTAGCTCGCCACAGACACATGGCACACGGCCCCACACACTATCACCAACTCCACCAAGACGCAGCAACATGGCCCACTGCCCCACACATAGGTACTAAAGCCAAATTTTCTATTTTAAAAAATTTAATAAAAATAAAAAATTTAATAAATATTTAAAGCTATAAAAAAAGACCCGATTCATAATTTTTGGCCCTCAAAATGGTTGAACCGGCACATAACTAAGGTCAAAGTCTTTTTTTCCTTTTATTGTTCCTATCTATTTTATCTTGCCTTACATCGTTGTCATTTTAAATTTATAAGTTTGGGCTACATATATTTTTTATCAAAAAATCACCACCAATGACCACAAACAGAAATGATGATGAAGGGGTGTCGCAGTATTGGGGGCCATACTTCTTGAAGATTTTTGGCTTGATTTGAAGTTCCGCACCTCCTCCATCTATATACATGTAATTTTAAAAACATAACCTCCCCCATAGTTAATACAATTCTTAACAGTTAAGAAACATAACTCATATATAAGTCAAATGCCAAATTACAAGACACATAAAATGACAAAAAAAAAACTTATTTTTACAAAAAATCCAACCTTTAAAAACAGAACTCACAAGACAAATGCAAATTACAAGTCACACGTAATATGACTTGACAAATACAGAGCTTATTTTCAAACAGTTAAATTAACTAAGATGATAACTTTTTCTAATGACTTTTACTTTTCTAATGTTTGCCTCTTGAATGGTTACATGGAAATGGCAAACACCAATTTATTGCACCACACCATATTTTAATTTATCAAATGATACCTAGTCAAATAATGCATATCACACCATATCATATTTTAATTTATCACATTACACCTAGTCAAATTATGCATATACTTGAGCATGAAGGCGAGGAGTGAGATAGACTTCAAGTGGGGTAGCTTTTTGGTTTGTAAGTCCACCTTTCTCTGTCATGTCCACAGGTTCATCTGATGGGCTTGAAATTTCAAAAGCATGAAACAAAGTAGCAAGTGTGAGTTGCGTAACTTGCAAGGAAAATGAGATCCCAGGGCACATTCTTCTACAGTTCTACCACTACCTTGGCCTCTAACATCAACATCCTTGTGAGTTGTAAGAAATCTTTCAGGTCGAAATTCACTAGGATCCACCCACACATTTGGGTCTCGATGGAGTTTTGGAAGATTAACAATAAGTCGTGTGCCTGCTGGGACGTGGTAAGCAACCAAAGTACAGTCTTCCGTTGACTCGTGTGGCACTAGGAGTGGTGCAGCAGGGTATAAACGCATTGTTTCTTTGAGGATAGCTTGGAGATATACCAAATTTTTCATATCTGATTCCTTCACTTGCCTTTCTCTACCGATATACATGTCTAATTCTTCTTGAGCTTTTGTTAAGGTCTCAGGGTTGCCGAGATGCAAAGAGAGAGCCCATGTCAATGTTATTGTTGATGTGTTTGAAGCCGTTGAGATAAGGACCTACAAAAGTAACATTGTTGTTAAGCTTTCTAGCGATGGTCCAAGAATCAAATTTAATAGCAGCAAGAATTCAGATCGCTTTAAGAATTCAAAACTTATGCTATTTGATTATATATGGCTTAATATATATTCAACAAGAAAATGACATGCCTTCAAGTTTAGGATTTAAATAAACCATTACGCACAAGATAATTATTGTGAAATTGTTTGAACCTTTTAATTTTGTAACATGAACTTCCAAATCCACGTTGAATTTTATGTGAGATAGATGCGGTAAATGCTTCTTACATGGGGAATATAAATATTCAGCACTACTTTTTGTGATGTATTTATGCTCCATTAACTGTGGTATGTCATGTGCTTGATTTTATTATATTTTATTTTAAACTTCAATTATTTTATAATAAAATGTTGTGCAGATAGCACCCCAGGACTCCAATCAATAACAGTAAATAAGCGGAAATTAAATAACAAGTACACACAAAAACACAAGAATTTACGTGGTTCAGCAAACTGCCTACCTCCACGGAGATGACGGAGAAATTTCACTATAAAATAGGAAGATACAATAGTGCACAAGAACACTCTGGAGAAACCCAAATCCCAATTACACCCTAGCACTCTCTCTCACTCACAAGACAAGAAAACACTATTCTTCTTCTTATGTGGCTGCTGCTAGGTTTTAGGAATTCTCTAATTCTCTTTCACACACGGCTGCCTTCCTTCATCTCAAAACCTAATATATATATATATATATATATATATCTCAAAGTCGGCAACACTAGGACTCCTAATATAACAAGTATTAGGTATTGTGTTGACATGGGCTTGGCAATTCAAGCCACACGGGGCCCAACGTCAACAAATTTCCACCTTGGCTTGAATTAATCAAGCTACATGAGCAAACTCCTCTATCGCCTCCACCTTAGCCCTTAAGGGCTTACAAGCTGCAAACATCAATCAAGTCCAAGTAGCCCTTGAACTTGTCTGTTGGAACTAACTTAGTCAACATACTAGAGGATTCCCAAATCTTATTCTTCTGTAGTGACCCCATCTCTTCTACATCCCTGGAAGACAATGAGTCTACACTGCTAGTTATGAGAGCAAAACTAACCATGTCTTCAAAGCCATATCTCTGTGGTGCTTTGTGAACCCGCTTCTCTCTACCTTTAGCAATTGAATAAGACTCTTCTTGTTGCTGCTGTGGATCAATCTCAACATCACCCTTATCATTGGATGAACTATTCTCGTCAAACTCCACCTCAACAATTAATTTCTCCTGTGGACTATCATCACATGTCTCTGCTTCATTCTGTTTCAACATAAAGGCTTCATCGAATATGACATCTCTACTGGTCACCGTTTTCTTTGAGATTGGATCCCAAAGCCTATAGCCTTTAACACCTTTTTCAAAACCAAGAAATACGCATTTTCTTGACTTCGAATCCAATTTAGAACGCTCTCCACTCTGCACATGCACATAAGCTGGACAACCAAAGATTTTTAGACTCGAATAATCAACGCGTCTACCTGACCAAACCTCTTCTGGAATCTTGAAATCTATGACTGATGATGGAGATCTATTAATAATGAAGTTTGCTGTGTTAACTGTCTCTGCCCAGAACACCTTAGGCAACCCTGCATTTAATCTCATGCATCTGGCTCTTTCTGCTAAGGTTCTGTTCATTCTCTCTGCAACCCCATTCTGCTGTGGAGTTCCTTTAACTATGAAGTGACGAGTAATGCCTTCTAATTCACAAAATTTTATGAATGCTTTATCTCTATACTCTAGTCCATTATCTGTTCTAAGGTATTTTATTTTCTTGCCAGTCTGATTCTCAACTTGTGTTTTCTACTTTTTAAATATGCCAAACACATCAGACTTATGCTTCATAAAATAAATCCATACCTTTCTAGAGTAGTCATCAATGAAACTGACAAAATACTGAGCACCACTATGAGAAGAAACTGATACTGGACCCCAAACATCTGAATGAATGTAGTTAAGAACACCCTTACTTGTATGAGAGCTTGTCTTGAAACTGACTCTATGCTTCTTCCCATACACACAATACTTGCAGAAGTCTAGCTTGCATGTCTTCACCCCTTTCAATAAATTTCTCTTGTGCAGCTCTAACATACCACGTTCACCAATATGGCCAAGTCGCATATGCCATAATTTTGTGTTGTCAGTGCTGGACTCTATCAGAGTGGTGACTGCAACTCTTCCTACAACTGTGTTCCCAATCAATCTGTAAAGCGTGCTTACTTTCTGTCCTTTCATCACCATCAAAGCACCTTTGGTAATCTTCGTGGTTCCACCCTTTGATGAGTATGAATAGCCCAAATCATCCAATACTCCTAAAGAAATCAAATTCTTTCTAAGATCTGGAACATGTCTGACATTACTAAGAACTCTCACAACTCCATCAAACATCTTGATCTTCACGGTACCAATCCCAATAACCGGGCATGTAGCATCATTACCCATTTGGACCATACCACCGTTGTAAGGCTTATACGTGTCAAACCAATCTTTCTTTGGAGTCATATGATAAGAGCATGCTGAATCTAAAACCCAAGATTCCAATAGAACGTTGTTACTTGATGAAACTGAAAGTAAATCTGCACCAACTTCACTGTCATCTGATGTTTCTTCAGCAACACTAGCTGATTCTAGGGGCTTCTTTCCATTCTTCTTCTCCTCTAAATGCTTTTTCAACTCTTTACATTGATTCTTGTAGTGTCCTTTCTTGTGACAATAAAAGCACTCTACATCTTTCTTTGCACGTGATTTAGACTGTGATCTGTTCCTGTTGGAATTCCGTCCTCTTGACCTGCTTCTACCTCTATTGCTTGACTCAGACTTTACAATAAGTCCATCAGCTTGAGAACCATCACCATCTTGCGTCATCTTTATGTGTGACAAGAGAGCACTAGTCACCTCCTCGAGTACTATAGTCTCTTTGCCGTACATCAACGTAGTCACTAGATGATCAAAAGAAGTAGGAAGCGATGCTAACAAGAGTAATGCTTTATCTTCATCCTCATAATTCACCCCAAAACTTGACAGTTGAGTGTTCAACATATTAAATGTGTTGAGATGCTCCAACAGATCTGAACCCTCCTTCATATGCAAACTATACAGTTGCTTCTTCACATACAACTTGTTCGTCAAGTTCTTTCTCATATAAAGACCTTCTAGTTTTTCTCAAACCTCCTTTGCGGTCTTTGCTTCTAGGATGTTGTGAATGACCTCATCACCTAGGTTTAGACGAATAGCGCTAGCTACTTTCTCATCCATCTCTACCCATTCTACATCCTTCATCGTTTCCGGTTTCTTCTCCTTCCCAAGCAAGGCCTTGTGAACTCCTTGTTGAATTAGGAGATCTTTCATCCGCCTTTGCCAAAGAGAAAAATTTCCCTTGCCACAAAACTTCTCTACATCATACTTTGTGCTTGACATCTTTACTGTGTTCAAAGGATTGAATCCTAACCTTGCTCTGATACCACTTGTTGTGCAGATAGCACCCCAGGACTCCAATCAATAACAGTAAATAAGCGGAAATTAAATAACAAGTACACACAAAACACAAGAATTTACGTGGTTCGGCAAATTGCCTACCTCCACGGAGACGACGGAGAAATTTCACTATAAAATAGGGAGATACAATAGTGCACAAGAACACTCTCAAGAAACCCAAATCCCAATTACACCCTAGCACTCTCTCTCACCCACAAGACAAGAAAACACTATTCTTCTTCTTATGCGGCTGCTGCTAGGTTTTAGGAATTCTCTAATTCTCTCTCACACACAGCTGCCTTCCTTCATCTCAAAACCTAATATATATATATATATATATATATTAAAGTCGGCAACACTAGGACTCCTAATATAACAAGTATTAGGTATTGTGTTGACATGGGCTTGGCAATTCAAGCCACACGGGGCCCAACGTCAACATAAAAAAAATGTAAAAACAATATATGATAAGTCGTGATTTGTAAAATATAAAGTGGAACACAAAAAGTTGTATAAAGAATTTGTATTTCTTCAATGAGCCATGTGCTTATCTATCTAAAAAATTTAATTGTTACTCTAGGAAGTCAACACAAATTCAATAGAGCAGTGTTTATTACACAAATTATTTTATACAATTTTACAAACACAAAAAAAAAAAAAAAAAATTATAATTTCAGTTTTTTTCATCTGTTAAAAACTGTCTTAAATAACGTGTGTGTAACAAGTTAACCTAATTCAAAATATGTAGCAAATGAGATTTTGGAAATATATTATACAATGTGTGAATTGATAGGGTTATCAAAAGCTTATCAAGCATGTAGATTTGATGATTGTATCAACATCATAACTGGAAGTCTCATCATCATCAGTGACAACGGATAGCATTACAACCATAAAATCTTGGTAATCGTTCACCCCACCAGAAATTTTCCTCTGCATATGCTCCTTTAGCCATTCTTCAGTCACATCATCCAATTCTTCTACGGTTTTCTTCATGGGTTTCTCGCTCCCCCTTATGTCAAACCACCTTAGATATGGTAGTGCATTTGAGACCACAAACTCTCCACTCAAATCTATAAACTCTCTCAATGCCTTTCGGCACTGATCATTTCTATCATTCTCAACCTTGGTCGTAGCCTTACCAAATCGTTGTCCAACAACCATCCTACATATAACATTTAGGGTTGTGTACCCAAGCCATCTCTCCATCTCCAATAACACCTTCTTGTTCTTGCCTAATAGCTTATATATCTCTTTTATAGAATCATTTAGCTCGACATCCGGAATATGTTTGAGCATTTCAAGGCAGTGGTTTGAGAGGACCTCTAGTGTGGCCATTTTTCTCACTTGGCGCCAGAAGGGACCTTAAGGGCTGAACCCATTCATGGCATAGTTGTAGCCCAAGACTTTTGGAGCTAGACCTTTTGGACGATTGGCAAAGGCTTTGTCATTGGTAGTAAAACACTCTTTGGCTATCTCCCAATTGCTTACTACTATTGTTCGATGCACACCTAACCAAATTGTGAAGATTGGTCCATACTTTTTAGCCATGTTTAGATGTGGCAAAATGGGCGGGTCAGGTCGGGTAGCGGGTCGGGTCAAGTCCAGTCTAGTTGACCCGTATTTTTCAAACAAGTTTTATTTGTTTTGAAATAGATACAATTTGTCAATTGTTTATGAGTTCCTTAACTATGATTAGATTCTCATTGGTGATATTTTTACCACTTACCAATTACCACTAAACACTTAATATCTAAATTTGATATAACTCTTGTTCTAGCTTTCTAGAAGCTAATCTTGGTATAATTTTCAATTTGTTTAAAGTAGAAAGAGATAATGAAGGTGGCAAGTAAAGAATGACAAACTATAATAGAGTACATAACATATTAAGTAAAGAAGAATAAGTAAATATTTTATAAGAATTACACCTCAATCTCAATCTACTCAACGTTGGTAGATGTGGCAAAATGGGCAGGTCGGGTTGGGTTCGGGTCGGGTTAATTGGGTTTGCAGGTCAATTGGGTCGCGGGTCAAAATGGGTCATTTTTAAATAGGTCAATCAGGTTGGGTCAGAAAATTCTAACCGTTTTGTCATGTCTAGCCATGTTACCTGAGGCTATATGAGCCAGTTGTGACCCTTCGAATTGGTGGAGGTGGCCAATCAAAGGCCATGTGCCACTAGTTTCAGGTAGAACTTTATTTTTACTAGCAGTTCTTTGAACTCTTCTTGATATCCATATTAGAAAGAATATGAACATGAAAATGTTAAATATGCTTGCCATAGAATTTGTGAAGAATGGGTAGGAGAAGAGCATGGTTGATGTTTCTGGTGAGTGACAATTAATGGTTTTGTGGTAAAATATATATAGCCCTAACTAGTAAGGAGGTGGTTCTTACAAGATACGTGGCAAGCAAGTTGAAAATAAATTCAGATTGTCAATTTAACATCTTAGAGTATCTCCAACAAACTCTCTAAACCCAAAATTTGGAGAGTAAAGTAGCAAAATGATGCTTCAACAGTCTTTTTGTAAAGTTTTTATTTACAACTATGTGTTTTGTAGGCTTATATTCTGTGCCAAATTTGATTGTAATTTTATTAAATCTTTTGTACCGTGTATTTATTGTGGGATTTGATTGTAAGGGTTGTGTGATAAAAAGAGTGTGTGAAGACTCAAGTAATTGAAGACTGAAGAGTTTTCCCGAGTAGCTTGCGACTAAGCATTTCGTGAAGTGACTCATGTGACTTGCACATGCTAGAATGCAAAAAGTCATGCCAGGATTGAGACAACTGTGTTTCGCGAGTATCTCGTGGGTAAAGCCTTCCCGCAAGACACTGTGAGACATTCTATTCTGCCAGCCTGTCCATTTTGATACACACTTTCTGTGCCTACACTATATATATCTACATTACCCACAAATGTTAAGGAATGCTTCTGAGAGAAAATCCTAGTCAAACACCTTGAGAGTTAGAGATTGTTATACCCACAATTCTCTACACATTTGCTTGTGGAATTTCCTCAACTCCTACCTCTCTATTTCCATACCATTGAGAGGTTGATAACTCAAATACTTATTACACCCTTTCAGAGTGTCAAGTGAGGTTTTGGTGCTGCTAGGAAGTATTGGAAGAAGTCAAAGATGACAGATGCAACATGGAGCTTATTGCGGGATCTGAAAAACTAGACAAGACACGGTTCCCAAAAGCCTTATTGGAGTAGGAGTTTGGAGAGTTTAGGTACATTGGGTAGATTAGGCTTGGAGGGTCTCTTGATAACCCATGTATTCTAACTAATTGTCCAGTGGATCGATTTCCGCTTGAAGGGTGGCAGAGAGGTTTTTTGCCGAGTTTTGAGGTTTCCTTTTCGATAACACATCGGTGTGTTATCTTGTGTTCGCATCTTTTTTCCCTACTCTTTTACATTCCATTTTATTGCTATGTTACTTTTATTATGGATTAAAGTAGCTTGTTTGTTTATCTGCTCGCTTTTACACTATTTCGCACTTAGTATCAAGTTAGTGTAAAATCAATTGAGCCGTAATTTTAATTTGGGGGTCTAAACAGCTTTTTTGTTTTCAACATATTTTTGAACTTTCAATTGGCATCAAAGCAGGTACACTCACTGTAGTTTAAATACCCGAGTGTGATCCTTGACCAAATTTGAGATGAATCGGTCTTAATCTTTAAATGTTCCACCATATTTTGATGGTAGTAACTATGCCTTTTGGAAAGTCTGAATGAGGGCATTCTTGTGTTTTATTGATGATACTATTTAGGATGCGGTAGAAGTAGGATGGACTAGGTCGGAAGCCACTAAATCCACTTGGGATAAAGCAGCACTTGCGGCAGCTAACGCTAACAGTAAAGTTTTGAATACAATTTTATGTGGTGTTTTTTCAGATGAGTTTCATAGGATTTCTCACATAACAGTAACCAAGGAAGCTTGGGAGATATTGAAGACCACCTATGAAGGAACAAAGAAAGTGAAGGATACAAAGTTTCAGATGCTTACCATCAAATTTGAAGAGTTTAAGATAGGATATGATGAGCCCTTTGATTCATTCTATGGGAAGCTTAACAAAATTGTGATTGCGAAGCTCAATCTTGGTGAGAAGATTGAGGATGCTAAGGTGGTGAGAAAAATTTTGAAGTCCTTACTGAAGAGCGTATGAGCAAAAGTCACAGCTATAGAGGAAAGAAAAGATTTGGATGAGATTAAAATCCAAGAGCTTATTGGATCTCTCCAAACGTATGAGTTGGGACTGCCTTCTCATAAATCGAGCAAATCTCTTGCTCTTAAAACTATCACTGAAAGAATGGATGATTCCTCCGAAGAAGATGGAGTGAAGAAGGACGTAGCATTTCTTGCAAAGAACTTCCGAAAATTTTTGAAGATGAAGAACAGTGGGAAAACTGTTCAGCAGAGGGAAGTTTTCATCCTCCAAAGGTGATAGGAAGGAGTTTAAAAAGAAAGATGGGAAGGATACTCAATCTCCTTAAGGCATTGTGTGTTATGGATGCAATGGCCATGGACATCTCAAGGAGTTTCCTAACTATCTAAGAGGGAAGGGCAAGGCGTATGTCACAACACTTTGTGATTTAGATTCTTCCAATCATGATTCGGAAGAAAGCTGTAATGGAGAAGGGAATTACTCCACTTTTATGACTATTGCTCATGTTAAGTCCTCGGAGGACTTGAGTTTGTTAGCGCAAGAACTTGGGAAGCATAGTGATGAGGAATCCAAGGGAATTGTAAAAGAATAAGATGCTAAAGAAGATGAAGAATTAGCTGGTCTTCAAGAAAATTACAATTCCATACATGAGAAGTCAGGAGAATATACAAGGATGGCCAAGGTAGCTATTAAAAAGATGAAGAAGGCAGAAGGGGACTATAGAAGTCTCCTAGTGCGATATAAGGTGGCCAAATGTGAAATAGAGACATTGAATGGAGAGCTAACTAAAGCCTACTCAAAGATAAAATTCCTTGAGTTTAAGGTGATTTAAGCTAATGCAAAAGTAAAGCGAGTCTCCTCCAAAAAGTTTGATGAAGTCCGCTCTCATCAAAAACCTTTCTCTGATAAAACTAGATTGGAATATATTGGAGAAAGTAGTTCAATTGTCAAAATCACCAAGGAAGTGAAGTTTGTACAAGCCAAAGAACCAGTAGTGGCTGCCTCTACTCTAAGAAAGTAGAGAATGAGAAAAAGAAGAATGTAGCTGACCAATAGGTGTTGAATAAGCCTCGTAACCAATCAGTGGTTAGGTTTGAAGCCAAAGGGAAATCACTTCCAAAGTCATAAAGAGGTTCAAGAATTCAACATTTCTGTCATTACTGTGGACTTCAATGACATACTAGACCAAATTGTTATAAGCTGAGGGTATTGAAGAATGCAAGTGATCAGAGGTCAAGAGGACCAAGAAATGACAAACGAAATTAGGCTGTTGAGCAATCAAGAGGTTGAGATGGTGATTTCAGTGTGACAGATGTGATGAAAATAATTGATGCATTCACCACTTGTTTGACAAGCTTCTCTAGAAGGTTTGAAAGTCCTAACTCTCGTACCCAATCCTATATAGATATCACTCCAAACGCACATGCTGTGTGGGTGAAGAGGGGTACTCATGCATAAGCATTACAATATGTCCATGCATTAATACTTCCGATGTTTAGGGACATATGTTCATGCATCACAACATGCATAATTTACTTTGTGTTATTTGTTTCTAGTTTATAACATGTTTCTTTTACAAGCTTTTGCTTTATTCTTGTTTTTGTTCTGTTTTTTAGTGTGTTCAAAAATTCAAAAACCCATAAAAATTGAAAAATTTTCAAAAAGTTTGATCGCTTATGTTATGTATATCACAAGTGAGTTTGGCCCAGTACCTTCGTACTAATGGCGTAATGCATTTACGAGCTTAACTTGTTATGTATGCACATTTATTTGTGTGGAAGAAATCTTGAAAACTATGTGTGATTGTTATAAATATATCTTAAAGCTTGTCAAGAACGATTGGTTAATAGTCTTGATGGTCTTGATATTTGCATAGACTTGTGCCTATATCTCTTCCCATTTTATTTTTATGTTTTTGCAAAAGAGCTCACCAAATGTAAATCTCAAAGTGAAAAAGAGATATTGAGTGGCAAAAACTTGTCACACATACTAGTATTTTATTAGAAAAAAGGGAAAGCGACTTTTGTTTTAAAATGTATGGTGCTTAAAAAGCCAAAGGCTAATTCTAAATGTTGATATATCAAAAATATCAAGCACTGATCTCAAAAAGAGATGTATTATTCAAAATGAATCAAATGTTATGATTTCTGCAGAAACCAAATGAAAAGTTTCTAAGTTTTGTAATCAATTTGTGGGAGGTCAAATATGTTCATTTATATAATTGAGATAGACCACTTGATTTAGTACCAGTTGCATATGACTTGATTGAATATATCATTAAAGTTTCACTCTACTCTAAGGACTTTTTCACACTTGATACTCACCCACAACACACAAGACTTTGATTCAATTAATGCATATCTCATTTGTGTGATTGTACATATTTAAATGTGATGTGTATGCTCAAGTACTTGCTGATCAAACCCATAAAGATTTTTTGAGTGTTTTATATGTTTTTGAAAGTGATTTTATACTTTCGTGTTTTTAGTTTTTGTTTAAAATGCATTTTGTATTTTTCTTCAAAAATTGGTTCAGAGGATATTTCGCGAAAAGCTCGTAACTTAGAGCTTCTCGCGAAAAGTGCTTAAAGGAAATAAATTTTTTTGTTATTTCACACTGAGACTCTTGCTACTGTCTCGTGAGCATTTCACGTCTAAACACTTCTCATGAAATGAGTTTTAGGTAAAAACTGGAATTTCTTCAAATTTAGACAAAAGCTATCACGACTGTCTTGCGACTGATTTGCGACTTAAAGTTTCTCGCGAAAGCTTTTAAGCTTTAGTGGCCATTCTTGCGACTCTCTCACAACTGTCTTGCTACCGCCTAACCCGCGAAAAATGCATGTTTTCAGTTTTATAATGCAGATGTGACAGTTTTTCAAACACTTAGACTTTCCCTCGCATTGCCTCTCTTCGAACCCTTCTCAACCCAAAATCTTATTTCTCACAAATCCCATCATTTTCAAGCAAATTTCTCTACAAAAACACTTCAAGGTATGTTTTTCTAAACATTGCTTTTGTTTTTCCTTAAATTTTGTAGTTTTTAGCTTAGGGTTTTAAAAATTTGGGGATTTTTTGAAAATGGGTTGGGGTTCTCAATTTTATGAAATTTTTTCCAAAATCTTTGATTGGGCTGAGTCCCATTTGCTGTTTTTGTATCTGTGTTGGCCCTTTGTGGCAATTTAGCATGTATTGAGGCAAGTTTTCACCATGTTCATGCATTATTCATACTTGGATTGCTTTGTTGCATGTTAGGTGTTTGACAGAATGTCCGACTGACATTTCTGTGTTGTATTGGTCCCTAATGAATTCCAATTCTTGGGTTTCCTTTTGTTTGTTCATGTTTACCATGCTTTGGTCAATGGTTGTGTGTTTTACACACTTTGCCCATATTGTGCCTCAATGCCAAACCATGCATACACTAGGCACCCTGTAGGCACACCTCATGCATCTCATGCTGCATCCTCAATGCCATACCATTTTGATACATACTTTCTGTGCCTACACTATATATACCCACATTACCCACAAATGTTAAGGAGTACTTCTGAGAGAAAACCCCAGTCAAACACCTTGAGAGTTAGAGATTGTTATACCCATAATTCTTTACACATTTGCTTGTGAAATTTCCTCAACTCCTATCTCTCCATTTCCATATAATTGAGAGGTTGATAGCCTCAACACTTATCACACCCTTTTAGAGTGTCAAGTGAGGTTTTGGTGCTGCTAGAAAATATTAGAAGAAGCCAAGGATGGTAGATGCAACATGGAGCTTGTTGCAAGATCCGAAGAACTAGACAAGACACGGTTCTGAGAAACCTTGTTGGAGTAAGAGCTTAAAGAGCTTAGGTACATTGGGTAGATTAGGCTTGGAGGGTCTCTTGCTAATCCATGTGTAGACATGAAAAATTCCCGACCTATCACAAGCTGACACGTCACGCTACCAAGTCCACAAAATGCAGCCAATTACAAAGCGACACACATCAGCTACATAAGCAGCCTCACACGTGTAAGCGATGACGTAAGCAGTCTCGCATGTGTAAGCGATGACACAATCAGTCAGCACGTGCAAGCGATGACATAAGCGGACCAATCAAGCTCTGCTACGTGTCACCAATCAGATTCCGCCACGTGTCGCTTACCTACCCCTAAACTCCTATAAATAGAAGCCTTCCTAAAGCATTTGGGGGAGGATAAAAAAGAGATTTAGAGATTTGGGGAGAAGAGCTAGAGATTTGGAGAGGACCAGGCCATTGGAAGCACTCAGAAGTCTAGAAGCTCTGCCGGAACCAAGCTCTAAAGCCTCCAAGAACTTTAAGAACTTCAACTTCGAATACAAAGAACATTCGAAGAACATTCGAAGAGAAATTATCCAAATCATCCGCCTAGATCCAAAGTTCACTGGAATCAAGCTCAAAAGCCTCCAGAAACATCAACAAATCACAAATCAGTGAAGCTCTATGGATTCAAGCCTCTAAAGCCCTGAAGAACTTCCATCATAAACCTTCGAATATAAAGAACATTCGAAGAGGAATCATCCAAATCATCTCAAAGTTCACTGGAATCAAGCTCAAAAGCCTCTAGAAACATCACAAACCACAAATCAGCGAAGCTGTACGGATTCAAGCCTCTAAAGCCTCGAAGAACTTCCACCACAAACCTTCGAAGACGAAGAACACATCAAGAACACGAAGAACACGAAGAACGTGAAGAACAAGGGATTTCTAACAAGCTCATAGCCTGAGATTCATTGTAATTCTGTTTCAACAATTTTCGATCTATCCCTCAACCAAATTGAAGGATATTGTGTGTTCAAATCAAAATTACATTATTACAATCCAAATCAACAAGTCTTTCAAGGAGATCGAATCAGAGGATAACTCTTTTGTAATTACAGAGAATTGTACCACACATTCATCAATACAAATTCACATTTGTGAAACTATTTTTACTTGTTTGACTTTATTTCGAACCGAGAAATTTAGTCGTCCACATATTCTGGCACGCCCGGTGGGACATCTCTGCCTCTCATCTCATTCTCCTTCAAAGAAAGAAATCATCATCATCTTGCTACCAACTTCAATGGCCACTAGCAAGAACATCCAAGCTTCAACAGCTACTTCAACTAAACTTGGTACGGCTACCACCAACAACTACATTGGTGTAATCAATTGTAGCCAACCCAAAGCAAATAATCAACTTCAATCTCAATCCACCAAGGAAGCCAAGGTCCAGACAATCATCTCTTTAGACCCTCTTGCAAGAAATAAGGTCATCAACAAGGACGTCTCTACCTTGGAACACCTCAAGTATGGGGGCAAATCCCCTTCGTCCTTCATAAGAAGTTGGTCGCACGATTCCTCTCCTACAAAAGGGAACCCAAAAGATGAGATTTCACGTGCTCACTTCAATTCATCATCTTGGGAAGTTGTGTCAGTCATGATGACTAACACATCTACTATGGAAGAAAAGATGGCTGAAATGGAGCAAAGGGTTGTCCTTCTTACAAAAGCACTTGAAGATAAGGACCTCCAAATTGCAACTTTAATGAACAAACTTGAAGTACAAGATCTTGGTGAGTCAAGCCATGGTCATAAATTCACATCCGCGAAGGATGACGAAGGGAGAGAAATTGAAAACACTCCCTGACGAGAACAATCTACTTCGGTTGCTTTGTTGTCAGTCCAACAATTACAAGACATGATAACAAATACCATTCGAGCACAATATAGAGGTTCTTCTACAAGTTCTCTCACATATTTAAAACCTTACACAAAGCGCATCGACAACATGAGGATGCCAAATGGGTATGAACCCCCTAAGTTCTTGCAGTTTGATGGCCATGGAAATCCTAAGCAACACATTGCTCACTTTGTAGAAACTTGTGAGAACGCAGGGACTCAAGGAGCCCTCCTTGTAAAGCAATTTTTCCGTTCGCTCAAAGTAAATGCCTTTGATTGGTATACAGACTTAGAACCCGAGTCAATCGACAGTTGGCAACAACTCGAAAGAGAGTTTCTTGACCGATTCTATAGCACGCGTCGTACAGTGAGCATGATAGAGCTTACTAATACCAAACAGTGGAAAGATGAGCCCGTCATTGATTACATCAATCGGTGGCGTTCTTTGAGTCTAGATTGCAAGGATAGACTTTCTGAAATATCTGCTATAGAGATGTGCATCCAAGGCATGCATTGGGGACTTCTTTACATCCTTCAAGGAATAAAGCCTCGAACATTTGAAGAGTTAGCAACTCGTGCACACGACATGGAGTTGAGTATTGCTAGCCATGGAAGTACAAACCCTCCCATATCTGAGGAAAGCAAAAGGGAAGTAAGGAGGAATGATAGGAATGCAAAAGTCAACCTTAAAGACCCAATGGTTGTTAATACTATCGAAGTCAAGGTTCCAAGAAGAGGAGCAACAGTAAATGAAAAACAGCTTGAAGGATGGCAAAAGAACGAAGTGCGTCGCCTAACTTTTAAGGAACGTGAGCAAAAAGCATATCCGTTTCCTGATGAAGATGTGCCAAACATCTTAGAACAACTATTGCAATTGAAGCTAATTGAATTGCCAGAATGCAGGCGACCACAAGACATAGGGAAAGTTGATGACCCTAACTACTGTAAATATCATCGCATCGTTGGCCACCCAACCCAAAAATGCTTTGTCTTCAAAGAACAAGTCATGAAGCTTGCCAAAGAAAACAAGATTGATCTAGACTTTGATGAAGTTGTCGGGTCAAATCATGTGACCGTTGCTTGTGATGTACTTCCAACTCTCAAGCAGGGGGCAAACACCAACCAAGCTTACAAGTTGATCAACAATGATGATGCAAGGATCGGCCCCATCAATAGGAAGTTCCTTAAACACTTCTATGCATGAAAATCGAGGATTGCTCCTCGGCAAGAGCTTATACTGCCCACTGTAATGCTGCAAAGGTAAATGATGTCTTTCCATTACCTTTGAAAGCATACCAATGAAGAGAAATTAATCCCACTCCATGTCACCAATTGCTAGTGTGGTGTAGTGGTTGGATGCCCAAGTCACCCTTGAGAGGTCTCGGGTTCGATTAGTGGTGATACCCACTATTACACACTGAGCCCTCCTTTTTTGCAAAAAAATAAAAAAAAATAAAAAAAATAAAAAAAATAAAAAAAAAAAACAAAAAAAAAAAAAACAAAAAAAAAAAAAAATCATTTGAACTACGTAATGACTTGATCCCTTTTCGGGGTATGTAGGCAACTTGGTATCATTTACTAAGTTTAGTCACATGAAAAGAAGAAAGATTGCCAGTCTAGCTTGAAGAGTTTTCCAACGGTCATCCATATGCTTTTGAGATCCCTTTAATTGGCAGGCATTGCTTAGGATCAATCAATTCCTTACTACATGATACTCAAAGATCATTGTGGTAGAAAAAGACAGCTGCAAAGAATTGGTGTTACTCAGCTTTCCTTGAACTAATGATAAACATAAGTTAGTTCTTGGTTGTGGAGTAAAATAAAATCTTCAACCTCTTTTGCAAAGAATGAAATCTTCATGGCATCGCCTATCTTCTATGGACACTCTCCCACGTTTCTGAAGTATGTTTTGCATCACTTATCTCCTGGGGGTATCTTCTTGCACCTTGCAAGTCTAAGCTACATTGTCCCTCTTCTAAGTTGTGTCACTTCATAGCTCTAGAATTTGAACCGCATCATCTCCCTTCTGAGTGGTGTCGTTTCACATCATATTTCTGAAATCTAGATGACGTCATCTTCCTCCAGAATAATGATAGATTATTGATGTTGCATCACTTTGCTTCTATAGGCATGTTCGTGCAATGTTGAGTTATTAGTGGCATTTCCTTGCATCTTCAAAGTCTTGATAAGGACTCTTTGCATCTTCAAGATTTAGTTGGCATCTCCTTACATCTTCAAAGTCTTGATAGGGACTCCTTGCATCTTCAACGTCTTGAAATCCCGATGTCTAGCTACAATGCTACGTATCCTCAATGTCCGAGCTATGTTGCCTCTGAAAATTGATATTGTTGTAGCTTTATTATAAGGTCAATAATGGTGCAACTTCAATGAGACTTCAATGCAAATAAAGTGTTGACGTGACTTCATGACAAAGATGAATGTTGGCACAGCTTTGATGTGAAGTGTTGTCATGGCTTCATGACAAAGATGAATGCTCACATGGCTTTGGTATGAGTGAAGTGTTGACACGGCAAAAAATGAATGTCGGCACGGCTTCAATGCAGCTTCATTGTGAAGGCAAGTACAAATATTTCTTCATGGCAAGGATGAATGTTGGCACAGCTTCGATGTAAATGAAGCATTGATGTGGTTTCATGGCAAGAACGAGTATTGACACGACTTCGATGTGAATGAAGTGTTGACATAGCTTTACGACAAAGATAAATGTTGGCACGACTTCAATGCAAGTGAAGTGTTGATGAAGCTTCATGGTAAAGACAGACGTTGGTGCAACTTTAATGCGAATACAAGTGCTAATATGGAGTGTTGACATGGCTTCATGACAAAGATGAACGTTGACATGGTTTCGATGCGAATAACGTGTTGACATTATTTCATAGCAAAGATGAATGCTGTCCTAACTTCAGTGCAAATAATGGTGTGACTTCGTAGCAGATCTTCATGAAAAAGATGGATGTTGGCATGGCATCGGCGTGAATGAAATATTGGCATGGCTTCAGTACAAGAACAAGTGTTGGCACGGCTTCATGATAAAGACTCCTGATGTGGCTACATTGCAAGACTCTTGAGATGGCTGCGTTGAAAAGACAAATGTTGGTGCAACTTAATTGCCAAAGAAAGCATGCTACATGACAAAAACAAGGAACAAACAAAGAACTTGTCAGTAGAAAATCTCATGGCATGTCTCAACCAAAAAAAATTGATAAAGAGAGAGCTTCAATTTTAATCTCTAGCCTGTAAAAAAAAAAAAAAAAAAAGTTAGTACAAACTAAGTATGTTAAAAAAAAAAGGAAAAAAAAAAGGGAAAAGAAAAAGAAGAGAAGGCATAATTTCTCTACACTTCAGAGTATTATGCTACTCACAGAAACTCTGCTTATGTAATTTGGTTCATGCCCAGATGGCCTTATATAGAGAGGTTTGTGGAGTTCAAAGTCAGATTTTGCAACTCAAATGCACTCAAAGTCAAAAAAAAACTACACTGAATTTTGAAATGAGGGAGGATGTTCAGCCATGGAGACAGAACATATTGGCTCATTTCCTTCCTCACAAATCTGAATCCTGGGATCTTGTCAGGGCAGCCATCGCAAAATTAGACCAAAAAAAAAGCCATAAGTCCAACAAAGACCCGTGGCTTTCTCATTCAGAATTGTGAAAATCCAGACATCATTTCACAAAACTGACCTTACAGAAATCTCAAACGGCCCTCGATCTAAAAAACCCAGAAAGGTCATCAACCACAGAGCCACCACGCGCCACCATGCGCCGCCACAAACTCGCGATGACCAACGGTTTAATCCTTGAAATCTGTGCAAATCAGGCCACCAATTCAGAAAACAGACCATACCACTAGATCCAACGGCCTCTACTCTACAAAACTTGAAAATTTCAGGCCTAAATGACAAGCCACGCACCGCCACGCGCCGCCTGAAGCTCCGGCATTCACAGCGTCAATTTCAAGTGCTCACACGCACCTCCCTCAGGCCTCACGTGCTAACACGCGCTGGCTGATGTACACGCGCTCACACGCGCTCCTCTGACGTCAGGGATGACGTCATCCTTCAGTACCCGGTCTGACCCGTTTGACCAGGCCGACCTGGTTTAACCCAGAAATCTGACCCGGTCCGAACCACCTGCACAAAAAAAAAAAAAAAAAAAAAAAAAGAAGAAGAAAAGGGAGAGAGAGAAAAAGGTTTGACCAAGTTTGACCTTTGACTTTGACCAAAAAGTCAAAATTTTCAAAAGGGGCCTGTCCCGCTCAGTTTTTCGAGTACATTCTGATTTTGGGATCCGTTTCTTCATTCGAAGCTCGAAAATTGTGCAAACGTCCAATTTTCAAAAAGTTGACTTTTGCGTAAATGCTAACCAAAAGTCAAAAATTTTAAGATGGACCTATCTTGCTCAATTTTTCGCGTACATTCCAATTTTGGAGTCTATTCCATCATTTGAGACTCGAAAATTGCACAAATAACTCAATTCCAAGATAGTTGGCTTTTGTGTTGAAATCAACCCAAAGCCAAGATTTTCGAGCCAGACTTGTCTTGCATAGTTTTCGTGACTTGGAAGTCGCCAATCTGACCCACATCACCGAAGTACTGACAATGTTCAAAACTAAAGCTCTCAATATCAAAATTTGAGATTCATCCATTTAGTTTGGATCCCCTCAGGGTTATTCTCCAGTCTTCATTAAGGTTTCCCTTTCAAAAGTACAGATGAACTTTCACAAGTGTGTCTTAAACTTGAAATCACATCGGGTCACCCATCCAACCTACAATTCCCCTTTCGGTGCCGAACATTCCAACCTACCATTCCCCTTTCGGTGCCAAACATTTCCACCTACCATTCGGTATCTACCAGTCAAGAATCTACCATTCTCACCAAAAATTTCCATCCGCCATTCTTGACTACTCCATCTACCATTCTTCATCTCTCTTCTATAAATAGAAGGGCCGGATTCACCAGAAACTCATCCGAAAAAAAAAACACTGAGTCATGAAATGAAGATTCGCTTCTTTTAAATTTTCAAGTCCTCCTTCTCACATCCATTTCTCACTATGGCTTCATCATTCTCAACACGCAGCAACCAATATCACTTCACAGTCAGTTTGAAATCAACCCTCCCATGGTTCGGCAGAAGCCCTCTTCACAGCATCATTGTAGTTTTGAGATCCAAACAAATTTTGTTTCTCCACCTAACGACCACAGTTGTCCATAAAATTATTCATAACAAGGCTTGCATTGTGGTTCCATGCTTCTTCAGATTTGGTTGGCCAAGAAATCCAAGTCCAGCAAAGATACCTGTTCCTAACCTCAGGGCTCTTGTAGTTTCTCTCCAATTGCTTGGTCTTCCAGCAGAAGCAGCGGTTAGAAACAAACAGCAACTTGGCTGGTTTTTAAGACCAGAATCACAAGTTAGCTCCATCTTCCACTTTGTTGTGCTTTCCCAACAAGTGTTAATAGGTGGAGGTGGTAAAAAGTGTTGGGGTATCCTACAAATTGTCTTTCATCCAACACTTGAAACGACCTCCGGGGCACCAGCTCATCAGAGTTCAGCCTTTGGGGTTGGTAAAGGGTTGCCAAAGCCATATTCCATGTTCCCATCGGCGTGGAATCCAGAGGTCATCGTTGCTGGTACCTCAAAACACACTTTCTAGAATTACTCCAACTTAAATTCAACTTGAAGTATTTCAGAATGAACTTTTCTGAAATTACTTCAACTTAACGTCTGTCAGTATGGTCCAATTACGCATGCACATTCTACGACTTACTGTCAGACCACATGCAACATACAGTCAGTACCATATTCGAAGGTGTATCTCCCAGAAACACCTATATCAGAAGGTTCCTGACATACAGGATCAGAACCATGGTGGCGTATGTCTCATCCATTCGCTTTGCTTCATCCCCGTCTTCTTCACCATCAACACCGTCATCTCCAGAATCCATAAGCTTCTGAAATTACCTCAACCGGGGTAAAACGATGACGCGAGCGCACTCAACCACTTTCCCACATGGCCTCGCCGTAATCCGAAGTATACTCTTCTAATATAACTTCACCAGCGGTTCTTAAAAACACGAGGCTAGCCCCATGACTTTGCATGCTGTACCCATCCACCATCCTCACGTCTTCCCCATCTTCTACACCATGTGATCACTGCCAACAATCCAAAAACACTCTTCTGAAGTTACTTCAACTTAACCTCTGCTAAGAAAGCTCGGTCATGTAAGTACATTCAAATACTTGCAAATCTCTTTTCAGCCTCATCAAAACCTTTCATATGGGTGGGTCTACTCCTTGGAAATTATCTCATCCTTCTGAAAACTCCGCCACCTTCAATTACTTCATTTGAAGAGCCAGGAGTAAAAGTCTATTTTCGAAACTCATTCTCACACCACATTCTGAAACTGTGTGTATGAATGAGTCTCGAGGGGGCATTTGTAGACATGGAAAATTCCCGACCTATCACAAGCTGACACGTCACGCTACCAAGTCCACAAAATGCAGCCAATTACAAAGCGCCACATATTGCTGCTAGGTTTTGCTATTACTATTCAAAAACCAATAGAAATTTGCCAAGTGTCATGCAAGAACCAATCAGACATCAGCTCGTGCAAGCAGTGACATAAGCAGCCTCGCACGTGTAAGCGATGACATAAGCAGTCTCGCACGTGTAAGCGATGACACAATCAGTCAGCACGTGCAAGCGACGACATAAGCGGACCAATCAAGCTCTGCCACGTGTCACCAATTAGATTCTGCCATGTGTCGCTTACCTACCCCTAAACTCCTATAAATAGAAGCCTTCCTAAAGCATTTGGGGGAGGATAAAAAAGAGATCTAGAGATTTGGGGAGAAGAGCTACAGATTTAGAGAGGACCAGGCCATTGGAAGCACTCAGAAGTCTAGAAACTCTGCCGGAACCAAGCTCTAAAGCCTCCAAGAACTTCAAGAACTTCAACTTCGGATACAAAGAACATTCGAAGAGAAATTATCCAAATCATCCGCCTAGATCCAAAGTTCACTGGAATCAAGCTCAAAAGCCTCCAGAAACATCAACAAATCACAAATCAGTGAAGCTCTACGGATTCAAGCCTCTAAAACCCCGAAGAACTTCCATTATAAACCTTCGAATATAAAGAACATTCAAAGAGGAATCATCCAAATCATCTCAAAGTTCACTGGAATCAAGCTCAAAAGCCTCCAGAAACATCACAAACCACAAATCAGCGAAGCTCTACGGATTCAAGCCTCTAAAGCCTCGAAGAACTTCCACCACAAACCTTCGAAGACGAAGAACACATTAAGAACACGAAGAACACACGAAGAACACGAAGAACGTGAAGAACAAGGGATTTCTAACAAGCTCATAGCCAGAGATTCATTGTAATTCTGTTTCAACAATCTTCGATCTATCCCTCAACCAAATTGAAGGATATTTTGTGTTCAAATCAAAATTACATTATTACAATCCAAATCAACAAGTCTTTCAAGGAGATCGAATCAGAGGATAACTCTTTTGTAATTACAGAGAATTGTACCACACATTCATCAATACAAATTCACATTTGTGAAACTATTTTTACTTGTTTGACTTTATTTCGAACCGAGAAATTTAGTCGTCCACACCATGCATCCCAATTGATTGTCTAGTGGATCGATTTCTGCTTAAAGGGTGGCGAAGAGGTTTTTCGCCGAGTTCTTCGTTTTCCTCTTCGATAACACATCGGCGTATTATCTTGTGTTTGCATCTTTCTTCCCTATTCTTTTACATTCCATTTTACTGCTGTGTTGCTTTGATTATGTATTAGAGTAGCTTGTTTGTTTATTTGCTCATTTTTACACTATTCCGTACTTAGTATTAAGTTAGTGTAAAATCAATCGAACCATAACTTTAATTTGGAGGTCTAAACAGCTCTTGTATTTTCAACACATTTTCGAGCTTTCACTTTCTAAGTTACTGTTCATTAGCAAAAAAAATGTTAATTATTGAACAGTCATTCTCTTGGTCTGATAACGTACTATTCATGAGCAAAAGGATTAATTCAAATAAAAAATTCAACCACCAATTAAAATATTTAATTTTTACTCAATATTCACAACGGTAACAAAAAAAAAAAAAAAAAAATTCCATATCTTTTCTCTCTCAAACATCTCTAAACTCAATGAGTAGCAATGGGGAGGGGGACAAGTTATGGTGGGGAGGTGGACAAGCATAGGACAAGCATGTGTGAACGCCAATTTAAAATGTTATCTTCCTAGCCTTTGTCATCCGCCGGCGATCTGTGTGTGTGTGTGTGTGAGAGAGAGAGAGAGAGAGAGAGAGAGAGAGAGAGAGAGAGAGAGAGAGAGAGAGAGAGAGAGAGAGAGAGAGAGAGAGAGAGAGAGAGAGAGAGAGAGAGAGAGAATCTGGTCAGTTTTGGAGTGGTAGAGAAGAAAAGTTAAAAGAAAAGTGAAGATAGAGAGAAGGGAAAGAATTACGCGTGTGGAAGAGAAAAAAAGAGGGAAAAAAAATTAAGGAAATGTGTGGATGAAAAATAAAATAAAGAGATAAGGGAAAATAAAATAAAGAATAAGAAATTAAAATTGAGAAATACTTCTGCAATATTTTCACAATATATCTTAAGTAGTGAGTTGTTACTAGCTAATATTGGTGAGAAAAAAAATAATTTAAGTTGTGTTCAAATTAAATTCAGTAACAACTTATCACATATAACTTATTGTGAAAATATTGTAAAAATGTTTAGAATGAAACACTTCTTATTAAAATTAGACGATTCTACGACTCATTATATCATTGCTACAAGTGCTCTACTAAATTTGTTAAAAAAAGATCATCGGAAAATTTTTAAAAATTACCGTTGGGAGATTTAAAAAATATAGTATTTGAGAATTTGAAAACTATAGTAAATGAAGGAAGATTGAAAAAAAATATATAGTAAAAAAAAAGAATGAAGAAATAATATTTAAATGGAATAGAGAAAAGATAGAGAATATGTTGAAAAGTATATTTGAAAAAGTAAGTAGGTAAAAGGCGAAATTAACTGTTTACTCTTCAAATAATATAAAAATTTGAAGAGGCTGTTGGAGATGCTCTTACATACCCTAAGATCTTCTCTTGTCTTACCTCATTTCAACTTGCTTGTCAGCTTGTTGCTTCGTTTGTTTGAGCGTGAAGTCAAGGATTTTGACAGAAAAATAGAAGAGAAGGTCATTTAGTGGAGGACTCAAAACTGCATGCAAGCTTATTGAGAAGGTCTTGCTTTTCCCATACACGCAGAACAGAGAACGATTCTGCACATGCCCCAGGCCTCAGCAAGATTAGAGAGGGAAATAGAAGGATCAAACTTTGGGCTACAAACTAGACCAAGCAATCAAATCTACCTTTATTCTAGGCAAAATAAAATAAAATAAAATCCCGAAAATGTAGAGTAGGCTTTTGCAAGAAAAGTTCAGAAACCTCTGCAATTGGGTGTGAAATGAGAACATTTATCCTCTTTTTTTTATTTTTTATTTTTTTTTTATTTAAGCTTATGCATGGTTCTATAGAATGGATTAGTTTTTATGATGGATCCAAGAAAATAAGTTTGGTAAATTACAACTTACAACTTATCTACCTATGGTTTGGTCAAAATTTAAGTTATCTACCTGTGATTTGAAATTTAACACTTTACCCATTTGAAGTTAGTTCAGTTAGAATTTTATAACCTATCTCTAATAAAAACTCGGCTAAATATATAATTTTGCTCCACTTTTATGTCTCTCTCGTCTAAAAACACAAAAACAAAAAAAAAAAAAAAAAAAAAAAAAAAAAGGAAGATCAAATAAGATTAAAAAAAAAAAAAAAAAAAAATCCAGCAGAACTTGCATCATGAGATTTCAAACCATAAATAAGCAACTTAAATTTCAGTCAAACCTTAAATGGGTAAAATGTTAAATTTTAAATTACAGGTAAGCAACTTAAATTTCAGTTAAACTATAAGTGAGTAAGTTGTAATTTGCTCAAATAAGTTAGAAACCTGTTGAGTTTTTCAATTAACTTCGCAATTTTTTAACTTCTATCTCAATTTTCTTTATTATATCATAAATCTCAATAATTGTTATTATCATATTATTGGGTGAAGATCCATCTTACCTTGTTAGTAAAATGAAATTGGATAAAATATCATTTGGTAGGCATAAAATTTTTCTTTTACAAATGTAGCCATTACTATCACTTTGATTATGATTGAAATATTTCACCTAAGCCTTGGTGATCTAAACTCTCAAACGTGTAGCGATTGGATAGGTAACCTCCAAAGAATACTTAGGGATGGAAGTATACGTAGGGATGGAGGAAAATTCTAAACTTGAGGAAAGTAATTAGCAAAATGGACCGAAACGGATAGAATATATGGAAGTGAATTGAATTAAACCAAAATAGATTGAATTAGATTGAAATGAACCGAAATAAACTGAATTGGACCAAATATACTAAAATACTACACTAATGTGGTTTAATAAAAGTATAATATTAATAAATACTACATTTCAACTTTAGATAATATATAGATTCCATTGTCTGTTTTGTATATTAGAAAATTGTAGTTGTAGAGTTTTCTCTTTGCCAACAATAAATGAGTTTGTTTGCAAACAAGTGTTTCAAGCTTCTATGAATGAGTTTGTTAGTGTGTTCTAATAAATTTCCAGCTTTCTTGTAAATAAGAAAAAAAAAAAAAAAAAATTCAAACCTGTACCAGACTTGAATGAATGGTATTAACACATGCAAAATAAGTCAATTCTAGGTTGATATCGCGTCTGGAAACCTTATTGTCTAGAGATAAAGAATTTTGACATGACAGATATTATTACTATAAATATGGTAGGATTTAAACCTTTTTTTTTTTTTTTTTTTTGATAGGAAACTGAGTTCGTTAAGATGAAATTGAAGTACAACAAGGCAACTAAACTACAAAGGGTACAATTTAGGCACGTTCCAGTTGGAGGAGATGTTGAACCATAGGAGGATCAATCCACTTCCAAACCTGATAAGTACCATTACATCAAGCACAACTAGCTAGCTCATGAGCTACCTTGTTGTATTTCCTTTTCAACTGCTGAATTTTCCAACAACTGAAGGTCTCAAGGATGCTATTAATCCCCTGATGCAGATGGCCAAGACTGCCATTTGTATTCCGAGCTTGAATATATTGGACAGCCATAAGAGCATCTGATTCTATATAAATCTGTGACAGCTCCAGCTCCTTAGCCAAGAGCAGTCCATTCTCAACCGCTAATATCTCCGTCTCTTCGCTGGAATGTTGGCCAGGGAGAGTCTTGCATAGTGCTGCTATGGTGTCGCCCTTTCTATCCCTTATGAAGACCCCCATACTAGACAATCTGACATCAGCTGAGGTAGCTCCATCTACATTTATTTTGAACACATCTAACACCAAATCACCTACTTTGATATCGTACTAGATTATTGATTATCCAAAAATTTAAATTTACGAAATAATAAGTTTAATTATTTAAATAACACTCTAACTGATCTGTTTTAAATTGAAAGTAATATCTAAAACTTTGACAGAATAGTTTTAGCTAAAGAAAACCAATGTATTTATAGTGACCTATATGTAGAAAACACCCAACTTTGTAGTACAACTCATAACATCAAAGTTTTTTATTTATTATTTTCATATTACATATGATCAATTGATATGATTTATCATACAATACCATTCAAAATACGTCTATGCTTGAGTAGCAAGGCGAGGAGTAGGATTGACTTCCAATGGGGTGGCTTTTAGGTTGGTAAGTCCAACTTTCTCAGTCATGTCCACGGGATCATCAGATGGGGTTGCAATTTCAAAAGCATGCAACAAGATACTTAGTATGAGTTGTGTAACTTGTAGAGCGAATGAAACCCCAGGCACATTCTTCTACCGCTGCCAAATGGCATCAACTCAAAATGTTGGCCCTTAACATCAACATCCTTGTGAGTTGTAAGGAATCTTTCTGATCGAAAGTCAGTTGGATCCACCTATACACTTGGGTCTCGATGGAGTTTTGGAATATTAACAAGGAGCCGTGTACCTGTTGGGATGTTATAGCCAGTTAAAGTACAATCTTCCAAGGACTCATGTGGCACTAAGGGTGGTCCAGCAGGGTACAATATATTGTTTCTTTGAGGATAGCTTGGAGATATTCCAAAATATTCACATTTGATTCCTTCACTTGCCTTTCTCTACCGACTTGGTTGTCTAATTCTTGTTGAGCTTTCTTTAGAACTTCACGGTTATTGAGAAGTAAACAGAGTCCATGTCAATGTTACTGTTGTTGTGTCTGTGGCCGCTAAGATAAGGGCCTGCAAAAGTAATATAATTGTAATATGAGGAATTAATAAGTGTTCTGTGTTCCGTTTGTTTTAATGGAAACTATTATGTAAAGATAATTTTTTGCATCTTTTCATATTTGGCAGTATTCAAAGAGTCCAAATCTCATGTCTCACTTTTCTTATTTATTTCAAAAAATGCTATTTTGCATAATTGACGCCAATAGGGACCATAAGGACTGAAACGAAACATGCTATAAATGTTGCCCAAAAGTTTTCCAACTAAAGCTTTTGGATGGTTGGCAAAGGCTCTATCATTGCTTACTACTAGCGTTCGATGCACCCCCAAGTAGATAGTGAAGACTGGTCCGTACTTGTTAGCCAAGCATGTTACCCAAAGTTATATATGGCGGTTGTGACCCTCCCAATAGGTGGAACTGTCTTTTTACTAGCAGTTCTTTGAACTCTTCTTGATATCCATAGTAGAAGGAAGAAAATCAGGCAAAGGCCAAAAATGCTAGCAATAGAATTAAGTTGCGAGGGATGGGTACGAGATGAGCATGGTTGCTGTTTCTTTTTTTCTATTTTAAATGGGAATTGGTTGCCGTCTCTGGTCTTTCACACCGAGGTTAGTATCTATTAAAAAAAAAAGTGTGTTTAAGTAAATTTTATTCTAACTTGCTTTAAGGGCTAGGTAGCATAGAGTATAGACACGACAGAATGGGCTGCAGGTCCGTGTCGTACACGGCTTCTTGCATGACTCTAGTGTCTGGCTAAAAAATAATAATTCTTCTAGGAATTATTTTGCTAACTTTTAACGTTAAGTCTTTGTTCAGTATTTTTTTAATTGTAAAAAATTACTAAGGGTTATTTATTTATTTATTTTAATCATTCATCATTCTTTATTTAATTTTCGTTATTTATCACTCATTACTTAAAATACCAAAATTTCTCCTACCCCACCCGTGTGGCACTCATAACCATGACTTTGTTTCCAAAAAAAAAAAAAAAAAAAACCCAAAATGTCAAACATTGCAGCTGAAATTTCAAAAGTTGTGATTTTAATTATAAAAATGTCATTGAAAACTGAGTTTTGAAAACTTCATAAAACACCTAAAATGTTTTTCAGTTTCCATAACTCATAACTTAAAAAAATCAAAAAATTAAGTAATGAAAACAAAAACTGGAAACAATGCCAAACAGACTTTTCAGCTGTGAGACTCACATATTTTGAGTTGTAAGGTTGAATTTAATCAACCATTTAATTGGCTTTATTCCGTGACCAATTTGCTTGTAATTTAGCATTTAGCAACCCTGTATTTAGGTGGGAAAATTGTAAGGGTAGTGTGTGAGAAGATGTGAAGAAAAGCTCAAGAGTGTGCAAGAAAAACAGAGTCTCGCGGCTAGGGCTCGCGGGTGGATCACGACTGGCAAGCCGCGAAAGGCAGGCACGTGAGAGGCACACTGGGAAGCTGAAGGGTCGTGCCAACTGTTACGCTACAGGACAAAAGTTCCAGTCTGGCCAGGCCGTTACGTCGCGACTTGAATTTGCGACTTGGTCAAGCCGCGAGATCAAGTCGCCAACTTGCCCTATTTGGCAAAAACTGACGTTTTGCATTCCCTTCTCACCCTACTATATATACACCCTTATACTCATCATATTGAAAGAGCTTCCAAAGAAAATTTTGTGAGAGAAAACTTTAGAGAAAAATAAGATTGATTCATCCCCAATCTTCATCTAAAGAGACTCTACAAATTTCTCTACTCTCTTCCTCTCCATTGTCATACCCTTGAGAGGTCATTTACCAAACTCTTATCTCACCACACCCACATCTGTGAGAAGGTTCATTTGTTGCTTTGGGAAGCAGTTTGGAAAGGAACCAATATACATTGGTTGATGCTATGGTTAAGTAGCGGAATCCGGCAAGTTAAAGAAGAAATAGGTTCGGCGTAACCTCGTTGGAGTGAGAAGCTTGGAGGGCTTAGGTGCTTGGGTAGATTAGGCTTAGAGGGTCTTCTGCTGTTCATGTATCCCAACTACATTCTTTAGTGGATTATTTGACCGCTTGGAGGACGGCGGAGAGGTTTTACACCGAGGACTTCGGTTTCCTCTTCGATAACACATCGTGTGTTGTCCGTGTGTTTGCATCTTCCTTCCCTTTATCTTTGCCTTATATTTACTATTGTGGATGTGTTTATATTTGGCTTAGATTGTTTATCAATTCTGTTATGAGCTTGTTATCATGTTCCGTACATTAATTGTTTGATATAAAGCTTGAATTGGTAATTTTATTATTTGGGATCTAAACGTTCAAGGGTGTTTCATACCCATTTTGAACTTTTATGAGTTATAGGTGATGGAAAGAAAGTTATAGGTGATGGAAACACAAAAACCAAACAGCCCTTAAGATTTGGTTATTAATAAACGATGGTCTGGTTAAAATTTGATTGATTGGATTTATAAAAAAAAAAAAAAAAATTATATTTTAAACATCATTTTAGAGTCATGAACACCATACATATTTAAAAATGGGCACATGTCTTAACTATCCATCCAGTGTTTTCAAATACTTAACGAAAGTCTTCTATTTTTTTCCCCCTCGAATGCCCCTCTCCTGCTCTCCATGATGGTACATAGAAATCTCTTGGCAAGGGTTGAAATTTTTTGAAAATATCCCTAGCCATCGAGATTGTCAATCATCTTGCGATGCTCTAAACCTGCTAATGATATCACAAGTTACATACTTAGATATGTGACAAGGATTGCACATCTATAATATTTTACCTTAGATCATTCTCATTGGCTTCTTACAAAATAGGTGGAAATATATATTCCATCCCTATAGTTTGACCTTATTTCCATTAATTTGGTTTCTACTTTTTTATTTTATTGCTTTCAGTTCTCAAAATGAAAAACGCATCTATTTTGGTCTTTATCGTCATTTCACTAATGGAAATTATCAACATGGCAAACAAAGTGCACTATTAACATATTAAATATTGATTTGGCTATTAAAATTAAAAAAAAAAATTATTTGGCATTTAAAAAAATGCTACGCCAACATCTTAAATTTAAAATTTTAATTTATCAATTTTAACTTAAAAAAAAAAAGAATTAAAATTAAACATTAGATCCACGTCAGATTAAATATGAACACAGAATTTAAAACCAAGAATTTGAGAATGGACTTGTACCTTCCCCAAATAAGTCAACAAAATTCCTTGTCCGTGAATGTCCTCAAACATGCGTTGCCCTTGTTGAATTCCATTTTTGGCTGGATGTAAATTTTCGTTTGCTTCTAGTGTGAGTGAATTGGACTGGACATCATACATATTTTAAAATGGGCACATATCTTGACTATCTATTTAAATTGTGTTGTTGTGATACGCTCTTGATATGATACATATTAGGATGATGTGATATTAAAGTTTTTTATTTATTTTATTTTTTCTAATATAACCATAATCTAAAATTACAAAATATATCACATCACATTCATAAACAAAGTAATGTTACATTCTTGCATTAAGATTACATTAATATAAGATTACAATAATGTACAAAGTAATGTTACATTCTTGCATTAAGATTACATTAATATAAGATTACAATAATGTAATATTATAGTAGAATGTAACATCTTTTTTTTTTTCTTTTTTAAATCCTTAGAGGTAGTCACTTAGTCCTAAAAGGTAGCTAGTTATTGCACATCCATAACAAAATTTTCAAATGCTAAAGACTTGCACGTTGTAGACTCAAATTTTGTTTTTATTCAATTTTTTAAAACATTGCCTACAAAATAGGACCACAATTTTATTTTATTTTATTTTTTTTACAATTTCAAGAAAAGAAATCCTAAATTTTAGGATTTTAGAATCCTCCACTAATAGCCTACTAACCAACACGGTTTTATATTAAAAAAAAAAACCCATGTTTTAGGTATTTTATTCCTAAAAGTTTGCCTATTATTTAGGAGCAATTTTCTCCATGATTTATGATCTATATATATATATATATAAAACCAAAGCATCTGAAACTCTTACAATTTTCCACATCTGCACAATATTTAAATTAAATGTATTTAAATTAAATTATAATTTTATTGTTCTAAAAAAAATTATCATTTTATTTAAATAAAACTGTTTTTGAAACATCTTCAAAGCTTGCCAAATTATTATTATTTTTTTACAACAAAATTATTTAACTTTTATTTATCCCATACGTTGCCTAAAGAGAGTTGGAAACAAAAAAATTATTCACATACGTTGCATAAAAATAGTTGGAAACCAATAGGTTAACCAAAGTCGAGTTGAAACTGATTACAACTCAACAAATTATCCACCATCCTACAACTATATATCTATATATATAAACAATGTACAAGCTGAAAAAGAATGAAGAGCCACGATAATTGAAAGAGCTATATTTAGGATTTTTATTTTTGGCTTTTGCTTTTGCCATTGCTAATAGAATTAGACATACAATGAAGTTTGTGTGGCTGGCTGTTGTTAGCGTGCTCAAAGCTCAAGCATGGCTCCATGCAACCATATAGTAACTATGGTATTCTTTTTTCATGGTTTAATTTAGTTGTTTTAGATGCTATGGTATTGAATTACTCTTAAGCTTGGTACTTTTTTTTTTCTTTTTTTTGTCATCTACATTATTATTAATTTTTTTTAATCTTCTATTACTCCATTATTATTATTTTTAATTATTCTCATTTCTCTTTTAATGAGTTTATATGAAATCACTTTTTGGTATTTGATTTTGCGCATGTGATTGTTTTTGTATTTTAGAGTTTACACTAGTAAAAGTTATTGCTTTGCTTTATATATATATATTTTTTAAAAGCAACTATTTTCCACAATTATCATTTTATTTAAATAAAATTATTTTGTTTAGTCCAAACTTAACAAGGAGTGAAACTCTATCTCTCTAACAAGTCCAACTTAAACTCAAACTCATCATTATCATTTTTTTTTTAAACAAAATTATTTTTGTTTAATCCAAACTTAACAAGGAGTGACTCTATCTCTCCAACAAGTCCAATTTAAACTCAAACTCAAACATTGATAATTTATCTCCAAATTTGCTAGGTTAATCATGAACACTATAAAAGCAAAGCAAACCCCAATATATATATATATATATATATATATATATATATATATTTTTAAACCCAAGCAGATGTATGAGCTCTTCTTATGTTATTTTCTTCTCCTCTACTTTGTTAAATTTTTTTTTTTTTTTTTATATAGTTTTTCATGTATTTTAAAAAAAATAATTTTCATACATAAACCACCAAACTCTCTTTAGCCATTTTTTACAAGATAAAAAAGCTTGCAATAATTGAAATTATTCTTTTGAATGTAACCCATCTTTTTCTTATATTTCTCTATTGTTTAGTCATATATATTTTGTTTTGTTTCAATAATTTCTAAGTAGTGAATCATCTGATTCTTTAATATATTTTGGTCTTTTAGAAGTTTTAATATCTGAATTTTTGAGTTATTTTTTTGCAATATCAATATTCAATGTTGAAGTTTTAATATTCAATGTTGTATTTTTTGGTAGAAGTTTTCAAGCAATGGCTTCTTCATTAAATTGTAACACAAATTGAAGTCATACAAGAGCAAATCATGCAATGGTGTAGTTTCTTAAATTTTTTATAAAATTATTTCAATCCACCTCACAAGTAGGTAAGTTCCCATCCATAGCACAAGTTAGCAACTAGTATAATTTTATCTTTAAAGAAAAGAGGGAAAAAAAACCCCACGTTTTAATGTGTTTAAACCCAAGTATTTTTATTCCTAAAAGTTTGCCTATTATTTAGAAGCAATCTTCTCCATGATTTTATAATTTTATCTTTAAAGAAGAGAGAGAGAGAGAGAGAGAGAGAGAGAGAGAGAGAGAGAAACCCACATATTAGGTTTCTCTATGATTTTTAAATATTATCTTTAAAGATAACTTCCCTAGAATCATTTTTCCTTTTCAAGATTTATGTATATAGGTTTCTCCAAAAAAGAAAAAAAAGATTCACATATAAAGTAATTTCTTACAGAATCATCAAATGTGTAATGAAAGGCACAACAAAGGACAATATTAAATTTCATATGGTAGGACATTCACAAAAAATGGTCTCTAACAACTACATGATAGATTGACTACCACTTCAGTCACATGAATTCATCCATTGTGACTGTTATGCAATCTAACAAAATTGTTGATATGTCACCCTAAAAAAAATACAAAAAAGAAAAAGAAAAAAAAGAGTAAGGCTTAAATGTAAGAAAAACAACAGACAAAAATAATAGAAGGTAGAGAGAGCATCACTTAGAACACATACACTAAAATAATTAGTCAAACCTAATAACCACAAAACAAAAAAAAAAAGACAAAAATATATATCATTGCCACTTTTTAAAAAAGAGTCATTAATTAGAGAAAATATTAAAACATTCACCAAATTGACCAAATAATAGAGAAGATTAAAAAAGAAAAGTGTGGTTCTATTTTGTAGGCAGTATTTTATGGGGGAGTTAAAAGATTTATTTTATTTATTTTCTAAACTCTAAGTCAGTGTTCAACTAATTTTTTTTTTCTTATATTCACGTTTTCAAATATGAGTTCTGTAGGGACTCATTTTTACTGGACCCAGGAAATAAACAGGTTTACAGTTTAATAAGCCCAAACAATGAATTTATTGAGTATGGGTAGAAGGTTTAGATGCTGGCCGTCGTTCACCATGCCTGAACTTATTTTCTTTGATATAAATAGAGTAACTGTTACAACTGGGGAATGCTCCTCGGCCATGGGCCGAGGAGCCCTTTTTTCTTCTAGCCTTTCTTCCCCCCCCCCCCCCCCTCTTTACTTTACTCGTTTTTCTTATATAGCCCTCATCATCCTCTCTTGCTCTTCCATCTATTGATCATCTATTCGCCTCTCTTCTGGTTGCCCATCCCATCAGAAGTCTTATCAGCACTCAAGTGGTTCACTCTGATCAACGTTGCCCTGCCAAAGGGTTATATCACCATTAATGCGGCCAGAGGGGTTAGGTGAATGCATTAAATGTGGAGGTGACAGCTTGCCCCAGGCTTGTCCCTTCTAAGATTCATCATCGGCATGCCGAGGACAAAGAGATTCTCGGCTTGCAACCGAAAAGAGGCTTTCTCCATCTTAGCCTCGGATGAACAGTCTTCCTCGACGTGGGCCTTGGGCCTACTAGGCGATGGGCTGAGGCTACCCGGCCCATAGACCCCACAATAGCCCCTTAAAACCCTGCTGCACGTTCCCTCGGATGGGTAGGAGGGTTTTGATACCTATGGGCCCTCCTAGGCGAATCGCCCCACTTTGGTTTGCGCTAATGCTGGCGACTTTTCGACTACTCGATGTGCGTTTTTTGCGTTTCAAGACTTAATGTGTGCCCACATTAAATTTTGGCGGCACCACGTTTCCCGCTTTCAATGGTGTGATGGTAATCGTTCGGTGGGGATCTCCTGCTTTTATGGGCAGGCAGTTACATTTGGGGAACCCAAAAGGGGGAATATAAGCACCTGTGTAAACCGCCTGGTTTCTTCATTTTCGTGCTTACTGCCATTGATGCGTATGACTTAAGTCTAGTTCAACTTGCACTCTTCCTGAAGAGAATCACCATACTTCTGTAAGTCTTCTTCTTCTAGCGACCCTAAATTTCCTTGATTTTACTTCTCCTTTTCTTCTTTAGAACTTTTAGTCGTCTTTGGGGAATGGGTAAGTTTAAGAAGTTGGTTGAGTCTGACGAGATGATGAACAAATTTATTGTTGACTATGGAATACCCAGTAATGTGAGTTTGAAGTACTATGAAGAAGGAGAATGGTACTTTAAAAGGAATGAGGGTGAAGTCATGATCCCAATAGTTGCCTTCGTAGAGGAAGGGATGAGAATCCCTATGAGGCCAGTGACTCTCAATTACCTTAGTCATTTCCGGCTGGCTCCTACCCAATGCGCCGTGAACGTATTTAGGATATTAGGGTGTGTAGATATTCTGAATGAGAAAATGGGTCTGAGACTGACTCATCATGATGTGAACTGGTGCTACAACCTTCATCATCTCAGGGGTAAGACGTATTATATGAAGACAAGGGACGATAGGGTTCGTCTTATCCAGTGTCTTCCTGATTCCAATAAGGGGTTGACTCAAGATTTCCTTATAGTGTCGGGGGAATGGCACAATGGCTTTCATTGCCCAACGGTAGAAGGGGAGCCAGGTAGGATATTTGAAGCAGGGGTTTCAGTATCTTTATTTTTCATAACTGTATATTCGCCTTGGTTGACTAACCACAGGAGTTTCATTTTTCTTTTTGTAGATCCGCACACTTTCGCACGTCATTTCCATTTGGTCAACAAAGCGGATTTGGAAACAGTTCTTAGGTCAGAACTTTTCCTGAACGAAGCCGATAATCAGGTTAGGGCTGCTCACAAAATCGTCGAATGCGACTCAGCTCAGAAATCATTCCCAATCCCGAAGCACGTAATTAGAGCTCGTGACCCTCGGCTTACGCAGATCACCGTAGTGAAGGACGGTTTTGCATTTTCCGAGGGATTTTACATACCTGAAGGCATACCACTAGCAGGTCCTTCCTCATCCCAACAAGTAACGGTGGCCGAGGAAGGACTATCTAAGAAGGCAAAGGAGGTGGTTGAACTGAGTTCTTCCGAAGACGAATATAGTGTGTTTGACCTAGTTGATCAGTCCGAGGATCCCCCTGGTGACCTAGGAGATCCTCATTTGTCCGAAGCCGACCTTCGATCCTTAAGAACTGGTACCCAGGCTACGATGGGTTTAAAAAGACAGCCCCACACCAATCTTCTTGACTTGCTCGAAAGCGGTTCCAAAGAGGGTGTACCAGAAGAGTCGCAGCCGAAGCCCCCAACACCTCCGCCCCAGATACTAACTGTACAAACTAGGTCATCTTCTGCCCCTGTAGCACCAGACCCTCAGACAAAGTCTTTCGATCTGAAAAGGAAAAGACTTGAGAAGGGTAAGGAGCCATTGGATAAGAGTAAGTCCTACTCCCCGCCTGAGAAGGATAAATCTCGCAGGCCTCCGAAACAACTGAAACTCGGTGGTCCACAGAAAAGTAAGAAGATCGCCCAACCGTTTAAGGCTCAAGCCTGGCTGCCCGCTGCTATGCTTCATGATCAGCCCCTGACGGATGACGCGTCTATACGGGAATCTCAAGGGGTTGAGGGGGCCTTCGTAGCCGATGCCCTGGAGAAGTCTCTTCTTCTTCCCACTGACATGGCTGAGCTTGAAAGAATGAGTGGGTCCGAGGTTGTCCTTGACCTTAAGAAGTATCTGGGCATGGTGAGTCCTTTGGTACTTATTTATTTTACTCAACTTTTGTCGCCTAGTACCTTCATTTCCCTTTACATAATTACTTGCTTTCATTGGCAGGCTATCCAGGCTCTATTTAGGTTGGACGAGGAGGTCGATGGTCAAAGTAGTGCCTTGGCACAAGAGCGTGACAAGTTCTTGAAAGCTGCTAGTACCCTTAAAAAGTCTGAGGCTGACCTGAAAAAGGCAACCGAGGACCTGGAGGAGATGAGAAGGGCCAGAGACACTGCTGCCTCCGACCTGGCCGTGGCCAGGAAGCAAGCTGAGGACCAAACCACCCGCTTGCAAGACATCGAGGGCCAGCTGCAGAATGCCAAGGAAGACAATGTCTACCTGAAGCAAGAGCTGACTAAGGCAATTCATGAGAAAGGTATTGCCGAGTATGCCAGGGATGAGGTTGTGAGAGCCAGGGATGAGGCAGTATTTGCAAAAATAGACGCTGAGCGCTCTGTAGAATAGGCAGAGGAGGAGGCCTTTGCAAGTGGGGTAGCCAAGACTGAAGCCATTCTTCGGGCGCAAGTTCCTGCAGTATGCAGACATTACTGCTTTCAGACCTGGCATGAAGCTCTCAACCAAGCAGGGATTGACGCCTCATCTGACCTTAGGAAGGAGGACAGGGTATATTACCCTATTGCAATTCGCGAGACTACCCCTGTTGCTCCCGAGGAGGGATCTTCATTACCAGCGGTTGAGAGTCGTGATAAGACCGCCGAGGATATATCTTTGACTGACCATCCATCCGAGGAGATTGAACCCCAGAGGATGTTGGGGGAGCTAGAGCCGAGGGTCAGGAAATACCACAAGATGTGGCTAGACTCCCTGCGGACCCTACAAAGCAAAGCCCTTAAGCCTTGGCTAAAGCCTTCGATTTGCTGATCGAACTAATTTGTCTACTGAGTTGAGGGAACTGGTGTACGACATAGGATAATTTTGTTTATTTTCTCTTTCCTTTCATTTTGTTTCTTGCCTTAGTGGCGTTGTAAGGAAATTGTATACTTTTAGTTTAAGCTGAATGCTTAGTACTTTGCTTCCAACTGCAGATATTTTCTTTTGTTTGCCTTACTATAATATTTTGCTCAATATTTGTATTCTGTTTTGGAGTTAGTCTCATGAAATTGCCTGTTATCCTTCAAATGTTAATATAAAGACCGTATCATGGCTTAACTCTAGGTAACGCTTTGATTTTTCTCCAAATATTTATTTTCTCCATAGGTTCGAGTCCGAGAACCCTGCAATACCCTGGCTCCGTCTAGTACTTTTATTTTTCTATAAGTATTTAGTTTTTCATAGGCTTGAGTCCGAGGACCATGCAATACCTTGGTTTTATCTGCCACTTCTATTTTTCTGTAGGTATCTAGTTTTCCCATAGGTTTGAGTCCGAGGACCATGCAATACCTTGGTTCTATCTAGTACTCAGGTATAATGGTGTGTATAGTTTTACCATAGGCTTGAGTTCGAGGACCATGCAATGCCTTGGTTTTGTCTACCACTTCTATTTTTCTGTAAGTATCTAGTTTCCCCATAGGTTTGAGTCCGAGGACCATACAATACCTTGGTTCTGTCTAGTACTCAGGTATAATGGTGTGTATAGTTTTACCATAGGCTTGGGTCCGAGGACCATGTAATGCCTTGGTTTTGTCTACCACTTCTATTTTTCTGTAAGTATCTAGTTTCTCCATAGGTTTGAGTTCGAGGACCATGCAATACCTTGGTTCTGTCTAGTACTCAGGTATAATGGTGTGTATAGTTTTACCATAGGCTTGGGTCCGAGGACCATGTAATACCTTGGTTCTATCTACCACTTCTATTTTCCTGTAAGTATCTAGTTTCCCCATAGGTTTGAGTCCGAGGACCATGCAATACCCTGGTTCTGTCTAGTACTCAGGTATAACGGTGTGTATAGTTTTACCATAGGCTTGGGTCCGAAGACCATGCAATACCTTAGTTCTGTCTACCACTTCTATTTTTTTGTAAGTATCTAGTTTCCCTATAGGTTTGAGTCCGAGGACCATGCAATACCTTGGTTCTGTCTAGTACTCAGGTATAATGGTGTGTATAGTTTTACCATAGGCTTGGGTCCGAGGACCATGCAATACCTTGGTTCTGTCTACCACTTCTATTTTTCTGCAGTAGAGATTTGTCCTCGAACCGCTTTACTGGAGGAGATTCCTCCTTGGATCGGATTATGATTTTTACACATGGCGTTGATCTTGCCTCCGGCTCGAGGCTTTATCTTTTTCATTTATAACGCGCCCTTTGTCTGTTCGTGTTCCGTGCTTGACACTTCGATGCGCAAAACGCGCCTTCATTAATGTTCTCGTGAATTAACACGAGTCCAACAGTCTACGGCCTCCTTGGAAATTGGTAACTTCATTATTAGCCCAGCTGATAATTCTCTTTTCGAACTCTGCATGAATTAATTCTCACCAACCCCCATCCCTTATATAAGGTGAGGAGATGGTTTCTCCACAATCCATGGACCTCTTAACACAAACAGAAAAAAGAAAACACATTCCTCCAGCTCCCCAAGTCCTTTTAACAATCCCGTCGGAATTGTGACCAGAATTGGCAAAAGCTAGCATGGCCGCAACCCCCACTGGGCTTCCGGTGCGGCAGAATCTAGGCATAACCCCGATGGCGCCCCACAAAGTGGCCCAGAGGGATGTTGTTAGAGTACCTAACGTCTCTCCTCGGAGCGCACCCCCGACGATGAAGACGGGCAAACTTACCTCATGGGCGGTGCTCGAGTGTTGCCGTCTCCAACGGCCAACACTCGTGAAGGTTGGAGATAATCAAGGGAACATCGTGAGGAAGGGTGGTCGGTGCGCCTGCATCTACGCCTCACTTTGTTTAAGCTTTGGTCACCTGGCCCTCCTCGTCCCCTGCTTTTATTGTCAAACTCTCCCATTCTCTTAATGCCAATAAAAGCACGGGTTGACACTTCCTTCCGGCTAGTTTTGGGACGGAGTCCACCTGGGCCTCTGATTGTATATCTAGCTGGTAGGGATGGTTGTAAAGCAAGCCTGCCTGAGCCTCTGATTGTAATTTGTACTATTTCTAATTATGAAATAATAATATCAAAATTTATCTCTTCACTGTCAAATCTTCTATATATATATATATATTTTTTTGCCATACCGCAAAACAACCACTTAGAACAATCGCCTGGTGCGCCGGCCAGCACACTAATCCTTCCCACAGACGGCGCCAATTGTAGGGACTCATTTTTACTGGACCTAGGAAATAAACAGGTTTACAGTTTAATAAGCCTAAACAATGAATTTATTGAGTATGGGTAGAAGGTTTAGATGCTGGCCGTCGTTCACCATGCCTGAACTTATTTTCTTTGATATAAATAGAGTAACTGTTACAACTGGGGAATGCTCCTCGGCCGGCCGAGGAGCCCTTTTTTCTTCTAACCTTTCTTCTCCCCACAGACGGCGCCAATTGTAGGGACTCATTTTTACTGGACCCAGGAAATAAACAGGTTTACAATTTAATAAGCCCAAATAATGAATTTATTGAGTATGGGTAGAAGGTTTAGATGCTGGCCGTCGTTCACCATGCCTGAACTTATTTTCTTTGATATAAATAGAGTAACTGTTACAACTGGGGAATGCTCCTCGGCCCATGGCCGAGGGGCCCTTTTTTCTTCTAGCCTTTCTTCCCCCCTCCCCCTCTTTACTTTACTCGTTTTTCTTATATACCCCTTATCATCCTCTCTCGCTCTTCCATCTGTTGATTATCTATTCCCCTCTCTTCTGGTTGCCCATCCCATCAGAAGTCTTATCAGCACTCAAGTGGTTCACTCTGATCAATGTTGTCCTGCCAAAGGGTTATATCACCATTAATGCGGCCAGAGGGGTTAGGTGAATGCATTAAATGTGGAGGTGACAGCTTGCCCCAGGCTTGTCCCTTCTAAGATTCATCCTCGGCATGCCGAGGACAAAGAGATTTTCGGCTTGCAACCGAAAAGAGGCTTTCTCCATCTTAGCCTCGGATGAACAGTCTTCCTCGACGTGGGCCTTGGGCCTACTAGGCGATGGGCTGAGGCTACCAGGCCCATAGACCCCACAAGTTCTATTTGAACTCAAATTTTCTTATATTCACTGTCTGGCACCTCAAACATGGAGGAATGGATGTTGGTTAGTTGTAAAACATCTCGTACTTGATGATAATTATCCTTCTTCTTATTCATGTACTCATTTTCAAAGGCAAATTCCTCAATCAAAATATAACCATTATGTTGATATCCTTTTTGGCTAGATCTCACTCGACAAATTCTACTGCTTTTACCATCATCTCCAAGAGAAGCTAAACAACAATTGATCTTGCCTTCATGATGATCATATTTGAACAAAACAACAGGAATATAAGAAAACGTGAGTGTTTTATTTATTTATTTAAGAGAAGATAATGGTATGAAAAAGGATAATGATAACAAAGTAAGGAAACCAAATATAAACAAAATACAAGAAAGTAAATATTGAACGACAACGCATAAAAGCAAACGTAATACAGAGAACCCAATAGGCATGAGGCATCTAAATAGAGGTGGTCAAAGATAGTTACATTTTTGTTGTTGATTACACTTCAAGTCCAAAGTCCAAACAGTCCGTTAGAATTAGAGGATAGAGAGCACAAAAATCTTGAAGATCAACACCCTAGTGCACGTTCCTTGAAGTTTAGATAAGATCTTGAAGATAGCACCCTAGTGCACATTCCTTGAAGAAATGTGTGAAAGAAATTAAAGGTGAGGTTGAAATATAAGAGCTATTTTACACAAATGTTCGAATTGTTTCTAGAATATAAGAATATGTTCATGAATTAGAAAACCAAAATAGAAAAGACCAATGTACATTAACATACACATAACATTGAGCAAGAGCAAATTTGAGTAGAGCAAATAGAAAAAGTGATAATAATGGTGAAAATAAGATTAAACCAGAATTGGAGAACTGAATAAGAATCCATTTGAGTTTGAAAACCAACATGAGTGTAATGAGAGAATGGTTCTATTTTGTAGATAGTGTTTTACGTAGGAGTTAAAAGAAGCATTTTTACCAAGTTTTGCTCCTACTTAAACATAGGCTGTAAGGGTATTTGCACGGTTACTATAACAAATGTGCAAACATACACATTTTATCACCCACCGATGTGGGTAGTTTTAGATGAAAATTGTGTAAGTTTTGTCACTTTTTTGTATTTTAGAAGCATTGGTATATTTGCATTTTAAGAGCAACTGCATCAGTTGATGCAAAGTTGTGTAAAATAGAAAAAGTTGCTCATTTTACACATTTTGAGCAAAAAAAACCCACATCAATGAGTGTAAAATTATGCATTTATGCACAATAGCTACAGTAATCGTGCATATATGCACGGTTACTGTAGCTCTTCTATTTAATATTTTAGTATTTGTTTCTCTCTCCTTTCTGTACCTGACTCTCACCTAACTCTCTTTTTCTCATTTCATCACTCTCTCAAGCTCACAGCTTTCTCTTTCAACTCTCAAATAATTAATGGATCTGTGATTATAGACCGAATTGGGCAAGTCCTGGACCAAGTTAGGGATAGGGTTAAGGAAAGCACAGACTTAGCCGCTATGGGCTTCTTCCTCTGGGGACAACGCGAGCTGTTGATCCTGCCAAAGAGGCAAGGGATATCGTCGATGAAGGTGTTGACCGAAGCTTGTTGAGCGACAGCGTTGGAAGCGGTGGAGATGAGGGCAAGGTCACAGGGTGGAGAGAGATCGAAGAGGAGAGAGTTTTTTTTTTTTTTTTTTTTTTTTTTTTTTTTTTTTTTTTTTCTTTCTAGTTTTTTGGTTGAGTGTGAGGTTGCAGTGATAGTGATTGTGGGTGTGGGTTGGTGGGTTGTGTGGATTCAAGTGTGGGTCGGCTTGTTTTTTTGTTGTTGTTGTTGTTGTTGTTGTTATTGTTGGATGCTAGTGTCAATCTTGTTGCACAGCCAGAGGCGTTGATCTTGATGATGGTGGTTGTTTGATGAAGGTGGCTGATGGTGGTGGCCGTGTGGGTTGTGTTGGGTCTGTGAGAGAGATGATAGGGTTAAAGAGATGAATATTTTATTGAATAAATGTGGAGAATAGATAAACTGATGTGGGTGTTTTGTAAAAATGGGTGTGTAAAAAAAAAAAAAAAGTAGATTTTTTCTTGCAAAATAGATGAAAATTTTACACTAACTGATGCAGTAGCTTTAACACCCACTCATATGTGTAGTTTTAGAAGAAAGTTGTATGAATTTTGTCACTTTATGTATTTTAGAAGAATTAATGTAAATGCTCTAAATATGGATTTTTTATACATTATTTCAATTATTATTTTTTAATTTGCACACTGCACTGCACTTTGCACTAAACACTACGTGCATAGCACACTGCCCATAGTATATTTGCATACCACAGTCACATGGCTCACAATCTCACACACTAGAAAAACTCCATCATGTTTCCGATGCATGTTACCTCTCTCTCACAAGGGGGTGAACTCCATCATTTGCAGGGTCCACCCCCTTGTGAGAGAGAGGTAACATGCACCGGAAACATGATAGCCTCTGTCTGAGTTCACCCCCTTGTGAGAGAGAGGTTACATGCACCGGAAACATGATAGCCTCTCTCCACACACTATCACTAAATAAACCCACCCACTATATGCACATAGGCATATAACATCTTAGCACACCACAAACACATGGCCCAAGGCCCCACACAGTAAGCCACCACCGTACACACATGGGCATTTGAATAATCTTTTATTTTAGAGTAAATTACAAATTATACTCCTAAAGTTTGAGAGTGATTAGATTTTACACCCTGAAATTTTAAAATTTAGATTTTACCCCCTGAAGTTTGCTGATGTTTAGATTTTACACTTTGATGTTTTAAAATTTGAATTTTACACCCTGATGTTTCAATGTTTGGATTTACTCCCTAAAGTTTTGAGGTATTTGAATTTTACGCCTTAAAGTTTCAAAATTTAGGGGTGTAAAATCCAAATAATCCTAAACTTTAGGGGATAAGATCTAAGTTCTAAAACGTCAGAGTGTAAAATCTAAATTCTCCTAACTTCAGGGGATAAAATCCAAATCTTGAAACTTCAGGGTGTAAAATCCAATCACTCCCAAACTTTAGAGGTGTAATTTGCAATTTACCATTTATTTTAGCAATTATTATAAATTATCACACCAATTGATAATTTGACGTATATCATACTAAACCATTTGTATTATAATAATACTAATTTATTTAACCAGGTGATAAATTAATTTTTATTTGTGCAAATTTAGACTTTAAATCCAAAAACTTAATTAGTATTTTTGCATCTCAAAAAATAAAATAAAACTAAATTTTAAATAAAAAATATAAAAATATAAAAAAAATTATTTAATAAATATTTAAATATAAAAAAATGAGACCACTTAAATTTTTTGCGCCCCAAAATTGTTGAACCGGCTTGGTACCCAAATATTTTATCTTGCCTTACATCGTTGTCATTTTAAATTTAGAAGTCTGGGCTACGTTTGATTTTTACTAAAAAATCACCGCCATTGACCTTAAACAGAAATGATGATGAAGGTTGTGTGGCAGTATTGGGTGGGCATAGTTGAGAATTTTGGCTTGATTTGAAGTTCCACATCTCCTCCATCTATATACATATAATCTTAAAAACATAACCTCCCCCCATATATGGTTAATACAATTCCTAAAGTTTAAGAAACATAACTCATATATAAGTTAAATGCCCAATTACAAGACACACATAAAATGACAATAAATAAAAATCTTATTTTTACAAAAAGGATCCAACCTTCAAAAACAGAACTCATAAGACAAATGCAAATTACAAGTCACACGTAATATGACTTGACAAATACAGTACTTATTTTCAAACAAAGCTAAATTAACTAAGATGATAACTTTTTCAAATGACTTTTACTTTTCTAATGTTTGCCTCTTGAATGGTTACATGGAAATGGCCAACACCAATTTATTGCACTACACCATATTTTAATTTATCAAATGATACCTAGTCAAATTCTGCATATCACACCATATCATATTTTAATTTATCACATTACACCTAGCCAAATTATGCATATACTTGAGCATGAAGGCGAGGAGTGAGATAAACTTCAAGTGGGGTAGCTTTTTGGTTTGTAAGTCCACCTTTCTCTGTCATGTCCACAGGTTCATTTGATGGGATTGAAATTTCAAAAGCATGCAACAAAGTAGCAAGTGTGAGTTGCGTAACTTGCAAGGCAAATGAGATCCCAGGGCACATTCTTCTACCACTACCAAATGGTATCAATTCAAAATTTTGGCCTCTAACATCAACATCCTTGTGAGTTGTAAGAAATCTTTCAGGTCGAAATTCACTAGGATCCACCCACACATTTGGGTCTCGATGGAGTTTTCGAAGATTAACAATAAGTCGTGTGCCTGCTGGGACGTGGTAACCAACCAAAGTACAGTCTTCCATTGACTCGTGTGGCACTAGGAGTGGTGCAGCAGGGTATAAACGCATTGTTTCTTTGAGGATAGCTTGGAGATATACCAAATTTTTCATATCTGATTCTTTCACTTGCCTTTCTCTGCCAATATGGATGTCTAATTCTTCTTGAACTTTTGTTAAGGTCTCAGGGTTGTTGAGAAGTAAAGAGAGAGCCCATGTCAATGTTATTGTTGATGTGTCTGAAGCCGCTAAGATAAGGGCCTCCAAAAGTAACATAATATGAATTCGTTAGAATGTTAGATGGTCGGCTAAAGCTTTAAGATTTCTAGCCATGGTCCAAGAATCTTTAGTAGCAGCAGGAATTCAGATTGCATTAAGAATTCAAAATTTGTGCTATTTGATTATATATGGCTTAATATTCGACAAGAAAATGACATGCCTTCAAGTTCAGGATTTAAATAAACCATTATGCACAAGATAATTATCATAATTTTTTTTGAACATTTTAATTCTGTAAAATGAAGTTCTAGATCCACGATAAATTTTATGTGAGACACGGGAAATATAAATATTCTATACCACCTTTTGTGTTATACTTTATGCTCCATTAATTGTGGTATGCCATGTGTTTGATTTTATTTTAATTCATTTAAAACTTCAATTATTTTATAAAATAAAAAAATAAAAACAATAAAAACAATACACTACAAGTTGTGATTCGTAAAATATAAAGTGGAATACAAAAAATAGTACCGAGAATTTGTATTTCTACATGGGCCATGCATGTGTTCATCTATCTAAGAAATTTAATTGTTACTCTACAAAGTCAATGGATTGACTATACAAATTCAATAGAGCAGTGTTTATTACACACAAAAAAAAAGGTTATAATTCCATATTTTTTTTCCACGTGTTAAAAATTGTGTAAAATAACGTGTTTAACAAGTTAACCTAATTGAATATACGTAGCAAATGGGATTTTGGAAATATATTATACTATGTGTGAATTAATTGGGTTATCAAAAGCTTACCAGGCATGTAGCTTTGACGATTGTATCAACATCATAACCAGAAGTCTCATCATCATTAGTGACAATGGATAGCATTACATCCATAAAATCTTGGTGTTCCTTCACCCCACCAAAAATTTTCCTTTGCTTATGCTTCTCTAGCCATTCTTTAGTCACATCATCCAATTCTTTTGCAGTTTTCTTCATGGCTTTCTCGCTTCCCCCCACGTCCAACCACCTTAGATATGGAAGTGCATCTGAGACCACAAACTCTCCACTCAAATCCATAAACTTTCTCAATGCCTTTCGACACTGATCGTTTTTATCATTCTCAACCTTGGTCGTAGCCTTACCAAATCGTTGTCCTACAACCATCCTACATATAATGTTTAGGGCTGTGCACCCTAGCCATCTCTCCATCTCCAATAACACCTTGTTGTTCTTGACCAATAGCCTATGTATTTCTTTTATAGAATCATTTACCTCAGCCTCTCGAATGTGTTTGAGCGTTTCAAGGCGGTGGTTTGAGAGGACCTCTAGCGTGACCATTTTTCTCACTTGGCGCCAGTAGGGACCATAAGAGCTGAACCCAACCATAGCATAGTTGTAGCCCAAGATTTCTTGAGCTAAACCTTTAGGACGATTGGCAAAGGCTTTGTCATTGGTAGTAAAACACTCTTTAGCTATCTCCCAACTGCTTACTATTATTGTTCGATGCACACCCAACCAAATTGTGAAGATTGGTCCATACTTTTCAGCCATGTTACCCAAGGCTATATGAGCCGGTTGTGACCTTCCTAAATGGTGGAGGTGGCCAATCAAAGGCCAAGCCCCACCAACTTCAGGTAGAACTGATCTTTGTTTAGTAGCAGTTCTTTGAACTCTTTTTGATATCCATATTAGAAAGAATATGAACATGAAAATGGTGAATATGCTAGCCATAGAATTTGTGAAGAATGGGCTGGAGAAGAGCATGGTTGATGTTTCTGATGAGTGGCAATTAATGGTTTCGTGGGAAAATATATATAGACCAAACTTAGTAAGGAGGTGGTTCTTACAAAATACGTGGCAAGCAAGCTGAAAAATAAATTTGGATTGTCATTTTACATCTTACGTACCCTAAGATTTTCTCTTGTCTTATCTTGATGTCATTTTACTTTGCAAATCCGGCCTAATTTTAGTATTTTATTGCAAATCCAAAAACAGAAACATTGACGGAAAAGGATCGTTGCATTAAAATCCTTCATTTTTCTCTAATTTTAATTCCGACACATATAAGATACGTGATATTTAAAAAATCAATGGTGTTAAAAGATTCATACAAATCACAAAAAATCAAATAAATGTTATATGTCTTACATCTATCTAAAAATTAAAGAGATTTAGAAGATTTAAGCTAGAGTAATCTTATTCTATCAAGTTATTGTTTGTTTGACTCGATTATAGCTTATATAGCTTATAGTCAATGGTGGCTTCACATGCAAACTAGGATGGTCACAAGATCACCCTATCTTGTAAAAAAAATTGTATATATACACTTGCTAAAAAAATATCTATATATAATAAACTAACTTATTGTGATTACTCTAATAAAAATATTGAACACCCTGACTTGAGAATTACAAAAATTTGGGTTTAACAAAAGTAAGAATATTGCTACATTCACAATAATTTCACAACAAATTCAATGTAGTAAGTTGTTATGATTATAATTTGGGCCTAATACTAATATTATTTTTTTACCCACCAATAAACTACTTTTTGCATAAGATTTATTGTAAAAATGTTGTGAAAGTATCATTACTCCAAAACCAATTCCCCCCCCCCCCCCCCCAAAAACGTGATCCTTAATCCCTTTTTTTTTTTTTTTTTTTTTTTTTTTAAGGCTTAAATAGCAACAATAAATGTTAGCCCAAATAACAACAAATAAAAAAAAAAATAAAAAAAAAAATAAGACAAGACCAAACAACAAGAAGTAAACAAATTATTCAACAAAAAGATAAAAATTGCTAATCATTCAAATTTGTAACTTGTTTAACCTATTCAATAAAAATAATCTCTAATTTCATTTTTCCTTTAAAAATGATACAAAGAAAAATATTGTAGCTATGAGTTTTCTTTGATAGTGATGATAGTTATATTCTTTTTAGTTTTGCAGTCACAACAATTTTGCTCTTTTTAGTGACTTGATTTGTAGTTGTAGTAAATATTTAAGTTATTACTTTATTAGATTTTGCATAATTTAAATTTTATAGTGACAACCATAAAAATAAAAAATAAAAATAAAAATAAAAAATCCTAGAACCACCATTACTTAAGTAGAGCAGGCTTTGCAAAGGGGTGGTGCTGGCGAATTTTGCTTCTTCTTCAAAGCTGCTGGTTGTACAGAATGAATGAACTTTTGTGATGGGGCCAAGAAATTAAGTCAGAAACTCCAGTGATTTAAACGATAAGTCCAAGTAATTAAGTTAAAACACATCTGGAAATTAACGCATCAATTTTGTTTATTATATCGTCAATCACAATAATTGTTGATTAAGTATTATTATACTTTTGGGTCCATATGTATACAAGTACGATTAAGTCAGTAGAAGATCTTCTCAAAAAAAGAAAAAACAGTCAGTAGAAGATCTTTGGGTATTTCGAATGTAAAATGGCAACCCAAATTTTGTTTCAGCCTGCTTGTTTGTTTGAGCGTGAAGTCAAGGATTTTGACAGAAAAATAGAAGAGAAGGTCATTTCTTGCTTTTCCCATACCCGCAGAACAGGGAACGATTCTGCACATACCCCGGCAAGATTAAAGAAGGAAATAGAGGGATCAAACGTTGGGCTAAAAACTATAACACGAATATTAGAACGTATAAAGAGATCAAATCTACCTTTATTATTTTCTTCTTTAAAGCTGATGGTTCTATAGAATGGATGAGTTTCTACGATGGGTCCAAGAAAGTAAGTTAGAAACCTGTCGAGTTTTTCAATTAACTTCTCAGTTTTTTGACTTCTCTCTCAATTTTCTCTACTATATCATAAATCTCGATTATTGTTATTATCATATTATTGGGTCAAGATCCATCTTACCTCATCAGTAATATGAAATTGATAAAATATCATTTTGTCGGCATAAAATTTCTCCTTTACAAATGTAGCCATTGCTATCACTTAGATTATGATCGAAATATTTCACCTACTCCTTGGAAATCCAAACTTTCAAACATGTACTGATGGGATAGGTGAGTGTCTATGAATAGCAAAAGTTCCTCCCAAGTATACTTAGGGATGGAGGAAAATTCTAAACATGATAAAAGAATACTTAGCAAAATGGACCGAATAGATGGAAGAGGACCGAATTGGATGAAAGTGGACTGAATTAGACTGAACTGGACTGCATATTTTGAAATGCTACGTTGATGTGGCTCAATAGGAGTGTAATAACAATAAATACTATACTTTAACTTTAGATATTATATAGATTCCATTGTTTGATTATGATTGAAATATTTCACCTACTCCTTAGTAATCCAAACTTTCAAATGTGTACCGATGTGATAGGTGAGTGTCTATAGATAGCAAAAGTCTATGGATAGCAAAAGTTCCTCCCAAGTATACTTAGGGATGGAGGAAAACTCTAAATATGAGAAAAGTATACTTAGCAAAATGGACCGAATAGATGGCAGTGGACTGAATTGAATGAAAGTGGACCGAATTAGACCAAATATTCTAAAATGCTATGTTGATGTGGCTTAATAGGAGCGTAATAACAATAAATACTACGCTTCAACTTTAGATATTATATAGATTCCATTGTTTGATTATGATCGAAATATTTCACCTATTCCTCGGTAATCAAAACTTTCAAACATGTACTGATGGGATAGGTGAGTGTCTATGGATAGCAAAAGTTCCTCCCAAGTATGCTTAGGGATGGAGGAAAATTTTAAATATGAGAAAAGTATACTTAGCAAAATGGACCGAATAGATGAAATTAGACTGAATTGGATGAAAGTGGACCGAATTAGACCGAATATTCTGAAATGCTACGTTGATGTGGTTCAATAGGAGCGTAATAACAATAAATACTACGCTTCAACTTTAGATATTATATAAATTCCATTGTTTGATTATGATCGAAATATTTCACCTATTCTTTGGTAATCAAAACTTTCAAATGTGTACCGATGGGATAGGTGAGTGTCTATGGATAGCAAAAGTTCCTCCCAAGTATACGGGTGTGTTTAGATAAAGTTTATTTTGCTAAAATTGAAAAATTATTACTAAAAATACTGTAAATAAAGGTAAAAATTAGTTGAAATAGTACAGTGAGGCTTATAAATAATGCTAAAAAGTGTAGTGGAACCTATGAATAGTAGCAAAAATAAGTTGAATAGTGAAATAATTTTTATTTTTCATTTCCACCCAAACACACACTTAAGGATGGAGGAAAATTTTAAACATGATAAAAGTATACTTAGCAAAATGGATTCAATAGATGGAAGTGGACCAAATTGGATGAAAGTGGACCGAATTAGACCGAATTGGACCGAATATTTTGAAATGCTACATTGATGTGGCTCAATAGGAGTTTAACAACAATAAATATTACGCTTTAACTTTAGATATTATATAGATTCCATTGTCTGCTTTGTATATTAGAACTAATTGAATTGTATTTGTAGTTGAGTTTTCCACAATAAATGAGTTTGTTTGCAGGCAAGTGTTCCGAGCTTCTTTAAGTGAGTTTGTTAGTGTGTTCTAATAAATTTCCAGCTTGCTTATAAATAAGAAGAAAGAAAATTCAAACTTGTACCAGACTTGAATGGTGTCAACACGTGAAAATAAATCAATTCTAGGTTGATATCACGTTTGACAACTTTAATTGTCTAGAGATAATGAATTTTGGGAAATTCTTAGCTAGTCCTAGACTGCAAGGTCAGCTTGTAGTCCCAGCCAATAGAGAGAAGACACATCACTAAAAATGTATTACATCAGTTTACTTGCCACTATTTGCTACCGTTTCTTTCCATCGCAACGTTGGTAACACTTCAGCTCTGTTTCTATTTCATCTGTCCCAGCCACTACGGCCATCTCACTGCTTTTAGTTTTTATTTTTCGTTCTTAGCTCAATATTAACTGGGTTAAGTTCTTGTTGACTTACTTTTGTTTTATATTAAATGGGTCAAGTTTTAATCGTATTTCTTTAGTAGCACTTTGTTGGAATCTTTGGGTTCTGTAAAACATGAACATGGATTTCAAATTTGATTTATAGTTGAAAACTTTATCGGTTGTTAAATATAAGGTAAAGTTTTTTTTTTGTTTTTGTTTTGTTTTTGTTTTTTTTTTTTTTTCTCTTATAAAAAAAGAAGTTTTTGTTTTTGTTGGATTTGATCTAATTGGATAGTTTTTGGAAGTGATTGAATCAAAAGTATTTAGGCCAAACATGGATCTCCCACATTTTTTTATTTTTGGTGGCATAAAAAGTATTTGTTGAAATGCTTCGTAGAGTTTTGGTTTGGTCTAAATTTGTTATGGCTTTGTATCCATGTTTATGTGGAGCTGCTTTTTCCAATTTTGTGCAATCCAGTGTAGGAGCTTCTCTAAGGGTAAAATATTTATTTATTTATCTATTTATTTTGATAAACTGCAATTCATTGAAAGCTAAGAAAAGGGACAGGAGTATAATCAACCTTACAGATGGCGCTGAAAGGACCGGGAGAAGATTATCCTTATTAAAAAAACCAAGACAAATCTAAAACTAAAGCAAATCTGGCAACATGTGCTGCAGAGTTGCAAGCTCTCCTTATCCATGCAAAAGAAACAGCATGAAAAACTTGGAATAAGAAAGAATATTGGAGATAGCAACACTAATGGACCGGTCAGGGGCAATATTTTTGACCGTTAGGGGGTCAAAACAGCATTCCGCATCACCTCGAAGATAACGTGGCTCCAACACTCTTTTTGCAATCTCCACAGCCCAAAGCAGAGCCTCAGCCTCAGCTTTTTTTTTGGGGGGTGGGGGGATAATTTCAAATTAAACTTTGAATTTTTAAAATTATATATTATATAACAAGCGTTGGGTTTTAAAAACCACTATTGAATCAAGTGGTTACATTCTCTCTACGCCAAGTAGCAAACATTTATTAATGACTTTTGATAAATTACATAAATTTTGAATTTTTAAAATTATATATTATATAACAAGTGTTGGGTTTTGAAAACTACAATTGAATCAAGTTGCTATGTTCTCTCTACGCTAAGTAGCCAACATTTATTAATGACTTTTGATAAAATACATAAACTCTGAATTTTAAAAATTATATATTATATAACAAGTGTTTGGTTTTGAAAACTAATATTAAATCAAGTTGCTATGTTCTCTCTATGTCAAGTAGCCAACATTTATTAATGACTTTGTTAAATTACATAAACTTTGAATTTTTAAAATTATATATTATATAACAAGCGTTGGGTTTTAAAAACCACTATTGAATCAAGTGGTTACATTCTCTCTACGCCAAGTAGCGAACATTTATTAATGACTTTTGATAAATTACATAAATTTTGAATTTTTAAAATTATATATTATATAACAAGTGTTGGGTTTTGAAAACTACAATTGAATCAAGTTGCTATGTTCTCTCTACGCTAAGTAGCCAACATTTATTAATGACTTTTGATAAAATACATAAACTCTGAATTTTAAAAATTATATATTATATAACAAGTGTTTGGTTTTGAAAACTAATATTAAATCAAGTTGCTATGTTCTCTCTATGTCAAGTAGCCAACATTTATTAATGACTTTGTTAAATTACATAAACTTTGAATTTTTAAAATTATATATTATATAACAAGCGTTGGGTTTTGAAAACCACTATTGAATCAAGTTGCTACGTTCTCTCTACGCCAAATAGCCAACATTTATTATTGACTTTGATAAATTACATAATTTCGACGCAAGTTAGTTCTTAGATTTCCTATAGAATGAAAGTAGCTATGAAGCCTCTTTCTTATAGTTTGGGTTATCTTCATATTAAACTATAATTTTGGAAGAAGATCATGAATCTATATTTTCTCTGTAACCCACCAACTCAATGGGAAAAGGTAATGGGTTGGAGGGTATGAACAAACGGAAAGAAAGAAGCCTACAATCTGTTATCAGCAAGCTGTGATAGGGGGGTTTATAGTCTACCATATTTGGATTTAAAGAAACGAAATTTTCCGTGGCAAACAAATCAAGTATTAAAAAAATATTGTCCAGTCCGTCAGATGAGAGATTAAAGTTCATGTAGCTATCAAAGGAAGGTTCATCATTTTTGTACCATATCAAATATTTTTCGTTCAGATGAGAATTTCTCTAATGGTACTAGGTTTGTTGTTAAAATTACATAATTATAATATTGTTTTATATAAATTGAGAATGTATTATTAAAATTTAAAATGACTTATTTTTTAAATAAATCATAATTAATTGACTAATTTAAACATATTCAAGAATATTTAAAAAATGCACACCCCAACTCCATGGAACACATATTACATGTTACTTTAAGTTTAAATTATTATGTAAGTTTAGAATTATAACATTGTTTTTTGTTTTCAAATGTAAGTATAATGCCTATATTATTGAAACTTGAATTTTAAAGTAATCCATAGGATATTTATCATTTTTAATGCTTTTTTAAGGCCCATATTTCTAATTTCTAATGCCTACTTTGTTTTTTATTTTTTAGCCCAAAACTAAAGATTTTAGCCTAAATAGAAAAAAAAAATCATACTTTTTCAACCCAAAAATTAAGAATAAATAAATAAAATTTTGAGCCTAAAACTAAAAAGACAACATATAAAAAGAATCAATTTAAGGCCAATTAATCTAAAATGGACCGAATTGGACCAAAGTAGACTGAGTGGATGGAACATGACCAAAATGAAAGTAATGGACCACATTGGACCAAGTTGGAGTGAATGGATCCAACACTACAAAACGCGGGGGTATTAGGCCGCGTTTGTAAAAACGCGGGGGTATTAGGCTACGTTTGTAAAAACGCGGCCCCAGATGGACTATAGCCCCATTTTTCAAAAACAAATAGATGGTCGATTAGGAACGTATTACAAAAATAAATAATACGCTTTTACTTTTAGATATTATATAAATTTCATTAGTTGTTTAGTAAATTAGAACTTACTGAATTGTAGTTGTAGTTGTAGTTGAGTTTTCTCTTTGTCAACAATAAATGAGTATGTGTATAGACAAGTGTCCGAGCTTCTATAAGTGAGTTTGAAAATGTGTTCTAATAAATTTCCATCTTGCTTATAAATAAGGGAAAAAAAAAAAAAAAATTCAAACCTGTACCAGACTCAGATGAATGGTGTCAACAACACGTGAAAATAAATCAATTCTAGGTTGATATAACGGCTGGCAACTGATTGTCTAGGGATAATGAATTTTGACATGGTAGATATTATTATTATTCTTACAATAGGAATTAAACCTACAACAGGTCGTAGCTATCAAACAAATGCTTCTCCAAGAGAAGATAAGATTCTAACCCCAAATTATCGATTCTGGTATCACAATAGATGGTCGATTATCCCAAAATTTAAAATTGCTACGAAATAATGAATTTAATATTTTAACTAATATTTTAACCGATCTATTTTAAATTGAATGTAATATTTTAAAACTTTGACAGAATAGTTTTTGCAAAAGAAAACTAATATATTTATAGTGATCTACATGGAGAAAACACACAACTCTGTAGTTCAACTCATGAGATAAATGTATTATTATTTTAATATTACATATGAATTTATATTATTTATCATAAAAATATCATTGAAATTATGCATAAGCTTGAGCAGCAAGGCGAGGAGTAAAACTGACTTCCAATTGGGTGGCTTTGACGTTGGTAAGTCCAACTTTCTCAGTCATGTCTAGGGGTTCATCAGATGGCGTTGCAATTTCGAAAGCATGCAACAACGTAGCTAGTGTGAGCCGTGTAACTTGTAGTGCAAATGAAATCTTAGGGCACATTCTTCTACCACTGCCAAATGGTATCAACTCAAAAATAGTTTTCAAAACCAGACTGAACCGGAGAGGTCGGACCGTGAAAATTAAAAACCGGGATGAAAACTGGTTTTTTAAGCCTAAAGAACCATATTTTTAGTTAATTCCATGAACCTCTAAAACCGGGGTTGGACCGTACGAACCGGTGAAAGAACTGTGCGGTCCAACCCCTTAGCAATTTTTTTTTTTAATAAAAACAACTTAACATAATTTTATCATACTTAATTAAATTATCCATCTCTTATAAAGAATAAAAAAAAATTATAATTAAAAGCATTCAAAGATATTCTACTTTACTTCAAAAATTAATCATAAATTTTAATATTGTCATAGTTATTATTTTATTTTATTAACTTTATTATTTAATTATTAAATATATGATTAAAAATCATTAAATTTTCCTCACATATATAGATATATTAGTCAATTTTGCTTGTTTTATAAATTTAATATCTATATTTAGGCTTTAATTAATTATTAAATTAATTATGACGTCATCACGGTTCGACCTCAGTTCAACCTCAAAAATCTTGAACTTCTTCCTTTTATGGTTCAATGAATGGTCTGAGTCTGAAAACCTTGTTGAAAATGCTAGCCCTTAACATCAACACCCTTGTGAGTTGTAAGGAATCTTTCAGGTTGAAATTCAGTTGGATCCACCCACACACTTGGATCTTGATGGAGTTTTGGAACATTAACAAGGAGTCGTTTACCTGTTGGGAGGTTATTGCCAGCCAAAGAACAGTTTTCCAACGACTCATGTGGCACTAAGAGTGGTGCAGCAGGATACAAACGCATTGTTTCTTTGAGGATAGCTTGGAGATACTCCAGGTTTTTCACATCTGATTCCTTCACTTGCCTTTCTCTACCAACTTGGACATCTAATTCTTGTTGAGCTTTCTTTAGATCTTCACGGTTATTGAGAAGTAAAGAGAGAGCCCATGTCAATGTTATTGTTGTTGTATCTGTGGCGGCTAAGGTAAGACCCTACAATGCAAAAGTAATGTAAATGGAATGTGGCGAATTGACGTGATCCTAACTCCATAATAAGACGAGTAAATCAATTTTGCTATTTTCAGTAACATGTCGTAGACAATTTCGTCTGCTTGAGTGATTTGGTGAATGACTTATTTGAAATACTAATATTGGATCACCAATTTTGAATGGACTCACCGATTTTGGGCCATGACATATGACAAAGGATTTCTTAAAGGAGTGTTCAAAAATCAAAATAGCTCTTCTACCCAAACCCCCAACACCACAACCACACCCCCCCCTCCCAAAAAAAAAAAAACCACCTTCGTTTGCCTATGCGTATTTGATATTAGCTTCAAATGAGAAAATATTCTTATACACTCGTTAATATATACTACTATATAGTACTTATAATTTCACACATGTTGTCCACATGATTTTATACACGTCCACACTTAATAATGAAATGCATAATATGTACAAACAATGTACACTAATGAGTGTATAATAAACCCAGTTTGATATTTAGCAAGTTTTCAAGTAGTGTTTATTGTATGCATGAATTAATATGGTTATTAAAAAAAAAAAAAGTGCTCCAAAAAAAAAAAAAAAAAAAAAAAAAAAAAGGTACTTGCCAAACATGTAGCTTTGACGATTGTCTATCTCATCAAAACTAGATATCTCATCCTCATCAGTAACAATGGATAACAGTACATCCATCAAATCTTGGTTTTCCTTCATTCCACCAAACAATTTCCTTTGCTTATGTTCTTCTAGCCAACCTCCAACCATATGATCCAATTCTTTCATTGTCTTCTTCATAGCTTTCTCATATCCTCCTACGTCCAACCATCTTAGCTAAGGTAGTGCATCTGACACCACAAATGTCCCACTCAAATGGAAAAAATCTCTCAATGCCTTTCGACAATTATCATTCCCTTCATTCTCATCCTTGGTCATAGCCCCACCAAATCTCTTCCCTACAACCATCCTAGATACCATATTTAGTGTTGTATACCCAAACCATTTTCCATATCCACAAACTTCTTGTTTTTCTTGCCCAATTGCTCAAATATCTCTTTTATAGAATCATTTACCTCTGCTCTCTAATGTGTTTGAGCGTCTCAGGGCGATGATTTGAGAGAACTTCTAGCATGGTCATTTTTCTCATTTGGCGCCAATAAGGATCATAAGGGCTAAACCCAAACATGGCATAGTTGTAGCCCAAAGTTCTAGATCTAGAGCTTTTGGACGGTTGACAAAAGCTTTGTCATTAGTGGTAAAACATTCTTTAGCTGTCTCCCAACTGCTTACTACTAGAGTTCGATGCACACCCAACCAAATAGTGAAGATTGGTCTGTATTTGTCAGCCATGTTACCCAAGGTAATATGGGGTGGTTGTGACCCTCCTAATAGGTGGAGCCGTGGAGGTAGGGCTGTAAATGAACCAAGCTGATCATGAACAACTTGGGCTCGGCTCGATAAAAAGCTTGTTCATGTTTGTTTGTTTATAAATAAGCTAAGTTTGAGCCTTAGTTTTAGGCTCATTTAATAAACAAGCTGAGCCCAAGCTAAAAAATTTGTTCACTTTTAAGTTTGTGAGCTATTAGGCTTGATACATAACAATTCAAGCATAGAGTCATTTATAAGTTTATATGTGTTATCTAAATATACTTATTACACATTGATAGGCCACAAACTGAATGACCCCTTGTGATAAAACCAATTAATTAATTAGCCAAGTTTTTAATTAAACAATTTCTCATGCAATTGCGTGGAAGCACAAACAAATCACCAAAAACTAAATATGTAGCGGAAATTATATAACACGGTGATTTGTTTATGAATGGAGAAAAACCTCACGGCAAAAACCCTACTGGGTGATTTTCAGGTCACCACTCTCGAAACTCCACTATTATCAAATCAAGTGGTTACAAGTAAAGGAATCCCAAGTATCTTACCAACCTACAGTTGAACCCTTACCCTAATACCCAATTGGACTTGATCTGTAGCGACAGTTCCCACCTTTGATGCACGGCTCCCAAGTACGTGACTAACTAATGCGCGAATCCCAGTACGCGACTTTAGAACACCAACTTAGGAAGAAAAGTTGGCTGCAAAGTTTTTCAGTTCATCCTTTATAATGAATAGCATGAAGATGCTTGGTTACAAAACCCTACGGTGCAAATACACAGCAACTTCTTGAAAGAAGATGAACTAGGTTAAGAACTTTGTCTTTTAATCACAATTTGCTTGAACAGGGATTGCTCAATGATATTGCAACTTGTGTCACACTTGACGGCTCTTAAAACAATCATTTTATATGTTTAGGGTTAGAAGAAAAGAAGGCCCAAAAACATATTCACAGATCCCAAGAAAATCAGATTGGAAATCTGAGTTTTTAAATCTCAACAGATAGCAGGTGTCAAGGTAGCTGTCGAGAAGGTGTCGAGCTTTAATGAAATTACACTTCAGCTTGCTTTTTCTTGGACAGACTTGATGACTTCAACACTTGACCTTGAAACCTTGTTTCTTGAAGTATTAAAAACACCTAGAACTACCTAATTACAAGTAGAGTGCGTTTTGTCAAAGGATTAGCCAATATACATAAATAAGTGACACATGTTCTTAACAAGTGAAAACATATATGTCCTAACAATCTCCCTCTTTGGCAATCCGTGACAAAACCACAACAAACAAATGAGCATATGAAAGAAGTCATAAATCACTCAACTCATATTCACTTGTTTGAATACAATAAAATCTATCTTAACATAAACTCTTGAAAAACTTTGCAAGAAGAGAGTTTATGGCAAGTAGACTTTTACAACCTGTATTTCTGAAACACTTTAAACAAAACTTATCAAGGCATCTTGTGTGAAACAGAAATAAATAGATTGCATACAAGTATAAAGAACTTGTGTATAAAGATAGAAAAGAAACAACACATGAAGAGAGAGGTGAAAGAAACATACATCCACATATATAGAAAATAAGTACAATGTATGTAAAATGATCCAAGGACCTCATATACATGATCAATGTATCTAAAAGGTAAGAAAAAAAAAGATACATATAAAGCCTCACTACATGCCTCAGAAAAGTCAACACTCCCCCTATCAAAAAGTCCTATACTAACTCTCCCCCTAAGATGACTACTCTTATATCCCAAAACTACTCCCCCTTTTTGTCACGAATGACAAAGAGTAGAGTGTCATGTAGACATCTCATCGGTAGAGCTAGCATCCCTATCATCATCATCATCATCATCATCATCCTCAGAATCTGAAGCTGCTGGAGTAGGTGGTGAAGGAGTAGCCTCTGGAGCAAATCCACCCATGGTCGTCTGCCGTCGTGCAATACGACCAACACGAACATTCACCTGATACAACTCAGCAGAGAGTGTATCAAGGCGAGTGTCCATGCGCTGCAGCTGTGCCATAAAATCTCCCAGAGATACATCGCTTCAAGAGGAAGAAGGAGCAGATGTAGATGGAGCTGATCTAGATAGAGCCGAACGGGAGGGAGGAGTGGCATCCGGTTGTCTCGACCTGAACTGCGCCTCACTACATTTTACGATAGCGACATCTATGGCAGATATGAGTGTGAAGTGGTTGGACACAGGAAAGGGAATGGAAAAATGGCGTAAGATCCTCGTGATAGTGGAAGAAAAGATGAGCTTATCACGGGACGCCGAATCAAGATAAACATCTATGATAGCCAGGATGAAGTGAGAAGGAAAGTCTATGGTAAGGTGCTCTAGACGTGATAGCAAAAATCGAGCACGAGGCTCTGTGATAGAGTTATAGTGAGAAAGAGGATGGAGAACAAAAGTCATCACCATGTTGATAAATCTAGGACCTTTCGCAAAAGGCCTACATGATGTGAACTGATGCTCACCCCAATCAGTAGGGCGCTGACAAAAGGCAGAGATGAGCTCATCTTTGGACACAGTCCTCAGACGCTCACAAGAAGGTTAGTCAGGAAACTCTATCATTGGAACCTTAAGCACATTCGCAACTAGCTGCGGTGTGACAGGGATGCGCGTACCTTGAACGCGAGTGAAAAAGAGAGGTACTGAACGATCTATCCCGTGCATGTTGGAGTAGAACTCCTGTATTAGCACGAGAGGGCAAGTGACCGGGATGTCACACAGTGACCCCCATCTCCTACTGTGAATGACAGAGGGAAGGTTAGTACCGACGAAGTCCGCCAGAATGACTTCGCGTTTTGAATGAACACCTTGTCTAGAAAAGTTCTCCGAAAATGCCTTATGGGCATCTCCATCACAGAACCGAAGGTTAAGGGGAGCAGAATCAGAAGAAGTAGAAGCTCCAGAACGCAGAGGGTTCCGAGCAGGAGTGGATTTACGTTTGGGTGCCATAGACACTACTAACGTAAAAGAATGAGAGGGAGAGAGAGGAAAACACTTAGAAAAGTTCCCAAAACAGTTCAAATATGACAAATATATTGAACAACAAGTACATATGCATGAGAATGCATGAGCATGTGACATGCAAAACAAAAATTGCATCATGAGCTCAGCCTAATCCAATCCTATCAGCACATAGCATATAACACACATCTAAATGCATGTAAATATCATTATAATGTACATGAAATGCAATGTATGACATTTTAAAAACATTTAAGTGAAAACCCAACCCAAAATTTCAAGAAACACTCATTAATTTTGAAAAACCCCAAAAATTTCAAAAAATCCCAAAACCTAGGTTTTAAAACATGCAATGCATGAAAAAGGAAGGGAAAATTGATCTTACCAAGTGATTTAAGCAAGGAATGGTCAAGATCCAAGTGGGTTGGAAGATTTGAGTGAGAGAAGTGTGAAAAGGAGATGAAAAGCCACGGAGAGATATAGAGAGATCAAGTGAGAAATGAGAGAAATCGCGACAGATCCTTAAATAGGCACCTCAGTAAATCTCGACATCTGAGGTGTCAAGAGGTATCGAGGAAGCTGTCGAGGAAGGTATCGAGGAAATTGCCGTCGACAACTGAAGATATCGAGAGGTATTGAGATGCAAGTTGAATTTCAGATAGGAGATGCTCGATCGATCGCATAGGTGTCGAGGAGGTATCGAGGAGACAAAAGATTTCTCGATCGATCCACAAGGTATTGAGACAGGTGTCGAGAAAGAAGACACAAACACAACAAGTGAATCTCGATCGATCCATCAGGTGTCGAGAATCTATCGAGGGGACAGAAACTTTCTCAATCGATCCATCAGGTGTCGAAGAGGTGTCGAGATTGCGATAAGAAACGGCTTGAGAAGCTCGACAGATGATCAGGTATCAAGGAGGTGTCGAGCCAGCAGTAAAAAGCAGTTTTTCGAGAAGAGAAAAACACAGACATGAATGCAATCCAACACACATCTCAACCAAAGATCCACTCAACATATAAAGCTCTCTAAAACATCTCTTAACAAAAATTTAAGCACATGGATCCTCCAAAACACACACACACACACTAAACAAGTCTAACCAATTTTATTTTTCAAAAACAAGTTATGACAGTTTAGTGAGCATACATTAGTACGTGTAAAACCTTTGTGATGGCTAAATCACATTGTACCTGCACATGTATCAAGAGTAGCAAAGAATATTGCGTGTTGTGTGTGAAAAACATTGCAAGATTGCATATGTGTATACATGTTATGACGATCTGAGATAAGAGAGAATAACTTTTAACTCACACACAATCATAACTGTTTGATGGGGACTATCACCTTCGAGGTACATCCTATAACTCCCACATCTCCTAGAATACACGCTTGCAACCATATTTAAAGCATTTTTAATCTTTTTGTTTTTTATTTTCTTTGCATGTTTTCTTTTATTTTTGCATATCATATATGGGCATATAAAAGAGAGAAAAGAAATACCGAAGATGTTTAGCATTTGACATCGCACTTTTGCTATGCCGAAGCATACGAATGCCTTTGACACTGCACTTTTGCTATGCCGAAGTATATAGGTGTCATATTATGATTGGCGGGCAACAGTGGTGAGATGGTTATTTATGCCTTTCTCTTAGGATTTTCTAGTCCTACCCGTCAAAAAGAGTGATATTAGTGTTAAGCTTTAAGAGATAACCTAATCTTACTCATCACAAACAAGAGCCACAAATCTCACTTGCTTAGTTGTGCATAGAGATGCTCATCTAAGCTACAAGAGATACAAAGTTTAGAAAACTTTGTTTCATTGGCCATCTAAGGTACACAAGTACCAAAGTACATAGAACACACACTGTTTTTTGTATTTTTCTGATTTTTCAATTTTCTTTTATTAAAAAAATAAACAAAACTGAAAGTAAACACACAAAACATGTTAACAAAGTAAAGCAAAAACTAAACTGACTCAGCAGAAAAGCCAAACACACAAGCAATGCACCAAACAGAAAAAACAAGAAGGGAAAAGAAAGTGATGAAATCACTTAAAGTCCTTTTTCTTCCACACCTTGGAAGAGCCTTTCCTTTGATTGAATTCTTGAACCGGCGGTGAGGGGGAAGAATTTAGACCGTTCAAGTTTGAAAGGAATATGAGGGCTTTCAGAAGATCTCTAAGAGGAGCAAGAAAGGATTGAAGCTGATTTTGACTTCCAGATACTATCATGCCATTGCTCTGTTGGGTGGCTAACCACTTATAGCAATTTGGTCTAGTATGACCGGCAGCTCCACAATGATGACAGAGATGCTGCTTCTTTTGTTTAGGCTTTTGAGAGTTAGCCTTCTTAGCTCTAGGGTTTTGAGCATCTTTCTTATCTTGCTTAGGGGGTGCTCCTAAGATAAATTTACCCTTGTCTAAGTTCTCACTCACTAATTCAGTTTCAACATCAATATTCTCAATTTCAGTGTCATTAGCAGGAGGAACAAAAACAGTATTGCTAGTAGAAGCAGTATTAGAGAAAAAAAGATCATACCCCAAACTAGTTCGATCCAAAGCAGATTTCTGATTGCTAAGCATCTCATTAAGCTTTGCACTTGAAGTCCTCTCCAGTTGAGCTCTTACTTGAACCAGCTTAAGTTTCTTGGTCTTCTCAGCCAAAAAGTTGTTTTCAAATCTCAGTGCTCCAATAGTTTGATTCACCTTATCAAACTTTGTGGACAACTCTTCACGATCAAGTTCCACATCACTGAGCTTCTTGGTGGCCAGCCTATATGATTTCTCATGCTTTTCAAAGAGCTTGTACAGCTTCTCATAGGCTAAATGGATATCATCTTGATCATCCATCTTCTCAAATTTTGAATCCACCAGTTCTTCTTCTTCATCCACTTCTTCAACAATCCCTTCAGTAGGATTGACTGTGGCAGTGAAGGCATTTAAGATTCCGTCATCCTCATTGTCGGAATCATCTTCAGGCTCAGTGTCACTTAGAGTTGCAGCAAGTGCCTTGCTTTTCCCAATGCTCTTGAGATATGTAGGACACTCATGTTTCATATGTCCGAATCCATGACACCTAAAGCACTTTGGTCCTGCAGGAACAGTGTACTGACCGCCATCCTTAGCATCTTTCTTCTATTTGTCTTGGCTTTTAAATTGAGAAGAACTGAACTGCCTGCGGTCCTTGTCGAAGCTCCTTTCATTGGCATTCTTCATAAACTTCTTGAACTGCCGGGTGATGTAGGACTTCATCTTGGAATCTTCATCATCAGAAGACTCATCCGTATCACTGCTCTTTGCCTTCAAGGCCATGCTTTTGCCTTTACTTGACTTGCCAATCCTAGATAACCCTATCTCATAGGTTTGCAAGTTTCCAACCAGCTCAGTCAAAGGAATCTTGTCAATGTCCTTTGATTCTTCTATCACCGTAATCTTGGCATGGAATCTCTCGGCTAGAGATCTGAGCACCTTCCTTACAATCTTGGGTTCAGGGATGGTTTCCCCAAGATTGAAGGCTGAGTTTACTATGTCCTTGAGCTTGGCATAGAACTCATCAAACGACTCATCCTCCTCCATCTTAATTTCTTCAAAGCTAGTAGTGAGCTTCTGAAGTTTTGAATCTTTGACAGCCTTTGCTCCTTTATAGGTTGTTTGGAGGATGGTCCAAGCCTCCTTAACAGTTTCAGTTGAGGATATCTTTTTGAACTCCTCATTGATGACTGCGCTAAATAGGGCATTTAACGCTCTGCTGTTGAAGTTTGCCACCTTGATCTTAGCATCATCCCAATCGGCTGGTTCTTCTTTTGGCTTAGTCTAGCCAATCTCTATAGCTTGCCACACCTTTTCATCTAAAGATTGCAAAAAAGCTCTCATGCGTACTTTCCAATATGCATAGTTAGTGCCATCAAATAAAGGAGGTATAATTAAAAATTGTCCTCTATCCATGACAAGCAGGGGTCAATGGATCAACACAGCAAAGATTAAACCCTAATCAGAGTGTGCCTGCTCTGATACCACTTGATAGGCCACAAACTGAATAACCCCTTATGATAAAACCAATTAATTAATTAGCCAAGTTTTTAATTAATCAATTTATCATGCAATTGCGTGGAAGCACAAACAAATCACCAAAAACTAAATATGCAGCAGAAATTAAATAACACGGTGATTTGTTTACAAATGGGGAAAAATCTCGCGGCAAAAACCCCACCGGGTGATTTTCAGGTCACCACTCCCGAAACTCCACTATTATCAAATCAAGCAGTTACAAGTAAAGGAATCCCAAGTACCTTACCAACCTACAGTTGAACTCTTACCCCAATACCCAATTGGACTTGATTTGTAGTGACAGTTCCCACCTTTAATGCACGGCTCCCAAGTACGTGACTAACCAATGCGCGGATCCCAGTACGCGACTTCAGAACACCAACTTAGGAAGAAAGGTTGACTGCAAAGTTTTTCAGTTCATCCTTTATGATGAATAGTAGGAAGATGCTTGGTTACAAAACCCTACGGTGCAAATACACAGCAACTTCTTGAAGGAAGATGAACTAGGTCAAGAACTTCGTCTTTTGATCACAATTTGCTTGAATAGGAATTGTTCAATGATATTGCAACTTGTGTCACACTTGACAGCTCTTAAAACAATCATTTTATATGTTTAGGGTTAGAAGAAAAGAATGCCCAAAAACATATTCATGGATCCCAAGAAAATTAGATTGGAAATCTGAGTTTTTAAATCTCGACAGATAGTAGGTGTCGAGGTAGCTGTTGAGAAGGTGTCGAGCTTTAATGAAATTGCACTTCAGCTTGCTTTTTCTTGGACAGACTTGATGACTTCAACACTTGACCTTGAAACCTTGTTTCTTGAAGTATTAAAAACACCTAGAACTACCCAATTACAAGTAGAGTGCATTTTGTCAAAGGATTAGCCAATATACATAAATAAGTGACATATGTTCTTAACAAGTGAAAACATATATGTCCTAACACACATATCTTAATAATGATATTGCCAACATGAGACCACTACCTATATTACCTTAATATTTCCCTTCCTTTAAACTGATCAAGAAAAACTTTAGACTATAGTTACATTTAAAAATAAATAATTAATTAATTAGGCCACATATGATCCTTCCCTATCAATCATCTAAAGTAAAGTTATGAAACATGTTACTATTTTCTCATTCATAATAGTTACAAATAGGTATTTTTCTAGCCCTTCACCATCTAACGTGAATGTAAAAATTGTGTTTTGAACAATTGCTGAACCTATAGACAAGGAATGATGAATGAATGAATTTAATTATGTAAATTATTAATTTGAATAATGGTTAATTATAAGTAGAACTAGATGCATGATAAAATGAGTATACTATTTTGTTTTTATTTTTTTCTTAATTTTAGAAATTTAAGCATTTAATAATGTAATTTTTTTAGATCTCAAGCTTAAAAACTTGACCTGAGCTCGAGTTTGAGCTTGATATTAAGTTTGAGTTTGACTTGACTAATTAATCAAGCCGAGCTCAACCTCAAGCACTAATTTTAGGCTTGTCACAAGCTCAAGCCAAGCTCAAGCTTTTGATTTTTCCTAACAAGCCAAGCTTGAACATTCACTACTAGACAAAGCTTGGCTCGTTTACAACCCTAAGTGGAGGTGGCCTATCAAAGGCCATGCACTATCAACTTCTAGTGGAACTTTCTTCTTCCTATCAGATTTTTGTACTCTTCCCGATATCCATAAGTATAAAAGAAAGAAGAGAAATAGGAAAAAGGCTAAGATGCTGGCCATAGAACTAATAGAAGATAGAAGCTATGAAGGAATATTGTAAGAGAAGGAAGAGCGAATATTTGCTATTTATGGACCCTAGACTATGGCAAAGGGGTTCTCATGTGACATTTCTTAGGCCTTTAACATAAGTTTAAGCACACACCAACCATGAAGTTATCGGGTACTCCCAGAGCAATGCTTCCCCCTCCCACATGAGGATTTGGCCCACCTCTCATGTGAGAGGAGAGAGCATTGCTCGGGGAATACCTAATAAATTTCGTATGCCAACCTCATGTTCAATTAAGTAATATGTAGCATATACCAGCTCCATTTGAGTGAGGCTTTATTTAAGGGTTGTGTTTAGTTTACACGCTAGTGTTTAGTTTATTAAAACACTAACGTTTACCATTTATTTATTATACGATAAACTATAACTCAGAACTTGCCATATTTTCCCTAATTGAAAAGAACAATCTTGAAGGTAAGAGAAAATAGACGGGTATTAACATATCATATAATAAAATAATCCTAAAATTATGGATGCCAGCGTCAATTGATTCATATTTATTAAAAATTTTAATGAATTACACAGTCTTCTTATAATTTGTGAGAATTTCATATTAGACTTTGAATTTTAAAAACTGCTATTGAATCAAGTCGATCACTACAATCTCCTCAAGTCGATCACTACAATCTCCCTATGCCAAGTAGCTAACATTTATTAAAGACTTTGATAAACTATATAATTTTCTTATAGTTTGGTTTAGCATCAAATTAAACTATAAATATTTTAAAATTATTATATACAATATAATAAAAATTGAATCATAAAAATTTGTGATTGTACCAAGTGGCTATATTTTCTCTACTTCAACTGGCTAACCTTTTTATTAGACTTTGCTAAATTATATAATTTCCTTATAGTTTGGAGTCGTTTCAAATTAAACCTTGAATTTTATAGTTTTTAATTAAAATCATTAATCATACACCATATAAGAAAAGTTTTGTCCTAAAATCCACGGTTTAGGCAAGTGACTACTTATTCCCTTATACCAAGTAGCTAAACCTTTATTAAATACTTGTGTAATTAAATTATAAGATATTTGTTGGGATTAGTGCCCTAAAATCCTATTGTAAGATGTTATGTATGATATTATGTATGACATTATGTTTGACATGATGTATGACTTAATATTGTAATTAATAAAGTTGTTTTATTATTATCTAAAATAATGGTAACATGAATATTCGGATATTATCATTTAGTTCATGAGATGCATAGTATATGATTTATGTGATTTAGTCACAGAAGATATAAGTCACAAGTTCTTTGTAAACTCAGAATTTTAGTTCGTAGTCGGTGATGAAATTGGGCATTTCATCTGCGAAGACTATAACATATCAACTAAGATGATTTGTCTTGATCATGGAAGTGGAGACTTCTAGTTGATATGTTGATATGTTTTAAGAGTTAAGACATATTGAACTGGACCGCTGTGAGATTTATTATTCTCCTAACAACTGTCAATTGAATAATAAATCTCACGACTTATATTTACATGAACTCTTAATCCTAAGAGAATAATGGACTTGATCATGAAGTGTATGTTGCTTTGATATATTAGGAGTGAGATCTAAAGTAATGATTAAAACCTCAGTATGTTGGGCAGCCACATTTAGTATTGATGGAACATATATTCTCAAAATGGAATTCATAGTTTTTTAATGGAGATATAAAATATTCCCTTGAGATAAGTTTAATGGGTTTAGTTATTCATAGAGTTAGACCTAACCACTTTAGTATATATATTTATGAAATTGGATTTCATAATATATGATGAATAACTTAAAAGGATTAAACCGGGTACTCAAGGATTAAGATGTAGTAATTTACAAAGTAACAGTCTACTTTTATAACTTTGTATTACTACGAATATTTTATGAAGGGGTTGCATGTATAACAAGGTCTTGGAATATAATTTGTTAATAAGGCTTAAAGTGCAATTATATTTATATAGTAGTATTAAATATAATTAATGGTAACTTTAGACTTGTCAAGAGTTGATAGAAAAGCCCAAAGCCCATTGGAGTTAGTGTCTTAGTGGTCCCTTTTGGTCCCACTTCAAGCCACATACCAAAACCCAATTGAAAAAGGCCCGAAAGGCTAGTCCAATTAGATAATTGGTTATTAGGAGAGAAACATACATAATTTTATAACACACAACAAGTTTATGAAATGGTATGTATGAGAGTGTTGAACATTCTCTCATTCTCCATTGGAAACTGATTGAGAGACCACACATCTTGAGCGTTAGTGGAATTGGAGTGAAGATTGAAAGTGTTCCTGAGAACTTCTGATCTTTGGTTTTGAAATTCACTGCACCAAGGTACACTATCTCTTTCTATATTCTGAAACTTACATTATACATGTTATCAATTCTAAATGAAGTAGATCCGTTATTTTTTCACTACGTACATTTATATTTATATCAAATGGTATCAAAGCGGTCTTCATTTTCGAATCTGTATAATATGTTTAGTGAGTTTTAGAATTGAAGAGAATCATTTTCATGGTTGTAAAAATTTTGCAGTCATTTTTCTGCATATTATAGTTTTTGAAACTATTGTTTGATTAAAACTGATTTTGATGTTATGATGTTGTTTAAATATGATTTTAACCATGTAAAATTGAATTTTAACACTTTAACATCAATGAAATTCAAGTTTTAATCTTAATCTTATCGTTTTTGATCATTAAGAATGTGTTTTGTTCATTGGAAACGTAAAAAACGGTTAAACAGAAAAAACGGATATTTTTGGGCGTTTTTCACGACTAGAGAGTTGTGAGATAGGTTGCCAGTGAGTCGCCAAAGTTTTTGTATGAACTTCGCGACTGGTCGAGTCACCAGTAAGTCGCCAAAACTCGCGACTAGTTCTGGCAACTGGGCGAGTTGCCAAAACAAGTCGCCAAAACTCGTGACTGGTTCTGGCGACTAGGCGAGTTGCCAAAACGAGTCGCCAAAATTCTAAAATCTGTTTTTTACATGTATAAAGAGCAAGGCCTTATTTAATTAGTTTATGTATGTATTAAACAATTAAAAACCTTTCTTTTAAAATATATAGTGGGAGAGAGATACAAGGGTTGCATCTCACGGTCTCCATTGTCGGTTTATAGTAGTGTGATTAAGCACCTCGCCTTAGCGTATATGCCTTGCTCCCTTCGGAGGGTGTTTAATTCATGGTACTACAGGTTAAGCTTCTTAATGATGGATGAAGTGTGTTTACATTGAGCACAACCACGGTTCCATGGAGTTACTTGGTGACTCACATTGATTCTAAGCAATGGTGTACACTAGACTAAATATAATGTTAACCTCCCTTCGGAGTTATGTCATTATTACTTAGAGGCTGAAGGAATAAGTGGCAAGTTATTTTTGTTTGGTAAGAGTTACCATGACAATATTAATAATGAGAATAATTCTCGCTTAATTATAGTGATTAATATGACCTCGCTTCTGAGGAATATTAATTGCGGGATTGGGTTGTTGTTGCATTATTTTATGATTTTATTAAAGTTCCATACTATATGTTCATATGCTAAATTGATAATGTCCAGTTTACTTATTATATTCATGTTTGTTATTTTCAAATTTGAACATGGCATCTTTTAGCCCACTTGTTACTATTCTTAATCAAAACAAACTGACTGGTTCCAACTATGTTGACTGGAATAGAAATTTGGACATAGTTCTCACTGCTGAAGAGCACAAATATGTGCTTACTAAACCATTTCCTAGCTTTCCTTCATTAGATGCTCCTCCTGAGGAAAAACAGTGATATGCTCGTTGGCAAAAATCTAATAAAATGGCCAAGTGCTACATACTAGCATCTATCTCAAATGTTCTACAGCATCAAATGATATCAGAGCAGTCTTCATTTTTGAATTTGTATAATATGTTTAGTGAGTTTTTGTTAGGTTTTGAGTTTGTAATATTGGCAAATCATGACAAAAACTAAGTCTCATTAGTTTAGAATGGTCTACACTGAAGCCCAAGACAAAAACTTCAAGTTCAGGATAAAAACAAATGAGTTACAAGCTGGTTGGTTCGATCGATCCAATCTAATTTTCGATTGATCGAAAATCACGTATCAGGAAAATCAGCAAACGCAAAAAGGCCATAACTTATTCGTTTGAAGCCCAAATCGCGAGCCGTTTTTTCCAGTATTTAAAGGACATCATAAGCTAACCCTAAGTAGGGTTTTTAGAGATTTTTAGAGAGATTAGAGTGCCTCTTGTGCCTCTTTGGTATTTTAGGGTTTTTTACCTAAACCTTTCTAAGGTTGTTGCTCATATTGTTGTTTTATGTAAATCTCTTGTGAGATCATTAAGGAGCTATCCTTTACACAAAACTTAGAGTTTCCAAGATTCAAGATTATGTCAAGAACTTGGTGATTATTCAGTTGCAGATTCAAGAACTTAAAGATAAACAAGCGGGGGTGCTTGTACTTGATTGAAGAATCCAAGAAAGGAGTCCGTGGATTCGGAGCTAGCACGTGGTTGTGTCAGTAAGTTCTACTGGTGGGTAGCATTAGGAAGTCAAGCGGGGAGCTTGTAGTCCTTCTGTATGAACTTCGATTCTTTCACATAGTGGATTCAGGTTTACCTTGAGGATAGCTAGGTCAAATCCTCCCCAGGTTGTTACCATGTGGTTTCTTGGGTGATCATATCATTGTGTCTTTTATTATTCCGCTGCTTTATTATTTTGATATGATTATTTGATTGTTTTAACCTAGAATTACATAATTTGACTAAGTAACAACTTGGCTAATTAATCTAGGCAAACCAATCTGGTTGTGTTTTAAGGGGTCTAAAACCGTTCAGTTTTAGAATTGAAGAGAATCATTTTCATGGTTTGTAAAAATTTTGCAGTCATTTTTCTGCATATTATAGTTTTTGAAACTATTGTTTGATTAAAACTTATTTTGATATTATGATATTGTTTAAGTATGATTTTAACCATGTAAAATTGAATTTTAACACTTTAACATCAATGAAATTCAAGTTTTAATCTTAATCTTATCGTTTTTGATCATTAAGAATGTGTTTTGTTCATTGGAAACGTAAAAAACGGTTAAACAGAAAAAACGGCTGATGGGAGCAAGATTCCAGTTGTAGCAATTGGTGTTTATAATTTATGTTTTGAATCTAGAGTTTTAATATTGGAAGACTGTCTATATGTACCTAATGTTCATAGGAATTTAATTTCTACAACTTATTTAGGTAAACATGGATATTGTGTTATCCTTAAAGACAATGTTATAATAAAGAAGGGTAAAGTGTTTATCTGTTCTAACAATATTGTTGATGGTCTTTATATTTTAACTCCTGATAAGCATGAATTATATAATTCTGAATTAGATAATGACTCTTATGTAAAATCATTAAAGAGAAAGTTTCCTTCTACTAATGATGCATATCTTTGGCACTTGCGTTTGGGTCATATTAATCCAAACAGAATTCAAAGACTAATCAAAGATGGACTCTTAAAGCCTTTGGACTTTGATAAATTTCTAGTTTATGAATCTTGTTTGGAAGGCAAAATTACCAAAAGACCTTTTAATGCAAAAGGTAGAAGAGCCCAAGAATTGCTTGAATTAGTTCATATGGTTGTTTGTGGTCTTATGTCAACCCAAGTAAAAGGAGGTTATTAGTACTTCATCACTTTTACTGATGATTACTCAAGGTATGGTTATGTGTACCTAATGAAACGGAAGTTCGAAGCCTTTGAAAAGTTCAAAGAGTTTAGGGCTGAAGTTGAAAATCAATTAGGTAAGGGCATAAAAGCCATCCGATTTGATCGTGGTGGTGAATACCTTCTTGGAGTTTTCAAGGATTACTTAACTTAAAATGGGATTGTATCTGATGGAAATTTAGACCCCTTAACACACAACCAAATTGAGTAGCCTAGTTAATTAGCCAAGTTGTTACTTAGTCAAATTAAGCAATTCTAGGTTAAAACAATCAAACAATCATATCAAGAATATATAGTAGCGGAATAATAAATAACTCAAGATATGATCACTTAGGAAAACCAAACAGGTAAAAAACTTGGGGAGGATTTTACCCACCTATCCTTAAGGCAAACCTGAATTCACTATAAAAGAATCGAAGTTCATACAAAAGGACTTACAAGCTCCCCACTCGACTTCCTAATGCTACCTACCAGTAGAACTTACTGACACGACCCCGTGCAAGCTCCGAATCTACGGACTTTTTCTTTCTTGAATTCTTCAATCAGCTACAAGCACCCACGCTTGATATTCTTTAAGCTTCAATGGTAGCAACCAAGTTGATCATCAAGATGTTGAAGTAATCTCAATCTTGAAAACCCTAAGCTTTGTGTAAAGGAAAGCTCCTCTAGATCTCACAAAAGATTTACACAAAACAGCAATGTATGAGCAACAATACAATTGGAGCAACTCTAAAAATATGGCTAGGGTTTTTCCTTATATACCTAGGGCAAAAACATAAAACCCTAAACGTTTAATGAGTTAGGACTGAGTTGGAAAAACTGTAGAAAACGCAATCTGGTCGACTTTCGATCAATTGAATCTATTCTTCGATCGATCGAGTCAGACTGAAATGCCCCAATGCATCTACAGTCTCTCGATTCCAACTTTACAATAATTAATCAACTTTGAGCATACTTTAACAAGACTAAACATATTGTTTTGATCATGGTTTGCCAATATTACAAATTAGAGTTCTAAATACATAAACTCCTAAACCTTTAGAACCTAACAAACTCCCTCTTTGGCAATCTGTGACAAAACCCTAATTAAAAGTTTAAAGTTTACAAGTAAAAGGCCCTTTACAAAAATAATGCTCATAAACTCAAATTCAACCCTAACTACTATCCATCGGTTGCAAGTGTAGACAACAGCTTTGTTGAATCAACCTATATATTCTTGAAATACTCAACAAACTCATAAACGCATGTGTCACAGAAAAGAGTAAAACAACAGGTATAACATTCTTGTAAGATTCACACAACACAAAATAAAGACATATATGAATGAACAACTTATAAATATAAATCAATAAGCAGTGAATCACAAAGCAACAAGAATTAATGAATATAACATGTATATCAATCAATGTTACTCCCCCTAACATGAATATTCCCAAAAATTATATACAAAGTGAAGCACCTAGATACAATCTAAAAACTCCACAAACTCCTCAAAAAACAAAAAAATCTCCCCCTAACTACAAAATCTCCTCTACAAGTCAAAAACTCCACTCTCCCTTTTTGTGACGGAATGCCAAAGAGCAATCACAAGTTGCCATCAAAAGGTGGAGGTGAGGGTGAATGAAGACGCGCAAAGTCGGCTCGCAGAGCACGAATCTCATATAGCAAGTCCACCAAAATATGACCATGAGCCGCCTGAACGGTCATGATAGTCTCCAGAGTACAACGAACATCAAAGTCGGTCGAAGGAGATGGAGGAACATCAGCAGCAGCAACATCATCACCAACTGGATCAGGAACAACCTCACCAGCAAGACCTGTAGAAGAAGAAAGAGGAGGTGCGCTACCAGACGGCTCAAACCTAGGGTGTTTAGAACCAGCTTGATGATGAGCAGCCCTCTGTCTAAGAAAAGACGCACCTATGGGAGCTATCACATGAACGGGCTCAGAGGAAGGAAAGCCACTAAGATCAAGATAAAGCAAAATCCTATGAATAAAAATAGGATGCACAAGAGCATGAGTAGTAGATGAACTCCTATAAACATCGTTCAAAGAACGAAGAAAGAGATGAGGAAAACTAATAGGAGCATCAGTAACCAAGGCGTACAAAAATACACACCTCTTAAGAAGAATGGTGTGAACATGAAAGATGTGCCAGATAGAATGACAGGCTATCCTAAAGAACAGATTGTGTAACCCAGAGAGCTCAGCAGAAGTGATCCTAGGATCAGAACCCCACTAGACAGAAGTCCCAATAATGTAAGACAAGATGTCACTCAACTCGGGAGACTCATCATAAGGATAGACATGATTCTGGACCAAAGGTACCCTTAGAGCATCAGCCACTACCCGGGGAGTAATGGTGTACTCTACGCCTCGTATTCAACTCTTTACCAAAGTGTTGGAATCATAGATGCGGATAGAGATGTTCGAAAAGAACTCTCTAATCAAGGCAGAAGGTGGAAGAGGATCAGAAATATCCACCAAGGGTAACCAGCCCTGACGCTCAAAGTTTACCCTAATGGCAGGATCAAGTTCATCTAAGAGAATAGAATGCTCAGCCCAAATCTTTCTCTTAAGGTTTAGCTTCTATAAAATCTCTTGGTTTTTCTCACTCGGAAACCTCTCACAGTCAAAAGAAGGAGGGGATGGAGAAGAGGAGGGAATGGTCCTACGGGCTCTAGTCTTCCTAGGCATGATACTAAGGAAAGGACAAAGACACAAAGAGAAACCCAGAACGACCAGAATAAAACAAAACCAAGGGCAGACTGCAAGTTAGCATAATAAAAAAAATCTATATGATGCATGAACAATAACAATGTTGTGATGCATGGACTAATGCAGTAAACACAGTTCTAATTAGGTTCAATTTCACAAAATTGGCTTGAATATAGAGTTTCTAACAAAAACCCAAAAAAATTTTGAAAAACCACTTGATAATTTTGAAACAAATTGATGAATTGATCATCACACAGTGTTGAAAACAGATTAGAATAACCAATTTCATCAAAACAACAAGCCAATTTCAGCAATTAAACCCAATTGAACAAAAATCCCCAATTCGGATCAATTACAAACCCTAGAATTTTCAATTTCTCACAAAACCCAAAATTGATCAAATTAAACCATTAAGATCATGTTTATAGCATGTCCCCACAAAAACCCATTGATCAATTACACATAATTAGGCTTAAATAAAAAAAAAAATCTCAAAAAGTAAAAGGTCCGAAATTTTGAGCATAAATGTATGAAAAATGCATGAAATATGTAAATAAACTCAAAAAGGAAGGACAAAATAGACTTACCAGCTTGAGGAAAGAGAAATTTTGCAAAAGATTCGGAGGAAAACAACAAAAATTTGACTGTGGAGCCTTGCCTCGTCGGAGAGAGAAAGAAAGTTTGAAAAAAAAAACTTTTGAAAAAGTGTTTGAAAAAGCCAAGAACAGTGTTTTTAAAAACCTGATTCGCGACTTTCAATTGATCGAAAAATACATTCGATCAATCGAATGAAACAGTCATTTTTAAACAAATTAAAACACTTTTTCGATCGATCGAAAATCAAAATGGATCGATCGAATTGGGCAGAGGCTCACAAAAATTTTTAGAAAAATCACAATTTTGAAAAACACAAACCTCATTTTGAAAAACAACTCCTCAAAGCATTAAATAATGAAAACAAAATGCATGAGTATGAGATGAAATGATTTTTCAAAAACCCAAATTTAATCCCAGTTTCTCCAAAGAAAATTTCAGCCATTCTCTCTTTAAATTCTCAAGCCAAAAAAATGTTTTGCATAATTCTCAAAGTATTTTCAAACTTAGTTGGTCAAACCAAAAACACACACAATAACATGTACAAAGTTTAACAAAGAGTAACTTGTGTAGTGTGTGCAACTAGCAAAAACTTTGAGAAACATGTGAGGTGATATGTGAATAGCAATCAATCACAAAGTTTACACCATCCATCACATAGAATTTAAAAGAGACTATCACCGAAAGAGTTACATCCTATAACTCCCACATCTCCTAGAACAAAAAATTGCAATCATGTAAGTTTCTTGTATTTTTGCCTCATTTTTTTTTTTTTTTTTGTGAGATGGCATCAAGCCTAATAGTACACACCAATTTTATTTATGTGAGATGGCATCAAGCCTAATAGTACACACCAATTTTATCATTAAGCAATTAAGTCGAGGCAACACCTTATGTTCTTTTTGTGCATGTGCTACACTTTCTCGAGCACAGAAACTTATGATATGCACTAAGGTGTTCATGATTGGCTAGTGAACAGTGGTGAGATGGTTATTTATGCCTTTCTCAAAAGGATCAAGTCCGACAGTCAAATAATATGTGACTTCAAGATCAAGATAAAATGATTAAAAATCATACACATCTTTCCCACACAACATGCACTACAAAGCTCAACTAGTAAAGTGCAATTAAATAAGCTCATCAAAACTAAACAAGGTACATAGGACATGATATGTGTAAATAAATTGACCAACCTTATTTTCAAAAACCAAGAAAACAATGTCAAACACAGTTTTGCTTTCTCCTTTTCCTTTTTATTTTTTATTTTTTATTTTTTTATTTAAGAGAAAACAAAATAAATCCTAGAATGAAATAAATGAATGTAATGCAATGCAAATCCTAGAAACAAAATAAAAAAGGATACAAAAAAGAACAATGGTCACAGAGGAATGAGCAATGAAGCACAAGCATTATGTTAGAAAGACTCAATTAGGTCGAGTCTTTTGCATCCAAAACCTTTTAGATCCACCATGAGTATTGGAGTTCTTATTCACATTCGCATGATTTCCAACTCCAGAATTGGAATAAAGGTTCAAAGCCTTTACCAATTCACCAATAAGTGCCATAGGATCTTGTGCTTGAGGCACAGGCACCTTTGGTTTAGTTGCTCTCTTAGCAGCTTAAAGCTTGTAATAGTTAGGACGTATGTGTCCAGACTTTCCACAATAATGACAAACCCAAACAGGTTTAGCATGCATCTTGTCCTTAGAAAGGGTAGGTTTAGTTTCTCTCAGATCAACCCTAATCTTCTTAGGAGGTGAAACTTTTACAGGTTTGACTACCTCACTCACAGGTGGTTTGACAGTTTCACTCACAATCTCACTCACAGAAGGTTCAGAAGAAGATAAAGGAACAAAGTTCATGGAATGTGGAGTAGACACAGAGATGCTTTCAACATATCCTATCCCAGATTTATCAGAATGATACTTTTGAACATTCAGCATGTGATCAAGTTTAGAACTAGCAGTTCTAGCAACAGATAAATCATGTTCTAAAGTTTTAACTTTATCAAGTAAAAGCATGTTTTCAGATTTCACATGGTTCAAAAGATCATTAACATTAAATAATTTAACAAGCAAATTTTTCTTTTCAAGCTCAAGAGAATCAATTTTCTTCAGGCCAAGTTCAACATTCATAGCATCCTTTGCAGCAATTTTGCAAAGTTTATTATAGGCCTCTTGAAGATCTGCATCCTCAAAGAGTTCCCCATCAAAAGGGTTCTCCTCAATAGATATGCTTTCATTGACTACTGCAGTAGCAGTGAAAACAATGAAATTTCCATCCTCGTCACATTCAGACTCATCATCAGAAACCTCATTATCACTAAGGGTTACAGCCATAGCTTTACCCTTATTTCTCAAGAATGTAGGACATTCAGATTTAACATGACCATACCCTTGACAACCAAAACACTGAGCACCCAAAGAATTGTTTGAAGATTGACCTACTTTTTCTCTAGGTTTTTCTAAGTTATTAACCTTAGTGGAATCATTCTTCCTAAAATTTCTAGGTTCAGCAGTGTTTGTATCTCTTGCCCTTCTATTTGTATTTCTCAAAAAGTTTCTAAAATTCTTGGCAAGGTAAGCTATCTCTGTAGCAGAGAGCTCATCATCAAATTCACCAACCTCAACATCATCAACAGACTTAAGAGCCATTGATTTGGATTTGCTTGTTTTAGGTAAGTCAGACTCATAGGACTAAAGAGATCCTACAAGCTCATCAACAGGGATGGAGTCCACATCCTTGCTCTCAGTAATGGTAGTCACTTTGGGTCTAAAGTCTTCAGTTAAAGATCTAAGTATCTTCCTAACAATTTTATGTTGATCATAGATTTCACCCGAATTAAAAGTAGAATTAACAATATCATTCAGTTTGGCATAAAATTCATCAAAGGATTCATCATCAGACATCCTAATGCTCTCAAACCTAAAAGTTAATTGTTGCAATTTGTTTATCTTAACTGCCTTTGTGCCTTCATGCACAGTTTGGAGGATTTTCCAAGCAGTATGAGCAACCTCAACATTAGAGATCCTCTTAAATTTCTCCATAGAAACAGCATTGAAGATGAGATTCATAACTTTGCTATTGAAGCCAGCTGCTTCTTTTTTAGAAGTTTGCCACTCACTCACATGAGTAGTGGGCTTCTCCTATCCGTATTCAACGGAATTCCAAACTCTCTCATCAATGGATTTTAGGAATGCTTTCATCCTTACTTTCCAATAAGCATAGTTATTCCCATCAAAGTGAGGAGGAACAACAAGAGAATGTCCATGCTCCATGACAACAGGGATCAAGGATTAGCTCAGAGATCAAAAATCTGAGACAAAAGAGCTACCTGCTCTGATACCACTTGATAGAAATTTAGACCCTTTAACACACAACCAGATTGAGTAGCCTAGTTAATTAGCCAAGTTGTTACTTAGTCAAATTAAGCAATTCTAGGTTAAAACAATCAAACAATCATATTAAGAATATATAGCAGCAGAATAATAAATAACACGAGATATGATCACCCGGGAAAACCAAACCGGTAAAAAAGCTAGAGAGGATTTTACCCACCTATCCTCAAGGCAAACCTGAATCCACTATGAAAGAATCGAAGTTCATACAAAAGGACTTACAAGCTCCCCGCATGACTTCTTAATGCTACCTACCAGTAGAACTTACTGACACGACCTCGTGCAAGCTCCGAATCCACGAACTCCTTCTTTCTTGAATTCTTCAATCAGCTACAAGCACCCATGCTTGATATTCTTTAAGCTTCAATGGTAGTAACCAAGTTGATCATCAAGATGTTGAAGTAATCTCAATCTTGAAAACCCTAAACTTTGTGTAAAGGAAAGCTCCTCTAGATCTCACAAGAGATTTACACAAAACAGTAATGTATGAGCAATAATACAACTAGAGTAACTCTAAAAACGTGGCTAGGGTTTTTCCTTATATACCTAGGGTAAAAACATAAAACCCTAAACGTTTAATGAGTTAGGGCTGAGTTGGAAAAACTGTAGAAAATGCAATATGGTCGACTTTCGATCGATCGAATTTATTCTTCAATCGATCGAGCCAGACCGAAATACCCCATTGCATTTACAGTCTCTCGATTCCAACTTTATAATAATTAATCAACTTTGAGCACACTTTAACAAGACTAAACATATTGTTTTGATAATGGTTTGCCAATATTACAAATTAAAGTTCTAAATACATAAATTTCTAAACCTTTAGAACCTAACAGTATCCCAATTGACTACACCTGGAACTCCCCAACAAAATGGTATAGCAGAAAGAAGGAATAGGACTTTTAGAAATGGTTAGGTCCATGATGAGTTACTCAACTTTACCAATTTCTTTTTAGGGTTATGCCTTAAATACAGCAATACATCTTTTGAATTTAGTTACATCAAAATCTGTTCCCAAAACACCCATGAAATTGTAGAGTAGGCGTAAGCCTAGTATGAAATATCTCCACATTTGTGGTTATCCTGCACATGTGTTAAAAGGGAAGCTTGATAAATTGGAACCAAAATCAGAAGTGTATTTGCTTGTAGGTTATCCAAAAGAAACTAGGGGTTATTTATTCTATAGTCGTAAGGATAACAAAGTTTTTGTTAGTACAGATGCTAGATTCTTGGAAAATGACTATATGAATAGTTTCACTCCTAGAAGTAGAGTTGTGTTGGCTGAAATGAATGAAACTGTAAATGAACAACCAATGGAATAAACTAGGGATGATGTGGCTGTATTGGATACACCACAAGATACTACCTATGAGATGCCTAGTACACAGGTGCCTCATCGTAGTGGGAGAATTGTTCGGCCTCCTATAAGATTCATAAGTTTGGGAGAAACTTATGAAGCTGTCTCAGAAGAGGCCAAATTGGACTCCTATACTTATGAAGAGGCAATGAATGATATAGATGCACATTATTGGGTCAAAGCTATGAAATCTGAATTAGATTCCATGTATTCCAATCAAGTTTGGGATTTTGTAAAGGCGCCAAATGGCATTAAACCTGTTGGTTGCAAATGGGTTTACAAGAGGAAGAGAGGGATAGATGGAAAGGTTGAAACCTTTAAAGTAAGGCTAATGGCGAAAGGGTATACTAAAAAAAAAAGGTATTGATTATGAAGAAACCTTTTCACCAGTAGCAATGCTTAAATCTATCAGAATTCTCTTATCCATTGCTGCTCATTATGATTATGAGATTTGGCAAATGAATGTCAATCTTGAAGAGGAAATTTATATGATGCAACCGGAAGGTTTCATAGATAAGAACCAAGAGCATATGGTATGCAAGTTGAAAAAGCTCATTTATGGACTTAAGCAAGCATCTAGGTCATGGAATATCAGATTTGATCAAGCAATCTGTAAAGTTGTTATTTACAACTATGTATTTTGTTGGCTTTTATTCCGTGCCAAATTTGATTGTAATCATTATCAATCGTTTATACCCTGTATCTATTGTGAGATTTGTTGTAAGGGATGTGTGATAGAGAGAGTGTGTGAAGTCTCAAGCATTTGAAGACTGAAGAATTCTCACGGGTATGTTGCGACCTAGCTTCTCGCGAAATGAATCATGTGCCATGCACATGCTAGAATGCGAAGAGTCAGGCCAGGTGGAGATAGCTATGTCTCGCGAGTATCTCACGGGTAAGGCCTTCCTGCGAGACACGCGTGAGGCAATCTGTTATGCCAGCTTGTACTGAATGACTCACACTTTCTGTACCTATCCTATATATACCCTCATTACCTACAAATGTTGAGGAATGCTTCAGAGGGAAAACCCTAGCCAAACACATTGGGAATTAAAGATTGTCATCTCCACCTTTCTCTATACACTTGCTTGTGGTACCTCCTTAACCCTTCCCTTTCCATTTCCACACCATTGAGAGGTTGATAGCCCAAACACTTACCACACCCTTTGAGAATGCTATGTGACATTTTGGTGCTATTGGGTAGCATTGGAAGAAGCTTGGAATGGCAGATGCAACATGGAGCTTGTTGCGGGATTCAAGGTGCTAGACAAGACACGGTTTCGAGAAGCCTTTTTGGAGTAGGAGCTTGGAGGGCTTAGGTGCATTGGGTAGATTAGGCTTGGAGAGTCTCTTACTAACCCATGTATCTCAACTGATTGTCTAGTGGATCGATTTCCTCTTAGAGGGTGGTAGAGAGGTTTTTCGCCAAGTTCTTCGGTTTCCTCTTCGAAAACACGTCTCGGTGTTTTCTGTGTTTGCATCCTTCTTCCCTACTCTTTTATATTTCATTATACTGTTGTGTTGCTTTGTTTATGGATTAGAGTAGCTTATTTATTCATCCACTCACATTTGCACTATTACTTACTTTGTAGTAAGTTAGTGTAAAATCTATCAAACCGTAACTTTAATTGGGGGGTCTAAATAGCTCTTGTGTTTTCAACACATTTTCGAGCTTTCAATTGGTATCAGAGTGGGTACACTCGCTGTGGTTTAAGTACCTGAGTGTGATCCTTGACCTTATTTGAGATGGACCGGTCTTAATCGCTCAATGGTCCACCATTTTTTTATGGGAACAATTATACTTTCTGGAAAGTCAGAATGAGAGCATTTTTATGCTCTATGGATGATACCATTTGAGATGCGGTTGAGACTGGTTGGACTAAGCCGATGGATCCTTAGTCCACTTGGGATAAGGCAGCTCTCGCAGCAGCCAATGCTAACAGTAAGCATTAAATGCTATTTTTTGTGGTGTGTCTCTTGATGAATTCCATAGGATCTCTCATATGACGTTAACCAAGGAAGCTTGGGAGATTTTGGAGACGACATATGAGGGTACGAAGAAAGTTAAAGACATAAAACTTCAGATGCTTACCACAAAATTTGAAGAGCTCAAGATGGGGGATGATGAACTATTTGATTCATTCTATGGGAAGTTCAATGAAATTACAATTGCTAAACTCAATCTTGGGGAGAAGATTGAAGATACTAAGGTGGTGAGAAAAATTTTGAGGTCCTTTCCGGAGAGGTTTCAGGCAAAAGTCACAGCTATAGAGGAAAGCAAGGATTTGGATGAAATTAAGATCCAAGAGCTCATTGGATCACTTCAAATGTATGAGCTTGGACTACCTTCCCACATGACAAGTAAATTGCTTGCTCTTAAAACCATCACCAAAAGAATGGATGATCCTTCTAAAGAAGATGAAGTGGAAAAGGAAGTAGTATATCTTGCGAAAAACTTCCGAAAATTTCTGAAGATGAAGAACAGTGGAAAACCATTCAACAGAGGAAAATTTTCATTTTTAAGAGGTGATAGGAAAGAGTTTACAAGGAAAGAAGGGAAGGATTCTCAACCTTCTTTAGACATTGTGTGCTATGAGTGCAATGGCCATGGACATCTAAAGAAGGAGTGTCCAAATTTTCTGAAGGGAAAAGGCAAGGCTTATGCCACGACGCTCAGTGATATAGAATCTTCTGATTCTGACTCGGAAGAGAGTTGTGACGGAGAGGGAAACTACTCCGTCTTCATGACCATTGCACATGTGGAGTCATCGGATGGTTTGGGTGCACTTATGAAGGAGTTTGGTGAGCATTCTGATTCAGAGTCTATTGGGATTGTGGAAGAATCAGATGCTAAAGAGGAAGAGAATACAGCTAATCTTCAAGAAATCTACTCCTTTCTACTTGAGAAGTCAGGAGAGTATTCTAGAGTAACCAAGGCAGTTATAAGGAAAATGAAGAAACCTGAGGAAGATTACAGAAGTCTCTTGATCAGATATAAAGAGGCTAAGTGTGAGATTGAGACACTAAATGGTGAGCTGTCTGAAGCATATACGAAGGTGAGATTTCTTGAGCAAGAGGTTGTGCAAGCTCATGCTAAGATAGAGAGAGTCTCCTCTCAGAAGTTAGAAGATGTTATATGATCTCAAAAACCTTCTTCAGACAAGTCCAGGCTGGGATACAACAGAGGAAGCTGCTCATCAGCCAAAGTCACCAAAGAAGTAAAGTTTTTGAAGGCAAACGAGACAGTTGATGAAGAGCCCATTCTTGAGAAAGTTGAGAATGTAAAGAAGAAGAATGTGGTTGAGCATCGAATGATGAATAAGCCCCGAAATCAATCTGTGGCTAAATATGAAACCAGAGGAAGATCTCTCCCAAGATCACAACGGGGTCCTAGAACGGATTATATGTGTCATTATTGCGGACTGCAAGAACATACCAGACCCAATTGTCAAAAGTTGAGATCAAACAACAATGCAAGGGCACCTCGGTCACGAGGAAGGAGAAATGACATGAGGTCTTGGGGTGGTGAGCAACCAAGAAGTCAAAATCATGATCCCGGTATGACGGATATGATGAAGATGATCGGTACCTTCACCACTTGCTTGGAGAGTTTCACCAGAAGGTTTAAAAATCCAAACTCTCGTACCCAATCCATTAAGAATATCGCCCTAAACGCACATGACGTGTGGGTGAAGAGGAGTACTCATGCATAAGCATTATAACATGTCCATGCATAAATTCTTTCAATGTTTAGGGACATTCGCTGTTGCATCATTTCATGCATTGCTTTCTTTTTGCTGTTGTTCTTTTATCCGGCTGGTTTGTACTAATTGTTTTTGTTGATCTTACTTTTCTTGTTCTATTTTAGGTGTGTTCAAAAAATTCAAAAAAACCCATAAAAATTGAAAAATCTCAAAAGTTTGATCACTTGTTTTGTGTATGTCACATGTGAGTTTGGCCTAGTACCTTTGTACTTATGGCGTAGTGCATTTACAATCTTGGCTTGTCATGTACGCACTCATTTCTTTGTGGCAGAATTCTTGAACACTAGGTGTGACTGTTGTAAATAGATCTTCAAGTTTGTCATGAATGATTGGTCAATAGTCTTGTTGGTCTTGATATTTGCATAGACTTGTGTCTATATCTCTTCCCACTTTATTTTTCTATTTTTGCAAAAATAGCTCACCAAATGTAAATTTCCAAATGAAAAGGGATATTGAGCTGCAAAAGTCTGTCGCACATACTAGTATTCGACTAGGAAAAAGGGAAAGCGACTCTTCTTAATGTGTTCTATATGGTGCTCAAAAAGCCAGAGGCTAATTATCAATGTTGAAATATCATAAATTTCAAGCACCAATCTCAAAATGAGATGTTTTTGTCCAAACAAAATTAATTGGACCAATTGTTATGCCCTATGCAAAAGCCAAATGAAAAGCTTCCAAGTTATGTATTCAATGTGTGGGAGGTCATATATACTCATTTCTATAATGGAGATAGTCCACTTGATTTCGTATCAGTTGTGTATGACTCGATTGAATTGATCATTGAAGTTTTGCTCTGGTCTATAAACTTTTCCACACTTGATACTCACACACAACACACAAGACTTTGATTCAATTAATGCCTATCTCATTTGTGTGATTGTACATGTTCAAATCTGATGTGTATGCTCAAGAACTGGTTGATCAAACCCAAAAATATTTTTGAGTGTTTTATTTGTTTTTGGAAGTGATTTTATACTTTCGTGTCTTTTGTTTTTGTTCAAAATGCATTTGTGTGTTTTCCTTCAAAAACTAGTTCAGGGGTTGTTTCGCAAGAAGCTCGCGACTTAGAGCTTTTCGCGAAAAGGGCTTGAGGGTAACAAATTTTCAATTATGTCACACAAAAACTCTCGTGACTGTATCGCGACTGTCTCGCAACCAATAGCTTCTTGCGAAATGCTGTTTGGCCAAAAATTGGATTTTTTTAAAATTCAGACAGAAGGTATCGCGACTTTCTCGCGCCTGTTTCGCGACTTAAAGCTTCTCCGAAAGCTTTTGTGCTTCAGTGGCCATTTTCGCGGCTATATCGCGACTGTGTCGCTACTCTGTAACCTGCGAAAAACGCGTGTTTTCAGTTTTATATTGCTGATGTGAAAGTTTTTCAAATAAAAAACTCTTCCCTCGCTCAAACTCCTTCGAACCCTTTTCTTCTAAAATTACTATTTCATTCAAACCCCTTCAATCCAAGCGTCTTTTCTGCATTCTTTCTTCTAGGTATGTCTTTCAAACTATTCCTTTTTAAGTTTTTACTTAAAATTTGCAGAATTTTTGTTAGGGTTTTGTTAATTGGGGATTTTCGAAAATTTGGGTTGGTTTTCTAAATTGGGTGTTAATTTGTCATATCTTTTGTTTGGGCTGTGTCCCATTTGATGGTTATGCATCTATGTTGGCCCCTTATGGCATTTTAACATGTATTGAGGGTAGATTTTCTCATGTTCCTGCATTGTTCATGCTTAGAGTTCATATGTGCATGATAGGTGTTTGATAGAATGTCCAAGTGACATTTTCATGCTTAATTGGATTCATGTGAGTTCCAATTTATGGGTTTCCAAATGTTTAACCTTACTTTACTTGGTTTGGTCTTTTATCTAGTGTTTCCTACACTCTGCTTATGATGCACTCACTTGGCACACACCCAGGCACCATTTAGGCACACCCCCATGCATCTCATGATGCACACACATGCACAGTTACTTACTTTCTTGCACTGTGCCTATTTCTTTTCTTGTTTTATATGATGTTGCATATTCCTTGAGTTGGTTATGATCTGCTTTAGGATAGCTTTCATGTGCTTTGGGATTAACTTGAATCTAATCAAGTTTTTGTTTTTGTGTTCTGTTTTGGCGTTTGTGCACTTGTTCCCTTTCTTCTTTGTGAAATTGTGTAGATGTCTCCCACCAAGCATGCAGCTAAGAAGAAACCAACCTCAAAGCATGCACGCATTGATTCTGATCATTTCAAGTCCGCAGAAGCAGATACGAAGTACAATGACTGCTATGAGGACAAGACGATCATCATGGAAAGAGTGGTTCAATTAGAAACTCTTGAGGACACTTTCATTCCTAACGTGTTCAAAGATAGAACCTGGACCAAGCTGTTGAACCCAATAGGGGTTGTTTATTCAAAGATAATCAGGAGTTCTTCTCAAATGCCACAGTCAACAGAGATTGTATTGAGTGCTGGGTAAGACATAAGGAATTTGTGATTACGAGACCAAGACTTTTTGGAAATTCGTCTTCCATCTCAGCCAATCACAGTTGCATATGAGGACAGATTGGGCTCTACTGCTGAGATGATTACAGCTCTTGGTGGTGAACCAAAGAAATCATCCATGAACACCATCAAGTTTTCTCCGGAAATGAGGACACTAAGTTATGTGATAATTCATAATCTGTATCTGATCACCAATATCACCACACTATCTGCTCTGAGAACAAGATTCCTGTATGATCTCTTTACTTATAAGGAGATTGACATTTGTGGCCATATCATGCATGTCTTGAAGAAGAGCATTACAAAGCAGTATACACGAACTGTAACGCTATTCCCCTCTTTGATCATGGGATTGATTGCCAAAGCAAAGCTCAAGCTACCCAGTGGCCTCACAGTTGTTCAGAGGGACTACCCCATTGGTGGTCATACACTGACTAGGAGCACCGCACACATCAAAGGCTCCAAGACTAGTGTGCATACCATCCCACAGCCTTGTGTTGAGCAAGATGAGGGTGGAGATACAGAGGAGGAGATTGATAGGTTCACCTCGACTCCAAAGCCATTTGCACAACCATCATCTTCGGCTCCATCACAAAGCTTGAGCAAACTTGATCTATTACTAGCTAAAATGGATCAAATGTCCACAGTGCTGGATTCTCATGTACAGCACGCCGCGGACCAGTTTGCATATCTTTAAGGACAGATCACTGTGCTATCTTCACAAATACAAGACTTGTCTATGGAGCAAGGCTCGGATTCAGAGTCAGATCAGTTTTAGCCCTTTGGTTTAAAGCTTTGATACTCTAGTATTATTTCAGTATAATTTCTATAGTTTTTTTTTTTGTGATATTCTCTATGCTTTGTAGCATGCCTTGTTTGTATCCATGATGCTTTTGTAAGCTTTTAGGGTTTGTTTCTTTGCATGTTTGTAGACTTTTATGGTTTGTGCCATGCATTTGCAGTACCTTGTTTTTTCAGCCTCTTGCTTGTGTACTTAATGTTTAATGTCATACATTTTACTTCAGTACAACACTCTTGTGCCCTTGTAGGATTGTTCCTAGATGCAAATAATTCGTGTATTTCGCAATGGTTGAGTATTGGATTTGCAAATGATACTCTTCAAATGAGCTTATCATTTTGCATGTCCGGAGGTTCATTCCTCGTGTGAATGAGCATAGTGATCGCTTTTGTATAGTGATTGCTTGTTTGATCTTACCATGATCTAGTGTTTCTATTTCATTTCACTTGATCATGCTTTTATTGCTCCATATGCTTTTCAAGTTTTTTTTTTTGCATATAATAATGTTATTGTGTTGTTGTGTTTCAGGAGAATCTTGTTCATATGTTTCAAAAGCTTATCAGAATCTAGAATTAGGTGTGAGTGAGTTTTGCCTTTGTTCCCAAACTCACGTTTAAGTCTAGAGTTTGTTTTAGGGTTTTGTCACGGAATAGCCAAAGGGGGAGATTGTAAAGTTTTTATTTACAACTATGTATTTTGTTGGCTTTTATTCCATGCCAAATTTGATTGTAATCATTATCAATCGTTTATACCCTATATCTATTGTGGGATTTGTTGTAAGGGATGTGTGATAGAGAGAGAGTGTGAAGTCTCAGGCATTTGAAGGCTAAAGAATTCTCGCGGGTATGTTGCGACCTAGCTTCCTGCGAAATGAATCATGTGCCATGCACATGCTGGAATGTGAAGAGTCAGGCCAGGTGGAGATAGCTGTGTCTCGTGAGTATCTCGCGGGTAAGGCCTTCCCACGAGACACCCGCGAAGCAATTTGTTCTGCCAACCTTTATTGAATGACTCACACTTTTTGTACCTATCCTATATATACCCTCATTACCCACAAATGTTGAGGAATGCTTCAGAGAGAAAACCCTAGCCAAACACATTAGGAATTAGAGATTGTCATCCCCACCTTTCTCTATACACTTGCTTGTGGTATTTTCTCAACCCTTCCCTCTCCATTTTCACACCATTGAGAGGTTGATAGCCCAAACACTTACCACATCCTTTGAGAGTGCTGTGTGACGTTTTAGTGCTGCTGGGAAGCATTGGAAGAAGCTTGGAATGGTAGATGCAACATGGAGCTTGTTGCGGGATCCGAGGTGCTAAACAAGACACGGTTCCGAGAAGCCTTGTTGGAGTAAGAGCTTGGAGGGCTTAGGTGCATCGGGTAGATTAGGCTTGGAGGGTCTCTTGCTAACCCATGTATCCCAATTGATTGTCTAGTGGATCGATTTCCGCTTGGAGGGCGGCGGAGAGGTTTTTCGCCGAGTTCTTCAGTTTTCTCTTCGAAAACACTTCTCGGTGTTTTTTTTGTTTGCATCCTTCTTCCCTACTCTTTTATATTCTATTATACTACTGTATTGCTTAGTTTATGGATTAGAGTAACTTATTTGTTCATCTGCTCGCATTTACACTATTCCGCACTTTGTAATAAGCTAGTGTAAAATCTATCGAGCCGTAACTTTAATTGAGGGGTCTAAATAGCTCTTGTGTTTTCAACACATTTTTGAGTTTTCACAATCAAATCATTTGGTTTTGAAAAAAATCTTGATGAACCATGTGTGTACAAAAGACATCAAAATAAAGTAGTAATGTTCCTAGTGCTTTATGTTGATGATATTTTACTCATTGGAAATGATGTAGGGGTAATGTTATTTGCAAAGGTTTGGTTGTCAAGCCAATTTGACATGAAGGATTTGGGTGAGGCTAACTTTATTCTAGGGATCAAGTTTTGGCGAGATCACAAGAATAAGATGTTAGGCTTATCACAAGCTAGATATATAGATAAGGTTCTAGAACGGTTTAGCATGCAAAACTCCAAGAAAGGATTGCTTCCTTTTAGACATGGAGTTCCTCTGTCTGATGATCAAAGGCCTGAGACTAAAGAGAAAGTAGATATGATGAGACAAGTTCCTTATGCTTCTGGAGTAGGAAGTCTCATGTATGCAATGCTTTGTACTATACCAGATATTTGTTATTCAATTAGCATGACCAGCCGATATCAATCAAATCCAAGACCAAAACATTGGCATGCTGTAAAGCATATTCTTAAGTATCTACGGAGAACGAGAGATTATATGCTTGTTTACCGTTGTGAGGATTTGATTTCCATTGGCTATACAGATTTAGATTTTTAATCGGATCTAGATTTCAGAAAGTCCACATCAGGATGTGTTTTCACCTTGGGAGATGGAGCCATAACATGGAGGAGTGTCAAGCAATCTTGTATTGCGAACTCTACCATGGAAGCAGAATATGTTGCTGCTTGTGAAGCAGCAAAAGAGGCTGTATGGTTCAAGAAATTCCTTTCTGACCTTGGTGTAATGAGAATGGAACAAGTTCCCATCACATTGTTTTGCAACAATAGTGGTGCAGTTGCACAATCAAAAGATCCAAGGAATCACAAGAACGGAAAGTACATTGAGAGAAAATACCACATCATTCGAGACATCATTATTCGTGGAGATGTAGTGGTTGCAAAGATTGAAAGTGCAAATAATCTAGCAGATCCCTTTACCAAAGCCTTGCCTTAAAGGACCTTCGAGTCGCATTTGGAAGGAATGGCAGTTAGATTAGTGCACAAAAGTCTTTAGGGCAATGGGAGATTGTTGGAATTAGTGCCCTAGAATCCTATTGTAAGATGTTATGTATGATATTATATATGACATTATGTTTGACATGATGTATGACTTAATATTGTAATTAATAAAGTTGTTTTATTATTATCTAAAATAATAGTAACATGAATATTCGGATATTATCATTTAGTTCATGAGATAGAAGACCACTAGATAGAAGACCCAGTGATGTAAGACATGACATCACTCAACAGAGGAGACTCATCATAAAGGTAGACTAGGTGTTGGACCAAGGGTACCCCCAGAGCATCAGCCACTACCGTAGGAGTAATGGAATACTCTACGCCTCGTATCCAACTCTTTACTAAAGTGTTGGAATCATAGACACGGATAGAGATGTTTGAGAAGAACTCTTTAATCAGGATAGCTGGAGAAGGAGGATCAGAAACATCCAACAGAGGTAACCAGCCCTGACGCTCAAAATTTGCCCTAATGGCAGGATCAATCTCATCTAAAAGAACAAAATGCTCAGCCTAAATCTTTCTCTTAAGGTTCAGCTTTTCATAAATCTATTGGTTTTTCTCATTTGAAAACTTCTCTTGGTCAAAGGAGGGAGGGGAAGGAGTATGTGTGGGAATAGACTTACGAGCCCTAGTCTTCCTAGGCATAGTGCTAAGGAAAGGACAGAGACACATAGAGAAAACCAAAATAACATAAAAACCAAGGGCAAACTGCAAGTTAGCACAAAAAAAATATAGAACAAAAATCTATATGATGCATGAACAATTACAATGTCATGATGCATGTACTAATGCATAAAACAAAGTTCAAATTAAGTTTAATTGCACAAAATTGGCTTGATCATAGAGTTTCTAACAAAAACCCAAAAAATTTGAAAAACTACTTGAATGTTTTGAAACAGATTTGATGAATTGAGCATTACATAACACAACACACAGATTATAATGCCTAATTTCATCAAAACAACAAGCCAATTTCATCAATTTTAACTTAATTGAACAAAATCCCCAATTCGGATTCAATGCAAGCCCTTGAATTTTAATTTTTCTCGAAACCCAAAATTGATCAAATTACACTATCAATATCAAGTTTATATCATGTCCCCACAAAAACCCATTGATCAATTTCCCAAAATAAGGTTTGAATCAACAAAAATCCCAAAATATGCAAAGTCCAAAAATATCACTCAAATGCATGGATTTATGCATGAAATCATGAAAGTAAATTCAAAAGGAAGGACTAAAAGGTCTTATCGGTGTTAGGAGAGGAAAACCTTGCAAAAATTTCGAAGGAAAACGACAAAAATTGGATGATTGTGCTTTGCCGAGTCAGAGAGAGAGAAAAAGGTGTGAAAAACTTTTTGAAAAAGTGATTTGAACAAGTCAAAGCTGAGTTTTTAAAAAACCTGATTTGCGACATTCGATTGATCGAAAATCACATTCGATCGATTGAATCAATCCTAGACTTTTTAAAAGAATTGAAGCACATTTTCGATCGATCGAAAAAACAGAATGAATCGAACGAAACAAGCAGAGGCTCACAAAATTTTTTAAGAAAAAACACATTTTTTGAAAGAACAAACACTTTTTGACATAAACTCCTCAAAGCATTAGAATTAATACACAAAATGCATGAGTATAAGATGAAATGCCTTTTCAAAAACCCAAGTTTTACCCCAGTTTCTACAAAGAAAATTTCAGCCATTCTCCCTTTAAGTTTTAAAGCAAAAAAAAATGTTTTGCATAATACTCAAGTTATTTTCAAACTTGGTTGGTCAGACCAAAAACACACATAATAACATGTACAGTGTTTAGCAAAGAGTAACTTGTGTAGTGTGTGTACTAGTAAAAACTTGAGATACATATGAGGTGATATGTGAATAGAAATCAATCACAAAGTCTATAAAATTCATCACACAGAATTTAAAAGAGACTATCATCAAAAGAGTTACATCATATAACTCCCACATCTCCTAGAACAAAAGCTTGCAATCATGTAAGTTTCTTGAGTTTGGCCTCATAATTATGTTAATTGGCATCAAGCCTAATAGTACACACCAATTTTAATTATGTGAAATGGCATCAAGCCTAATAGTACACACCAATTTTAAGTATTAAGCAATTAACCGAGGCTACACCTTATATTCTTTTTGTGCATGTGCTACACTTTCTCGAGTACAAAATCTTATGATATGGACTAAGATGTTCATGATTGGCTAGTGAATAGTTGTGAGATGGTTATTTATGCATTTCTTAAAAGGATCAAGTCCGACAGTTAAATAACATGTGACTTCAAGATTAAGACAAAGTGATAAACACCATAAACATCTTTTCCACACAACATGCACTACAAAGTTTCAACTAGTCAAGTGCAATGAATAAGCTCATCAAAGCTAAACAAAGTACACAAGACATGTTATGTGTAAATAAATTGACCAACCTTGTTTTCAAAAGCCAAGAAAAATAGTGCCAAACAAATTTTTGCTTTCTCCCCTTTTTTTTTTTTCCTTTTTTTTTTTTTTTTTTTGGATTTTAAAAGAGAAAACAAATAAATCCTAGAATGAAATGCATGAATGTAATGCAATACAAGTCCTAAAAAAAAACTTAATGGTCACAGAGGAATGAGCAATGAAGCACAAGGACCATGTTAGAAAGACTCAATTAGATCGAGTCTTTTACATCCAAAACCATTTAGATGTACCATGAGCATTGGAGTTCTTATTCACATTCGAGTGATTTCCAACTCTAGGATTGGAATAAAGGTTTAACACCCTTTACCAATTCACCAATGAGTGACATAGGATCATGTGCTTGAGTCACAAGCATTTTTGGTTTGTTTGCTCTCTTAGCAGCTTGAAGCTTGTAACAGTTAGGACGAATGTGTCCAGACTTTCTACAATAATGACAAACCCAAGCAGATTTACCATGCATCTTGTCCTTAGAAAGAGTAGACTCTTTAGGTTTATACTCTTTCAAATCAACCCTAATCTTCCTAGGAGGTGAAACTTCCATAGGTTTGACAACCTCACTCACAGGGGGTTTAACAGTTTCACTCATAACCTCACTCACGGAAGGTTCAGAAGAAGATGAAGGAATATAGTTTGTGGAAGTAGGTGCAAACACAGAGATGCTTTCAACATATCCTAAACCAGATTTGTCAAAAGGATACTTTTGAACATTTAGCATTTGATCAAGTTTAGAACTAGCAGATCTAGCAACAAATAAATCATGTTCCAAAATTTTAACTTTATCAAGTAAAAGCATGTTCTCAGATTTCACATGGTTCAAAAGATCATTAGCATCAAATAATTTAACAAGCAAATTTTTCTTTTCAAGCTCAAGAGAATCAATTTTTTTCAAGCTAAGTTTAACATTCATAGCATCCTTTGCAACAACTTTGCAAAGTTTATTATAGGCCTCTTGAAGATCTGCATCTTCAGAGAGTTTTCCATCAAAAGGGTTCTCTTCAACAGATATACTTTCATTGATTACAACAGTAGTAGTGAAAGTAATGAAGTTTCCATCCTCGTCACATCCAAACTCATCATCAGAAACCTCATTATCACTAAGAGCTACAGCCGTAACTTTACCCTTAGACCTCAAGAATGTAGGACATTCAGGTTTAACATAACCATACCCTTGACAGCCAAAACACTGAGCACCCAAATAATTGTTTGAAGATTGACCAACTTTTTCTCTAGGTTTTTCAAAGTTATTAACCTTAGTGGGATCATTCTTCCTAAAGTTTCTAAGTTCAGCAATGTTTGTGCCTCTTACCTTTCTGTTGTTATTCCTAAGAAAGTTTCTAAAGTTTTTGATAAGGTAGGCATTCTCTGTAGCAGAGAGATCATCATCAAATCCACCAACCTCAACATCATCAATTGACTTAAGAGCCATTGATTTGGATTTGGTAGCTTTAGGTAGGTCAGACTCATAGGCCTAAAGAGATCCTACAAGCTCATCAACAGGGATGGAGTCCACATCCTTGCTCTCAATAATGGCAGTCACTTTGGGTCTAAAGTTTTTAGTTAAAGATCTAAGAATCTTCCTAACAATTTTAGGTTGATCATAGATTTCACTCAAATTAAAAGCAGAATTAACAATATCATTCAATTTAGCATAGAATTCATCAAAAGTTTCATCATCAGACATTCTAATGCTTTCAAATCTAGAAGTTAATTGCTGCAGCTTATTAATTTTAACTACCTTTGTGCCTTCATGCACAGTTTGTAGGATTTTCCAAGCAGTATGAGCAACTTCAATATTAGAGATTCTCTTAAATTTCTTCATGGAAACAGCATTAAAGATGACATTTATAGCTTTGCTATTGAACCTAACTGCTTCTTTTTGAAAAGTTTGCCACTCACTCACAGGAGTAGTGAGCTTCTCCCATCTGTACTCAATGGAATTCCAAACCCTCTCATCAATGGATTTCAAGAATGCTTTCATCCTTACTTTCCAATAAGCATAGTTATTTCCATCAAAGTGAAGAGGAACAACAAGAGAGTGTCCATGTTCCATGACAACAAGGGTCAAGGATCAGCTCAAAGATCAAAAGATCTAAAACAAGAGAGCTACCTGCTCTGATACCATTTAAACGGTTTTAGACCTCTTAAACCAACCAGATTAACCTAGTTAATTAGCCAAGTAATTAACTTAGTCAATTTATGCAATTCTAGGTTATCACAAATATACAATCATATCAAGAATATAAAGCAACGGAAATATAAAAGATACAATGATATGATCACACAGGAAACCACACGGCAAAACTTAGGGAGGATTTGACCTAGCTATCCTCAAGGTAAACCTGAATCCACTATGCGAAAGAATCGAAATTCATACAAAAGGACTTACAAGCTCCCCGCTTGACTTCCTAATGCTACCTACCAATGAAAGTTATTGACACGTCTACGTGCAAGTTCCGAATCCATGGACTCCTTCTTTCTTGGATTCTCCAATCAACTACAAGCACCCACGCTTGTTATTTTTTAATCTCCAATGGCAGCAACCGAGTTGATTATCAAGATGTTGGTATTATCTCTACCTTGAAAACCCTAAAATTTGTGTAAAGGAAAGCTCCTCTAGATCTTACAAGAGATTTACACAAAATAGAAAAGTATGGGCAACAACACAACGGAGCAACACTAAAAACGTGGCTAGGGTTTTGCCTTTTATACCTAGGGTAAAAACATAAAACCCAAAATGTTTAATGAGTTAGGGTTGAGTTGGAAAATTCTGTAGAAAAACATTCTGCTTGAGATTCAATTGATTGATCGAGTCGATCGATCGAGCCAGGTCGAAATGCACCAATGCATCTACAGCCTCTCGATTCCAACTTTACATGAAAAACACTACTTTGAGCAAGCCTAAACAAGACTAAACATAATATTTTGATCATGGTTTGCCAACATTACACATTAGAGTTCTAAATACATAAATTCATAAATCTTTAGAACCTAACAAATTGGATTTCATAAATATATGATGAATAACTTAAAAGGATTAAACCAAGTACTTAAGAATTAAGATGTAGTAATTTACAAAGTGGCAGTCTACTTTCATAACTTTGTATTACTACGAATATTTTATGAAGAGGTTGCATGTATAATAAGGCCTTGGGATATAATTTGTTAATAAGGCCTAGAGTGCAATTATATTTATATAGTGGTATATATCATAAATTGTGACTAAAAGTCTATCTAAATGGGAGGGGAAAAAAATCAATATGAAATTATAAGAATTTTGGTACACTATAAGTATCACTTAGACAATAACATATTTAGTTATTTTCACCATAACAATCATAATTAAAATCATATTATATAAAGTCAATGTGCATATCTTATAAAATACTAAAATGGTGTCATATATGTTGTGGCTGCATCAGATGGACACCCTAACTTTTTTTATTTTCCGTTTACTCTCCTTTCATCATGTGACGTAGTAGAAGTATACTGAACTAGTTAAAAGTTCAATCTATTATTTAATTTAAATTATATTATATAAATATTTTCTTTATTTACTATATGTTATGATTTTTCTCATAAAATTTGTATTGGCTTATGCCATGAAAAAAAGGTGTTGTAATTTCATTAATTTATTTCCTTCTATTTTTGTGGGATTTATTTGTATTGAGTTTAGTATTAAGTGATGGAGATTTGATCAAGACAGCTAAAAGTCACATGAGAAGCACATGTTGGAAGTTGAAGAGTCAAGTGCCAGCTGTGGAAGTTTTAGAGTCATGTGCTAGTTATGCCAGCTATTTTCATGACTCAGGTGACCCGCGAGTGACCCATGAATTTCACTGGTTAGATGATTTTTGAGTGTGACCTATTTGCCATCACTTATACTAAATATACTCTCATTACCCATAGAAATGGTGAGGAGCTTGTTGAGAGAAAAACTCTAAAAGAGGTTTCTACAACACACCCACCTTATTAGAGAGAGAGCTACTCATTCTTAGAGAGAAATCTTTGTAGTCTCTTCTCCTTCCCTCTTTCATTGTTATACCCATTAAGAGGAGATTTGTACCCAAACACAACCCACACCCATTTAGAGTGTTAAGAATATTTTTGAAGCTTTGGGAAGCCTTGGAAGATGCCAAGGATGGCAAATGTAATATGGATCTTGTTGTGGGATCCGGTTAGTTAGAGAAAACAAGGTTAGGCTTAACCCTATTGGAGCAAGAAGCTTGGAGGGCTTAGGTGCATCGGGTATATTAGGCTTAGAGGGTCTTTCGCTATTCATGTATCCCAACTGATTTTTTAATAAATCATTTTACCCTATGGAGGGCGGCGGAGAGGTTTTTCGACAAGTTCTTCGATTTTCTCTTCGATAACTCGTGTCAATGTTATCTTGCGTTTGCTTCTCTCTATCCCTTACTATTTGCATTTAATTACTATTGTATTGTAATTAAATTATGGTTTAGAGTAGTTTGTTTATTTGGGTATAGCTTATATTTATCATTCTGCACATATATTATTTGAATATAACCTTGTGTTGGTATTTTTGAAATTGGGAGTCTAAACATTCACTAGTGTTTTACACAACAAGTGAACTTTCACTATATATAGGATTCTTAAGTAAATCAATTGTCACACCAGCATAATACTAATGTGAAATGACAATCCAAATTTTAATTTTGCTTGCTTCTCAGATAGTTACGTTGTAGTAGTCAGGGATTATGGTGGCAAAATAGTAGAGAAAGTGGGCAATATAGTCATGTAAATTAGAACTTTTTTTTTTTTTTTGGATAACGAGTAAATTAGACTTGGTAAAAGATTAACATTTTTATTTTATAGCATTTGGCATAAAAATTTAAAATGACAACTTTTATTAGATTTTCTTGAGTTACTGGGTCTGGAGACTAATTGATGTGTATGCACAATTTATCGAGTAAAGTTTGAAGCATGTAGAGTTTATTCATTAGTTTTAGCAAATTATTGTCTTAGAGCTCATTTGGGATTTGATGCAAGCTTCAGTTTATTTGAGTTTTTAACTTCTTTTTTATACTATTCATGAGTCTCATTGCACTATTTAGCTAGTTTTTAACTTTTTTTTTTTTTTTTGCTAAAAGGAACAAGGTGGTTTTTTTTATTTTTATTTATTTATTTATTTTTTTGCAAAGCCCATATTTTATTGCTAAAGCATAAAATTTCATCACAAAAGCCTTATTGGCAATGGCAAATAGCTATCGAAGTTTTCTGAAAAGCACCATTGGGGTGGAGGGGTGTTTACAAATCAACAATTAAATAGAGCTTCATACTCACAAGCCTTTTCAACAGTTTGGGGAGGGGTAGGGAATTCAAGTTGATTGTTTTGTCTTTTTTGAGATAGTTACCGTAAGTTGCTGAGTTGAATTCATAAGTTTCTTGGTGATTCAAGCTGAGTTTGTAAGTAAAGAACCAAACAATACCATTGAGTTACAAGGTTTGTGGTCTTATGAGTATGTTTCAAAAGCATGATGTTATCATGTTTAAGTGTGACCAATTTGTTAGATTCTAAAAGTTTAGAACAATTCGCAATCGTAAACACAAACTTGTCTAGATATAGGGCGTGTTTGGATACTACTTATTTTGTTGAAAATTGAAAACATTGTAACAAAATAATTTTTAAATATGTGAATAGTACCATGGGACCCATTTTAAATGAAAGTTTTGTTTAAAAAAGAGGTTTGTGAGTCTCATGAACAGTGCATAAAACCCACTGAACAATGCATAGAGCTAGAGAAACGCACCTAAAAAAGAAAAAGAAAAAAAAAAAGGCACATGCTAGACACTGATAAGCTGAATCCAAATGGGTATATAGATTCGAAAGTCTATAAGTATAATTAGACAATGCTCAAGGTGCTGCAAGTCAGAATACAAGAACAAAGAAGTCACAGGTTCAAGAAATTTGAAACATGCCATGTTTGACCAAGCGAGATTGTGGTTCGACCGATCGAAATGCGTTTTTGCAGAATATAATTAAAGTCCATCACCCATTAAGTGATTAGGGTTTCAAATCTAATTCTTCTAATATTTAAAGAAAACCCTTAGGCACGTTTTAAGGTGGTTTTTTAGGGAGAGAGAAGAGTGTTTCTTGTGCCTCCTATTGTAGATCTAGATTTTTAATTCTCAAAACTCTTTAAAATATTCTACCAACAATATTATTTGAAAAAATTCAAGATCCAGTGTTGTAGAAGTTGCTGCCATCATTAGTCATCAAAGGTGCTAGTGATTTAAACTCTCAATGGTGGTCTTGGAGTCACAAACTGGAGAGTTTATGTTGATGATCTAAATCTTTAAGTGGAGCTCTTAGAGTCACAAACAGGGCTGTTTGTGCACAACAAATTTAGATAGAAGAGTCCATGGATTCGGAGCTATGTGTGGTTACGTGAATAAGTACTAGGAGAAGTGGCATTAGATTTAGGGAAAAGTCTATTGTAAAACTTCCATTCTATATATTGAATTTCTATCTTGAGGATTGTTTAGGTTAAATCCTCCCCAAGTTTTTTACCTTGAAACTGGACGGTTTTATTGGTTTTCTTGAGTCATCATATTGCTTGTCTTATTGACTTTTCCACACTTAGTGATATGAGTATTTTGTGTTTAACCTAGTTCTGCATAATAAACCTAAGTAAAAACATAGTTTATTAATTAGGTTAAACAATCTGAGTATACAGTGGTCTAAATAAACAAATACAATTTAATAATTTAGCCTAAATTTGGGAAACTTGTATCTTATTTGTTAAATAGATAAATATAAACAAGCATTTTCATACATTTTACAGAATATTTTTCATATAATGAACTCACACAACATGTACTTCAACATCCACTAATTTTAATTAATGTTAAAATATTATCCTATAAATAAAAATTGTACTATGTTGATGCGTATGTTACGTTAACTTTAATTATTATATTAGCTTAGAATTTTAGCAATTATTTTTACCAAATATAAGTATAATGTCCATATTATTGAAACTTGAGTTTTAAAGTAATCTTTTGAATATTTATCACTTTTATTATTTTTTTAGGGCTTATAACTCTTCTTATTAAAAAAAAAAAAAAAAGGCTTATAACTCTTATTTCTAATGTCTATTTTGTTTGTAGTTTTTAGCCCAAAGCTAAATATTTTAGCCCAAATAGAATAAAATTTCATACTTTTTAACCTAAAAATTAAGAAAATAAAAATAAAAATTTGAGCCTAAAACTAAAAAAGCAACCTACAAAAGGAATCAATTTAAGTCACAATTAATCTAAAATGGACTAAATAGAGTGAAGTGGACCAACTGGACACATGTAGACCAAGAGGACCGAATTGTACTGAACTGAACCAAATTGATTGAACTTGATCAAAGTACTATATTAATGTAGCTCAAAAATAGGAGTGTAATAATAATAAATGATATGCTTTTAACTTTTAGATATTATATAGATTCTAATGTTTGTTTGTACATTAAAACTAATTGAATTGTAGATGTAGTTGAGTTTTCTTTCTGTTAACAATAAATGAGTTTGTGTACAGATAAGTGTTCGAGCTTCTATAAGTGAGTTTCTAATTGTGTTCAATTAAATTTCCAACTTGCTCATAAATAAATAAATAAAAAATTCAAGCCTGTACTTGCAGACTTGGATGAATGGTGTCAACCCATGAAAATAAATCAATTCTAGGTTGATATAGCATCTCACAACTTCATTGTCTAGAGAGAACAAATTTTGACATGATGATGAGAATGCAAATTGTCATATTTTCTCCCTTACTGTTTAGTCTTTTATACTTATTTGGTGCCTAAATGTACTCATTATTCTTATATTTTGGTTTAGGATGCGAATGGAGGCATTAAGTGCAAAATGTAGCTAATTGGGCGATTTTGGATAATTTCAACATTGCTTCATAATCTGGCAGAACTCTCTCATTAGAGCTCCGATTGAGATTATTCAAGATACTATTGAACGCCAAGAAAAAGCTCTACAACTTTCGTGTTTTGAGTTTTTAGAGATATTGGCTGCATCAAGGTCAAAATTGGGCTTGAAGTTGTTGCACCTGCACTGCTGACGTTCTGGAATGTTCCTTTGCCTGAAATTCTAATACCAAATGTGATTTATTTTTAAAAGCTTCCAGATCTGGTGCACGTATATTCCAGCTGAAAAACAACACTATATTGAAAAATAGATTTAATCTTTCTTTTATTCTACTATATGTCATGTATATATAAGTGTGTTTAGGTCTATTGATAGAGAGCAATCATTGTGTAGCGTACTCAATAAATTAACATTATACTGAAATTAAAAAATTAAAAATTAAGAAAATAAAAGAAGAAAAGAGATATAACATCATTTTCAGATGTAAATCTATAGTTTTATAAGATTTTAAACTTTTTTTAATGATATAATGTGTTTGGGACCAAGTGTGTGTGTCAAACATCATATACCTATAATCATAAAAGCAAGTATTTCTCATAGCAAAATGTGAAAAATAACCAACAATTTTTTTTGGGGGGCAAAAACTTGTCGGGGAATGAGTCATGGGCAACCTTGTAATCATTGTGGATTTGAAAAACCTTTTCACTTCTTGGCTTGTATTTGCTCAATTGCCTTTCTCTTCTTAATTTAATAACCCTTCTTCTCTAATAACCCAGATAGCAAGCCAAAAAAAAAAAAAAAAAACACAAAAACAAAAATGGAATATGAATATGAAACTCATAAAAGAAAATGAACAAAACCTAGAAACTAAAAATTCCTAATAAAATTCAAGAAGAATTTGAACCTTTGGCTTTTTCCTTGATTTCAATGAAATCCCTTCTATATAACATTATAGCTATTTTGGTTAGGTTCAAACACCCTCTTGTTGAATTATCAAATTATTAAAAAAAATTAACCCTCTTCACTTTTTACTCAAACTTGTTTTCATGGCTCATATTTAAACAATTGTAGTAGAAAATTTTCTATTAATAGTAAAATTTGTGTACACACAAATTACAGTTTCATGTAAAGTGTACATACACATGCTCTATATCTCTAAGGAAGGAAACATCACAAACCCTTTACATATGTGGGTTAGATTTAAAACAAACTACATACATTCCAAGTCTGATAAGCCAACTCAATGGTAGAAAAATGTTCTTTATAAAATTAGATAGTAACATATTTTACAAAAGGATGCAATTCTTTGTAACTCTATCTTGCTGCTCATATTCTGCAATATACACAAAGTGATTTATCTACCTAGGTACAATGGGCAATAGCATTGGCTGTTCTTAAGCACAATTCAATACAGACAAATGAGATAGAAAAGAAAAAAAAAGTAACATAACACATACAAGAAGTACCACTATTCCAGCCCTCCAAAACTCCATAAACAAAACCCTTTCCTAGCCCAAAAATACAAAAACTTCCCTCCTTTCCCACAAATCCAAAAGGGCTGAGACCACCAATGACTCCCCACAGCAGTCAGACAAACCTCTCAAAAAAACCCGAAGAACGCATGACCAAAAACATATAAAGCTTCCTCCTTTTTCTTATTGAACCAAAAAACTTAGCAAATACAGTTCCTTTTCCCATTCACTCTCAAAAACCAACAGTACGAAACAGCAAGAACATATACAACAATGCATGCAGCAAGGCATTGGAGCAAAAGTAAAAAAGGAGATATGAACAAAAAGCAACGCAAAGAAAAGAAAAGAGAAATTAGTAGAGATGAATCAATAACATTTTCCCACTTCGTTCTTACTTTCGTTTTTTTCTTCTCTATACTCAGCTATTGATGATTTAGGAACTAATTTATGTGGGAAAACAAATCATGCCATATGAACACTATTTAGGAATTCTATCAAACTCTTGTGAGAAGCCAATAACAAATCCGGAAAAGACTTCCAGTTTGAATTCTTTCAAACTCAGGTTTATTTGCCCCCATCTAAAACAACCTTTCTAACAAAAACTTAGCAGTCTCAATTTTCAAAAGAGAAACGAATACTTGTCCCAATGAAGAAAATTTTTTGAAACAACTAGAGCTTTAGTTTCATAGGAGTATATTGTTCTCAACAAAAAATATTTTGCCAAAAAAAAAAAAAAAAGGAATCCAAAATATTTTGGGGTTTATGTGATTTGTGACTACTTGAAACCACAACAATATGAGCCAAACTATAGTATTTCCAACTACCATAGTGACTTGTTTTGTGGAAGGTACTTATTATTGCACCAAGCTCAACCTCTAAATCCTACCCTTATGTTCAATTATAAACTACATCTAATCCTAATTGGCTTTTATGTTTAGAATTATATGCAAAACTAAATCAATTAGGCTCCAAAAATAAATATATAAATTCTAATATAAAGTTAAAATTTTATGAAAAAAACATGAATTCTAATATCAAACTCCAAATAAATTATATAACATGCAACAAAGAAACCCAAAAAAGAAAAAAAGAAAAGAAGCTATAGTAGCTAAATATACAAATAAAATAGTAATTAAAAGACATTGACATGCAAAAATTAATATCTAAAACTAAAAAAGCATACCTTGCTCAAAAACATTTTTATTTTGATAAGATCAAACCTGGCTCAGAAAACCTTAAATTAAAAGAACACAATTTAAATAGATTAGTAAACCCAATGGCCAAATAAAGAAAACAAGTAAGAGGGAAAATCCTAAAATTATATTAAAAACATCACTAACCATTTTAAAAACTCCACGCGACAAAATATGGCAACCCCCCAACTCAACAACATCTTTGCCAAAGAATGCGTACCATGACACATCTCCAAACCTACAATTAAAAAAAAAAAAAAAAAAAAAAAAAACCTCCATATATAAGAAAGACATTTAATGAAATTAATTATTTCCAATGAGAAAAATACACACACTGCCTTGCATGCTTATATACATATAGGGCAGGACAATAGCTAATCATAGCCTCACTCTCAAGTCATTTTCGAATTCAAACATGTTCCAATTTTTTGTAACAAAATTAAAAATATTTTGCTAAAATCCACATCATAAAACACAAATAAGTCATTCTATCCACTACAGTGACAATTCGTGAATGCAGTATTATACAAAATATGAATGATTTTGATTCATGGGCAACTAAACAGGCCTAAGAGATGCGCCTAATGAGGGAAACATTCAAAGAAGAATCCATTATCAGGTCTAATGTTATTTGCCTTAGTCAAATAGTTCGATAGTCAATAGATTCATAATTTCTCTACAACTAAAAGTAACGGCTTATAGGTATTTATCATGAACAACTCTAGAACATGACAGAGACTAATTTTACAACAAAAGGCTTGCATTTCTTCTCAGCGTCAAAACAAAGCTTATTGTTCCAATTTGTTGTTAATTAATATTACACCGTATCATCCAAACTCACTCAAGCCCCTAACAGGTGGATTTCACACAAGTTAGGAGAAGTGTTTAGTTGGTGAATGGTTTATATGTAGGCTCTATAAAGTTAGAGGAAGCACTAAACATCATATACCTGTATTCATAAAAAGCAAGGACTTCAAGAAAATACCAGAATTGTTTTTTTAAGAGAAATACCTATTGGGGAATGAATCGTGGGCAACTCATTCCCTTCGTAGCCTAAACAAAACCTAAAAACTCTTGAATAACAATCAAATTAGGGAGGAGTAAAATAAAAATTAGATAATGATTCATAGATATAAAACCCAAATCACCCAGATTATAAACTAACCAATCAAATCTTCATTAATTTTGACCCTTTTTTCAGGTAGAGAAACCCCCTGATAGGATTAAAATCAAAAGCACATTAAATTATCAAGTAGATTATAAAGTTAGCCTAAAAAAAAAAAAACACAAAATCCCTTAGTAACAATCGGAAATTAAGCGAAAATTGAAATTAGTAAATATATCTTTGACTAAAAAAATAAAAATAGGAAGGAGGAAAACAAAAATCAGATAATAAGTCATAAATTAAAACCCAAATTGCCTAACAAAAACAACGAAATTTCCCATTTTTTAATTGAATGAAAGCAAACCCAGATTATAAATCAATTAGGATTGCCCAAATTTTGATCGCATAAACACAATAAACCTAAAAATCCTAGAATATGAAACTAAGATCAAATACCGTAAAACAAAAGACAAATAATAGAAAGATTCAGAGAGAGAGAGAGAGAGAGAGAGAGAGAGAGAGAGAGAGAGAGAGAGAGAGAGAGAGAGAGAGAGAGAGAGAGAGAGAGAGAGTAGAAACATTGTGGATTTGAAATATCTTTTCACTTTGTGGCCTGTGTTTGCTCCACTACGTTCTTGTCTAATAACCCAGATATCAGACCAAATAAATAAAAATAAAAAAACAAAATGGAATAGAACAGAGCATGAAACTGAAACTTACCGGCAACTGTGTGGAACCGGAAGATGGAGGAAGATCAGTCTAACAGTAGTGAAGAGGCCTCCCTTATGTTTTTCTTTCCAACACTCTCTGTATCTTATCAGATTTCTATCTCTGTGTTTCAAGGTCACAAATGCTCTCTATTCTTTATATATATCTCTATCTAGTCTTTTTTTTTTTTTTATTTAATATAGAGAAGTAGAGCATAGGGTTTAGGGTTTAGAAAAGTTTTTTTTTTTTTAAATATTGTGCTGACGTGGAAAATTGTAGAAGTTTCAAAAGTTTCGGTTATATATATATATATATATATAAATATATATAGTTAGGACTTTGTTTTATTTTTAATATTTTCCTTAATTAGTCAAATTTGGATATTATTATTTAGAATATTTTTAGGAGATTTTGTAGGGTTGGTAAAGGGGGAATTAACGTGTAAAAGAGGGGAGGAGAAATTAGATTAGACAGACACGCCTCCCCCCCCCCCCTCCCCCCCGTGCTCTAACTTCTCCTTTGAGTTTTCATCATAGCCCTACTTGGCTAAACTTTTATACTTGGTTAAAAGAAACTGAAGTCTCAGAATCAATAAAACTTTGAGATCTAATTTGTTTTTATTGTTCAATTTATGTTTTGAATATCAGATGTTCCTTTATGCCTATTTTTATGATTGTCTCGTTTAATTACTATGAGGCCTACTAGTTTATTATTCATTGCAATCTACTGCTAGGTTAGATATCAAATCCATAATTGTTTGGTCTCTCTAATTGATGAAGCAACCAAGATTTAATGATTTGCTGCATCAGAAATTATTAGATCTTAGTAAGAATGCTTGACTAAATTAAATGCAACTACTTGTGCTAGATTAAACCTTTAGTGCTTGTCTTGAGTTGCTTAGTAGTTAGGGTTAATTAGATTGCTTGTTTTCTAATTAATTGCGACTAAGGAGAAATAGAAAAATAGTTCCAACGGTGAATATTCAAAGTGTGAATTGATATATACTTGCATTGATGATCAGTTATAATATTCTGATGGTGGATGTTGACTTAGACCAAAGTTTGTTCTTTTGATTGATTTCGATATTTTAATTTGAATTGTTCCTTAGTTGTTTTTCTTAAAATTGATTTTGTTATACTCAACCCCCCCCCCACCCCTTCCTTGTTCATGTAGCATAAAACTAGGCTAAACACTCTCTATGGGAACGATCCTTACACCACTACATGTATTTTTAGGAGTATAGGTTTTATTTTTGGTTGTCTGTGACAGCACACCACATGAATTTTTTTTTTTTTTTTTTTTTTTTTATATATATGATAAGATTTAAACTTGTAATAGGTTGTAGCTAGCAAACAAATGCTCCACAAAATGAGATAAGATTCTAACTCCAGATCACATACTCTAATATCACAATAAATTATTGATTATTCAAAAAATTTAAATTGTTACAAAATAATGAACCTAATTATTTGACTAACATTCTAACTAATCTATTTTAACTTAAGAATAATATTCAAAACTTTGACAAAATAGTTTTAGCTAAAGAAAACAAATATATTTATAGTGATTGTAGGGGCTCCGTTTTCGGAAGGGCACCCCCGACAATAAATTTGTAGAGAGTGGGGCAAAGGGTTTGGCTCCGGCCGGCCTCTCGCCGGTCCTCCTTGAGCTTTTCCTTTTTTCTTCTCCATCTGGGGTTGCTCCTCGGCGGGCGTCCGAGGAGGCCCCCCCCTTCACGAGGGGGCTCTTTGCCTTATATATGCCCTTTGGCTCTATCCTGGCCTTACAGCTGTTGGCCATCCGGGCTACTGCTCCAGAACTTGTCCCATCAGACAGGTTCTTCACCATACTGTGGGTTGCGGCCTCCAAGGTTGCACTGTTCAGGGGTCTTGTCATCATTAATGTAGCCTGGAGGGTCTGGCAAACACATTAAGTGTGGATGTGACCACCCATTCTGGGTTTGCCCCCTACCCAGGATTAGACAGGGTGTGCCGAGGAGGGGTGTGTCCTCGGCATGGGTCCGAGAAGGGCTAAAACCCTTTGGACGACTATCCGGGACAATTTTCCTCCTCGGCTTGGGCCTTGGGCCAGCCTAAAGGTGGGCCGGGGATTCCGGGCCCACGGGCCCCACAATAGCCCCTCAAAACCCTGCTGCACGTTCCCTCGGACGGGGAGGAGGGTTTTGAAAACTTCGGCCCTTATGTTCCGGAAGGCCTTCCGCTGGCTGGTCCTTCCTCGAGTAGCTAGATCGACACTCAGACTCTTCAGCAGGTAGTCAGTTTCTCCACAGGACTAGGTCTTTGGACCATGCAGCACCTTGGCTCCGTCGTAAATGGCTAGCTACCCATAGGCTTGGGTCCAAGGACCACGCAAGACCTAGGTACAATTGCCGCCTTCAGAGTGAGTGGCTAGCTCCCCGTAGGCTTGGGTCCGAGGACCATGCAAGACCTGGGTACAATTGCTGCCTTCAGAGCGAGTGGCTAGCTCCCCGTAGGCTTGGGTCCGAGGACCATGCAAGACCTAGGTACAGTTGCTGCCCTCGATGGTAAGTGGCTAGCTCCCCATAGGCTTGAGTCTATAGACCATGCAAGACCTAGGTACAATTGCTGCCTTCAGAGCGAGTGGCTAGCTCCCCGTAGGCTTGGGTCCGAGGACCATGCAAGACCTAGGTACAGTTGCTGCCCTCGATGGTAAGTGGCTAGCTCCTCATAGGCTTGAGTCCGTAGACCATGTAAGACCTAGGTACAATTGCTGCCTTCAGAGCGAGTGGCTAGCTCCCCGTAGGCTTGGGTCCGAGGACCATGCAAGACCTAGGTACAGTTGCTGCCCTCGATGGTAAGTGGCTAGCTCCCCATAGGCTTGGGTCCTCGGACCATGCAAGACCTAGGTACAGTTGCTGCCTTCAGAGCGAGTGGCTAGCTCCTCGTAGGCTTGGGTCCGAGGACCATGCAAGACCTAGGTACAGTTGCTGCCCTCGATGGTAAGTGGCTAGCTCCCCATAGGCTTGAGTCCGTAGACCATGCAAGACCTAGGTACAATTGCTGCCTTCAGAGCGAGTGGCTAGCTCCTCGTAGGCTTGGGTCCGAGGACCATGCAAGACCTAGGTACAGTTGCTGCCCTCGCGGTTTCGCCTTCGTCCCCGAGTGTGAGGACACAGTGTTCACCTCTTTGGGCAACTCAGTCTCACATTGGATAGAAATCCCTTCCACTAACCCCTTGTAAGCTTCTGGAGCAAGAGTTAGTGTACCACCACTACACAGTTGCCTTCAATAGGAGTTCGTCCTCGGATCCAAGAGCTTTGCTTTTAGTGTGAAGATGTCCATGGGTCATTTTCTGGGAGCTGTTTTTCCTCAGGTCGGATTGTGACTTCGCACGTGGGGTTGATCTCGCCTCTGGTTCGTGTTCCCCGTCTTTCTAGTTTACGAGGCGTCGCTTGGCCTTCCGCGCTCCGTGTTTGACGCTTCGGTGCCCGTAACGCGCCTTCATTAATGCCCTCGTGAACTAACACGAATCAGGCGGTTGGCAATCCCCTTGGAATTGGGTGGGAATTAATTCCCTTTGACAATTCTCCCTTCGAATTCTGCGCGGCTCAACTCCCACCGGTTTTCGCCTTCCATAAAAGGCGTTCTGGGGGGAATGTTTCTCCTCATTTCATGAATCTTCCACCACAAACAGAAACACATACTTTCACCTCCCTGAGCCCCTTCGACACCGCCGCCAGGATTGTGACCAAAGTTAGGAGATCTGGAGTTAAGGGCCGCTGTGGCCGCAGCCCCCACTGGGCTGCCGGCGCGGCAGAGTTTAGGCGTAACACTGGCAGGGCCTTGTACGGTGGCCAGGAGGGACGTCGTTGAAGTACCTAACGTCTCTCCCCAGAGCGCACCTCCGACGAAGGGGACACGCGAACTCTCGTTATGACTGGTGCCCGAGTATTGCCATCTCCGACGGTCAATGCTCATGCAGTTTGGAGAGGGTCGAGGAAGCATCACGAGGGAGGGTGTTCCAGGGCCCCTGGGTCGGCTCCTCACTTTGTTCAAGCTTTGGCTTCAAGGCGAGCCAGCCCCCAGCCCCCCTTCCCGTGCTTTTACTATCCAGTTCTCCCATTCTCTGGACGCCAATAAAAGCACGGGTTGACACTTTCCTCATTCCTGATATTAATTCTTTGCGAGCCTCTTGCCCAGCTAGTTCTAGGATCGGTCCGTCTGGGCCTCTGATTGTAGGATTAGTTGGTAGGATTTTTTGTAAAACACGCCTGTCTGAGCCTCTGATTGTATTTGTAATTTTCTTTTATGAAATAATAAAGATTGTATTTGTAATCTTTTTATGAAATAATAAAGAACTCTCCCTTTTATTTGCTGTTGAGTCTTCTTTTCTGCTGCAGAATTTTTTCTTTCTTTTTCCTTTTTTTTTTTGTACCGCCAACTTTTGCGTAGTAACTACTTTAGAACGACCGTCGGTTGTGCCGGCCGGCGCGCTAACCCTTCCCACAGACGGCGCCAATTGTAGGGGCTCCGTTTTCGGAAGGGCACCCCCGACAATAAATTTGTAGAGAGTGGGGCAAAGGGTTTGGCTCCGGCCGGCCTCTCGCCGGTCCTCCTTGAGCTTTTCCTTTTTTCTTCTCCATCTGGGGTTGCTCCTCGGCGGGCGTCCGAGGAGGCCCCCCTTTCACGAGGGGGCTCTTTGCCTTATATATGCCCTTTGGCTCGATCCTGGCCTTACAGCTGTTGGCCATCCGGGCTACTGCTCCAGAACTTGTCCCATCAGACAGGTTCTTCACCATACTGTGGGTTGCGGCCTAGGTTGCACTGTTCAGGGGTCTTGTCATCATTAATGTAGCCTGGAGGGTCTGGCAAACACATTAAGTGTGGATGTGACCACCCATTCTGAGTTTGCCCCCTACCCAGGATTAGACAGGGTGTGCCGAGGAGGGGTGTGTCCTCGGCATTGGTCCGAGAAGGGCTAAAACTCTTTGGATGACTATCCGGGACAATTGTCCTCCTCGGCTTGGGCCTTGGGCCAGCCTAAAGGTGGGCCGGGGATTCCGGGCCCACGGGCCCCACAGTGATCTATATGGAGAAAACACACAACTTTATAGTACAACTCATAAGATCAAAGTTTTTTGTTTATTATTTTCATATTGGATATGAATTGATACTGTTTATCATACAACATCATTCAAATTATGCATATGCTTGAGCCGCAAGACGAGGAGTAAGATTGAATTCTAATGGGGTGGCTTTTAGGTTGGTAAGCCCAATTTCGAAAGCATGCAACAAGGTAGCTAATGTGAGTTGTGTAACTTGTAGAGCAAATGAAATCCCAGGGCACATTCTTCTACCACTGCCAAATGGTATCAACTCAAAATGTTGGCCCTTAACATCAACATCCTTGTGAGTTGTAAGGAATCTTTCAGGTCGAAATTCAGGCGGATCCACCCACACATTTGGGTCTTGATGGAGTTTTGAAACATTAACAATGAGTCGTGTACCTGATGGGATGTTATAGCCAGCCAAAGTACAGTCTTCCAAAGAATCATGTGGCACTAAGAGTGGCGTAGCAGGGTATAAACGCATTGTTTCTTTGAGGATAGGTTGGAGATACCCCAAATTTTTCACATCTGATTCCTTCACTTGCCTTTCTCTACCAACTTGGATATCTAATTCTTGTTGATCTTTCTTTAGAGTTTCACGGTTATTGAGAAGTAAAGAGAGAGCCCAAATCAATGTTACTGTTGTGGTGTCTGTAGCTGCTAAGATTAGGGCCTGCAAAAGTAATATAATTGGATTGTAGGGAATTAATAAATAGCCTACAGAAGTAAAGAGAGAACCCAAATTTTTCAACGTCGATGCTGTAAAGTTAAAAGATAACTCAACTGAATTTCGCAGTAATAACAATTACTAAAAAAAATAATTCAAAAGTTTCAAAACATGATCCCAACTCCACATCCACAAAGACAAGAGGGAATCAATTGTTCAATTTTATTTTTTAAGGATCCAAAATGTCGTCCTAACCTTCGACAATTTTGTCTTCTTGGGCGCTTTGGTGAATGATTTATTTAAAATGTTGATCTTGGACCAAAGATTTTGAATGGACTCATCGATCATTTATCAAATAGCTAAAGAAAAAGAAAGAAAAATCCAAAATTTGATTGTTTCTTTCAAATCTTGGGATATCACATATGAGTGACCTCTTGGTCGTTTCATAGGACTTTTTGGATATGTATTCAAAGTAGCTACTACTTTTCCACACAAAAAAAAAAAAAAAAAAAAAACTACATTTGTCAATGCATATATATATATATATATATAGATTGTCAATGCATATTTGATGTTAGAGATTGTTCACACTGTTGGGTTACATCTATGAGTGAAGTCCCACATTGAATAAAGATGAGAAGAATGAGTAGTTAATATAACATAATTAAACACATACCTATTGGGTGTAAGCCTTTTGGGTTAAAATGTGTCTCTATATATTATATTAATTACTCAAAGAAGCTCACCAAGGTGTTTCTCCCTTGTCGATGCACACCTAATCAGATGGTGAAGATTGTTCCATACTTGTCAGCCATGTTACCCAAGGTAATATGGGGTGGTTTTGACCCTCCTAGTAGGTGGAGGTGGCCAATCAAAGGCCATGCACTGCTAGCTTTCGGTGGAACTTTCCTTCTACTATCAGATTTTTGAACGCTTCTTGATATCCATAAGTATGAAAGAAAGAAGAGAAATAGGAAAAAGGTGAAAATGTTGGCTATAGAACTCATAGAAGATAGAAGTTGTGAAGGAATGTTGTAAGAGAAGGGAAAGCATATGTTTGCTATTTATGGTCACTTGGCTGCAGCAAAGGGGTTTTTATAATGTGGAATTTCTTATTTCTTTAGCATTTGTTTAGGTACACACCAATCTCAGTAGAATTTAGTGTAATGTGATATATACCATCACCATTTGAGTGAGGCTTAATATATGCATTGTATAAAGTTTACACACGCTAGTGTTTAGTTTATAAAACACTAATGTTTAACCTTAATTTATTATGACAAACTATAACTGAACGGTTTTAGACCCCTTAGACCAACTAGATTAACCTAGTTAATTAACAAAGTTGTTACTTAGTCAAATTATGCAATTCTAGGTTAAAACAATCAAATAATCATATCAATTATAAAGCAGCGGAAATATGAAGAACACAAAGATATGATCACCCAGGAAAACCAAGCTGGTAAAAAACCTGAGGAGGATTTGACCTAGCTATCCTCAATGTAAACTTGAATCCACTATGAAAGAATTGAAGTTCATACAAAAGGACTTACAAGCTTCCTGCTTGACTTCCTAATACTATCCACCAGTAGAACTTACTGACACAACCACGGGCAAGCTCCGAATCCATGGACTCCTTCTTTCTTGGATTCTTCACAAGATACAAGCACCCACGCTTGTTATTCTTTAAACTCCAATGGCAGCAACCGAGTTGTTCATCAAGGTTTTGAAGTAATCTCTACCTAGAAAACCCTAAGCTTTGTGTAAAGGAAAACTCCTCTAGATCTCACAAGAGATTTACATAAAACAGAAAAGTATGAGTAACAATACAACAAAAGCAACTTTAAAAACATGGCTAGGGTTTTTCTTTATATACCTAGGGTAAAAATAGAAAACCCAAAACTTTTAATGAGTTAGGGCTAAGCTGGAATATTTTGCAGAAAAACATTCTGCCCGAGATTCGATCGATCGAGTCTTTCTTTCGATCGATCGAGCCAGGCCGAAATGCACCAATGCATCTGCAGCCTCTCGATTCCAACTTTACATGAAAGATTCAACTTTGAGCAAGCCTAAACAAGACTTAAACATATTGTTTTGATCATGGTTTGCCAACATTACACATTAGAGTTCTAAATACATAAATTCCTAAATCTTTAGAACCTAACAATAACTCAAAAGTTAAAACCTTCAACCAGGAATTTTAGAGTTAGAGTTAGGAAAGTGGCTTTGTTTAGCTGTGTGCAATAGCTCTAGCCTCCAACTACTGCTTAACCACTGAAGTTTTTTTTTTTTTTTGGTTGTTAATACCTATCCTACTAGCCAATATGATTGGAATAATTTGACGTATCGGTCAATCAAACGATACAAAAACTCCCTTAATCATACCGGTAAAAATACCAGCGTGTATTGCATTGTACTAGACATATCAGCGAAAATGGGCCATTTTGGATGGAAAGAGGAAATCGGTTAGTACTAAGAGTTTTAAAAAAAGGTGATTATCTGTTGCTCACATTGCCACCACTTGGCCGGTCTTTAACACTAAGTCTTCGATCTATACCCCTACCTTGTCGCCTTCTTCTTCTTTCTTCTTTCTTCTTTCTTCTTTCTGCTCTCTGCTTTGCTTTCTTATTTTGTCCCCCCGAACTATTCTTTTTATTTTTGTTCTTTTTGTTGTGTGGCTGCTTTTGTTTAATTAAATTAATGTGCTAGGCTGTGTCCTACTCATTCACATGTTAAATGATTAAATTTATTATTTCATAAAAATTTAAACTTTTGAGGTAATTGATAATTTATTGCATCTGAAATCATAGTAGGTGATCTGGAGTTAGAATCTTGCCTTTTCTTGGGGAAGTATTTGTTTGCTAGCTACAACTTGTTACAGGTTTATAATAAATCTGTTAATGAGTCAAACCATATATAGAATCTGTTAAAGCTTATAATTAAAAGCCCAAATCTCACTAGTAGCGTACAAAAGACTTCATCCCAATAATTGTAGTTTCTCAGCCATGATGTACCAAATTATTTTATATATAATAATAATAAAAAAACACAAACAAAAACGCTTTAATAGTTATTTTTTTATGACAGATGGCACACAATATTAAAACTTTTTGAGTAAATCTAGTACCACAACTATATTCACAATTTTGTCATAATTTGTCTACAAAATAATTTGTGAGTGATGGAATTGTGGACCCACATAAACATATTTTTTTTTATCACTTACAACTCACCATGTAGGCAAGTTGTGACCAAAATTATGGAAATTGTTGAGCTCTTCTTGATATCCATAAGTATAAAAGTAAGAAGAGAAATAGGAAAAAGGCAAAAATGCTAGCGATAGAACTCATAGAAGATAGAAGCTGTGAAGGAATATGAAATATTGTAATAAAAGGAAGAGCGTATGTTTGCAATTTATGGTCCCTTGATTGTGGCAAAGGGGTTTTTATAATGTGACATTTCTTAGTTCTTAAACAAGTATTTGGGCGCACACTAACCTCACGCACAATTGAGTGTGATGTGACATATACCATCTCCATTTGAGTGAGGCTTTATTGATGAAAAATGCTAGATTCACATAAAGTTGAGTTGTGTTTAGTTCATGCATACTAGTGTTTAGTTTATTAAAATGCATATGTTTACCCTTTATTTATTTCGTTGAACTATAACTCAAAACTTGCAATGTTGTCCTTAATTGAAAATGACAACCATGATGGTAAGAGAACATAGGCGAGTATTGCATACTATATAATAAAAATTAAAAATTGATCCTAAAATTGTGGATGCCTCAATTTATGCCTCAATTGTGGATAACCCAATTACATACTATATATGCCTCAATTTATTAATATTTATTAAAAAATTTAATAAATTATGTTATTTTTTTATAATTTGTAATAATTTCTAAATTTTTAGTTTTAAAATTATATACTATATAATAAGAGTTGGGTTCTAAAAACCACTATTGACTCAAGTTTCAACATTCTCCCTTTGCCAAGCAGGTTAAAATTATTAAAGAAATAAATGACATAATTTTCTTATAGTTTGGGTTAGCTTCAAATTAAACTATAAATTTTTAAAATTATCATATACTATACAATAAAAGTTAAATCATAAAACTTGTGATTGTGCCATGTGGCTGTATTGTCTCTACTTCAATTGGCTAACCTTTATTAGACTTTGCTAAATTATATAATTTCCATATAGGTTGCAGTAGTTTCAAATTAAACCTTAAGTTTTATAATTTTTAATTAAAATTATTGATTATATACTATATAATAAAAAATAAAATAAAAAATTGGTCCTAAAAGCCATGGTTTAGCCAAGTAATTTTTCCTTCACCAAATATTTTAACCTTATTAAATTCTTTTGTAAATTACAAAATTTCATTATAGTTTCCGCAGGTTAGTTTCATTATTTCAAATTAAACCCTACAGTCTAAATTTTTCTAATCAAAACTATTAAAATTTTAAATAAATTCAATTCATGCTCTAGATGAGATATCGTTACTTAAAAGTAATAAAAATTCACACAAATTGTGACTAAAATCTAAATAAAAAATAAAATCAATAAGTCAAAAAATAAAATAGAAGACCTCTTGTGCACTATAATTATCATAATAAAATTAATATTATATGAACTCATGTGCAAATTGATGCATCAAATAGACACCCTTTCCCCCCCCCCCCCCCCCCCCCGGCCCTTTTTTTTTCTTTTTTTTCCTTTTTCCTTCCTTGGAGTCTCCTTACTTCGTGTGATGTATTAGTAGTATATTGAACTAGTTAAAAACTTTGTCCAACAAGGTTTGTATTCAATCTATCATTTTTATTTTTAAAAAAAATTATTTTTCTATAATAAAATTCTTGATTAAATCGTGCATCACACCAGTATAATACTAATGTGAAATGACAACCCAAATTTAGGATTATGGTGGGAAAATAGTAGAGAAAGTGGGCACATTACAGTCACAAAGATTAGACTTAATTGGCAAAAAAGCTGAGACATATTGATTATGGTGGGAAAATAGTAGAGAAAGTGGGCACGTTACAGTCACAAATATTAGACTTGGCAAAAAAGCTGAGACATGCTGACATAGATAGATGTCGCATTTCTTTTTCTTTTTTTTTGGGATGGATGAGGCTGCTGCATTTGGCATAAAATGACAATTTTTACTACATTTTTTGACTTGCTGAGTTGGGGCCTGGGGGAATCCATGAGCGTGCACAATTTATCGAATAAAGTTTGAAGAAAAAAACAAAAAAAAAAAAAACAAAAAACTAGAGAAAGAAAGGGAAAAGAGTTACAGCGACGAACTTAACAAACACTTACTCTTCTTTTCCTCAATTCCTATAGTGTGCAGGACGAAGTCAGAAGGCTCTGGGCCAAGGTAGTGAAGAGCTAGAGCTCGCGAATCGACCAGATTGTCAAAATCTTCAATCGTCCTTGCGTATTTAATGGCCACTTCAACACGTTGCCTGTATCTGCTCTTAAGTTTTGGCCGTCTCTTAACTGTGCACGAAACAACAAGCAATAAAGTTAATAATGACGAAACCTATGTAAGGAAAAAGTAAATAATAATGACGAAGTACTGGCAGAGAGAAGACGCACCTAGACTTGAGGTTCCCCACCGACAGAGCAACCTGGGGACGTCTCCCCAAAGTTCGCCAGAGGGGGTCTCCCACTCATCCCCAGAGACAAAAAAGAATTGATACTTCCAGTACCGGAACAACGAGGGCAGGCCCTTGACAATCCTAGCTTCCCTAACCCAAGGCACTAGCTCATAGTACCCATATTCCTTGGATTCTTTTAGACGATACAAGAAGGTTAACTCATTAACCCTAATCATATTCCCCTTAGTGGTGGCCAGCCATATCTCCATACAACTGACCACTATCCTCTAGGAGTTCAGCATAAGTTGCCCAGGAGCGATTTTGAAGTGGTTTAAAAGCTCCATGATGAAGGGGTGGACGGGGAATTTGAGCACACTCAGGAAGGCAGCATCGTAGAAGCACACCTCCCCGAGTGAAAAATGGCAAGCTCGTTCCTCTTTTCAAGGTAGACGAACCCTAACTCTTTTAGGAAACTGAAATCTATTGCAAAATCTGGAGAGAATCTCAACATCTAGGCTACACTTCTCCCTAAGGGCAAAGAAAGCCCTAACCTCCCGAGGGACAGAGACTACGATGTCCTCCTCCACCCCCATAAGATCGTCGCAAGGCGACAACCCTGTCTCAAGCTCACTGGATCTCACCTCAGATATTGCTCCTCACTCCATTGCTAAACCCTCGAACTAATCAATTGACTGACGTAGCAAGGGAAGCAAATCAGGCAATGCAACACTTAAACTACTACCCTCCAAAAAAAATTCAAGGTACGTGAAAACACCTAAAGAACCCCCCAAACTCGCAAAAAGGAATGAAATTGAGCAGCAAGCTATCCTAACCTTAGAGCTACTAACCATGGAAACTCAAAAAAAAAAAAAAAAAAAAAAAAAAAAAGAGGATAATCCTAAAAGCAAAAGAAAAAAAAAAAGAAAAAAAAAAGGAAATCAGAAGCCGGCACAATCTATCTATGCCATAAAAAGCAAAGGAAAAAGGGAAAGAGAAACATATCTTAAAAGAAGTGTTAGGTTCTAAGGTCTTAGGATTTTATGTATTTAGAATTCTAATTTGTAATGTTGGCAAACCATGATCAAAACATTGTATTTAGTCTTATTTAGAATTGCTCAAAGTTGGTTTAATATTGTAAAGTTGGAATCGAGTGGCTGCAGAAGTACTTGGGACTTTCGGCCTGGCTCGATCGATCGAAGAATAGACTCGATCGATCGAAAATCGCACAGGCAGAGTTTTCTGCAGAATTTCCAATTCAGCCCTACTTCATTAAACGTTTAGGGTTTTGTGTTTTTACCCTAGGTATATAAACTAAACCCTAGCCACGTTTTTGAAGGTTGTCCATATTGCTTTGTTGTTCATACATTGCTGTTTTGTGTGAATCTCTTGTGAGATCTTTGAGGAGACTTCCTTTACACAAAACTTAGGGTTTTCAAGGTAGAGATGATTTCAACATCTTGAAGATCATTATAGTTGCAACCATTGGAACTTAAAAGAAAAGCAAGCGGGGAGCTTGTAGCTGATTGAAGAATTCAAGAAAGAAGTAGTCCGTGGATTCGAAGCCTGCGCGTGGTCGTGTTAGGAAGTTTTACTGGTGGGCAGCATTAGGAAGTCGAGCGGGGAGCTTGTAGTCCTTCTGTAAGAACTTCAATTCTTTCATAGTGAATTCTGTTATGCCTTGAGGATCGGTGGGTCAAATCCTCCCCAGGTTTTTACCGAGTGGTTTCCTGGGTGATCATATCTTGTGTTATTTATTATTCCGCTACTTTATATCTTGATATGATTATTTGATTGCTTTAACCTAGAATTGCATAATTTGACTAAGTAACAACTTGGCTAATTAATCTAGGCTACGCAATCTGTGTGTTTAAGGGGTCTAAATTCCTAACAAGTGGTATCAGAGCGTGGTAGCTCTTTTTGTTTGAGATTTCTATCTCTGAGCTGATCCTTGACCCTAGTTGTCATGGAGCATGGACACTCTTTGTTTGTTCCTCCTCATTTTGATGGGAACAACTATGCTTACTGGAAAGTAAGGATGAAAGCATTCCTGAAATCCATTGATGAAAGGGTGTGGAATTCTGTTGAATACGGATAGGAGAAGCCCATTACTCCTGTGAGTGAGTGGCAAACTTCTGAAAAAGAAGCAGCAGGCTTCAATAGCAAAGCTATGAATTCCATCTTCAATGCTGTTTCTATGGAGGAATTTAAGAGGATCTCTAATGTTGAGGTTGCTTATATTGCTTGGAAAATCCTCCAAACTGTGCATGAAGGCACGAAGGCAGTTAAAATTAATAAATTGCAACAATTGACTTCTAGGTTTGAGAGTATTAGGATGTCTGATGATGAATCCTTTGATGAATTTTATGTCAAACTGAATGATATTGTCAATTCTGCTTTTAATTTGGGTGAAATCTATGATCAACCTAAAATTGTTAGGAAGATTCTTAGATCTTTAACTGAAGATTTTAGACCCAAAGTGACTGCCATTACTGAAAGCAAGGATGTGGACTCCATCCCTGTAGATGAACTTGTAGGATCTCTCCAATCTTATGAGTCTGACCTACCTAAAGTAAACAAATCCAAATCAATGGCTCTTAAGTCAGTTGATGATGTTGATGGTGGTGGATTTGATGATGATCTCTCTGCTATAGAGATTGCCTATCTTGCCAAAAACTTTAAGAATTTTCTTAGGAATACAAATAGAAAGGCAAGAGGTACCAACACTGCTGAACCTAGAAATTTTAGGAAGAATGATCCCACTAAGATAAATAATTTTGAAAAATCAAATGATAGAGGTGGTCAATCTTCTAATAATTTTTTGGGTCCTCAATGTTTTGGTTGTCAAGGGTATGGTCATATGAAATCTGAATGTCCTACATTCTTGAAGACTAAGGGTAAAGTTATGGCTGTAACCCTTAGTGATAATGAGGTTTCTAATGATGAGTCTAGGTGTGACGAGGATGGAAACTTCATTGCTTTCACAGCCACTGCTATGGTCAGTGAAAGCATATCTGCTGAAGAGAACCCTTCTGATGGGGAACTCTCTGAAGATGCAGATCTTCAAGAGGCCTATAACAAACTTTGCAAAATTACTGCAAAGGATGCTATGAAAGTTGATCTTGGCCTAAAGAAAATTGACTCTCTGGAGCTTGAAAAGAAAAATTTGCTTGTTAAACTGTTTGATGCTAATGAGCTTCTGAATAATGTTAAATCTGAGAACATGCTTTTGCTTGATAAAGTTAGAACTTTAGAACATGATTTATCTATTGCTAGATCTGCTAATTCTAAACTTGGTCACATGTTGAATGTTCAAAAGTATTCTTCGAATAAATCTGGTTTGGGATATGTTGAAAGCATCTTTGACTCTACTCCACATTCCACAAATTTTGTTCCTGCTTCTTCTTCTGAACCTTCTGCTAGTGAGGTTGTGAGTGAAACTGTCAAACCACCTGTGAGTGAGGTTGTCAAACCTGTAGAAGTTTCACCACCTAAGAAGATTAGGGTAGACTTAAGAGAATCTAAACCTAGGGAACCTACCAAATCTAAGGACAAGATGCATGGTAAACCTGCTTGGGTTTGTCATTATTGTGGTAAGTCTGGACATATTCGTCCTAATTGTTACAAGCGTCAAGCTGATAAGAGAGCAACTAAACCAAAAGTGCCTGTGCCTCAAGCACAAGACCCTATGGCACTAATTGGTAAATTGGTAAAGGTGTTAAACCTTTATTCCAATCCTGGAGTTGGGAATCACTCAAATGTGAATATGAACTCAAATGCTCGTGGTGCATCCAAAAGGTCTTGGATGCAAAAGACTCGAACTAACTGAGTCTTTCTGACATGGTCCTTGTGCTTAATTACCTTTTCCTTTGGTGACCATTGTTCTTTTGTTTCTTTTGTCTTTTTGTTGTTTTTGTTCTAGGACTTGCATTGCATTACATTTATGCATTTCATTCTAGGATGTATGTGTTTTCTCTTTTAATAAAAAAAAAAAAAAAAAAAAAGGAGAAAGCAAACATTATGTTAGACACTATTTGTCTTGATTTTTGAAAAACAAGGTTGGTCTATCTTGTGACACATATCGTGATCTGTGTACCTTGTTTAACTTTGATGAACTTTTTCATTGCACTTGACTAGTTAAAACTTTGTAGTGCATGTTGTGTGGGAAAGATGTGTTTGGTTTTTATTCCCCTTGTCTTAATCATGAAGTCATATGTTATTTAACTGTCGGACTTGATTCTTTTGAGAAAGGCATAAATAACCATCTCACCACTGTTCACTAGCCAATCATGAACACCTTAGTGCATATCATAAGATTCTGTGCTCGAGAAAGTGTAGCACATGCACAAAAAGAACATAAGGTGTAGCCTCAAAATAAATTAAAACTGGTGTGTACTATTAGGCTTAATGCCAATTCACTTAATTCAAACCGGTGTGTACTATTAGGCTGAATGCCATCTCATACAAATAAGAGGCAAAAATACAAGAAACTTACATGATTGCAAGCTTTTGTTCTAGGAGACTTTGTGATAGTCTCTTTTAAATTCTATGTGATGAATTGTGTAGACTTTGTGTTTGATTGCCATTCACATATCACCTCACATGTATCTCAAGTTTTTGCTAGTATCACACACTACACAAGTTACTCTTTGTTAAACACTGTACATACGAGTGTGTGTGTTTATGGTCTGACCAACCAAGTTTGAAAATATCTTGAGATTTGTGCACAACATTTTTTGTTGCTTAAGAAAATTCAATGGGGGAATGATTGTAAAGTGTTTTTGACACAATTTGGGTTTAAAAATTTGGGTTTTTGAAAAATCATTTCATCTCATACTCATGCATTTTGTTTTTACAATTTAATGCTTTGAGGAGTTGTTTTACAAAATTTTGGGTTGTGTTTTTCAAAACTGGATTTTTTTTAAAAAAATTTTGTGAGCCTCTGCCCATTTCGATCGATCCAGCCTGTTTTTCGATCGATCGAAAAAGTGCCTTAGATTGTTCTAAAACGACTGTCACATTCGATCGATCGAATGTAATTTTCGATCGATCGAATATCGTGAAAAAGGTTTTTAAAAGGCACTTTTCTGACTTTTTCAAAGATTCTATTCAAAACTTTTTTTCAAACCTTTCCCTCTCTCCGAGTTGGCTGGCTCCACATCCAGATTTTTTGTCGTTTTGCTCCGTTGTTTTTGAAAAATCTCTCTCTCCTCAAGCCGGTAAGACCCTTTTGCCCTTCCTTTTGATTTATTTTTCATCATTTCATGCATAAATACATGCTTTTAGGGGCGATTTTCGCACTTTGCTTTTTTGTTTTTTTCTTTTGATTCAAGCCATAATTGATGCAATTGATCATTGGGTTTTTGTGGGGACATGTTATAGACATGATTTAAATAGTTTAATTTGATCAATTTTGAGTTTGATGTGAAATTGAAAAATCTAGGGTTTACTAATTGATCCGATTTGGGGATTTTGTGAAATTGAGAAGAATTTGATGCAATTGGATTGTTGGATTGATGAAATTAAGCATTATAATCTATGTGTTGTGTTTTGTGATGCTCAATTCATCATTTGGTTTTAAAAATTTTCAATTTGTGTTAACTTTTTGGGGTTTTTGTTAAGAAAATTCCTTGCTCAAGCCAATTTTGTCAAATTAATCTCAATTGAACTTAATAGCTCACTGCATTAGTACATGCATCATGGCATTTTATCTGCTCATGCATCATATAGATTTTAATTCTATTGTTTTTTGTGATAACTTGCAGTCTGCCTTTGGTTTTGTTCTTTTTTGTTTTGTTCTTGTGGTTTTCTCTTTGTGTCTCTGTCCTTTCCTTAGCATCATGCCTAGGAAAACTAGAGCCCATAGGTCCCGTCCCTCTTCCTCTCCATCCCCTCCCGCCTTTGACCGTGAGAGGTTTCCGAGTGAGAAAAACCAAGATCTTTTTGAGAAGCTTAACCTTAAGAGGAAGATTTGGGCTGAGCGTTCTGTTGTGTTAGATGAGCTAGATCCGGCCATTAGGGCTAACTTTGAGCATCGGGGCTGGTTACCTTTGTTAGACATCTCTGATCCTCCTCCACCGTCTGCCTTGATTAGAAAGTTCTATTCGAACATCTCTATCCACGTCTATGATTCCAACACTTTGGTAAAGAGTTGGATACGAGGTGTTGGGTACACCATTACTCCTCAGGTAGTGGCTGCTGCTCTAGGGGTACCGATGGTTAGGGATCCTGTCTATCCTTATGCTGAGTCTCCCGAGCTGAGCGATGTTTTGTCTTACATCACTGGTACTTCTGTCCAGTGGGGTTCTGATCCTAGGATTACTTCTGCTGAGCTCTCCGGGTTACATTATCTTTTCTTTAGGATAGCTTGTCATTCCATCTGGCCTATTTCTCATGTGCACACCATTCCTCTTGAGAGGTGTGTATTTTTATACGCTCTTGTTACTGATGCTCCTATCAGTTTTCCCCATCTATTTCTTCGTTCTTTGAATGAGGTTTATAGGAGTTCATATTCTTCACATGCTCTTGTTCATCCTATTTTCATTCATAGGATTTTACTCCATCTTGAGCTTCGTGGCTTTCCTTCCTCTGAGCCTGTTCATGTGATTGCTCCTATCGGTGCGTCTTTTCTTAGACAGAGGGCCGCTCATCTTCGAGCTGGTTCTAAACACCCTAGGTCTGAGCCCTCTAGTAGCGTACCTCCTCCTCCCTCTTCTTCTTCTACAGGTCTTGCTAGTGAGGATATTCCTGATCCAGTTGGTGCTGATACTGCTGCTGCTGATGTTCCTTCATCTCCTTCGGCCGACTTCGATGTTCGTCGTACTTTGGAGACTGTCATGACTGTTCAGCAGGCTCATGGTCAGATTTTGGTGGACTTGCTGGATGAGATTCGTGCTCTTCGAGCTGATTTAGCTCGTCTTCATTCTCCCTCACCACCTCCTTTTGATGGCGACTCATGATTGCTCTTTGGCATTCCGTCACAAAAGGGGGGAGTGGAGTTTTGACTTGTAGAGGGTTTTTGTTGATAGGGGGAGACTTTTGTAGTTAGGGGGAGATATTGTTTTAGATTGTATCTAGATGCTTCACTTTGTATATCATTTTTGGGATATTCGTGTTAGGGGGAGTAACATTGTTTGATATACATTTATTTTTATTGATTCTTGTTGCTTTATGATTCACTGCGTATTGATTTATATTTATGACTTGTTCATTTTTATATGTCTTTATTTTGGATTGTGTGAATCTTACAAGAATGTTATACCTATTGTTTTTACTCTTTTCTGTCACACATGCGTTTATGCGTTTGTTGAGTATTTCAGGAATATACAGGTTGATTCAACTAAGCTGCTGTCTACACTTGCAACTGATGGATAGTAGTTAGGCTGAATTTGATTTTATGAGCATTACCTTTGTAAAGGGCTTTTTATTTGTAAAACTTTGAGCTGTTAATTAGGGTTTTGTCACGGATTGCCAAAGGGGGAGTTTGTTAGGTTCTAAGGTCTTAGGATTTTATGTATTTAGAACTCTAATTTGTAATGTTGGCAAACCATGATCAAAATATTGTATTTAGTCTTGTTTAGAATTGCTCAAAGTTGGTTTAATATTGTAAAGTTGGAATCGAGTGGCTGCAGAAGTACTTGGGACTTTCGGCTTGGCTCGATCGATCGAAGAATAGACTCGATCGATCGAAAATCGCACAGGTAGAGTTTTCTGTAGAATTTCCAACTCAGCCATACTTCATTAAACGTTTAGGGTTTTGTGTTTTTACCCTAGGTATATAAACTAAACCCTAGCCACGTTTTTGAAGGTTGTCCATATTGCTTTGTTGTTCATACATTGCTATTTTGTGTGAATCTCTTGTGAGATCTTTGAGGAGACTTCCTTTACACAAAACTTAGGGTTTTCAAGGTAGAGATGATTTCAACATCTTGAAGATCATTATAATTGCAACCATTGGAACTTAAAAGAAAAGCAAGCGGGGAGCTTGTAGCTGATTGAAGAATTCAAGAAAGAAGTAGTTCGTGGATTCGGAGCCTGCGTGTGGTCGTGTCAGGAAGTTTTACTGGTGGGTAGCATTAGGAAGTCGAGCGGGGAGCTTGTAGTCCTTCTGTAAGAACTTCAATTCTTTCATAGTGAATTCTGTTATGCCTTGAGGATCGGTGGGTTAAATCCTCCTCAGGTTTTTACCGAGTGGTTTCCTGGGTGATCATATCTTGTGTTATTTATTATTCCGCTGTTTTATATCTTGATATGATTATTTGATTGCTTTAACCTAGAATTGCATAATTTGACTAAGTAACAACTTGGCTAATTAATCTAGGCTACGCAATCTATGTGTTTAAGGGGTCTAAATTCCTAACAAGAAGCAACCACAGAATGCAAAAGCTTAAGGAAAATAGTAGAGTGGATTGGAGAAGAAGCACAAAGCAATGATTGAGAAAGAGTTGGAAAAAGTGAAGGGGCAAGAAGAAAGAGAGGAAGTTTAAAAAGCTAGGCACAAAAAACTAAAATTCAATGGGAAACCCAAGAGTCACACAAGTGGGGAATTAACTCCACTAGTCAGAACATGCCATATGGCCACGATGTGTGTGGCGCTGCCACTACACATTAAATGTGGAACGATACCCCAAGAACCATGTCTAGGGAGGAAACCTTTCATCTTCTGGTGGTCGTCATGACACGCCACGATGACCATAGAACCTTGGGGGCAACTAATGGGACGATGAGACCTCTTTCCTTGGACAACATCATCAAATATATTCGTCCACCTTGACACGGCATGGATGAAGGCAAGCAAGTCATTAATGAGAGGATTCAATACCTCAGACAGTTACCAACTAATTGTCAGACCATTGGAGCCTCATCAAAACTCGCATTAATATGCCCTAAGGTGTTATAGGAATAACACTAAAATCATAATTAAGGCCCCAACTGCTAGAAACTATGAAGCTATATATATCCACTCATCAGAGGCAAAGTAGGTACATAATTTTCACTAAAGTATACTCTTGTTTCTCTCCAAAAGCTTCTATACGCTAACTTTGGCATCGGAGGCGCTGTGGTAGGCACCACACCGGTGACCATCTTAGAAAAGCTTTTGTTCTACATCTACAGAAATTGTGATGAGGATTTAGCTCCATCTAGACAAACCAACTAAACTGACGATTTATGCATCATCAGTTGGTGATTTGTTTATGCTACCACACGTATTGCATGTTAATTGAATTAATTAATTAACTTGATTAATTAATTGGTTAATTTATCATAAGGAGTCAATACATCCTTGGCCTATCAAAATTTATGGATCACAATATTCTGTTCTCAAGATTTTCTATCGACAACAAGATAGGAAAGAATCCTATGTCCTAAGCATGATCGTTTTTGATAGGCCAATTATTGACCCATTGTGATTAAATTAATTAATTAATTAGTCAAGTTATTAATTAATCAATTTAGCATGTAAACGCAAGGCAACACAAACAAATCACCAATAAACTAAATATGTAGTGAAAAATAAATAATACGGTGATTTGTTTACGAATGGGAAAAAACTGACTGCAAAAATCCCATTGGGTGATTTTCAGGTCACCACTCCCGAAACGCCGATATTATCACAACAAGAGGTTACAAGTAAAGGAATCCTAAGTATCTTACAAACCTACAGTTGAACCCTTACCCAAATACCCAATTGGACTTGCTCTGAAGTGACAATTCCCCTTTTTGATGCACAACTTCCAAGTACGTGACTAACAAATGCGCAGATCGTAGTACGCGACTTAATCACCAACTAGAAGAAGATTGTTGGCTGCAAAGTTCTTCACTTCATCAACAATGAAGATCAAAAAGCACTTAGTTATAAAACCCTAAGGCGCAAAGACGCAGTTCTTTCAGAGAGAATAAGGCATTGATCACCATTTGCATATGTTCTCCTTGTATTCTCTTATGTGATGGCCTCTAAAATAAGCCTTATATCGGTCTAAGGTTGTGAGAAAAGAAACACTACACAAATACAAAAGCTTGGCCCAAAAATCAGATTTGAAAATTCTGATTTCTCGTAACCTTGATAGATACCTTGATAGATAGTATCTGTCGAGCCTCATTAAACCTTGATAGATAGCTAGGTGTCGAAGAGGTGTCGAGGGGACAGGAGCTTTCTTGATCAATCCACTAGCTGTCGAGAAGGTGTCGAGATTAAGATAAGAAACACCTTAAGAGCTCGATAGATAGCCAGCTATTGAGAGGTGCCAAGCAACTGTCAAGCTATTTGTACGCAGGTGTTGAGCTATCTATCCAGCTTTAATGAACAGCTTTTCTTCACTTGTTTCTTGGTCCAATCTTCATGACTTTAATACTAGACTTGAACAACATGTTTCTTGAAGTATTAAACACATCCTAGATCTACCCAAATACAAGTAAAGTGCGTTTTGTCAAATGATTAACCAATTACATAAAAGAATGACATATGTTTTTAACAAGTGAACCACATATGTCCTAACAATCTCTCCCTTTGGCAATCCATGACAAAACCACAACAAACAAATGAACATATGAGAGAAGTCATAAATCACTCAACTCATATTCACTTGTTGAATATAATAAAATCTATCATAACACAAACTCTTGAAAAACTTTGCAAGAAGAGAGTTTATGGCAAGTAGACTTTGACAACTTATATTTCTGAAACACTTTAAATAAAACTCATCAAGGCATCTTAGTGTAAAACAAAAATAATAAATTTCATACAAATAAAGAAACATGTGTATAAAGAAAGAAATGAAACAACATATGTAAAGGTAGGTGAAAAAAACATACATCATCATATCATATAACAAAGATAAACACAATGTATGTAAAAATGGTCATAAGACCCAAGGTACAAGAAGAAGGAGGTAAGCACTCCCCCTAACAAGATGAAACAAAACTCCCCTTTACAATGGCATGTATTTCTTCCCTTAACATGTAGAATCTTAAAAAGAAACCATATATTCTCTACAATTTCTCCCCCTTTTTGTTATGATTGACAAAGGGTACAAGAAACTTTATCTCAAGAAACATAAAGATGATCAAGAATGATCAAGGGGGTACAAAGAATCTATATAAATGCATGAATATAATGAAACAAGATGCTATGGATGACAAGATAATAGAAATATGCAAAACATGTGAAAAATAAATCTCTCAACAAAAATGTTAAGCACCTAAATCCCAAAAACACACACACACACACACACACTAAACAAGTCTAACAAATTTTATATTTCAAAAACAAGACAAAACAGTTTAGTAAGCATACATTAGCACATGTAAAAACATTGTGATGGCCAAATCACATTGTACCTGCACATGTATCAAGAGTAGCAAAGAATATTGTCTGTTGTGTGTGAAAAACATCGCAAGATTATATAAGTGTATACATGTTATGATGATTTGAGATATGAGAAAATCACTTTAACCTGCACACAATCATAACTGTTTGATAAGGACTTTCACCTTCGAGGTACATTCTATAACTCTTACATCTCCTAAAATACACGCTTATAATCATATTTAAAGCATTCTTGATCTTTTTTCTTCTTATTTTCTTTGCATATATATTTTTTTTATTTAGCATATCATGTATTAGGTTCTAAAGATTTAGGAATTTATGTATTTAAAACTCTAATGTGTAATGTTGGCAAACCATGATTAAAACATTATGTTTAGTCTTGTTTAGACTTGCTCAAAGTAGTGTCTTTCATGTAAAGTTGGAATCGAGAGGCTACAGATGCATTGGTGCATTTCGGCTTGGCTCGATCGATCGAAAGAAAGACTCGATCGATCGAATCTTGGATAGAATGTTTTTCTGCAGAATTTTCTAACTCAGCCCTAACTCATTAAACATTTTGAGTTTTCTGTTTTTACCCTAGGTATAAAAGGCAAAACCCTAGCCACGTTTTTAGAGTTGCTCCTATTATGTTGTTGCTCATACTTTTCTGTTTTGTGTAAATCTCTTGTGAGATCTAGAGGAGCTTTCCTTTACACAAAACTTAGGGTTTTCAAGGTAGAGATAGTATCAACATCTTAATGATCAACTTGGTTGCTACCATTGGAGTTTAAAGAATAACAAACATGGGTGCTTGTAGTTGATAAAAGAATCCAAGAAAGAAGGAGTCCGTGGATTCGGAACTTGTATATGGTCGTGTCAGTAAGTTCTACTGGTGGGTAGCATTAGGAAGTCAAGTGGGGAGCTTGTAAGTCCTTTTGTATGAACTTCGATTCTTTCGCATAGTGGATTCAAGTTTACCTTGAGGATAGCTATGTCAAATCCTCCCCAGGTTTTACCGTGTGGTTTCCTAGGTGATCATATCATTGTGTCTTTTATATTTCTGATACTTTTGTATTCTTGATATGATTGTATGTTTGTGATAACCTAGAATTGCATAAATTGACTAAGTTAATCACTTGGCTAATTAACTAAGTTAATCTGGTTGGTTTAAGCGATCTAAAACTATTCAAGTGGTATCAAAACGGGCAGTTCTCTTGTTGTAGGTCTTTTGATCTTTGAGCTGATCCTTGACCCCTGCTGTCATGGATTTTTGGAAAAACTTTTTGCTTATATATCAACTTGTCTATTTGTTGTCTTTGCCTCTTGTTGTTTTTGTTAAATCTTTCCTTGAGTATCTTGGTATAATCATATGTGATAAGAATTATTTATGTTATAATACTGCTTTAACTGCCTTAGAGGCATTTGATTCTTATTTTTGGTATTTAGATAGTGGTTGGTCCAAGTATATGACAGGAAACAAAGGTTTATCCAAAACACTTTTTGAAGGAAAGATTGGTACAGTCACTTTTGGAGATGGAAGCAAATCTGTGATCAGAGGCATTGAAACTGTGGATATTCCAGGATTGCTAGTGTTTGAAGATGTTTGGTATGTTGATGGACTAAAGGCCAATCTACTCAACATAACCAAATTTGTGACAATGGATTAAATGTTCTTTTCACCAAGTATGAATGTGAGATACTTGATGGAGGAGGTGACTGTATGTGTGTTGGAGTAAGGATAGCTGACAACTGTTATGGCATAACACCAAGTGTGAACAACAAGAGCTTTAGTGCAAAGATCGATCAAGTTGATTTGTGGCATCAACGGTTGGGACATGCCAATCATAAGCAATTAGAGAAGATTTCCAAATGTGAGGCAGTTATTGGTTTACCTAAATTTGAGAAGATAGATAAGTGCATTTGTGGACCATGTCAGATAGGTAAACAAGTGAAATCCAAGCATCCGTCAGTGTCGAGTGTTCAAACTTCAAGACCTTTAGAGCTATTGCACATTAATCTCATGGGTCCCACCAGAGTTCAAAGTTTGGGTGGAAAAAAGTATATTCTAGTTGTTGTGGATGACTTTACTAGATATACTTGGGTTGTACTTTTGAAAGATAAAGCTGAGGCTCCTAAGAAGATGATACATCTATGCAAGAAATTGCAGGTTGAGAAAGATACTGTGATAGTCAGAATAAGAAGTGATCATAGAAGAGAATTTGAGAATACCAAACTAGCTACTTTCTGTAATGATCAAGGCACTTATCAAGAGTTCTCTTCGCCCAAGACACCTCAACGGAATGGGATTGTGGAAAGAAAAAACAGGGTTGTTCAAGAGATGGCACGGGTTATGCTACATAACAAAAATTTGCCAAAATCCTTTTGGGGAGAAGCTATCAACACTGCTTGTCATACCCTCAACCGAGTGTATTTCAAACCTGAGTCCAAGAAAACTCCCTATGAACTCTAGAGGGGGAAGAAACTTGTTGTCAAATATTTCAGGATATTTGGTAGTGACTGTTACATTCTACGTGATAGAGAGAACCTAAAAAAGTTTGATGCAAAAATGATAAAGGATACTTTCTAGGATACTCTTCCACTAGTAGAGCTTACAGAATGTACAATCTGAGAACCAAAATAGTCATGGAATCTTCAAATGTTGTGATAAATGATGAAGTGTGTTCAGAAACACTTTCAGAAAGCACTGCTCCTGCTCAAGATAAGTCTCTAAAAGTTGATGATTCACTTCCTGCTGAGTATGTTGGGAAACATAGTGAGGAAGAGCTGTTGTTATTGAATGATACAGCTTCAGTACCATCAAGTTTAGAACCATCTACTCCGGTTCGTGAAAATCAACAAGTACAAAGTGAGCTCAGTCCTCCATCTAAACAGAAAGGTACCTCCATATTTTTAGTTAAAGGTTCATCCTCTAGAGTGAGATTGAATCATCCCTCCACTAATATATTGGGTAGTCTGAATAATAACATGAGATTGAGATCAAAAGCCTTGAATGTGATCACTCACTCATACTATCTGTCCCAATTTGAACTGAAGAAGATGGATGAAGCACTTCAAGATGCTGATTGGGTAAATTCCATGCATGAAGAACTTCATCAATTCGTTTGGAATGATGTATGAGAATTAGTTCCTAGACCAAAGAGTGTAAATGTGATTAGAATTAAGTGGATCTTTAAGAACAAGTTGGATGAACATGGACTGTGATCAGAAACAAATCAAGAATTGCTGCACAGGGGTACACACAAGTGGAAGGAATTGATTTTAATGAGACTTTTGCACCAATAGCAAGGTTAGAATCCATCCGGATACTGTTGGCCATAGCAAAGTCACCTAAACTTTAAGTTGTATCAAATGGATGTCAAGAGTGCTTTCTTGAATAGGATGCTACAAGAAGAAGTATATGTTGAACAACCAAAAGGGTTTGTTGATCCTCATAGACCGGATGATCTCTGCAATTTAAAGAGAGCCCTCTATAGGTTGAAACAAGCTCCTGGGGCTTGGTATGACAGATTGATTGCATATCTCACTGAGCATGGATTCAAAAGGGGATTTGCAGATACAAAACTCTTCATAAGAAAGGATAAGACTGGTTTTGTTGTAACTCAAATTTATATTGATGACATTATTTTTGGTGCTACTAATGATTTTCTTGCTCATTCTTTTGCAGATGAAATGAAGGCGATGTTTGAAATAAGCATGGTTGGTGAACTGACTTACTTTTTGGGATTGTAGGTAAAGCAAACGGAGTCAAGAATATACATCAATCAAGCTAAATATGCAAGAAATCTAGTTAAAAGATTTGGGCTGGACAAGGCTGCTCATGCTAGAACACGGCTGCTCATGCTAGAACACCAATGGCTGCTAATGCAAAATTAACAATTGATCCATCAGTTAAGTCTGTTGATGTTACTTTGTATAGAAGCTTGATTGGATGTCTTTTGTATTTGACTGCTAGTCGGCCTGATATCTTTTCTAGTGTTGGTGTTTGCTCTAGATTTCAGTCTAATCCTAAGGTTTCTCATTTAAATGTTGTTAAGAGAATTATTAAATATGTGAGTGGAAGTTGTGATTATGGATTATTTTATAGCAAAAAGTCAAATTTGTCTCTTGCTGGTTTTTCTGATTTTGATTGGGCTAGGAATGCTAACGATAGAAAAAGCACGACTGGGGGGTGTTTTTATGTTGGAGCCAATCTTGTGACTTGGATGAGTAAGAAGCAAAATTCTGTTTCTTTATCCACTGCTGAGGCAGAATATATTGCTGCTGGGAGTTGTTGTTCTTAGCTCCTTTGGATGAAAAACCTTTTGAGTGATTATGGGATTCCTCAAGACACCATGGTTGTCTATTTTGATAATTCTAGTGCTATAGATATATCCAAAAATCCTGTTCAGCACTCTAAGACCAAACACATTGAACTTAGGTATCACTTCATTAGGGATTTGGTTGAAAAAAAAATTGTTATTCTTGAGTATATCCCTACTGATCGTCAAAATGCTGACATCTTCACCAAACCGCTTGATGGAAGTAAGTTTGAGACACTTCGTCAAGTTATTGGTGTGCTTCGGTATCCCTAGTCTCTTTTGGCTTTCATGATCCTTGTGCTTCATTGCTCATTTCTCTGTGACCATTGTTCTTTGGTGTTTGTGTTTTTGTGTTTTTTTTTTTCTAGGACTTGCATTGCATTACATTCATGCATTTCATTATAGAATTTATTTGTTTTCTCTTTTAAAATAAAAAATAAAATAAAATAAAATAAAAAAAAGGAGAAAGCAAAAATTTGTTTGGCACTATTTTTCTTGGCTTTTGAAAACAAGGTTGGTCAATTTATTTACACATAACATGTCTTGTGTACCTTGTTTAACTTTGATGAGCTTATTTATTACACTTGAGTAGTTGAAGTTTTGTAGTGCATGTTGTGTGCAAAAAATGTTTATGGTGTTTATCACTTTGTCTTAATCTTGAAGTCACATGTTATTTAACTGTTGGACTTGATCCTTTTGAGAAAAGCATAAATAACCATTTCACCACTGTTCACTAGCCAATCATGAACACCTTAGTGCATATCATAAGATTTTGTGCTCGAGAAAGTGTAGCACATGCACAAAAAGAACATAAGGTGTAGCCTTGGTTAATTGCTTAATACTTAAAATTGGTGTGTACTATTAAGCTTGATACCATTTCACATAATTAAAATTGGTGTGTACTATAGGCTTAATGTTAATTCACATAATTATGAGGCAAAATTCAAGAAACTTACATGATTGCAAGCTTTTGTTCTAGGAAATGTGGGAGTTATATGATGTAACTCTTTTGGTGATAGTCTCTTTTAAATTTTGTGTGATGAATTTTGTAAACTTTGTGATTGATTTCTATTCACATATCACCTCACATGTATCTCAAATTTTTGTTAGTTACACACACTACACAAGTTACTCTTTGCTAAACACTGTACATGTTATTGTGTGTGTTTTTTGTCTGACCAACCAAGTTTGAAAATACCTTGAGTATTATTCAAAACTTTTTTTTTTCTTGAGAACTTAAAGGGAGAATGGCTGAAATTTTCTTTTGAGAAACTGGGATTAAAACTTGGGTTTTTGAAAAGGCATTCCATCTCATATTGATGCATTTTGTTCATCAATTCTAATGCTTTGAGGAGTTTGTGTCAAAAAGTGTTTGTTCTTTCGAAAACTGTATTTTTTTAAAAAAAATTTTGTGAGCCTCTACATGTTTCGATCGATTCATTCTGTTTTTCGATTGATCGAAAATGTGCTTCAATTCTTTTAAAAAGTCTCGGATTGAGTTAATCGATCGAATGTGATTTTTGATCAATCGAATGTCGCAAATTAGGTTTTTTAAAAACTCAGAGTTAACTTATTCAAATCACATTTTTAAAAAGTTTTTCACACCTTTTTCTCTCTCTCCGACTCGGTAAAGCACAATCATCCAATTTTTGTCGTTTTCCTCCAAAATTTTTGCAAGGTTTTCCTCTCCCAACACCGGTAAGACCTTTTTGTCATTCTTTTTGAATTTACTTTCATGATTTCATGCATAAATCCATGCATTTGAGGGATATTTTCGGACTTTTGCATATTTTGGGATTTTTCTTTCATTCAAACCTTATTTTGGGAAATTGATCAATGGGTTTTTGTGGGGACATGATATAAACTTGATATTGATAGTTTAATTTGATCAATTTTGGGTTTTGAGAAAAATTAAAATTCTAGGGCTTGCATTGAATCCAAATTGGGGATTTTGTTCAATTAGATTGAAATTGATGAAATTGGCTTGTTGTTTTGATGTAATTAGGCATTATAATCTGTGTGTTGTGTTATGTAATACTCAATTCATCAAATCTGTTTCAAAACATTCAAGTGGTTTTTCAAATTTTTTGGGTTTTTGTTAGAAACTCTATGTTTAAGCCAATTTTGTGCAATTGAACTTTGTTTTCTACATTAGTACATGCATCATGACATTGTAATTGTTCATGCATCATATAGATTTTTGTTCTATATTTTTTTTGTGCTAACTTGTAGTCTTCCCTTGGTTTTTATGTTATTTTGGTTTTCTTTGTGTATCTCTGTCCTTTCCTTAGCACTATGCCTAGGAAGACTAGGGCTCGTAGGTCTATTCCCACACCTACTCCTTCCCATCCCTCCTTTGACCGAGAGAAGTTTTCGAGTGAGAAAAACTAAGAGATTTATGAGAAGCTGAACCTTAAGAGAAAGATTTGGGCTGAGTGTTCTGTTCTTTTAGTTGAGCTTGATCCTATCCTTAGGTAAAATTTTGAGCGTTGGGGCTGGTTACCTCTGTTGGATGTTTTTGATCATCCTTATCCAGCTACCCTGATTAAAGAGTTCTTCTCGAACATTTCTATCCGTGTCTATGATTCCAACACTTTATTAAAGAGTTGGATATGAGGCGTAGAGTACTCCATTACTCCTACGACAATGGCTGATGCTTTAGGGGTATTCTTGGTCCAGCACCTAGTCTACCTTTACGATGAGTCTCCTCTGTTAAGTGACATCATGTCTTACATCACTGGGTCTTCTATCTAGTGGGGTTCTGATCCTAGAATCACCTCTGCTGAGCTATCTGAGTTGCACTATCTCCTTTTTAGGATAGCTTGTCATTCTATTTGGCCCATTTTTAATCTTCACACCATTCCTCTTGAGCGGTGTGTCTTTTTGTATGCTCTAGTGACAGATGCTCCTATCAATTTTCCTCATTTATTTCTTCATTCTTTGAACGAAGTTTATAAAAGTTCATCTTCTTCTCATGCTCTTGTTCATCCTATTTTTATTCATAGGATTTTGTTTTATCTTGATCTTGGTGGTTTCCCTTCCTCTGAGCCCGTTCATATGATTGCTCCTATAGGTGCGTCTTTTCTTAGACAGAGGGCTGCTCATCTTCAAGTTGGCTCTAAACACCCTAGGTCAAGCCTTCTAGTAGCGCACCTCCTCCTTCTTCTTCTACATGTCCTACTGGTGAGGATGTTCCTAATCTCGTTAGTGATGCTGCTATTGCTGATGTTCCTCCACCTCCTTCGGATGACTTTGATATTCATCGTACCTTGGAGACTGTCATAACCGTTCAGGCGGCTTATAGTCAGATTTTGGTGGACTTGCTTGACAAGATTTGTGCTCTACGTGCTGACGTAGCACATCTTCGTTCACCCTCACCACCTTCTTTTAATGATGGCATGTGATTGTCCTTTGGCATTCCATCCCGAAAAGCGGGAGTAGAGTTTTGACACTTTAGAGGAGTTTTTGTAGCTAGAGGGAGAGTTTTTTTTTTTTTTTTTTTTTTTTGAGGAGCTAGTGGAGATGTTAGATTGTATCTACGTGCTTCACTTTGCATATCATTGTTTTGGGGCTATTCATGTTAGAAGGAGTAACTATTTTTTGGGTGTTACATTGTTTTTAATATAGATGATTCTTGTTTCTTGTGATTCACTGCTTATTGATTTATATTTATGAGTTATTCATTGATATATGTCTTTATTATATGTTGTGTGAATCATACAAGAATGTTATACCTTTTTATTTACTGTTTTCTGTCACACATGCATTTATGCGTTTGTTGAGTATTTCAGAAATATACAGGTTGATTTAATTGAGCTGCTGTCTACACTTGCAACTGATAGATAGTAGTTAGGATTGAATTTTAGTGTCTATAAGCATTATTTTTGTAAAGGGCTTTTTACTTTGTAAACTTTGAGTTTTTAATTTGTATTTTGTCACGGATTGCCAAGGGGGGAGTTTGTTAGGTACTAAAGATTTAGGAATTTATGTATTTAGAACTCTAATGTGTAATGTTGACAAACCATGATCAAAACATTATGTTTAGTCTTGTTTACGCTTGCTCAAAGTAGTGTCTTTCATGTAAAGTTGGAATCAAGAGGCTGCAGATGCATTGGTGCATTTCGGCCTGGCTTGATCGATCGAAAGAAAGACTTGATCAATCGAATCTCGGGCAGAATTTTTTTCTATAGAATTTTCCAACTCAGCTCTAACTCATTAAACGTTTTGGGTTTTATGTTTTTACCCTAGGTATAAAAGGCAAAACCTTAGCCACATTTTTAGAGTTGCTCCTGTTATATTGTTGCTCATACTTTTCTGTTTTGTGTAAATCTCTTATGAGATCTAAAGGAGCTTTCCTTTACATAACGCTTAGGGTTTTCAAGGTAGAGATAGTATCAACATCTTAATGATCAACTCGGTTACTGCCATTAGAGCTTAAAGAATAACAAGCGTAGGTGCTTGTAGCTTATTGGAGAATCCAAGAAAGAAGGAGTCTGTAGATTCGGAGCTTACACGTGGTCGTGTCAGTAAGTTCTACTGATAAATAGCATTAGGAAGTCAAGCGGGGAGCTTGTAAGTACTTTTGTCTAAACTTTGATTCTTTCGCATAGTGGATTCAGGTTTACCTTGAGGATAGCTAGGTCAAATCATCCCCAAGTTTTACCGTGTGGTTTCCTAGGTGATCATATTATTGTGTCTTTTATATTTTCGTTGCTTTATATTCTTGATATGATTGTATGTTTGTGATAACCTAGAATTGCATAAATTGACTAAGTTAATCACTAGGCTAATTAACTAGGTTAATCTGGTTGGTTTAAGGGGTCTAAAACTATTCATCATGCATGGGCATATAAGAGAGAGAAAAGAAATACCTAAGATGTTAAGCATTTGACATTGCACTTTTACTATGCTGAAGCATACGGATATCTTTGACACTGCACTTTTGCTATGCCGAAGCATATAGATGTCATTCATAATTGGCGGGTAACAGTGGTGAGATGGTTATTTATGCCTTTCTCTTAGGATTTTCTAATCCTACCTGTCAAAAAGAGTGATATGAGTGTTAAGTCCAATAGATAACTTAATCTTACTCATCAAAAACAAGAGCTACAAAGCTCACTTGCTTAGTTGTACATAAAAATGCTCATCTAAGCTATAGATGATACAAAGTTTAGAAAATTTTGTTTCAATGGCCATCCAAGGTACACAAGTACCAATGCACACAAACATACATTGTTTTTGTAGTTTTCTGATTTTTCCTTTTTATTTTTATTTTGAAAATGAAACAAAATAAAAACTAAACAACCAAACAAAAACAGATAAACAACATAAAAGCAGAAAAAAAGATGCAAATGCATGAAGGCATGATAGAAAGGTGCAGATGCATGAAAGCATGATTCCAAAAATAGATAAGAAATCAAACAAAGAGAGTCCTACTTTAGATAGAAAGAATTAAAGCAGAGGACAAACAGAAAAGACAATCAAGTCTTAGGCTCCTTTCTCACCCACACAGCATGAGTCTTTGACCGTGAAGATGAAAGAGTACGTGTCCTAGTATGTCTACTAAAGGACATAAAAGAATTAGAATTCTCCTGCAATTGAGTTAAAAAGCTCAAAACTTTTAATAACTGTCTAAAAAAAGATGATGGAAATTTAGACCTCTTAACACACAACCAGATTGAGCAGCCTAGTTAATTAGCCAAGTTGTTACTTAGTCAAATTAAGCAATTCTAGGTTAAAACAATCAAACAATCATATCAAGAATAAATAGCAGCAGAATAATAAATAACGCAAACCGGTAAAAAACCTGGGGAGGATTTTACTCACCTATCCTCAAGGCAAACTTGAATTCACTATGAAAGAATCAAAGTTCATACAAAAGGACTTACGAGCTCCCCGCTCGACTTCCTAATGCTACCTACCAGTAGAACTTACTAACACGACTCCGTACAAGCTCCGAATCTACGGACTCCTTCTTTCTTGAATTCTTCAATTAGCTACAAGCACCCACGCTTGATATTCTTTAAGCTTCAATGGTAGCAACCAAGTTGATCATCAAGATGTTGAAGTAATCTCAATCTTGAAAACCCTAAGTTTTGTGTAAAGGAAAACTCCTCTAGATCTCACAAGAGATTTACACAAAATAACAATGTATGAGCAACAATACAACTGGAGCAACTCTAAAAACGTGGCTAGGGTTTTTTCTTATATACCTAGGGCAAAAACAGAAGACCCTAAACGTTTAATGAGTTAGGGCTGAGTTGGAAAAACTGCAGAAAACGCAATTTGGTCAACTTTCGATCAATCGAATCTATTCTTCGATCGATCGAGCCAGACCAAAATGCCCCAATGCATCTACAGTCTCTCGATTCCAACTTTACAATAATTAATCAACTTTGAGCACACTTTAACAAGACTAAACATATTGTTTTGATCATGGTTTGCCAATATTAAAAATTAGAGTTCTAAATACATAAATTCCTAAACCTTTAGAACCTAACAAAAGATGTAGGCCCTTTAGAGGAAACCTGTGACCGTTTGGACAAGTGCTTATGAGGATACAACTTAAAGCAATTAGGACGAATGTGTCCAGAAGCACCACAATGGTGACAAACATGAAGTCTAACAAAGGATTTAGATTTCATACCTTTATTACATTTCTCAGATTGGGGCACAAAGATAGTCCTTGATCCAAAAGTCGTGAAAGATAAGAGGCTGGAGGAAACAGCATATCCTAAGCCAGTCTTATCAAAACTAGGCTTTTGAGCACTCAATACCTCATCAAGCTTTGCACTAGACATCCTCTCTATTTGAGTTCTAGCTTGACTAAGTTCAACTTCAAGATTCTTGACATTCTCTTCTAATGAGGTGTTCTCCACAACAAGAGTCTCAACTAACCTTGTAATCTCATCTAATTTGACTAATAGATCAGTTTTCTTCAGTTTTTACTTCATTAAGCTCTTTTCTACAAAGATAAGAAGTCTTTTATGATTTTATAAATTCAGTGCATAGCTTATCATAGGCTTCCTGAATGGTCATCTTCTTCGGTACTTCATCATCAGAAGAATCCTCACTGTCATTAGCACTCTCCATAATCACCTTATCGGTTAAGGCAAAAAAGGCTATAACGTGACAACATTCATCCATAAAATCATCAGAAGAGTCATCCTCAGTGTCACTCCAAGTAGCAACCAACCCTTTATCTTCTGACTTCTTGGTTTTTTCCTTCATGAGGTAGTTTGGACACTTTATCCTCATATGACTAAAACCTTTGCACACATGGCATTGAATAAGGGGTTTCTCATTGTTGCCCATCCTAGAGGATTTAAATTTCCTAGGAGGTTTGCCCTTATCCTTTTTCCTAAACTGGAAAAGCTTGATAATCCCATCAGTTATGAAAGTTAGATCTTTATCCTCATCTTCACTTTCATCTTCATCTTCAAAGTCCTTAATCTCTTCCTATATACCCTTGAGAGCCAAGTTTTTACTCTTTCCACCTTTTCCCATTAAGCCTAATCTCATCTCATAGGTTTGAAGGTTCCTTACAAGCTCAATCAAAAGAATTTGATCAATATCCTTTGCTTCTTCAATGACAGTGATTTGGCATGGAATCTTTCAGGTAAGGACCTAAGGATTTTTCTAACAATCTTAGATTCTACTATACATTCTCCAAGATTGAAGGTAGAATTCACAGCATCCATGAGTTTAGCATAGAACTCATCAAAGGTCTCATCCTCCTTCATCCTTATTTCTTCAAAACTACTAGTGAGTCTTTGAAACTTCACAGTCTTTACTGCCTTGGTACCTTCATAAGTGGTCTCAAGAATGGTTCATGCTTCCTTGGCAACTTCAATGGATGATATCTTCTTAAATCCCTCATTGGTCACCCCACAAAACAAAGCATTCAAGGCCCTACTATTGAAATTTGTTGCAATGATTGTTGCATCATCCCAATCCACTGGTGCTTCCTTTGGCTTAATCCAGCCAATTTCAACAGCTTGCCATACCTATTCACCTAGAGCCTACAAAAACACTTTCATACGAACTTTCTAATATAAATAATTAGTTCCATCAAATAAATGAGAAATCAAAAGAGATTGTCCATGATCCATGACAACAGGGTTCAAAGATCACACTTAGGAAATTAATCCAATCAGAGTGAACCCGCTCTGATACCACTTGATAGGCAAAAAACGTATTAACCCCTTGTGATTAAATTAATTAATTAATTAGTCAAGTTATTAATTTATCAATTTAACATGTAAACGCGTGGCAACACAAACAAATCACCAATAAACTAAATATGTAATGGAAAATAAATAACACGGTGATTTGTTTACAAATAGGGAAAAACCTGACGGCAAAAATCCCACCAGGTGATTTTTAGGTCACCACTCTCGAAACTCCACTATTATCACAACAAGTAGTTACAAGTAAAGGAATCTCAAGTACCTTACCAACCTACAGTTGAACCCTTAACCCAATACCCAATTGGATTTGTTTTGTAGTGACAGTTCCCCCTTTTGATGCATGGCTCCCAAGTACGTGACTAATCAATACACGGATCCTAGTACGTGACTTAATCACCAACTATAAGAAGATTGTTGGCTGCAAAGTTCTTCATTTTATCAACAATGAAGATCAAGGAGCACTTGATTATAAAACCCTAAGGCGCAAAGACGCAGTAGCTTCTTTTAGAGAGAATAAGACATTGATCACCTTTTGCATATGTTCTCCTTGTATTCTCTTATGTGATGACCTCTAAAATAAGCTTTATATAGGTCTAGGATTGTGAGAAAAGAACCCTACACAAATACAAAAGCCTGGCCCAAAAATCATATCTGAAAATTCTGATTTCCCATAACCTCAATAGATACCTCGATAGATAGTATCTGTTGAGCCTCATTAAACCTCGATACATAGCTAGGTGTCGAGAAGTTGTCGAGGGGACAGGAGCTTTCTCGATCGATCCACCAGCTATCGAGAAGGTGTTGAGATTGCGATAAGAAACACCTTAAGAGCTTGATAGATTGCCAGCTGTCGAGAGGTGTCAAGTAGCTATCAAGCTATCTATCCGCAGGTGTCGAGCTATCTATCCAGCTTTAATGAACAGCTTTTCTTCACTTGTTTCTTGGTCCAATCTTCATGGCTTTAATACAAGACTTGAACAACATGTTTTTTGAAGTATTAAACACATCCTAAATCTATCCAAATACAACTAAAATGCATTTTGTCAAAGGATTAGCCAATTACATAAAAGAATAACTTATATTCTTAACAAGTGAACCACATATGTCCTAACAGTTTTTTCCTTGCAATTTTCTTCCAAGTTCTACGGTAGATGTAAAGTTTAGATAAATTACTAATGCTCACAAATCAAATAATTCATTGAAATGCTATGTTCATAATATTTTTACAACAAATTTTAAATGAGAGATTATCACTGGTGGTTATTATTAGGCAAAAATGTAAATTCCATCGGTAGTTTCGAATTGAAATCAATAACAATTTACTATCTAAAATTTATTATAAAAGTGTTGTGAAAATATTGTAATCATAATATTCTTCATTCATCAATTTATTATGTCATTTTTGCTTTTCATTTTGTTTTTTAAATTTTTTAAAACTTTGGTTCCAATTTTTGTAGGTTCCAGATAGTTCAACTGGTAAAGTTTCTGATAGTTGAATAAGAGATTTAAGGTTCAATTCTCGCCTACACTGAAAATTGATTGGTGTCTTAGTTTGATGATAAAAAACTATCATTAAAAGCAGACATCATAAGTTAAAACTATCTCTAAAAAAAAAAAAAAAAAATTTGGAAGCTGTAATTTAGGTAGAGCTAGAGTCCCTACTACCAATCAGGCATTGCTTTCAATACGAAGCGGGTTCTTGTCCACATCCCACCCAACCAGTTTAAGAAACAGATGATGACAACAATGGGAACCTACGCTGAGACGCTGAAACTATGAAGTCCAGATTTATGATTTTCTTTTGGGAAAAACTGTCACATGTTTTGTGCATCTACTCAAGTGTGTAAATGTATTGAAATCATGACGCAGTTGTTCTTTATAGAAAATTTTCCAAATGTACCATTCTCCTAATAGACTTGTGAGGCTTATATTTAAAGCAAACAATTTTTTTCTTTTTTCTTATTTTGTCTCTGATTAGATATATCATATGTCATATATGTCAATTTTTTATTTGGAAATAAATTATTAACCCACGAGGGAAGAAAGAAAACAACATTAACTAGGACAGCATAGGAGGGCCCTTTGAAAACAAGGACAGCATAGTCATGTCATGTATATGACAGCAACTTTTTAACCTACATAATTTTTGTTCCAAGTGATCAAGTGACAGGATGTGAGTGGTTGATGATAGACTGTTGCTAACGTTATTTTTAGTTTACCACTTATCACCTATTACTTTATTTTAATAACTTGTCACTTCATGATGTATCCTACCAAAAAAAAAAAAAAGAGACATTTTATTATATGTTGATTTTTTTATGATTGGTAAATTTGTTAGGATATAGATTGACGAATTTTATGACATTATAATTTGATACAATTTGTAATGTGTTATCAAAGGTCAAATTGAAATGTTCAAGATTCAACTTAGAAAATACAGCTATTGAAGAATATGAATGTCATTCAATTGATGCTCTATTGATTGAATTGGAGATTTTAGACTTTCACTCGCAGCTCAATTAATCAAAATAAGATTTTCACTAGACCTTTGTTAGTCTATCAAAAATTGGGAAAACAAAATTTAGTTCTATTATCTATTTTATTATTTAATTTTAATTAAATTAATAAAATATTGTCTTTAGTTTGCACATGATTCTTGATTAAGCCATACATTACACGAGAATAATACTAGTTTATAATATTTTTCACCATAGCTAAGTTGGCAATATTTTACTTATTCTAATTAGAATCTACCGTTAATATCATTTTTTTACCTAAACTAGTAAAACAAGATATCTACCTCGACCAATGACAACCTAAAGTAGCAATCCATGAAATTGACTAGTTAGAGATTTGAAGAAAGTACTGGACCACTTTTAACAGACTTTATTGCTATCAGCAACCAAAATTGACTAAACACGTCCTGACAAGTGATTAGTGCTCTCTTTCTAGAACAGTTTAAACTTGGCGAAAATACACTTTTGGTCCCTACATTTTGGACCGATTATCAATTTAGTCCCTAAATTGATTTCACTCCTAAGTTAGTCCCTGATTTCAGAAAATCGTTTTTATTTTGGTCCCTGCCGTCACCTCAGTAACAGAAAATATATACGTGGCAAACGGAATGCACTGTTTGCTGACTAGACGCTGATGTGGCTAATAAAATAATAATAAAAAACCACCTCAGCATGCCACGTCATCTTCTAATTTAAAAAAAATTAATTTATCAATTTAAAAAAAATTAAAAAAACATAAAAACAAAATTAAAAACATAAAAATACATAGTTTCAGATTTGAACGGGAATACACAAGAACTCAAGAACATGAACCCAGATCACAAGAACTCAAGAACACAAAATTCCTGGACATTCAACATCTTTCCCAAAAAATTTCACCAAACACTGAAAAAATTCACATCTAAAAAGCCGATGCCTAAGATTTTTATCTCAACATTTTCTTTCCACCCAAAACCAGAAATTTTATTATGAAACAATCACACACAAACCCAGCAAATTCGGCTCACAATAACAACAAACCCAACCAACCTCATAAATTTTCTTTGAACAATCATCAACATTTTCCCCAGAAAATCAAGATTTTCTTTCAAAACAAACACTAAAATAACTCACATTTAATAAACCAATGCTTAAAATACATACAAAATCCCTATCCTCCACCGAAACCTCCAACAAATCAAACCCATAAACCCAGAAAAATCATTAAATCCACATGAAAAAAGACAAACCCAGCAACAAGTGAACAGATCAGAAACCCACCGATCAAGCCACTTCAAGCCACCAATCCTGCAATCCGAAACCCACATGAACAGATCAGACCACCAATCAAAAACAATGGCGGTGACACCCTCGGCTAGCGAAGAGAACGTGTAGATGGCGAAGCTTTCCAAGCAAGCCCAGCGGTACGAGGAGATGGCGGAGTTCATGGAGAAGGTCTCGGCGGCGGTGGAGATCGAGGCGGTCACCGTCGAGGAGCGAAACCTTCTCTCCGTGGCGTACAAGAACAAGATCGGCGCAAGGCGAGCATCGTGGCGCATCATCTCCTCGATTGGGCAGAAGGAGGAGAGCCGCGGCAACGAGGACCACGTGTCCATGACGGAATCCTCAAGCTCCTTGACACCAGACTCATCCCCTCCGCCGCCACCGGTGACTCCAAGGTCTTCTACCTCAAGATGAAGGGCGAGTGAGCTCCGGCCATGGACAGTGGAGAGTGAGAGATTCATCCATTGAGCGTGAAGAGAGTGAGAGAATTTGAGATTAGAGTCTTTCAGTGTAGGGATTTATTTTAAAGTTGATGAAGTTAAAGAAAAATAAAAACAAAATTAAAAAAAAATTAAAAAGATAAAATGATTTCTGATTTTTTAAGAAATGATTTTTAAATTGATAAATTAATTTTTTTTTTAAAATTAGATGATGACATGGCATGCTGAGGTGGTTTCTTTATTATTATTTTATTAGCCACATCGGCATCTAGTAAGCAAACAGTGCATTCCGTTTGCCACGTATACATTTTCTGTTACTGAGGTGACGGCAGGGACCAAAATAAAAACGATTTTCTGAAATCAGGGACTGACTTAGGAGTGAAATCAATTTAGGGACCAAATTGATAATCGGTCCAAAATGTAGGGACCAAAAATGCATTTTCGCCTTTAAACTTTTAGTCATTTGTTTCTCTCGAGGATGTGTTTGATCGTTTGCATACAACGAAGGAAGTAGGAATTTGCCTTTGGAGTGCCATCTATCTTATTAGATGTCCCTGTAGGGACCAGACGGAGGCTTCCATTGAAATTGATGTTCAATTTTTATGTGTTATCCATATTACTAATAACAAGATTTTTTTTTTTTTTTAATATAATAGTTGAATTGGCAACATTTTACTTATTATAATATGAATTTACTATTAACATCAGTTTTTTACCTACATAAATAATTGTGAATTTGTTCATATATATAAACTATCTCATTTCCAAAATTGTAAAACTGGATATCTACATCAACCAATGAATGTCTAAACTAGTAATTAACCCATGAAATTGACTAGTTAGAAATTTGGAGAAAGTAGTGGACCACTTTTAACAAAGACTCTATTGCTATCAGTGGCTAAAATTGACAAAACGCACCCTAACAACTGATTAGTGCTCTTTTTCTAAAGCAGTTTAAACTTTTAACTAGTACTTTATCTTGAGGATGTGTTTGATCATTTGCACACAATGAAGGAAGTAGGAATTTTTCTTCAAAGCGCCTTCTATTTTATTGGATGTCCTCAAAGGGACCGAGGCTTCTATTGAGATCAATGTTAAATTTTTATATGTGTTCTCTATATATACTATTAATAATAGGATTCTTTGTTTAAGTTTCATCATCTTGCCTATTAAAATATTCTCACACAAATTCTTAAACTCTCTAAAGTATCCCTATCTTTTAGTTAAATAATTTTATATTTAAAAATGCAGAATAAGAGGAGAGGGAAGGTTGGCCATATGGTGGTAAAATTGGACATTAGTAAAGCCTATGACCGAGTGGAATGGGAATTTCTACGGCGGATTATGTTGAAGTTGGGCTTATCCGAGCAATGGGTTAACCTAGCCATGGAAACTATCCGGTCTGCATCTTACCCAGTGATCATCAGTGGCGAGCCCAAGGGATTTATTAAGCCATCACAGGGCATACGACGAGGAGACCCTCTTTCCCCGTATCTCTTTCTTTTATGTGTTGAGGGCCTATCTTCAATGTTGAGATAGGCAATAGAGACAAATCAGATGCAAGGAATACTTTCCTGTAGAGGGTAATCCATATCTCTCACCTCCTATTTGGAGATGATAGCCTCTTATTCTGCCAAGCTATATGCTAGGAATGTTAGATGCTCCTCCACATCCTAGCCCAATATGAATAAGCCTCCGGCCAAGCCATTAATAAACAAAAAACAACTTTGTTCTTTAGTCATAACACAAGCCAAGAAGTGAAGAAGGATATTCGAACAATACAAGGTGCACAGATTATGACAGAATGTGAACGGTACTTAGGGCTCCCTACGATGGGTGGTAAGTCGAAAGTGGGCACTTTTAAGAAAATTTTGGAATGAATCACTAAATGCGTAATGGGTTGGGAAGAGAAGGACATTTTGAAGGCAGGTAGGTGATTCTAATCAAAACTGTAGCCCAAGCAATTTCGACTTATTCCATGCGCATCTTCATAATACCTAAAGCGGTGTGTGATGGCATTAACTCAGTCTTGAAAAAATATTGGTGGGGCCAAACACAAAATGGGAAAAAAATCCACTGGCTCAATTAGGGGAAACTATGCTCACCTAAGAATAAAGGAGGGATGCGTTTTCAGGACCTTATTGCTTTTAACTTAGCTATGCTCACAGAGCAAGCCTGTCGTCTCATCTAGGGAACACACTTGCTATTCTATCGAGTGTATAAGGCTCATTACTTTCCTACATGTTCATTTATGGAGGCTGAGTTGAGAAGTAACCCCTCGTACATTTAGCAAAGTTTATTGCAAGTGAGGGAGCTTATAAGGGAAGGCTCTACATGGTGAATAGGTGATGGTGAAACTGTGGGGGTAGCTAGCCACAAATGGCTTCCTCAACCCCCTATCTTTCGACCTGAAGTGGATCAATCCCTGAAGGTGAGTAGTCTTTTTAACTTGAGCACTCGCCAATGGGATAGAGCTCTTCTCCATTTCGTGTTCATTGCCTCCACAAGAGATGCAGTCCTTGGGATAAAATTGGGCAACTCAGGAGGCCGAGACAAGCTATGTTGGATGGAGACTAAGCACAGAAACTTCGCTGTTAAATCTACATATCATGTTGCAGTTAGAATGGCCAAGCCTCTCGATGGTGAACATTCCCTAGCTGGCCAAGATTGCAAGCTGTGGACAAAGCTTTAGGCGTTGAATACTCCACCAAAGTTTCGAAATTTTGTATGGCGAGCTTGTTCCAATATCCTTCCAAATAGAGCCAATCTTCTCTGTTGTAAAATCCAAGTTGATTCAATATGCAACATCTGTGGCCAACATGATGAAATGATAGTCCATATTTTATGGGAGTGCCCCCTAGCGCAGAACGTTTGGTCTCTGGTCAAAGGTAAGTTGTAGAAATGTAGTGCTAATGCTTCGAACTTCTACCTCCTGGTTTGTCACGCAGTTGATTGACTTGATAAGGAGGAACTAGAAACTTGGGTGATGCTTTCTGGGGCTTTGTGGAATGTGAGGAACATATACCACTTTGAGAGCTTACAGTCCCACCCCACTGCAATCCTTCAAGGAGCCACATCCTTGCTGGATGATTACCAGCGACTATCTGTGTGTCTCCCAATCGATGAACACGTTCGTCTGTAGTTTAGTTTGTTTTGCATGTTTAGTAACTTCTTCTTTGGGTCTGCTAGCCACTGTAGTTTGGCATTTTCTATGTATGGTAGATCCCTTTGGTTTTTTTACTTTGTATTTTTTTTTTTCAATATTAGTATACTTCTATCGCTTTTCTTAAAAAAAAAAAATTTTAAAAAAAAAAAAACAAATCAAAACAAAAACAAAAAACGCAAACTGGTTAAAAGGGTAATTTATTTATTTATTTTTTAATTCCTAAATTTTAGGTTTTTTCCTTTATCTTCTCCAATCTAAATTACCACATTTTATTTTAAATTCAAATTTACAAACTTTTATCAACAGTCACGTAGAGAAAAATCCTAAAAATTAGGACACTATCTTTATCTCACTTTTAAACATTATAAAATCATGAGTTTCTATTTCAAATAATTTCTTCCATTCATATTAGCCACTAACTCATGTACAAATAACTAATTAGAAGAAAAAAAAAAACTTATATAGAGAAAAATCATAACAATTAGGACACTATCTCTATCTTACTTTTAAACATTATGATACCTAAAATAAAAAATAAAAAATAAACTCATCACAAATACAAAGTGCGTGTGATGAGGCTAATATATAATAATAGTATACAAAAGAATTATGTTTATGATAGAACTATATCATACATTAATATAGCAAATAAGTGTGTATCAAATTTATTAATTATGTTCTAAGTTTAAGAAACATATTAGAAAGTTATACCAAGTAAGTATAAAACTGTTGCTAGCTTACTGTAGCTTACTTCATTTTAGAGAACTAAAAAAATTGAATATCAAATTTATACTAAATTTCTCTTCAATTTCTCTTTCAATGTGGACAACCAAACTATCTATAGAATTTTCTCAAAAAAAAAAATTATCTATAGAAAACTCGTCCAAAGGTATATTACTTTAAAAAATGTTAACACCTTTTCTTCTAAATAATGCATCAATAGTTATTAACACCTTTTCTTCTAAATAATGCATCAATAGTTATTAACTTGTATGTTTTTAGACCCCTTAAAACACAAATTGTTTAACCTAGTTATTTAGCCAAGTGATTACTTAGATAAATTATACAGATCTAGGTTAATACAAGTAAATCATATCATGTAAATAATGTGGAAATATAAAGAACACAATGATATGATAACCCAGGAAAACCAAACTAGTAAAAAACATGGGAATGATTTAATCTAGTTATCCTTAAGGGATAATAGATTCACTATGAAAGAATTAAAGTTTTACAATAAGATTTAGACCACTAGCAACCTATTGCTACCTCAAGTAGAAAACTTACTACCATGATCACATGATAGCTCCGAGTCCATGGACTACTTCTTTCCTTGATCCATAGCAACCACAAGTTCTCCCACTTGTGACTTAGAGACTCCACTCAAAGGTTTCTTTAAGCTCTTGAAACAGGAACTGAAGAGATCACCAAGTTCTCGACATCAATCTTGATCTTGATAACCCAAAATGTGTATGAAGGTAAACAACTCTAAATCAGAAGAGATTCACACACACAACATATCAACAACCTCTAAAACATGGCTAGGGTTTTCCTTTTATACTTGAAGCAAACATAAAACCCTACACATCATATGAGCTTGGGCTGAGTTGAAAATTCTATAGAAAAAACAAGCTGCACGATGTTTGATTGATTGAGTCTAATTTTCAATCGATCAAGCCTTGCAGATTTATTCCAGTAAATTCTGCAATCACTCGATTCCAACTTTACACATAAACACACTTTGAGCAGCCTAAATCTAAACTCTGAGTTTTGATCATGGTTTGCCAACACATTACACATTGAAGTTCTAATACATTTAGTTTCTAAAGTCTTAGAACCTAACAAACTCCCCATTTGTTAATCCGTGACAAAACCCATAAACATTTTTCAATCGATCAAGCCTTGCAGATTTAGTCCAGTAAATTCTACAATCACTTGATTCCAACTTTACACATAAACAAACTTTGAGTAGCCTAAATCTAAACTCTAAGTTTTGATCATGGTTTGCCAACACATTAAACATTAAAGTTCTAATACATTTAGTTCCTAAAGTCTTAGAACCTAACAAACTCCCCCTTTGGCAATCCGTGACAAAACCCATAAAAAAATTGAAATGCTCAAAGTTACAAACAGCCCATTAAACATTAAACAGCCCAAAAACAATTCACCTAACTACTATCTATCAATTGCCAGTGTAGACAACAGCACAACTGAATAAACCTGTATATTCCTGAAACACTTAACAAACACATAAACACATGTGTGAAAAATACAAGTAAAACAAAATAAATTCTTGAGTTCACAAAACAGAAAACAAAAGAAATATATCATGAATAACCTTATAATATAAATCAATAACCAATGTAGCACATGTGAAACAAGAAACAACAACAGAAACAAAAACATAAAACAAAGTGCCTTCCCCTAACATATACAACCCATAAGAATAAATACTTCATGAGCCAAAATAAAAAGAAAATACATAAAGCTCCTAGATATACAATCTAAAGCTCCAAAGCTCCAAAAATATCAAAATCTCCCTCTGACTCCATCAATATGTACTCCTCCTTTTTGTGACAAATTGCCAAAGGGCAATCAAGGCTCATCATCAAAAGGAGGTGGTCGAGTAGATCGGCAAATACTTGCCAAATCAACATGCAAAGCTTAAAGCTCCGTGAGCACATCCACCGAAAGCTGTCCATGTGCCGTCAGAATGGTCATGATAGTATCCAATATACTCCGAATGGATGAAACACCCGAAGAAGTAGGTGGAGGACCAACAGTGGCTGTGGGATCGACATAAGCCTTAGCAGTAGGGTCACTTAAAGAAGGAGGTTGAGATGCAGCACTTGTGGAAGACTCAACTCTAAAGTGTTTAGAGCTAGCTCTCATTTGAGCTGCTCTTTGCCTAAAGAAGGTGGCACTTATGCGAGCTATAATATGTACGGGCTTAGACGCGGGAAAATCCTTTAAACCTAGGTGTAACAAAATCCTATGAATAAAAACAAGGAAGAAAAGACCATGTGCTGTAGAACTACTCCTATGAACCTCAACCAAGGAATGAATGAAAAGAATAGGAAGGTTATAGGAGCATCAGTCACAAGGGCATACAAAAATGTACATCTCTTAATAGGAATGGTGTGCAAGTGAGAAATAGGCCAGATAGAATGACAAGAAATCTGGAAAAACAAATAATGGATCTTAATAAGCTTATGAAAGGTGATACAAGGATCAGTACCCCACTAAGTGAGAAATAGGCCAGATAAAATGAAAAAAAAATCTGGAAAAACAAATAATGGATCTTAATAAGCTTATGAAAGGTGATACAAGGATCAGTACCCCACTAAATGGAAGTACTGATGAGATATGACATAATGTCATCAAGAGGAGGGGTCTCCGAATAAGGGTAGACAAGCTGTCGTACGAAAGGTACCCCAAGAGTAGAGGCCACTACTGAAGGAATAATGACATACTCTTCACCCCTTATCCAACTCATCACATACTGGACATTGGAATCATCAGAGTGGACAAAGAGGTTCGGGTAGAACTCTCTAATCAAGGCAGCCGGAGTAGGATAAGAAATATCCAACAAAGGTAACTAACCCCTACGCTCAAAGTTCCTCCTAATCTCTAGATCTAACTCATCTAAAATGACCTTTCTCTCAGCCCAAACAGACCTAAATATGATTAGCTTCTCATATGTTTCTTGGTTTTTCTCAAACCTAAACCTATTACTATTAAAGGCTGGGGTAGAGTTGGAAGTGGTTTTCTTGTTGGCTCTAGTCTTCCTAACCATGATGCTAAGGGTTGGAAAAGAAAGACACAAACAAAAACCAAAGAAAGAAAACAAAACAATGGGTAGACTGTATTAGACAAGGTTAGAGAGAAAAAAAGAAAATAACAATCTATATGATGCATGACATGAATGAACAAATGATGCATGCTCTAATGCATTGAAAACTATTCAATTTTACTTTATAAACCAACAATTGAGTTGAACATAGAGTTTTAGAACAAAAACCCCAAATTTTGAAAAACCCAATTTCAAAAGTCCCCACAACTCGATCAATTTATTATTACACAAGTTAGATAACATTATATAATGACATAATAAATCAATAACACAAGTCAATTTCATTAAATTTAGCCCAATTGAACAAAATCCCCAATTTCATGTAGTTTCAAGCCCTAGAATTTCAAAATTTTCCCAAATCAAAAATTTAATCAAATTAAAGTATGAGAATCATGTTAATATTGTCTAGATACAAAAACCCAATGATCAAATGTGAAAGAAAACAACTTAATAATCAAAAACCCCAAAAAGCTTAGGTTTGAAAATTTCAACAAAAATGCATGAAAATTGTGAAGAAACTGAAAAGAAGGGGTAAAAAGGTCTTACCTGCACTTAAAGACAAAGAAACTTGAGTAAAATTAGGAAGAAAACGACAAAATAGGCTCAGATTGGATCGGTCGAGCAAGAACAGTGAGAGAGCTTTTGAAAAGATTTGAAAGGTGTGGAGAATGAGAGAAAAACCTTTTTAAAAACTCACTGACCGATTTTTTATCAGTCAAAAATTAAACTCGATCAATTGAAAAGCAACTTTGATCGATCCAGCACCAATCGAGTGCCGATCGAGCCAGGCAGATTGTAACCAAAGTTTTTATTGCATTTCCGATCGATCAAGCAACAAGTTCAATTGATCGAAAATTTGGAAAAATAAGATTTTTGAAAAACAGATAGTAAACACATTTTCTATTAAAATCAAGGAACATTTAATCTTGGATGGCCACAACAAGGATCACACACAATATCATGTACTAAGTTTAGCAAGGAATAACTTGTGTAATGTGTGCAACTAGCAATAGCATGAGATACATGTGACGTAATGAGTAAATAGTGATCAATCACAATTTCTACAAAATTCATCACATAAGTTTGAAAGTGACAATCACCGAAAGAGTTACATCATATAACTCTCACATCTCCTAGAAAACGAGCTTACAATCATGTAAGTTTCTTGATTTGTCTCTTAAGTCATAATGTACACACCAATTTTATTTCAATTTGAATTTATTATAGCTCAATAATGTACACACCAATTTTATTATTTAAACCAAGGCTACACCTTATGTTCCTTTTGTGCATGTGCTACACTTTCTCGAGCACAAAATCATATGATATGCACTAAGGTATTCATGATTGACTAGTAAACAATGGTGAGATGGTTATTTATGCATTTCTCTTAGGATTTTTTAGTCCTTAGAATCAAAAACATGTGACTTCAAGATTAAGATCATGCGATCAAAAACTATAAACAACTCCCACACAACATGCACTACAAAGATAAAACTAGTAAAGTGCAGTAAAATAAGCTTATCCAAGATAAACAAGGTATGTAAACATGAAATGCGTATGAAGGTAACCCTAAATGTGTATGAAGGTAAACACCTCTAGATCTCATAAGAGATTCACACACACAACATATCAACAACCTCTAAAACGTGGCTAGGGTTTTTTCCTTTTATACTTGAAACAAAACATAAAACCCTACACGTCATATGGGCTTGGGTTGAGTTGGAAATTCTATAGAAAAAACAATCTGCATGAGGTTCAATTGATCGAGTCTAATTTTCGATCAATTGAGCCTTGCAGATTTAGTCCAGTAAATTCTACAATCATTCGATTCTAACTTTACACATAAGCACACTTTGAGCAACCTAAATCTAGACTCTAAGTTTTGATCATGGTTTTCCAACACATTACACATTGAAGATCTAATACTTTTAGTTCCTAAAGTCTTAGAACCTAACATTACTAATAACAGGATTTCCTTAATTGAGTTTCAATATTTTGCATACCAAAATACTCTCAAATTCATATGTTTAAAAGGTTTAAATAGTATGGTTAGATAGGTAAAAGTACTAATTTCAACACTCCTAAACTTGAGATAAATTTAAAAAACAAGTTTTTTGCCTCTATTTCTCTCTCACATAAGTTTAGCTAGCTTATTTTAATTCAATGATAATCCTTTATTCATATTTCTTAAAATTAGGCACTTCCATCTCTACCCTAAAATCAAACATAAATAAATATCTCTCTTCCTTTGTTTAATCTTTATATATATATATATATATATATATATATGTATGTATGTATGTATGTATGTATGTATGTATGTATGTATCTTTTTTTTTTCTCGGATGAAGGAATAGTCATTTCTTACAATTAATGCTTTTTTTTTTTTTTTTTTATCGTTTTATTGCTCATATGATTTTGATTGTCTTATATGATTTTAAGTTGCATCTTTCTCTTTTACTTTTTTGAAAAAAATTTGACACTAAACCAAAAAAAATAAATAAAGTCTTAGTTCACACTTGAAGCGTGTGTGGTGAGGTTAGTGTGTGTATCTTAAACAAAGGGAAATCAATTAAAATTTAATGATTAGGAGATTAACAAATTTTGGGAGAAAATAGAGAACAATTAAGGAGAATTACAAAATTTATGTATAGTACCGTAGGTGCTGTTTTTTGGATTCCATTCTTAAGATTCTACCATATGGCTACTTAACTAAAAAATACACTTTTATTCCATGAGAAAAAAGTCATATGGTAGGATTTTAAGAGGGGAATTTAAGGAACAACACCTAAGTACTGTACCTACGTCTTTCCCTAAGGAGAAACTTATGTATCCCTGCTATGATTTAATCTGGTAGAATTGTATTGTTGTGTGAAAGATGTGTAATGGATCTCCACCACTGGTCACAACTTTCAAAAGGGAAGTATTAAAAAAATAAATAAAAATAACTATCTCTGAACTTAATCTCCTAAGCAGAATATAAAAACTAGTGGATTTTTGTTTTGTTTTTGGATTGAGTCAAAATAGAACCAGGTCACTTTACTCTTATTTAATTTAATTTAATTTCATATTTTAATTGAGCAAAAAGTTAGAATTTGGAGCAAGATTGTGCATGGTGAGACCATTATAAAAGAATATTCAAATTAAGAGAAAATTAGCCAGACATGTGAGTTCCAAATATTAAAAATTCTTTTCATATATGCTAACATATATACAAGTTATTTTTTTAAAATGGTAGAAATTAGTGGGGCCATGAGTGTCACTGACACAATATGCATATACAATGCAGATTGTATGATAGACATAATTTAATTTAATTTTCAAATGAGCATGTCATTCTTCCCAATTGAGATTAGGTTACAAATTATGTAAAATCGAGATTCATAGTAAATGTGATTGTCAAAAGAGTGATATAGACGTCATGCATGAATACAGCTTAAGTTTCTCTTATATGGAATCCATAATAGTATTCATCATTGTTGAGGTTTTACTCCAAATACCCTTGGGCAGTTAGGCTTACTAGGATCTGGGCCCTCAATTTATTTGTATTTTGGATTAGGGCCTACAATGGGAGACCCCTAGTGTGACCTTTTTCCATGATGAATCGTACCCTGGCCTAATTTATTGTTAGATAGCCTTGGGTTGTGCCCAACTGAGGGGACTCCCCGACTCTGGAGCTACCCGTCTGAGGTCCCAATAAGACCCCAGTGATCCCCCAATTGTGTTCTCACTTTCTCTCATGTATCATTTTCCCAATTTTTGTTCCAACCCCTAATTTGGTTTTTCTTCCCACTTTTTGTACCCTCCCTTTGGTGGATCCCTCATGATAACAAAATATTCCATACATGTTGTGGGTCCTACCGCCTTTAGGGTTTAAATGGATTTTTGAGCTTGTAACACTATTTCAGTCTATCAAATCATTCATAAGGGGTGGGACTCAAAATCTTGACATTGGGAAAATCACCTAGTAACTTGTGCCAAATGCCAATTTTGTTCTAGCAATGCATCTCTCCTTGTGTTATTCTTTGTCCTCGGCATGGCTGGTCGTCCTTGGTGAGGCTTTTGTGGAATTAGTTTCTGGACCATGTCCTTATAACCAAATCCTAATGGACCAGGCCCCTTCCTTTTTTTCCCATCACAATCATCATAATACGCATATAAATCACAAATATTATTATTATTCGTTTAGCCTTGTTGATTAGTTCAAAGGTTTTCTTTTATTGACTTTTAGCATGTACCAAAACATTAGGATCAATACACCAATTGGAGCACCAGAAGTATGATATTAAGTGCATGTCATGATATTTGACAAAAGAGTGTTATATAGGCACTGAAATTTCCATTTTACATCATCAAACCCCATAAGAAAAATTCAACAACACTTAGAAGAACACTTGAGTTCTATACTTCTATTTAGACGGACTAATCCATAAAGCTCGTGAGGTGCAAGCGTGGTGTGATGAGAACTTCAAGTGGGGTGGCTTTCAAGTTTGTGAGTCCAAAGCTCTCAGTCATGTCAAACTTTACATTCGAGGGAGTAGAAATGTCATACATGTGTAAAAAACTAGCAAGTGCTAAGTGCACCATTTGAACTCCAAAAGATGCTCCAAGGCATATTCTTCTACCACTTCCAAATGGGATAAACTCAAAGTTTTGCCCCTTAAAATTAACATCCTTGTGGGTGGTGAGAAATCTTTCTGGCTTGAACTTTAATGGGTCTAACCATTTGTGATGGTCTGTTTGTATTTTCCAAAGGTTTGGGATTAGTCGGGTGCCTTTTGGGACATGATAACCACCTATGGTGCAGTCCTCGGTGAATTCACGTGGTGCTGATAATGGTGCCGCAGGATACAAACGTAAAGTCTCTTTAACTATGGCTTGGAGGTACACCAACTTATTTATGTCCGACTCGTTTACAATTCTTTCCTTGCCCACTTGATCATCAACCTCATCTTGGGCCTTTTTCAATACATGGCGGTTATTCAGCAATAGTGATGTTGCCCAAGTTAAGTTTACTACAGTGGTGTCATTTCCACCTGCAATCAAATTCTGCAAAATGAAAATTGTTATTCATGTCCAAATGATACTGTGAAACAAAGCAACCCGTATCGTTTTAGTGGTTTAAAAACACAACAATATTATAGGCATGACAAATTTTATAAATGTTTTCACATTTTTAATGTGATAGATTGTGTTTAGTGCAAAAATACTTTCATTACTACCATGATATCACTTTTTATCATATATCAATAATGTGAAATTTAGGGCCGTTTGGTTTAGAGATAGCTTAGTTTTCATATCTCAGTTTTCAAAATTCATAACTCATAACTCAGTTTTTAAAAACACCAACTTGCTATTTCCTATTTCCATCACTTTAATTTAAATTTTTGAGTTTTGAATGATGGAAACAAGTGTTGAAAACTAAGTCAAACATAAAAAAATTTTGCGGGACCCACGTATTTTGAGAACTCAATTATAAAAACTGAGTGATATAATCCAAAAATCCACTCATTCAAACAGGCACTTATTGTGTATTTAGACACATTGATTATAACATAAGTCATATAAACTTATTATTTTCTCCTTTTTAAGAGAGAAAGCACACATACCAAACATGTGGCTTTGTTGACTGTGTTAGGATCATAACCTCCTAGGTCTGCTCCATCAGTGACTGAAAGCATTACATCCATGAAATCCTGCTCTTTAGTTTCACCGGAGGCTCTCTTTCACTTATGCTCTTCCAACCATTCCCTAAGAATGCTGTCAATCTCTTTTGCAGTTCTCTTCATGTCCACCCAAATCCAACCACCTAAGATATGGAATTGCATCCGACACCACAAACAAACCCAGAAAATGAAAGAAATCTCGCACTGCCTTTTGGCAGCATCGTGCCACTTTTTCATGATCAACATCATGATTAACACCAAAGTACCACTTTTCGGCGATCATTCTAAGAATCACATTGAGACTCATGTCCCCAAACCATTGCTACAACTCCACTAAAATTTGGCCTAACCCATCCTTTTCCTTGGTCCATCATTTGTATAGACCTTTCAAGAACATCTCAACTTCAGAGACTCGAATAGAGGCAAGCTGGTCAAGCCGATGGATTGATAGTAGCTCTAACGTGATTATTTTATGCAATTCACGCCAATAGGGACCATGGGGTGTAAATCCAACCATGGCATAGTTATAGCCCATGTGTTTTGCGGCTACTAAATTTGATAGGCCACAAACTAGATGACCTCTTGTGATTTAAACTAATTAATTAATTAGCCAAGTTGTTAATTGTAAGGTTGAATTTCATCAACAATTTAATTGGCTTTATTCCGTAACCAATTTGCTTGTAATTTAGCACTTAGCAACTCTGTATTTAGGTGGGAAAATTGTAAGGGTAGTGTGTGAGAAGATGTGAAAAAAAGCTCAAGAGTATGCAAGAAAAACAGAGGCTCGCGGCTAGGGCTCGCGGGTGGATCGCGACTGGCAAGTCGCGAAAGGCTAGCACGTGAGAGGCACACTGGGAAGCTAAAGGTTCGCGCCAGCTGTCACGCTACAGGACAAAAGTTACAATCTGGCCAGGCCGTTACGTTGCGACTTGAACTTGCGACTTGGACAAGCCGTGAGACCAAGTAGCCAACTTGCCCTGTTTGGCAAAAACTGACGTTTTGCATTCCCTTCTCACCCTACTATATATACACCCTTATACCCATCATATTGAGAGAGCTTCTAGAGAGAATTTTGTGAGAGAAAACCCTAGAGACAAACAAGATTGCCTCATCCCCAATCTTCATCTAAAGAGACTCTACAAATTCCTCTACTCTCTTCCTCTCCATTGTCATATCCTTGAGAGGTCATTTACCAAACCCTTATCTCACCACACCCACGTCTGTGAGAAGGTCCATTTGGTGCTTAGGGAAGCAGTTTGGAAAGGAACCAATATACATTGGTTGATGCTATGGTCAAGTAGCAGAATCCGGCAAGCTAAAGAAGAAATAGGTTCGGCATAACCTCATTGGAGCAAGAAGCTTAGAGGGCTTAGGTACTTAAGTAGATTAGGTTTGGAGGGTCTTCTACTGTTCATGTATCCTAACTATATTCTTTAGTGGATTTTATCACCGCTTGGAGGGCGGCGGAGAGGTTTTACGCCGAGGACTTCGGTTTCCTCTTCGATAACACATCGTGTGTTGTCCGTATGTTTGCATCTCTCTTTCCTTTATCTTTGCCTTATATTTACTGCTGTGAATGTGTTTATATTTGGCTTAGATTGTTTTATCAATTCTGTTATAAGCTTGTTATCATATTCCCGCACATTAATTGTTTGATATAAAGCTTGAATTGGTATTTTGTATCTGGGGGTCTAAACGTTCAAGGGTGTTTCATACCCATATTGAAATTTCAATTGGTATCAAAACGGGTACACTTGTTGTGGTGTTAATACCTAAGTGTGATCCTTGACCCCTTGTTGAAATGGATAGGTCTCAATCTCTCACTGCTCCACCATTTTTTGATGGTAATAACTATGCTTTTTGGAAAGTCTGAATGATAGCATTTTTATGCTCTATAGAAGATACCGTTTGGGATGTGGTTGAAATAGGTTGGACTAAACCAGAGGCTCCTAAGGCCAACTGGGATAAGGCAGCTCTTGCAACAGCCAATGCAAATAATAAAGTTTTAAATGCTATTTTCTGTGCTATGTCTCCTGATGAATTCCACAGGATATCTCACATGACAATGGCCAAGGAAGCTTGGGAAATTTTAGAAACAACTTACAAAGAGACTAAGAAGGTGAAGGACACAAAGCTTCAAATGCTTACCACCAAATACTTACCACCAAATTTGAAGAGCTCAAGATGGGTGAAGATGAATCGTTTGATTCATTCTATGGGAAGCTTAACGAAATTGTCATTACTAAACTCAATCTTGGTGAGAAGATTGAAGATACCAAGGTGGTGAGAAAAATTTTAAGGTCCTTGCCTGAAAGTTTTAGAGCAAAAGTCACAGCCATAGAAGAGAGTAAAGACTTGGATGAGATCAAAATTCAAGAGCTGATTGAGTCTCTCCAAACATATGAACTGGGACTGCCTTCACACAAGATGAGTAAATCATTTGCTCTCAGAACCATCACTGAAAGAATGGATGATCCCTCCGAAGGAGATGGAGTGGACAAAGAAGTGGCATATCTTGTAAAGAACTTCCGAAAATTTCTGAAGATGAAGGGTAGTGGGAAACCATTTAATAGAGGGAAATTTTCATCTTCAAGAGGTGATAAGAAACAGTATACGAGGAAAGAAGGAAAGGAGTCTCAATCTCCTTCAGACATCGTGTGCTTCGAGTGTAATGGACATGGACACTTCAAAAAGGAATGTCCAAATTATTTGAAGTCAAAAGGAAAGGTTTATCCCACTGCTTTAAGTGACTCGGACTCATCAAAATCTGACTCTGAAGAAAGCTGTGACGGAGAAGGAAATTACTCAGCATTCATGACCGTTGCACATGTGGGATCTTCAGATGATTTGAGTACTCTTGTGAATGAGCTGGGTGAATGTTTTGATGAGGAGTCCATTGGGATTGTTGAAGAATCAGAAGGAGAAGAAGAAGAAGACACATCCAACCTTCAAAAGAAGTATGCAATAATTCTTGAGAAATCAAGAGAGTATACAAAGGTGGCAAAGGCAGTCGTGAAGAAAATGAAGAGAGCTAAGGAAGATTTCAAAAGCCTGCTGGTTAGATATAAGGAGGCAAACTGTGAGATTGAAGCACTTAATGGTGAGTTATCAAAAGCTTACACGAAGGTGAGGTATCTCGAGCAAGAGGTAGTACAAGCTCATGCCAAGGTAGATAGGGTCTCCTCCAAGAAACTAGATGAAGTTATTTCATCTCAAAAACATGCCTCAGACAAGTCCGGGTTGGGATATACCGAAGGGAGCAACTCATCAGCCAAAGTCACCAAGGAAGTAATGTTTATGAAAAACAAAGAGACGGCTGTTGATAAGTCTACTCCAGAGATAGTTGAGGGTGAAAAGAAAAAGAATGTGGCTAATCAACAGATGTTTTACAAATCTCGAAATCAATCTAAAGTCAAATTTGGAGCTAGAGGAAGATCTCTCCCAAGACAGCAACAAGGTCCTAGAATAAACTATATTTGTCACTATTGTGGTCTGCAAGGACACACTAGACCAAACTGTCAAAAGCTAAGAGCAGACAACAATACGAGTGTACCTCGGTCCCTAGGAAGAAGAAACGATTTGAGGTCTTGGGGTGGTGAGCAATCAAGGAACCAAAACCGTGATTCCGGAATGACGAACGTGATGAAAATGATTGGCGCCTTCACCACTTGCTTGGAAAGCTTCAACAGGTGGTTTGAAAGTCCTAACTCTCGTACCCGATCCGTCAAGGATATCATCCCAAACGCACGTGACGTGTGGGTGACAAAGGGTACTCATGCATAAGCATTATAACATGTCCATGCATCAATTCTTTCTATGCTTTGTGGATATGATTGGTTATTTGTGCTGTGTTTTTGAGTATTTGTTTAATTTGTGGTTTGTTTGTGTTCAAAATGCTTTTTCATTTTTCTTGTTTTTGATCATTCTTCTATTGCTTTTGTGTCAAAAATCCAAAAACACATAAAAATTTGAAAATCCAAAAAGTTTGATCACTTTGTTGAGTTTTGTCTCTAAGCAAGTTTAGCCTTGTACCTTTGTACTAATGGCTTTGTGCATTTAACGAGTTTAGCTTGTCTCTTTTGCACTCATATCATTGTGGAAGAAATTTTGAAATCTATGTGATTGTTGTAAATAGATCTTCAACCTTGTCATGAATGATTAGTGAATGGTTTTGTTGACCTTGAGACATGCATAGACTCATGCCTATATATCTTCCCACTTTTTTTTTTTTTTTTTTGTTTTTAAAGAGATCTCTAAATGTAAATCTCAAAATGAAAAGAGATATAGAGCTGCAAAAGCCGGTCGCACATACTAGTATTTGATTAGGAAAAAGGGAAAGCGACCATAATAAAATCTATGATGCTCAAAAAGCCAAAGGCTAACTCATAAATTGAAATATCAAAAATTTCAGGTATCTATCTCACAATGAGAGTTTCTTTGCTCAAAAATGGCAAATGATATTTTGAATATGGAGCCAAATGAAAAGCTTCAAAGATTTGTTATCAAGTTCTTGTGGGAGGTCATATATGCATGCTTCTATAATTGAGATAGGTCACATTATCTAGTGCTAGTTGTGTATGCCTTGATTGAATTGATCATTGAAGTTTCACATTGGACTAAGGACTATCTCACTTTTGATATCCACACACATCACACAAGTTTATATTCAATGAATGCCATATTCATTTGTGTGATTGTACTTGATAAAATGTGATTTCACATGCTCAATCTTTGTTGGTTAAACACAAAAAGATTTTTGAGTGTTTTGTTTTGTTTTTGGAAAGAACTTTGTTTTTACAAAAATGCAAAATTGTTTTCAAAAATTGTGTTGCCCTGTTTTGGCGACTAAGTCTCGAGTTGACACAGTCGCAAGCCCCAGTCGCGAGCTCAATCAGAGATTTTTCGCGACTTACTGGCGAGTCAGTATTCTAGTCGTGAAAAAGACTTAGAAAATTTTTGAAAATTTTGAGTTTTGCTCTTTTCGCGGCTCATTTTGACGGCTTGTTCGCGGGTGGAATGTCCAATCGCGAGGGTTACTCAGAGATTTTTGCGGCTCAGCTCGCGACTCCTTCGCAGCTAAACCTTCCAGTCGCAAAAAACACTTAGAAGATTTTTCTAGAATCTTACCTTCACAGTGATTCGCGGCTTGCCCTGGCGACTTACTGGCAACTTGGTTAAGTCGCAAAAAACGCATGTTTTGCATTTTTGAAGACAGTTTTTAAATTGCTTTTTAGTTTTCCCTCGATTTTCAGTGACTGTTCATTATCTTCTTCACTCTCTCTCTCAAATAGTTCATTTCTCACTGAAAAATCTTGTATCTCTGCATCATTTCTGCATAAAACTCCAAGACTAAGGTATGGGTTTTCTATCCCTCATTTCATTCTTACTATGTTATCCATTACTTTCTTGTGTTGAACTTTGCACATGTGCTATGCGATATATTGTGGTCATATATGGGTTTGCCTAAAATGGTGATTTTGTTTGTTTGAGGTTATTTTCTTTTGTTGCTGAGTTTATTTTATATCTTGTTTGTACTCCAGCATGTTTGTCTCTAGTCTCAGCATTGTTCATTTAATAGAGTTTCTCATTCTCTTTAAACATATGGGTTTGAGATCTATGTGGTACTCTCTGTATATGGCCATGGGTCATTTGTCTATGGTTCTGTGGTCTTTATAGTTTTTGTGCTTATGTGTGGAGTGTGTTTCATTTTAGCCATCTGGTATCTTGTTGTTGATTTGATTCTTATGTTTATGATTAAAGTGAAATTTTTCTCACATGCTTAACTGAATCTAATCAAGTTGTTGTTGATTCCTTGTGGTATTGAATTTGGTACTTTTCTGTGTGTTTGCTATCTTACAGATGTCTCGACAATCCTCGAAAGGAAAAGAGGTGATGTCAGAAGAAGAAATTGTGCCTATTGCAAAAAGAACAAGGCCCTCCTCACAGCTATCCACTGAACTCAATATTGAGTTATTCAGATCTCCTCAGCACCAAGATGCCTACTTCAACATTTTTGACCGGGGAACTCCTATAGTGGAACGGGAGGTCAGATTTGACACTTTGGACACAACTTTTGTCCCTCGGATCTTCGAGACAAAAGATTGGGCAACTCTATTCGAAAATTTTGTTGATCCGATGATTGAACTTGTGAAGGAATGTCTCGCCAACACAGTTGATCTTGAGACTGAACTACATTGTCTGGTAAGAGGAACGGAGTTCATCATTAATCCAGACACCATAGCTGAACTTCTCAAAATCACATGACCTGCAGATGCTGACCTTACTCCGTATGATGATTGTACTCCAGCGATTCAGGACATTCTTCAAATTCTTAGTCCTGACCATGACATTTCCAGCACAGGCACATTAATTAGTACTTCCAAGTTTTCACCTGAGTTGACTACATTGAAGCTAATTATGTTTTCAAACCTCTATCCGTTGACCAACACGGTGTATATAAATCTTGGAAGGGCTCAATTTCTATGTGATCTCATCACTGGCACCACCATTGACATCTGTGCCCATATTTATCACATCATAAGAAAGACAGCAACCAGAACAGTAGCACGAGGGTGCCTTCCATTCTGTAGTCTTATTATGAACTTCGTTCTACATGAAGGTGTTACTCCTCCCTCAATTGGGAACGTGATTGCTCGTCCTCGACCAATCTCTATGTTCACTCTACAAGCCAGCAAGAGTCATTCATCCAAAGCTCCAAAGAATGCACATCTATTTTCTCCTACTTCCTCTACTTCTGAGCAACCGGGCACTACACAACCACAGTTTGCCCCTCAGCCTGACAAGTTGCAAATGCTCTTTGATAACCTTCACAAACGTCTTACGGAAATGGAAAGACCCTCAGAGATGGCCAAAAAGAGCAGTCGGAGAGATTGGTTGCCATGCAGGACCAGATTGATATGGTAGCAGCTCAAGTTGATGGCATTTTCACAAAGCTGAAACAGTGACCCTTTGGCCATTCCGGTCAAAAAGGGGGAGAATCTTTAGGGGCAGCTCTTGAGGGGGAGTGCTCGTTTTGAGGGGGAGATTTCTTCATCATTTTTTAAAGTTTTTTTTTTGTATATAAAACCTTGATAACTCAAAATACTGTGGTGGTAGTTGTTTATTTCAACACTTATATAGTATGATGTTATTCAGCCTTAAGCACTGTTTGATTGTTGATTTGTACCCATTGATGCTTTTGTAAGCTTTGAGGGTTGTTTCTTGTTCTTATGCACTGTTTGTAGGCTTGTATGGTTTTGTGCCATGTATTTGCAAAAACTTTGCATATGTAGCCTTTGTGCTTTGTGTTTTGGTACTTGTTAATGCCTTGCATTATCTTAAATACAACACTCTTGTGCCCATGTAGAATTGTTCTTAGATGCATAGATGTTTGTATACATTGGTTGAGTGTTGGACTTGCAAATGATTCTCTTCAATTGAGTTTATCATTTTTGCATGTCCGGATGTTCATTCCTTGTGTGAATGAACATAGTAATCACTTTTGCTTAAGTGACTACTAGTGTTGATCTTGCCATGAATTATTGTTTTTATGCTTATATTCATATTTGCTTGATCATGCTTATTTTGCTCCATATGCATATTAAGTTTTCTGCATACAATGATATTGCTATGTTATTGTGTTTCAGGAGTTACTTATTCATATGTTCAAGAGCTTTACAAAATCTAGAGTTAGGTGTGAGTGAGTTTTCTGACTATTCCCAACTCACGTTTAAGTCTAGAGTCTGTTGTAGGGTTTTGTCACGGAATAGCCAAAGGGGGAGATTGTAAGGTTGAATTTAATCAACCATTTAATTGGCTTTATTCCGTGACCAATGTGCTTGTAATTTAGCACTTAGCAACCTTGTATTTAGGTGGAAAAATTGTAAGGGTAGTGTGTGAGAAGATGTGAAGAAAAGCTCAAGAGTGTGCAAGAAAAACAAAGGCTCGCGGCTAGGGCTCGCAGGTGGATCGCGACTGGCAAGCCGCGAAAGGCTGGCACGTGAGAGGCACACTGGGAAGCTGAAGGGTCGCGCCAGCTGTCACGTTACAGGACAAAAGTTCCAGTCTGGCCAGGCCGTTATGTCGCGACTTGAACTCGCGACTTGGACAAGCCGCGAGACCAAGTCGCCAACTTGCCCTGTTTGACAAAAATTGACGTTTTGCATTCCCTTCTCACCCTACTATATATACACCCTTATACTCATCATATTGAGAGAGCTTCCAGAGAGAATTTTGTGAGAGAAAACCCTAGAGACAAACAAGATTGCCTCATCCCCAATCTTCATCTAAAGAGACTCTACAAATTCCTCTACTCTCTTCCTCTCCATTGTCATACCCTTGAGAGGTCATTTACCAAACCCTTATCTCACCACACCCACGTCTGTGAGAAGGTCCATTTGGTGCTTAGGGAAGCAATTTGGAAAGAAACCAATATACGTTGGTTGATGCTATGATCAAGTAGCGAAATCCGGCAAGCTAAAGAAAAAATAGGTTCGGCATAACCTCGTTGGAGCAAGAAGCTTGGAGGGCTTAGGTACTTAGGTAGATTAGGCTTGGAGGGTCTTCTATTGTTCATGTATCTCAACTATATTCTTTAGTGGATTTTATCACCGCTTGGAGGGCGGCGGAGAGGTTTTACGCCGAGAACTTCGGTTTCCTCTTTGATAACACATCGTGTGTTGTCCGTGTGTTTGCATCTCTCTTTCCTTTATCTTTGCCTTATATTTACTGCTGTGGATGTGTTTATATTTGGCTTAAATTGTTTTATCAATTCTGTTATAAGCTTGTTATCATATTCCGCACATTAATTGTTTGATATAAAGCTTGAATTGGTATTTTGTATCTGGGGGTCTAAACGTTCAAGGGTATTTCATACCCATATTGAACTTTCATTAATTAATCAATTAATCATGCAAATGCGTGGAAGCACAAACAAATCACCAATAAACTAAATAAGCAATGAAAAATAAATAACACGGTGATTTGTTTATGAATGGGGAAAACCCTTAATGCAAAAACCCCATCAGGTGATTTTCAGATCACCACTCCCGAAACTCCACTATTATCAAATCAAGCGGTTACAAGTAAAGGAATCCTAAGTACCTTACCAAATTACAGTTGAACTCTTACCCCAATACCCAATTGGACTTGATCTGTAGTGACAGTTCCCACCTTTGATGCACGACTCCCGAGTACGTGACTAACTAATGCGCGAATCTCAGTACGCGACTTCAAACACCAACTTAAAAGGAGAGGTTGACTACAAAGTTCTTCAGTTCATCCTACATGATGAAGATCAGGAAGATGCTTGGTCACAAAACCCTTTGGTGCAAAATACACAGTAACTTCTTCAGAGAAGATGAACTAGGTCAAGAACTTCATCTTTGATCACAATTTGCTTGAACAGAGATTGCTCAATACTTTTGCAACTTGTGTACATCTTGATTGCTCTTAACACAATCCTTTTATATGTTTAGGGTTTGGAGAAAAGAAGGCCCAAAAGCATATTCACGGATCCCAAGAAAATCATATCAGAAAATCTAATTTTGTAATTCTCGACAGATAGCAGGTGTCGAGGAGCTATTGAGTAGGTGTCAAGATTTAATGAATTTGCACTTCAGCTTGTTTCTCTAGACAGACTTGATGACTTCAACACTTGATCTTGAAACCTTGTTTCTTGAAATATTAAAAACACCTAGAACTACCCAATTACAAGTAGAGTGCGTTTTGTCAAAGGATTAGCCAATTTACATAAATAAGTGACATATGCTCTTAATAAGTGAAAACACATATGTCCTAACAAAATTGGATCGCGATGACACGGCCAAGTCATTGGTGGTGAAGCACTCTTTGGCCATGTTCCAACTGCTCACCACCAAAGCTGGGTGCAATCCAAGCTTGATAGTAAAAATTGGTCCTTACTTGTCAGCCATGGCTCCCAAAGTTAGGTGAGGAGGTTGGGTTCCCCCTAACAGAGGGAGGTGACCAATTACAGGCCATGCACCAAGAGCAACAAGTACTGTTTTGGCTAAGCGAACTCTTGACCTCTTTAGAAGATAGTGGGAGAAAAGAATTAGAGCAATAAGTCCAGCTATGGCAGAATATAGGGAAGGTGAAAGAAAATCCATTTTAGGCTAAGGTTGCTGGAGTCCTATATATGGATATCTTTCTAATGAAATGTGTAAGCTTTTATAGTCAAATTGTAAGCTTTTATAGACAAATATTTTGCTATTGAGGGCATTTTGTGGATTAGCTTTTATTTTGGTACCATTAAGCTATCAGGGTGACTTAAGATTGCAATAGCCGAATCAATATTAACCTAACCTTATCGTATTTAACTACCTAGTCTGGAATTCTGTACACTTCATCAGTTCCAAGCCGAAGTGTACTTAAGAGAACCCAAAAAAAAAAAAAAAAAAAAACCAGTTCCATGTCTAATCTATACTATGAAATTTGTAATTATAATATATACAACGCTCCACAGCGTTTGAATGTTTTGATTCTATTTAGCTGATCGATATCATAGTCTTGGTCATCCCCGTTGCAACAAATTCTTACTTCAAATAAGCTATAGTGTTCGGGCAATAGTTGATGGCATTATGTCATGTCTGTCAATTAGAAAAAGTCTAGTTATTTGTCCTTGTTTGTTATGAACTCTACTGGTTCAACACCTTGGGATATGATTTTTTTAGCATTGTCCATCTCCAATAGTTGATGGCATTATGTCATGTCTGCCAATTAGAAAAAGTCTAGTTATTTGTTCTTGTTTGTAATAAACTCTATTGGTTCTACACCTTGGGATATGATTATTTTAGCATTGTTTGGGGTCCTTCCTCAGTGCCATAAAATGAAGGTCACTGATACTTTGTATTATTCTTTGATAATTAATTTAAATATATTTGGTATTTTTCCTTTTCTTTCAACTCTAACGTATTTGACACCATCTTAATTTCCAAGCTTGCTTGAGAAGGAGATGAGAGAATAAAGGCTATGTAAATTCTAAGGAGAGAAAATAATAAAGGAAAAGGTGGGGCCAAATAGCTGGTTCAATCATGTCATATAAAACAAGACTTTTATTATATAGTATATTAATATTAAGTGTAATGCAAAGACAAATTTAAATTCATATATAAACTAAGAAAAGGTAATTGAGTTTAAAGAATAAAATAGGTTATTTTTGTTATTAAAAAAAATTCAAGTTACATGGGGCAAATAATGTAAAACAAAATTATTATTGAAAACAAAATTTAAAATATTTAATTATAAAAATAAATAATGAAAAAAACCTTTTGAAAATCTTCGTATTTAGTTTTAATCAAAATAGTATTCCAAATTTCAAAAAAATTGTTATTCGAGTTTTACTTAGAGCAATATGTTTGTGATTTTATTGCATTTATTGCATGTCACTTGGTGTAAAGAGAGTATAGTTACTTAAATTAGGCTAGAGTATAATTTCTATCTTATATTAAAAAAAAAATACTTAATCCAATCACAGTTTGCAATACCTAACTTTTATTATATTGTATATTTGGTGTATATTATGGACAGAATCCAAAATTGTGAAAAAATCCAATTAAATTCTAAATTGGAATTTAATTTAGCACTACGTGTCTCATCTAATTCTTAAATTTGTTTGTCAAATGAATTATTAGGTGCAAAAATCAAAGAGTCTAAATTTAATTAGATTCTAAATTGAATTTTAATTGAAATTCAATTTTGTGCCATATATCTTATCTAATTTTTTTATTTTTTGTGGCAAGTGAATTATTGGGCGAAAAAACCTAAGAATCTATATCCAATTAGATTCTAAATCATGTCTAATTTTACGTCATGTGTCTCATCTAATTTTTTAATTTGTGTGTCAAGTGAATTATTAGGTGCAAAAATTAAAGAGTCTAAATTCAATTAGACTCTAAATTGAATTTTAATTGAAATTCAATTTTATGCCATGTGTCTTATCTAATTTTTAAATTTTTGTGGCAAGTGAATTATTGGGTGCAAAATTCGAAAATTCTAGATCCAATTAAATTCTAAATCATTTATATATATATATATATATATATATATATTAATAGCCAAAGTTGAGAGAAAATATAATTAAATTATAAATTGGAGTCTAATTTTACGTTACATGTCTCATCTAATTTTTAAATTTTTGTGTCATGTGAATTATTAGGTGCAAAACTCAAATAGTCTAAATTCAATTAGATTATAAATTGAATTTTAATTGAAGTTCAATTTTGTACCATGTGTCTCATCTTTTTTTTTTTTTTAATTTTTGTGACACGTGAATTATTGAATGCAAAATCCAAAGAGTCTAGATCAAATTAGACTCTAAATCATATATATATATATATATATATATTAAAAGCCAAAACTAAAAGAAAATTCAATTAAATTCTAAATTGGAGTCTAATTTTGCGACACGTGTCTCATCTAACTTTTAAAATTTTGTGTCAAGTGAATTATTAGGTGCAAAAATCAAAGAGTCTAAATTCAATTAGATTCTAAATTGAATTTTAATTGAAGTTCAATTTTGCACCATGTGTCCCATCTAATTTTTAATTTTTGTGGCAAGTAAATTATTGGGTACAAAAATCGAAAAGTCCAGATCCAATTAAATTCTAAATCATCTATATATATATATATATATAATGAGAAATCATTACTATGGGGATTTTTTTTCCCGCTGCAAGCTCCTTGTCCACTTTGGGGAGCCAAACCCGCACGGTTCTGTTCTCAAGCGACGTGGGAGGTCAAGATTTTCACCTTTGAGGCTTGACACCTTAGTCCTATGGCAGGAGAAGCACCTCACTCATGCTTTATATGTGCTTGGCACTTGCATGAGTGCACCACTACTTTCAGTCACTGAGATTGGCTGGACCAAGCTAAATGAAGTGTCGGCCGACTAGGATGATGCTAAGATCAAGGCGAAAAACTTCAACAGCAGGGCATTGGATGCCTTATTCAGTGCAGTCACCAATAAGGAGTTAAAGAAAATATCCTCCACTGAAACTGCAAAGGAAGCATGGACCATCCTCCAAACAACCTATGAAAGAACTAAGGCTATCAAGGATTCAAAACTTTAAAGGCTCACTACTAGCTTCAAAGAGATAAAAATGAAGGAGGATGAGTCGTTTGATGAGTTCTATGCCAAGCTCAAGGACATAGTGAACTCAACCTTTAATCTTGGGAAAACCATTTTAGAACCCAAGATTGTGAGAAAGGTGCTCAGATCTCTACCCGAGAGATTCCATACCAAAATCACCACAATCAAGGAATCAAAGGACATTGACAAGATTCCTTTGACAAAGCTAGTTAGTAATCTACAGACTTATGAGCTAGGTTTAATAAGAATTGGCAAGTCGAGTAAGGGCAAGAGCATGGCATTGAAGGCCAAGAGCAATGATACTGATGAGTCTTTAAATGATGAGGATTCTAAAATGAAGTCCTACATTATGGGGCAACTCAAGTAGTTCATGAAGAATGCCAATGGGAGGGCTTCAACAAGGACCGTAGGCAATCCAGTTCTTCTCAGTTCAAAAGCCAAGACAAAGGGAAGAATGATACTAAGGATGGCAATCAGTACACTGTTCCTTTAGGACCAAAGTGCTTTAGGTGTCAAGGCCTCAGTCACATGAAATAAGAGTGCCCCACATATCTCAAAACCATTGGCAAGAGCAAGGCACTTACTGCTACATTGAGCGACACTGAGCCCAAAGATGATTCTGACAATAAGGATGATAGAATCTTGAATGCCTTCGCTGCCACTATCAATCCTACTGAAAGGATTGTCGAAGATTTGGATGAAGAAGAGGGATTGGTGAAATCTAAGTTTAAGAAGATGGATGAACAAGATGACATCCACACAGCCTATGCAAAGTTATACAAAGTCTCAGAAAAGCATGAGAAGTTGTATAGGTTGACCACCAAGAAGCTTAGTGATGTGGAGCTTAAGCATGAAGAGATTTCCACAAAGTTTGATGAAGCTAATGAAACTATTGAAGCACTGAGGTTTGAGAATAACTTCTTGGCAGAGAAGATCCAGAAGCTTAAGGCAAAACTATTCCAAGTGAGAGCTCAACTGGAAAGAACTTCAAGTGCTAAGCTTGATGAAATGCTCAGTTTTTAGAAATCTACTTCCTATCGAACTAGTTTAGGGTATGATTTCTCTTCTCCTAGTATTACTTCTGCTAGTTCTACTATTTTTGTTCCTTCTAGTAATAATGTTGAAATTGAGAACACTAATGTCAAAACTAATTTAGCTAGTAAGAACATAGACAAAGGTAAATCTATCTTAGAAGCACCCTCTAAGCAAGATAAGAAAGAAGCTAAAAACCCTAAGGCTAAGAAGGCTAACTCTCAAAAGCCTAAACAACAGAAGCAACATCTCTGTCATCATTGTGGAGCAGCCGGTCCTACTTAACCTAATTGCTATAAGTGATTAGCCACTCAATAAAGCAATGGCATAATGGCATCGAGAAACCATAGTCAGTTTCCATCCTCTTTTGCTCCTCTTGGAGATCTTTTCAAAGCCCTCATGTTCCTTTTGAACTCGAACAGTTTTTGAACAATTTTTAGACCCCTTAGCCCAACCAAATTAGCCTAGTTAACTAGTCAAGTGATTAACTTAGTCAAATTATGCAAATCTAGGTTATATAATTATATCAAGAATATAAAACAGCGGAAAAATAAATGACATAATGATATGATGACTCAGGAAACCACATGGTAAAAATCTTGAGAGGATTTGACCTAGCTATCCTCAAGGTAAACTTAAATCCACTATATGAAAGAATCGAAGTTCATACAAAAGGACTTACATGCTCCCTCACTTGACTTCCTAATGTTACCCACTAGTAGAACTTACTGATACGACCACGTGCAAGTTCCGAATTCACGGACTACTTCTTTCTTGGATTCTCCACAAGATACAAGCACCCCTGCTTGTTTTTCTTTAAGCTTCATGGCAGCAACTGAGTTGATCATCAATGTGTTGATAATATCTCTACCTTGAAAATCTTAAATTTATGTGAAGGAAAGCTCCTCAAGGATCTCACAAGAGATTCACACAAACAGCAAAAATATGAGCAACAATACAACCAGAGCAACTCTAAAAAACGTGGCTAGGGTTTTACCTTATATACCTAGGGCCAGTGGCGGAGCCAGAATTTTGGCTCAGAGGGGGCAAAATTAAAAGATATTATTTAAAGTGAAATTGATCTAAAAAATATTAATCGATAATAATAACAAAATAAATAAACAATGGTAAGAAAATAAATATATTTCATATCATTAAAATAAAATTAAAAAAATAACCAATTCATACTACAAAATTTACAACAAAAAATTTACAAATTGATGTGGTAAAAATGTTGTTAGTGTTACTTAAAAAATATATAATTTGAAATTATTTTTTGTAATTGGTGACATATCAATTTGTAAAATATAAGTAGTAAAATTTGTAATATCTCTAACATCAATCAATGATATAATATTGTAAAAAGTATCATTAATAGTGAAAATGGTAAAAAAAAAAATAATAGAAAAGAAAAAAGAAAAAAAATTGTGAAACAGGTGTCAAAGGACAAGACAAAAACTACCTACATGAATAGTAAAATAGGTGGAAAGTTGATAGATTTGATGTTTGAGAAAACTTTTTTTTGCTTTATTTTTCCTTGTGTCAGACTCACTTTGTTTTAGGGAGTCTTTTTTTTTTTTTTTTCCTCTATGCGAGTAACTACTTAAGAATGAAGGTTACACATATATGAAACTTTTAGGAGGAGTCAAGGGGGGCAGGTGCCCCCCCTCACCCCCCCTGCCTTCGCCCCTGCCTAGGGCAAAAACATAAAACCCAAAACATTTAATGAGATAGGGCTGAGTTGGAAATTCTGCAGAAAAAACATTCTGGCCGACTTTTAATCAATCGAGTCTAACTTTCAATCGATTAAGCCAGGCCGAAATGCACCACTGCATCTGCAACCTTTCGATTCCAACTTTACATGAATTACACAACTTTGAGCAAGCCTAAACAAGACTAAACATATTGTTTTGATCATGGTTTGCCAACATTACACATTAGAGTTCTAAATACATAAATTCCTAAATCTTTAGAACCTAACAGATTTAATTCTTCCCCTTCACTACCAGATCAAGGATTTGCTAGATGGAATAGTTCTTCCAAGGTGTTGAAGGAAAAGGGCTCCAAGTGATTCTATCACTTCTTCTCTCTCTCCCTTCTTGTTTTTGTTTGCATTACTTATGTGTTTTGCTTTCTAGTTTTAACTCAGTCTAGTTTTTATGCTTTGCTTTATTTAATATGTTTTTGTTTGTTTTCAGTTTTTTTTTTTAATTTTATTTTTGATATAAAAATAAATAAATCAAATTGAAAAATCAAAAAATTTTAGGACATATGTGATTCACTTGTTAGGAACATATGTCACTATTTTATGTAACTGGCTAATCGTTTAACAAAATGCACTTTACTTGTATTTAGGTAGATCTAGGATATGTTTAATACTTCAAGAAAGTTTGTTTCAAGATCAAGTGTTGAAGCCATACAAGTCTGTCCAAGATTCAAGCTGAAAAGTGCAAGTTCATTAAAGCTCGACAGCTAGTATCTATCGAGCTTAAAGAGCTATTCCAGCCCTGTGGCTTGATAGCTACTTGACAACTTCTCGACAGATGGCTATCTATCGAGGTTTATGAAAAACAGAATTTCAGTTCTATTTTGACTCTAATCCATGATTATGTGTTTGGACTTTCTTTTCTCATAACCCTAGACATATAAAAGGATTATTTTAAGGGCGGTCAAAGTGGACACAAGTTGCACAAGTGTTGAGCAAAGTTTATTCAAGCAAATTGTGACCGGAGACAAAATTTTCCCTAGTTCATTGTCCTTGTGTAGAAGTTGCTGTGTTCGTGCACCGTAGGGTTTTGTAACCAAGCATCTTCTTGATCTTCATCGTCTGGATGAATTAAAGAACTTTACAACTAACAACCTTCTCTAATTGGCGATTGAAGTCACGTACTAGGATCCACGTAATTAGTTAGTCACGTATTGGGAGTCGTGCATTACAAGGAGAGATTGTCACTACAGAACAAGTCCAATTGGGTATTGGGATAAGGGTTCAACTATAGGTTGGTATAAGGTACTGGGATTCTTTTACTTGTAACCGCTTGTTGTGATAATAGTGGATTCTCGGGAGTGATGACCTTAAAATCACACAGTGTGGTTTCTGCCATGTTGGTTTTTCCCATTCATAATCAAATCATTGTGTCAATTTATTTTCCGCTGCATACTTAGTTTAATTAGTGATTTGTTTGTGCTACCACGCTTTTGCATATTAATTTGATTAATTAATTAAACTTGGCTAATTAATCAATTAATTCATCACAAGGGTTCAGTACATTTTTAGCCTATCAAGTGGTATCAAAGCAGGCATACTCTGATTAGGGTTAATCTTTGTTGTGTTAATCCATTGACTCCTGTTTGTCATGGATAGAGGATAATCATTAATTATACCTCCTTTATTTGATGACACTAACTATGCATACTGGAAAGTACGCATGAGAGCTTTCTTGCAGTCTTTAGATGAGAAGGTGTGGCAAGCTGTAGAGATTGGCTAAACCAAGCCAAAAGAAGGATCGATCGATTGGGATGATGCTAAGATCAAGGCAACAAATTTCAATAGCAGAGCACTGAATTCCTTATTCAATGTGGTCACCAATGAGGAATTCAAAAAGATGTCCTCTATTGAAACTGTTAAGGAAGCATGGACCATCCTCCAGACAACTTATAAGGGAACAAAGGCTGTCAAGGACTTGAAGCTTTAAAGGCTCACTACTAACTTCAAAGAGATAAAGATGGAAGAGGATGAGTCATTTAATGAGTTCTATGCCAAGCTCAAGAACATAGTGAACTTAGTTTTCAATTTTGGGGAAACTATTCCTGAACCCAAGATTGTGAGAAAGGTGCTCAGATCTCTACTCGAGAGATTCCATGCCAAGATCACCGCAATCGAGGAATCAAAAGACATTGACAAGATTCCTTTGACAGAGTTAGTTAGTAATTTACAGACCTATGAGTTAAGTTTAACAAGTATTGCCAAGTCAGGTAAGGGCAAGAGCATGGCATTGAAGGCCAAAAGCAGTGACACTGATGAGTCATCAGATGATGAGGATTCTAAGATGAAGTCCTACATTACAAGGCAATTCAAGAAGTTCATGAAGAATGCCAATAGGAAGGGCTTCGACAAGGACCGTAGGCAATCTAGCTCCTTACAGTTCAAGAGCCAAGATAAAGGGAAGAAGGATGCTAGGAATGGCTGTCAGTATACTGCTCCTTTAGGACCAAAGTGCTTTGGGTGTCAAGGTTTTGGTCATATGGAACAAAAGTGCCTTACATATCTCAAGATCATTGGGAAGGGTAAGGCACTTGCTGCTACCTTAAGTGACACCGAGCCTGAGGAGGATTCCAACAATAAGGATGGCGGAATTCTGAATGCCTTCACTGCCACTATCAATCCTACTGAGGGGATTCTTGAAGATGTAGATGAAGAAGAGAAATTGGTGAAGTCCAAGTTTGAGAAGATGGATGAACAAGATGACATCCGCACAACCTATGGAAAGTTGTACAAGGTGTCAGAAAAGCATGAGAAGTTGTATAGGTTGACCACCAAGAAGCTTAGTGATGTGGGGCTTGAGCGTGAAGAGCCTTCCACAAAGTTTGATGAATCTAATCAGACTACACTGAGGTTTGAGAACAACGTTTTGGCTAAGAAGATTAAGAAGCTTGAGGAAAAACTATTCCAAGTCAGAACTCAGCTGGAAAGGACTTCAAGTGCAAAGCTTAACAAGATACTCAGCATTCAGAAATCGGCTTTAGATCGAACCGGTTGAAGGTATGATTTCTCTTTTCCTAGTATTGCTTCTACTAGTACTATTGTTTTTGTTCCTCCTAGTGATAATGTTGAATTTAAGAACAATGGTGTTAAAACTAATTTAGCTAGTGAGAACATAGACAAAGGTAAATCTATCTTAGGAGCATCCCCTAAGCAGGATAAGAAAGAAGTTAAAACCCTAGGGCTAAGAAGGCTAACTCTCAAAAGCTTAAATAGAAGAAGCAATATCTTTGTCATCATTGTGAAATTGCTAGTCATACTCGACTAAATTGCTATAAGTGGTTAGCCACTCAACAGAGCAATGGCATGATAGCATTTGGAAGCCAAAATCAGCTTCAATCCTCTCTTGCTCCCCTTAGAGATCTTCTCAAAGCCCTCATGTTCCTTTCGAACTTGAACAATTTTAATTCTTCTCCCTTACCATCAGATCAAGGATTTGATAAACAGAAAGGTTCTTCCAAGGTGTGGAAAGAAAATGGCTCTAAGTGATTCTATCACTTTCTTCTCTCTCTTTGTGTTTTTGGTTTTGCATAACCTATGTGTTTGGCTTTTATTTTGAGTCAATCTAGTTTTATGCTTTACTTTGTTTAATATGTTTTTGTTTGTTTGTTTCAGTTTTGTTTATTTTGTTTTTTATATTAAAAAAAAATTTGAAAAATTAGAAAAATACAAAAAATAGTATGTGTTATGTATACGTTGGTACTTGTATACCTTGGATGGTCATTGAAATAAAATTTTCTAAACTTTGTATCTTTTGTAACTTAGATGAGCATCTTTATGCACAACTAAACAAGTGAGCTTTGTGGCTCATGTTTATGATGAGTAAGATTAAGTAATCTCTTGTACTTAACACTCGTATCACTCTTTTTGAAGGGAAGGACTAGAAAATCCTAATAGAAAGGCATTGAAAGCTCGGAAATGTGTTAAAAACACAAGAGCAATTTAGACCCCTAATTAAAATTATGGCTTGATGGATTTTACATTAACTTAATACTAAGTGCGGAATAGTGTAAATGCGAGCAGATGAACACATAAGCTACTCTAATCCATAAACTAAGCAACACAGCAGTATAATGGAATATAAAAGAGTAGGGAAGAAAGATGCAAACACAGAAAACATCGAGACGTGTTTTCGAAGAGAAAACCGAAGAACTTGGCGAAAAACCTCTCTGCTGCCCTCCAAGCGAAAATTAATCCACTAGGCAATCAGTTGGGATACATGGGTTAGCAAGAGACCCTCCAAGCCTAATCTACCTGATGCACCGAAGTCCTCCAAGCTCCTACTCCAACAAGGCTTCTCAAAACCGTGTCTTGTATCCCGCAATAAGCTCTATGTTGCATCTACCATTCCAGGCTTCTTCCAATACTTCTCAGTAACACCAAAACGTCACTCAACACTCTCAAAGGGTGTGGTAAGTGTTTGGGCTATCAACCTCTCAATGGTGTGTAAATAGAAAGGGAAGGATTGAGGAGATACCATAAGCAAGTGTATAGAGAAAGGTGGGGATGAAAATCTCTAATTCACAATGTGTTTGGCTAGGGTTTTTCTCTCTAAAGCATTCCTCAACAATTGTGGGTAAAGAGGGTATATATAGGATAGGCACAAAAAGTGTGAGTCATTCAGTACAGGCTATTAGAGCAGATAGCCTCGCGGGTGTCTCACGGGAAGGCCTTACCCGCGAGATACTCGCGAGACACAGCTGTCTCTACCTGGCCTAACTCTTCGCATTCCAGCATGTACAGGGCACATGTTTCGCTTCGAGGGAAGCTAGGTCGCGACATACCCGCGAGAATTCTTCAGCCTCCAAATGCTTAAGTTTTCACACTCTCTCTTTATCACACAACTCTTACAACAAATCCCACAATATATACAGGGTATAAACAATTAATAATACAATCAAATTTGGCACGGAATAAAAGCCAACAAAATACATAGTTGTAAATAACAACTTTACAGGCATAAATAATCATCTCACCACTGTTGCCCGTCAATCATGAAATGATGTCTGTATGCTTCGGCATAGCAAAAGTGCAATATCAATGACATTTGTATGCTTCAACATAGCAAAATTGGAATAGCAAATGCTTAACATAATTGGGTATTTCTTTTCTATCTCTTATATGCCCATGTATGATTCGCTTAAAAAGAAAAATATGCGAAGAAAAATCAAAATCAAAAGAATAAAAATGCTTTATATATGATTGCAAGCGTGTATTCTAAGAAATGTGGGAGTTATAGGATGTACCTCGAAGGTGATAGTCCCCATCAAACAATTATGATTGTGTGTGAGTTCAGGTGTTTTTCTCATATCTCAAATCGTCATAACATGTATACACTTATGTAATCTCGAGATGTTTTTCACACACAACACGCAATATTCTTTACTACTCTTAATACATGTACAGGTACAATGTGATTTGGCCATCACAAAGTTTTACATATGTTAATGTATGCTTACTAAACTATTTTGACTTATTTTTGAAATATAAAATTGGTTACACTTGTTTAGTGTGTGTGTGTGTGTGTGTTTTTGGGATCCATGTGCTTAAAATTGTTATTAAGAGATGATTTTGAGAGCTTAAAATGTTAATTGGATCATTGGTTGAGTTGCATACTTGATTGCATTCATATCTGTGTTTTTCTCTTCTTGAAAAACTGTTTTTAAGCAATCTCGACAGCTTCTCGACACCTCCTTAACACGTGGCTATCTATCGAGCTTTTCAACTTCTTCTTATCACAATCTCGATAGCTTCTTAACAGCTGATGGACTGATCGAGAAAGCTTCTGTCTCCTCGATAGCTTCTTGACAACAGGTGGATCGATCGAGCTTGTTTATTATCTCTTCTATTGAATTGTACCTCGACAGATCCTCGATAGTTGCATCTGTCGACATCTTTTATGCTTGAAACCTTCTCAACACCTCTATCTGTCGAGATTTACTGAACTACTATTTATTCGTTTAGTGCGATATGATTGTCATTTTACTCAACATCTCTCTCGATCTATCCATCCTTTCACATCCCAAAACTCTCACTCACTCCAAACTTCTTCCTCAAGATTTCTTCAAGGTTTTTCTAATTTTTTCTTCACTTGGTGAGTTTCTAATCTCTCATTTACATGCATTTCATGTTTTGAAACCTAGGTTTTAGGGTTTTTGAATAATTTTGGGTTTTTCAAAATTGATGAGTTTTTGTTGAAATTTGGGTATGGGTTTTTGCCTAAATGAGTTTAAAATCTCATACATTGCATCACATAAGCATTATAACAGTATTATCATGCATTTAGATGTGTGCGAATTGATTGTGTGTTGGTAGGATTGGATTAGGCTGAGCCCATGATGTTTTTTATATTGCATGTCACATGTTCATGCATTTTCCATACATACATACTATCTTTTCAACATACTTGTTATATTTGAACTATGTTAGGACTTTTCTAATTGACTCTCTCTCTCCCTCTCTTTTCCGTTTATGTTAGCCTGTGTCTATGGCACCTAAACATAAGTCTACTCCGTCTTGGAACCCTTTTCGTTCCAGAGCATCCACTTCCTCTGATTCTACTCCATCACATATTCGGTTCCATGATAAGGATGCTTGTAAGGCCTTCTCGGAGAACTTTTCTCAACAAGGCATTCATTCTGAATGCCAATTCATTTTGGCGGATCCAAGAGTTTTACTCCAACATGCATGGATTTGAATTTTCAGTACCTTTCTTTCATACTCGCATTCGAGGTATGCGCTTTACTGTCACACCACAACTTGTTGTAGATATGCTCCGTGTCCCTAGGGTAGAGTTTCCTGACTACCCCGGTTGTGAGCGTCTGAGGACTGTGTCCAAAGATAAGCTCAAATCTACTTTCTGTGAGCTCCTTTCTGATTGGGGTAAGCATCAGTTCACTTACTATTCAGACTTTGCAAAAGGCCCTCAGTTTTTTAACATGGTTATGACTTTTGTTCTTCACCCTCTTTCTCACTATAACTCTATCAAAGAGCCTCGTGCTCACTTTTTGTTGTCCCTTCTTGAGCATCTTACTATAGATTTTCCTTCTTACTTTATTCTTTCCATTTTAGATGTCTATAGGGATATGGCGTCCTGTGATAAACTCATCTTTCCTTTTGCTATCATGAGGATTTTACGCCATTTGTCTATTCCCTTTCCAGCATCTGACCACTTTACCTATATTTATGCCATAAATGCCACTACCATTAATCGTAACAAGGTGCAATTTAGGTCGAGGCAGTCTAGGTCAGTAGCTCCTCCCTCCTGTTCAGCTCCATCTCGATCCGTTCCATCCACATCCACTCATACCTCTTCTATAGGCGATGTGACTCTAGGAGACATTATGATGCAGCTTCAGCACATGGATGCTCACCTTGATACACTCACCACTGAGCTGTATTAGGTGAACATTCATGTTGGCCGTATTGCACGACAGCAGGCAGTCATGGGTGGCTTCATTAATTCTCTTCCACATACTCCAAAGGCTTCTGATGTTGAGGATGATGATGATGATGCTACTGCTTCTAAGGATGATAGTGATGGAGATGTTAGTTCTTCCAGTACTAATGAGATGTCTACTTGACACTCTTACCCTTTGTCACTCGTGACAAAAAGGAAAAGTAGTTTTGTATATGATAGTAGTCATACTTAGGGGGAGAGTTAGTATAGGACCATTTTGATAGGGGGAGCGTTGATATCTGAGGAATGTAGTGAGGATTACTTGTATCTTTTTCTTTTCTCTACTTTAGATACATTTATTCTTGTACCTTAGGTCTTGTGACCATTATTGACATACATTGTACTTATCTTTTTTATATGTTGATGTATGTTTCTTTCACCTATCCTTACATGTGTTGTTTCTTTTCTCTCTTTATGCACATGCTTCTTATGACATGTATGTAATCTATTATTTCTATTTTACACAAAGATGCCTTGATGAGTTTTGTTTAAAGTGTTTCAAAAATATAAGTTGTCAAAGTCTATTTGCCATAAACTCCCTTCTTGCAAAGTTTTTCAAGAGTTTGTGTTAAGATAGATTTTATTGTATTCAACAAGTGAATATGAGTTAAGTGATTTATGACTTCTCTCATATGTTCATTTGTTTGTTGTGGTTTTGTCACGGATTGCCAAAGGGGGAGATTGTTAGGACATATGTGATTCACTTATTAGGAACATATGTCACTATTTTATATAATTGGTTAATCTTTTGACAAAACGCATTTTACTTGTATTTGGGTAGATCTAGGATGTGTTTAATACTTCAAGAAACTTTGTTTCAAGATCAAGTATTGAAAAGCCATGCAAGTCTGTCCAAAATTCAAGCTGAAAAGTGCAAGTTCATTAAAGCTCAATAGCTAATATCAATCAAGCTTGAAGAACTGTTCCAGCCTCATGGCTATCTATCGAGGTTTATGAAAAATAAAATTTCAGTTATGTTTTAACTCTAATCCGTGATTATGTGTTTAGGCTTTCTTTTCTCACAACCCTAGACATATAAAAGGATTATTTTAAGGGCCATCAAAGTGTACACAAGTTGCACAAGTGTTAAGCAAAGTTTGTTCAAGCAAATTATGACCGGAGATATAGTTTACCCTAATTCATCTTTCTTGTGCAGAAGTTGCTGTGTTTGTACACCATAGGGTTTTGTAACCAAACATCTTCTTGATCTTCATCGTCTGGATGAACTAAAGAACTTTGCAACCAACAACCTTCTTTAGTTGGTGATTGAAGTCACGTACTAAGATCCATGCAATTGGTTAGTCATGTACTAGGAGCCGTGCATCAAAAAGAAAGAGTGTCACTACAGAACAAGTCCAATTGGGTATTGAGGTAAGGGTTCAACTGTAGGTTAGTATAAAGTACTGAGATTCCTTTACTTGTAACCGCTTATTATGATAATAGTGGATTCTCAGAAGTGGTGTTCTTAAAATCACCCGGTGGGGTTTTTGCCACATTGGTTTTCCTCATTCATAAACAAATCACCGTGTTAATTTATTTTCTGCTGCATACTTAGTTTAATTGATAATTTTCTTGTGCTACCACGCACTTTGCATGTTAGTTTGATTAATTAATAAACTTAGCTAATTAATCAATTAATCTATCACAAAAGGTCAATACGTTTTTGGCCTATAAAAAAAAAATACAAAAACAGTGTGTTATGTGTAAATTTGTACTTGTGTACCTTGGATGGCCATTGAAACCAAGTTTTCTATACTTTGTATCTTTTGTAACTTAAATGAGCATCTCTATGCACAACTAAGCAAGTAAGCTTTGTGGCTCTTGTTTGTGATGAATAAGATTAAGTAATTTCTTGTACTTAACACTCATATCATTCTTTTTGATGAGAATGACTAGAAAATCCTAAGAGAAATGCATAAATAACCATCTCACTACTGTTGACCGCCAATTATGAAATGACATCTATATGCTTCGGCATAGCAAAAGTGCAATGACAACGACATTTGTGTGCTTCGGCATGGCAAAATTGGAATGTCAAATGCTTAACATCATTGGGTATTTCTTTTTTTTCTCTTATATGCCCATGTATGATTTGCTTAAAAAGAAAAATATGGAAAGAAAATAAAAAGAGAATAATAAAAATACTTTATATATGATTACAAGCATGTATTCTAAGAGATGTGGGAGTTATAGGATGTACCTCAAAGATGATAATCCCCATCAAACAATTATGATTATGTGTGAGGTAAAATGATTTTCTCATATCTCAACTCGTCATAACATGTATAAACTTATGCAATCTTGCAATGTTTTTCATACACAACACACAATATTCTCTGCTACTCTTGATACATGTGCAAGTACAATGTGATTTGGCTATCACAAGATTTACATGTGTTAATGTATACTCACTAAACTGTCTTGACTTGTTTTTGAAATAAAAATTTGTTAGACTTGATGTGTGTGTGTGTGTGTGTGTGTGTGTGTGTGTGTGTGTGTGTGTGTGTGTGTGTGTGTGTGTGTTTTGGGATCTATGTGCATAACATTGTTATGATTGAGAGATAATTTTGTGAGTTCAAAATGCTGTTTAAATCCTTGGTTGAGTTGCATGATTGATTCATTCATATCTGTGTTTTTCTCTTCTTGAAAAACTGTTTTTAAGAAATCTTGACAGCTCCTCAACACCTCTCGACACCTGGCTTATCTATCGGGCTCTTCAGTTGTTTTTCATCGCAATCTCGACACCTCTCAATAGCTAGGTGGATCGATCAAGAAATATCCTATCTCCTCAATAGCTCCTCGATCCATCGAGCTTATTTTGTTGTGGACACCTCTGGACACCTCTCGATAGCTACATCCATCGAAGCTTTTGAAGCTCAGCAACTATCTTGACACCCCGATCTGTCGAGAATTACTGAGTTTCTATATATAGGTTCAAATGCGATCTGGACTTCATTTCCTCGATCTCTCTCGATTTGTCTGCGACTGCTTAACTCCCAAACAATCTCTTCTCACTCTAAACCTCATTCCCTAGAGTTTTTCAACCTTTATCAAGTTCCTTCTCACTTGGTAAGTGTCTAAATCACTCATTTTCTTGCATTTCATATTTTTAACCTAAGTTTTTGGGATTTTGGGAAACTTTGGGGGTTTTCAAAATCAAAGAGGTTTTTGCAAAATTTTTGAGATGGGTTTTGAAGATTTAATCTTAAAAACTTCATGCATTGCATTCCATGTGCATTATAACTATATTTTCACGCATTTAGCTATGTGTGTTATATATGTTAAACTGTTTGTGTGCTAGTAGGTTTGGATTGGGCTGAGCCCATGATGATTTTACTCTTGAACATCACATTTTCATGCATACATCCTTTACATTCAATATATTTTTATATATTTGAACTATTTTTGGGACTTTTCTCAGTGTTTCCTTCTTCCCCTTCACTCTCTAGTTTACTTTAATGCGTCAATGGCATCAAAACGTAAGTCTGCTCTGTCCTGGAACCCTCTTCGTTTTGGGGCATCTTCGTCTTCTGATCCTACCTCCTCTTCCATTCAGTTTCGTGATGAGGATGCCCGAAAGGACATCTTAGAGAACTTCTCTAGACAAGGCATTCATTCTAAATGCCAAGCCATCTTGTTGGACTTCTTCGACATCGACCTATCCACTGTCATCTACAGTAGGGGATGGGAGTCACTGTATGATGTCCCAGTCACTTGTCCATCCATGCTGATCCAGGAGTTCTACTCTAACATGCGTGGATTGGATTATTCTATACCTCTTTTACATACTCATGTTTGAGGTACACAAGTAGTGGTCACATTGGATATTGTATCCGAGGTACTCCACGTCCCGAGTGTAGAGCATCCTGACTACCCTGGTTGTAAGCGTCTAAGGAATGTGTCCAATGACGAGATGATTTCTACTTTTTGCAAGCACCCTTCTGATTAGGGTGATCAACAATTTACACCGTGTTCGACCTTTGCTAAAAGTACTAGATTCATGAACATAGTGATGACATTTGTTTTGCACCCTCTTTCTTACTATAACTCTATCACCGAGCCCCGAGCTCGATTTTTGCTTTCTCTTCTTGAGCATCTCTTTATAGATTTTCCTTCACATTTCATTCTTTCCATTATAGATGTGTATTGGGATACGGCGACCCGTGATAAGCTCATCTTCCTTTCAGCTATCATGCGGATTTTACGCAATTTTTCTATTCCTTTTCCCTTGTCCGACCACTTCTCCGTTATGTGTGCCATTGACTATGCTACCATTAAATGGAACAAGGTGTAGTTTCGTTTGAGGCAGTCTAGTACGATAGCTCCTCCCACTCCTTCAGCTCCATCCACCTCCGCTCTTTCTGCTTCAATGGGAGGTGTGACTTTGGTCACAATCATGGCGCAGTTTCAGCATATGGATGCTCGCCTTGACACTCTCACCGATGAGTTGTGTTAGGTGAACACCCGTGTCCACCATATTGCTAGATGGCAGGCTCACCCTGGTGGCTTTGTGGAGTCTCCCTCTCCTCCTCTCGAGGCACCAGAGGCATCCAAGGACGACTCCGACTCCGACGACGATGATGGTGGTGAGGATGGAGATGCTAGCTTTTCTAGCTTTGAAGAGATGTCTACTTGACACTCTTACCCTTTGTCACTTGTGACAAAAATGGGAAGTAGTTTTGGATATGAGAGTAGTCATAGTTAGGGGGAGGGTTAGTATAGGAGATTTTTGTTAGGGGGAGTGTGTTTATATGAGGGATGTAGTAAGGATTTTATGTATCTTTTTATTTTCTTTCTCTTTTAGATACATTATTCATGTACCTTAGATCTTGTGATCATATTGTGATAGCAGGCCATGCACGAGGAGCAATAGGTACTATTTTGGCTAAGCCAACTCTTGACCTCTTTAAAAGATAATGGGAGAAAAGAATTATAGCAATAAGTCCAGCTGTGGCAGAATATAGGGAAGGTAAAAAGAAAATCCATTTTAGGCTAAGGTTGCTAGAGTCCTATATATGGATATCTTTCTAATAAAATTTGCAAGCTTTTATAGAAAAATATTTAGCTGTTCAAGGCATTTTGTGGATTAACTTTTATTTTGGTACCATTAAGCTATCAGGGTGACTTAAGGTTGCAATAGCCAAATCAATATTAACCTAACCTTATCTTATTTAACTACCTAGTTTGGAATTTTGTACACTTTTATCAGTTAAGTGTACTTAAGAGATCAAAAAAAAAAAAAAACAAAAAAACAAAAACAAAAACAAAAAAAAAAAAAAAAAAAAAACCTAGTTCCATGTCTTATCTATACTAGTATGAAATATATAATTATAATATATACAATGCTCCAGTGTTTGAATGTGTTAATTCTATTTGCTAATTGTTAGGACATATATGATTCACTTGTTAGGAACATATGTCACTATTTATGTAATTGACTAATCCTTCGACAAAACGCACTTTACTTGTATTTGGGTAGATCTAGATGTGTTTAATACTTCGAAAAACCTTATTTCAAGATCAAGTGTTGAAGCCATGCAAATCTGTCCATGATTCAAGTCTGAAAAGTTCCTGTCATTAAAGCTCAACAGGTAGTGTAATACCCAAAAAAAAAAAAAAAGATTAAAAGGAAGATTATTTAAGTAAATTTGTTTATGGGATCAATTTTATAATTAATATTTCTAAGGGGTTTTTAGAAAATAAGGTTGAAACCCTAGCTATATATAAGCTTATAATGTCATATGGGGAGATATTTTGAGAGGGGAGACTACCCAAATTACTCCAATAGAGAAGATTTGATTGCACGATTGAGGTGATATCTAAGGATTTTAGAAGAAGTGTTAGGAAGAAGTTCCTATTGGTATGGGTTTTAACTACTGAAAATTATTTATGGTTGTTACAATTTTACAATTTTATTTCTATTGTATTACTAATTTCAAGTAAAGAATTATCACAAATATATCTAATTATTTAATATATGATGTATTTTATTTAATTGTTTTTAGTTATACCGATTCAAAGTAAAGAACAAAGAATTTTCACAAATATACATGAGCATTGAATATAAGATTTATTTTTATTTAATTTTTATTTTAGCTATATTGGTTTAAAGTAAAGAAATATAGAAATATCACAAATAGATTTGAATATTGAATATATGATTATTTATTTTTGTTAGAAACTATGTTTCATATATATGATTATGAACAATCTGACCATGAATTTATTTTAATACCCAACCAATAAGGGTTATTCATTAGTACTCTGATACCCAAACCAATAGGAGTTATTCATTGGTACTCCGATACCCAGCCAATGGGGGTCATTCATTGGTACTCTGATATCTAAACTAATGGGAGTTATTTATTGGTACTCTGATACCCAGTCAATGGGAGTTATTCATTAGTATTCTGATACTCAGCCAATGGGGGCTATTCATTGGTACTCTGATGCCCAATCGTGGGGATGTAGTGTGACCATAGTCATAAGATTGTTAAGAATATGAATTATGTTTGAATATTTAAACTATTTTGAGTCCTTAAATTTACATATTTAATTTTGGATATGTTTGAGTATTTGAACTATTTTGGGTCATTAAAACTGCTTATGTATTTTTTGGAACTTATTATAAGTTATAAGTTTGATATATGGAAAACTGACTACTTTCTAAACCATCTATGATATGTTTGTAAGATTAAAGTATGTGATCTATTTGCAACTTATTATTTTAAGACTATGGAACTTCTTTAGTTATTTTTGAAAACCCGTAGCATATTATAACTTTTGAAAACACATATTACATCTTATTAGGATTTTGGTTACTTATTGAGTTGTGAGCTCACTCCTTTTTCCCCTTCAATTTCAGATTGTGAAGAATAGCAAGTTTTGGGAATTTTGATGTTGTGTTATGAGTAGGAAAAGAAGCTTAGTGATTTTGGAATTGGATGGTCTTCTAATAGTTTTGTATTTATTGGTCAATTGGCATTATGTACATGAGGTTTGGATTTTGTTCCTATTAAATAATTAGAGATCTATTCATAAAGAAATTGTTGAGGTATTTTGGATTTTTTTTTTTTTTTTGTTTTAATTTTTGAGAATAAATTTTTGTTGCTAAGAAGGCCTTACACACTTGTAGGGTGCTTATTTTATAAGCATGCAGCAGTTGTCACATGCCTATCTTTATGGCGCAGATGTGGCTAGCGCTTTTCCCTAAGTTATTACATATGGTATTAGAGCCAGCCCCGTAATCTCGTGTGATCTCAGAGACACTACCCCACAAAGTAGGCCCTAACAAGGACGTTAGGGATTTAAGTGAGGGAGATTGTGACACCCCAATTTGATTGATTGTGTGATGTGTGTGGGTGTGTGATGAGTCCCACATCGGGTATTTACTGGGTTGAACTGAGCTTTATTAACAATTACAAGAAGCCTCAATTGTGACTAGTCCTTTTGAGGTATAGCACAGATATGGCTAGCACTTTTCCTTGAATCATTACATCTGGTATCAAAACCGGCCCGGTAACCCCGTGTGGGCTCAGAGACACTACTCCACAAAGTGAGCCCTAACGAGGACGTTAGGGATTTAAGTGAAGGAGATTGTGATGCCCCAATTTGATTGATTGTGTGATATGTGTGGGTATGTAATGAGTCCCACATCGGGTATTTACTGGGTTAAACTGGGTTTTATTAACAACTACAAAGAGTCTCAATTGTAACTAGTCCTTTTGAGGTATAGCGCAAATGTGGCTAGCGCTTTTCCTTGGGTCATTACAGCTAGCCATCTATCAAGCTTGAAGAGCTATTTCAGCCCCGTGGCTCAACAACAGCTTAACAGATAAGGCATCTATCAAGATTTATGAAACTCAAAATTTCTAATCTGTTTTTCATTCAATCCGTGATTGTATGTTTGGGCTTTCTTTTCTCACAACCCTAGACATATAAAAGGATTATTTTAAGGGCTGTCCAAGGTGGAATAAGTTGCACAAGTGTTGAGCAAAGTTTGTTTAAGTAAATTGTGACCGGAGACAGAATTTGCCTTAATTCATTTTTCTTGTGAAGAAGTTGCTGTATTTGTACACCGTAGGGTTTTGTGACCAAGCATATTCTTGATTTTCATCATGTGATGAATTGAAGAAATTTGCAGCCAACAAACTTCTCTAGTTGGTGATTGAAGTTACGTACTACAATCTGCGCAATTGGTTAGTCACGTACTGTGAGCCGTGCATCAAAAGGACAGATTGTCACTACAGAATAAGTCTAATTAGGTATTGGGGTAAGGGTTCAAATATAGGTTGGTATAAGGTACTGAGATTCATTTACTTGTAACTACTTGTTGTGATAATAGTAGATTCTCGAGAGTGGTGACCTTAAAATCACCCGGTGGGGTTTTTGTTATGTAGGTTTTCCTCATTCGTAAACAAATCACCGTGTCAATTTATTTTCCGCTGCATACTTAGTTTAATTGATGATTTGTTTGTGTTATCACGCATTTGCATGTTAATTTGATTAATTAATCAACATGGCTAATTAATCAATTAATTTCATCACAAGGGGTCAATACGTTTTTGGAATATCACTGATGGATATCATAGTCTTGATCATCCCCGTAGCAACAAATTCTTACTTCAAATAAGCTATAGTGTTCGGGCAATAGTTAATGGCATGATGTCATGTCTGTCAATTAGAAAAAGTCTAGTTATTTGTCCTTGTTTGTAATGAATGGTTCAACATCTTTGGATATGTTTTTTTTAGCATTGTTTGGGGACCTTCCTCAGTGCCAAAGTAAAGGTCACTGATACTTTGTATTATTCTTTGATAATTAATTTAAATATATGTGGTATTTTTCCTGTTCTTTCAACTCTAACGTATTTGTCACCTTCGTAATTTCCAAGCTTGCTTGAGAAAGAGATGAGAGAATAAAGGCGGTGTAAATTCTAATGAGAGAAAATAATAAAGGAAAAGTGGAGCCAGATAGCTGGTTCAACCATATTGTGTAAAACACAACTTTTATTTTATATATATATATAGTATACTAGTATTATATTAGTGTGATGCAAAGGTAAATTTAAATTCATATATAAACAAAAAAAAAAAAAAAGTAATTGAATTTAAAGAATAAATAGGTTATTTTTTATATTAAAAAAAATTCAAGTTACATAGGGAAAATCATGTAAAACAAAATTATTATTGAAAACAAAATTTATAATATTTAATTATAAAAATAAATAATGAAAAAAACCTTTTGAAAATCTTCTTATTTAGTTTTAATCAAATATTAATGGAATTAAAAAAAAAAAATTGTTAGTAGAGTTTTACTTAGTGTGCGTTTGGTTTCAAATTTAAAAAACTGGCTTATTTTACTATTTAGCTTATTTTTGTTATTATTAATGGGCTCCATTACACTTTTTGGTATTATTCATTGGTCATTCTTTACTATTTCAGCTAACTTTTACCTTTATTTACAATACTATCAACAAAATTTTTCAATTTCAGGAAAAAAAGTGGATTCCAAACCGATCCTTAGAGCAATATGTTTGTAATTTAATTGCATTTGCTGCATGTCACTTGATGTAAGAGCATTTTCATCAAAGGTGTTAAAAATGCTAAATGTTATGTTTTAGCATTTTTAACACCTCAAATCATAAAACCATACCTACAATAAAGATGCTAAATGCTAAATATTTTAGCATTCAACTACAATGAGCTATTATTGAAAACAGTTCACTGTAGCTAGATTGTAAAAAAAAAAATATATATATATATATATATATTTTATTCCTTCTCTGATCTCTCTCATCATTCTTTTCTTTCTTTTCTTTTTTCTTTTTCTCTCACAGGTCTGACTTCTTCTCTCTTTTCTTCTTTCTTTTTCTCTCACCGGTCTTACTTCTTCTCTCTTTTCTTCTTTCACTGGCATCAACAACTCAAAAATCAAGGTGGTAGTGGTGGTGCTAAAGTTTTTTGGGTTTTTTTTTTTTTTTTTTTTTTTTTTTTCCGATGGTGGTGGTCTTGGTGGATTGTTTGGGTTTTTATTTTATTTGGAGGTAACTTGTGATTCTAATGGTGGTTGTTTTGGCTAATAATGTTGGTCTATTTTAATGAGTTTTGTGGTGGGTTGTTGATGATGGTGGTTGTTATAGTGGTGGTTTTGTTTTGGGTTTTTTTGCCGTGGGTTGTGGCTGCCACAATGGTGGTGATGGGGGCTAATGGTGGTTGTTTTGGATTTTTTGCAGTGGGTTGTGGCTGCCACAATAATGGTGGTGGTGGTGAATGTGGTGTTGGTGAATGTGGCAGGTGGCTAGCGGAAGTTCCAATTTGTGGGTTTTTGGTGGTTCCGGTTTGTGTTTTTTTTTTTTTTTTTTTTTTTTTTCTTCCTCCAATGGTGCTAGCTAGCTACAAGAGTTTTGGATTGTGTTTTGGTTTTGGTTTTGGTTTTTTTTTTTTTTTTTTTTGGTGGTTAAGGGTTGAGGTTGTGGGTGGTGGTGGTGATTGTTGCTGTGGGTAGTGGTGGTAGTGGGTGTTGGCAGTGGCAGTGGGTTTGTTGGTAGTGGAAGAGATGAGATTGAGAATTAAAAAATAATAAAAATAATAAAATTTTAATGAAGTAGTAAAAAAATATAAAATCTTTGATGTTAGGTGTATTGTAAAGTGAGTTGTTAAAATTGATAAAGTAGGTTTTTGAGATACTAAATGCTAAATTTTTTGAAATCTTTGATGGGAATGCTCTAGAGAGAGTGTAGTTACTTGTTGTTTGAAATGAAAACTACTTAATCCAATCACAATTTGCAATACCAAACTTTTACTATATAGTATATTTAGTATGTATTAGTCGCTAACCCGTGCAATGCACGAGATAGTTAAATAAAAGGACAATTAACCAACATCACGTTAAAGTAAAAGAATTAATGAGAGATTGATTTGCCCACCAAGAATTTAAAAGAAAAAAAGATTGATATAATAAAATCTAAGAAATTTAGAAATAGAATTGGGTTAATAATATGCATTTTATAAACATTTTGCTAGTTAGCATTTAAAAAAAAAAAAATAGATCTGTCATAATTAAATAAAATACAATGAGAAGAAATATTTAACTTCTATGCTTTTCTATAGTTTAGAAGTGTTGTCTAACGTAGAATGTTATTGGATTGTAAGAAAGATTTTTATAAAATGTTAATACCGTATAAACAATTCAAAACGTGGAACATTATCAAATTTATAACACCTTATTCCATTATCTTTTACGTTGAATCCAAACAAATAATTAATTGAAATTAATCCAAACAAATAATTAATCAACCAAAAATCAAAGCTTTAATTAAGAAAACAAAAAGTCACATGAACCCAAATAAAAATTCTCAATAAAGAAAAAACATATAAGGTAAAGAATTAAGATCAACTTACTGAGACGCAAATACCAAAAACCCCAAAACTTGAAGCTTCCAAATTTTATAGAATCCCCAAATTCTATTTCAAAACCAAACAAAACCCTTCAAATTCAAAAAATTCATATATAATATACCAAATAAAAATTTACCACTCCTTGGATTGGAAGACATAGGTTGCAGCTTTGATTTTTCTCCAAAAAATAGAGATGCTTCATCTGCCATATACAATATAAAATAATTATTAAAAATTTCAACCCAAAAACCAAACCCACAAAAACACTATCAAAATATAGAGATTAATCCAAATACTTAAAAGAAAATCAATTCTAAACATAACAAAAGAATAAGATAGAATGAAAATTTCAGGCACATATGAAAGCAAATAAAAAAGAAAAAACCGACGGTTTTTTTTTTTTTTTTTACATGAGTCTTTCTTCTTCTTATTTTTTTAATCTTAAAGTGAAGTTAAGTTTAGGATTTTGAGATGGTAATTGCTAGGGTTTTAAGGAGAGAAGAGAAAGTCCTACCAGGAGTCTTTCTCTTTTTTTCTTAATCCTAAAGTCTTTTTTTTTTTTTTAATTTAAAATTCTAACGTGTTTTTTTTTTTTTTTTTAACTTCTAACGTGTTATGTGAGTTTTTGTGGGAGCTTTAAAGGCTTCAGTTATATATATATATATATATATAGATAATATATAATAATAATAATAAATATGGATGATGATTTTTGTGATAAGTTGATGTAGGATAGAATTTACAATTTAATTTTTGTAATTATTTAATTTTGGATGCAAAAAACGTTATTTTAGGTCTAGGTGATTTATTTCCTTGTTTTTAGGTTCTTTTAATGTTTTTTAGGTCAAATTTGGTTCCTATTATGGTTAGGTATTAATTAGGGCTTATTTTAGAATATATTTTCTTGTCCATCAAATTTTATGGAGCCCTTAAATAGGCCTCCAAGTTTGTATACGTTTTTCAATATTATTGATATTAATAAAAATTCAAACTTTTGTCTATTTTTTTTTTCTAGTGAATTCTATATAAGATATAAAACCTAAAATAAAAAGAATCTAAAACAAAAGGAAAAAGAAAATAGTGATGATGTGGAAAATTGTGAGAGCTTCAAAAGCTTCGGTTTTATATATATATATATATATATATATATATATATATATAGATTATGGACCAAATTTTTAATAATTCAAAAGACCATGGCCCCTTAAAGTTTAATTTTATTTTTAAATAGTATATAGAGATATAAAATTCAAAGGTTAGGATTAAAAAAAAAAAAAAAACACTATTCTCCCCCCTTCCCCTGCCAAAAATTTAAAATTAAAACTCGATCCAAAGAACCCAAAAAATAAATCGATCACATAACCCATTCCTATGTTCAATGGTCCTTTCCTATCAATTTACTTTATTTGGTTATTTGGTAGGCAAAATTCAAATCTAACCTTTTTTTTTTTTTTTTTTGGAGAAACAATTTCAAATCTACCTAAATGATTCATTTGGATGGGAATATGATAAAAGGATATTAGAGCATATTAGAGCATATAATATTGAGGTTAAGGAGTTTCAAGCTTTAGTTGGTGTATTCTGGGTCTTTTTTTAGAGTAATGCTAGGGACATATAATAGTGCACAATTTTGTGCCACAACTTGTCACGTGGTGAGTTATGAGTAGTGGAAGTGTGATGGCGGGCCATATGGAGACACACTTTCACTACACAACTCGCCAAGAAGTGACAAGTTATCTTATGACACAAAATTGTGCACTATTATGTGTACTTAACATTACTCTCTTTTTTTTTTTAAGTTACGAGAATATTAAAGGAAGAACTAGATAAGATATACAACACCTATCTTATTGATACTGATAGATTAGGTAAGAAAATATCTCCTCAATTTTTCCTTCCTTTGTTCTTTTCATTATTTTCTTCTCCATTATTAGACAATGAAAAGCACAATTGATTGTTTAACAATATACTAGCAAGTAGCAATCACAATCTTATCGTCAAAATTTTCTATGGACAACACAATAGAAAGGATTCAAAGATAAAGAGCAATTAACTAGATAAGATATACAACACCTATCTTACTGATACTGATAGATTAGGTAAGAAAATATCTCCTCAGTTTTTCCTTCCTTTGTCTTTTTTCATTATTTTCTTCTCCATTATTAGATGATGAAAAGCACAATTGATTGTTTAACGATATACTAGCAAGTAGCAATCACAATCTTATTGTCAAAATTTTCTATGGACAACACAATAGAAAGGATTCTAAGATAAAGAGCAATTAAATTAGTCTCTCTAAATATATATATATATATATATATATATATATGTGGTTTCAAGATAAAATTTTTTTTTTTTTTTTTGTATTTTAGTCAATCACTTTTTAAACAATTGTATCATATTCATTATTCTATACTTTATTTTTTTCACTTTAGTAAAATATTTTTTTTATTTATTTGATCTATTAATTTTTTCTTACTTTTCAAAGTACCACTTTCCTTTATTTCAGTTATCAAAACATAAAAAATAAAAAATAAAAAGAATTTCGGTATCATTTTTCTACTTTAAGAAACAGCTAGAAAGAGACCCCAATGTGATTGCATTAAGTCCCAAGCATGATAACTATTAAGTTGTGATCTTTCTCATAACATTAGTGTTGGCTTATTCCATGACAAAAAGTATTGTAATTGCATAAATTTATTTCCTTGTATTTTTGTGGCATTTATTTGTATTAGATTTAGTATTAAGTGGTGGAGATTTGATCAAGACAGCTAAAAGTCACATGAGGAGTACATGCTAGAAGCTGAAGAGTCAAGTGCCATCTGTGAAAGTTAAGGAGCCATGTGCTAGCTGTGCCAACTATTTTCGTGACACAGGTGACCCGCAAGTGACCTGTGAATTTCACTGGTTAGAGGATTTTTCAGTGTGATCTATTTGCCCGTCACTTATACTATATATACCCTTATTACCCAAGTTAGGAAATTTAGACCTCGGTTGATAGAATTAACAAGTTTTAAACCCAAGTTGTTAATTAGATTTATTGTGAATAAAACTTGTTAAAATAAACAAACATCAATATCATGTCAAAATCATGCAGCAGAAAAATAAATAAGACAAGATATGATAACCCAAGAAAACCAATGAAACAAACTAATTTCATAATAAAAAAATTTAGGGGGAAACCTTCCCGAAAAGCAATCCACTATAGTAAAGAAAAGTTTCAGATTTAGTACAAAACATTTGTCCCTATACTCTACAATCCCCGTAGATGAACTCACAGCAGAAACCTTCTACCGCTTCAGAACCTTTGAACTCTTCAATATATGAACACTACCCTTTTAATGTTCCACAAATCCCAGTACGTGATTAACCAATTGTGTGGATCCCAGTACGTGACTTAATCACCAACAAGAAGAAGATTGTTGGCTGCAAAGTTTTTCACTTCATTAACAATGAAGATCAAGAAGCACTTGGTTACAAAACCCTAAGGCGTAAAAGGTGTAGTAGCTTCTTTCAGAGAGAATAAGACATCAGTCACCTTTTTTATATGTTCTCTTTGTATTCTCCTATGTGACGGCCTTTAAAATAAGCCTTATATAGGTTTAGGGTTGTGAGAAAAGAAACCCTACACAAATACATAAGCCTGGCCCAAAAATCAGATTTGAAAATTCTGATTTCCTTTATCTCGATAGATAGCAGGTGTTGAGCAAGTGTCGAGCTTTAAACTTTGACAGATACAGCTATCGAGGAGGTGTCGAGAAGCCATTGAGGAGACAGAAGCTTTCTCGATCGATTGACCAACTGTCAAGAAGTTATCGAGATTGCGATAATAATCAACTAAAGAGTTTGATAGATAGCCTAGTTGTCAAGAAGTGTCAAGCAGTTGTCGAACTATCTGTCTGCAGGTGTCGAGCTATCTGTCCAGCTTTAATGAACAACTATTCTTCACTTATTTCTTGGTCCAATCTTCATGGCTTTAATACTAGACTTGAACAACATATTTCTTCAAGTACACATCCTAGATCTACCCAATTACAAGTAAAGTGCGTTTTATCAAAGAATTAGCCAACTACATAAATATTGACATATGTTCCTAACATGAATCACATATGTCCTAACAACCCACAGAAATGGTAAAGAGCCTATTAAGAGAAAACCCCTAAGAGGGGTTTCTACAACACACCAACCTTATTAGAGAGAAAGCTACTCATTCTTAGAAAGAAATCTTTGTAGTCTCTTCTCCTTCACTCTCCTATTGTTATACCCATTGAGAGGAGATTTGTACCTAAACACTACCCACACTCATTCAAAGTGTTGAGAGTGTTTTTGGAGCTTAAGAAGTATTGGAAGATGCCAAGAATGACGGATGCAATATGGAGCTTATTGTAGGATCTAGAAAGTTAGAAAAGATAAGGCTAAGCTTAACCTTGTTGGAGTAAGAATCTTGGAGGGTTTAAGTGCATCTAGTAGATTAGGCTTGGAGGGTCTATTGCTATTCATGTATCCCAACTAATTTTCTAGTGGATCATTTTACTGCTTGGAGGGTGGTGAAGAGGTTTTTCGTCGAGTTCTTTGGTGTTATCTTCATGTTTGCTTATCTCTTCCCTAATCTATTCCTTTTAATTGCTACTGTGTTTGTGATTAATAATAGTTTATAGTGTTTTGCCTATTTGGTTATTGCTTATATTTATCATTCTACACATCAATTGTTTGAATATAAGCTTTATGTTGGTAATTTTGTATTTGGGGGTCTAAACAATCACTAGTGTTTTATACACCAAGTGAGCTTTCAATAATGTCAATCACAATCATAAATCTTGCTTTACATATGATTTTTTTTTTTAAATTCAGATCTTTTAGATTTCCTAGGGTACTATACCAAATAGATTTTCTTAAATCTTAATCATTCTTTAATAATTTAATGGTCTAAATTTTGTCATGTCAGCATTCCACTAACAATACTCTTAAAATAATAAAATAATGTTGCAAATAAAATAATTAAAATTATTGTTAGTGGAATGCTGACATGGTAGAATCTAGACCCTTAAATCATAAAATGGTGATTAGGATTTAAGGAAATCTATTGGTAGAGTACTCTAGGAAATTTAGAAGATCTGAATCATTTTTTTCCCCCTACTTGTGATTTTCTACAACTGCTGCAGGAGACATATAAGAGAAGATAAATTACTTACGGATATGTTAAAGAATGTTCTAAATGCATTGGTTTAGAAACATTTTATCAGAAAATTGAAAAAAAAAATGTTAATTTTGTTGACAACTTTTAATATTTTCCATAAAAATTGCACCAAAAATTTTATAATATAATTTATTAACAATTTTTTGAAACAATCTCCAGTACTTTTCCATTTTGGTTTTTTATTTCTTTTGTTTGAAACAATCACTAGTACTTTTCTGAGTCATCTACTTGTTCTATATAAATATTATTCCATGATATATCATTTTCTTTCTAATAGACTTGTGTGGCTTATATTTAAATGACAGAGTGTTTTGCCTCTAGTTAGATACTTGTCAATTTTTTCTTTCCCTCTTGAGTGTGTAGTGTGTGTTTGTTTCTAAAAAAAGATATATGCCAAATTTTTTTACTTTCCCTTTTAAATGAAAGGAAACAAAATTATTAACCCACTACAGGAAGAAAGAAAACATAAGCAACAATAAATTATCGTAAAACAGCAAAGGAAGGCCCTCCAAAGACAATGGCGACTCCAAGAATTACGTCCAGAGTGTTCTATAAAAAGCATAAATTACACAATCTTATTTCCTTTTAGCCTTTGGGTAATTAGGTTTGATTTAATGTTATTAATTTCATTTCGTTCCGGCTGAAATGGCCAGAAAATACCGTGCCAATACACAAACCAAAACAATAACCCACCCTACTCCACTTCATAAGGAAAAAAATGAAAAGAAATGAAATGAACAAAGGTACCTATACAACTAAAAAAAAAAAAAAGTATTGAGAAATTTGAAACTCAAAACTTGAGAAGAGATACTGCCGCACTAGAAATGGTAGAAGACACAAAAGTTACGAATAAGTAGGAAGGCAAAATGTAGATGTAGAAGTATAGATGAAAATGTAATAAACTTTACAGATAAAAGTTAACTGAAATAGTACAGTGGGTGCCATGAATAGTACTAAAAAGTGTAGTAGGGCCCATGAATAGCAGCAAAAATAAACTAAATAGTAAAATAAGCTGGCTGAAAATAATTTATCCAAACACACACGAAGCATGCGTTTGGATTGAAATGAAAAATTAAAATTATTTTACTATTCAACTTATTTTTTCTACTATTTATAAGCCCCACTGCACTTTTTGGTATTATTCATGGACTCCACTGTACTATTTCAACTAACTTTTTACTTTTATCTACAATACTTTTAGTAATAAGTTTTCAATTTCAGTAAAATAAGTGGTATCCAAACTGACTCGAAGTGTAGAAATCAAGGAGACAGAAGACGTGTGTGGTTAAGAATAAACAAGAGAAAAAAAATTAAAAATGAGAAGTAATATATGTCTAGTGAGGACAAAGAGAAATGATATGTCCACAACATTTTCACAATATTTTTACAATAAACCTTAAGTAGCAGGCTGTTACTGGTTGTTATTGTTGGGGGCAAAAAAGTAATCTTAGTATTAGGTTTAAATTTGAACCAATAACAATTAACCACCTATGATTTGTTGTAAAAATGTTATAAAAATGTTATGGATGTAACACTTCTTAAGGAAAAATAATAATAATAAATAATAAAATGTTGGAAATTGTGTTGTATTGGGAAATTTACTTAGTCAAGGAATCAAGCTATTACCCAACCTTTAGTAGTTTTATTATAATTTTTTTTTTAAGATTTTAGTTCTTTTTTTTTTTTTTTTGAGTTTTTCCTTTTTGCTTGAAAACCCCCAATATATTGTTAAGTTGCTCAAATTATGGACAAAAATTAATTTTATTGACATAAAAAAATTCAAGGTGGTCCCAATAATTTTATAAACATATATAAAATTCTTAGTACAAGGTGGTCCTAAGACCACCCTGGCCATAAGGTGGCGCCGCCACTGTCCAAAGAGTAGGAGAGCACAACCATTTCATGTATGGTTTTAAGCGGCAAGTTCTAAGCGGTAGATATCACGTATACATGAACCCATCATTAATATCATTTTTAATTTCACCACTCACAACCTATCACTTTAGCAAGTTGTAGAAAAAATTGTGTCTCTAAATTTATTCTTTTGCAAGTTTGGAGACTACCTACGAAGGCATCAAGAAGGTGAAGGATACCAAGCTTCAAATGCTTACCACTCAGTTTGAAGAATTGAAGATGTGCGAAGATGAATCATTCGACTCATTCTATGGGAAGTTGAATGAAGTGGTAATCGGGAAATTGAATTTGGGTGAGAAAATAGAAGACTCCAAAGTAGTAAGAAAGATCCGTAGATCATTGCCAGAGAGCTTCTGAGCCAAGGTGACCGCCATTGAGGAAAGCAAGGATCTTGATGAGATAAAGGTCCAAGAACCTATTGGCCCTCTTCAAACATATGAGCTCACTCTACCATCTCAAAGGAAGAGCAAATCCCTTACTCTTAAGACGATCAATGAGAGAATTGAAGCTCAAGATTCCTCGGAAGAGGACGATGTTGAACAAGAGGTAGCATACCTTGTAAAGAGGTGGCATTCTAGTCGCCAGTTACCAAACTAGGCTAGACTGTACTTTTTGTCCTATAGTGATCCAACTGTCCTGACTCTTCATCTTCTTGCATGCTTCACACATGTGCTTCATTTTGGTGAGTCACCACTCGCGAGTCAGTCGCGAATCCTAGTCACAAGTCACCTTCTTGTTGCACACTCTTGATCAAATCTTCACATTTTTTCACACACAACCCTTACATTATTCCCACCTAAATACAAGGTTTCTAAATGCTGAATTATAAGCAAATTTGGCACGGAATAAAGCCAGCACATAGTTGAATAAATTCAACTTTACAGTTCAAATGACTTTTCTTGATACTCATGTTTGATGCACGTATGAATAATGTTTGATCCATATCAAGGGAAGTTAGTATGTTGGACATGCATTCTTGCAATTGGCTGAGACATCAGTAGCTACAAAAAATTAAGGTTATGTTTGGTAACAGTTTTTGTTTTCTATTTTTAAAAACTTGTTTTTGAGAATATAATGAAAAAAAAATTATTTTTGAACTCAAAAAAATGTTTGGTTAGTTGAAATTAAAAAGATAGTCTTTTGAAGGTAAAAATAAAAAATACTAAAATATGTTGCTACTTGGATTTGAACTCTAATACTAACTCATTAAATGAGACAGATTCATTAAATTAAATGCGTGTTTTCATTGACTTTTAAAAATTAGAAATTGAAAACAATTTTTTACACGTTTTTAGTTTCTCTCACAAATTGAGTTTTGAGAATAATTTTTGTTTTCTGTGCATTTTTTGTTGCCAAACAAGGTTTTTAGTCTCAAAAATAGAAAATTATTTTTGGAAACAGAAAATAAGGGGAAAAAACAGTTACGAAACATACCCTTTTTTTTTTTTGCTCATCTTTCTTTGGAAGAGGTCCAGAACAACACCATGTACTGAAACTGAGATTAAAGGTACTCAAATTCTTGGAGAAATTACACTTTAACCTCCTAAACTATACCTCATGTTACACTTAACATCCTAAACTATGTGAATGCACACTTACCCCCCTAAACTATTACTAGTTGCACACTTTACACCCCACTGTTAAGTTGGCTGTTAATTTGGATGGAATTTAAACTCATGTGTAAGTCATGTGACACTTACAAAGGTGGCATATAATTAAAAGACCAAATTACCCCAAATTCTTTGGCATTTGTGTCAGAACGTTTTAGCCTCTTTTTTTTTTTGGGGGGGGGGGGGGGGAGGGGTTTTTTTAGTTAATTTTAAACTGCAAGTTTCCATTATATTTGTAACTTGGTGTGAACTTAAATAACTTTTTTGAAAAATAGTTATCGTTATTGTTGGGGTATGGAGATGAGTTTAAGCATGTGCACAGTTATTTGTTTTTGTTGGTAGGCTTGACCAAGTTTCTTTTATTTGTATATCTACTTTAGATGGGGATGGCTTGAGTGAGATGGTAGAAGATTATCATGCAGCTTTCAAAGCAACCAATTGTGTAGTTGGAGATTCGAGTGACGATGGTACTCCTAAAGAGCCCAACAATGATGCAACTAACTTTTTTCAGAAACTAGAGGATAATGAACAAAAACGTTTTCTTAATTGCAAGTATACAAAATTGTCTTTCATTGTGAAGTTACATCATAAACATGTGGTGATTCATGTTTCAAATTACAAATGTGAAGGGCATTAGACAAAGTAGTTGAGTTATGTTGGTTTGTTCAAAATTTTTTTTTTTCATTGTCTTAAAAGATTAGTTGATTGGCTGTTGTAATTCATTTTGAAATTGCACAATTGTGTTTACATTTATATTTTGAATCAGGTTATTAAATTTTGATCAATTTCAAAGAGCGCATTCAAATTTTTTATTTTTTATTTTAAGAAAATTCTTATTTCAACATTTACAAACCGTTGAAATTTAGTGGGAAGAATGAGTGCCTTTGCCACAATATGCATATAGAATGTAGATTATATTATAGATATAATTTAATTTAATTTTCAAGCGAGTATGTCATTCTTCCCTATCGAGATTAGGTGACATAGTAAATGTGATTGTCAAAAGAGTGATATGAACGTCATGTATGAATAGCTTAAGTTTCCCTTATATGGAATCCGTAATAATATTCATCATCATAATACATATATTTTTTTTTTAAGAAAGTTTCAACCTATGGCGTCCACTTCTGATGATGCTCTTCATCATCAGACTAAGACACCAATCGGTTTTAATTTGGTGTAGGCGGGAATTGAACCCTAAATCTCTTATTCAACTATCAGCGACTTTACCAGTTGAACTAACTGGAACCCACCATCATAATACATATATAAATCACGAATATTATTATTATTATTCGTTTAGTCTTGTTGATTAGTTCAAAGGTTTTCTTATATTGACTTTTAGCATGTACCAAAACATTAGGATCAATACACCAATTGGAGCACCAGAAGTATGATATTAAATGCATGTCATGATATTTGACAAAAGTGTTATATAGGCACTGAAATTTCCATTTTACATCACCAAAATCCATAAGAAAAATTCAACAACACTTAGAAGTACACTTGAGTTCTATACTTCTATTTAGACGGACTAACCCATAAAGCTCGTGAGGTGCAGGCGTGGAGTGATAAGAACTTCAAGTGGGGTGGCTTTCAAGTTTGTGAGTCCAAAGCTCTCTGTCATATCAACCTTTACATTCGAGGGAGTAGAAATGTCATACATGTGTAAAAAACTAGCAAGTGCTAAGTGCACCATTTGAACTCCAAAAGATGCTCCTGGGCATATTCTTCTACCACTTCCAAATGGGATAAACTCAAAGTTTTGCCCCTTAAAATCAACATCCTTGTGGGTGGTGAGAAATCTTTCTGGCTTGAACTTTAATGGGTCTGACCATTTGTGATGGTCAGTTTGGATTTTCCAAAGGTTTGGGATTAGCCGAGTGCCTTTTGGGACATGGTAACCACCTATAGTGCAGTCCTCGGTGAATTCACGTGGTCCTGATAGTGGTGACCCGGGATACAAACGTAAAGTCTCTTTAACTATGGCTTGGAGGTACACCAACTTATTTATGTCCGACTGGTTTACAATTCTTTCCTTGCCCACTTGATCGTCAAGCTCATCTTGGGCCTTTTTCAATACATGGCGGTTATTCAACAATAGTGATGTTGCCCAAGTTAAGGATACTACGATGGGGTCATTTCCACCTGCAATCAAATTCTGCAAAATGAAAATTGTTATTCATGTCTAAATGATACTGTGAAACAAAGCAATCCATATCGTTTTAGTGGTTTAAAAATACCACAATACTTTACGCATGACAAATGTCATAAATGTTTTCACACTTTTTAATGTGATAGATTGTGATTAGTGCAAAAATATTTTCATGATTGCTATGATATCTCTTTTATCATACATCAATCATGTGAAATTTATTGCGTATTTAGACATATTGTTTAGAACATAACTCATATCCACCTATTATTTTCTCCTTTTTAAGAGAGGAAGCACGCATACCAAACATGTGGCTTTGTTGACTGTGTCAGGATCATAACCTCCAAGGTCTGCTCCATTAGTGACTGAAAGCATTACGTCCATGAAATCTTGCTCTTTAGTTTCACCGGAGGCTCTCTTTCGCTTATGCTCTTCTAACCATTCCCCAAGAATGTGGTCAATCTGTTTTGCAGTTCTCTTCATGGCCTTTTCATGTCCACCCAAATCCAACCACCCAAGATATGGAACTGCATCCGACACCACAAACAAACCCAGTAAATGAAAGAAATCTCGCACCGCCTTTTGGCAGCATCGTGCCTCTTTTTCATGAACATCATCATGATTAACACCAAAGTACCGCTTTCCAGCGATCATTCTAAGAATCACGTTGAGACTCATGTCCCCAAACCATTGCTTCAACTCCACTAAAATTTGGCTTGACCCATCCTTTTCCTTGGTCCACAGTTTGTATAGACCTTTCAGGAACATCTCAACTTCAGAGACTCGGATATAGGCAAGCTCGTCAAGCCGGCGGGTTGATAGTAGCTCTAACGTGATTATTTTACGCAATTCACGCCAATAGGGACCATGGGGTGCAAAATTAAACATGGCATAGTTATAGCCCATGTGTTTTGCGGCTACTATACTGGGTCGCGATGACACGGCCAAGTCGTTGGTGGTGAAGCACTCTTTGGCCATGTCCCAACTGCTCACCACCAAAGCTGGGTGCAATCCAAGCTTGATAGTAAAAAGTGGTCCGTACTTGTCAGCCATGGCTCCCAAAGTTAGGTGAGGAGGTTGGTTTCCCCCTAATAGAGGGAGGTGACCAATTACAGGCCATGCACCAGGAGCAATAGGTACTGTTTTGGCTAAGCCAACTCTTGACCTCTTTAGAAGATAGTGGGAGAAAAGAATTATAGCAATAAGTCCAGCTATGGCAGAATATAGGGAAGGTGAAAGAAAATCCATTTTAGGCTAATTAAGGTTGCTGGAGTCCTATACATGGATGTCTTTCTAACGAAATGTGTAAGCTTTTATAGACAAATTTTTAGCTGTTCAAGTCATTTTGTGGATTAGCTTTTATTTTGGCACCACTAAGCTATCAGGGTGACTTAGTGTTGGTTTGGATACAGATGATTTCTCCTACGTTTGTGTTTTTTGTTTTTTTTTTTTTTTATTGACCAGCTCTTTTTGTACTGTTTATGGGACATGAACAGTGCAAACAAGTGAATGAACAGTATCTTGCACGTGAACAGATTTTTTTTTTTTCAATTTTCAGCAAAATAAGTAATATCCAAACGGACACGTAGCCTTCGTTTGAATACCAATAAAAAATGAAAATTATTTCACTATTCAACTTATATTGGGTACTATTCATGAGCCCCATTGCACTTTTTAGTACTATTTATGAACCTCACTGTACTATTTCAGCTAACTTTTACCTTTAGTTTTCAGTTTCAGCAAAATAAGCGGTATTCAAACAGACCCTTAAGATTGCAATAGCCAAATTAATATTAACCTAACCTTTTCGTATTTAACTACCTAGTTTGGAATTTTGTACACTTTTGTCAGTTTTGTGTACTTTTTATTGAAATGATCAGTTTAGTGCACTTAAGAGACCAAAAAAATTACGAGTTCCATGTCTTATCCATACTAGTATGAAATATATAATTATAATATATACAACGCTCCACAGTGTTTGAATGTGTTAATTCTATTAGCTAATCGATATCATAGTCTCGGTCAGGGGCGGAGCCACATAGTGGCTTGAAGGGGCCGAGGCCCCTGCAAAAAAAAAAAAATTTCCCATTAGAGTAGGAAGAAAAAATAAATTGGCCCCCCCAACATGAACCAGCCGACCCCCCCTACCCATTTCTCACCCATTTTCCCAACCCCCAATCAACAATTAGGAGCACCTCAAATTAAAAAAAAAAAAATATATATATATATATATATATATCTGTTCTACTTTCAAGCAGGAAAAAAAAAAAAACTCAGCAAATTTGAACTAAAATCCGAAAATAAATAATGTAACAGAGCCCACGGCGAGCCCAAGCTCACTCACGGCAAGCCCACTGCCCACGGATTCTCAACCCAAAAAGGAAAAAAAAAAAAAAAAAAAATAAATATAAAAAAACAGTACAGAGCATCACGTCGTCGCTAGCAGAATTGCAATCCATCACGTCGCTGGCAGTGGCAGAGAAATCAAGCCCCAAATCCAATACTAAAACACATCATACTCCAGCAAATCAAAACGCAAAACAGAGGTAACATATCAAAAAAAAAAAAAAACCCCCAATACACAAACCAAAACCAAATCCCAGGTCCCTAGCAAACCAAACCCAGTAACCCACCGTCCCACGGTCACGTCGCCGTCGTCGTCGCCGCAGCTAGCTCGTCGTCGTCGTTGCTCGCCCGGTCGCCGCTCATCGCATATCGCAGAACGTAGATTGGAGATCGGAGATCGTCACCGACGGTGCTCCCTCCACGGCTCCGCCCCTCCCTCAAGGTATTTCTCACTTTTTCTCTCTGACTCTCTCAGTCTCTCTCTCTTTATCTCACTGAAATTTGAAACCCATTTTTTCGTAGATCGTAGCGGTGACGGTCACTGCCTCATCGAAGATTACAGATCATGCTGCCTCTGCTCCGGTGCAGCGGTGCTCCGTGCTCTTTGGCATTTGCTCCCTCCGCTCCAGCCTCCGGCGGTCCGGCGCCCTCCCTCAAGGTTTTTCTCTCAAACTCTCTCTCAGTCTCTCTCTCTTTATCTCACTGAAGGAAACAAAATGAAATTAATATTTATGAATTATGAAAGTCTCTTCATTCTTTATTTAAGCTGATGATTCTCAAATATCGGTAATAGTCTCTCTCTTTTGAATTGTGAGTATCTGATTGGCTCATTGGCTGGGTTTGCTTTTTACTTTTTTTTTTTTTTTTTTTTCTTTCTAGTCAGGTTTGCTTTTTACTTGTTTTAGTGTTTTTGTCTTTTTTAAATTTGGCATTATCTTATTCCCTTTTGTTGTTGGCCAGTGACTCAGTGGGTTGTGTTTGTCTGTTTGGTGAAATATTAATTTTCATTTAGTGTGACGTGTGTTATAATTTGTGATTGGCATTGTGAAATTTTCTGATTGCAGCTAGCTATTGTGATTGGGGCGCATTTTGTGTTTTTCTGTTGGCTGTTAAGTGGGGTGGGGAGGGGATAGATGGGCTATGGGCACATGGAGCCGGGTGCAGCATAATAATTAAAGCAATGTAATTAAATTAACCAATATATAATAAAAGCTATATAATTAAAGTTATAGTGAAAATTAAATTAAAACTAAACAATAATAATTAAACTTATATAATTAAATTAACCAATATATTATAAAAGACAAATTAATTAAATTATTTTTGTTTTTATTTGAGGGGTTATTATTAATTAAAGTTGTATTAAAAATGGGTCGACTGTTTAAATTATAATGAAAATTTTGTTTTTTTCTTGAGTATGAATAATATTCATATAACTAAGTAAAAATTTCTAATTAAATTTTTTTTTAAATTCTTTTCAGGTTAATTTTTGAGTCATATTCTTAAAGTTAAAAGAATTATGAGCAAGCAAAAAACAATTGATGCATTCTTTAAGAAAAAAGATGCTAGCAATTCAGAAATTAGGACACCTGTGGCTGTAGAAACAAATCTTAATACTTCAATACCTGATGAACACCCCTCCAAATGTCCAAAACTTCAATTTGAAGAGATAGATCGTGATCCAGGATCACGTAAACAAATATGTGAATTTCCTATCAACCAACAAGATGAAATCCAACGAGCTTATCTCAAAGAAGGTCCATATCAACCTGAAAATATAAACCATCCATACAGTGATGATACTCATCGTCGTCGATTTCAACCTTCATGGTTTGACTCACATAAAGATTGGTTGGAATACTCACCTTCAATGGATGCGAAATATTGTCTACCTTGCTACCTTTTTAGTAAGAAACCAATAGGTCATCCCGGATCAGATGTATTCATTTCACGAGGTTTTAATAATTGGAAAAAGGTGAAAGATGGAATGAATTGTCCTTTAATTCGTCATGAAGGGAAAGAACCAAACTCCCCACATAAAATTGCTATGAAATGTTGCGAGGATTTAAAGAATCATTCACGGCATATTGACAAGCTGATTGAGAAACAAACATCAAAAGAATTAGAGAATAATCGATTACGGCTCAAAACCTCAGTAGAGTGTGCTCGATGGCTAGCATTCCAAGCTTGTGCTTTTAGAGGTCATGATGAAAGCCTTGATTCAAAAAGTAGAGGTAATTTTATTGAATTGATAAAATTCACATCAACTTTCAATGACAAAGTAGCTAGTGTTGTCTTGGAAAATGCACCAAGAAATGCCAAATATACATCACCCACAATTCAAAAGGAGATTTTGCATATTCTTGCTAGTAATGTACGAAATGCTATTCGTGAAGAAATTGGGGATGCAAAATTTTGCATTCTTGTTGATGAAGCTCGGGATGAGTCGAAGAGAGAGCAAATGGCCATCATTTTGAGGTTTGTTGATAAAGAAGGTTTCATTAAAGAGCATTTCTTTCATATTGTGAATGTTAGAGACACTACTGCATTGACTTTAAAGAATGAGATATGTGATGTCCTTTCTCATTACAACCTCCACATTGAAAATATTCGAGGTCAAGGATATGATGGGGCTAGTAACATGCGTGGTGAATGGAATGGATTACAAGATCTTTTTCTTAAAGAGTGCCCATATGCTTATTATGTACACTGTATGGCTCATAGGTTGCAATTAGCTTTAGTTACAGCATCTAGAGAAGTAAAAGATGTTCATCAGTTCTTTGATCATTTGGTTAATATTATCAATATTGTTGTTGGTTCTAGTAAGCGTAATGATGAATTGCAACATGCTCAAGCAAAACAAGTTGAGAATATGATTGCTTCTAATGAAATTGAGACTGGAAGAGGTGCAAACCAGATTGGTACTTTGCAACGAGCTGGAGATACTTGGTGGGGATCTCATTTTCAATCTATTTGTAGTTTGATTAACATGTTTGATGCTACTTGCAAAGTTATCAACACTATCTCTGAGGAAGGGGCTAACTATAAACAACGCGGTGATGCCGAGGGAGCTTATCAGGTATTAACATCATTTGAATTTATTTTAATCTTGCATTTGATGAAAGAGATAATGGGAATTACTAATGTTCTTTGTCAAGCTTTGCAACAACGTTCTCAAGACCTTTTAAATGCCATGCATTTAGTTTCAACTACAAAATCACTTATTCAAAAGTTGAGAGATGATGGATGGGAGCCTTTACTTGCTAGTATTATAGCATTTTGTGAGCAACATGAAATTGATATTCTTGATATGAATGCTCGTTATACTAAAGGTCGAGGTAGATATCGTCGTCAAGATGAAAATTTAACAATGGAACATCATTTTAGAATTTCCATATTTACAATTGCAATAGACTTCCAATTGCAAGAACTGAAAAGTAGATTTTGTCAGCTAACAACGGAACTTGTCATTCTTAGTTCAGCTTTAAATCCCAAGGATGCTTTTAGATTATTCAAAATTGATCATATATGCAATTTAGTTAAGAAATATTATCCTCAAGATTTTACTGAACATGAACAAGAACTTTTGGAGTCTCAATTGCAACATTATGAGCTTGATGTGATAAAACATCCAGATTTTCAGAATATGACTACAATTTCCGAGCTATGTAGGGGATTAAAAATTTCAGGAAAGTCTAATATCTATTTTTTGATTGATAGACTTATTCGTCTTGTGTTGACCCTTCCAGTTTCTACAGCAACTACAGAACGAGCTTTCTCAGCTATGAAGTTGTTAAAAACAAGACTTCACAATAGAATGGAGGATGAGTTTTTGGCAGATAATATGATAGTTTATATAGAGAAGGAAATTGTAGGGAATTTCACTATGGAGATGATAATGGATGAATTTTATTCCATGAAAAATCGTCGTCAGGCATGATTTGATCCTGTTGATGACCCGACCTGACTTGAATAATGTTGCGTGGTTTTTAATGGGAGAATTACTGGGGCTTAGTCCATGGAGCGGAGGCTTGGGCAGACAAAATTTTTTTGGCCCGTTTTGTAGCCCATTGTGAATCCTGTGCGCAGGATATAGAAGCCTTTTTTTGTGATTAGGGTTTTGTCTTGTTGTTGTTTTTGAAAAAGAAAAACCTGTAGCCGCACATTGTAATTTTTTTTTATAATAGTGAAATCCCTGCAACTCTGTGGACATAGGCAAATTGCCGAACCACGTAAATACTGTCTTGTGCGTGTGATTGTTTTTCTTTTGGCGTTTTGTTTTCTCTATTTTTTTGTTTTTCACAGGTTTGGAATTTCGGTTGAATTCCCAACATGTTCAAGTATACGATTATATTTGAAAGTTGATAATTTTGTATCCAATAGACTTAAGAATTATATTTAGTATATTTATGTTACAACTCGGCCCCCTCATGTATTTATTCCTGGCTACGCCCCTGGTCTCGGTCATCTCCGTTGCAACAAATTCTTACTTCAAATAAGCTATTGTGTTTGGGCAATAGTTGATGGCATTATGTCATGTCTGTCAACTAGAAAAAGTCTAGTTATTTGTCCTTGTTTGTAATGAACTCTATTGGTTCAACACCTTTGGATATGCTTTTTTTTAGCATTGTTTGGGGTCCCTCCTCAGTGCCATAAAGTGAAGGTCCATTTAGGGATGGAACTAGAATTCGAAATTAAGAGCGGCAAATATAATTTTTGTGAGGGGGCAAATATAATTTTTATTGGATTATTTTTTAAAATCTTAAATATATACCTAATATTTAATATTCTAAAATTTTGTGGGGGGGGGGGGGGGGGGGGCCTTTGCTTGTACATGGTTCCGTCTCTGATGGCTTGTTTGGAAGTTTAGAGAGGGAGGAGAGTAGAGGGGAGTAGAGGAAAGGGGAGTAGTGGAGAGGAGAGTAGAGGAGAATGATTCACCTCCACCTTATTTGGATGTTTTTAAAATTAGTAAGGGGGAGGGAGTAATTAGCCCTTCCTCTTGTGTAATTTTGTTAATACAATAAGGGTAAATTAGGTAATTTACTTGGTCAATAGTTTATGTACTCTACTCCCCCTCCAAATCTCTTCAATTTGGGGGAATTAAAATTGGGGGGCTAGAGAGAGTCCAAACCCCTCCAAACTCTTCCAAACCCCTCCCCCTCATTCTTTAAAAAACTTCCAAACAAGGTAATTGCATTACTCTCCCTCCCTCTACTCTACTCTCCCTCCTTTTTTAAACATCCAAACATGCCATGAAGGTCACCGACTCACTGATACTTTGTATTATTCTTTGATAAATAATTTAAATATATGTGGCATTTTTCCTTTTCTTTCAACTCTAACGTATCTGACACCTTAATTTCAAAGCTTGCTTGAGAAAGAGATGAGAGAATAAAGGTCGTGTAAATTCCAAGGAGAGAAAATAATAAAGGGAAAGGTGGAGCCAAATAGCTGGTTCAATCATGTCATGTAAAACATGACTTTTATTATATAGTATACTAATATTATACTAGTGTGATGCAAAGATATATTTAAATTCATATATAAAATAAGAAAAGGTAATTGAATTTAAAAAATAAAATAGTTTATTTTTTATATTAAAAAAAATTCAAGTTACATGAGGCAAATCATGTAATCTATTTCATTATTGAAAACAAAATTTATAATATTTAATTATAAAAATAAATAATGAAAAAAAATCCTTTTGAAAATCTTCGTATTTAGTTTTAATCAAAATAGTATTGTAAATTTCAAAAAAATTGATAGTAGAGTTTTACTTAGAGCAATATGTTTGTGATTTTATTACATTTCGCAAGAAAATATATCTCCTCAGTTTTTACTTCTTTTGTCTTTTTTCATTATTTTCTTCTCCATTATTAGACGCTGAAAAGCACAATTGATTGTTTAATGATAGACTAGCAAGTAGAAATCACAATCTTATCGGCAAGATTTTCTATGGACAACACAATAGAAGGGATTCTAAGATAAAGAACAATTAAATTAGTCTCTCTGGAAAAAAAAAAAAAAAAAAAAAAAATACACACACACACACACACACACATATATATATATATATATATATTGTTTCAAGATAAAAATTTATTTATTTTTTATATTTAAGTCAATCACTTTTTTAAACACTCGTATCATATTCATTATTTTATACTTTATTTTTTCACTTTAGTAAAATATTTTTTTTTTATCTATTATTTTTTTTTTCTTACTTTTCAATGTACCGCTTTTCTTTATTTCAGTTATCAAAACATAAAAAATAAAAATAAGAATTTTAGTATCTTTTTTCTACTTTAAGAAACAGCTAGCAAGAGACCCCAATGTGATTGCATTAAGTCCCAAGCATGATAACGTCAATCACAATCATAAATCTTGCTTTACATATGATTTTTTTTTTTGTCCTGTTTGTGATTTTCTACAGCTGCTGCAGGAGACAGATAAGAGTAGATAAATTACTTATGGATACATTAAAGAATGTTGTAAGTGTATTAGTTTAGAAACTATTTTTTAAAATATTTTATGAGGAAATGAAAAAATAATTAACTTTGTTGACGGTTTTTTATATTTTTCATAAAAATTATATCAAAAATTTTCTAATATAGTCTATTAGCAATTGCCTTAAGAAAATTTGTTAACTGGACACAAATTAGTAGCTCTCAAAATCAAATATTTCAACATGATCCAATCATTTTTGTTTTTCCATTTTGAATTTTTTCTAAACCTTTGTACACTGTGCAGAGAGTCCCTACCAATTAGGCGTGGTTTCAATGAGAGTCGGGTCAAAGTAACTAATCACTATATATATATATATATATATATATATATATTCTGAAAGAAATGATGATAGAAATTTGGGGGTCTGCAATGATCGCCGGCCCTACGAAGTCCATACTATATGTGGGCATCCATTTTTGTTTTTCCTTTCTTTTGTTTAAAACAATCTCTAGTACTTTTCTGAGTCGTCTTCTTGTCCTATATAAATATTATTCCATGATATATCATTTTCTTTGTAATAGACTTTTGTGGCTTATATTTAAATGATAGAGTGTTTTGCCTATGGTTAGATACCTGTCAATTTCTTCTCTCCCTCTTGAGCGTGTAGTGTGTGTTTATTTTTTCATTTTTTCATTTTCCTTTTCTAAACCTTTGGATGCTGTGCAGAGAGTCCCTACTAATCAGGCATGGTTTCAATGAGAGTCGGGTCAAAGTAACTAATCACTATATATATATATATATATATATATATATATATATATTCTGAAACAAATTATGATAGAAATTATGGGGTTTGCACTAATCGCCGGCGCTACGTAGTCCATACTGTATGTGGGCATCCATTTTTGTTTTTCCTTTCTTTTGTTTGAAACAATCTCTAGTACTTTTCTGAATCATCATCTTGTTCTGTATAAATATTATTCCATGATATATCATTTTCTTTCTAATAGACTTTTGTGGCTTATATTGAAATGACATAGTGTTTTGCCCCTGGTTAGATACCTGTCAATTTTTTCTCTCCCTCTTGAGTGTGTAGCGTGAGTTTGTTTCTTAAAAAAAGATATATGTCAATTTTTTTTTTTCTTTCCTTTTTTAATGAAAGGAAACAAAATTATTAACCCACTAGGGGAAGAAAGAATACATAAGCAACAATAAATTACAGCAAAACAGCAAAGGAGGGCCCTACAAAGAGTAGGAGAGCACAAACTTTTCATGTATAGTTTTGAGTGCAAGTTCTAAGTAGTAGATATCACATATATATGGACCCATCGCTAATATCATTTTTAATTTCACTATTTAAAACCGGTTATTTTAGCAAGTTGTAGAAAAAATTGTGCCTCAAAATTTATTCTTTTGACAGAATATATATCTCGCTTGTAAAAAAAATGTTATATTATATGTTGATATTTTGTGATTGGCAAATTCCATGATATTATAATTTGAATCAAATATGTAACGTGAGAAGTTCAAATTGAAATGTTCAAGACACAACTTAAAGAAGACAATTATTAAGGAATTTGATTGCCCTACAATTAACTAATGAATCCAAAACGGGCATAAAAAATGGAATTTAAAACAAAGGAGAGATAGGGATAGATACTTCTGAGGTCAGACAAGGAATTTGGGGGACTTCTTTCTTCATGGCCTTTTCCTGTCCACCCAAATCTAACCACCCAAGATATGGAACTGCATCTAACACCACAAACAACCCCAAAAGATGAAAGAAGTCCCCCAAGGCCTTTTGGCAACACCGAGCCTCTTCTTCATTAACCCCATCACTAGTACCAAAGTACCTCTTTCTAGCAAACATCCTAAGAATCACGTTGAGATTCATATCCCCAAACAATTGCTTCAACTCCACCAAAATCAAGCCTGACATGTGATTTTTTTTAATCCAAAGTTTGTATAAATCTTTTATATTGTTCTCAATTTCGGAGACTCTAATGTGGGAAAGCTTCTCAAGCCGGCTATTAGTTAGTATCTCTAAAGTGGTTATTTTACACAATTCACGCCAATAGGGACCATAGGGTGCAAAGCCAAACATAGCGTAGTTATAGCACAAGTGTTTTGTGGCTACTAGTTTGGGCCGCGAGGACACGGCCAGGTCATTGGTGGTGAACTCCTTAGCCATCTCCCAACTACTCAACACCAAAGCAAGGTGCAATCCAAGCTTGATTGTAAAAAGTGGTCCGTACTTGTCAGCCATGGCTCCCAAAGTTACGTGGAGCCTTCATTAAATGAGACATGACTTTAGTCGTGTGCGACACGCTGGTTTTTTGGCTGAAGAAAAACAAAGGTCATTCGGCCATTTCGTGTTGGAGTGTGAGATATAGACCAAAATATTGAGAACAAGACAGTTTTGAGAGGTGTATTTCGAAAGAAACAGAGGTAAAATACAGTGAGAGCGTGTCATAGTGAAAAGAAAATTAAGACATTTTTCTTAATTCTCAAGGTAATTGTGATAGTGTCACTGCCTCCTGCAATCATAATCTGCAAGGTACATTTTGGTTTATATTTTGGGTTAGAATAAGGCTCTGAAGCAAACAATCTTGGCATCTTGTATTTTATAGCTTAACTTGCGAGATCATGAAGCTATGCAGCAAGGACGCATACACGGACACATGACACCAAACAATGTTGTATTTTTTTAGCTTAACTTGTGAGATCGAGATAAAGCTATGAAGCAAGGACCCATGCACGGAAATGTACACAATAGTGCGTACTAATTACTATACAACAAATCAATTTTTGAGAAATGACATACCGGATGGATGCTATGCAATTGATCTCATTGTTTGCTAATGGATGCTATGCAATTTGTAACTTTTCTAATTGTAGCTGGAGTGGATTGCACATGGTACAAAGGTATCCCACTTGCTTACAAATAGCTATACAATTGTTATTATACATAGAAGTTACCTCTGATGGTGATTGTTTATTGCTGCAAAAGCAGATTGGACTACTTATTAAATAGATATCATTGCATGCTCAGGTGGGTTCTAAATCTAAAGAATGGCTCTGCTTGTCTTTGTATGACTAGTTCGAATACTGAAGTGCATATGCTTGGTCGTTGTAGTACTAATCATGTAATTTCCTTTTTAACTTTGCTCTTGTTACGTATTTTTTCTTTGATTTTCGTCTTTACACCGTGTGTAACTAACTTCATAGCACATATGCAATATAATCTCACTATTTGACAACATAGAACAGAACAATCATGGCCCTGTATACTCATTGCCCATTTCACAATTAAAATATATGGATTCTCCATCAGTGTCTTTCACAATTAAAATATAAAAAATTGGATGACAGGTATTGCAGAGGATTTTATGATGTTTTCCTTTTGTGTGCACCACAAATGGTTTGCCTCAAAGGCTGCATTGCCAAGCAATCTTTAACATGCCTGCAATTGCCTTAGCTGAAACTCATTCCTATCTGCTGATAGATAACTCAATAAGCCTTGAAGTACTCTTTTGCTAAACCATGAGAAGTTACAGAACTTCTTTATATTTTTGTTAATTACGGTTGTAATTAAAAAAAAAAAAAAAAAAAAAAAACCACAATCGCAATCACAGCGGTATAAGTACTTATAGATAGTGCTTCAAAAAATGCAGTAAATTCGTGAAATGTTAAATCGTATAAACAAATACATCAAAATCTCCTAGATTTAAACAAAGTTTGGATGATCTAATTAAATAATTATTTCAATTTCGTATTTAATTAAAAAATAAATAAATGGGGCAGAAGTTAAAGGTCATCATCCAAAAGCGCGGGAAATTCCTGAAAAATCAAATCGATAAACAAACACAACAAAATCTCTCAAAAATCAAAGAAAATAAAGCTTGAAGGAGCAAATTAAATAATTACTTCAGAGTAGAGCACAGATTCAACCTTACAAATCAACAATCAATAGGTATAGAGAATTTTCCAATTTCAAAATCAACAATCAACAATGAACATTTCATAAGAGAGAGTAGAACCTGTAATCAAACTAGTGGAATCAACGGTGTTGGAGTCGAGATGAGAGGAGACCTTCGATTTTTGAGTTTTCTGAGAAATGTGCAAAAGGAAAATCAAAGAAATGCGGTGAAAATTGACGAGAAAGTGGGAGAAAACAAAGAAACACGAAAATTCAAAGAAAAATTAGGGTTTTTGATTAGGGATTGTGACTCTGGCGTTATGGGAGAGAGAGCAGATTGGTGGCCAGGGGTGGCGGTGTGAGGGGTGAGAAGAGTTGTGAGGGGAGATAGAAGTGGGAAATGAAAAGAAAGAAGGTAAAAAAAAAAATAAAATAAAAAAAGTGGGAAATGAAAATTTGGGGGAAAATTTTTGCGGGAAGGAAAAAAAAAATCTAGGGGGAAAGCTTGTCCTATAGAGTTTTTTTTTTTTTTTTTTTTTTTTTTTTTTTTTTTTTTTTTTTTTTTTTGATAAGGCTATATAATTAAAGTTTTCTTTTTTTAATAATAATAACTAATCGCTAATCTGTGCGATGCACGAGATTCATTAAAAAGAAAAAAACAATATTGCAATTATCATTTACTGCACTAAATTAGAATGTCTCCAGACTCACTAATCAAATAATACAACTAAATGGAGAAGACCCAAGCATAACATAAAATCTTCACTAATTCAAATATTTATTGACAAATAAGGGATAAAGAAATCTTGTATATTAGCTCCATAAAAATACAAACATGCCGATAAGATTAATACCACTACCATAAGTCCCTTGACAATGGAATAATTTTCATAGTTACATATATATTGCGAATAAACAAATAAACAAATTGCAATAATAATCGCAACCTTATTTTCATAATAAATAAATAGAATATAGTTACCAATGTCAAATTATTTTGCTATGACTCAAAAAGAGTAGAAAACATAATACAACACATCTGCATTATATAGAAGAGTACATCATATATGTATTCAACATAAAACATTGAGTTCTATAAATTGTTATTAATCTATATTTCAAATCTCTTGTTAAATAAATTAAAGACACAACCACTAAGTCCATCAACACATATTTGGCAGCTATGTAAATGCAATAACAAAACTCAAAACAATAGAAGAGACATCTTCATGGGTAGTGTCCTACACAGCCTTATTAAGTGCATCCCTTTTCTGAGGATCCAAATGTCCCTTATAGTGAAATAATAGGCAAATGGCCACTGAATGTCTTTGCATTTAATCAACCTCAAAGCCTGCATAAAATTAAAGAATAATTAGTGTTATAATTTTTTATAAATTATATCTTCAAGTGACAATCTGCCAAACACATCCATCTAAATCCACATATCCAACTAATTTTCACAATCTAAACAATAATTACGTCAAAAGCTAAGTGTACTGTATTAGATTATTAGAGCTATTTATGTCAAATCAATTTCCATTCTCAAATAAAAGACAATGCATTGTCTAATTCCTAGTTTTATAATATTGAAATCAAGTTAGAGCATATACATAGCATTCTGTATGCAAACTTCAACCAAATCACAAAGAAATAACTGGGGTTATAAGACAAACCAATTTTTTCAACTCCTTTCATTTAGTTATTTCTTATCTATTCATTTAGCAGTTCAACTATTTCAAAGCAACAACTTGAAGAACTTGCTTTTTCCATTGCTCAAATACACAATGGAAGGCCTTGCTCTCTTTTTGTTTCTACATTGGCTAGTGACTCCCCTTGAATATGATGTTTGCTTCAAAAGTAACCATTAAGAGACGTGAGCACTTAATAGTACTTCTACAATCATCAATTTGCATATTTTAAATAAGTATCATGCAACATAAACTTAACATGACACATAATGTTCATAAATCATTGTTAAGAAAAATCTAATGCACCTACTTTCATAAGAAACTTACCATGATACATATAGTTCTTTTAGGCAACCAATCATGGGTAGGGGGCCATGCTAGCAAATCCTTCTGCCAAGGAATTCAGTACATTCTAAGAAACAAAAATGTTATATCTCTCATAACTAAAAAGCAATATTCTACCAACTAGAACTAATAAGAATTAAAGAATTCACACAGAGTTGTAAATTAACCCACATAACCTGCAAGAATTCCAAATTAACACAAATTACTTAGCACAAATTAACACAGAGTTGTAAAGCAATCTCTTGAAAAAATAATAAACAAACAAACAAAGAGGGTAAATTGAAGATAAAAGGGAAATATGAAAAGAGAAAACATACAGATACAATATTTAAAATTTTAAAAATAGAACAGAGAAAGCAAATATTTGACCTTACACCACATGGAGAGAGAAAGAGAGTAAGAAAAATTTTATGAATTTGAATCAAAAGAGGACATCCACGGCATCTTGATTTTGCTCCTTCAATCCCAATTCGGCAAAGCTCACAAGAAAGAAAAAGCTAGCAGATTAGATCAGCTCTCTCACTATTTGTGTATTGCATGTTTTTTTCTTGGTGAAACCCAAAGGTCTGCGTTAGGAAGGGGTGAAGTGATTAGAGAGATGAAGGTTTTGGATGAGAATACTTGAGGGCTGAAGATATAATCAAGCGGTGAGGCTTCAAAAATAGAATGTTTAGAAACAGAATGTTTGTGGGTGGCAGACAAATATAGAACTGGAGAAGGGTGGTGCTAAAGAAGGTGGAGCTGTTGAGCTGTGATTTGCGTGTGAGGGAACGGCAAAGCATGGTCTGCGTTTTGGAGGAAGGATAAGGTAGAGCGTGTTAGGGGCTTAGGGCTTCTCTGATTTTGTGTTTTATTTATTTTTTTAATATTGTGCTGACGTGAAAAATTGTGGGAGGTTCAAAAGCTTCGGTTATATATATATATATATATATATATATATATATATAGATAATAAAAATAAAGCTTAAGTAATAAAATAATGAATTTTAGGGAGCACAAGTTGAAGGATCTAAAGGCCATGGTGATGTACAAGTCAACGGAGCAAAAGCTTCCAAAGAAAATTTTGGGAAAAAAAAAAGTTTATGCGTTTGAGAAATTTTGTGTGAAGGATAAAAAAAAAAATATTGGGAAAATTTAACTTTTAGGATAATTTTTTTTTTTTTGTCTAATAACTATTGCAACAGGTTATAAAAATATCACTATAGCCTAGTAAAAATTTCACATAAAAATATCAACATTTAAATAAATAATAAATCACATAAAATTTTTTAAAAAAATTCAATTTCTAAAATTTTTAAAAATAAAATAAGATAATTAAATTAATTTTTTTTTATTCTTTTCATTATTATTAATTTTTTGGAAGAACATGCTTATGTTCTTTGTGTTCTTCCCAAAATATAACTCATATTCTTAGATCAATAACAATCAAACGGTTGGATTTGGAGAAAGGAGTAGTTAAAGTTGGTCAAACCCGGTCAAACTTAATAGATGGTCACAAGACCATTGGACTTGGTGAAATTCATATTCAAATCTTGATCAATAGGATTGAAGAGTATGGTAACATACTGGTATTGGTGAAATTTAAGACCAATTGGATAGTCAGATTGAGTATACATAACCATACAAGTACACAGCACATATCTATCATGCGCCATATTTAGATTTGAAATCTAACTATTAGATTTGAAGAGTATAATGAAATATTAATTTTGGTAAATTATGGTCACAATCAAATGATTGGATTTAGAGAAATGCGTAGTCAAAATTTAGTCAAAGTTGGTCAAACTCGATCAAACTTAATAGATGGTCCTGATACAGTCGGATTTGGTTAAATTCATATTTAAATCTTGATCATTAGGATTGAAGAATATGATGACATATTGATGTTGGTAAAATTTGAGACCAATTGGATGGTCAAATTGAGAGAATATATATAGCCATATAGGTACACAACACATATCCATCACGTGCCATTCTTAGATTTCAAATCTAATCGCTGGATTTGAAGAGTGTCATGAAAGGTTTGTTATGATAAATTATGGTCACAATTAAGCGGATAGATTTAAAGAAAGGCGCAGTCAAAGTTTAATCAAAGTTGGTCAAACCCGATTAAACTTAATAGATGGCCCTGATACTACTAGACTTGGTGAAATTTATATTCAAATCTTGGTCATTAGGATTGAAGAGTATGGTGACATATTGGCGTTGGTAAAATTTTAGACCAATTGGATGGTCAGATTGAAAGAACATAGTCATAAAGATACACAACACATGTCCATCACGTATCATACTTAGATTTGAAATATAACCGTTGGATTTGAAGAGTGTAATGAAAGGTTAATTCTGGTAAATTATAGTTACAATTAAACGGTTGGATTTAGAGAAAGGCATGGTCAAAGTTTAGTCAAAGTTTGTCAAACCCGGTCAAACTTAACATATTGTCTCGAGATCACTAGACTTGGTGAAAATCATATTCAAATCTTGATCATTGGAATTGAAGAGTACGGTGACATATTAGTGTTGATTAAATTTGAAACCAATTGGATAGTCAGATTGAGAAAACATAACCATACAGATACACAGCACATGTCTAGTGACGATTAATGTCGAGATAAAATAAAAATCTCAATGTTTTCCTTATCTCAATCACGTTTTAAGGTGGGGGAGTCCTAATCATTGCAATGGGGTTTTTGAAAAAATGGAAAGCCTTTTAATTGAATTTAAAACAAAATTTTGAGGGAAGTGCTTTGGGATAACTCCTCTATCACTCTCATATTTTGAAAATCCAACCGTTAAATTACATGTTCTATATGGTCTTAAGATGCATGCCAATTTTCATATCAATCGGATTTAATTTTTACCATTTGATATTTAAACTCATCTTTTATGCATTATTTTAAATTACAAAAACTTGAATTTAGACAATTGATTGAGAACGTGGCTATTAAACTTTGATCACCTTTAAATTTTGTAAGCATGAAAAATATATAAAAATAATGTAATCTAACGGTATATTTGTCAAAATTCACATTGAATTAAGAAATATAAGGTTAGGTTCAAGGTATACCTGATGTAACTCAAAAAAATGTTACACCACCCAATAACTTATTATTGAATTCATATTTTAAAAATCCAACCATTGGATTACATGTTCTATACGTTCTTAAGATGCAAGCCAATTTTCATGCCAATCGGATTTAAACTCATCTTTTATGCGTTATTTTAAACTAGAAAAACTTGAATTTAAACAATTGATTGATGACATAACTATTAATATTTGATCACTTTGAAATTTTGTAAGCATAAAAAATATATGGAGATAATGTAATCTAACAGTAGATCTGTCAAAATTCGTATTGAATTAAGAAATATAAGGTTGGGCTCAAGTTACACCTGATGTAAATCAAAAAAATGTTACACCATCCAATAACTTATTATTGAATTAATATTTTAAAAATCCAACTGTTGGATTACATGTTCTACATGTTCTTAATATGTATGCCAATTTCATTGCCAATCAAATGTAATTTACCATTTGATTTTTAAACTCATCTTTTATGCATTATTTTAAACTACAAAAACTTGAATTTAGAAAATTGATTGATGACGTGGCTATTAATCTTTGATCACCTTGAAATTGTGTAAGCATGAAAAATATATGAAGATAATGTAATCTAACGGTAGATCTGTCAAAATTCATATTGAATTAAGAAATATAAGGTTGGGCTCAAGTTACACCTGATGTAACTCAAAAAAATGTTACACTACCCAATAACTTATTATTGAATTCATATTTTGGATATTCAATCGTTGGATTACATGTTCTATATGTTGTTAACATGCATGCCAATTTTTATGCCAATCAGATATAATTTACCATTTAATCTATAAACTTATATTTTATGCACTATTTTAAACTACTAAAACCTGAATCTAAACAACTGATTAATGACATGACTATTAATCTTAGATCATCTTGAAATTTTGTAAGCATGAAAAATATACGAAGATAATGTAATTTGACGGTAGATTTGTCTAAACAAATAGTTGGTAAAAATAAATAAATAAAATAAGTAAAGCAATTTTTTTCTAGACGCATTTAAGATTTGGAGTCAATACCTATATAGAATTTTCTTCTTGACACATTTGAGATTTGTCAATATTTGTTGCCCTTCTAGAGACTAAAGTGAGATTTTGACTTCAAGATGAGGTCTGGGACAATTATGGCTTTGTTATTGGTATTGCAATGGAGGCCGTGGTTGAGGTTCTGGCAAAAGGGATTTGAGTTGTTTAGAGATTGAGATAAATCTAATTTGTTAAAAAAAATTTGACAACTCAAATTGTAAGTTGGGGGTCATGTGTAATTTTTTAATGTTATAAGATCCATCAATTAAAAGTTATTAGAATAATTAATAATGCTCATTTTTTAAAATTCAAGGACTAATAACGCTCACTTGAAATTTGAAAAACCAATTGTGTTCACAAGGTAAATATCAATGACTAGCAATGTAGTTCTACCTTCTATTTTCCACAACCCCTTAAAGAAAAGGCATTGCATATCTCACACTCTAATATATAAACTATGTACACATCATCAAAATCATGAGTAGAATATGATATTCTTAAAAAAGTGGTCGTCAAATGTGAAAGTATTGGATATTGTGTGTAAGAAATATACTTGAACTAGTGTGAAGCAACATTCATTCATAAGGATGGTAGCATTGGACTACCCGCCCTTAGTTTGGTCTTAATATGATTTGATTTAAGTCTTAAAAATCAAATTTCAGAAAAGTATTTAAAATGTAATACTGAAGAATAATAATAATTCTTAAAAATGTAATTATGAAACTCAATATTCTATCTCATGAGATTAAATTCTATAAAGATGTAGTGTAAAATTCATGTTTTACTCCTCCAATCCCAACATACCACATTATCTTATTATATATTTAAGAATAAGCACAACCACAGTCAAACAATTCTAATACTCATATATAAATCCAACCAAATTGAGAGTTTATTGAGATGTTATTAAATATGGTAGGATGTATTGAATTTTAAGTAAAATACTGATATGACAATTTCTTATTGGATGATGTAAAACATAGGTTTTAAACTCATCCTTCCCAAATTTGGACTCTTCTATCATTTAAAAAAGGAGTCCAAATTTTGTAAAACGGAGTTTAAAACATATGTTTTACACTATTTAATAAGAAATTGCTACATCAGCTTTTTTTACTAAAAACTCAATACATCCTGCCGCACCTAATAACATCTCAATAAGCTCCCAGTTGGGTTGGATTTTCAGATGAGTATTAGAATTGATTGGGTGTTGTTATGTATATTTTTTTAATTTTTGATATAATGATATGGTAAATTGGAATTAGAGGGTGTAAAACTTGAGTTTTACATCACATCCGTATAAAATTTAATCTCTTAAAAAGATATAATGTGTTAAGTTTATAATAAATGTCTCAATATAGCATGAAAAATTGGAAGGCATCAAAAATATTTTGTGGCAATATATTATGAGCTTAACAAAAAGTCAAACTACAAACTACTTTGGTCAAATTTGGTCCACTTCAATTCATTCGGTCAATTCGGTCTACTTTTATCAACTTCTATCCAATTTGATTCATTTGGTCCACTTCGGTCCATTTTGAACTAATTAGGCTTTAAATTGATTCTTTTTATATGTTGCATTTTTAGTTTTGGTCTCCAAAAAAAAAAAAATCCATAATTTTGGGTTTTAAAGTTTGAAATTTTATTCTATTTGAACCAAACTCTTTAGTTATGGCCTAGAAAACAAAAACAAAATAGGTATTAGAGATTAGGGATATGTGCCCTGAAAAAGTAATAAAAATGATAAATATTCATAATTATTAGAGATTAGGCAACAAATTTTATTCAATAATATAGTTATTATACTTATATTTGGAAAGAAAAAAAAAATGTTACAATTCTAAATTTATATAATAATCTAAACTTAATATAATATGTTACATGGGTTCTATGAAATAGGAGTGTACATTTGTTTTTAATATTTTGGATATATTCAAATTAGTCAACCATTTATGATACATATTTTAAAATATATATCATGTTAATGACTTCTTCTCCATTTATCTAAAACAATTTTATAATTATGTATGTACGGTTTTAGACCCCTTAAAACAACCAGATTGGTTAGCCTAGATTAATTAGCTAAGTTGTTACTTAGTCAAATTATGCAATTCTAGGTTAAAGCAATCAAATAATCATATCACAATAATAAAGCAGTGGAATAATAAAAGACACAATGATATGATCACCCAGGAAACCACACGGTAAAAACCTAGAGAGGATTTGACCTAGCTATCCTCAAGGTAAACCTGAATCCACTATACGAAAAAATCGAAGTTCATACAGAAGGATTACAAGCTCCCCGCTTGACTTCCTAATGCTACCCACCAGTAGAACTTACTGACATGACCACGTGCAAGCTCCGAATCCACGGACTCCTTCTTTCTTAGATTCTTCAATCAGCTACAAGCACCCACACTTGATATTCTTTAAGTTTCAATGGTAGCAACCAAGTTGATCATCAAGATATTGATATTATCTCCAACTTGAAAACCCTAAGTTTTGTGTAAAGGAAAGCTCCTCTAGATCTCACAAGAGATTTACACAAAACAGCAATGTATAAGCAACAATACAATTGGAGGAACCTTAAAAAATGTGGCTAGGGTTTAGTTTATATACCTAGGGTAAAAACATAAAACCCTAAACGTTTAATGAAGTAGGGCTAAGTTGGAAATTCTGCAGAAAAATCAACCTGTGCGATTTTCGATCGATCGAGTCTATTCTTTGATCGATCAAGCCAGGCTGAAAGTCCCAAGTACTTCTGCAGCTACTCGATTCCAACTTTACAATAATAAACCAACTTTGAGCAAGCCTAAATAAGACTTAGTACATTGTTTTGATCATCATTTGCCAACATTACAAATTAGAGTTCTAAATACATAAAATCCTAAGACCTTAGAACCTAACAAAATCCCCCTTTGGCAATCTGTGACAAAACCTTAATTAAAAGCTCAAAGTTTTACAAGTAAAAAGCCCTTTACAAAGAAATGCTCATAAACTTCAAATTCAACCTAACTACTATCCATCGGTTGCAAGTGTAGACAGCAGCTTAGTTGAATCAACCTGTATATTCCTGAAATACTCAACAAACGCATAAACGCATGTGTGACAGAAAAGAGTAAAACAACAGGTATAACATTCTTGTAAGATTCACACAACACAAAATAACGACATATATAAATGATCAACTCATAAATATAAATCAATAAGCAGTGAATCACAAGTCAACAAGAATCAATAAAAAACATGTATATCAATCAATGTTACTCCCCCTAACATAAATATCTCCAAAAATGATATACAAAGTGAAGCACCTAGATACAATCTAAAAACTCCACAAGCTCCTCTCAACAAAAACAAAAATCTCCCCCTAACAACAAAACTCTACTACAAGTCAAAACTCCACTCCCCCTTTTTGTGACGGAATGCCAAAGAGCAATCATGAGTCGCCATCAAAAGGAGGTGGTGAGGGTGAATGAAGACGTGTCAAATCGGCTCGGAGAGCACGAATCTCATTGAGTAAGTCCACCAAAATGTGACCATGAGCTGCCTGAACGGTCATGACAGTCTCCAGAGTACGACGAACATCAAAGTCGGTCGAAGAAGGTGGAGGAACATCAACAGCAGTAGCATCATCATCAACTGGATCAGGAACATCCTCACCAGCAATACCTGTAGAAGAAGAAGGAGGAGGTGCGCTACTAGACGGCTCAGACCTAGGGTGTTTAGAACCAGCTCGAAGATGAGCAGCCCTCTGTCTAAGAAAAGGCCCACCTATGGGAGCTATCACATAAACTGGCTTAGAGGAAGGGAAGTCACTAAGGTCAAGATGGAGCAAAATCCTATGAATGAAAATAAGATGAACAAGGGCATGAGAAGAAGATGAACTCCTATAAACATCGTTCAAAGAACGAAGAAAGAGATGGGGAAAACTAATAGGAGCATCAGTAACCAGAGCATACAAAAATACACACCTCTTAAGAAGAATGGTGTGAACATGAGAAATGGGCCAGATGGAATGACAAACTATCCTAAAGAATAGATAATGCAACCCGGAGAGCTCAGCAAAAGTGATCCTAGGATCAGAACCCCACTGGACAAAAGTCCCAGTGATGAAAGACAAAACTTTGCTCAGCTCAGGAGACTCGTCATATGGATAGACAGGATCCCTAACCAACGGTACCCCTAGAGCATCAGCCACTACCTGAGGAGTAATGGTGTATCCTACACCTCGTATCCAACTCTTTACCAAAGTATTGGAATCATAGACGTGGATAGAGAGGTTCAAATAGAACTCTCTAATCAAGGCAGAAGGTGGAGGAGGATCAGAAATGTCCAACAAGGGTAACCAGCCCCGACGCTCAAAGTTTGTCCTAATGGCAGGATCTAGCTCATCTAACAGAACAGAACGCTCAGCCTAAATTTTCCTCTTAAGGTTAAGTTTCTCAAAAAGCTCTTGGTTTTTCTCACTCGGAAACCTCTCACGGTCAAAGGAAGGAGGGGATGGAGAGGAAGAGGGAATGGACCTACGGGCTCTAGTCTTCCTAGGCATGATGCTAAGGAAAGGACAGAGACACAAAAGAGAAAACCAAAAGAAAACACAAGAAAAACAATACCAAAGGCAGACTGCAAGTTAGCAGCAAAAATAATAGAATGAAAATTTATATGATGCATGAACAGATACAATGCCATGATGCATGTACTAATGCAGTGAGCAATTAAGTTTAATTGAGATTAAATTGACAAAATTGGCTTGAGCAAGGAATTTCTTAACAGAAACCCCAAAAATTTAAAACCACTTGAAAATTTTTAAACAAATTGATGAATTGAGCATTACAAAACTTAGCACATAGATTATAATGCTTAATTTCATCAATACAACAAGCCAATTACATCAAATTCTACCCCATTTAACAAAATCCCCAAATTGGATCAATTAGAAACCCTAGATTTTTCAATTTTTCACCAAACTCAAAATTGATCAAATTAAACTATTAAGATCATGTCTATAGCATGTCCTCACAAAAACCCATTGATCAATTTCACAAAATTGGGCTTGAATCAACAGAAATCCCAAATAGAAAAAGTTCCAAAATTTTGAGCATAAATGCATGAAAAATGCATGAAATATGTAAATAAACTCAAAAAGGAAGGGCAAAACAGACTTACCAGCTTGAGGAAAGAGAGATTTTGCAAAAACTTCGAAGGAAAACGACAAAAATCACTATGTGGAGCCTTGCCTCGTCGGAGAGAGAAAAGAAAAAGTTTGAAAAGTTTGAAATAGAACTTTGAAAAAGTCAGATCTGAACTTTTAAAAAAGCTTTTCCACGATTTTCGATCGATCGAAAATTACATTCAATCGATTGAATGAAACAGTCATTTTAGAACAAACTAAAGCACTTTTTCGATCGATCGAAAAACAGACTGGATCGATCGAAATGGGCAGAGGCTCACTAAATTTTGAGAAAAAAATCCAGTTTTGAAAAATACAAACCTAATTTTGAAAAACAACTCCTCAAAGCATTAAACAAGGAAAGCAAAATGCATGAGTATGAGATGGAATGCCTTTTCAAAAACCCAAAATTTTAAACCCAAATTTTGTCAAAAACAAGTTTCAATCATTCTCTCATTGAATTTTCTCAAGCAACAAAAATGTTGTGCACAAATCTCAAGATATTTTCAAACTTGGTTGGTCAGACCAAAAACACACACACTAGCATATACAGTGTTTAACAAAGAGTAACTTGTGTAGTGTGTGATACTAGCAAAAACTTGAGATACATGTGAGGTGATATGTGAATAGCAATTAGACACAAAGTCTACACAATTCATCACATAGAATTTAAAAGAGACTATCACCTAAAGAGTTACATCCTATAACTCTCACATCTCCTAGAACAAAAGCTTGCAATCATTTAAGTTTCTTGCATTTTTGCCTCTTATTTGTATGAAATAGCATTCAGCCTAATAGTACACACCGGTTTAAATTAAGTGAATTGGCATCAAGCCAAATAGTACACACCAGTTTTAATTTAATTTGAGGCTACATCTTATATTCTTTTTGTGCATATGCTACACTTTCTCGAGCACAGAATCTTATGATATGTACTAAGATGTTCATGATTGGCTAGTGAACAGTGGTGAGATGGTTATTTATGCCTTTCTCAAAAGAGTCAAATCCGACAGTTAAATAACATATGACTTTATGATTAAGACAGAGTGATTAAGAACCATACACATCTTTCCCACACAACATACACTACAAAATTTCAACTAGTCAAGTGCAATGAATAAGTTCATCAAAGTTAAACAAGGTACACAAGACATGACATGTGTAAAAAGATAGACCAACCTTGTTTTTCAAACATCAAGAAAAATAGTGTCAAACATAATTTTTGCTTTCTCCTTTTCCCTTTTTTTTTATTTTTTTTTTTATTTTTTTTATTTTTTATTTAAGAGAAAACAAATAAATCCTAGAATGAAATGCATGAATGTAATGCAATGCAAATCCTAGAACAAAACAAAAGAAAACACAAAAACCAAAGAGCAATGGTCACAGAGGAATGAGCAATGAAGCACGAGGAGCAAGAAAGCCAAAAGAGATTAAGGACACCGAAGAACACCAATCACTTGACGAAGTGTTTCAAACTTACTTCCATCAAGCGGTTTGGTAAAGATGTCAGCATTTTGACGATCAGTAGGGATATAATCAAGAACAACAATTTTCTTTTCAACCAAATCCCTAATGAAGTGATATCTAAGTTCAATGTGTTTGGTCTTAGAATGCTGAACAGGATTCTTAGATATATCTATAGCACTGGAATTATCACAATAGACAACCATGGTGTCTTGAGGTATCCCATAATCACTCAACAACTTTTTCATCCAAAGGAGCTGAGAACAACAACTCCCAGCAGCAATATATTCTGCCTCAGCAGTGGATAAAGAAACAGAATTTTGCTTCTTACTCATCCAAGCCACAAGATTGGCTCCAACATAAAAACACCCCCCAGTGGTGCTTTTTCTGTCATTAGCATTCCCAGCCTAATCAAAATCAAAAAACCCAGCAAGAGACAAATTAGACTCCTTACTATAAAAGAGTCCATAATCACAGGTTCCACTCACATATTTTATAATTCTCTTAACAACATTTAAATGAGAAACCTTAGGGTTGGACTAAAATCTAGAGCAAACACCAACACTAAAAGATATATCAGGCCTACTAGCAGTCAAATATAACAGACATCCAATCATGCTTCTATACAAAGTAATATCAACAAACTCACCTGATGGATCAATTGTTAATTTTGCATTAGCAGCCATTGGTGTTCTAGCATGTGCCGCCTTGTCCAAGCCAAATCTCTTGACTAAATTTCTTGCATATTTAGCTTGATTGATGTAGATTCCTGACTTTGTTTGCTTCACCTGCAATCCCAAAAAATAAGTCAATTCACCAACCATGCTCATTTCAAACATTGCCTTCATTTCATCTGCAAAAGAATGAGCAAGAGAATCATTAGTAGCACTAAAAACAATGTCATCAATATAAATTTGAGCTACAACAAAACCAGTCTTATCCTTTCTTATAAAGAGAGTTGTATCTGCAGATCCCCTTTTGAATCCATGCTCAGTGAGATATGCAGTCAATCTGTCATACCAAGCCCTAGGAGCTTGCTTCAAACCATAGAGAGCTCTCTTCAATTTGTAGACATCATGAGGTCTGTGAGGATCAACAAAGCCTTTAGGTTGCTCAACATAGACTTCTTCTTGTAGCATTCCATTCAAGAAAGCACTCTTGACATCCATCTGATATAGCTTGAAGTTTAGATGACTTGCTATGGCTAACAATATCCAGATGGACTCTGACCTAGCCACTGGTGCAAAGGTCTCATCAAAATTAACTCCCTCCACTTGTGTGTACCCTTGTGCAACAAGTCTTGATTTATTTCTGATCACAGTGCCATGTTCATCTGACTTGTTCTTAAAGATCCATTTAGTTCCAATCACATTTACATTTTTCGGTCTAGGAACTAGTTCCCACACATCATTCCGAACGAATTAATGAAGTTCTTCATGCATGGAATTTACCCAATCAGCATCCTAAAGTGTTTCATCTACCTTCTTCGGCTCAAATTGGGATAGATAACATGAGTGCGTGATCACATTCAAGGCTTTTGATCTCAACCTCATGTTGTCATTTAGACTGCCCAATATATTTGTGGAAGGATGATTCAATCTCACTCTAAAGGATGGATGTTTGACAAGAGATGTTGTGATTTCTTTCTGTTCAGATGGAGGACTGAGCTCACTTTGTATCTGTCGAGTGTCACGAACCGGAATGGATGGTTCTGAACTTGATGGTACTGAGACTGTATCATTCAACACCAACAGCTCTTCCTCACTATGTTTCCTAACATACTCAGTAGGAAAAGAATCATTAACTTCTAGGGGCTTATCTTGAGCAGGAACAATACTTTCTGAAGATCCTTCATCATTTATCACAACATTTAAAGATTCCATGACTGTTTTGGTTCTCAGATTGTACACTCTATAAGCTCTACTGGTGGAAGAGTATCCTAGAAAGTATCCTTTGTCACTCTTTGCATCAAATTTTTCTAGGTTCTCTCTATCACGCAGAATGTAACAGTCACTGCCAAATATCCTGAAATATTTTACCACAGGTTTCTTCCCTCTCCAGAGTTCATAGGGAGTCTTCTTGGAGTTAGGTCTAAAATACACCCGGTTGAGTGTATGGCAAGCAGTGTTAACTGCTTCTCCCCAGAAGGATTTTGGCAAATTTTTGTTGTGTAGCATGACTCGAGCCATCTCCTGCACAACACGGTTTTTTCTTTCCACAATCCCATTCTGTTGAGGTGTCTTGGGTGATGAGAACTCTTGATGGGTGCCTTGATCATTGCAGAAAGTAGCCAGCTTGGTATTCTCAAATTCTCTTCCATGATCACTTCTGATTCTGGCTATCACAGTATCTTTCTCAACCTGCAATTTCTTGCATAGGTGTATCATCTTCTCAGGAGCCTCAGCTTTATCCTTCAAAAGCACAACCCAAGTATATCTAGTAAAGTAATCTACAACAACTAGAATATACTTCTTTCCACCCAAACTTTGAACTTTGGCAGGACCCATGAGATCAATGTGTAATAACTCTAAAGGTCTTGAAGTTTGAACATTAGTCACAGAAGGATGCTTGGATTTTACCTGTTTACCTATTTGACATGGTCCACAAATGCACTTATCAATCTTTTCAAATTTAGGTAAACCGATAACTGCCTCACACTTGGAAATCTTCTCTAACTGCTTATGACTGGCATGCCCCAACCGTTGATGCCACAAATCAACTTGATCAATCTTTGTACTAAAGCACTTGTTGTTTACACTTGGTGTTATGCCATAACAGTTGTCAGCTGTCCTTACACCAACACACATACAATTACCTCGTCCATCAAGTATCTCACATTCATACTTGGTGAAAAGAACATTCAGTCCATTGTCGCAAATCTGACTTATGCTGAGTAAATTGGCCTTCAATCCATCAACATACCAAACATCTTCAAACACTGGCAATCCTGGAATGTCCACAGTACCAATGCCTCTGATCATAGATTTACTTCCATCTCCAAAAGTGATTGTCCCAATCTTTCCTTCGAAGAGTGTTTTGAATAGGCCTTTATTTCCTGTCATATGCCTGGAACAACCACTATCCAAATACCAAAGACAAGAATCACATGCCTTTAAGGCGGTTAAAGCAGTATAACATACATAGTTCTTATCACATGTGATTATGCCAAGATACTTAAGGAAAGATTTACCAATAACAACAAAAGGCAAAGACAGCAAGTAGACAAGTTGACAATTAAGCACAGAGATTTTCCAAGAATCCATGACACCAGGGGTCAAGGATCAGCTCAGAGATCAAGGAATCTCCAACAAAAGAGTTACCTGCTTTGATACCACTTGTACGGTTTTAGACCCCTTAAAACAATCATATTGGTTAGCCTAGATTAATTAGCCAAGTTGTTACTTAGTCAAATTATGCAATTCTAGGTTAAAGCAATCAAATAATCATATCACAATAATAAAGCAGCGGAATAATAAAAGACACAATGATATGATCACCCAGAAAACCACACGGTAAAAACCTGGAGAGGATTTGACCTAGCTATCCTCAAGGTAAACCTGAATCCACCATGCGAAAGAATCGAAGTTCATACAGAAGGACTACAAGCTCCCCGCTTGACTTCCTAATGCTAATCACCAGTAGAACTTACTGACACGACCACGTGTAAGCTCCGAATCCACGGACTCCTTCTTTCTTGGATTCTTCAATCAGCTACAAGCACCCACACTTGATATTCTTTAAGCTTCAATGGTAGCAACCAAGTTGATCATCAAGATATTGATATTATCTCCAACTTGAAAACCCTAAGTTTTGTGTAAAGGAAAGCTCCTCTAGATCTCATAAGAGATTTAAACAAAACAGCAATGTATGAGTAACAATACAATTAGAGCAACCTTCAAAAACGTGGCTAGGGTTTAGTTTATATACCTAGGGTAAAAACATAAAACCCGAAACGTTTAATGAAGTAGGGTTGAGTTGGAAATTCTGCAGAAAAATCAACCTGTGCGATTTTCGATCGATCGAGTCTATTCTTCGATCGATCAAGCCAGGCCGAAAGTCCCAAGTACTTCTGCAGCCACTCGATTCCAACTTTACAATAATAAACCAACTTTGAGCAAGCCTAAACAAAACTAAATACATTGTTTTGATCATGGTTTGCCAACATTACAAATTAGAATTCTAAATACATAAAATCCTAAGACCTTAGAACCTAACAATGTAATTTAAATTTTTTTATTAAATTATATTATATATATATATGTAGAGAGAGAGAGAGAGAGAGAGAGGGACGGAGCCATGACTCCAAGAGGGGGGGGGGGAATTTGAACAAAATTTTTCTATGAAAATTCAAATTCGCATCTTTTTAGTACAAGAGAAAATCCATAAAATAATTATTTTTAAAGACATTGAAATGAAACTGTCTATCAAAATAAAGGAAGTCACTCTTTTAAAATAAATTACTGAGAGAAGTAGACTGAGATTATGGACATTTTCAATCACAAAAATAAAATATTTAATAATAAGCACATAGAGAATTATGAGAAAAGTAGACAAAATAAAGTAGTATTAAATTTCAATGACATGTCATCAGACCAATTTAATGCTTAAGAATAAAACTCAACATACATTTTGTAAAAAAAAAATAATAATAGCCTAAGGATTTGTGTTTTTTTTTTTTTTTTTTTTTTTTTTTTTGAGAATGAACTTTCATCAATTATAAATCAAATAGTGGATGAATCAGCCATTACAATTTGACAAATATCTGGTGATACATCTTCCATCTAGACAGTTAAATTGGGCTTCTTTATTGCCCATCTTGCCAGTCGAAGCTCTTGCAGCACGGAGAGCTGTTGAATTCACTTAGGTTCAATTACCTAAACGCAATATATTAGGTTCTAATTGAATTTGTCAATATAGTTATATTAAATGGGGTAGGTGGAAAGAGAATATAAGTGAAGAGTATAGTACCACGTTTTGAGGTTTTTAATATTGTTAAATGATACTTACAAATAGAGGTAGTGATATATGCTAATTACATCAAATGAATACAATTTTTTTTATGAGTAAATGTATAATTTATATGATTATTTAACATATCAATGTGGGTTTTTTTTCCCCCTCAAATAATGTAAGATTTTATGATCCAATCCTACGATTTACGATCTCATCTACTTCCCATAATTTTATGTAGGATCTTGAATTTGACAACCTTGAGCATAAGAATACAAACCTTTTGATTCTTGATTAGAATAGTGGTACAACCAAAGCTTTCTGGCAGTCCAAAAATTTATCCTTGCTATGATTTTTTCAATAAGAGGCATATAGTCTGCCATCGAAAGTTTATCAGTGATCAGAGGCATCCCCAAATACTTAATTGAAAGAGAACCAACATTGAAATGCAGCGAGGATAGTATTTGTTGTTGCAATACAAGGTTAACAACAGCCAAGCAAAATATTTCACTTTTACTATGATTTATTGAAAGGCCTAACAACGTTTTAAATTCTTCCTAAGCTTTTTGAAATAGTATCAAGATGGAATTTATGCTGCTGCAAAAAGCAATAAGTCATCCGCAAAGCATAAGCGAGTGATTTGGAGACTTTCGCATCCTTGATGAAAGGAAAATTATTGAATACTCTAGGAGTATCATAAATGTGTACTCTCTCTCTCACATGAATTGTGAGTCCTACCATAAATTTAATTAGTGAAACCCACAATTATGTGAGAGAAGAGAGTAAGCATTTATGATATTGTAGGAGTACCCAATGATTATCCTTGATGAAATTTAAACTTTCTTTCGGCACTAATTTTCTCATTAACTACCTTATTAAATCATTCCATTGCCAAGACAAAAAACTATATTAATTTTAATTAATTGCATTAGTATTGCTTACTTTGAAATTATTTTTCCTTTGATTAAAATAATTCCTTCATATGACTCAATTAACAAAATAAATGAACATGTAAAATAAAATTTGTCTTTAGATGTCTAAAATGACTATTTTGCCTTTCTTCCCAATTTTATTAAAAACTGATATTTTTGAAGAACAATGCTACATTTACACACCAAAAAAAAAAAATATATATATATATATATATATATTCATAATAGTTGATTTGGCAACATTTTACTTGTTTTAATCTGAATCTACCATTAACATCATTTTTTTACTTGCATCAATAATTGTAAATTTATTTATTTATTTATTTTTTTTATGTCTATAGGCTTTCTCATTTCCAAAATTGTAAAACATGATATCTACACCGACCAATGACTACCTAAACTAGTAATCCATGAAATTGACCAATTAGAAATTTAAAGAAAGTGGTGGACCACTTTTAACAAAGTCTATTGCAATTAGCAACCAAAATTGACTAAACGCGTCCAGACAAGTGATTAGTGCTCTCTTTCTAGAATAATTTAAACTTTTAACCAGTACTTTCTCAAGTGATTAGTACTCTCTTCCGAGTGTTCTCTTTCTAGTTAACTATGTTTTAACTGTTGTTTAGATTTTTTTAAATATTATAGTAAATTAAAGGATTTTTTATGTGTGTATATGTTATGGTGATTTTTGTATTCAATTTAATTATTTTTTCTAATTTCTATAATTTCGGAGCTACAAATCTCATTATGAGAATTGTCAATATAATTATCATTCATTTAATTATTGTTTATTAACTTGATAAAATAATTTGTATTAATTTTTTTTTTAAAAAAAGTTGCACCATCAAATTGCATCAAATTTTTAGATAAAAACAACTTATTTGTTCATATCAACTTGGATAAAGTAACAATAAGTATTTTAATAAAATATGCAACCTACATTTTGTTCATTTCAATTATTCTTCTTCTTTATCATTTTTTGATTTATTTTTTATTTTTTGTTAGGGACATATTTATGTAATTAGCTAATTTTTTTGACAAAATACACTTTACTTGTAATTGGGTATGAACGGTTTTAGACCCCTTAACACACAACTAGATTGAGTAGCCTAGTTAATTAGCCAAGTTGTTACTTAGTCAAATTAAGCAATTCTAGGTTAAAACAATCAAACAATCATATCAAGAATATATAGCAGCGGAATAATAAATAACACAAGATATGATCACCCAGGAAAACCAAACCGGTAAAAAACCTGGGGAGGATTTTCCCACTGATCCTCAAAGTAAAACTGAATTCACTATGAAAGAATTGAAGTTCATACAAAAGGACTTACAAGCTCCCCGCTCGACTTCCTAATGCTACCTACCAGTAGAACTTACTGACACGACCCCGTGCAAGCTCCAAATCTACGGACTCCTTCTTTCTTGAATTCTTCAATCAGCTACAAGCACCCACGCTTGATATTCTTTAAGCTTCAATGGTAGCAACCAAATTTATCATCAAGATGTTGAAGTAATCTCCATCAAGAAAATCCTAAGCTTTGTGTAAAGGAAAGCTTCTCTATATCTCACAAGAGATTTACACAAAACAACAATGTATAAGCAACAATACAACTGGAGCAACTCTAAAAACGTGGCTAGGGTTTTGCCTTATATACCTAGGGCAAAAACATAAAACCCCAAACGTTTAATGAGTTAGGGCTGAGTTGGAAAAATGCAGAAAAACGCAATCTGATCGATTTTCGATTGATCGAATCTATTCTTTGATCGATTGAGCCAGACCGAAATGCCCCAATGCATCTACAGTCTCTCGATTCCAACTTTACAATAATTAATCAACTTTGAGCACACTTTAACAAGACTAAACATATTGTTTTGATCATGGTTTGCCAATATTACAAATTAGAGTTCTAAATACATAAATTCCTAAACCTTTAGAACCTAACAGGGTAAATCTAGGATGAGTTTATTACTCCAAGAAACAAGTGTTCAAGTTAAGTATTGAAACCATGCATGTATGACCAAGAAACAAGTGAAGGAAGTGTTGTTCATTAAAGGTCAACAGCAATCTCAACAGAAAGACTTCTATTGAGATTTAATGTTGAAGCTCGACACAAGCTGTATCTATCGAGAATTAAGAAATCGAACTTTTTAGATTTGATTACACGCATATCTTGAGGTATTTGTGTAGGGTTTATTTTCTCATAACTCTAAACATATATAAGAATTATTTTAAGAGCCGTTACGATGGGGATGCAAAGGAATATACATGCATATTGTGATCGGAGGCAAAGATTGCTCTAGTTCATTATTCTCTCTATAGAAACTATTGCATCTTTATGCTAAGGGTTTTGTGACCAACAAGCTTCCTGATCTTCATTGTTGATGAATTAAGAACTTTGTAGCCTGCAATCTTCCTCAAGTTGGTGAATTAGTCATGTATTGGAATCCGTGCATGATTGGTTAATCACGTACTGGGATTTGTGCATTGAACGAAGAGATTGTGCTACAATACAAGTCCAATTAGATATTGGGGTAAAGGTTTAATTGTATGTTAGTATTTCGGGATAGGCCAAAGTGTTTGGTAAGATTCCTCATACTTGTAACCGCTTGTGATTGATAATAGTAGATTCTTAGAAGTGGTGACTTTTGTACGGTTTTAGACCCCTTAAACCAACCAGATTAACCTAGTTAATTAGCCAAGTGATTAACTTAGTCAAATTATGCAGTTCTAGATTATCATAAACATACAATCATATCAAAAGTATAAAGCAACAGAATAATAAATAACACAAGATATAATCACCCAGGAAAACCAAACCGGTGAAAAACTTAGGGGGGATTTGACCTAGCTATCCTCAAGGTAAACCTGAATCCACTAAGCGAAAGAATCGAAGTTCATACAAAAGGACTTACAAGCTCCCCGCTTGACTTCCTAATGCTACCCACCAGTAGAACTTACTAACACGACCACGTGCAAGCTCTGAATCCACAAACTCCTTCTTTCTTGGATTCTCCAATCAACTACAAGCACCCACGCTTGTTATTCTTTCAACTCCAATGGCAGCAACCGAGTTAATCATCAAAGTGTTAAAGTAATCTCTACCTAGAAAACTCTAAGCTTTGTGTAAAGGAAAGCTCCTCTAGATCTCACAAGAGATTTACACAAACAGAAAAGTATGAGCAACAATACAACAGGAGCAACTCTAAAATGTGGCTAAGGTTTTTCTTTATATACCTAGGGTAAAAACAGAAAACTCAAAACGTTTAATGAGTTAGGGCTGAGCTAGAATATTCTATAGAAAAACATTCTACTCGAGATTCGATCGATCGAGTTTTTCTTTCGATCGATTGAGCCAGGCTGAAATGTACCAATGCATCTGCAGCCTCTCGATTCCAACTTTACATGAAAGACACAACTTTGAGCAAGCCTAAACAAGACTAAACATATTGTTTTGATCATGGTTTGCCAACAATACACATTAGAGTTCTAAATACAAAAATTTCTAAATCTTTAAAACCTAACAAACTCCCCCTTTGGCAATTCGTGACAAAACACAAACGAAAAGCTCAAAGTTTACAAGTGAAAGCCCTTTACATAAATAATGCTCATAAAAACTAAAATCCAATCCTAACTACTATCCATCAGTTACAAGTGTAGACAGCAGCTCAGTTGAATCAACCTGTATATTCCTGAAATACTCAACAAATGCATAAACGCATGTGTGGCAGAAAATAGTAAATAAACAGGTATAACATTCTTATATGATTCACACAGAAACATATATCAACGAATAATCTCATAAATATAAATCAATAAACAGTGAATCCAAAGAAACAAGAATCATGTATATATCATGTATATAAAAAAAAAAATGTTACTCCCCCTAACATGAATATCCCCAAAAAATGATATACAGAGTGAAGTGCCTAGATACAATCTAATATCTCCATTAGCTCCTCAAAACAAAAACAAAACAAAAAAAAAAAAAAAAAAAAAAAAAAAAAAAAAAAAAAAACTCTATCCCTAACTACAAAACTCCTCTACAAAGTCTACTCCCCCTTTTAGTAATGGAATGCCAAAGAGCAATCACAATTCATCATCAAAAGGAGGTGGTGAGGGTGAACGAAGATGTGCCAGATCGGCTTGCAACGCATGGATCTCGTCAAGCAAGTCCACCAAAATCTGACCATGAGCCGCCTGAACGGTCATGACAGTCTCCAAGGTACGACAGATATCAAAGACATTTGATAGAGGTGGAGGAACATCAGCAGTAGCAGCAGCATCAGGATCAGGAACAGCCTCACTAGCAGGACTTGTAGAAGAAGAGGGAGGAGGTGCGGTACTAGAAGGCTCAGATCTAGGGTGTTTAGAGCCAGCTCGAAGGTGAGCAGCCCTCTGCCTAAGAAAAGACATACCGATAGGAGCAATCACATGAACAGGCTCAGAGGAAGGGAAACCACTAAAATCAAGATAAAGTAAAATCCTATGAATAAAAATAGGATGAACAAGAGCATGTGAAGAAGATGAACTCTTATTAACTTCGTTCAAAGAACGAAGAAACAAATGAGGAAAATTGATAAGAGAATCAGTGACAAAAGCGTACAAAAATACACACCGCTCGAGAGGAATGGTGTGAAGATGAGAAATGGGCCAGATAGAGTGACACGCTATCCTAAAGAAGATATAATGCAACTCAGAAAGTTCAGCAGAGGTGATCCTAGGATCAGAACTCCACTGGATAAAAGACCTAGTGATGTAAGATATGACATCACTCAAAACAGGAGACTCATCACAAGGATAGACTAGGTGTTGGACCAAGGGTATCTCAAGAGCATCAGCCACTACCGAAGGAGTAATAGAGTACTCTACGCCTCGTATCCAATTCTTTACTAAAGTGTTGGAATCATAGACGCGGATAGAGATGTTCGAGAAGAACTCTCTAATCAGGGTAGCTGGAGGAGGAGGATCAGAAACATCCACCAATGGTAACTAGCCCCGACGCTCAAAGTTTGCCCTAATGGCAGGATCAAGCTCATCTAAGATGATAGAACGCTCAGATCAAGTCTTTCTCTTAAGGTTTAGCTTCTCATACGTTTCTTGGTTTTTCTCACTCGGAAACCTCTCTCGGTCAAAGGAAGGAGGGGAAGAAGTAAGTGAGGGGATAGACCTACGAGCCCTAGTCTACCTAGGCACAGTGCTAAGGAAAGGACAGAGATATAAAGAGAAAATCAAAAAAACACAAAGACCAAGGGTAGACTGCAAGCTAACACAAAAAGAGATAGAACAAAAATCTATATGATGCATGAACAATCACAATGTCATGATGCATGTACTAATGCAGTAAGCAAAGTTCAAATTAAGTTCAATTGCACAAAATTGGCTTGAGCATTGAGTTTCCAACAAAAACCCTAAAAATTTGAAAACCACTTGAAAACTTTGAAACAGATTGATGAATTGAGCATTACATAATACAACACATAGATTATAATGCTTAATTACATCAAAACAACAAGCCAATTTCATCAATTTCAACCTAATTGAACAAAATCCCCAATTCGGATTCAATATAAACCCTAGAAAATTCAATTTTCCATAATACACAAAATTGATCAAATTAAACCATTAAGAAAAAGTTTATATCATGACCCCACAAAAACCCATTGATCAATTGCATAAAATAAGGCTTGAATCAACAAAAATCCCAAATATGCAAGGTCTGAAAATTTGAGTGTAAAATGCATGAAAATATGAAAATAAACTCAAAAGGGAGGGCAAAAGAGACTTACCAGCTTGGGGAAAGAGAATCTTTGCAAAAAATTTGAAGGAAAACGACAAAAAATTGAGTGTAGAGCCTTGCCTAGTCGGAGAGAGAAGAAAAGTTTGAAAAAACTTTTTGAAAAAGTGTTTGAATCAGTCAAGAACAGTGTTTTAAAAAACCTGATTCGCGACTTTCGATTGATCGAAAATCACATTCGATCAATCGAATCAATCCGATATTTTTAAAAGAATTTTAAATATTTTCGATCGATCGAAAAACAGCTTGGATCGATCAAAACAGGTAGCAGCTCGCAGTATTTTGAGAAAAATTATAGTTTTGAAAAGCTCAAACTAGTTTTTGAAAATAACTCCTCAAAGCATTAAAAAAATGCATGAGTATGAGATGTAATGGAATACTTTTTCAAAAACCCAAATTTTAATCCCAGTTTCTCTAAAGAAAGTTTCAGCCATTCTCCCTTTAAGTTCTCAAGCAAACAAAATTTTTTGCATAATACTCAAGGTATTTTCAAACTTGGTTGGTCAAACCAAAAATACACACAATATAATGTACAGTGTTTAGCAAAGAGTAACTTGTATAGTGTGTGCAAATTAGTAAAAACTTGAGATACATGTGAGGTAATATGTGAATAGAAATTAATCACAAAGTTTACAAAATTCATCACACAGAATTTAAAAGAGACTATCACTTAAAGAGTTACATCATATAACTCTCATATCTCCTAGAATATAAGCTTGCAATCATGTAAGTTTCTTGAATTTTGTCTCATTATTTTGTGGATTGGCATCAAGCCTAATAGTATACACCAATTTTAATTATGTGAAATGATATCAAGCCTAATAGTACACACCAATTTTAAGTATTAAGTAATTAATTGAGGCTACACCTTATGTTCTTTTTGTGCATGTGCTACATTATCTCGAGCACAAAATATTATGATATGCACTAAGGTGTTCATGATTGGCTAGTGAACAGTTGTGAGATGGTTATTTATGTATTTCTCAAAAGGATCAAGTCCGACAGTCAAATAACATGTGACTTTAAGATCAAGACAAAGTGATAAACACCATAAACATCTTTTCCACACAACATGCACTAAAAAGTTTCAACTAGTCAAGTGCAATAAATAAGCTCATCAAAGCTAAACAAAGGTACATAAGACATGTTATGTGTAAATAAATTGACCAACCTTGTTTTCAAACACCAAGAAAAATAGTGCCAAACATATTTTGCTTTTCTCATTTTTTTTTTTTTTTTTTTTAAAGAGAAAACAAATAAATCCTAGAATAAAATGCACGAATGTAATGCAATGCAAGTCCTAGAACAAAAACCAAAGAACAATGGTCACAAAGAAATGAGCAATGAAGCACAAGGATCATTTCAGAAAGACTCAATTAGATCGAGTCTTTTGCATCCAAAACCTTTTAGATGCACCACGAGCATTAGAGTTCTTATTCACATTCGAGTGATTTCCACCTCTAGGATTGGAATGAAGGTTCAAATCTTTTACCAATTCACTAATGAGTGCCATAGGATCTTGTGCTTGAGGCACAGACACTTTTGGCTTGTTTGCCCTCTTAGCAACTTGAAACTTGTAACAATTAGGATGAATATGTCCAGACTTTCCACAAAAATGACAAACCCAAGCAGGTTTACCATGCATCTTGTCCTTAGAGAGGGTAGAATCTTTAGGTTTGGACTCTCCTAGATCAACCTTAATCTTCCTAGGGGGTGAAACTTCTATAGGTTAGACAACCTCACTCACAGGGGGTTTAACAGTTTCACTCACAACCTCACTCACGGAAGGTTCAGAAGAAGATGAAGGAACAAAGTTAGTGGAAGTAGGTGCAGACACAAAGATGCTTTCAACATATCCTAAACCAGATTTGTCAGAAAAATACTATTGAACATTCAGCATTTGATCAAGTTTAAAACTAGCAAATCTAGCAACAGATAAATCATGTTCCAAATTTTTAACTTTATCAAGCAAAAGCATGTTCTCAAATTTCGCATGATTCAAAAGATCATTAGTATCAAATAATTTAACAAGCAAATTTTTCTTTTCAAGCTCAAGAGAATCAATTTTCTTCAAGCTAAGTTCAACATTCATAGCATCCTTTGCAGTAACTTTGTAAATTTTATTATAGGCCTCTTGAAGATTTGCATCCTCAGAGAGTTCCCCATCAGAAGGGTTCTCTTCAACAGATATACTTTCATTGACTACAGCAGTAGTAGTGAAAGCAATGAAGTTTCCATCCTTATCACATCCAGACTCATCATCAGAAGCCTCATTATCACTAAGGGTTACAGCCATAGTTTTACCCTTAGACCTCAAGAATGTAGGACATTCAGATTTAACATGACTATACCCTTGACATCCAAAACATTGAGCACCCAAAGAATTGTTTAAGGATTGACCAACTTTATCTCTAGGTTTTTCAAAGTTATTAACCTTAGTGGGATCATTCTTCTTAAAGTTTCTAGGTTCAACAATATTTGTACCTCTTGCCTTTCTGTTGTTCTTCCTAAGAAAGTTTCTAAAGTTCTTGGCAAGGTACGCAATCTCTGTAGGAAAGAGATCATCATCAAATCTACCAACCTCAACATCATCAACAGACTTAAGAGCCATTGATTTGGATTTGGAAGTTTTGGGTAGGTCAGACTCATAGGACTGAAGAGATCCTACAAGCTCATCAATAGGGATCGAGTCCACATCCTTGCTCTCAGTAATGGTAGTTACTTTGGGTATACAATCTTCAGTTAAAGATCTAAGAATCTTCCTAACAATTTTAGGTTGATCATAAATTTCACCCAAATTAAAAACAGAATTAACAATATCATTCAATTTAGCATAGAATTCATCAAAAGATTCATCATCAGACATTCTAATGCTTTCAAATCTAAAAGTTAATTGTTGCAGCTTGTTAATCTTAACTGCCTTTGTGTCTTCATGCATAGTCTGGAGGATTTTCCAAGCAATATGAGCAACCTCAACATTAGAGATTCTCTTAAATTCCTCCATGAAAACAACATTAAAGATGACATTCATAGCCTTGCTATTGAAACTAGCTACTTCTTTTTGAGAAGTTTGCCACTTACTCACAGGAGTAGTGGGCTTCTCCCATCCATACTCAACGAAATTCCAAACTCTCTCATCAATGGATTTTAGGAATGCTCTCATCCATACTTTCCAATAGGCATAGTTATTCCCATCAAAGTGAGGAGGAACAACGAAAGAGTGACCATGCTCCAGGACAACAGGGGTCAAGGATCAGCTTAGAGATCAAAAAATCTCCAACAAGAGAGCTACCTGCTCTGATATCACTTGTACGATTTTAGACCCTTTAAACCAACCAGATTAACCTAGTTAATTAGCCAAGTGATTAACTTAGTCAAATTATGCAGTTCTAGGTTATCACAAACATACAATCATATCAAAAGTATAAAGCAGCGGAATAATAAATAACACAAGATATGATCACACAGGAAAACTAAACTGGTAAAAAACCTGGGGAGGATTTGATCTAGCTATTCTCAAGGTAAACCTGAATCCACTATGCGAAAGAATTGAAATTCATACAAAAGGACTTATAAGCTCCTCGCTTAACTTCCTAATACTACCAACCAGTAGAACTTACTGACATGACCACGTGCAATATCCGAATCCACGGACTCCTTCTTTCTTGGATTCTCCAATCAGCTATAAGAACACACGCTTGTTATTCTTTAAGCTCCAATGGTAGCAACCGAGTTGATCATCAAGGTGTTGAAGTAATCTCTACCTAGAAAACCCTAAACTTTGTGTAAAAGAAAGCTCTTTTAGATCTCACAAGAGATTTACACAAAACAGAAAAGTATGAGCAACAATACAATAGGAACAACTCTAAAACGTGGCTAAGGTTTTTCTTTATATACTTAGGGTAAAAACAGAAAACCCAAAACGTTTAATGAGTTAGGGCTAAACTGGAATATTCTACAGAAAAAACATTCTGCCCGAGATTCGATCAATCGAGTCTTTCTTTCAATCGATCGAGCCAGGCCGAAATGCACCAATGCATCTACAGCCTCTCGATTCTAACTTTATATGAAAGACACAACTTTGAGCAAGTCTAAACAAGAGTAAACATATTGTTTTGATCATGGTTTACCAACAATACACTTTAGAGTTCTAAATACAAAAATTCCTAAATCTTTAGAACCTAACAACCTTAAATTCACCCTGTGAGTTTTCGTCTTAGTGGTTTTATCCATTCGTAAACAAATTACCTTTGTCAAATTTATTTTCCGCTACATTTAGTTATTTAGTGATTTGTTTCTACTATCACACCATTGCATGTAATTTGACTAATTAATTAACTTAGGTAATTAATTAATTTGCAAGGGGTCAATTTATTTTAACCCAAAATTTTTAATTTTAAAAGTTCAAATAGTGTATAAAACACCAATGAATGTTTAGACCCCCAAGTACAAAATTACCAACATAAGCTTATAAAGTGCAGAATATGAAATAAAAGCTATATCCAAATTGGTAACATACTCTAAACCATAATTAATTACAAACACTACAGCAATTAAAAGGTAAAGAGAAAAGAAAGAGAGATGCAAACACAAAGATAACACAGCAATATGTTATCGAAGAGGAAATCAAAGTACTCGGCAAAAAACCTCTCCGCAGCCCTCCAAGCGGTCAATAATCCACTATAGAATGAAGTTGGGATACATGAATAGCAGAAGACCCTCCAAGCCTAATCTACCCAGTTCACCTAAGCCTTCCAAGCTTTTTGCTCCAACAGGGTTACGCTAAACTTTGTCTTCTCTAATTTACTGAATTCCGCAATAAGCTCCATATTGCATCCACCATCCTTGTCTTCTCTAATGAGATGGAATATGAAAAGTCAGTTTTCATCCAAACAGGGCATTCTGACGACTTGGCCTCACAACTGGAACGAGTCGCAAGATAACTTTCAGGCCAGATTGTACTTTTTGTCCTATAGTGCTCCAACTATTGTGACACTTTAGCTCTCTGCATGCTTCACACATGTGGTGACTTGCTAGTCGCGAGATCTAGTCACGAGACTCCTCTTGAATGCACACAACTTCAGTTTCTTTATACTTTCTCACACACAACTCTTACATTATTTCCACCTATATACAGGGTTTTTACATGTTGAATTACAAGCAAATTTGGCACGGAATAAAGCCAACACATGGTTGATTAAATTCAACCTTACAAATTTTATTTTATCATTTTCTAGCATTATTTTTATTTTGTTTTTCATTTGAATTTCCTGTCTCTTTTATACTAGCTGATAGGCCAAAAAGTTATTGACCCTTTGTGATTAAATTAGTTGATTAATTAGTCAAGTTATTAATTAATCAAATTAATATGCAAAGCGCGTGGTAACACAAAACCACAAACAAATCACCAATTAAACTAAATGCAGCAGAAAATAAATTTGACATAGTGATTTATTTACAAATGGAGAAAACCTACATGGCAAAAACCCCATCGGGTGATTTTTAGGTCACCACTCTTAAAATTTAACTATTATCACAACAAGAGGTTATAAGTAAAGGAATTACAGTACCTTATATCAACCTACAGTTGAACCCTTACCCCAATACCCAATTAGACTTGTTTTGTAGTGACAATTTCTTCTTTTGATGCATGGCTCCTAAGTACGTGACTAACCAATTGCGTGGATCCTAGTACGCGACTTCAATCACCAACTAGAGAAGGTTGTTAGCTGCAAAGTTCTTTAGTTCATCCCAACAATAAAGATCAAGAAGATGCTTGGTCACAAAACCCTATGGTGTACATACACAACAACTTCTTCAAGAATGATGAATTAGGGCAAAATTTTGTCTCCAATCACAATTTGCTTGAACAAACTTTATTCAATGCTTGTGTAACTTGTGAACTCTTTAACGGCTCTTAAAACAATCCTTTTATATATCTAGGGTTAGGAGAAAAGAAGGCCCAAAGACACATTCATGGATTTCAAAAAAATCATATTAGAATTTTGAAATTTTTAAACCTCGATAGATAGGAGGTATCGAGCACACGGGGCTGGAACAGCTTTCTTAAGCTCGATAGATGCAACTGTCGAGACAGCTGTTGAGCTTTAATGAATTTGCACTTCTTAACTTGTTTCTTGGACAAACTTGATGACTTCAACACTTGATCTTGAAACATAATTTCTTGAAGCATTAAATACATCCTAAATCTACCCAATTTACAAGTAAAGTGCGTTTTGTCGAAGAATTAGCTAATTACATAAAATAATAACATGTATTCTTAACAAGTGAAATGCATATGTCCTAACACTAGCTAAAAAAAAGAGCCCAAACTGAGAATCATGTTTATGGCTTGCTGTTTCTCATATAAAGTATATATTTCGAGAAAGGGGATTTACGTCCCTCATGGGCATGATGCACATTCAGGTAATATCTTAGAAGTATTGCAACTGTTTTCTATTTTTTCTTATATTATTTTCTATATAGATATAGAAGGGGCGTAGTTCAATGCTTTTTTCAATAAAATTATATATGTTTTTTTTTTTTTTTTTTGAGAATCAATAAAATTATATATGTTGTAGGTTATTGACCAAAATGATACGTTACATGAGAATTCTAAAATTATATAATAAGAATACATTTAGTTTTTTTTTTTTTAATAAAATTATATCTTTTATAAGTTCTTGATCAAAACAGTGTAACACATCGGAATTAGAATCCATTGCAATTTAATCCCGCTTATTCGGTGGTTAAGTAAGAAAAAGTTTCAACATAATTAATTTTTCGTTTCTTTTGTGGTTGTAGCCTTTTGTTTGTATATATAGTAATTACTAGTCGCTAACCCGTGCGATGCACGGGATTATTTTAAATCAAATGTTAACATGTTCAAGCTTAAACATTTCTCTAATTTTAATTATTGAAAGCTATAAAGTCCCCAATATAAGATCATCTCCAAATCATCAAATTATTGTAGCAATATTACTATTTATACGAAGGAAAAAAAATCAACAATAAAAATATAAAAAAATCACTCAGCTAAATCAGAAACTTTCATCCAACCAAATCAAGACATTCCTCCATTTTCATACACGACCAAGTCTACCTTAGGCTTGAACTCAAAATGATTTCATTTCTTTAAGTGTTGCACAAAATTAAATTTGTTTGTCTCAATATTATTTTACAATATAAAATTATTATGATAGATGATTAAAATAAAATCTAATGTTCGGGAAGTTTTTTGAAACATGATTTTAAATGTCTTAAAACTTAGTTAATAGAGTTTCTATTTTACCTAAAAGTGAAGATAGCCACAGGTCCAATTTTTATTTTATAGTATAGGATGTTATAGTTAGCTTCATACCATGTATAATATGTTAGTTTGTTATGATAGTTCCAAATAATATCCTAATACCTATTTATATGAGCTTTCTTTTTAACGATTCCATAAAGGATGGAGTTTAATAGAAGTCATTTAAGATCCAATGTATCCAATAATTTTTTTTTAAAAAAATATTAATTTCAAAAGTCTTTTAATTGTATATTTTTTTAATCATAAAATAGACTCTATCTAAACTCTAAAAGAAAGCATTCGGAATGATCACATCATTGATACCATATCAAGATGGTTGCAAATAACAATATTATTATTCATAGTTAATAGATGAACAATGAAACAGTGAATTAACAATTTAACAATTCAAATATCAAGTTTAAACTACAACAACACATATACAAAAGACTTCAAATAAAACTTTTAAATACAATCCTAGGTACTTGTCCATTCACATACAGCAAAAGTAACAAAAGTTACAAAGAACAATATGTCAAGCACAAATTATTCTCATATCAAGTCATTGACAGGAACCTTAAGCTAAGAAATCACTCTGCACATACCCATCTTTTGCAAGCCCTTACACAACCTCCTTCACTCTTCAGAGCATAAGGAACCATATCATCAAACTACATAAACTAATAAGGACAATAGTTTGATATCCACCATAACAATGTGCAACTTAAGGCTGCTCTACTTTCTCCACCACTTCTACACCTTCTCAAACACCAAATATACCCAACTTATTAAAATGAAGTTGTTTAATGAAATATCTTTTAAATTAAATCATTAAAATAATAAAAATGATTGAAAAAGATAAAGACTTTGTGAAAATAAATAAATAAATAAATCAAACATTTTAAAAACTCAAACTTTTGCACTCACCAGGGGCCATCAAATCGTTATGTTTTGACTTAGCGTGTAACGCCTTCATCGAGCATTGTCTTTGTGAAAAAGCTCAAATCATGAGTCCAAGATTGAGGTCAATCTGATAATAGCCTAAATAAACTGCTTTGTGAACCTGAAAACACCAAACAAAGAAACAAACTCAATCATTATTAGAATAATTAAACAACCAAAAAGAGTCAACAATTTCATTCAAATGAATAAACAACCTTTTGAAATTATAGCAAATGAAGAGGAATAGTTCTAAATCAAAACCTTAATTAAAACAAAATCTAATGGTCTAACCTAATCACTTAAATCAAACCAACTAATCAAGATACCAAAAACTAAATCCTATTAAACCCCCAAATTTAAAATAAAATTTTACTTTTTAAGCCTCTATATGTTTTGATGAAGATTTAATCTTTCAAAGATGGAAAACTCATAGCTTGTGTATAATTATCTTATGGGCAACATCTAATATAACAAAACAGTAACTAACTGACATTGACACCCAAAAATATATTATCTATCTAGAACCTTATTCAAAAGTTTTGAATTAAAAGAACACAATTTAAAAATATTAGTAAACCAAAGTGCCAATTGGACGTAAAAACCACAATTTCATTCCCACTAACAAATAAAGATATCTAGTAAGGGGAAAATACTAAAATTAAAGTAAAAAAATCGCTAACCATTCTTTAAAGCCCATGTAGAATTTAATTTTTTTTGATAATGTTTCCCAAGATTCTACTAAAAAGAATTGACAGGAAAAAGGAGGCTTGGTCATGTTGCTATAATATATGGTTTTAATGCCTCTAAATCATGTTACTTGCTGATCTTTAGCAATGTATCATTCTTACCATCAAAATTAATGCCTCTAAATCACGTTACTTGTTAGTGTCACAATTCACATTTTGTACATAAATATACCCTATTCAATAGGGTGGAAAGCTAATGCACTCGAATTTTATTCTTTATTTAACCAAAGCTAGAAAAACATGATTTTTATTACTCATTTTATGATTCATATGGTTACAGAATCTAAAGCCACAAACTAAGAACCATGGCCAACCTATTTTAATAAATAAATAAATATAGGAATCAGCTGCACCCACAATGAAGCCATTCTTGAAAAGAAGCAACTCTTCGACTAACACCTTGTTGTGATTTTTATCCATGCCAAACTATCAGATATAAGTTTGAAAACATACAAAAATAAGCATAAAGAAAATAAATATAGTGAATTAAAATAATTACCTATTGAGGTTTGAAAATTTTCAATAACTTCACTAAAAAATCGTCAAATATCCAAGGAATTAGTTGTGCCCACAATGAAGCCATTCTTGAAAAGGAGCAACTCTTCTGCTAACACCTTGTTGTGATTTTTATCCATGCCAAACTATCAGATATAAGTTTGAGAACATACAAAAATAAGCATATAAATGAAAGGAAAAAAAAAAAAAAGATTTACCACTGATTTTTTCAATAGAGGCTAACATAATTGCATTATCGATTCGCTCCTTCATCTATCTTAAAGTTTTCAGCAAGCCAATCAACTATTTTCTATTAAAAATTACAGAACGTAAGGGTGTAATTTAGTTACAACTAACTATAAATCAGAAAACAAAAATAATTCAATTTTGCTTAATACCCAAATGAAATTAGAGAGTCAGGTGTTACCTGGGACGTTAATCTTGAAGATGTGGGAATAAGGGGATTCAAGCCAGTCCATGAGGGCTATCGATCTTGAACATTCTCGGTATATATTGAGCCATTCCAATCAATATATTTGAAAACGTTGTAGCAGGAACGCCATAGCCCATAGAGGTTAGAGATTTAGAGTGAGAGAGGGAGTGCTTCTGCATTAGGTCTTTTTTTGCATTAGCGTTAGGATTTTTTTTTTTTTTTTTAATGGAAGAGACTGCGTGCATGAGGTTAAGGATTTGGAGGAAGGTTAGGGTTATTTTCAGTGCTTCAAATTATTTTCAGTGCTTTTGCTTAACGAAGAAAGGCCCAAGTTTTTGAGAACCAAGGCCCAAGTTTTTAGTTTAAAATAAAACCTAAAATAAAAATAAAAAGAAAATAGTGTTGACGTGGAAAATTGTGGGAGCTTCAAAAGCTTCGGTTTTATATATATATATAGATTATTATTATTATTATTATTTTTCTTTTATTCATAATATACAGATTATTGTTTATAGCCATGCGCTTTGCGCGTGCAGGACCTTGCTAAAAGGTATCAATTTTTAATTTTCATCATATCTAAATGTTAATTAAAGGTGTATTTAGAGACTATTTATTTTGCTGAAAACTGAAAATACTGTAATAAAATAATTTTTAAATGTGTGAATAGTATCGTGAGACCTATTTTTAATGAAAGTTTTGTTGAAAAAAGAGATTTGTGGGTCTCGTGAACAGTACATAAGACCCATTGAAAAAGCTGAAACGCGTTTCTCAAAAAAATAAAAAAAAAATAAAGAAAACACAAACACAGACGCAGACGCGGATAGGCTGTATCCAAACGTTACCTAAGTTATTTTAGATTAGATATCTCCTTTTATATTATTTACATAATTATCTACCATCTTCAATTCAATTAATTTTGGACTTATATATGATTTTTTTAATAGAAAATATAGTCTTGCATAACATGCATTCATTATATAACTTAAAGTAAAGGAAAAAAAAATATTTACTTTAGTTTTATTGTCTATTTTATTATTTAAATTTAATTAACTTAATAAGATATTTTCTTTAGTTTACACATGATTCTTGATTAAGCCGTGCATCGTACGGGTATAATACTAGTTTATAATATTTTTCACAATAGTTGAGTTAGAAACATATTACTTGTTCTAATCTGAATCCATCATTAACATCATTTTTTTACCTACATCAATAATTGTGATTTTTTTTTTGTTTTTTTTTTTTTTTGTTTTGTTTTGTCTATACACTTTCTCATTTCCAAAATTGTAAAACAAGATATCTACATCAACCAATGACAACCTAAACTAGTAATCCATGAGACTAGCTAGAAATTTGAAGAAAGTAGTGGACCACTTTTAGTAGAGACTATAGTGCCATTAGTGCTCTCTTTCTAGAACAGTTTAAACTTGTAACTAATACTTTATCTTGAGGATGTGTTTGATCATTTGTATGCAATGAAGGAGGTAGGAATTTGTCTTTGGAGTGCCTTCTATTTTATTGGAATTCCCCAACGGCACCAAAGAGAGGCTTCTATTGAAATCGATGTTAAACTTTTATAAGTATTATCTATACTACTAATAACAAGATATTTTTACAACAGTTGAGTTGCAACATTTTACTTGTTCTAATTTGAATCCATCACTAAAATCATTTTTTTTTACCTATATAAATAATTGTGAATTTTTTTTAATGTCTATAAACTTTCTCGTTTTCAAAATTGTAAAACATGATATCTACATCGACCAATGACTACCTAAACTAGTAATCCATGAAACCGACTAGTTAGAAATTTGAAGAAAGTAGTGGACCACTTTTAACTGAGACTCTATTGCTATCAACAAACAAAATTGACTAAACGCATCCTGACAAGTGATTAGTGCTCTCTTTCTAGAGTAGTTTAGTACTTTATCTTGAGGATGTGTTTGATCATTTGCATACAATGAAGGAGGTAGAATTTGTCTTCAAAGTTTCTATTTTATCGGATATACCCAAAGGGACCGGACAGAGGCTTCTATTGAAATCGAAGTTAAATTTTTATGTGTTATCTTTATTACTAATAACAAGATTCCTGGTTTAAGTTTTACCATTTTGCATATTCAAATATCCTCACACAAATTCTTAAACTCTCTAAAATACTCATATCTTTTTGTTAAATAATTTTAAATTTAAAAACACAAACTGGTTGAAAGAGTAATTTACTATTTTGTTTTGTTTTGTTTTTTTTTTTTTGCTTTTTCTGTTTTTTTATTTATTTATTTATTTTAAATTCCTAACTTTTTGGCTTCTTGTTTTATTTTCTCCCATACAAATCGCCACTTTTAATTTAAATTCAAAATTTCAAACTTTTATCAACACTCACGTAGAGAAATATCCTAAAATTAGGACACTATCTATCTCACTTTTAAACATTATAAGAATAATGCTAGAGATACAAACTATTTTACAAAAAATTTTACAAACTGCTAATGTGGTGAATGATTATTAGTAAATGAAAAAAGTGATATTAATGGTGAGCCTAGATGAAAACCAATAAAAAGTTGGCCACATCAATAGTTTATAAAAATGTTGTAAAATAGTTTGTGACTGTAGCATTACTCAACATTATAAAATCAAGAGTTACTGTTTCAAATAGTTTCTTCTATTCATATTAGCCACTAACTCACATACAAATAACTAATTAGGGAAAAAAAAAATACTCACGTAGAGAAAGATCTTAAGACAAATCTCTATTTTACTTTGAAATATTTTGACACCCAAAAAAAGAAAAAAAAGAAAAAGAAAAATAGAGCCTCATCATAAGCACAAAGCATGTGTGATGAGGCTAATATATAATAATAGTATTAAAAAAAATAATATTTATGATCCAACTATATCATACATTAATATAGCAAAAAAGTGAGTATCAAATTCAATAAATATGTGTTAAGATTAAGAAACATATTAGAAATTCTCAAAAAAAAAAAAAAGAAATATATTAGAAAGTTGTGATCTATTTTTGATTAATTGTCATGGAAGTACAAGGTTAAGTATGAAACTGTTGCTAGCTTACTATAGCTTACTTCAGTTTAGAGAACTAAAATAATTGAATATCAAATTTATACTAAATTTCTCTTCAATTTCTCTTTTAATATGGACAACCAAATTATCTATAGAATTTTTCTCCAAAAAAAAAAAAAAATTATCAATTGAATTTTCTCAACAAAAAAAAATATAAAAAATTATCTACAGAAAACTTGTCCAAAGGTATTTTACTTTTTTTTTTTTTTTTTTTTTTTGAGAAAGAAGTCAGTGCATATTATTAAAGAAGGCTATTGAAATCAGCCTGGAATACAGGTAATAAGTCTGGTGGTACATCTTCCATCTAGACGAACATAGAAGGTGGGATTGTTGCTCATCTTGCTAAAGCATGAGCAAGCTTATTACAATGTCTATGCACAACAGATAATTTAAAGGCGTCGAAGTGTGAAATAAGAAACTGTATATCTGTTATGAGGTGGCCATAGTGTGCTAGGCTTCTATTTCCTTGTTGCAAAGCTTTGTATAGAACCTCAAAGTCTCCTTCCAAGACTATGCACTGAAAGCCACATTCCAAAGCAAGTTCCAAGGCCCTCATTGTTGCCATTACTTCTACCTCGATAACTGAAGTTGGTAAGGGAATTAGCTGTGCTAGGGATGCCATAACAAGGCTTGCGTCATTCCGGACTACAACTCCCACTCCTGCTTTGTTGTCTTCGGCGAACGTGGCACCATCAAAATTCACTTTAGCCCAATGCTGGTCTGGTGCAGTCCACGTTGTGGTTGGCTGTCGTCTGCGAGTTGTGATGATTGAGGTGCTGAAGTGGGACTCTAATGGTTGCTCCTGAGAGTGCTCCAGCACCTTATCAAGAGAGATTGTTGGTTTTCCCAGCCTCAAGTTATTTCGGCAATTCCAAAGGTTCCAAGTAATTGCCGCAAATAGCTCCATGTCGCTGCCACCTGCAATATTCCTTAAAATTAAGCACTTCCATATTTCCTCTAAAATCAAACATAAATAAATGCCTCTCTACCTATATTTACTCTTTAATATATATATATATATATATATATCTTTTTTTTTTTTCTCTTAGAGGAAGGAGCAATCCCTTCCTACAATGTAATTCTTTTAGTGCCTTTTTTTAAATCTTTTTATTACTCATATGATTTTCATTGTTCTATATGATTTTACGTTCCTTTTCCTCTTTTATATTTTAGGAAAATTTTCGACACTAAATCAAAAAAAAAAAAAAAAAAAGTTACAGCACACGCGTGAAGCACGTGTGGTGAGGCTAGTGTGTGTGTTTATATATATGGTAAATTGCAAACTACACCCACAAATTTTGGGGGTGTTTGGATTTTATTCCTTGAAGTTTCAGAATTTGGATTTTACCCCTAAAGTTTGGGGCGTTTGGATTTTTCACCCTAACGTTTAAGAATTTAGATTTTACCTCATAAAGTTTGGAAGTGTTTGGATTTTACACCCTACTTTAGGGTATAAAATTCAAACACTTTCAAACTTTAGAAAGGAAAATCCAAACACCCCTAAAATTTAGGGGATATAATTCAAATTCTGAAATGTCAGGGTGTAAAATCCAAATACTTCTAAACTTTAGGGGATAAAATCCAAATTCTGAAATTTTAAAGTGTAAAATCTAAACATCCCAAACTTTAGGAATGTAATTTGCAATTTACTCCTATATATATCTAAAACAAAGGGAAATCAAATAAAAATTTAATGATTAGGAGATTAAAAAATTTTGGGAGAAAACAGAGAACAGTTAAGGAGAAACTTTTGTGTCCCTTCTATGATCTAATATGGAAGAATTGTATTGTTGCGTGAAAGATGTTTGATGGGCCTCCACCGCTAGCCACAACTTTCAAAAGGGAAGTATAAAAGGGAAAAATAAAATAAAAATCTCTGAACTAGGTTTGGCTTACCTCCAATACTTTTCAAAAATAAATCTCCTTTTGTTTTAATGAGAGATTACCATATCACCTACTAACTAAATAAAATGTAGAGATTAAAACCCCCTACCATTTGCCATTGTATATTTAAAACAAAATAACATATCCAATTAAAAAAATTATGGAGGTAAGCCAAACTTCTCTGAACTTAATCTCCTAAGCACAATGTAAAAACTAGTGGATTTTTTTTTTTTTTCTTTTTGAATTGAGTCAAAATAGAACCAAGTCACTCTACTCTTATTTAATTTAATTTAATATTTCAATTGAGAAAAAAGTTAGAATTTGGAACAAGATTGTGCATGGAGAGAACATTATAAAAGAATGTTCAAATTAAGAGAAAAATTAGCCAAACATGTGAGTTCCAAATATTGAAAATTCTTTTCAAATATGCAAGTTAAAAATAAAATAAAATAAAACATGGTAGAAATTAGTGGGGCCATGAGTGCCTCTGCCACAATATGCATGTAGAATGTAGATTGTATTACAAACATAATTTAATTTAATTTTCAAACGAGCATGTCATTCTCCCCAATTGAGATTAGGGGTGTGTTTGTTTGGAGGTGAAATGGATTGGATGGAAAACTTTGAAGAGAAAATAGGAGAGAAAATGGATTTGTGTATTGTTTGGTTGGGAAGAGGGCAAAGAACACTTTTATGTGGGGCCCAGGAATTTTCCACCTGGGCCCACAAAAAATTTTCTCTCCAAAATAGAGAGAAAATAGGGGAGAAAACGTTGAGGCTTGCTGTGTGACAAAAATACCCTCAATTTTTATTGCTCTCACCTACCCCTCTCACTTCCCCACGTCCTGTGACCTAATTATCCTTATTGCCTCTTCATCCTTATCTCTCAGCATCTTTGTTTAACCCTTTTAATTTAAAAAAAAAAAAAATATATATATATATATATATATTGTTACTGAGGTCATTGTATTGGGCGAAAGGCTAGTATAATAATGAAGAAAAGTAATATAAATTTATATGTATTTGTGTTAATTTTTATATTATTTAATGAGTGTAAATATATATATTTCTTATATATATATATATATATATATTATATAATAAGGACATAATAGACAACTTATATAAACTACATTTTCCGTCCTCCAATTTTTCTCTCCAACCAAATAAAAGAGTTTTCCAACCTCCCACTTTTTCACCCCTCTAGCCAAACACACATGAGGGAAAACCAAATCTTTTTTATCCTCTCACTAATTTTCTATCCTCTCACTTTTTCACTCCTCCAACCAAACGAACCCTAGGTGACATAGTAAATGTAATTGTCAAAAGAGTGGTATGGATGTCATGTATGAATAGCTTAAGTTTCTCTTATATGGAATCCATAATAGTATTCATCATCAGAATACGTACATATATAAATCACGAATATTATTATTATTAGTTTAGTCTTGTTGACTAGTTTAAAGGCTTTCTTATATTGACTAATAGCATGTAACAAAACATTAGGATCAATAGGGACAGACCTATAATATTCCCCTCCCCACCCCCCCCCCCCCCAAACAAACTCTCAGTTTTCCACCCCTCCAACCAAACACACATGAGGGAAAACCAAATCTTTTTTATCCTCCTACTTTTCCATCCTTCTACTAATTTTCTATCCTCTCACTTTTTCACTCTTCCAACCAAATGGACCCTAGGTGACATAGTAAATGTAATTGTCAAAAGAGTATATGGACATCATGTATGAATAGCTTAAGTTTCTCTTATATGGAATCCATAATAGTATTCATCATCATAATACGTACATATATAAATCACGAATATTATTATTATTAGTTTAGTCTTGTTGATTAGTTTAAAGGCTTTCTTATATTGACTAATAGCATGTAACAAAACATTAGGATCAATAGGGACAGACCTATAGTATTCCCCTCCCCCTCCCCACCCCCCCCCCCCCCAAAAAAAAGAGCTAGTATATATACTTGCTCTTTTTTTTTTTTGAATATATATATATATATATGTGTGTGTGTGTGTGTGTGTGGGCACCCAAATCGAGATTTATGAGCTGACTCTCTCTCTTGGGCTCATAATCTATTTGTAATGTGGGTTTTGAATATCCTACTTTGGGTGATTCTAACTTAGAGACCCAACAATATGTCTCCAACCTTTGTATTCCTTCTCTCTCAACTCCTATTACTCTATTGATCTCAACTCTAAGCTTCCTCCAAAGCCTTTCAATAGCATTTTCCCTTTCTTAGTTTCTTATATTTATAGCCTGAAGTTAGTGGAGGAATTATGATTACTCTTATGGTTAGTGGGAGAGGAGGTCCAATGTTGTTATCGCTAAGTGGGTGTTTAGTTGGGAATGGGGTGTGGTGAGAGTGGCATTGGAACTGGTTCCCACTTAAGCAAAACTGCTCGGCAAAGATGTTCCCCACCGCACTGCCATGCAGCTGAGAAGAGGTAAACCCGAGCAGCTGTCTTAACGTTCGGTAAGGGGTTCACCGGGCGTGATTTGGGTGACTAAGCATAGTGCATACTAATTAAGGTCGTTGGCCCAATGGGCTTTAAGGTGGCCTGAGGCTTGGGCCTAGGGGCGGTATGGGCCATATTATCGGGCTGGAGCTCAAGGCCCAAATGGGCCTGGATATCCCAAGGCTGTACAATATATATATATATATATATATTGAAATTTAAATTTTGGTCTTAATACCCCCCCCCCCCCCCAATTAAATAAAAAAAAATTGGCATTGACCCACAAAAATTAAGATTTGCCCTTAAATATATATATTTTGGCTTTCCTCTTCTAAAATATTTAGATATTGACCCACAAAAAAAAAATAAATAAAAAAAATAAAATCCATGCCCCTTGAACTCAAGAATAATAAAAAAAAAATCTATTAGTTTGAACGAATTAAATTTTCTAAAGTATAATATCAATAACCTTTGGACAAACTAAAATTAACTACAAAATAAAAAATAAATATGGACTAAAAACCTAAATTACAATTCCCAAAATTTTACCCTAACCTCACTCTTCCTCCACTCAACCTCAACACCTCCATCACTGCTAGCCTGCCGTTGTTCTTTTCTTCAAATTAGATCTGGTGTTGCTACTACTGCTACTCCTCAGATCCATGATCTACATCTAATGCTGTTCACACTCACACACGAGTTGAATTGGCTAAGGTATGGTAAATCTGAGAATTTTCTCTCCTCTCTCAGTTATATTTGTGTTTTTTTGTCTTCGCTATATTACTCTGCCTCTGACCCTCTGCCCTATGCATTTTTTATGAACTATGGTGTGTTATGTTTGTGACTTTTTATGGATTGTGACTGTTGTGTGTTGTGTGGACTGTAGTCTGTGGATTTGTATTGTGTAATTGTGACTTTTTGTGTGGACCTATGTTTGTAACTTTTTTTTTGTTTTGGTTTTATCTATAAATACATAAAGCGAGACCACTAGGATGTGAGTATTGTGAATGTGAATTTGCTAAAGGCTCTGTGTGAACGTGTAGCAAATGCTAAACTTTTGTCTGTGAACGTGTGGTGTTGTAGCTGAATTGTAGGACAGCTAGGCCTCCAAAAATTAGAGAGAGAGAGAGAAGAGAGGAAGATTCAAGAAAGGTGAATAGGACAAATTGTAATTAAAGTTTTGATTGATACATTGTGTTTCCAATTACACCCCTTTATATAATCTGTAACTAACTCTTTAACTAACCCTTCCATTCTAACTTTACCAACTGACCCTCCCAACCTGTGTGTGTTGACTGTTTACACAGTAGGCCACTCACCAATTCACTCTAATACAGCGATAGCATAATGGCCAATTACCAACTCACTCTAATACAACAATAGCTACAGTTGTCCAAACAATTCAATGAAAACTAATACTCACAATCCTAACAGAATTTGTGAGACCAAAGTCTTTGGTAAGTGACTGTTTTTTGAGACCAAAGTCTTTGTTCTGTGATTGTTTTGATAAATATTTTAAAGTGTCTAAGAAATACTTATTTTATATGTTATACTTTGTCGATATTTTTATAATATCAAATGTTTAAGAAACATTTATTTTGTTTGAAGTATTTTATTGAATATGAAATAGATGTTAGTTTTTATTTTCATAAAAAAAAATTAAAAAATTATTTTTAGCTTTGGCCCAAGTTCGAACCTGGTTCCATCCCTGCAGGTACAATACACCAATTGGAGCACTGAAGCATCATATTAAGCGCATGTCATGATATTTGACAAAAGAGTGTTATATAGGCACTGAAATTTCCATTTTACATCATCAAACTACATAAGAAAAATTCAACAACGCTTAGACACTTGAGTTCTGTACTTCTATTTAGACGGACTAATCCATAATGCTCGTGATGTGCAGGCGTGGTGTGATGAGAACTTCAAGTGAGGTGGCTTTCAAGTTTGTGAGTCCAAAGCTCTCAGTCATATCAACCTTTACATTCGAGGGAGTAGAAATGTCATACATGTGTAAAAAACTAGCAAGTGCAAAGTGCACCATTTGAACTCCAAAAGATGCTCCAGGGCATATTCTTCTACCACTTCCAAATGGGATAAACTCCAAGTTTTGCCCCTTAAAATCAACATCCTTGTGGGTGGTGAGAAATCTTTCCGGCTTGAACTTTAATGGGTTTGACCATTTGTGATGGTCTGTTTGGATTTTCCAAAGGTTTGGGATTAGCCGGGTGCCTTTTGGGACATGATAACCACCTATGGTGCAATCCTCGGTGAATTCACGTGGTGCTGATAATGGTGCCGCGGGATACAAACGTAAAGTCTCTTTAACTATGGCTTGGAGGTACACCAACTTATTTATGTCCGACTCATTTACAGTTCTTTCCTTGCCCACTTGATCATCAAGCTCATCTTGGGCCTTTTTCAATACATGGCGGTTATTCAACAATAGTGATGTTGCCCAAGTTAAGGTTACAGCAGTGGTGTCATTTCCACCGGCAATCAAATTCTGCAAAATGAAAATTGTTATTCATGTCCAAATGATACTGTGAAACAAAGCAATCCATATTGTTTTAGTGGTCTAAAAACACCACAATATTATTGGCATAACAAATTTTATAAATGTTTTCACATTTTTAATGTAATAAATTGTGATTAGTACAAAAATACTTTCATGACTGTTATGATATCTCTTTTATTACATGTCAATGATGTGAAATTTATCATGTATTTAGACATATTGTTTAGAACATAACTCATATCAAATTATTATTTTCTCCTTTGTAGAGAGGAAGCACGCATACCAAACATGTGGCTTTGTTGACTGTGTCAGGATCATAACCTCCTAGGTCTGCTCCATCAGTGACTGAAAGCATTACGTCCATGAAATCTTGCTCTTTAGTTTCACCAGAGGCTCTCTTTCGCTTATGCTCTTCCAACCATTCCCTGAGAATGTTGTCAATCTCTTTTGCAGTTCTCTTCATGGCCTTTTCATGTCCACCCAAATCCAACCACCTAAGATCTGGAATTGCATCCGACACTACAAACAAACCCAGAAAATGAAAGAAATCCCGCACCGCCTTTTGGCAGCATCGTGCCTCTTTTTCTTGAACAACATCATGATTAACACCAAAGTACCGCTTTCCAGCGATCATTCGAAGAATCACGTTGAGACTCAGGTCCCCAAACCATTGCTTCAACTCCACTAAAATTTGGCCTGACCCATCCTTTTCCTTGGTCCATAGTTCGTATAGACCTTTTAAGAACATCTCAACTTCAGAGACTCGAATATAGGCAAGCTGGTCAAGCCGACGGGTTGATAGTAGCTCTAGCCTGATTATTTTACGCAATTCACGCCAATAGGGACCATGGGGTGTAAGTCCAACCATGGCATAGTTATAGCCCATGTGTTTTGCGGCTACTAAATTGGGTCGCGATGACACGGCCAAGTCGTTGGTGGTGAAGCACTCTTTGGCCATGTCCCAACTACTCACCACCAAAGCTGGGTGCAATCCAAGCTTGATAGTAAAAAGTGGTCCGTACTTGTCAGCCATGGCTCCCAAAGTTAGGTGAGGAGGTTGGGTTCCCCCTAATAGAGGGAGGTGACCAATTACAGGCCATGCACCAGGAGCAATAGGTACTGTTTTGGCTAAGCCAACTCTTGACCTCTTTAGAAGATAGTGGGAGAAAAGAATTATTGCAATAAGTCCAGCTATGGCAGAATATAGGAAAGGTGAAAGAAAATCCATTTTAGGCTAATTAAGGTTGCTGGAGTCCTATATATGGATATCTTTCTAATGAAATGTGTAAGCTTTTATAGACAAATATTTAGCTATTCAGGGCATTTTGTGGATTAGCTTTTATTTTGGTACCATTAAGCTATCAGGGTGACTTAAGGTTGGAATAACCGAATCAATATAGACCTAACCTTATCATATTTAACTACCTAGTCTGGAATTCTGTACACTTCATCAGTTCCAAGCCGAAGTGTACTTAAAAGAACCAAAAAAAAAAAAAAAACCAGTTCCATGTCTTATGTATACTATGAAATATGTAATTATAATATATACAAACGCTCAACAGCGTTTGAATGTTTTGATTCTATTTGCTTATCGATATCATAGTCTTGGTCATCCCTGCTGCAACAAATTCTTACCTCAAATAAACTATAGTGTTCGTGCAATGGTTGGTGGCATTATGTCATCTCTGTCAATTAGAAAAACTCTAGTTATTTGTCCTTGTTTGGAATGAGCTCTACTGATTCAACACCTTGGGATATGATTTTTTTTAGCATTGTCCATCTCCGATAGTTGATGGCATTAATTATGTCATGTCTCTCAATTAGAAAAAGTATAGTTATTTGTCCTTGTTTGTAATGACCTCTATTGGTTCAACACCTTGGGATGTGATTTTTTTAGCATCGTTTGGGGTCCTTCCTCAGTGCCATAAAATGAAGGTCACTGATACTTTGTATTATTTTTTGATAATTAATTTAAATATATTTGGTATTTTTCCTTTTCTTTCAACTCTAATGTATTAGACACCATCTTAATTTCCAAGCTTGCTTGAGAAGGAGATGAGAGAAAAAAGGTCATGTAAATTCTAAGGAGAGAAAATAATAAAGGAAAAGGTGGGGCCAAATAGCTGGTTCAATCATGTCGTGTAAAACATGACTTTTACTATATAGTATATTAATATTATACAAGTGTAATGCAAAGATAAATTTAAATTCATATATAAACTAAGAAAAGGTAATTGAATTTAAAGAATAAAATAGGTTATTTTTTATATTTAAAGAAAAATTCAAGTTACATGGGGCAAATCATGTAAAGCTAAATTATTATTGAAAACAAAATTTATAATATTTAATTATAAAAATAAATAATGAAAAAAAAACCTTTTGAAAATCTTCATATTTAGTTTTAATCAAAATAGTATCTAAATTTAAAAAAAAAAAGAATTAGTAGATTTTCACTTAGAGCAATATGTTTGTGATTTTAAAGCATTTGTTGCATGTCACTTGGTGTAAAGTGAGTATAGTTACTTAAATTAGGCTAGAGTATAACTTCTATCTTGTATAAAAAATTAAAAAAAAAAATACTTAATCTAATCATGGTTTGCAATACCCAGCTTTTATTATATAGTATATTTGGTGTATAATATGGACGGAATATATATATATATATATATATAGCCAAAATTGCAAAAAAAAATCCAATTAAATTTTAAACTGGAGTTTAATTTAGCGCCACGTGTCTCATCTAATTTTGAAATTTGTTTGTCAATTGAATTATCATGTGCAAAAATCAAAGAGTCTAAATTTAATTAGATTCTAAATTAAACTTTAATTGAAGTTCAATTTTGTACCATGTGTCCTATCTAATTTTTTATTTTTGGTGGCAAGTGAATTATTAGGCACAAAAACCTAAGAATCTATATCCAATTGGATTCTAAATCATGTCTAATTTTGCGCCATGTGTCTCATCAAATTTTTAAATTTGTGTGTCAAGTGAATTATTAGGTACAAAAAACAAAGAGTTTAAATTCAATTAGATTCTAAATTGAATTTTAATTGAAATTCAATTTTGTGTCATGTGTCCCATCTAATTTTCAAATTTTTGTGGCAAGTGAATTATTGGGTGCAAAATCCAAAAGGTCTAGATCCAATTAGATTCTGAATCATATATATATATATATATTAATAGCCAAAGTTAAGAAAAAATCTAATTAAATTTTAAATTAGAGTCTAATTCTGTGTCACGTGTCTCATCTAATTTTTAAGTTTGTGTGTTAAGTGAATTATTAGGTGCAAAACTTAAAGAATCTAAATTCAATTAGATTATAAATTGAATTTTAATTGAAGTTCAATTTTGTGCCATGTGTCTCATCTAATTTTTAAAATTTTTGTGGCAAATAAATTATTGAGTGCAAAATCTAAAGAGTCTAGATCTAATTAGACTCTAATCATATATAATAGGTGAAGCAAAGAGAGTGTGATATTGAATTCCAAATTAGAACTCTAATTATGTGCCACGTATACACACAAATTAGAATTCTAATTGTGTGACACGTGTACACCCCAATTTCAGTCAATTAACATTCTGCTCTTCACACCTGCGTATTTTCAGGTTCACCTCCCCTTCTCAAAACCCAAAATCCTTCCTCTACTTCAATATACAGCTCCCCTCTTCTTCAATGAATGCTATGGAATTTTAGAAGAATATCTCAGTATCAATGATGCATGCCTTTGGGTATTTCTCTATCTTATATAGGAAGAGTTTTTGCATCTATTCCGATTGTACTTTTCTTCACAATTTTAATGGTCCTGGTTTATGCTCTGCAAAAAGAATTCTTCCTAAGGTTTGATTACTCCTTTCTTTCATCTGCCTATGCTTTCCTTCCTTTAATTATATAAGTTTTTTGTTTTCCTATGATTGATGTTGCATGTTTATTTTCTGCTTCATTAGTTTCTCCATTTGTCACACAAAAAATTTCCACCTTCATCATTGGCGCTCTCTCTCAAAGCCCAAAACCAATGCCAGCAACGCACACACAGATCATTTCAAGCAAACCCATTTAAAAGCAAAAAATTACTCTCTTTTCTTGTATTTTTTATTCCCTTCTTCTTATTCGTCCGTACACAATGCAAAAAACCCTTTTTCCCAATCATGCTTTCATAATTTTCTTTTCGGGGGTTTTCAATTTTAGCAAAGCAGTGAATTTTACTTTGATCGATGGGCAGTGGGCATGTCATTAAACGCGCCCATAACAAGACCTCACCCAAAGCCGTTGGTACTCCTGGTGTTTTAAAAATGGTATATTGGGAATGCATAATTTTTTTGTGGGTTTTTTGTTAAAAAAAAATTTTAAAAATTTTTTAATACCCACCTCATAAATGTTTGAATTTTATGGTTGGATTGTGATATTATTAGTTTATTATGTAATTTCCCTATCTGGGTCTTGGTTGATTTTAGTGAAGAAGCTATGAGCAAGTGTTAATTTTTATTTTAGCCATTCTTGGTTTTATGGTAGTTTTTTGATATGATGGGTGAACACATAATGCTCAATACATTCTTTCTACAATTTGCTAATTGGGTTTTGGTTGATTTTGCGTATTTGATTAATGTTCTTGAAAAAACTATGAGCTATGTGGCCAATTCATAATGTTTGTATACTATGGTTAGTTTGTAAATTGATGGTGAACACATAATGCTGTATTAGTTTATCGTGCAATTTACCAATGGGTCTCAGTTGATTTTATGCATTTGATTAATGCTTTTGGGGAGGAAACTATGAGCAAATGTTGAAGAAGCTATAAGCAAGTGTTAATTTTTATTTTAGCCATTCTTGGTTTTATGGTAGTTTTTTGATATGATGGGTGAACACATAATGCTCAATACATTCTTTCTGCAATTTGCTAATTGGGCTTTGGTTAATTTTGTTTATTTGATTAATGTTCTTGAAATAACTATGAGGTATGTGGCCAATTCATAATGTTTGTATACTATGATTAGTTTGTATACTTGATTGCGTAATAGTATATTCTGATTTACCATAAAAATTTGTTCGTAACTTATATGATAAAGGGTCTTTAAACAGCTTATTGTCATCTATGTTTTTACAATTAATGCCTTTATTTGGTGTGCTTTTTCCCTCCACAAGAGATTCTTATAAAATTGGGAAACTCTGTTGCCAACAAACTAAGAATTTTTAACTACTTATTTTCTTACCAAAGGTCAGCTCTTTTTTATTGGCTCTTTTTTATTGTTTATGTTATTATTATTGGTCAATTATTTGACAGGCTGTTCATATTCTATTTATTAGAGGTTAGCTGTGATTTTCCATAGTACCTACTTATTTTGTTAACAAATGTCAGTTTTTTTCCCCTGTTTATGTTGTGATTACAAAAATATGGTTAGCATTTAGCCCTGATAATGTATTAATAATTGCTTATTCTCTTGAAAAAGGTTAGCTACTTTTTTACTGATAGTGTTGTTGTTATTACTGGTAAATTATATGACTTATTGTTAATATGCTTTTCGATAGAGCTTTTAACATTTTTGTTTTTACCTTTTTGTTTTTGTTTTTGTTTTTATAGATGACAACTTATTAGATGTTCCTGTGGATGTGATGGTAGAAGAGGTGGCAACTGATTTTATTCCAAATAATGCGAATACTATGTTTGGGAGCACTTCACATGAATCCAATACTATATCAAGTTAGACTTTTGTTGTACTAATAATGTGCAATGGCTGTTTGGAATCTATCTTTGCACTACTAATAATGCTAAATTCACCAGATGATCTTCGTAATGAGCACTTCATCCACGTGATAAGCCCTGCCAAAGTTGCTCCCCCTACAGGTAATGAATGGAACATAACTTTTGTTGTACTAATAATGTGCAATGGCTGTTTGGAATCTATCTTTGCACTACTAATAATGCTAAATTCACCAGATGATCCTCGTAATGAGCACTTCATCCACGTGATAAGCCCTGCTGAAGTTGCTCCCCCTACAGGTAATGAATGGAACAGAACTTAATTTTTCCCTTTAAAATTTTTATTGTGCACATGCCTTTTAAAACTATATGTATGGACATCCAAATGAAAATACATGCATATGAATCTTTGAAAAACCAGTCAAAATCTAGTTTGTTTCCATTACTCCATCAGTAAACCCAACTACCTAACTAGCTGAAATAAATAAATAGCTGGCTGTTTTCTTTCTCTTGCCGCTAGCATTAAAATCAACAATAAGACTCTCTCAATTAACCCCGCTAGCAATTGTTCAGATTTATCTATTTAATTGTAAAGCTAAACAATTTGGTTCCAATAGCTACCAATTATATATTTGAAATTCTAACTAAAACTTAATTTTGTTCTAGATTCTTTAAATTTAAATAAAGCTAGCTAAAGAAATTATTTATGCTCTTTTTAAAAATTACTTCCTCTAATTAGTTGGTAATTAGTTTAGTTGTGCTCACTATTGGTTTTGTACCTTTTCTTTTAACTGGCCTCCTTCTCATGCCACATCTCTTGATTGATAGATTTATTGACTCAGCAAGATACACAAACTGAAGTTACTACTTCGAATGTCCCCTTGAAGCGTAAGTTCCTTTTATTGATTATTTCCAAATCCTTTGAAATTTATATTTGACATCGTTGTTCATGCTATCTAACTCCCATTCGATATTGCTGATTGTAATAGGTAAATTCACTGAACCATGGAATTTTGGCAAGCCAACACAAACTTGTGAGAGCTGTGGGGCTATTTCCTATGGTATGAAGAGAGGAATGTGAAATCAAGAAGACCATCACAACCAAAGCTTTTGTTGTGTTGGTCAAAAGGACTAATTTATTTGCTTTATTAAAACACGCACCTCCAGTTCTTGAAGAATTGCTGAATTACAATGGCCCTTCATTTGTGCATTTCAGTAAGGTTGAATTTAATCAACCATTTAATTGGCTTTATTCCGTGACCAATTTGCTTGTAATTTAGCACTTAGTAACCCTGTATTTAGGTGGGAAAATTGTAAGGGTAGTGTGTGAGAAGATGTGAAGAAAAGCTCAAAAGTGTGCAAGAAAAACAGAGGTTCGCGGCTAGGGCTCACGGGTGGATCGCGACTAGCAAGCCGCCAAAAGCTGGCACTTGAGAGGCACACTGGGAAGCTGAAGGGTCGCACCAACTGTCACGCTACAAGACAAAAGTTCCAAACTGGCCAGGCCGTTACGTCGCGACTTGAACTCGCGACTTGGACAAGCCGCGAGACCAAGTCGCCAACTTGCCCTGTTTGGCAAAAACTGACGTTTTGCATTCCCTTCTCACCCTACTATATATACACCGTTATACCCATCATATTGAGAGAGCTTCCAAAGAGAATTTTGTGAGAGAAAACCCTAGAGAAAAATAAGATTACCTCATTCCCAATCTTCATCTAAAGAGACTCTACAAATTCCTCTACTCTCTTCCTCTCCATTGTCATACCCTTGAGAGGTTATTTACCAAACCCTTATCTCACCACACCCACGTCTGTGAGAAGGTCCATTTGGTGCTTAGGGAAGCAGTTTGTGAAGGAATCAATATACATTGGTTGATGCTATGGTCAAGTAGCGGAATCTGGGAAGCTAAAAAAGAAATAGGTTCAACGTAACCTCGTTGGAGCAAGAAATTTGGAGGGCTTAGGTACTTGGGTAGATTAGGCTTGGAGGGTCTTCTACTGTTTATGTATCCCAACTATATTCTTTAGTGGATTTTATCATCGTTTAGAGGGCGGTGGAGAGGTTTTACGCCGAGGACTTCGGTTTCCTCTTCAATAACACATCGTGTGTTGACCGTGTGTTTACATCTCTCTTTCCTTTATCTTTGCCTTATATTTACTGCTATTGATGTGTTTATATTTGGCTTAGATCGTTTTATCAATTCTATTATAAGCTTGTTATCATATTTCGCACATTAATTGTTTGATATAAAGCTTGAATTGATATTTTTGTTTTTGAGGGTCTAAACGTTCAAGGATGTTTCATACCCATTTTGAACTTTCAATTGGTATCAGAGCGGGTACATTTGTGTGGTTTTAATACCTGAGTGTGATCCTTAACCCCTTGTTGAGATGGATAGGTCTCAATCTCTCACTGTTCTACCATTTTTTTATGGTAATAATTATGCTTTTTGGAAAGTCCGAATGAGAGCATTTTTATGCTCTATAGAAGATACCATTTGGGATGCGGTTGAGATAGGTTGAACTAAACTAGAGGCTCCTAAGGCCAATTGGGATAAGGCAGCTCTTGCAGCAGCCAATGCTAATAGTAAAGCTTTAAATGCTATTTTCTGTGCTATGTCTCCTGATGAATTCCACAGGATATCTCACATGACTGTGGCCAAGGAAGCTTGGGAAATTTTGGAGACAACTTATGAGGGGACTAAAAAGGTGAAGGACACAAAGTTTCAAATGCTTACCACCAAATTTGAAGAGCTCAAGATGGGTGAAGATGAATCGTTTGATTCATTTTATGGGAAGCTCAACGAAATTGTCATTGCTAAACTCAATCTTGGTGAGAAGATTGAAGATACCAAGGTGGTGAGAAAAATTTTGAGGTTCTTGCCTGAAAGTTTTAGAGCAAAAGTCACAGCCATAGAGGAGAGTAAAGACTTGGATGAGATTAAAATTCAAGAGCTAATTAGGTCTCTCCAAACATATGAACTAGGACTGCCTTCACACAAGACGAGTAAATCATTTGCTCTCAAAACCATCACCGAAAGAATGGATGATCCTTTCAAAGAAGATGGAGTGGAAAAGGAAGTGGCATATCTTGTGAAGAACTTCCGAAAATTTCTGAAGATGAAGGGCAGTGGGAAACCATTTAATAGAGGGAAATTCTCATCTTCAAGAGGTGATAAGAAAGAGTTTACGAGGAAAGAAGGGAAGGAGTCTCAATCTCCTTCAGACATTGTGTGCTTCGAGTGCAACGGACATGGACACTTCAAAAAGGAATGTCCAAATTATTTGAAGTCAAAAGGAAAGGTTTATGCCACTACTTTAAGTGACTCAGACTCATCAAAATCTGACTCTGAAGAAAGCTGTGATGAAGAAGGAAATTACTCAGCATTCATGACCATTGCACATGTGGGATCTTCAGATGATTTAAGTACTCTTGTGAATGAGCTGGGTGAATGTTCTGATGAGGAGTCCATTGGGATTGTTGAAGATTCAGAAGCTGAAGAAGAAGAAGACGCATCCAGCCTTCAAAAGAATTACGCAATACTTCTTGAGAAATCAGGAGAGTATACAAAGGTGGCAAAGGCAGCCGTGAAGAAAATGAAGAGAGCTGAGGAAGATTTCAAAAGCCTGCTGGTTAGATATAAGGAGGCAAAGTGTGAGATTGAAGTACTTAATTGTGAGCTATCAGAAGCTTACACGAAGGTGAGGTTTCTCGAGCAAGAGGTAGTACAAGCTCATGCCATGATAGATAGGGTCTCCTCCAGGAAGCTAGATGATGTTATTTCATCTCAAAGACATGCCTCAGACAAGTCCGGGTTGGGATATACTAGAGGGAGCAGCTCATCAGCCAAAGTCACCAAGGAAGTAAAGTTTGTGAAAAACAAAGAGACGGCTGTTGATAAGTCTACTCCAAAGATAGTTGAGGCTAAGAAGAAAAAGAATGTGGCTAATCAACGGATGTTTAACAAGTCTCGAAATTAATCTGAAGTCAGATTTGGAGCTAGAGGAAGATCTCTCCCAAGACAGCAATAGGGTCCTAGAATAAACTATATTTGTCACTATTGCGGATTGCAAGGACACACTAGACCAAACTGTCAAAAGCTAAGAGCAGACAACAATGCAAGTGTACCTCGGTCCCGAGGAAGAAGAAATGACTTAAGGTCTTGGGGTGGTGAGCAATCAAAGAGCCAAAACCGTGATTCCGGAATGACGGACGTGATGAAAATGATTGGCGCCTTCACCACTTGCTTGGAGAGCTTCAACAGGAAATTTGAAAGTCCTAACTCTCGTACCCAATCCGTTAAGGATATCACCCCAAACGCACGTGATGTGTGGGTGACAAAGGGTACTCATGCATAAGCATTATAACATGTCCATGCATCAATTCTTCCTATGCTTTGTGGATATGATTGGTTATTTGCGTTGTGTTTTTGTGTATCCGTTTAATTTGTGGTTTGTTTGTGTTTGAAATGTTTTTTCATTTTTTCATGTTTTTGATCATTTTTCTACTGCTTTCGTGTCAAAAATTCAAAAACACATAAAAAGTTGAAAATCCAAAAAGTTTGATCACTTTGTTGAGTTTTGTCTCAAAGCATGTTTAGCCTTGTACCTTTGTACAAATAGCTCTGTGCATTTAACGAGCTTAGCTTGTCTCTCATGCACTTATATCATTGTGGAAGAAATTCTGAAATCTATGTGATTGTTGTAAATAGATCTTCAACCTTGTCATGAATGATTAGTGAATGGTTTTGTTGATCTTGAGACATGCATAGACTCATGCCTATATATCTTCCCACTCTTTATTTTTATGCTTTAAAAGAGCTCTCTAAATGTAAATCTCCAAATGAAAAGAGATATAGAGCTGCAAAAGCCTGTCGCACATACTAGTATTTGACTAGGAGAAAGAGAAAGCGACCAAAATAAAATGTATGAAAGATGCCCAAAAAGCCAAAGGCTAACTCATTAATTGAAATATCAAAAAATTTCAGCAATCTATCTCACAATGAGAGTTTCTTTGCTCAAAAATGGCAAATGATATGATGAATATCGAGCCAAATGAAAAGTTTCAAAGAATTGTTATCAAGTTCTTGTGGGAGATCATATATGCATGCCTCTATAATTGAGATAGGTCACATTATCTAGTGCTAGTTGTGTATGCCTTGATTGAATTGATCATTGAAGCTTCACATTAGACTTAGGACTATCTCATTTTTGATATCCACACACAACACACAAGTCTATGTTCAATGAATGTCATATTCATTTGTGTGATTGTACTTGATTAAATGTGTTTTTCACATACTCAATCTTTGTTGGTCAAACACGAAAAGATTTTTGAGTGTTTTGTTTTGTTTTTGGAAAGTACTTTGCTTTTACAAAAATGTGAAATTTTTTTTCAAAAACAGTGTTGCCCTGTTTTGGCAACTAAGTCGCAAGTTGGCCCAGTCGCAAGCCCCAGTTGCGAGCTTACACAGAGATTTTTCGTGGCTTACTGGCGAGTCAGTATTCTAGTCGCGAAAAAGACTTAGAAAAATTTTTAAAATTTGAGTTTTGCTCTATTCGCAGCTCATTTTGGTGGCTTGTTCGCGGGTGGAAAGTCTAATCGCGAGGGTTACTCAGAGATTTGCGCGGCTCAGCTCGCGACTACTTCGCAGCTAAACCTTCCAGTCGCGAAAAACACTTAGAAGATTTTTCTAGAATCTTACGTTCTTAGTGTTTCGCGGCTTGCCCTGGCGACTTAGTTAAGTCGCGAAAAAAGCGTATTTTGCGTTTTTGAAGACAGTTTTTAAAATTGCTTTTTAGTTTTCCCTCGATTTTCAGTGACTGTTCATTATCTTCTTCACTCTCTCTCTCAAACAGTTCATTTCTCACTAAAAAATCTTTCATCTCTGCATCTTTTCTACATAAATCTCCAAGAATAAGGTATAGGTTTTCTTTCCCTTATTTCATTCTTACTATGTTAACCATTACCTTCTTGTGTTGAACATTGCACATGTGCTCTGCGTTATATTGTGTTCATATATGGGTTTGCCTAAAATGGTGATTTTTTTTGTTTGAGGTTATTTTCTTTTGTTGCTAAGTTTATTTTATATCTTGTTTGTACTTCAGCATGTTTGTCTCTAGTCTGAGCATTGTTCGTTTGATAGAGTTTCTCTTTCTCTTTAAACATATGGGTTTGAGATCTATGTGGTGCTCTCTGTATGTGGCCGTGGGTCATTTGTCTATGGCTCTGTGGTCTTTATAGTTTTTGTGCTTATGTGTGGAGTGTGTTTCATTTTAGCCATCTGTTATCTTGTTGTTGATTTGATTCTTGTGTTTGTGATTAAAGTGAAATTTTCTCGCATTCTTAACTAAATCTTATCAAGTTGCTGTTGATTCCCTGTGGTATTGTATTTGGCACTTTTCTATGTGTTTGCTATCTTACTGATGTCTCGACAATCCTCGAAAGGAAAAGAGGTGATGTCAGAAGAAGAAACAATACCTGTTGCAAAAAGAACATGGTCTTCCTCATAGCCATCTATTGAACTCAATATTGAGTTATTCAGAACTCCTCAGCACCAAGATGCCTACTTCAACATTTTTGACCAGGGAACTTCTATAGTAGAACGGGAGGTCAGATTTGACACTTTGGACACAACTTTTGTCCCTCGGATCTTTGAGACAAAAGATTGGGTAGCATTATTTGGAAATTTTGTTGATCCGATGATTGAACTAGTGAAGGAATGTTTCGCCAACACAGTTGATCTTGAGAGCAAACTACATTGTCTGGTAAGAGGAACGGAGTTCATCATTAATCCAGACACCATAGTTGAACTTCTCAAAATCACACGACCTGCGGATGCTGACCTTACTCCGTATGATGATCGTACTCCAGTGATTCAGGACATTCTCCAAATTCTTGGTCCTGACCATGACATTTCCAGTACAGGCTCATTAATTAGTACTACCAAGTTTTCACCTGAGTTGACAACACTGAAGCTGATTATGTTTTCAAACCTCTATCTGTTGACCAACACGGTGTATATAAACCTTGGAAGGGCTCAATTTCTATGTGATCTCATCACAGGCACCACCATTGACATCTGTGCCAATATTTATCACATCATAAGAAAGACAGCAACCAGAACAGTAGCACGAGGGTGCCTTCCATTCTGTAGTCTTATTATGAACTTCGTTCTATGTGAAGGTGTTACTCCTCCCTCAATTGGGAACATGATTGCTCGTCCTCGACCAATCTCTATGTTCACTCTACAGGCCAGCAAGACTCATTCATCCAAAGCTCCAAAGAGTGCACATCTATTTTCTCCTACTTCCTCTACTTCTGAGCAACCAGGCACTACACAACCACAGTCTGCCCCTCAGCTTGACAAGTTGCAAATGCTCTTTGATAACCTTCACAAACGTCTTACGGAAATGGAAAAGACCCTCAAAGATGGCCAGAAAGAGCAATCGGAGAGATTGGTTGTCATGCAAGACCAAATTGATGTGTTAGCAGCTCAAGTTGATGGCATTTTCACAAAACTGAAACAGTGACCCTTTGGCCATTCTGGTCAAAAAGGGGGAGAATTTTTGGGGCAGCTCTTGAAGGGGAGTGCTCGTTTTGAGGGGGATATTTCTTCATCATTTTTTTTGTTGTTTTTTTCTGTATATAAAACTTTGATAACTCAAAATACTGTGGTGGTAGTTGTTTATTTCAGCACTTATATAGTATGATGTTATTCAGTTTCAGCACTTTATGTTGTTTGTTTTGTACCCATTGTTGCTTTTGTAAGCTTTGAGGGTTGTTTCTTGTTCTTATGCACTTTTGTAGGCTTTTATGGTTTGTGCCATGTATTTGCAAAACTTTGCATATGCAGCCTTTGTGCTTTGTGTTTTGGTACTTGTTAATGCCTTGCATTATCTTAAGTACAACACTCTTGTGCCCGTGTAGGATTGTTCCTAGATGCATATATGTTTGTATGCATTGGTTGAGTGTTGGACTTGCAAATGATACTTTTCAATTGAGTTTATCATTTTTGCATGTCCGGATGTTCATTCCTTGTGTGAATGAACATAGTAATCACTTTTGCTTAAGTGATTACTGGTGTTGATCTTGCCATGAATTATTGATGTTAGGTTCTAAATGTTTAGAACAATTGGCAAATCGTGAATACAAACTTGTCTAGATATAGATCTTAGAGTCTATAGGTTTTATTAGATAATGCTTAAGGTGATTCAAGTCAAGATTCAAGATCATACAAGCTGCAGGAAGAAGACTTCATATTCTGCCTGGTTCGATCGATCGAAAAACAGGCTCGATCGATCGAAAATCGTATCTGTAGAATTTTAAGTCAGCCCAAACAGCAGCTTAAGCCCATTAAGGATTAGGGTATCAGATCTAATTCTCTCACTATATAAAGGAAACCCTAAGCCACGCTTTTGAGAGCTTTTTAGAGAGAGAGAAGAGAGTGCCTCTTTTGTATCTAAGGTTTTGTACCCAAACCTCTCTAAGTCTTTGTTGCTCATATTGCTGTTTATGTGAATCTCTTGTGAGATCATTGAGGAGCTTTCCTTCACATATACTTAGGGTTTCCAAGATTCAAGATTATGTCAAGAACTTAGTAATCATTCAGTTGTAGATTCAAGAACTTAAAGATAAACAAGCGGGGGTGCTTGTAGCTGATTGAAGAATCCAAGAAAGAAGGAGTCCGTGGATTCAGAGCTTGCACGTGGTCATGTCAGTAAGTTCTACTGGTGGGTAGCATTAGGAAGTCAAGAGGGGAGCTTGTAGTCCTTCTTTATGAACTTCAATTCTTTCGCATAGTGGATTCAGGTTTACCTTGAGGATAGCTAGGTCAAATCCTCCCCAGGTTTTACCGTGTGGTTTCCTGGGTCATCATATCTTGTGTTCATTTATTTTCTGCTGCTTTATTATTTTGATATGATTGTATGATTGCTTTAACCTAGAATTGCATAATTTGACTAAGTAACAACTTGGCTAATTAATCTAGGCTACGATATCTGGTTGTTTTAAGGGGTCTAAAACCGTTCAAGTGGTATCAGAGCAGGTAGCTCTTCTTGTTATAGATCTTTTGATCTAAGAGCTAATCCTTGACCCCTGTTATCATGGATAATTTGAAGTGTCTTTCTGCTCATGCTTCTACTGATTTTATTGATGCCTGTGATGTTTTGAATAAAAAGGACACTATTGTTTCTGTTGATTTTTTTGATGCTTTTGAAACTCTTTGTAAGGAATTATCTAAATCTTTGAAAATTTCTAAGAAATTTAAAGAAGAGTTAAAATTGGCTAATCTTGAAAAAAATGATTTGATTATAAGATTAGATGAGTTTAATAAAAAGAATGAATTTTTGAAAAATCAAATTTCCTCTCAAGATGAGAAGATGAAAAGCTTGGAACAAGAGTTAGTTGAGTCTCAAACTAAACTTGAAAATTTGACTAGTACCAAGCCTGTTGTTGATAACAGAAGTGTTTCTGTTTCTCTTAAGCCTAAAACTGAGAAAGTTTATATCCCTCCTTTTAAGAGGAATAATAAAGAAAAGGCTTATTTTGCTAGGTTAGACAAAGGTAAAAGTTTTGATGTTGACGCTGAAGTTTCTAAACCTACTGTTAGAGAGCATAATAAATCTATTTTTGTGCCTACCTGTCACTTTTGTGGTGTTGTTGGTCATATTAGACCAAATTGTTCTTTGTTGAGGCAAAAACCTAAATCTGAGACTAGACTTGTTGTTAGGAATACTGATGTTCCTAAATTTGTTCCTGTTTGTCACTTTTGTGGTGTCTCCGGTCACATTCGTCCTAATTGTCATAAATTGAAATTTAAGCATTCTGTGTGTCAATCTAGAATATGTGATGATATTTCTCCTGCCATAAGTCCATATAAATTGTTTCATATTCTTTTGAAAAAATTAAGCTTGTTGGCTTGTGAAAGGAATTTGCAGGATTTCAGTCTCTCTCAGAAGTTTGGTATAATCCCTCAAATACACTCTGTTTCACATAGATTTTCACCTACAAAGCCGAAGACTCGTGCTAGATGGGTGAGAAAAGATTCTCCAAGGTGAGTGTTGCTAACTTGTCCCTGATTTAATTCTTTTAATTATTTATGGACATGTTTTGTTTTTGTTTTTGGTTATGTTGTTTTTTTTAAAAAAAAAATCCAAAAACACTGAAAAATTTCAAAAAGACAAAAATATTTTATTTTGTGTCTTGTTTTATTGTTCTTGAGGATTACATGGGTTATGATATCTCTCTCTTGATTTAAAACATGCTTGACATTGTGGAGAAACTTGAATAGTTTGTGCTAAGCATTTTCTGATTGTGTGAGTATGTACTAGTTTGTACATGTACTCAAGGGTTAATTAAGAAATTGATATTTCTTGTTTGTGTACTCTCTATAGCTTAGTTAAACATTGTCATGCATTGCATTTACATTGTTCATTTAGCATAATGTGTGCTTTTTGTTTTTGGTCATAAAATTTTTAAAACCAAAAAGATTTTTGTGATTTGTATTTCACATCTTGGGTTTATAATCAAGGATTGGCCATATTATCTTTACATAACAAGTTTATGTACCTTGTTTAGCTTCGATGAGCTTATTTATTACACTTTACTAGTTGAAGTTTTGTAGTACATGTTGTGTGGGAAAGATGTTTATGGTGTTTATCACTTTGTCTTAATCTTGAAGTCACATGTTATTTAACTGTCGGACTTGATCCTTTTGAGAAAGGCATAAATAACCATCTCACCACTGTTCACTAGCCAATCATGAACACCTTAGTGCATATCATAAGATTCTATGCTCAAGAAAGTGTAGCACATGCACAAAAAGAACATAAGGTGTAGCCTCAAATTAAATTAAAACTGGTGTGTACTATTAGGCTTGACGCCAATTCACTTAATTCAAACCGGTGTGTACTGTTAGGCTGAATGCCATTTCATACAAATATGAGGCAAAAATGCAAGAAACTTACATGATTGCAAGTTTTTGTTCTAGGAGATGTGGGAGTTATAGGATGTAACTCTTTAGGTGATAGTCTCTTTTAAATTCTATGTGATGGATTGTGTAGACTTTGTGATTAATTGCTATTCACATATCACCTCACATGTATCTCAAGTTTTTGATAGTTGCACACACTATACAAGTTACTCTTTACTAAACTTGGTACATTATATTGTATGTGATTTTGTTGTGGCCATCCAAGATTAAAAGTTCCTTGATTTTAATGCAAAATGTGTTTCAAGTTTGAAAATTTTGAAAATTTTGAAAATATCTTGAGATTTGTGCAGAACATATTTGTTGCTTAAGAAAATTTCAATGGGAGAATGATTGCAACTTGTTTTTGAGAAAATTGGTTATAAAGTTTGGGTTTTTGAAAAAGCATTCCATCTCATACTCATGCATTTTGCTTTCGTTGTTTAATGCTTTGAGGAGTTGTTTTCAAAATTAGGTTTGTGTTTTTCAAAACTGTGATTTTTCTCAAAAATTTTGTGAGCCTCTACCCAGTTCGATCGATCCATTCTGATTTTCGATCGATCGAAAAAGTGCTTTAATTTGTTTAAAAATGACTGTTTCATTCGATCAATCGAAAGTCACGAATCAGGTTTTTAAAAAGGGTTTATTCTTGATCCGAATTGGGGCTTTTGTGAAATTGAGTTGAATTTGATGAAATTGGCTTGTTATTTGGATGTAATTAAGCATTATACTCTGTGAGTTGTGCTATGTGATGCTCAATTCATCAATTTGTTTAAAAATTTTCAAGTGGTTTTAAATTTTTGGGGTTTTTGTTAGAAACTTTATGCTCAAACCAATTTTGTCAATTTGATCTCAATTGAACTTAATATTTTATTACATTAGTACATGCATCATGGCATTGTATTTGTTCATGCATCATATAAATTTTTATTCTATATTGTTTGTGTGCTAGTTTGCAGTCTGCCCTTAGTTTGTGTTTAAGATTCACATGCATTGCATTGGTTTCTGTATCCATCTTGCAGTTTTGCAGTCATATCTCTCATTGTTTTCACACATAGCATGCATACACTTTGTTACATTGGGTACTCAACTTGATGAAAAAATTGATTGATTAATTTTTGAGTTTTGTACATTCTAGTATATGCTATTTCTTATGTGTGAATTGTAGAAAATATTTTTCTTAAGAGATATGATGGATAATCAATGTGCAAATATTTTCTCTACTCATGCAACTGTTTATGGGTCACATAGTGCCATGTTTGCATTTTATTGAAAGAGAGAATATTTTTTCTTCATGTGTATCCTCACCTTAGTTTTAACTTTGGTTTGTGTGTTTTTAACTTTGGTCTTGCTGGTGAGGATGTTCCTGATCTTGCTAGTGCTGCTGCTGCTGCTGTTCCCCAACCCCTTTATTTTTCCCCAAAACTGTTTTTCCCAAAACTTGTTTTGTTTTTCCTATTTTTTTTAGGGGGAGAAATTTTTTTAAATCTTTGTGGTTCTTAGGGGGGGTTGTTGCTCTTCATAATGGGAGTTATCTCTATTTTCTCTTACTTTGTTGCGTATGTTTTCTGTCTACCTTATGATTAGGTAGTCTTTGTCAATACGTGACAAAAAGGGGGAGACATAGATGACCTGTTTGTTTTGTTTAGGGGGAGAATATAAAAACATTTTGATGTATCTAACTTAGGGGGAGAGTTAGTTTGCATATTTGTTGATTTACTGTTTTTCTGTCACAGATGCATTTATGCGTTTGTTAAGTGTTTTAGGAAATATACAGGTTGATTCAATTGAGCTGCTATCTACACTTGCAACTGATGGATAGTAGTTAGGTTGAATTTGTTGTAATGAGCATTTTATTGTATTGGGTTGTTCTTGTATTTGAGCATTTCATTCTGTATGAAAGTTTTGTCACGAATTGCCAAAGGGGGAGATTGTTAGGTTCTAAATGTTTAGAACAATTGGCAAATCGTGAACACAAACTTGTCTAGATATAGATCTTAGAGTCTATAGGTTTTATTAGACAATGCTCAAGGTGATTCAAGTCAAGATTCAAGATCATACAAGCTGCAGGAAGAAGACTTCATATTCTGCCTGGTTCGATCGATCGAAGAACAGGCTCGATCGATCGAAAATCGTATCTGCAGAATTTTAAGTCAGCCCAAACAGCAGCTTAAGCCCATTAAGGATTAAGGTTTCAGATCTAATTCTCTCACTATATAAAGGAAACCCTAAGCCACGTTTTTTAGAGCTTTTTAGAGAGAGAGAAGAAAGTGCATCTTTTGTATCTAGGGTTTTGTACCCAAACCTCTCTAAGTCTTTGTTGCTCATATTGCTGTTTATGTGAATCTCTTGTGAGATCATGAGGAGCTTTCCTTCACATATACTTAGGGTTTCCAAGATTCAAGATTATGTCAAGAACTTGGTAATCATTCAGTTGCAAATTCAAGAACTTAAAGATAAACAAGCGGGGGTGCTTGTAGCTGATTGAAGAATCCAAGAAAGAAGGAGTCCGTGGATTCGGAGCTTGCACGTGGTCGTGTCAGTAAGTTCTACTAGTGGGTAGCATTAGGAAGTCAAGCGGGGAGCTTGTAGTCCTTCTATATGAACTTCAATTCTTTCGCATAGTGGATTCAAGTTTACCTTGAGAATAGTTAGGTCAAATCCTCCCCAAGTTTTTACCGTGTGGTTTCTTGGGTCATCATATCTTATGTTCATTTATTTTCCGCTGCTTTATTATTTTGATATGATTGTATGATTGCTTTAACCTAGAATTGCATAATTTGACTAAGTAACAACTTGGCTAATTAATCTAGGCTACGCTATCTGGTTGTTTTAAGGAGTCTAAAACCGTTCAATTACTTTTATGCTTATGTTCACTTTTGCTTGATCATGCTTATTTTGCTCCATATGCATATTAAATTTTTTGCATACAATGATATTGCTATGTTATTGTGTTTCAGGAGTTACTTATTCATATGTTCAAGAGCTTTACAGAATCTAGAGTTAGGTGTGAGTGAGTTTTCCAACTGTTCCCAACTCACGTTTAAGTCTAGAGTCTGTTGTATGGTTTTGTCACGGAATAGCCAAAGGGAGAGATTGTAAGGTTGAATTTAATCAACCATTTAATTGGCTTTATTTCGTGACCAATTTGCTTGTAATTTAGCACTTAGTAACCCTGTATTTAGGTGGAAAAATTGTAAGGGTAGTATGTGAGAAGATGTGAAGAAAAGCTCAAAAGTGTGCAAGAAAAACAGAGGTTCGCGGCTAGGGCTCGCGGGTGGATCACGACTGGCAAGCCACCAAAAGCTGGCACGTGAGAGGCACACTGGGAAGCTGAAGGGTCGCGCCAGCTGTCACGCTACAGGACAAAAGTTCCAGACTGGCCAGGCCGTTACGTCGCGACTTGAACTCATGACTTGGACAAGCCGCAAGACCAAGTCGCCAACTTGTCCTGTTTGGCAAAAACTAACGTTTTGCATTCCCTTCTCACCCTACTATATATACACCCTTATACCCATCATATTAAGAGAGCTTCTAGAGAGAATTTTATGAGAGAAAACCCTAGAGAAAAATAAGATTGCCTCATCCTCAATCTTCATCTAAAGAGACTCTACAAATTCCTCTACTCTCTTCCTCTCCATTGTCATACCCTTGAGAGGTTATTTACCAAACCCTTATCTCACCACACCCACGTCTGTGAGAAGGTCCATTTGGTACTTAGGGAAGCAATTTGGGAAGGAACCAATATACATTGGTTGATGCTATGGTCAAGTAGCGGAATCTGGGAAGTTAAAGAAGAAATAGGTTCGGCGTAACCTCGTTAGAGTAAGAAGCTTGGAGGGCTTAGGTACTTGGGTAGATTAGGCTTGGAGGGTCTTCTGCTGTTCATGTATCCCAACTATATTCTTTGGTGGATTTTATCACCGCTTGGAGGGCGATGGAGAGATTTTACGCCGAGGACTTCGGTTTCCTCTTCGATAACACATCGTGTGTTGACCGTGTGTTTGCATCTCTCTTTCCTTTATCTTTGCCTTATATTTACTGCTGTGGATGTGTTTATATTTGGTTTAGATTGTTTTATCAATTCTGTTATAAGCTTGTTATCATATTCCGCACATTAATTGTTTGATATAAAGCTTGAATTGATATTTTTGTTTCTAGGGGTCTAAACGTTCAAGGGTGTTTCATACCCATTTTGAACTTTCAATTTCCATGACAACCGTTGGCGATATAATTCAATTTTTGCAATAACATTGCTCTAATTTGAATCATTTAACATTGCTCTAATTTAATGAGAAAATTTTAATAATTCTTTTCTTTTTGGTGTCATAAAACAAGAAAAATTATTGAATACTTTGGGAGTATCATAAAAACAGACTGCTAAGTTTTGTTAATGAAATTTTTTGCTTAATAATATGAATTTAGACTTAATTAAGCCTTTTAAACATGAATAAACTTATGATTAATAATATATCCATTCCCATGCAGTAACACGGGTTATATGCTAGTATAAATTAATAGTTAGAACTAAGAGAAAATCCAATTAAATTATGAATTGGAGTCTAATTTTGCCCTATGTGTCTCATCTAATTTTAAAATTTGTGTATCAAGTAAATTATTAGGTGCAAAAATCAAAGAGTCTAAATTCAATTAGATTATAAATTGAATTTTAATTGAAGTTCAGTTTTATGCTATGTGTCCCATCTAATTTTTTTTAATTTTTGTGACAAGTAAATTATTGGGTACAAAAACCGAAAAGTCTAGATCCAATTAAATTCTAAATCATATATATATAAAATGAGAAATCATTACATATTTTAGAAATTCATTGCTTAAAAAATGTATAAGTTGTAATTCTTAAATCAAGTTTAATTTGATTGGTTCTAAATTTACCCATGCATATACACGGGGTTGCACACTAGTTTTTTTAATAGTTCAAAAGACCATGGCCCCTTTGAAGTTTAATTTTATTTTTAAACAATATATAGAGATATATAAAATTCAAAGGTTAGGCTAAAAAAAACACTATTCTCCTCCTTCCCCTACCAAAAATTTAAAATTAAAACTCAAATCCAAATAACCCAAAAAATAAATCAGTCACATAACCCATTCCTATGTCCAATGGTCCTTTCCAAAACAAAAACACATTTTTACTTAACAAATATCTAAGTATTAATAATAAATGTAATGTTACACCACCCAATAAATTGTTATTGAATTCATATTTTGAAAATCCAACCGTTGAATTACATGTTCTATATGTTTTTAACACGCATGCCAATCTTATGTAATTTACCATTCGATCCATAAACTCATCTTTTATACATTATTTTAAATTATAAAAACTTGAATTTAAACAATTGATTGATAATATGGTTATTAATATTTGATCATTTTTAAATTTTGTAAGCATGAACAATATAAAAAGATAATGTAATCCGGCGGCCAATTTATCAAAATTCACATCTAAGTAAAAAATATTAGATGGTGTAAATATTACTTAAAGTTACACTAGGTATAACTTGAACCCAACCTCTCTCTCTCTCTCTCTCTCTCTCTCTCTCTCTCTCTCTCTCTCTCTCTCTCTCTCTCTCTCTCTCTCTCTCTCTCTCTCTCCTTTGGTTATTTGGTAGGCAAAATTCAAATCTACTTCTTTTTTTTTTTTTGGAGAAACAATTTCAAATCTACCTAAATGATTCATTTGGACAAAATATGATAAAGGATATTGGACATATTACAGCGTATAATATTGAGGTTAAGGAGTATCAAGCTTTTGTTTGAGTATTTTGGGTCTTTTTTAAATTATGAAAATATTAGACGTACAACTAGATAAGATAAGATATACAACACCTATCTAATTGGTATGAATAGATTAGGTAAGAAAATCCTTCTCAAAAAAAAAAAAAAAAAAAAAAAGATTAGGTAAGAAAATATCTCCTTAGTTTTTCCCTCTTTTGTCTTTTTTCATTATTTTCTTCATGACCATTATTAGACAATGACAAGCACGATTGATTGTCCATAGAAAATCTTGACAATAAGATTGTGATAGCTACTTGCTAGTATATCGTAAAATATATATATATATATATATATATATATTTGGTTTCAAGATAAAAATTTATTTATTTTTTGTAGCTTAATCAATCACTTTATAAACAGTGGTATCATATTTATTATTTTATACTTTATTTTTTCACTTTAGTAAAATATTTATTTATTTATTTTATCTATTAATTTTTTCTTACTTTTCAAAGTACCGCTTTTCTTTATTTCAGTAATCAAAACATTAAAAAAAAAAAAAAATTGGTATCATTTTTCTACTTTAAGAAACAGCTAGCAAGAGATCCCAATGTGATTGCATTAACTCCCAAGCATGATAACGTCAATCACAATCATAAATCTTGCTTTACATATGATTTTTTTTTTTCCTGTTTCTAATTTTCTACAGCTGCCGCAGGAGACAGATAAGAGTAGATAAATTACTCATGGATACATTAAAGAATATTCCAAGTTCATTAATTTAGAAACTATTTTTAGAAATATTTTATGAAAAAAAATGAGAAAATAATTAATTTTGTTAACAATTTTTTATATTTTTCATAAAAATTATATTAAAATTTTTTTTAATATAAATTATTAACAATTGCTTTAAAAAAGTCGGTTTACCAGACACAAATTACTAGCTCTCAAAATCAAATATTTCAACATGATCCAATCATTTTGTTTTTTCATTTTGAATTTTTTCTAAACCTTTGGACGTTGTGCAGAGGGTCCCTACAAATGATGATAGAAATTGTGTGGTTTGCACTGATCGTCGGCCCGACGAAATCCATACTGTATATGGGCATCCATTTTTGTTTTTTCTTTCTTTTGTTTGAAAAAATCTCTAGTACTTTTCTGAGTCATCTTTTTTTTTTTTTTTTTTTTTTTTTTTTTTTTTTTTTTATTTTTTTATGGGAAGACATTTCAAATCTCATTAATCAGAAATTGAACTAGATACATCCTGAGTACACGCGGACTTAATGAGGCTGGGAGTTTCCTCCAACCAAACTTGAAAGTCACCAATTTGTTTCGTAAATTGCGCTAAAATATGGGCCAACCTATTGCCTTGCCTTTTTACATGAGAGAAATTGGAAAAACTAAAATTTGGAATTAAAGATAAAATACTAGATATGATGGTCTCAATGGATGAGGGAGGATCGGATGTGCCCAAGAGAGACCTGTAAAGAAGCAGCGAATCTGTCTCAAAAATCACTTCTTTGAAGCCCATTTCCCAAGCAAAAACCGTTGCTGCCTCCATAGTTTTTGCTTCGATCTCCAATGCTGCCAGGGGTGCTGGCAATCTTCTGCTCATAGCTGCCATGACTCTGCCTTCAAAGTCCCTAACTAACATGCCCATCCTTGCTGCTTTCTGCACAGAGAACACAGCTCCATCTAAATTCAACTTGTACCTAGGATTCTCGGGTGGGTGCCACTTGATTGCTACGGAAGGGTTACTGGGGTGAAGCACTTCATTTGCAAAATGGTATACCTCAACCAATGCCATCAATTTAAACCAATTAATTAATTAGCCAAGTTATTAATTAATCAATTTATCATGCAATTGCATGGAAGAACAAACAAATCACCAAATAACTAAATATGCAGCGGAAATTAAATGACATGTTGATTTGTTTACGAATGGGAAAAAATCTCGCGGTAAAAACCCCACCGGGTGATTTTCAGGTCACCACTCCCGAAACTCTACTATTATCAAATCAAGCGGTTACAAGTAAAGGAATCCCAAGTACCTTACCAACCTACAGTTGAACCCTTACCCTAATACCCAATTGGACTTAATCTGTAGTGACAATTTCCACCTTTGATGCACGGCTCCCAAGTACGTGACTAACCAATGTATGGATCCCAATACGCGACTTCAAAACACCAACCAAGGAAGAGATGCTTGGTCACAAAACCCTTTGGTGCAAATACACTGCAACTTCTTTAGAGAAGATGAACTAGGTCAAGAACTTCGTCTTTGATCACAATTTGCTTGAACAAAAATTGCTCAATGCTTTTGCAACTTATGTACAATTTGACGGTTCTTAAAACAATCCTTTTATATGTTTAGGGTTTGGAGAAAAGAAGGCCCAAAAGCATATTCACGGATCCCAAGAAAATCAGATCAGAAAACCTGAAATTATAAATCTCGACAGATAGCAGGTGTCGAGCTTTAATGAATTTGCACTTCAGCTTGTTTTTTCTTGGACAGACTTGATGACTTCAATACTTGACCTTGAAACCTTGTTTCTTGAAGTATAAACACCTAGAACTACCCAATTACAAGTAGAGTGCGTTTTGTCAAAGGATTAGCCAATTTACAAGTGACATATGTTCTTAACAAGTGAAAACACATATGTCCTAACAAGCTCGTCACATATGGAGTTGGGAAGTTTGAAGCAGCACATTGTGTAGGTTGGCACTGCTTGAGCTACTGCTTTTATAAGGACTTCCTTACTAGCTGGTGAGAGAAGCTTCTCCTTCCAACCGGCCAATTTATTCGCCACCTTCCCCTTTAATTGAGCAAAGGAGTTGATCACCTGTTTGATCACCTGGTGTAAGTCTCATGATGTTTGATCACCTGTGCCTCAAACAGAGTCTTAATATCTTCCTGCACCCCTCTTTCCATGTTCCGACTAAAGTACAAAGAGGTTTTTTGCTTATTTAGCTGCTACCCCGAGGACTCTTCATACACTTTAAGGATTCTTATAATTTCAGCAGTTTCTTCATTCACTTTGGCTCGCTTCTACTTGCTGATAATCTCCTTAACCTTCGATCTTGGACTACGTGGTGGAACATGGCAGAAAGTCCTTCATCACAAAATAGGAAGAGGTGGGGCGATAGCGGGTCACCTTGGCGTAGACCTCTTGAAGGAGTGATGTGTCCTTGTGGAATGCCATTGATACAGATGGCATAAGTGATAGAGCTGACACATTGCATGATGAGTGCCACCCACCTCTCTGAGAAGCCCAATTTAAGCATGTTTTGTTGAAGACATCTCCATTCAACCCGATCGTATGCTTTGCTCATATCTAACTTAAATGCCATCTCCCCTATCTTCCCCTTCCTTTTTTGGCTGATATGGTGCATGGTTTCTGACACTACTAGAACATTATCTATGATCAATCGCTCTGCCACGAATGCACTCTAGTTTTCACACACAATTCTTGGCAGAATCTGTTTGACTTTGTTTGCAATGGTCTTCGATGCGATCTTGTAGGCCATGTTGCAAAGACTAATAGGGCAAAAATCTGTCACTAGTTTTGGATCTTTCACTTTTGGGATTAGCACTATATGTGTCTCATTGAAATTTTGGGGGGTTAAGCCATAATTTAGAAAATCCAGTACAATTTTAGAGACAATAGAGCTTACAGTGGGCCAGTAGTTTTGGTAGAAAATCAAGGGCATTCCATTTGGGCCAGGTGTTGTGGTTGGGAACATCTGTTTCAAAGCTCTCTACCTCACTGGCTTGGAATTCCCGCAGTAGTGAGCTATTCATTGGACCCATGACTTTGCAGTGGATAGCATTGAGAAGCTCCTCACTCACCTCTGGGTTTAAAGTAGTGAAAAGAGAATCAAATTACTCCACAAATATCCTGCCAACTACTTCCGCATCCTCCTGCCATGCCCCATTAAAGTCCTAGATTCTATCAATGGTGTTCCGTTGAAACTTGCTAGATGCTTTGGTGTGAAAAAATGAGGTATTTTTATCACCTGACTTTAGCCAATTAATCCAAGACCTTTGGTGCCACATGATTTCCTCTGTGTCCAGCAGATTGTTTATCTCTCTCCATGTGCGTTGAATTTCCTCCATTATTGGTAGGCTTCCTTTATGAAATTCTAGCATCTCCAATTTTGTTTGCAATGAAGCTAATTTCTTCCCCACATGACCAAAGTAATTTTTATTCCAGTAAGTCGAGGAAAGGCGGCATTCTTCAAGGCAATGATAAAGGGGTGAACCCGATCCTTTACACATACCTTTAAGCCAAGCACTGGTAGCAACATCAACACATGACTCTTCTTTAAGCCACATTGTCTCAAAGCAGAAGGTTTTAGGACCTTGTCTTCTCCGAGACATTAACGGGCTATCTTTCAGCAAGAGCATACAATGATTAGAAAAGGAGTTGGCTTTGTGATATAAACACCTCTTTGGGAACCTAGCTGCCCATCCCGTGGAAACCAATGCTCTATCCAGGCACTCCATCACTCATCCCCTGTTTCCTAGGCGCCTACTCCAAGAGTAATCTTGACCAATGTAGCCCAAATCACACAGCTGACATGAGTTTATTGCCTCACAGAAATTAGCCATTTGACGCACTAGCCTTGAACTTCCACCTTCTTTCTCCCCATTGTGCATTAATTCGTTGAAATCTCCAGCACACACCCACGACAAACGGTTGATACTAGATAAGCTTTTGAGCAAAAACCAAGACTCTTCCTTTTTACTAGTGTCCGGATTACCATAGAAACCCGTGAACCTCCAGTTTTGAGACCCAGCAGCTTAGTTAATGATTGCATCAATGTGGCTCTCTGAACAGGATTGAACTAAAACAGACAAGTCTTGCTTCCATAAAAGTGCCAACCCCCCACTCCTTCACTTGGCACCACCAAACCTTGGGTTCTCTTCAAACCCTCCTTGATTACATCAAACTCAGCAACAACAAGTTTAGTTTCCATTAAAAAAATTAAAATGGGATCTTCAAAAGACATTACCTTCTCAAGGGCTTGAACTAGTGCACTCATTGATTCCGGTAGGGTTGCTTAGCAACCTCTGCCGCTCCCAAATGTTTTGCCATCAACTGACCCATAGCCGAAACCTGTGCCTCCACCTTGTCCCTTTTTTCACTAAGAATGTTCTGCTGGAGATCTTTGAGTGGCACCGTGTCCTCCCTCTTGACATCGATCGCCTTTTCTCCACACTTCGGTCCTTCCCCTCCACCGATTCTCTTGGCAATCGCTTCCAGGTATCCAAAGTTTCAGCGCCTTGACCTCCATTTACCCTTGCTTCCTCCGCCGATACAGCTGTAATGTTTTCTTTACCTAAGCTTTTGTTATGTATAAGCTGATTGCCCAAAGTGTGCCCTCTACCTTCAGGTATAAAAGTGTTGGAAGGTATGGAGGTACTATTTTGGGCTAAAGTTCGTGGCTCTTTATGTTCTGTACTTGGCGTTTGTGGGCTTATGGTCTCCTTTGGCAAAGCTAGAGAGTTAGTAGGCCCATCAGTTGAATTAGTAGCTCCACCACACCTCTCAAAGGCTATATGGGCCCACAACCTTCTTTCAGGGCATAAGTTCATATTATGCTCATTTTGTGGCCCACCTTGGCTAGTTGACACCCCTTGAGAATTGATCAGATGACTCTCATTTTCTTTCTTTTCCTCTTTTAGGATATCAAATTTCTTAATGGCTTGGTCAATGTCCCGTAACTGATCCAAAAATAGAGCTGGACGAGGTATTAGAGGTGAGGTATTCTCCATTTCCAGATTCGCCACCCTGTGGAGGTCTGTTCACTATGGGTCGGATCCACCTCTGTAGCTCCTTGCCATCGCCATTGGACGAGTTTGGGAAGATTTCTAGGGCTGAGCATCAATTTTTCCACTGTTTTCTCTCTCTTTCCCCCTCCCCCTCCCCCTTCGTTGGTCTTTCGCTTCTTAACCTCCGTAACCATGGGTCATTAGAGGCACTCAGGGTTCGCCTGCAGCCATGGCCCAAATTGCCTATCTTCTGATCCAAGGGATTCCTTGTTATTTATCTAGAGAGGGCAGTCTCTGTCATCATGATCTAGCTTTCTACACTAGTAGCAGAAAATGGGAAGGCGCTCGTACCAAAAGTCTACCCATCCTGTATTTGATCCTCCCATCCTTATGGTTCTTCCTCAACTCAAAGGTTGAGTTATATCAAGATTTAATTGGACCCTGAGGTACTTCCCCATGCTAAATCCTTTTACCCCCACGTCAACCTTTTCCACCTCTCCCAAAGGCCCTACTATCTTCTCTGTAACCGCCCTAGTCTGCATTCTGAAGGGTAGCCCGTGAATCTGGACACAAAAAGGGGCCTTGTCAAAGCTAATAGTGGAGACTGAATCTCTAACTTCCAACTTGTGTAGAATTATTAAGTATTTGTCAAAGGACCATAGGCTCGACACTCGATCCATATCTTCCTCATTTTGAAACGAAAAGAGCATTGTATTGTCACTAGTATCCTGAACCTCAAAGTTCTCCGATGTTTTCCAAATGGGTTTCAGTGCTTTTATCACCGCCTCCAAGTTTATTCGTCTCTTTGTTAAAAACTTTCCTGCTAATATCCATCCCTCCATCGCTTCCTAATCATCAAGATCGACCTCAAACCCCTCATGTTTTGTTAGATTTAGTTTCTTACATCATCTTGATAAGTCCTCCATGATAGACTTGGTCAGACAAAGGAGAAAGGGTACCCAACTTTCTACCTACACAGGAGGAATTTTTCTTGCCAAGAACAAGCACCGTTTTTCTTTGTTTTGAATTATTAATCTTCTGAGTCATCTTCTTGGTCTATATAAATATTATTCCATGATATATCATTTTCTTTCTAATAGACTTTTGTGGCTTATATTTAAATGACAGAGTGTTTTGCCTCTGATTAGATACCTATCAATTTTTTCTCTCCCTCTTGAGTGTGCAGTGTGTGTTTGTTTCTTAAAAAAAAAAAAAAAAAAAAAAAAAAGAAAAAAAAAAAAGAAAGATATATGTCAAATGATTTAAAAAAAAAAAAGAGAAGATGTATGTCAATTTTTTTTTTCTTTCCCTTTTTAATGAAACGAAACAAAATTATTAACCCACTAGGGGAAGAAAGAAAACATAAGCAACTATAAATTACCGTAAAACAACAAAGGAGGGCCCTACAAAGAGTAGGAGAGCACAAACTTTTCATGTATAATTTTGAGTGATAGATATCACGTATATATGAACCGATAACTAATATCACTTTTAATATTACTATTTAAAACCTGTCATTTTAGCAAGTTGTAGAAAAAATTGTGCCTCGAAATTTATTCTTTTGAAAGAAGTGGGAGGGCTATGCCCTAAATCAAAAGAACATGTGATTCATGTGAATGCAATGTGATAAGCCAAAAACGTATTGACCCCTTGTGATGAAATTAATTGATTAATTAGCCAAGTTTATTAATTAATCAAATTAACATGCAAACGCATGATAGCACAAACAAATCACCAATAACTAAAGTATGCAGTAGAAAATAAATTGACACGGTGATTTGTTTACGAATGGGGAAAACCTACATGACAAAAATCTCACTGAGTGATTTTAAGGTTACCACTCCCGAGAATCCACTATTATCACAACAAGCGATTACAAGTAAAGGAATCCTAGTACCTTATACCAACCTACAGTTGAACCTTTACCCCAATACCCAATTGGACTTTGTTCTGTACTGAAAATCTCTCCTTTTGATGCATGGCTCCCAGTACGTAACTAACCAATTATGCGAATCCCAGTACATGACTAACCAAAGTTTTTTAGTTTATCACACGATGAAGACCGAGAAGCTCCTTGGTTACAAAACCCTATGGTGCACAAACACAGTAGCTTCTTCACAAGAAAGATGAATTAGGGAAAATTCTGTCTCTGGTCACGATTTTCTTAAACAAAATTTGCTCAACACTTGTGCAACTTGTTCCACTTTTGACAGCCCTTAAAATAATCCTTTTATATGTCTAAGGTTGTGAGAGAAGAAAGCCCAAATATACAATCAAGGATTGAATGAAAAACAAATCAGAAATTCTGAGTTTCATAAATCTCAACAGATGCCTTATTTGTCGAGCTGCTGTCGAGCCACAGGGCTGGAACAGCTTTTCAAGCTCGATAGATGACTAGCTATCGAGCTAGCTATCGAGCTTTAATGACAAGCACTTTTTAAACCTGAATCTTTGACAAACTTGTATGGCTTTAACACTTGATCTTGAAACACGGTTTCTTAAAGTATTAAACACATCCTAGATCTACCCAAATACAAGTAAAGTGCGTTTTGTCAAAAGATTAGCCAATTATATAAAATAGTGACATATATTCCTAACAAGTGAATCACATATGTCCTAACACAATGAATATATATCTTGCTTGTAAAAAAAATGTTATATTATATGTTAATATTTTGTGATTGGCAAATTCCATGACATTATAATTTGAATCAAATATGTAATGTGATAAGTTCAAATTGAAATGTTCAAGACGCAACTTAAAGAATACAATTATTAAGGAATTTGACTGCCCTACAATTAACTAATGAATCCAAAACGGGCATAAAAAATGGTATTAAAAACAAAGGAGAGATAGGGAGAGATACTTCTAAGGTCAGACTCATAAGATACTTTGTTAGAAGTATGTGTTAAATGATTAAATTTACAATATTTCAATAATTTAAGCTTCCAGGACAATCGGTAATTTAACATACTTTCTCCTATCAATGGGGTAAAACTTGCAACACAAGCATGTAGTTTAGAAGGGAATGAGCTTCTTTAAGGGTGATCGAGTTTAGGAGGTAATTATTCCTATGACCCCCTGCTCTGCTCCTCCCTTGATTTCAAAAAAACCTTTATCTTCTTAGTTTGTGTTATATTATGATACAACATATTGTATGGTAGTGTTAACTTAATTTAATTTAAAAACAACATGATTGCATTTAATGATTTTTTCGTGCATAAAATGTGAAGCCCAAGTTTTGACATTTTATGGTGTATAGAAATTTCGATTTCTTATGACAAAATTTCTCTTTGGAGAATGAGATTGACAAAATTCAAATTTATTTATGTTTGAATAACCCAACATAATAAAGGTGAAGAATTAACCATTTTCCTCCAATTTTTAGGCATTGTTATTTCCATTTCACAATAGAAAACTCATAGTGTCCTGCAAAATGGCACGCCCACCAACAATGTACAGACAAATTGTGACAAATTTTGATCAAATCACAATTCTTAGACTTGCACATGAATTATATTAGATAGTCTTTAATCCATAAAGTTTGGAAGGTGTAGGCAAGGTTTGATGAGAACTTCAAGTGGGGTGGCTTTGTTGTTTGTGAGACCAACTGTCTCAGTCATATCAACCTTTGTGTCCGAGGGAATTGAGATATCATACATGTGTAGAAAACTAGCCAATGCTAAGTGAACCATTTGAAGGGCAAAAGATATTCCAAGATGTTAGGACATATGTGTTTCACTTGTTATCAATATATGTCATTCTTTTATGTAATTGGCTAATCCTTTGACAAAACGCACCTTATTTGTAATTAGGTAGATCTAGGTGTTCTTAATACTTCAAGAAATTGTGTTTCAAGATCAAGTGTTGAAGTCATCAAGTCTGTCTACGAAACAAGCTGAGAAGTGCAAGTTTATTAAAGCTCGACAGCTAGCATGTGTCGAAGTTTAAGAAGCTGTTTAGCCCGTGTGCTCGATACCTACTTGACAGTTGCTCGACACCTCCCATCTGTTGAGGTTTAAGAAAGAAACAAAAATTCAGCTTATTTTTGCTACTATTCGTGGGCTTCATTGCACTTTTTGATACTATTCATAGATCCTATTTTACTATTTTAGCTAATTTTTACTTTTATTTACAGTACTATCAGCAAAAGTTTTTAATTTCAACAAAATAAGCGAATCTCAAACAGATTCTTAAAGCAATATGTTTGTGATTTTATTGCATTTGCTGCATGTCACTTGGTGTAAGAGCATTCTCATCAAAGGTGTTAAAAATGCTAAATGCCATGTTTTAGCATTTTCAACACCTCAAACTATAAAAACATACCTACAATAAAAATGCTAAATGCTAAATATTTTAGCATTCAACTACAATGAGCTGTTATTGATAACAGCTCACTATAGTTGGATTGTAATAAAAAAAAATATTTTTTTATACCTTCTCTGATCTCTCTCACTATTCTCTTCTTTCTTTTCTTCTTTCTTTTTCTCTCACAGGTTTGACTTCTTCTCTCTTTTGTTCTTCCTTTTTCTCTCATCGGTCTTACTTCTTCTCTCTTTTCTTCTTTCACCGGCATCAATAACTAAAAAATCACAGTGGTAGTGGTGGTGTTGAAGTTTTATGGTTTGGGTTATTGTTTGGGTTTTTTTTTCTTCTTTTATTTGGAGGTAACTTGTGATTCTGATGGTGGTTGTTTTGGCTGTTGGTGTTGGTCTATTTTAATAAGTTTTGTGGTGGGTTGTTGATGATGGTGGCTTTTTTTTTTTTTTTTTTTTTCATGGGTTGTGGCTTCCACAATGGTGGTGGTGGGGGCTAATGGTGGTTGTTTTGGGTTTTTTGCAGTGGGTTGTGACTACCATAATGGTGGTGGTGAATGTGGCTAGTGGTGGCAGAAGTTCCAATTTGTGGGTTTTTGGTGGTTTTGGTTTTGGTTTTTTTTTTTTTTTTTTTTTTTTTTTTTTTTTGGTGGTGGGTAGGAGTTGAGGTTGTGGGTGGTGGTGGTGGCTATGGCTGTGGCTATGGCTGTGGGTGGTGGTGGCTATGGGTTTGTTTGTAGTGGAAGAGATGAGATTGAGAATAAAAAAATAATAAAAGTAATAAAATTTTAATGAAGTTGTAAAAAATATAAAATCTTTAATGTTGGGTGATTGTAAAGTGAGTTGTTAAAATTGATAAAGTAGGTTTTTGAGATGTTAAATGCTAAATTTTTTGAAATCTTTGATGAGAATACTCTAAAGAGAGTGTAGTTACTTCTTGTTTAAAAAGAAAACTACTTAAATCCAATCACAATTTGCAATACCTAACTTTTATTATATAGTATATTTAGTATGTATTATGGACAGAAGTTTTAATAATTCAAAAGACCATGGCCCCTTAAAGTTTAGTTTTATTTTTAAACAGTATATAGAGATATAAAATTCAAAGGTTAGGATTAAAAAAAACACACTATTCTCCCCCCTTCCCCTGCCAAAAATTTAAAATTAAAACTCGATCCAAAGAACCCAAAAAATAAATCGATCACATAATCCATTCTTATGTTCAATGGTCCTTTCCAACCAAAAACACATTTTTACATAACAAATCTCTAAGAGTTACAAATATCAATTTACTTGATATATATATATATATATATATATATAATGGCCATTGGTTATTTGGTAGGCAAATTTCAAATCTACTTTTTTTTTTTTTTTGGAGAAATAGTTTCAAATCTACCTAAATGATTCATTTGGATGGAAATATGATAAAAGGATATTAGACATATTAGAGCATATAATGTTGAGGTTAAGGAGTTTCAAGCTTTAGTTGGTGTATTTTGGGTCTCTTTTAGAGTAATGTTAGGGACATATAATAGTGCATAATTTCGTGCCACAACTCATCACATGGCGAGTTGTGAGTAGTAGAGGTGTAATAGTAGGCCATGTGGAGACACACTTTTACTACTCGCAACTCGCCAAGATGTGACAAGTTATGGCACAAAATTATGCACTATTATGTGTACCTAGCATTACTCTCTTTTTCAAGTTACGAGAATATTAGAGGAAGAACTAGATAAGATATACAACATCTATCTGATTGATATTGATAGATTAGGTAAGAAAATATCTCCTCAGTTTTTCCTTCCTTTGTATTTTTTCATTATTTTCTTCTCCATTATTAGATGGTGAAAAGCACAATTGATTATTTAACGATATACTAGCAAGTAGCAATCGCATCAAAATTTTCTATGGACAACACAATAGAAAGGATTCTAAGATAAAGAGCAATTAAATTACTCTCTCTCTCTCTCTCTCTCTCTCTCTCTCTCTCTCTCTCTCTCTCTATCTCTCTCTCTCTCTCTCTCTCTATATATATATATATATGTGTGTGTGTGTGTGTGTGTGTGTGTGTGTGGTTTCAAGATAAAAATTTATTTATTTTTTGTATTTTAGTCAATCACTTTTTAAACAATTGTATAATATTCATTATTCTATACTTTTTTTTTTTTTTTTCAGTTTAGTAAAATATTTTTTTTATTTATTTTCTCTATTAATTTTTTCTTACTTTTCAAAGTACTACTTTCCTTTATTTCAGTTATCAAAACATAAAAAATTAAAAATAATAAAAATAATATCGGTATCATTTTTCTACTTTAAGAAACAACTGGCAAGAGACCCCAAGGTGATTGCATTAAGTCCCAAGCATGATAACGTCAATCACAATCATAAATCTTGCTTTACATATGATTTTTTTTTTATTTTTTTTTTTATTTTTTGGGATTAGATCTTTTAGATTTCATAAGGTACTCTACAAAATAGATTTTCTTAAATCTTAACTGTGGGTACTTGACTCCACACAAAGGATTTTGTTCGCTTTGGGGAGCTAGGCCCTCATGAATTTGTCCCCCGACCGAGTACAGGCGTTCACCCCTTTGAGGCAACTTAGTCCCACATCGGAAGGAGAACCCTCCCACTAGCGCTTTATATGCTTCTGCAGCTTGCACTAGTGTACCACTACTACACAAACCCCAAGGTGATTGCATTAAGTCCTAAGCATGATAACGTCAATCACAATCATAAATCTTGCTTTACATATGATTTTTTTTTTTTTTTTTGGGATTAGATCGTTTAGATTTCATAGGGTACTCTACAAAATAGATTTTCTTAAATCTTAACTGTGGGTACTTGACTCCACATAAAGGATTTTGTTCGCTCTGGGGAGCCAGGCCCTCACGAATTTGTCCCTCGACCGAGTGCAGACGTTCACCCCTTTAAGGCAACTTAATCCCACATTGGAAGGAGAACCCTCCCACTAGCGCTTTATATGCTTCTGGAGCTTGCACTAGTGTACCACTACTACACATCTTAACTGTGGGTATTTGACTCCACACAAAGGATTTTGTTCGCTTTGGGGAGCCAGGCTCTCACGAATTTGTCCCCCGACCAAGTGCAGACGTTCACCCCTTTGAGGCAACTTAGTCCCACATCGGAAGGAGAACCCTCCCACTAGCGCTTTATATGCTTCTAGAGCTTGCACTAGTGTACCACTACTACACATTTTAATTGACATTTTAAAAATGCTTTTTGAAGCTTCCCTGTTATCATTTAAATTGGAAAAAAAAAAAATCTAAATTACAAAACTATGACAAAAAAAAAAAAAAAAACACATAAATTAATACATTAATTTTCTTTCTTTTTCTTGCATTTTCTTAGCCACCAAACATGCAAAAACATATACGCATTCAAAATCTCATATCAGACCCATTTGTTTCTTATTGTTTCATCTCCAAATCCAACCATTTCCTCTTAACATTCTCTCTCTACCTCACCCTCTCTCTTTTGCTCTCTCACTGGCCCGATCCCTTGCCTTCAACCACTGCCGTTCACCATCGCTGCCATGGTATTCACAAGGTCCAAGCATCTCTTTACATAGGAAACTCATTCTTCCTGGTGTGAAAAAACATAAAAAAAATAAGAAGGAGATTTTGGGGAAAGATTTTTGTTGGGTAGGTGGCGTTTAGGTGCAAAGAGACTTTACTTGTGTTGCACGAGGCTTTAGCTACTGGGTCATTACTCAGTTTGTTTATTTGATTTTGACGTTAGTGGGTCATGGCAGATGATGGTAATGAGTGGATCAAATACTTGATCACTTATGGCAGGCAGGAAAAGTGCCTTTAGTCCCTTCAATCTCGAATCTGCTGTTTTTGTTTTCGTTTCACTGTGTTGTTGTAGGCTTTCACTTCGGTTTGATTTTCATTTTTGGCCGAGTTCGGTGATTTGCTGGGTTTCACTGTTTCAGCAACCAATTCATTTGAAGAAGAACACGAAAAACACGTTCTTTCAAAAATAATAATAATAATAATAATAATGATGATAAGAAAAAGAATTTAAATTATTTTATTTTATTTTATTTTTAAAAAATCATAAGGCTTTGTTTTGAGAAAGAAGAAAAAAAATCATAAGTTAAGAATTTTGTTTTTTTACTTTTTCTAAATTAAAATGCTGACGTGACATTTTTTTAAATGTGAACTTTCATTTTTTATTAGTCACGTCAGTGTTTAGTGCATCGGTAGTACATCCTGTGTTTCATGTAAGACATTTTCATTACTAAGAAGACGGTAAGAACTAAAATAGTAATGATTTTTTATTTTCATTTATCAACATAAGCGCTCCAAAAAACTATGTATTAAAATAAAAATTAGTCTAAAATATAAAGACTAAAAGTGCATTTTTGTCAATTTTGAAAAAGGGGCTTGTTGGTTAATTTTTGTTGGAGTACTTGAGTTATATTTTAAATATTTGTTGCAGTGTTTGGGCTAAATTTTATTTCAATACAAGGCCAAGAATTATGTTGGGGGCAAGGAAAATTTTCGTTGGGCCAAGGGGGGTTAGGAAGAATTTTGCTGGGTCAAATCCTAATTTTTAAAATTTTACACAAAGTATAATCAGGTCCAATAATAGCTCTGTACCTGTGTGTGTATATATATTTTATGAAAGCAGAATTGCATCAGATCAATTTGAACTGCATGTGAGATACATCATACATTCAAGAATGTCTTCTAAGTTCTGTCCACGCCACTTCATACTCTACAAACTGTGCATGCATGTCTTGCAAAAATGTGAGCGACAGTATTTGAGTGCATTTTGTTGATTCTTTATTTGTTGAATGAACTCTTTAAAAGGAGAACTAAAAATTTTATTAAGAAGAAGTAGTTTTTGATATAGAAGTATAGAACCTCAAAATAAGCTTTAAAAGAATTATTTAAAAAAAAAAAAAAAAACTCATAAAACTGACTTGTTCTTTTGGTTAAAATATTTTTTTTATAATCTCTTTTTGTTAAAATATTGTTTCTATTCTACTCCTTTTATTTTATTTTTTACCGCTCTTTAAACACTCTCTTAGACCAAGAGTGCTTTGATTAGATTATATACACAACACAAGCTTTAATTTATTTGATTGCTGAAGATTCATGAATAAATTATCAGTGCCACTTAAGAAGTGAGAGTGAAATCTTACTATAAATTTCTACGCTTTATCACAACGGATAATTAAGCAAATTGAGGATCTCCATCCCCCAAAAAAAAAAAAAAAAGACAAAAACAAAAACAAAAGCAAAAAAAATAAAATAAAATAAAAATAAAAACCCACACTGAGTGAGCATATTCTACAAACCAGCAAGTATTATGCAAAGGAAAGTAGCTAGAAAAATACCGAGACAACATTTCATCAAATCAAATTGCAACACTCCGAAGATCTTGATGTGAATTGTATATTTCACAAGCAAATTAACTTTATTCAAAAAGATTTGATGGCAAGCGTGGCTTCATAACCACATCAAGTGGTGTGGATTTGATGTTTGTTAATCCAAAGGTGGCAGTCATGTCAACTGGTGCATTTGATGGGGTTGAGATTTCAAATGCATGTATGAGACAAGCCCGAGTTAAGTGCAGCATTTGAAGGCCAAAAGATATCCCAAGGCAAGGTCTTCTGCCAATACCAAAGGGTATGAGCTCAGAATTTTGACACCTCACATCAACATCTTTGTGAGTTGTGAGAAATCTCTCTGGCTTGAACTCTAATGGGTCAGACCACACACTAGGGTCTGTCTGGATCTTTCACAAATTGACCACTAGACGCGTGCCTTTTGTGACACTATCTTATTCTAACGAATCATCGTAATATTTGACCAAAGACCATGAAATCCGAAATCGTAAGGATATATGACTGCGAGATATGAGTCATATGACTGCTGTCTTCCTCTGTTACGTGTCTTTTTAGACTTTTTTTACACAAAGACCGGAAAAAATTTAGGGGTTTTCTTAGTATAAAAAACTTCGACAAATTTCCTAAGTGGCTTAATTCTTTTTACTATTTATATATATATATATATATATATATTGTAGGATATATTTTAGTTGCCCAAGCCCAAAAAGTTTGGATTTTGAGCCCAATGAACTCAGAACAATGAATTTATAGATAATAGGTGAAAGAGCTAAGTTGATTGTGGACTAAGCAATAGTTAACTATGGTGTTAAGAAGGAACTGATAAAAAATACACTTCAAAATCTTTTAATTTGATGTCCGAATAGGAATATTATTCAATGAAAAATCAATACAACTCTCAAAAAGTCCCTTCTTCTCTAGAAGCTTTTTCTTTATATAATATCCTTCCTCATCATCTTCACCATCCACTTGTTCTTCATCTAAGTGTCCACTTGAGTATGTATTATGTCAGATTTCTTCCTCATCTTTCTATGAATGGTGGTAGCTGGATTGACACTGTTCAGGGGTCTTTTCCACATTAATGCGGCCAGAAAAGCAGATGCAATGCATTTAATGTGGTGGTGACAGCTTTTCCTTTTAGATATTTCTCCATTATTCTTATCTTCCGGCATGGCCAAAGTTTATCCAAATCGCTGAAGTCATTAGTAAGATCATTCGAACCCCCCAGATATTTGCTTGACCAAGAATCTTTACATTCGATGAGAATGATCTCTTCGGAACGCTAGTACTCTCTTCGAACGGATCTTCTTCACTCCCAGATTTCTTTCTTTTATGCAGAATGCTCCTCAACAATTTTCGCCTCTTCGGACACATAGTAACCTTCACATAGGGCTTTAGGCTCAATACATAAGCTTAAGTTTCTACCCCCCACAATAGCCCCTCAAAATTTTAATTTTTCCCTCGCATCCGAGGAGAAAAAATAAGATTTTGATTTGCTACGAAGTAAAAGTCAAAAATACAAAAATATCTTAGTTCACACATGTAGGAGCATAGATTTATGCGCTTCATAACTACTGCTGCCGTTTCAAGATTTTCAAAGCGCTATTAATTACTCCAGGCAGCGTTTTGTCTCTGCCATCTAACGGTGGACTACTGATCCAACGGATGTGGTTCTTCCTCGGAATTTCAGGCGGGATAACTCCTATCTCTTCGTTTGTCTCTATATAAAGCCCTAGAAGAGGTCTTTCCTCTACTTTATAGATTCTCAAACTTTCTAGCGAACAAAGGCATTCAAATCGACCAAGTTCTTCAATCATCAAATCCAAAATCTACAAGCATCTCTACGAGTTCAAAGATCATTTTTTGATCCTGTTCGTGTAATTTCTCATATACTCAAGTCTTTTATCTTCTCCTCGGACACCTTCCTTGGCCTTTGAGTAGTCACTGCGTTTAGAGTCCCTCATTTCTTGTTTGTTTAAGATGGGTAGATTCCAGTATTTAGTGGACAGCCCCGCTCAGATGGAGGAATTTAGGGCCACATACCGCATACCTGAAGATGTGGGTTTGAGATATTGCCCTCCAGAAAGAATAATAACGGATCGGAAGTCGGGTGAAGTAATAATCCCCATCATCGCCTTCCTGGAAGGAGGAATATTATTTGAAATCTCGGTCCGACGCTATTAGACTCGTCTCCTGCCTTCCCAAGTCTAACAAAGGGATGAAAGACGACTATCTGATCGTCTCGGGCGCATGGCATGACGGTCTTCACTGCCCAACCCGACTAGGAAAGCCAGGTGGGGGCATCTTAGATTTAGGCTTGCTAACAGTAGATTTAGGATTGACATTTCTTTACAATTTTGTCCTCTCTGTCTTGTTGTTTTCAAGTTTCTGACTAACTTCTGTTGTGATGTTAACAGATAAAAATCATGTTTCTCCTCGGCTGAGTCTTACAAACACCGCGCGCACAACTATCTATTACGATCGAAAATTTTTATGAGTGAAGACGGGCAACTCCAATCAGTTTCCCTCATTCTTGGTTACACGCCTAAACCATCCGATTTCCAGCCGGTCAAAAATGCGATAAGACAAGGAGACCATCGCATCCACCGCATTGAGGTTGCTCGAAAAGATTTTTTGGCTCCATTCGATCTTCCCCCCGTGCCACATCCAAACCCGCAGGGTGTACTGCTGCTCGTTCAGCCGGTTCAGCAGATTCCCATTGAGCCAACTGCAGAAGGCGAGGGTGTTGCTTCTTCTACTTCATCACTTGAAGAGCAAATTGACAAATTTACCTTCGGTTCAAGTGATACGCATTTCGGACGCTAAGGAGGAAGTTGACAAGCAATCTAGTGTCCACCCTCCTATCTTAATAACAGCTATTCCAGAAGTCTCTTCGGACGAAGAAGACAATATGGCAAGTCTGAAAGATCTGATGAAGAATAGGAATAAGAAGGCTGGGCCCAAGGATACTGGGATGTCTCAGCTATCAGTCTTCCTTCACCACCTCCCCAAATTCTCACTGATCTGGACCTAAAACCATTGCCAGATATGAAGAAGAAGAGGCCCATTACGATCGACGAGGAGAGGGAGGTGATGCCTACAAAAGGGGCAAAGTAACAGAAGGTGGACAAGGGCCAATGGAGCAAAAGGGCTTCATCCATTGAGAGCCGAGACGAAGCTCTCAACGATGAGGTGCACTGAGGGCTCGCACCTGGTCCCCTAAACTGGAGCTGGACGGTGCTCCCATCCCTTAGGATACTTCCTTGAGGAACTAACATGGGGGGAAGGCAAGTTTGGTTGCTGAAGCCCTAGAGCAGCCACTCCTCCTTCCAAAGGATATGGAGTCTTATAGGCGTTTCAGCCAATATGAACTCTTCTTATCCCTCAAAATGTTGATCAATTAAGTTAAAAAAAAAAAAAAAATTTGCTTTGTATTGAAGTTCTTTCTTCTACTATACAGATCACTCAGCAGGTTTACGTGGCGGAAGAGTGGAATAAGAGAACCTTTAATGAGGCTTAGGACGAGGCTCACACTCGATCTAAGGTTGAGAAATCCCTCGGTAGTCTGAAGGAAGATTACTCTTGGCTGTCCAAGCAACTAAGAGATATGACAAGCCAAAGGGACAATATAGACGCTGGCCTGAAGACCGTTGAAAAGCAAGCCGAAGAACAACGCAAGCAATTGCGCATAACCGAGATCAATCTGGAGACAAAGAGAGAGACGATCAAAGGTCTTCGTGCCGAGCTAAAGAAAGCTAAGGAAGCTGCTCAGTTGGCCGAGAAAGGGGCCCAACTGGCCAAGAAGGCAGTGGAGGCTGAGAGACAGGCAGCATATACTCTTGGGGTGGAGGAGACCCAACTCAGATTTACTGAAGAGTTCGCGAAGGTCTGCAGGGAGTATTGTGATGTAACTTAGGAGAAAGCTCTTTATGCTGCTGGGGTTCCTCTAGAGGCTGACTTGAGGCAGCCTAAGAGCCTTCTACCACCCAGATGTTTGCGAACTGACAGAAGATCCAGAGCAGCCGATAGTCGACCAGACCCTTCCTGATCCTACCGAAGCACCCCAAGAGTCTGGTCAGATTGGAGACCAAGGCAAGCAAACTGAAGATCAGATAAAGGATGTTGCCACCCAGCCTAGCCATGCTGCTGACCCTTTGGCTTCTCAGACGAAGACTTAGACATCCAGGGATTTCTATTTTGTACTTGTATTAGTTTTTAGTTTTTAGTTTTTTTTTTTAAGGGATTGCAATGTACTTTTCTTTTTAGTTAATGAAATTATTCTTCTATTTTCTATTTTTGTCGCACTTATTATGAGATTTACTATTGTAGTGCAGGCAGGTTTAACGACAATATCAGACCAATGAGGTAAACACCTTATTCGAATACTGGAAGGACTAGGTCATACAAGAGTTATTAACAAATATAAAATGCTATGAATGACGTGAAGATATTACAGATTTTCTTGGATTACTTCAATATTTAACACTACAAGACGAAGTTATTTAAGCATGATTCGTTAAATTTGAACTTTGATAATGACTATAAGACAGTGTTAACTAACCCGTATCATCTGATCCGAGGACTTAAGCACGATTGGACGTAAGTTTAAACAGTTAGGAAACTTGCAGACGAGTGTTAACTAACCCAAATCATCTGGTCCGAGGACTTCAAGCATGATTGGATTTAAGTTTAAACCCTTAGGAGACCTGTAAATGGGTGTTAACTAACCTAAATCATCTAGTCCAAGGACTTCAAGCATGATTGGATTTAAGTTTAAACATTTAGGAGACCTATAAACGAGTGTTAACTAACTCAAATCATCTGATTCGAGGACTTCAGGCATGATTAGATTTAAGTTTAAATACTTAGGAAAATTGTAAACGAGTGTTAACTAACCCAAGTCATCTGATCCAAGGACTTCAAGAATGATTGGATTTAAGTTTAAACACTTAAGAAACTTGTAAACGAGTGTTAACTAACCCAAATCATCTTGTCCAAGGAATTCAGGCATGATTGGATTTAAGTTTAAATACTTAGGAAAGGTCCAAATATTTTACATAATAAATTGGCACAATGATTAAAGTAAAGACTTGATTAATAATAATACCTTTTAAGGTTGTTTACATTCTAAGAGCGTGGTATTACATGACTATCCAAATCTTCCAAAAAATATGCCCCGATGCCAGCTCCTGAAGTAATACAATATGGCCCCTCCCAGTTAGGCCCTAACTTTCCCCAAGCTAGATTCTTTGCAGTGCCCACAACTTTCTTGAGTACCAAATCGCTAGGTTCTAGAGGCCTTAGCTTTACATTGGCATCATTGCCCTGCTTGAGCTTTTGTTGGTAATGTGCTAATCGGACCATGGCATTTTCTCTCCGTTCTTCAATCAGATCCAAACTCTTTTCTAGCTACTCATTGTTGCTGGTCAATCTGAACAAACTAGTCTTCATAGTTAGGAATCCAGTCTCCAGAGGTATGACAACCTTAGCTCCGTAGGTCATTGAAAAAGGGAGTTTCCCTAGTAGACCTACGAGGTGTAGTTCTGTATGCCCATAGTACGTGTGGCAGTTCTTCCACCCATTTACCCTTTGCATCGTCTAGTCTCTTTTTCAGTCTATTAACTATGACCTTGTTAACTACTTCTGCTTACCCATTCTCCTGGGGATAGGCAAGGGTGGAGTATCTATTTGTGATTCCTAGTTCACCACAATAACTCCTGAACGCTTTACTATCGAACTGTAAGCCATTGTCTGAAATGAGAGTATGAGGTGTCCCAAACCGAGTGACAATATTCTTCCACACAAATTTTTGTACATCTACATCTCTGATGTTGGCCAGAGGTTCAGCTTCAACCCATTTGGTAAAATAGTATGTTCCGACCAGAAGATACTTCTTGTTTCCTATGGCTTTGGAGAATGGGTTCACGATATCCAAACCCCATTGAGCGAATGGCCACGGGCTGGATAGCAGATTAAGGGTTCCCCCTGGCTGATGAATGTTTGGGGAAAACCGTTGACATTGGTTGCACTTCTTGACATATTCATGGGCTTCTTTTTGCATATTCGGCCATTAGTAACCTTGGGTAATGGCTCGATGAGCGAAGGATCTACCTCCAGTGTGGCTCCCACAGATTCCTTCATGTAGCTCTTCCAGTAATAACTCAACTGCTTCATGCATAATAAATGCGGTCCTGCATAGGAACGTTTGTATAATTTTCGGTCTTCAGATAGCCAAAATTTGGTCGCTTTCCTCCGAATTTTGTCAGCTTCGCCCCTCTCCTCGGCAAAATATCATTCTCCAAGAATTTAATTATAGGATCCATCCAGCTGAGTTCGGCCCTGATTTGGTGAACTTGAGCTACCTCTCTTCGCGACTCTACAGGGCCATGCAGGTCCTCCACGAGGATAGCCCTTGGTAAGCCTTGTGCCGAAGAGGTAGCTAGCGTGGCTAAAGAGTCAGCATGCGTATTACCATTTCTGGGATATGCAGCAAGTTAAAAGATTCGAACTCTGATTGCAGGTGCTTAACTCGACTCAGGTATCCTTGCATTCTCTCATCCTTCGCTTCAAACTCACTTTGTACTTGGCCAATGACTAATCTCGAGTCTAAGAACACCTCCACTGCCTTTCCTCCCATTCTTCGAACTATAGCCATTCCCATTAGTAGAGCTTCATACTCCGTCTCATTGTTCGTTGCCGAGAAATCCAATCTTCGCGACTTTTCAATGATGATTTTTTTTGGGGATATCAGCACTAGCCCCACTCTAGAACCCTTCTGGTTCGCTACACCATCCACATACACTTCCCAATGTGAAGGGCTTTGTTGAGAAGTCATGCCAACCGATTTTTCATCCATGTCTGAGGTTGGTGTTATTTCTTCTACCCTAGGCTTTATGAACTCAACCACCAAATCTACAAAGACCTGGCCCTTGACCGATGTGCGAGGCATGTACCTAATATCAAAAGCACCCAAGATTGTGCCCCACTTAGCAATCCTCCCAGTGTAATCAGCACTTCAGAGTATGGCCTTAAGCGGGAGCTAGGTGAGAACAATGACCGTATGAGCTTGGAAATAATGAGGGAGTTTCCGCATTCCAAGCACCACCGCCAGGATAGCCTTCTCCAGTGGCAAGTAACGAGTCTCGACCTCATGCAGCGACTTACTTACATAGTAAACCAGCTTTTGCACACCGCAATCTGCCCGTATTATCACCAAGCTCACAGCACAAGGAGCCACAGCAATGTAGGCAAATAGGACTTCGTCTGGTTCAGGACTAGACATGATGGGTAGCCGAGCAAGATAGTCCTTAAGTTGCTGAAAAGCCACAGCACATTCTTCAGTCCACTCAAATCCCTTCCACTTGTTGATCAACGAGAAGAAAGGTCTACACCTATCTGCTAATTGGGAGATGAATTGATTTAAGGCAGCAGTCATTCCGGTCAACTTCTTAACTTCTTTAGGATTCCGAGAAGCTTATAGATTATGGATAGCCTTTATCTGATCGGGGTTAACTTCAATTCCCCTGTGAGTCACCATGTACCCCAAGAACTTGCCTGACCCCACACCAAATGAGCATTTTAAGGCGTTTAGACGTAACTTGTGCCTTCTTAGAATTTCAAAAATGTTTTCAAGATCATTTACATGTTCCGAAATGATCTTGCTTTTCACCACCATGTTGTCTATATAGACTTCAATACTTTTGCCCAGTTGCGGTTCAAACATCCTTGTCATCATCCTTTGGTAAGTAGATCTTGCGTTTTTGAAACCAAAGGGCATCACCTTGTAATGGTAGTCACCAATAGGGGTGACAAATGCAATCTTCTCCTGATCGTCCAGGGCTAGCAGTATTTGATGGTAACCTTGGAAGGCATCTAGGAAACTCATCCGCGGATGGCCGACTGTGGCATCTACCAACTGATCAATTTTCGGCATAGGGAATGGGTCCTTAGGACAGGCCTTATTCAAGTCAGTGAAGTCTACACACACTCGCTATTTCCCATTCTTCTTCTTCACCACCACAGTGTTTGCTAGCCATTCAGGATAAAAAACATCTTTAATAGCTCCAGCTTGTTTGAGCTTTGTTATTTCTTCTCTTACTGCATCAACATGTGAAAGTTCAATATGGGTATGAAACACCCTTGAACGTTTAGACCCCAAAATATAAAAATACTAATTCAAGCTTTATATCAAATAATTAATGTGCGGAACATGATAATAAGCCAATAACAGAATTGATAGACAATCTAAGCCAAATATAAACACATCCACAACAGTAAATATAAGGCAAAGATAAAGGGAAGAACGATGCAAACACACGGACAACACACGATGTGTTATCAAAGAGGAAACTGAAGTCCTCGGCGTAAAACCTCTCCACCGCCCTCCAAGCGGTGATAAAATCCACTAAAGAATGTAGTTGGGATACAAGAACAGTAGAAGACCCTCCAAGCCTAATCTACCCAGGTACTTAAGCCCTCTAAGCTTCTTGCTCCAACGAGGTTACGTCGAACCTATTTCTTCTTTAGCTTCTTGGATTCCGCTACTTGACCATAGCATCAACCAATGTATATTAGTTCCTTCCAAATTGCTTCCCTCAGCACCAAATAAACCTTCTCACAGACGTGGGTGTGGTGAGATAAGGATTTGATAAAAGACCTCTCAAGGGTATGACAATGGAGAGGAAGAGAGTAAAGGAATTTGTAGAGTTTCTTAGATGAAGATTGGGGATAAGGCAATCTTGTTTTTTTCTAGGGTTTTCTCTTACAAAATTCCCTCTAGAAGCTCTCACATTTAGTGGGTATAAGGGTCTATATATAATGACGTGATATGAGAATACGAATAGATACATTTTTGCCAAACAGGGTAAATTGGCGGCTTGGTCTCACGGCTTGTCCAAGTCGCGAAATCAAGTCACGACGTAACGGCCTAGGCAGCCTGAGACTTTTTTCCTGTAGTGTGACAGCTGGCACGACCCTTCAGCTTCCCTGCGTGCATCTCACGTGCCTGAAGTTGGCGACTTGCAGCCACGAGCCACCCACGAGTCCTAGCCGCGAGCCACCCGCGAAGCTCTGCTTCTTTGCACATACTTGAGCTTTTCTTCACAACTTCTCACACACTACCCTTACAATAATCCCACCTAAATACAGGGTTACTAAGTGCTTAAATTACAAGCAAATTGGCACGGAATAAAGCCAACACGATGGTTGATAATTTTCAACCTTACAATCTCTCCCTTTGGCTATTCCGTGACAAAACCCTAAAACAAACTCTAGACTTAATACATGAGTTGGGAACAGTTGGAAAACTCACTCACACCTAACTCTAGAATCTGCGAAGCTTTAGAACCATAAGAACAAGTAACTCCTAAAACACAACAACACAATAAGTTCATTGTATACAGAAACTTGTAATGCATATGGAGCAAGCACAATGCAATCATGAATAATGGAATAAAGCAATAAACCATGGCAAGACCAAAACAGGTAATCACTATAGCCAAGTGATCACAATGCTCATTCACACTTGAAATGAACATCCAGACATTCAAGACAATAAACACAAGGTAAAGTGCTTGAATGACCAACACTCAACCAATGCACAATACATGAAGTATGTGCATCTAGAAACAATCCTACAATGGGCACAAGAGTGACAGTACTTAGAAGAAAATGCAAGACATTTAGTTGAAAGTACTGATTTAACAAAGCACAAAGGCTGCATAAATCATGGCACAAACCACAAAGGCCTACAGATTGTGCATAAACAAACCCTTAAAACTTACATAAGCAACATAGGTACAAAACAACAACATAAAGTGCTGAAACTGAATAACATCATATTATATATGCTGAAATAAACAACTACAAAAAAACATCAATATATAATAATTAAACCAAACTTAAACCACAGTGCATCAACCCTATAACAACAGTAGTTATCCAAGCATAGTATCAAAATTATAAGCACAAACACCATAAACACATTGTATGTATAATAGTGAGACTCCCCCTCAAAATAAGCACTCCCCCTCAGAAACTACCCTCAAAAGTTCTCCCCCTTTTTGACCGGAATGGCCAAAGGGTCACAGCCTCTAGTCAGTGGAGAAGCTGTCAATCTTAGCTAAAAGCACATCAATCTGATCCTGCATTACTATCATCCTTTCAGTCTATTAACTTTGAACTTCTCTGAGTCCATCAAGTCTTTCCATGATGATTTGAAATGCATCGGGAGGAGGTGCTGCTGATGAAATTGAGGCTCTACTTCTCTTTCTTCTGCTCCTGGGTGTGACTAATTGTTCTGCATCTTCTGCTTCAGTCTCCATTGGATCCCCTTGCTCTTCATCACCCGGAAGACGACTTTGTATCCTTGTGATGGTGAATTTGTTTATTGCTGACAATGGAGTCAGGGGACTGATATCTTGAGGAATTCTAACACCCTTCTTTCTAAAGATCCTCATGAGGAGACTAGGAAAGACCAACTTTGCCCTGGCAGTAGTTTTAGTCTCATCCAAGATGGTGTCATAAATGTGTGGGTTGATGTCAATGATGACTTTCTCCTTGAGCTCCATGAGAAATATAGCTCTAGAATTAATAAGAGTAGTCATCTTTCTTATGGGATACAAATTGAACATCATGATGGTGGTTAAACATCTCATGTCTGCAGGAAAGGAATTAGTGTTGAGACATTTCCCTTCCTTAGTACCACCAATCCGAGCCTGGACCGTATCTAGGGACATCATCCTATCTTTGTAGCTGATGAATTCATACTCCTCTAGACCCTCAAGACCAAGGACGTCATCAATGTCATGTGCGTCTAAGGTGAATTCATGTCCTCTGACCAAGCAGTTCATCTCTTCATCCTTTATGATTACATTTGCATAGAACTCCCTTATCAAGGGATCATAGACTGCAGGTAGATCACTCAACAACTTCTTCCATCCTCTTCCCTCAAAGCACCCTGGAATGAAAGTGTCCTTCAAATCATGTAAATCAACAAATCTCTCCTGGATAATGGTACCCTTCATAAACAAGTCTCTGTATCTCTCAAAGTGCTTAACAGACCTAAATAGATTAGGGTCCATCTTCATTCTTTTGTCAGCTTTCTTAGCAGTTGTCTTCTTTTTGGAAGGAAGTTCAGCCATCTGTAAACAAGCAGAAAAGGCTACAAACAAGACATAGCACAAAATGGGGAAATGCACACACATTAGTAACAAGTTAGTTACACAGTAATAAACAGTGTGACCAGACATAAACACAGAAAAAGCACAGTTAATAACCAAACATTGGATATAACAGGTTAGCCAAGGTTAAACTGGAAAATGCAGACAAAATCAGATAAATTTGTTCAAAAACAATAAGTCAAGACCCATTTGGTATGAACAGTGCAAAAACAATGTAGCAACACCTACACGATAAGTTGACATAAGAGGAAAAAAATGGTAGCCATAAGCACCAAAACCACAACCAAACATATAAATTTAGAACCACAGTAAAAAAAATGCAGAAAACCCCACATTCATATGCCCAACAACAAAATCACAAATATCAAGGCTCAGGCTCAGGTTAGTGACTAGATGTAGACAAAGATTCCAAAACAGTCAATGCAACAAGAGCAATTAGCATCACACACCCAAACTCAACAATATATGCAAACCTATGGTCGAGCCCCTCAAAATCACAACCCAACAACTCAACACACAGATTCAAGAGAACAATAATGAAATCATGATGAATAAATTGAAGACAAGAAAGCCCATACCTTTTTCTTGATGTTTGATGAAGACATGATGCAGAAAATGAGAGCTTTTTCAAAGAACTACAAAGTGTTGAGAAAGAAATTTTGAGGAGAAGATGAACAAACACTGAACTTCGAGGGAAAAACTGAAAATCAGTTTTTTAAAATTTGTCTTTAAAACGCAAAACACGTGTTTTTTACGACTGGATCAAGTCACCAGTAAGTCGCCAGGTTAAGCCGCGAAACACTGTGAAGAGAAGAAATTTGAGAAATTTCTCTAAGTGTTTTTCGCAACTGGAAGGTCTACCCGCGAGATAGTCGCGATATGAGCCGCGAAATTCTCTGAGTACTTCTCGCGACTGGACCTTCCACCCTCGAACCAGTCGCCACACTGACCTGTGAAAATAAGAAAAACTCAAATTTTGGAAAAATTTTCTGAGTCTTTTTTGCGATTAGAGCATTTACTCGCCAGTTAGCCGTGAAAGATCTCTGAGTGATCTCGCGACTAGGACATGCGACTGGGCCAACCCGCGACTTAGTCGCCAAAACAAGGCAACACTGTTTTTGAAATTTTTGACATTTTTGTAAAATCAAAGTACTTTCCAAAAACAAATCAAAACACTCAAAAAATTTTTTATGTTTGACCAACAAAGATTGAGCATGTGAAAACACATTTAATCAAGTACAATCACACAAATGAATATGACATTCATTGAATATAGACTTGTGTGTTATGTGTGGATATCAAAAATGAGATAGTCTTAGTCCAATGTGAAGCTTCAATGATTAATTCAATCAAGGCATACACAACTAGCACTAGATAATATGATCTATCTCAATTATAGAAACATGCATATATAACCTCCCACATGTACTTGATAACAATTCTTTGAAACTTTAAATTTGGCTCCAAATTTAACATATCATTTGCAATTTTTGAGCAGAGAAAATCTCAATGAGAGATAGATGCCTGAAATTTTTGATATTTCAATTAATGAGTTAGCCTTACGCTTTTTAGGGCATCATTCATACTTTTTATTTTAGTCGCTTTCCCTTTTTCCTAGCGAATACTAGTTTGTGCAACAGGCTTTTGCAGCTCTATATCTCTTTTCATTTGGAGATTTACATTTAGAGAGCTCTTTTAAGCATAAAAATAAAAAGTGGGAAGATATATAGGCATGAATCTATGCATGTCTCAAGATCAACAAAATCATTCACTAATCATTTATGACAAAGTTGAAGATCTATTTACAACAGTCACATAGATTTCAGAATTTCTTCCACAATGATATGAGTGCATGAGAGATAAGTTAAGCTCGTTAAATGCACAAAGCCATAAGTACAAAGGTACAAGGCAAAACATGCTTTGAGACAAAAACTCAACAAAGTGATCAAACTTTTTGGATTTTCTATTTTTTATGTGTTTTTGGATTTTTGACACAAAAAACAATAAAAGATTGATCAAAAAACATAACATAAAGAATAATGTAAAACATTTGAACCAAAAACAAACAAAAAAAAATCTAAAAACTAGCAATAAGCACACAACCAAGCATATACACAAACATGGGAAGTATTGATGCATGGACACATTGTAATGCTTATGCATAAGTACCTTTCGTCACCCACATGTCACGTGCATTTGGGGTGATATCCTTGACGGATCGAGTAAGAGAGTTAGGGCTGTCAAACCTTCGTGTGAAGCTTTCCAAGCAATTTGTGAACACACCGATCATCTTCATCACGTCCATCATTCCTAGATCACGTTTTTGGCTTCTTGGTTGCTCACCACCCCAAGTCCTCATATCATTTCTTCTTCCTCGTGACCGAGGAGCACCTGTATTGTTGTCTGCTCTCAGCTTTTGATAGTTGGGTCTGGTATGTCCTTGCAATCCGCAGTAATAACAAACATACTCCGTTCTAGGACCCTGCTGCTGTCTTGGGAGTGATCTTCCTCTAGCTCCATATCTGGATTCTGATTGATTACTGGACTTATGTAATACCCGTTGATCAGCCACATTCTTCTTCTTCTCAGCTTTGATTTTCTCAGGACTGGACCTATCCACAGTCGTCTCCTTAGCCTTTACAAACTTTACTTCTTTGGTGACATTTGCTGATGAGCTACTTCCTCCGGCATATCCCAATCCGGATTTGTCTAAGGCATGTTTTTGAGATGAAATAACATCATCTAACTTCCTAGAGGAGACCCTATCTATCTTGGCATGAGCTTCCACTACCTCTTGCTCAAGGAATCTCACTTTTGTGTAAGCTTCTGACAGCTCACCATTAAGTGCTTCAATCTCACATTTTGCCTCCTTGTATCGTGCCAAGAGACTTTTGTAATCTTCCTCAGCCCTCTTCATCTTCTTAATGGCTGCATTAGCCACCTTAGCATATTCACTGGTCTTCTCAAGGAGTGAGTTGTAAGTCTCTTGCAATCCCACTACTTCTCCAACTTCCTCATCTTCAGACTCCTCGACTATTCCAATAGACTCCAAATCAGAATGCTCACCAAGCTCCTTCACAAGAATATCCAAATCCTTTGAGGTCTCCACATGAGCAATGGTCATGAACACGGAGTAATTTCCTTCTCCATCACAGCTCTCTTCCGAGTCAGAGTTTGATGAATTCGAGTCACTCAGAGTAGTGGCATAGACCTTTCCTTTGGATTTCAAATAGTTGAGACATTCCTTTTTGAAGTGTCCGTGTCCATTACACTCAAAGCAAGTGATTTCTTGAGATGATTGGGAATCTCTATCATCCTTCCTTCGGAATTCTTTCTTCTCCCTCCTGGAACTCTGAAATTTTCCTTTGTCACCAAATTTTCCACCGTTCTTGAATTTCAAGAATTTTCGGAAGTTTTTTACAAGATACGCTACATCTTTATCTACTCCATCTTCTTCAGAAGGATTATCCATTCTTTCGGTGATGGTTTTAAGAGCAAGCGATTTACTCGTCTTGTGGGAAAGTAGTCCAAGCTCATACGTTTGAAGTGACCCAATGAGCTCTTGGATATTAATTTCATCCAAATCCTTGCTTTCCTCTATGGCTGTAACTTTTGCCCGAAAGCTCTCCGGTAATGACCTCAAAATTTTTCTTACCACCTTATTATCCTCAATCTTTTCCCCAAGATTGAATTTAGCAATTACAATTTCATTGAGCTTCCTATAGAATGAATCAAATGGTTCATCATCCCCCATCTTGAGCTCTTCGAATTTGGTGGTAGGCATCTGAAACTTGTGTCCTTAACTTTCTTTGTACCCTCATATGTCGACTCCAAAATCTCCCAAGCTTCCTTGGCTACCGTCATATGAGAGATCCTGTGGAATTCATTAGGAGACACACCACAAAAAATAGCATTTAACACTTTACTATTAGCATTGGCTACTGCGAGAGCTACCTTATCCTAAGTGGACCTAGGATCCGTCAACTTGGTCTAACCAATCTCAACGGCATCCCAAACAGCATCATCTATAGAGCATAGAAATGCTCTCATTCGGACTTTCCAAAATGCATAATTATTACCATCAAAAAATGATGGAACAGTGAGAAATTGAGACCTATCTATCTCAACAAGGGGTCAAGGATCACACTTAGGTATTAAAACCACAACAAGTGTACCCGCTCTGATACCAATTGAAAATTCAATGTGGGTATGAAACACTCTTGAACGTTTAGACCCCAAAATATAAAAATACCAATTTAAGCTTTATTTCAAACAATTAATGTGTGGAACATGATAATAAGCCAATAACAGAATTGATAGAAAATCTAAGCCAAATATTAACACATCCACAACAGTAAATATAAGGCAAAGATAAAGGAAAGAATGATGCAAACACACGGACAACACACGATGTGTTATCGAAGAGGAAACCGAAGTCCTCGACGTAAAACCTCTCCGCCACCCTCCAAGCAGTGATAAAATCTACTAAAGAATGTAGTTGGGATACATGAACAGCAGAAGACCCTTCAAGCCTAATCTACCCAGGTACCTAAGCCCTCCAAGCTTCTTGCTCCAACGAGGATACGCCGAACCTATTTCTTCTTTAGCTTCCCGGATTCTGCTACTTGACCATAGCATCAACCAATGTATATTGGTTCCTTCCAAAATGCTTCCCTCAGTACCAAATAAACCTTCTCACAAACGTGGGTGTGGTGAGATAAGAATTTGGTAAAAGACCTCTCAAGGGTATGACAATGGAGAAGACGAGAGTAGAGGAATTTGTAGAGTTTCTTAGATGAAGATTAGGGATGAGGCAATCTTGTTTTTCTCTAGGGTTTTCTCTCACAAAATTCTCTCTGGAAGCTCTCACATTTAGTGGGTATAAGGGTCTATATATAGTGAAGTGATATGAGAATACGAAGAGACACATTTTTGCCAAAGAGGGTAAATTGGCGGCTTGGTCTTACGGCTTGTCCAAGTCGCGAAATCAAGTCGTGACGTAACGGCCTGGCTAGCCTGGGACTTTTGTCCTGTAGTGCGACAGCTAACGCGACCCTTCAACTTCCCTGCGTACATCTCACGTGCCTGAAGTTGGTGACTTATAGCCATGAGCCACCCGCGAGTCCTAGCCGCGAAGCTCTGCTTCTTTGCATATACTTAAGCTTTTCTTCACAACTTCTCACACACTACCCTTACAATAATCCCACCTAAATACAAGGTTACTAAGTACTTAAATTACAAGCAAATTGGCACGAAATAAAGCTAACACGATAGTTAATAATTTTCAACCTTACAGCATGCTCCTTAAATGGGCTCCGAAGAGGTTGCTTCTTAAGGGTGATCAATGGGTTGACCTTCTGGTGGCAAATGAATTCTGGATCCACCCCTAGGGTTTCGTAGGCGTTCCAGGCAAATACATCAAGGTTTCTTTTAAGAAAATGTACTAGCTCCTCCCTCTCTGGTAAAGGCGTCTAAGATCCGACTTGAAAGAACCTTTCGAGATTGTCTCTAATTAGAACTGTTATTAAATCTTCACATCCAACGCCCTCATCTAGATCTTCGCCAGGCGATACCCGACATTTTAACTGCTATAAATCTCCCTCGGCCGTGGCTGAGGACTTAGTTTCAGGCTTGTGCTGGATGGCAGCCACCAAGCATTGTCTAGCCGAGGATTGATCTCCCCGAATTTCACATACTTGCCCTTTGGATGGATATTTAACTTTTTGATGCAAAGTAGAGGAAATAGCCCCTAGCGTATGTAGCCAAGGTCTGGCTACAATTGCCGTATAAGGAGAATACACATCTACAACAATGAAATCCACCTTCATTACTTCTGAGCTAGTCTGTACGGGTAACCGTATTTGGCCCTTCGGGGTGACGATTCTTCCCTCAAAGCTAACTAGGGGAGAGTTGTATGGTGTTAAGTCATCAAGTTTTAGGTTTAGGCCATTGTATAGGTCAGGGTACATTATCTCTATCGTCCTACCCTGGTCCACCATTACCCTCTTCACATCATATCCTCCAATTCTAAGGGTGACTACTAGAGCGTCATCATAAGGTTGGATGGTTCCAATCTTGTCTTCGTCCGAGAAGCCTAAAACCTGTTGAATATCCGTTCTAGTTCTCTTCGGATCTTGGCCAAAGTCCCCTGCCGGTAACTGGGCTACCGACATAACCTTGGATGGCCAGGATCCTGTTCTCCCTGGTGCGGCGAAGATGACGTTGATAATTCCCGAGGCTTTGAAGAATCACTTCTCTGGGGCTCAGAATTCATCTAACCTCCTCGGCCACTAAAGTGATGTAAGAGGTGTCTCAATTTACCTTCGCAGACCAGTTGGTCCAAATGATCCCACAGACTCCTGCAATCTTCTGTGGTATGCCCATGATCCTGGTGGTATTGACAGTAGAGATTATGGTTACGCCTTTCAGGGTTCCCAACCATCTTGTTCGGCTACTTGAAGAACGGTTCATTCTTAACTTTTTTCAAAACCTGGTGCACTAGCTCTTTAAATACAGTGTTAACTGCTTGAAGGTTTGTTGATCCTGACTGCCCAGCAAAATCTCTCTCTGGTTTGTTGTTATTGTAACGGTCCGACCTGAAATCCCTCCTCTCTTGGGGGATAACCTTATCCTTTCCTTTCCCTTGCTGTTGATCTTCTTCTACTCTTTTATATTTTTCGATGCAATGCATGAGTTGACGCATGTTAGTTACTGGTTTGCCAATTAAGGACTTCCTCAAACGATGGTCAGTGGGGAGGCCAAGCTTAAACGTGCTAAGGGCCATGCCATCAAAATTACGCTCCATATCATTAAGCATCTCCCAGTACCTATCTGAATATGTTTTCAAGGTCTCACACTCTTGCATGCTCAAGGATAAAAGCGAAGACAAGGGTCTGGCCACTCTTTTGCATGTGACAAAACGGGAACTAAATGCTTAAGTAAGCTCTCTGAAGGAGTCGATGGAGTCTGCTTCTAGACTGTCAAACCATCTCATTGCAACCAGTCTAAGACTGGAGGGGAAAACTTTGCACATTAGAGCCTCATCTCTGGAATAGACAGCCATCCTCTGATTAAAGTGACTCACATGCTCCACAGGATCTGTTTTACCATTATAAATGGTGAAGGTTGGCTGGTTAAAATACTGAGGAAGTTTCGCTCCTTCAATCCTGTGTGTGAAAGATGACCTAGAGATTTGATTTAAGGCTTTGCTCATAGCATCGTTCCCTACACCTCCACGTGATGGGTTTCGAGGTTGCCTTTTGCGACGGTGCTCCTCTTCATAGGAAAAGGATTCACTGATTGGTGTCCGAGATCTCCGCTCGTAAGTGACATCTTGCTCGTCATCCGAATCCTCATCAGAATGCAAAGAAATCCGTTTTCTCTTTGCATGGCACAATTCCCTCTTTAGCCTCTCAATTTCCAGTTGCATGTTGTTGTTCTTCTCTACATGAGGCACGTGACTTCCTCCAAATGGTTGGCTTCGCTCAAGGTGCGTAGTATGCACACGGCCTTCACGATCTTGTTTCTGCTCCAAATTAAGAAAAGGGTCTATATGTTGGGACGCCCTAGATTCTGTTGGTTGTTGCCCTGATTCAGCCATTATCAACTGTTGCTTCCACTTTCGCTCAAGCTCTCCCCATAGACGGCGCCAATTGTAGGGTATATTTTAGTGGCCCAAGCTCAAAAGGTTTGGATTATGAGCCCAATGAACCTAGAACAATGACTTTGTAGAGAATGGGTAAAAGAGCTAGGTTGATTGTGGACTAAGTAATAGTTAACTACGGTGCTAAGAAGAAACTGATAAAAAACACACTTCAAAGTCTTTTAATTTAATGTCTGAAGAGGAATATTATTCAATGAAAAATTAATACAACTCTCAAAAAGTCCCTTCTTCTCTAGAAGCTTTTTCTTTATATAGTATCCTCTTTCATCATCTTCACCGTCCACTTATTCTTCATCTAAGTGTCCATTTGAATATATATCATGTCAGATTTCGTCCTCATCTTTCTGTGAGTGGTGGTAGCTGGATTGACACTGTTCAGGGGTCTTCTCCACATTAATGCAGCTAGAAAAGCAAATGCAGTGCATTTAATGTGGTGGTGGCAGCTTTTCCTTTTAGATATTTCTCCATTATTCTTATCTCCAGGCATGTCCAAAGCTTATCCAGATTTCTGAAGTCATTAGTAAGATCATTCGAACCCCCTAGATATTTGCTTGACCAAGAATCTTTACATCCGAGGAGAATGATCTCTTCGGAACGTTGGTGCTCTCTTTGGACGGATCTTCTTCACTCCCAGGTTTCTTTCTTTCATGCGGAATGCTCCTCAACAATTTTCGCCTCTTCGGACACATAGTAACCTTCACATAGGGCTTTGGGCTCAATAAATAAGCTTAAGTTTCTACCCCCACATATATAAAATATTAAGTAGTGGTTTTATTCTTAAGACAAAGGAGCGTAGTTAGAGACCACTCAAAGTAAAGGGTTTTCTTGGCTTATTTGCAAGTTATCTAACTTGAGGTACATGAGGTACGAATGCAAATGGTTTTATTTTCTTTTTAGAATAAGGAATAAGGAGTAAGAAAAAGTACCTAATCATATCTAATTGATTTAATTATATTATGGATTCATTTGACATTAATAATTATAAGTTTGATACACACAAAAAATCATAAGAAACAAAATACATTTACTTCAAGAAAATTATAGCATTTGAACCCATAAGTGTTAGGGAGATAAACAGCTTGGGGAGCTTTCTTAAGTAATTAATATAACATATAGAGACACACTTAAACCCAAAAGGCCTAAACCCAATGGGTATGTGCTCAATTATGTTATATTAACCACTCATTCTTCTTATCTTTTATTCAATGTGGGACTTCACTCATACGTGTAACCCAACAATCTCCCCCTCACGTGTGAGTCTCTGCCACTCTGTGGGCTTCAAGACTTCTCTGTGGGCCATGAATAAGTCTTACTCGCTCCCCCTTGCTTAATGGACTTTTCACTTCATCAGCGCGTCATCCATGGGTCTCTCGTACGTCATCCATGGGAACCACATGTCAACCCTGCACGCACATCCATGGGAACCCCGTACATTCATGTCCATGGGAACCTCGCACCATACCATTATTTAGCACCACGTGAGTCTCTGCCTCTCTGTAAGCTTTGAACAAGTCTTACTCACTCCCCCTTGACTAATGGGCTTTTTCACTTCATCAATGCCTCATCCATGAGTCCCTCGTACGCCATCCATGGGAACCACGTGTCAACCCTGCACGCACATCCATGGGAACTCCGCACGTCCATGTCCATGGGAATCTCGCATCACACCATTATTTAGCACCATTAGCAATATTCCAGGATCTTTGTGTGTGGGCCATTTTAGGCTTTCTCTGTCCCTGCTGGGTAGGGACCATGAACACTTCACCACCTTTGCCGCACACCACCATAGGCTCTGATACCATTTGTTAGGGAGATAAACAGCTTGGGAAGCTTTCTTAAGTAATTAATATAACATATAGAGACACACTTAAACCCAAAAGGCCTAAGCCCAATGGGTATGTGCTCAATTATGTTATATTAATCACTCATTCTTCTTATCTTTTATTCAGTGTGAGACTTCACTCACACGTGTAACCCAACAATAAGAAGGTTTCTTAGAATCCTCCTTAAAGAAAGGAGAAAATTCTAAAAAAAATTTACTTAACAAATTCTAAATTGCCTAAGAAGAGAAATTATAGAGTCCTCTGGTAGACCACGTCACTTGTCCACCATTCCACTAAAAAACTTCCACTTATTTAAAATTGCTGAGTCGGTAATTAATTTCTATTTTAAAAAAATTTCTAACTAACAATTTTAAACAAGTAGCAGTTTTTTAGTGGAATGGTAAACCACATCACTTGTATTAGGACATATGTGTTTTCACTTGTTAAGAACATATGTCATTTGTTTATGTAAATTGGCTAATCCTTTGATAAAACACACTCTACTTGTAATTGGGTAGTTCTAGGTGTTTTTAATACTTCAAAAAATAAGGTTTCAAGATCAAGTGTTGAAGTCATCAATCTGTCCAAGAAAAAAAAGTTGAAGTGAAAATTCGTTAAAACTCAACACCTGCTTGATAGCTCCTCGACACCTTGCTATCTGTCGAGATTTATAAAATCAGATTTTCTGATCTGATTTCTTGGGATCCGTGAATATGTCTTTGGGCATTCTTTTCTCCTAACCCTAGATATATAAAAGAATTATTTTAAGAGCCGTTAAATTGTACACAAGTTGCAAAAGCATTAAGCAAACTCTATTCAAGCAAATTGTGATCAAAGACGAAGTTCTTAACCTAGTTCATATCTTCTGAAAAAGTTGTTGTGTATTTGTACCAAAGGGTTTTGTGACCAAGCATCTTCTTGATCTTCACCTGTAGGATGAACTGAAAAACTTTGCAGTCAACCTCTCCTTCAAAGTTGGTGTCGAAGTCGCGTACTGGGATCTGTGTATTGGTTAGTTACGTACTTGGGAGCCGTGCATCAAAGGTGAGAACTGTCACTATAGAACAAGTCCAATTGGGTATTGGGGGTAAGGGTTTGACTGTAGGTTGATAAGGTACTTGGGATTCTCTTACTTGTAACCGCTTGTTGTGATAATAGTGGAGTTTCAAGAGTGGTAACCTGAAAATCATCCAATGGGGTTTTTGTTAGGGTTTGTGCCCTAAAATCCAATTTATTGGCATGTTATGAATAATTAAGTTGCTTAATTATATGAGACTATTTATGAACTAGTGGGACATTATCTTAGTCCATGAGATGCATAGTATGTGATTTATGTGAAAAGTCACAGAAAGATATGAATCACAAGTTCTTTGTAAACTCAGAATTTTAGTTCGTAGTCGGTGATGAAATTGGGCATTTCATCTGCGAAGAATATAACATATCAACTAAGATGATTTGTCTTGATCATGGAAGTGGAGACTTCTAGTTGGTATGTTAATATGTTTTAAGAGTTAAGACATATTGAACTGGACCGCTGTGAGATTTATTATTCTCCTAAAGACTGTCAATTGAATAATAAATCTCACGACTTCTATTTACATCAACTCTAAATCCTGAGAGAGTAATAGACCTGATCATGAGATGTAGGTTGCTTTGATATGTCAAGAGTGAGATCTATAAGTTATGGTCAAAACCTCATTATGTTGGGCAGCCGCATTTAGTGTTGATGGAACATATATTCTCAAGATGGAATTCATAATCTCTTAACGGAGATATAAAATATTCCCTTGAGATAAGTTTAATGGGTTTGGTTATTTAAAGTGTTGGACCCAACCACTTTAGTAAGAAGTTACTAAAGTATATATTTATGGAATTGGATTTTATAAATATATGATGAATAATATAAAGGATTAAACCGGGTACTTAAGGATTAAGATGTAGTAATCTTTAAAGTGACAGTCTATATTTATGACTTTGTATTACTACGAATATTTTAATGAAGGGGTTGTATGTGTAATATAGTCTTGGGATATAATTAATTAATAAGGCCTAGAGTGCAATTATATTCTTATAGTGGTATTGAATATAATTAATGGTAACTTTGGACTTGTCAAGAGTTGACGGAAAAGCCCAAGGCCTATTGGAGCTAGTGTCTTATTGGTCCCTTTGGTCCCATCTCAAGCCACAAACTAAAGCCCAATTGGGTAGGTCCAAAAGGCTAATCCAATTAGAAATCAGTCATTATTTAATAAGTGTTATTAAATAAAGAAACTATGAGAATGCTTTTAACGTACGTAAGATGAAAAGAAAAAGAAATCAGTTTTTCTTCACAAGGAGAAGAAGAAGGATTTTTCTTTGAGAGTTTATGTACAAAAGGACTAATTGAGAGACCACACATCTTGGGCACCATGTGGAATTGAGATGAAGATTAAAGGTATTCTCAAGTTTGGTTTTGAAATTCACTGCACCAAGGTACGCTTTCTATTCTTTATTCTAGAATTCATGGTTACATGTTTATCTTTCATGATTTGAAGTAGATCCGTTGTTATTTGTTGCTTCCGCTACATGTGTTTTTGTATGAGATACAAAAACCAGATTTTAACCAACAAATGGTATCAGAGCGGTCTTCAATATCATGATTGTATAGCATGTGATTGGATTTTAGAATTAAAGAAAAAAAACGTTTTCTTTCTGATTTAATTTTCTGTAGTAAAAGTTTCTGCATAATTTTGTTTTAAAACTATTATTCATTAAAACCAGATGCCGTGTGTTTCTAATCTTTGTATTGAAGTGGAACACGCTGGTTAAGAATTGCGATGTCTCTTATCAATGTAGATCGTCAAGATGAGAATATAGTTATTAGAAACAATATACAAACCTGACACAGTTGGTTTCGTGTTTCATTACACTTTATGCATATTTAGAATAGCAGTTTGACTTTTTTGTCTCTATATTATATTAATATTGTTTCAGTGAATTCGTTTGCATGATGATGCTCAACGTTGTTTCATTGATATTGTTTATTAATATATATATATATATATATATATATGGATTCATGTGAGTATATGAGTCTATGTTATAGATTTTCACACGATGTTTTCTTAGTTATGGTGCCATGATTATAGTTATTGAATGTAAGTGGAATAACTGTCATGTGCGTAAGTTTCTTTAATGCACCGCTTGGATAAAGAATATATGTATAGATTCATATCTGGGTTGTGAAATCAGTTTATGATTACATATATTAATATAGGCGTGATGTTATTTTGGAGATTAAGTTTTTATGTTTTAGGGTTCTTCACTTTGATATTGAAAACCCTAATGTTTGATCTGAAAATCTTCGTTGATAAAATCAAAATAGTGTTTTTGGAAGAGAACAATGAAGATGTCAAAAATGATTAGTTGTTTGTTCAAGAAAAACCCTAGAAAATTGCCTTAGAAAATTTCTGGAAATTCGAGTTTCACGAGTTTCGATCGATCGAAAATCACTTTCGATCGATCGAGTGAAACAGTGATCAGACTTTTTAAGTAGATTGATTTTCGATTGATAGTCGATCGATCGAATTTGTTTTTCGATCGATCGAGAGACAATCAAGTATAGATCGAACAAGTCAGGAGGTCAAGTTCGAATTTTTTAATTTTTTCGATCAATCGAGAGGCACATTCGATCGATCGAAAGAAAGAAAATCATAATTTTTTCTAAGTGTTTTCAAGTTTTTTAAGAGCAAGGTTATGTGTGATTAGATTACACATGGTTCTAACTAATAGACCTAATGAGATCAAAGATGTTAGTTAAATAGAACTCTTAGTACTAAATCATTTAATGATTGAAAGTCCTTAATTTATTTTAATTAGAGGTTTTTAATGAGATTAAAATTCTAATTAAAGTTATATAGTTTCTAATGAGATTAGAATACTTTATCTAGTAAATTAAGGATAGAGTTCTATATAACTAATTTTTGATTCATTAGTGTTTAAGGAATCCTAAATAGTTTAGGACTTCTATTTTAGTTAGTGATTCTAATAAGATTAGAGTCTTTATCAAGTGCAAGGTTATTAGTTGTGATGGGATCACAATTATTTAAGAAAAACCCAAATAACGAGTGGGAGTGCTGAAATAGCCCTTTTGTTAAGTTTATTGTAATGTGAATAGATACCTTGTCTTAACTTCGAGTCTTGCATTCCATGCGGAGGGTATTTACTTCACGGATTACAAGGTTAAACTTTTTTTGTGATAGCGCGAATGTTCGTTACGCTATTGTGACGTGACATAGTTACATCACATTGGATTTAAACAATTAAACACATTTGATGTATAGGGTTAAAATTGTGATTAGATCACAATGATTTCAAGACAATCCACTTGTTTTAAAATTTCTAGTGGGAGAGAGATTCAAGGGTTGATTCTCACAGCCTCCATTGCTGGTTTATAGTAGTGTGATTATGCACCTTGCCTTGGCATATATGCCTTGCTCCCTTCGGAGGGTGTTTAATTCATGGTACTACAGATTAAACTTCTTAAAGATAGATGAAGTGTGTTTTTACATTGAGAACGACCACGCTTCCGTGGAGTTACTTGGTGACTCACATTGATTCTAAGCAATGGTGTACATTAGACTAAGTGTAATGTTAACCTTCCTTCGGAGCTATGTCATTATTACTTAGAGGCTAAAGGAAAAGCGGCAAATTATTTTTGTTTGGTAAGAGTTACCATGATAGCATTAATAATGAGAATAATTCTCGCCTGATCATAGTGATTGGTATGACCTCGCTTCCGAGGAATATTAATTGCGGGATTAGGTTGTCGTTGCACCTAGTATAGTATGGTTTTCGGGTTCCATATTTTATGGTTATGGATGCAAAATGATAATGTCCTGGTATTTAAGTTCATGGTCTCAAAGTAAAGTTGTCATAAATTTTGTCCTCTAGCTACTATTTTAGTTGAATCACATTAACTAAGAAATAATTTTGGACATGGTGCTTAAAGGAGCTGAAGTAAATATTCATGTTTTGATTCAGCATTGTCATAATTTCCTATACATGATGCATATATGGAAGATAGCTTATGATATGATCATAGTCTCCATTACAATGCTAATATGTTATATTGGCTTCTATCTCAATTGTGCTACTGCATGAGATGCAAGAGTTAGTGCTAGACTTAGACTTTATATTAAGTCTAAATGAGATGCTTGGTATAAATCATATTGAGTGCTAAGAAAAGCTTAAGAAGTTCCAATTCTGTATCATTTTATGAAAATATTTTATTTTAAAATGAATTGGAATTCTTGGATGTTGAGATTAAATGTTAATCTCATTTGGATATAATCCACAAGTCCTTGTTAGAATCATTTGATCAATTCAAATTGTTTTGAAAATAAATTCTTTTCATATTATCTGAATTGATTAGTGAATTCTATGTAACGGAAGACATCTTAAAGGCTAAGCTAGGATCGATATGATTTGATTCAAATTCTTAGCCTAAACCGAAAGGTAAGGGTGATAAGAAGAGGAATTATAATACCAAACACTTGGACAAGTTAGTTGCCCTAGTAATTGCCAAAAGGAAATTAGTCTCAAAAGCATGACCAAAAGGAAATTGTTTCTGTTTTGGTAAAGCTAAGCATTGTCCATGATTATTTTCTAGATGGAAATTTATAGTTTTACTTTTTAAAGAGAAAGTTTCCATCCTTTGGTTTTGTATGTTTTGGCACTTATGTCTAGATCTTATTAATCTAAATGGTATTCAAGATTGGTGAAAGATGGGCTTTTAGAACCATTATTTTGTTATATTCACAATCTATGAATTCAATTTAGAGGATAATATGATCTAGGGTTCCTTTTTGTAAAGGAATAAAGTTCCAATGACTTCTTTAAGTTAGTGCATACATAAAGGAGGAATAGGGCTCTTTCAAAGTAAAGGTAGATTGTTCTAGAAGAAAAATGTCAAAATTTGTTATAGGACAACTATAAAGTACATTTGGAAATGAGATGGTTGTATTAGATACACCACAATACATTATTCTAGATATATAGCCAATACACGAGTACAATATCGTAGTGGGAGGATTACTAAATAAATTCATAGTTTTGGGATAAACTTTTGAAGTCATTCCACAAAGATATGAATTTGATCCTCGGTCCTACGTAAAGACAATAAATGATATGAATATGGATTACTGATTCAAGGTTATGTGAATAGAATTAGATTCTATTTAAAGTCTAGAACTTGTAGAGGCGCTTAATTGCATTAAGCCTATTGTTTTCAAATTGGTCTACAAGTAAATGAGATTGATAGATCTGAAGGTGCAAACCTTCAAAGTCAAGACTAGTGATGAAAAGATTTATTCAAAAGAAATGATTCGACTATGAAAAGATTTTTTCACCAATAGTCAAGTTTGACTCTATCTAGATTCTCCCATCCATTATATTTCATTTGGATGAAGTATGGTAATGGATATCAAGAAAGCTTCTTTTAGTAGCAATTTTGAGGAAGACATCTATATGATGTAACTAGACTTATTCATAGCAAAGAACCAGTAGTGTTTAGTATGCTAGTTGTTTAAAGTCCATTTATGAACTAAAGCAAGCATCTAAATCATAAAATATCATCTTTGATCAAGAAATCAAATTGTTTGATTTTGATCAAGTATTAAAAGGTCTTATGTGTGTAAAGGCTATATAGAATAATAAATTTCTTAATGTATGTTGATGACATTCTAATCATTTAGAATGATGTAGAGTTATTGTCATCAATAGAGTTTTGGTTGTCTAGTCCAGTTTGATATAAAGTACTTAGGAAAGACTAGTCACATCCTAAGAATTAAACTTCATTATAATTCAGAAATTAAGATGTTGGGTCTATCTTAAACTGCTTAAATAGATTAGATTCTAGTCAAGTATAACATGAAATACTTTGAGAAAGGATTCTTTTCTTTTAAGTTTAAAGTTCTTTTATAAAGGACTATGGTCCTAAGACATATAAAAGGAAGAGCATATAAGACGGTTCCTTATATCAAATCGATAGGAAGTCTTTATTCTATGCTAAATACTAGGCTAAATGTCTATTTTGCGGTGGGCATAGTAAGCAAATATCAAGTGAATCAAAGGTCACTTATTTTAGTGGGAGTAAAGCATATACTCAAATATCTTAGGAGAATGAGGGATTATATGCTTTTCCACAAAAGTGAGGTTTTGATAGTTACTGGACGTACAAATACTGACTCATAGTTTGATTGTGATTCATGAAGTTGGAATTCAAGATATGTATTCATACTAGGTGGTGAAGATACACATCAAACGTAAGTATCATCTCATTAGAGAAGATATGAGTACGTGAAAAGTAGTAGTAGAAAAGATAATTTATGCAATAAATCTGGCTGAAACTTATTTCCAAGCCTTGCCTTAGAGTGACTGTGAATTACTCTATAGGGAGATAAGTGTTGGATATGTGGTAAATTGTCTTTGAGGGCAAGTGGGAGATTGTTAGGGTTTGTGCCCTAAAATCCAATTTATTGGCATGTTATGAATAATTAAGTTGCTTAATTATATGAGACTATTTATGAACTAGTGGGACATTATCTTAGTCCATGAGATGCATAGTATGTGATTTATGTGAAAAGTCACAGAAAGATATGAATCACAAGTTCTTTGTAAACTCAGAATTTTAGTTCGTAGTCGGTGATGAAATTGGGCATTTCATCTGCGAAGACTATAACATATCAACTAAGATGATTTGTCTTGATCATGGAAGTGGAGACTTCTAGTTGGTATGTTAATATGTTTTAAGAGTTAAGACATATTGAACTAGACCGCTGTAAGATTTATTATTCTCCTAAAGACTGTCAATTGAATAATAAATCTCACGACTTCTATTTACATCAACTCTAAATCCTGAGAGAGTAATGGATCTGATCATGAGATGTAGATTGCTTTGATATGTCAGGAGTGAGATCTATAAGTTATGGTCAAAACCTCATTATGTTGGGCAGCCGCATTTAGTGTTGATGGAACATATATTCTCAAGATGGAATTCATAATCTCTTAACGGAGATATAAAATATTCCCTGGAGATATAAAATATTCCCTTGAGATAAGTTTAATGGGTTTGGTTATTCAGAGCGTTGAGCCCAACCACTTTAGTAAGAAGTTACTAAAGTATATATTTATGGAATTGGATTTCATAAATATATGATGAATAACATAAAGGATTAAACCGGGTACTCGAGGATTAAGATGTAGTAATCTTCAAAGTGACAGTCTATATTTATGACTTTGTATTACTACGAATATTTTAATGAAGGGGTTGTATGTGTAATATAGTCTTGGGATATAATTAATTAATAAGGCCTAGAGTGCAATTATATTCTTATAGTGGTATTGAATATAATTAATGGTAACTTTGGACTTGTCAAGAGTTGACGGAAAAGCCCAAGGCCCATTGGAGCTAGTGTCTTATTGGTCCCTTTGGTCCCATCTCAAGCCATAAACTAAAGCCTAATTGGGTAGGTCCAAAAGGCTAACCTAATTAGAAATCAGTCATTATTTAATAAGTGTTATTAAATAAAGAAACTATGAGAATATTTTTAACGTACGTAAGATGAAAAGAAAAAGAAATCAGTTTTTCTTCACAAGGAGAAGAAGAAGGATTTTTCTTTGAGAGTTTATGTACAAAAGGACTGATTGAGAGACCACACATCTTGGGCACCATGTGGAATTGAGATGAAGATTAAAGGTATTCTCAAGTTTGGTTTTGAAATTCACTGCACCAAGGTACGCTTTCTATTCTTTATTCTAGAATTCATGGTTACATGTTTATCTTTCATGATTTGAAGTAGATCTGTTGTTATTTGTTGCTTCCGCTGCGTGTGTTTTTGTATGAGATACAAAAACCAGATTTTAACCAACAGTTTTTGCTGTCAGGTTTTTCCCCATTCGTAAAAAAATTACCGTGTCATTTAATTTCCACTGCATATTTAGTTTTTGGTGATTTGTTTGTGCTACCACGCGTTTGCATGATAAATTGATTAATTAATAACTTGGCTAATTAATTAATTAATTTCTATCACAATTGGTCAATTTAGTTTGTGGCCTATCAACTTGTCCACAATGTGGATCTTATAATTTCTCACCTAGGAGGCTACAACAACAATATAAATACTAAAGAAATCATTAGGAGGCTATGAGACCATTAAGAAACCCTAGAAAACTTTAATTCGTATTAAGAATGAAATTAGGCTAGAAAATAGGAAAAATCGCCAAAAAAAAGGGAAATCTTGGGAAAATTTAAAAAATCAACTCCTACATACTCAAGAAAATGTCCTAGAATAGACCACGTTTTGACTATTAAATTGAAAGTAATAACAAAAAGAAAAATGAGCAAAAATAGCCAAAATAACTAAACACAAGCCTAAATAAAGGAATTTGCCGAAAAGTGACAGGTCCTGCGGTAAAGTGATGATTTTTTTTAAGAGAGGGAGAGGTAAGTGAGTCTAAATCTTCTGTCCCATTTTTCCTTCTCCACTCTATACTTCACCAATAAATACTTGCCACATATTCACCTAATTAATTAAATACTACTATAAATTAATAACTGTAATATTAATAAGTCAATAATGATAGTATTTAATTAATTAGGTGAACACATGATAAGTATATTGATAGAGTATAAGGTGGAGTAAGAAAAATGAGACAGATGATTTGAACTCGAGGTAAAGTGATAGTTTTAACCCTCACTGAGATCCCCTTAAGATCACCAAATTTCCCATGATTTTACTATTTGCTCCAATAATTTATACTAGTACTTTTTTTATTTTTTAAAACTCGTGTGTTAATTAACTTCTAAGTGGCTCTCTATTCAAGAAAAGTTTATATTATCCATTTTACATCACTTCTCAAAATTCATTGCGCATCTTTCACGCCTAAATATCGTTCCCTCATATCATACCATAGCAAGAATATGTAAATTCTTCCGAATTATTATTCATGTGCGATACACAACTTAATCAAGCATCATAGATGCTACAAAGGACCTAAAAGTTGCTGTCGATATATTGAGAATTTTCTGACTGCTTTGATCGACCACTAAATCTTTTATTACAATGAATCTTTTAAACTCTTCATGGAGTTGCTGGTGGAAGGCGTTTGTCATCTCACAATGACTCAGCCTCTATAAACGTGTCAAATGACAACAAAGAAAAAACAATGGAAAATTTTAATTAAAAAAAAAAAAAAAAGAAGGGAAAATGCGTGCACCTGTTGTAGTCATAGCGTGTAAGATTTCAACATGGGCTTTTACAAGAAGAATAAGAATTTTCTAACAAGCGCACACCCAAAGATTTAACCTGATTTCGTTGCAAAGCCCTTTCATCTTCCAGTCAAATGGAAGATGGATTGAAAACCATGGTAGTAACAAGTGAACTATCTAATAATTTTCCTGTGACCAGAAGGCAGAAGCTCATGTGAAGACTCCGGAAAAAACACAATGTTCATTAATACTAAAGATGAGAAATCATCATTCGTCACTACTGAATCACATATACCTTCTGCAAATGATTTTTATATTTTTATTTTTGAAGGATTCAACAAATGATTTATTAAATCCTATCCTATCGTGTAAGGGTATGAAAAAAGATACATTAAACACATCAAAAAGATCAACAATAGTGGGCCATGTCCGGCCTTAAAATATACCTTTCTCGGCCTTTTGGCTAAGATCAAATGTCCGGCCTTAAAATAACAATTACATAGAAGATGCATTCCTCAGATAGATATTGATCCAGGCAAGTATACAAATATGTTGAACTGTAATATAGTCTCTTATTAGAAGTAACCAAAAATATCCATCTCCTAAAACAGTACTTTAAGCTACAATAATGGACTTCCTTTTACAACATCTAAACACCAATATTATAGCTGGATTGCTTGCCATATTCATCGTTTCCTACTTTATCAACAACAGGTTTGGTTCTGCTAAGAGGCAAAAAGCACCAGAAGCTGCTGGAGGATGGCCTCTAATTGGTCACTTGCACCTATTCACTGGATCCCAGCTCCCCCACATAAGTTTAGGAGCCTTAGCAGAAAAGTATGGACCAGTGTACACAATCCGAATTGGGGTTTATCCAGCTTTGGTGATTAGTAGTTGGGAATTAGCTAAGGAATGTTTCACTACCAATGATGTGGCCACATGTTCTCGTGCCAAATTCATTGGTGCTAATCACTTGACTTACAACTATGCAATGTTGGGGTTCAGCCCTTATGGTCCTTTTTGGCGTAACATGCGCAAGATAACAGCTTTGGAGCTACTCTCAAATCGCCGGCTTGAGTTACTCAAAGATGTTAGAGCCTCGGAGATGGAGACCTCTTTGAAAAAGCTGTACAAGGTCTGGACAGAGAAGAAGGATATCGGGTCAGGTTATGTTTCTCTAGAGATGAAGCAATGGTTTGGGGACTTGACACTCAACGTTGTTCTTAGAATGGTTGTTGGAAAGCGATTCATTGGTGCCATGGCTACAAGTGATGAGAAAGAAGCACCTAAGGCTCGTCAGTGTCAAAAGGCTTTTAGGGACTTCTTTCACTTGGTGGGTTTGTCTCTTGTGGGAGATGCTATTCCTTGGCTTGGATGGTTGGATTCATTATTAGGAGGGCATGAAAAGGCGATGAAGAAAACAGCGAAAGAGATGGACTTTTTGGTTACTGAGTGGTTGGAGGAACACAAGCAAAGGAGAGCTTCAGGTGAGGCTAAAGGGCATCAAGACTTCATGGATGTCATGCTTTCAATCCTAGAGGGTGTTGACCTTGCTGGCTTTGATGCTGATACCGTCAACAAAGCCACATGTTTGGTACGTATACCTAACTAATATAAAATGCTAATTGTATCCCAATCAATTGTTTATGAATGATTTTAGGGAGAGATCTAATCCCACATGACCACATCCCACGACATGTTGACCAATGATGGTTCTAAGAATATTTTTTAGGGTAGTCATTAAGAAACTTAAATTATACAAAATTTAATAAAAAGATAACTTCAATATATCGATGTCACAAAAAAAAAAAAAAAAAAAAGTAAAGTATTACAAGTTATTTCTACTAACAAAGAGTAAAAGAAAAAATTGACAGATAAGAAATAATGTGAGAATTGAGAATGTTGAGATGGGAGTAATAAAATAAGAGATTTAAAATAACAATGGAAAAGAGAAAGAAAAACTGATGATATTTGTTGTAACTACGAGCTAAGTCATTAAAGAAAGCAAAATTATTGCAACTGTAAAGCCAAAAATGGCATAATTGCCAACACCATCAAGGAAAACTCATGAACTAAAATATTATTCTTGAGTCCCTTTTTCAAAGAAAAATGAAATTAGAGACTATTTTTATGTAATAGGTTGAAAAAGTTACAAATTGGAATAATTATTTTTCTTTTTCTTTTTGAATAGGTTTTTTGTTGAATAATTTGTTTACTCATTTTTGTTTGGTCTAGTCTTTTTTTTTTCCCCCAGTTATTTTTGTTGTTATTTGTGTTTCTTCTTTTTGGGTTATTTAAGGGGGGGGGGGGGGTTGAAGGGGTTAAGGATTATGTTTGTGGGGGACAAAATTATTTTTTGAGTAATATTACATCTACAACATTTTCAAAACAAATCTTATGCAATAATTTGTGATTAGTGGGCTAAAAACTGATGTCAATATTCAACCAAAATTAGAATTAATAACTAGTTTCCGCTTATTACATAAGATTTATTGTGAAATTATTATAAAAATATTGTAAATGTAGCACCACTTTTATTTTTACTGAACCAAAATTCTTATAATTTTCAAGTCAATGTGGTCATTTTTATTAGGGTGGTCCAAATAGGTTAATTGTGTGTGTGTGTGTGTGTGTGTGTGTGTGAATTTGCAAGCGTATAATACATTTTTTGACAAGTCAAGATGGTCCTGTGACCCCCCAAAGTTACAAGTAGTGCTACCCCTAATGTTGATGTATGTGATTGTGAGTAGTAGATACTTATTGTCTACTTTATTTATATGGACCCATCACGTTTGATTGATTACCTCACTATCACACAAATCAGTAAATTATAAAATTTGATGTAAAAATGGGTATACCTGTAATATTGTTGATTATTTAGGAAGTTCTAATACTTTTTGGTTTCTTTATGATTTCTTTCGAATAAAAATATTTTCATTTTTCTAAATTTGGTTGTGGCTTGAAATGAGGAAACAAATTGTTTTTGTTGTTTTTGTTAAGAAAACAAATCCCCAAAAAAAAAAAAAGAGTAAAATTTCGAATGCCTGTCAACCTTTGGCCTTTGGCCTTTGGAGAGAGAGAGAGAGAGAGAGGAGGATGAAGTAAATAGAGAGAAATTATCATTTAAGATTTTTTTAATGGTGATGTGAAGTTTATTTGTGATGATCTGTCATGTTACTAATGCTCTAGTAAACATCTCCAATTTTTTATAGTATAGACAACGTTTTCAGCTGAATTGGGTTTGCTTTTTCCTTGATCATTGAAAATTGTGTTCCATTGATGTGTGTTTTTTACTATAATAGATACTGGAGAAGTGTGCAATTCGTTTTCCACATAAACAATTGAAGCCTTAGAGACTAGTGATTTAACAATACTAGCGAGGATAATGATGCGCACAAGCATGCTTAAACATCAGTAATCTTAATTATTTATATCAATTATGTTTAATCAAAATTAATTTAAAAAATACAAAAAAAATGATCTCAGCTAGGTAGATTTGTGTTACAAGAACCATTAATTTTGGTTATGAACAACTACTGTAAAAATAAATAAATAAATAAATAATTACACCATGCAGAATATGATAGCAGGAGGCAACGACACAACCATGGTTACCTTGACCTGGGCACTCTCACTATTATTGAACAATCGCCACACTTTGAAGAAAGCCCAAGAGGAGTTGGACATCAAAGTTGGTAAAGGAAGATTAGTGAATGAAGCAGATATCAATAACTTGTTCTACCTTAAAGCCATTATCAAGGAGGCACTTAGGCTATACCCACCTGGAGCACTTGCACCAAGAGAGTTCCATGAAGACTGCACCATTGGTGGCTACCATGTCACAAAAGGCACACGTCTAGTGGTCAATTTGTGGAAGATCCAGACAGACCCTAGTGTGTGGTCTGACCCATTAGAGTTCAAGCCAGAGAGATTTCTCACTACTCACAAAGATGTTGATGTGAGGGGTCAAAATTTTGAGCTCATACCCTTTGGTAGTGGTAGAAGAGCTTGCCCTGGGATATCTTTTGGCCTTCAAATGCTGCACTTGACTCTGGCTAGTCTCATACATGCATTTGAAATCTCAACCCCATCAAATGCACCGGTTGATATGACTGCCACCTTTGGATTAACAAACATCAAATCCACACCACTTGATGTGGTTGTGAAACCACGCTTGCCATCAAATCTTTTTGAATAAGTTTGCTTGTGGAATATACAATTCATATCAAGATCTTCGGAGTATTGCAATTTGGTTTGATGAAATGTTGTCTCGGTATTTTTCTAGCTACTTTCCCTTGCATAGTATTTGCTGGTTTGTAGAATATGCTCAGTTTGGCTTCTTTTTTTGGATAGAGATGCACAGTTTGCTTAATTATCCGTTGCGGTAAAGAGTAGAAATATATAGTAAGATTTCACTCTCACTCTTTAAGTGGCACAGATAATTTATCCATGAAACTTTAGCAATCAAAGAAATTAAAGCTTGCATTGTGTATACAATCTGATCAGACTCTTGGTCTAAGAGAGTGTTTGAAGAGTGGTGAAAAAATAAAAGGATGAACTACAAGTTTGGTCCTTAACTTTTTTTTTAAGCTATGTATTAATTTAATCCTTAACATTTCGAATACCTCAATTTAGTTTCAAATTTTTTAGCATTGTGTCAAAATGGTCTCTGCCATTAATTGATAGATAAAAAAGGTTGACGTGGCTAACAGTGATATTAAAATAATATTTTTTATGTTGAAATTGCCAAGTGTATTGCCACGTTACATTAAATAAAAAAAAAAAAAAAAAAGGGTGCTTCTAAAATATATACACACACGTAACATGAGGGACTAAACCTTGTATTGCCACTTGTCCTTGCTTCATTTAAAATAAAAGAGGTAGAAAGAATAGAAACAATATTTTAACCAAACGAACAACTCATTCTATGAGTTTATTTTAGCTTATTTTGAGGTTCTTTACTTCTATATCAAAAAATAATTGGCTAATTATAACTTAACCATTTGTGATTTGATCAAAATTTAAATTGTCTAACCATAATTTGAAATTTGACATTTTATCCGACTGAAGTTAACTCAGTTAGGATTTCATAACTCACTTCTGTTAAAAATGTGGTTATATATGTAATTTTGCTCCTATTTTATGTCTCTCTTTTCCCAAAACATAAAAAACATAAAAGAACAAGGTAAAACAAGATCAAAAAGCGAGGGTTTAGTAAAAATTAAGAACAGACGTTAGTCTCATTTTTAATATTTCCCTTTGCTTCTTGGTGGACTTTAAATGCATAGACACCATAGCATAATAATGGAGCCTATAGAGATCCAAACACATTATGCTCGTTTGGAAGGCTCCAAATCTGGGCACCTGAATTTTTAAACACATTCCAAAATTACGGAAATGTGTTGGGATAGAATTGATACCCCACAGTCCACATGAAGCTCTTGAAGAAAGCTGCCTTTCAATCTCTACTTTACCCATGTGTGTTTCGATTTCAGAGTTTTTGTTCTGTTCCATATCGTGGTGTTCAATGATTTGAGGCACCTTTTTTTTTTTTTTTTCTCACGTTCTTTTCCTTTTCTTTTCTTTTTGTTTTAGTCATAGACTCAATAGTACAGACTATAGATTCCTGCAAAATGCATTGTACAGTTTTATCTATACGAGTGGGTACAAGTCCAATCAGGTCTTGTAGAATTCAGAAGGTAGCTCTTGTTCTTAATTTTCACTAAACCCTCACTCACTTTTTTATCTTGTTTTCCTTTGTTCTTTTATGGTTTTTTATGTTTTGAAAGAAAGAAACATAAAATGGGAGTAAAATTACATATTTAGCCCAATTTTTAATAGAAATACGTTACAAAATCCTAACTAAACTAACTTTAGATGGATAAAGTGCCAAATTTTAAACTATTGGTAGGCAACTCAAATTTTGGCCAAATCACATCTGAGTAAGTTGTAATTAGCCCAAAAATAATTTTTGAGTACTCCTTTTATAAAGTTCATTCAACAAATAAAGAATCAACAAAACACACTCAAAAGGGGAAGCAAATACTGTCGCTCACATTTTATCAAGACATGCATGCACAATTTGTAGAGGATGAAGTGGCGTGGATAGAACTTGTTAGAAGACATACTTGAATGTATGATGTATCTCACATGCTGTTCAAATTAATTTGATGTAACTCTGCTGTCAATAATTTTATTAGAAAGTTAACGCATAATATCCTTTTAAGAAATTAAATTCTAAGTTTTATAGCCTCCTATCATAATATGTGATATCATCATATTATATTGTTTTTAATTCACTGTTAGCAATGTCAATCTTTTTCATTCATCACTTAACGGTAGAGACCATTTTGACATAATACCAAAACATTTAGGACTAAACTGACACATTTAAAACATTAAAAATCAAATTAATACATAGCGTAAAAAAAAAGTTAAGGACTGAACTTGTAGTTTACTCTTTTATTTTGTTACTGTTAGGACATATATGTTTTAACTTGTTTAAGAACATATGTCACTTAATTATGTAAATTGGCTAATCCTTTGACAAAACGCACTCTGCTTGTAATTGGGTAGATCTAGGTGTTTTTAATACTTCAAGAAACAATATTTCAAGGTCAAGTGTTGAAGTCATTAAGTCTGTCCAAGAAAAAGCAAATTGAAGTGCAAAATTTTTAAATCTCGACACCTCTCGATAGCTACCTCGACACCTGCTATCTGTCGAGAATTAAAAAGTCAGAATTCCAATCTGATTTTCTTGGGATCCGTGAATGTGTTTTTGGGGCTTCTTTTCTTCTAACCCTAAACATATAAAAGGATTATTTTAAGAGCCGTTTTGGATGACACAAGTTGCATTATCATTGAGTAATCTCTGTTCAAGCAAATTGTGATCAACAGACAAAGTTCTTGACCTAGTTCATCTTCCATCAAGAAGTTGTTGTGTATGTGCACCATAGGGTTTTGTAACCAAGCATCTTCCTGCTATTCATCAAGTGGATGATCTGAAGAACTTTGCAGCCAACCATTCTTCCTCAGTTGGTGTTCTGAAATCGCGTATTGGGATTCGCGCATTGGTTAGTCATGTACTTGGGAGCCGTGCATCAAAGGTGGGAACTGTCGCTACAGATTAAGTCCAATTGGGTATTGGGGTAAAGGTTCAACTGTAGGTTGATAAGGTACTTGGGATTCCTTTACTTGTAACCGCTTGATTTGATAATAGTGGAGTTTCGGGAGTGGTGACCTGAAAATCACCCGGTGGGGTTTTTGCCATTAGAGTTTTCCCCATTCGTAAACAAATCACCGTGTTATTTATTTTCCGTTGCATATTTAGTTGATTGGTGATTTGTTTGTGCTTCCACAAAATTGCATGATTAATTGGTTAATTAATTACTTGGCTAAATTAATTAATTAGGGTTAATCACAAGGGGTCATTCAGATTGTGACCTAACAAGTGGTATCAGAGCAGGCACACTCTGATTAGGATTTAATCTTTGCTGTGTTGATCCATTGACCCCTGTTGTCATTGGCTGTAACCTGCTTAATGAGATCTTTGTCTTCAAATACATCTTGTTTTTCTAACCACTATTTGCTTAAGTGTCTCAGAAAATACAAGTTTAAAAGTTATTTGAACTCTCTTATGATGACTATTGGAAAAGATCTCAGTTTTGCTAAGAAGAAACTAGACTGTCTCAGAATGAAAATGTGCAAGGGAGTTCGTCTGAGAAGAGTGAAAGTTATAGGCTTAGCTCATAAAAGGCAGTTGAGAGAAAGAACCATTCCCTCTGATTTATCATCTAAGCATGAAGTATGTTTCATGATGAAGTCTGCATTCAAGGTAATGGACACATGTCTGTGGTATCTTGACAGTGGTTGCTCACGACACATGACTGGAGATAGATCTCTCTTCAAGATCTTTGAGTCTAAGAAAGGTGGCAATGTTACCTTTGGTGATGGAAGCAAGTCACAAATTAAAGGGAAAGGGATTATATCTTTGCCAGGACTGCCAGACATTGCGAATGTCCTTTATGTAGAAGGTCTAAGGGTGAACCTATTGAGCATCAGTCAGATATGTGATCAAGACTTCATGGTGCTATTCTCAAAAGGGGAAGTGTCTTGTCATGGACGAGTCTGGAAAGAAACTCATTAGTGGGGTTCGCACTTTGGACAACTGCTATGGATTGGTTCCTGATGCTGATATTGTGTGTAATAGCATTCGCTTGCCTAATGAAGATCTGTGGCATCAACGAATGGGACATGCTAGTTACAAGCATCTTTCTATTGTATCTAAGCATGAATCAGTCTTGGGGATACCAAAGCTTAGTAGAATTAGCAATGTGGACCATGTCAGCTTGGAAAACAGACAAAAGCTAAGCATCTAGGCACTCAGACAACAGCTACATCCAGACCATTGGAGCTGTTGCATTTAGATCTTATGGGTCCAACCAGAACTGAGTCTCTTGGGGGTAAGAGATACATCATGGTTGTGGTAAACGACTTCACCAGATACACTTGGGTCATCCTACTACGATCCAAGTCTAATGCTCCTGAGCACATTGAAGCTTTATGCACAAGACTGCAGAATGAAAAGAGCCTGAAGATTGATCGAATTCAAAGTGACCATGGGAAGGAATTCGAGAACTCATACATGGAATCCTTCTGTACAAGATCAGGTATATCTCAAGAATTCTTTGCTCCTATTACCCCTCAGCAGAATGGTGTGGTAGAAAGGAAGAACAGGGTTATTCAAGAGATGGCTAGAGCCATGCTGCATAACAAAGATGTGGCTAGAAACTTGTGGGGAGAAGCTGTAAACATTGCATGTCATACAGTAAATAGGGTATACTTCAGACCCGGTACCAAAAAGACTCCCTATGAGCTGTGGAAAGGAAGGAAGCCTAATGTGAAGTACTTCAGAATTTTTGGAAGTACCTGTTTCATCCTCAAGGATAGAGAGAATGTGGGAAAGTTTGACTCCCAGAGTGATGAAGGCATATTTCTGGGTTACTCTTCTACAAGCAAGGCTTATCGAGTGTACAACAAAAGAACTATGAAGGTAATGGAGACAGTAAATGTCGTCATTGATGAGTCTTCAGAGGCAAGTTCTGAGAAAGGCACTGAGGGACTCCCCAAGGAAATTCTTTCTTCTGAGCCTAGGGAAGTTCAAGACATTACTGAACAAGAACCTGCTTCTCCAAGTACTCCCAGTACTCCCAGTATTGTGGAAGAACCTGCAGACATACCCATTTCACCAGAGTCTGAATCTCAAGAAAGGAAGGGACCTTCATCTAGAATCAAATTAAATCATCCTCCAAAAGTCATTGTGGGAGACATGAATGAACTCACATTAAGGAAACGTACAGTTGATAAATGTGTTGCTAACTTTGTGTCTTATTCCTGCTACTTGTCACAGGTTGAACCTAAGAAAGTTGAGGAAGCACTTCAAGATGAAAGTTGGGTTGAAGCAATGCATGATGAATTACTCTAGTTTCAGAGGAATGATGTTTGGACTCTAGTACCTAGACCGGAAGGAGAACACATCATCGGTGCAAAGTGGATATTTCGCAACAAGACTGATGAAGAAGGAAATGTGATTCGCAACAAAGCTCGACTTGTGGCTCAAGGATACTCCCAAATGGAAGGAGTAGATTATGATGAGACATTTGCCCCAGTTGCCCGAATGGAGTCAATCAGAATTCTTCTTGCCCTAGCATGTCAACTGAATTTCAAACTCTATCAAATGGATGTAAAGACTGCCTTCTTGAATGGGCTACTCAAAGAGGATGTCTATGTGGCTCAACCAAAAGGATTCATTGATCCACACTTTCCGGATCATGTACTGTACCTTAAAAAGGCACTTTATGGGTTGAAGCAAGCTCCTAGAGCCTGGTATGATAAACTCACACAATATCTTGTGTCACATGGGTTCACTAGAGGGAAGGCTGATCAAACCCTCTTCATCAAAAGGGAAGATGGGGAGTTGATAGTTGCTCAAGTCTATGTTGATGATATCATCTTTGGTTCGACTAAGGATGAACTGGCTCATGGCTTCTCAAAACTCATGCAAGCCAAGTTCGAGATGAGCATGATTGGAGAGCTGACTCACTTCCTTGGATTGCAAATTCGCCAACAAGATTCAGGTATATTTCTTTCTCAATCTAAATATGCTAAGAATCTTGTGAAAAAGTTTAGTTTGGATTCTGCTAATTCTGTTAGAACCCCTATGAGCCCTAATGTTAAACTCACTGTAGACTTGTTAGGCAAGAGTGTTGATTCTTCTCTCTATAGAAGCATAATAAGTAGTCTTCTTTACCTTACTGCTAGTAGACCTGACATTAGTTACAGTATTGGTGTGTGTGCTAGATATCAGGCTAACCCCAAAGAATCTCACATGACTGCTTTAAAAAGAATTATAAAGTATGTCAAAACCACTGCTGAATTCGGTGTGTGGTATAGCAAGGACACTAATGGTGTCTTAGCTGGGTACTCTGATGCCAATTGGGCTGGAAATGCGGATGATAGAAAGAGTACCTCGGGGGGTTGCTTTTATGTGGGTAACAATCTTGTCTCTTGGATGAGCAAAAAGCAGAACTCCATCTCCTTATCCACTGCAGAAGCTAAGTACATTGCTGCTGGTAGCTGTTGCACCCAACTCCTCTGGATGCAAAAACTCCTCCATGATTATGGTATTTGTCAGGAGCATCTCACTATTTACTGTGACAATACCAGTGCCATCAATATCTCAAAGAATCCGGTTCAACATTCTAGAACCAAACACATAGAGATTCGACATCACTTCATTAGGGAACTTGTCGAAGATGGTACTCTCACTCTTGAGTTTATCCACACTGATGATCAGAAGGCTGATTTGTTCACCAAACCTCTTGATAGCAAACGTTTTGAATTCCTTCGTCAAAACATTGGTGTCATCTCCATGGATTGATCTCCTTCTCTTGTCCCTCTTCCTCATGCATTTGCATCTAGTTTTTGCTTTGTTTTGTTAACATGTTTTGTGTGTTTACTTTCAGTTTTGTTTATTTTGTTTTTGATATAAAAATTAAAAAAAAAAAAAATTGAAAATTTGAAAAATACAAAAACAGTATGTGTTATGTGTACTTTGGTATTTGTGTACCTTGAATGGCCAATGAAACAAAGTTTTCTAAACTTTGTATCTCTTGTAGCTTAGATGAGCATCTCTATGCACAACTAAGCAAGTGAGCTTTGTGGCTCTTGTTTGTGATGAGTAAGATTAGGTTATCTCTTAAAACTTAACACTCATATCACTCTTTTTGACGGTTTGGATTAGAAATCCTAAGAGAAAGGCATAAATAACCATCTCACCACTGTTGCCCGCCAATCATAATATGACACATGTATGCTTCGACATAGCAAAAATGCAGTGTCAAAGACATTCGTATGCTTCGGCATAGCAAAAGTGCGATGTCAAATGCTTAACATCTGGGGTATTTCTTTTCTCCTTTTTATGCCCATGTATGATATGCTAAAATAAAAGAAAACATGCAAAGAAAATAAAAAGCAAAAAGATTAAAAATGCTTTAAATATGGTTGCAAGCATGTATTCTAGGAGATGTGGGAGTTATATGATGTACCTCTAAGGTGATAGTCCCCATCAAACAGTTATGATTGTGTGTGAGTTAAAAGTTATTTTCTCATATCTCAGATCGTCATAACATGTACACACATATGCAATCTTGCGATGTTTTTCACACACAACACGCAATATTCTTGCTACTTTTGATACATGTGCAGGTACAATGTGATTTGGCCATCACAAAGGTTTTACATGTGCTAATGTATACTCACTAAACTGTCATAACTTGTTTTTGAAATATAAAATTGGTTAGACTTGTTTAGTGTGTGTGTGTGTGTTTTGCATGATCCTTATGCTCATTTTCTTGTTGAGAGATGTTTTGAGAGGTTTATCACTTCTGTGGATCTTTGATTGAGATGTGTGTTAGATTGCATTCATGTCTGTGTTTTTCCCTTCTCGAAAAACTGCATTTTTGTGTGATCTCGACACCTACCTCGACACCTCCTCGATACCTGGTCATCTGTCGAGCTTCTCATGTTGTTTCTTATCGCAATCTCAACACCTCCTCGACACCTGATGGATCGATCGAGAAAGTCTCTGTCCTCTCGACAGATCCTCGACACCTGTTGGATCGATCGAGATTCAATTGTGCTGTTTGTGTCTTCTTTCTCGACACCTGTCTCGACACCTTTCGGATCGATCGAGATTTCTTCTGCCTCCTCGATACCTTCTCGACACCTTCGCGATCGATCGAGATTCTCATATCTGAATTTCTCCTTGCATCTCGATACCTCTCGATACCTGCATCTGTCGAAGGCTTTTTCCTCGATACCTTACTCGACAGCTTTCTCGACACCTCTCGACACCTCAGCTGTCGAGAATTACTGAGGTGCCTATTTAAGTGCAGATCGCGATTTTCTTCATTTCTCACTCGATTTCTCTCAATCTCTCCGTGCCTGTTCATCTCCCTTTCACTCTCCTTTCACTCAAATCCTTCAACCCACTTAGATCTTGCTCATTTCTTGCTCAAATCACTTGGTAAGATCTCTATTCTCTTCATTTTTCATGCATTTCATGTTTTGAAAACCTAGTTTTTGGGATTTTTCGTAAAATTTGGGGTTTTTCAAAATTGTTGAGTTTTTCTTGAAATTTTGGGTTGGGTTTGTACTTAAATGATTTCAAAATGTCATACATTGCATTTCATTTGCATTACAATGATATTTACATGCATTTAGATGCGTGCCTTATGTTTGTGTGCTGCTAAGATTGGATTGGGCTAAGCCCATGATGTTTTTCCTTTGCATGTCACATGCTCATGCATTCCCATGCATACGTAATTCTTGTTCAACATATTTGATATATTTGAACTGTGTTTGGGACTTTTCTGATTGTTTCACCCTCTATCTTTTTCTCATTCTTTTTACATTAGTCATGTCTATGGTACCTAAACGTAAATCTACTCCTGCTCGGAACCCTCTGCGTTCTGGAGCATCTACTTCTTCTGATTCTGCTTCCTTTGATCTTCGGTTCCGTGATGGAGATGCCCATAAGGCATTTTCGGAGAACTTTTCTAGACGAGGTGTTCATTCGGAACGCCAAGTCATTCTGGCGGACTTCGCCGATACTGACCTTCCCTCTGTCATTCACAGTAGGGGATGGGGGTCACTGTGTGACATCCCGGTCACTTGCCCTCTCGTGCTGATACAGGAGTTCTACTCCAACATCCACGGGATTGATCTTTCAGTACCTCATTTTTTTTTACCCGCGTTCGAGGTATGCGCATTCCTGTCACACCGCAGCTTGTTGCGGATGTGCTTAGGGTACCTAGGATAGAGTTTCCTGATTACCCCTCTTGTGAGCGTCTGAGGACTGTGTCCAAAGATGAGTTCATCTCTGCTTTTTGTGAGCGCCCTGCAGATTGGGGTAAGCATCAGTTCACATCATGTAGGCCTTTTGCTAAAGGTCCTAGATTCATGAACATGGTGATGACTTTTGTTCTCCATCCTCTTTCTCACTATAACTCTATCACAGAGCCTCGTGCTCGATTTTTGCTCTCTCTGCTTGAGCATCTTACTATAGACTTCCCTTCTCACTTCATCCGGTCTATCATAGAGGTCTATCTTGATTCGGCGTCCCGTGATAAGCTCATTTTTCCTTCTGCTATCACGCGGATTCTACGCCATTTTTCTGTCCCCTTTCCTATGTCCGACCACTTCACACACATATCTGCCATAGATGCCGCTACCGTAAAACGTAGTGAGGCGCAGTTCAGGTCGAGACAGCCAGGTGCCACTCCTCCCTCCCGTTCAGCACCATCCAGATCCGCTCCATCTACATCTGCTCCTTCTTCCTCTTCGAGCGATGTATCCCTTGGAGATATTATGGCGCAGCTGCAGCGCATGGACACTCGCCTTGATACACTCTTCGCTGAGTTGTATCAGGTGAATGTTCGTGTTGGTCGTATTGCACGACGGCAAGCAACCATGGGTGGATTTGCTCTAGAGGCTACTCCTTCACCACCTACTCTAGCAGCTTCAGATTCTGAGGATGATGAGGATGATGATGATGATGATGATGGGGATGCTAGCTCTGCCGATGAGATGTCTACATGACACTCTACCCTTTGTCACTCGTGATAAAAAGGGGGAGTAGTTTTGGGCTATGAGAGTAGTCATCTTAGGGGGAGAGTTAGCATAGGACATTTTTGGCATAGGACATTTTTGATAGGGGGAGTGTTATCATATTTTTGAAGGATGTAGTGAGGCTATATGTATTTTTTTCTTGTCTTTTAGATACATTGGTCTTGTATATGAGGTCCTTTGACCATTCTTACATACATTGTACTTATCCTATCTCTTATATATGTTGATGTATGTTTCTTTCACCTCTCTCTTCATGTGTTGTTTCTTTTCTATCTTTATACACATGTTCTTTATACTTGTATGCAATCTAATTATTTCTGTTTCACACAAGATGCCTTGATGAGTTTTGTTTTAAAGTGTTTCAGAAATACAGGTTGTCAAAGTCTACTTATCATAAGCTCTCTTCTTGCAAAGTTTTTCAAGAGTTTGTGTTAGGATAGATTTTATTGTATTTAACAAGTGAATATGAGTTGAGTGATTTATGACTTCTCTCATATGCTCATTTGTTTGTTGTGGTTTTGTCATGGATTGCCAAAGGAGGAGATTATTAGGACATATATGTTTTAACTTGTTTAAGAACATATGTCACTTAATTATGTAAATTGGCTAATCCTTTGACAAAACGCACTCTGCTTGTAATTGGGTAGATCTAGGTGTTTTTAATACTTCAAGAAACAATGTTTCAAGGTCAAGTGTTGAAGTCATCAAGTCTGTCCAAGAAAAAGCAAGTTGAAGTGCAGAATTTTTAAATCTCGACACCTCTCGATAGCTACCTCGACACCTGCTATCTGTCAAGAATTAAAAAGTCAGAATTCCAATCTGATTTTCTTGGGATCCGTGAATGTGTTTTTGGGGCTTCTTTTCTTCTAACCCTAAACATATAAAAGGATTATTTTAAGAGCCGTTTTGGGTGACACAAGTTGCATTATCATTGAGCAATCTCTGTTCAAGCAAATTGTGATCAACAGACAAAGTTCTTGACCTAGTTCATCTTCCATCAAGAAGTTGCTGTGTATGTGCACCATAGGGTTTTGTAACCAAGCATCTTCCTGCTATTCATCAAGTGGATGATCTGAAGAACTTTGCAGCCAACCATTCTTCCTCAGTTGGTGTTCTGAAGTCGCGTATTGGGATTCGCGCATTGGTTAGTCACGTACTTGGGAGCCGTGCATCAAAGGTGGGAACTGTCGCTACAGATCAAGTCCAATTGGGTATTGGGGTAAGGGGTTCAACTGTAGGTTGGTAAGATACTTGGAATTCCTTTACTTGTAACCGCTTGATTTGATAATAGTGGAGTTTCGGGAATGGTGACCTGAAAATCACCCGGTGGAGTTTTTGCCATTAGGGTTTTCCCCATTCGTAAACAAATCACGGTGTTATTTATTTTCCGCTGCATATTTAGTTGATTGGTGATTTGTTTGTGCTTCCACAAAATTGCATGATTAATTGGTTAATTAATTACTTGGCTAAATTAATTAATTAGGGTTAATCACAAGGGGTCATTCAGATTGTGACCTAACAGTTACCACTCTTCAAACACACTCTCTTAGACCAAGAGTTTGATCAAATTGTATACACAACGGAAGTTTCAATTCTTTTGATTGCTGAAGTTTCATGGATAAATTATCTGTGCCACTTAAAGAGTGAGAGTGAAATCTTACTATAAATTTCTACTCTTTATCAAAATGGATAATTAAGCAAACTGAGCATCTCTATCCAAAAAAAAAAAAAGCCAAACTGAGCTTATTCTACAAACCAGCAAATACTATGCAAGGGAAAGTAGCTAGAAAAATACCGAGACAACATTTCATCAAATCAAATTGCAATACTCCGAAGATCTTGATGTGAATTGTATATTCCACAAGCAAACTTTATTCAAAAAGATTTGATGGCAAGCGTGGTTTCACAACCACATCAAGTGGTGTGGATTTGATGTTTGTTAATCCAAAGGTGGCAGTCATATCAACCGGTGCATTTGATGGGGTTGACATTTCAAATGCATGTATGAGACTAGCCAGAGTCAAGTGCAGCATTTGAAGGCCAAAAGATATCCCAGGGCAAGCTCTTCTACCACTACCAAAGGGTATGAGCTCAAAATTTTGTCCCCTCACATCAACATCTTTGTGAGTAGTGAGAAATCTCTCTGGCTTGAACTCTAATGGGTCAGACCACACACTAGGGTCTGTCTGGATCTTCCACAAATTGACCACTAGACGTGTGCCCTTTGTGACATGGTAGCCACCAATGATGCAGTCTTCATGGAACTCTCTTGGTCCTGAAAGTGGTCCAGGTGGGTATATCCTTAGTGCCTCTTTGATAATGGCTTGAAGGTAGAACAAGTTATTGATATCTGCTTCATTCACTAGTCTTCCTTTACCAACTTTGATGTCCAATTCCTCTTGGGCTTTCTTCAAAGCGTGGCGATTGTTCAATAATAGTGAGAGTGCCCAGGTCAAGGTAACCATGGTTGTGTCGTTGCCTCCTGCTATCATATTCTGCATGGTATAATTTTTTTTTTTTTTTTTTTTTTTTTTATATAGTTGTTGTTCATAACCAAAATTAATGGTTCTTAAACACAAATCTACTTAGCTGAGATCATTTATTTAGAATTTTTTACATTAATTTTGAACAAACATAATTGATGTAAATAATTAAGATTACGGTTATTGTTTAAACATGCTTGTGCACATAATTTATCCTCGCTAGTATTGTTAAATCACGATATCTAAGGCTGCAATTGTTTATGTGGAAAGCGAATTCCACATTTTTTTAGTATTTATTATAGTAAAAAACACACATCAATGGAAAACATTTTCAATGATCAAGGAAAAACAAGCCCAATTGAGCCGAAAACGTTGTCTTACTCTTAAAAAAATTTGAAAATGTTTACTAGAACATTACAAACTTGACAGACCATCACAAATAAACTTCAAATCATCATTAAAAAAATCTTTAAATGGTAATCTCTCTCTCTCCAAAGGCCAAAGGTTGACAGGCATTTGAAATTTTACTCTCTTATTATTATTATTTTTTTTTTTTATGACTCCATACAACACAAGTCACTTGTTCCACCTAAATTTTCAGGTAGATTTCAAAATTAGGTTCTACTTTTCCATAAGGCTTTTTCTTTTCATTTGGGATCTGTTTTCCTGACAAAAACTTTTTTTTTCTCATTTTTAAGCCACAATCAAATATAGAAAAATGAAAATATTTTTACTTGAAAGAAACCAAAAAGTTGTAGAGTTTCCTAAATAATCAACAATATTACTTACCCATCAATTTTTATATCTAAATTTTTAATTTGTTGATTTATGCGATTGTGAGTGATTAACTAAAAATGACAGATCCATGTAAATAAAATAAACAAAAAGTAACTACTACTCACAATCACACAAATGTGCATCAACATGTTGTGAGATCTGATCATGTGAAATTAGATTTCTTCCTAGAATTATTCCTAAATAATTGATTCAGATACAATTAGTATTTTATATTAGTTAGGTATACGTACCAAACATGTGGCTTTGTTCACGGTATCAACATCAAAGCCAGCAAGGTCAACACCCTCTAGGATTGAAAGCATGACATCCATGAAATCTTGATGCCCTTTATCCTCACCTGAAGCTCTCCTCTGCTTGTGCTCCTCCAACCACTCAGTAACCAAAAAGTCCATCTCTTTCGCTGTTTTCTTCATCGCCTTTTCATGCCCTCCCAATAATGAATCCAACCATCCAAGCCAAGGAATAGCATCTCCCACAAGCGACAAACCCAACAGGTGAAAGAAGTCCCTAAAAGCCTTTTGACACCTACGAGCCTTAGGTGCCTCTTTCTCATCACTTGTAGCCATGGCACCAAAGAATCGCTTTCCAACAACCATTCTAAGAGATTTATGCGATTGTGAGTGATTAACTAAAAATGACAGATCCATGTAAATAAAATAAACAAAAAGTAACTACTACTCACAATCACACAAATGTGCATCAACATGTTGTGAGATCTGATCATGTGAAATTAGATTTCTTCCTAGAATTATTCCTAAATAATTGATTCAGATACAATTAGTATTTTATATTAGTTAGGTATACGTACCAAACATGTGGCTTTGTTCACGGTATCAACATCAAAGCCAGCAAGGTCAACACCCTCTAGGATTGAAAGCATGACATCCATGAAATCTTGATGCCCTTTATCCTCACCTGAAGCTCTCCTCTGCTTGTGCTCCTCCAACCACTCAGTAACCAAAAAGTCCATCTCTTTCGCTGTTTTCTTCATCGCCTTTTCATGCCCTCCCAATAATGAATCCAACCATCCAAGCCAAGGAATAGCATCTCCCACAAGCGACAAACCCAACAGGTGAAAGAAGTCCCTAAAAGCCTTTTGACACCTACGAGCCTTAGGTGCCTCTTTCTCATCACTTGTAGCCATGGCACCAAAGAATCGCTTTCCAACAACCATTCTAAGAACCACGTTGAGTGTCAAGTCCCCAAACCATTGCTTCATCTCTAGAGAAACAGAACCTGACCCAATATCCTTCTTCTCGGTCCAGACCTTGTACAGATCTTTCAAAGAGGTCTCCATCTCTGAGGCTCTAACATCTTTGAGTAACTCAAGCCGGCGATTTGAGAGTAGCTCCAAAGCGATTATTTTGCGCACGTCACGCCAAAAAGGACCATAAGGGCTGAACCCAAACATGGCATAGTTGTAACTCAAGTGATTAGCACCAATGAATTTAGGTCGAGAACATGTGGCCACATCATTGGTGGTGAAACATTCCTTAGCTATTTCCCAACTACTAACCACCAAAGCTGGATGAACCCCAATTCGGATTGTGTACACTGGTCCATACTTTTCTGCTAAGGCTCCTAAACTTATGTGGGGGAGCTGGGATCCAGTGAATAGGTTCAAGTGACCAATTAGAGGCCATCCTCCAGCAGCTTCTGGTGCTTTTTTCCTCTTAGCAGAACCAAACCTGTTGTTGATAAAGTAGGCTACGATGAATATTGCAATCAATCCAGCTATAATATTGGTGTTTAGATGTGGTAAAAGGAAGTCCATTATTGTAGCTTAAACTGTTTTAGGAGATGGATATTTTTGGTTACTTCTAACTTGTAAGAGAACATGTCCCAGTTTGACAATTGACATACTTCATGCTTGTATACTTGCCTGGATCAATATCTATCTGAGGAATGCATCTTCTATGTAATTGTTATTTTAAGGCTGGACATGGCCCACTATCGTTGACCTTTTTAACACGGTTAGTGCAGTGGTGAAGCTAAGATTTAACTTGAAGAAGGTCAAAAATTACATTTGACATTATATTTACACACGTGTAAGTGAACATATACATATTGATATAGTATTTGAGATCAATTTGCAAAATAACAATTCATTCATATGTATGCTAAGCTATATTTGAATGCAAGAAAATTTAAAATAAAATAACATATTCATTATATTATATTTATATATTATGAGTTTATTTACATAAAAAATAATTTTGAAATTGTAATTATAAAAAATGTTCTAATTCTACTTGCCGAAATGGAAAGGTTTTTAATTGTTAGGTAGACATAAAGTACAACTTACAAAAATTTCTATTATTTTTGGTAACCTATATGTTATAGGTCTATTTATTTTAGTTTAACATGCCAACTTATTTTTATCTTTAACTATGCTCTCAATCCTCCCATGAAAGCAGCTGCTCGTATTGTGTATACGGTTTTATAGTTTTTCATCATTAATAACAGTTTTATATTTTTACCTAAAATGCGTCTAGACTGGCTGGTAAGTAAATATTAACACTTGCCCCCCGCCCCTAGTTTAATATATCTTTTTGCATGGCCGACACGATAGGATAGGATTTAATAATTCGTTTGTTGAATCCTTCAAAGTAAAAATAATAATAATAATAATAATAAAAATAAATAAATAAAAATCATTTGCAGAAGGTTTATGTGATTCACTAGTGATGAATGATGATGTCTCATCTCTTGTATTAATGAACATTGTTTTTTCCGGAGTCTTCACATGAGCTTTCTGGTCACAGGAAAACAATTAGATTGTACACTTGTTACTACCATGGTTTTCAATCCATCTTCCATTTGATTGGAAGATGAAATGAAAGACCTTTGCAACGAAATCGGGTTGAATCTTTGGGTGTACGCTTGCTAAAGAATTCTTGTTTGTAAAAGCCCATGTTAAAAAAAAAAAAAAAAAAAAAAAAAAAAAAAAAAAAGGAAGAAGAAGAAGATGAAAAGCCCATGTTGAAATCACAGCATAACATATACTATAAAACAATGTCCACTTCTTTTATACCCAAGGTTTGGGACTTTGCAATTCATGGATTATTCTGCAGAGGCTTTTCTTGGTGGTTCTTAGGGGTGGCAATTTTTATCTATATTCATGAACCCACTCATTATCTACTTTATTTGGATAAGTCTTAACCCAACTCATTTGAATATTTGGTTAAATGGGTAAAGACCCATTTAGTTATTTAATTAGATGAGTCTAAATGGATATATCTACTAATACCCACTAAACCCATCTAAATTTCTAGAAAATTACCAAAATACTCTTGAACCCTAATAAATGACCAAAATACTCCCAAAATCCAAAAAATTACCAAAATACCTCCAAAACCAAAAAAATGACCAAAATACCCTGAAAACCCAACAAATGACCAAAATACCCCCAAAACCAAAAAATTACCAACATACCCCCAAAACCCAAAAAATGACTAAAATACCCCAAAAACCTAAAAATTACCAAAAAAATGACCAAAATGCCATCAAAACCCAAAAAATGACCAAAATGCCCTCGAAACCCAAAAAATACCAAAATACCCCCAAAACCTCAAAATGACCAAACTACCCGCAAAACCCAAAAAAATGACCAAGATACCCCAAAAACCTAAAAATTACCAACTTACTCCCAAAACCCAAAAAATGACCAAAATACCCCCGAAACCCAAAAAATGACCAAAAACCCCCCGAAACCCAAAAAATACCAATATACCTCTAAAACTTATAAAATGACTAAAATACCCTCGAAACCTAAAAAATGACCAAAATACCTCCAAAACCTAAAAATTACCAAAATACCCCCAAAACCTAAAAATGACCAAAAAATGACCACAATACCCCCCCCCCCCCCCGAAACCTAAAAATGACCAAAATACCCTCAAAACCCAAAAAATGACCAAAACACCCCCGAAATCCAAAAAATACCAAAATACCTCTAAAACCTATAAAATGACTAAAATACCCCCGAAACCTAAAAAAATTACCAAATTACCCCGTAACCTAAAAAATGACTAAAATACCTCCAAAACCCATAAAATTACCAAAACACCCCTAAACTTAAAAAAATGACTGAAATACCCTAAAACCTAAAAAAAGGACTAAAATATCCCCCCTGAAACCTAAAAAATGATCAAAATACCCCAAAAACCTAAAAAAATTACCGAAATACACTTGAAACCTAAGAATTACCAAAATTCACCCTAAAACTAAAAAATTACCAAAATGCCCTCTAAACCTAAAAAAAAAAAAAATGACTGAAATACCCCTGAAACTTAAAAAATTACCAAAATACCCTGAAACCTAAAAATGATCGAAATACCCCAAGACCTAAAAAATGACTAAAATAACCCCAAAACCTAAAACAATGACCAAAATACCCCAAAAACCTTTAAAAAAAATGATCAAAATACCCCCAAAACCTAACAATTACCAAAATACACCATAAACCTAAAAAAGTATCAAAATACTCACTAAACCTAAAAATTGACCAAAATATCTCCAAAACCTAAAAAATAACTGAAATACCCCCGAAACCTCAAAAAGTGACCAAAATACCTTGAAACCTAAAAAATTATCGAAATACCCTAAAAACCTAAAAAATGACCAAAATAACCCCAAAAGCCAAAAAAAATTATCGATAAAAACACCTAAAACCAAAATTATGACCAAAATACCGCTAAACATGTAAGATGACAAAATACATCAGAAACATATGAAATTACCGAAATAGAGGTTTAGGGTATTTTGGATGTTTCGAGGATATTTTGATCATTTTTTAGGTTTCAAGGGTATTTTGATCATTTTTAGGTTTCGGGGGTATTTTGATCATTTTTAGGTTTCAAGGGTATTTTGGTCATTTTTGGGTTTTTGGGGTATTTTGGTCATTTTTCGAGGTTTAGGGGTATTTTGGTCATTCTTGAGTTTCGCGAGTATTTTGGTCATTTTTTGAGTTTCAGGGGTATTTTGGTCATTCTTGGATTTTGGGGGTATTTTGGTCATTTTTTGAGTTTCGAGGGTATTTTGATCATTCTTAGGTTTCGGGGGTATTTTGGTCATTTTTTGAGTTTCTGGGGTATTTTAGTCATTTTTTGGATTTCGGGGGGTATTTTGGTCATTTTTTGGGTTTTGAAAATATTTTTGGTCATTTTTAGGTTTTGGGGGTATTTTGGTCATTTTTTAGGTTTTGGGAATATTTTGGTCATTTTTTGGATTTCAGGGTTATTTTGGCCATTTTTAGGTTTCGGGGGTATTTTGGTCATTTTTTAGGTTTCGGAAGTATTTTGATTATTTTTTGGGTTTCGGGATTATTTTGGTCATTTTTTGGATTTTGGAAGTATTTTGGTCATTTTTAGGTTTCGGGGGTATTTTGGTCATTTTTTAGATTTCGGGAGTATTTTGGTCATTTTTTGGGTTTTGGAAGTATTTTGGTCATTTTTAGGTTTCGGGGGTATTTTGCTCATTTTTTGGGGTGTTAGGGGGTATTTTGGTCATTTTAGAGATTTTAGAGGTATTTTGGTCATTTTAGTAGGTTTTAAGCATATATGGTGATTTTAGAGATATCGGGGGTATTTTGGCCATTTTAGAGATTTCATAGGTATTTTGCTCATTTTAGAGATTTTTGGGATAATTTTGGATGTCTAAGGGTATATTGGTAATTTTGGAAGTGTAGGGGTATTTGTATCATTTTAGGTATTTAAGGGTATTTTGGTAATTTTTGAGGTCAAGAGAGTATTCAAGTAGTTTTAGAGGCGTCTGAGTCATATTGGGTTAAATGGGTGGATTACTAATTAAATAGGTTTTGTTGGTAATGGATAATTAATTTATATATTAACGGGTCATAAATGGATAAATGGATAATTACATACCCAACTCATTTATGACCCAATCCGCCCATTTGCCACCCCTGGTTCCTCTTTCTTTAATGCGTTTTGGGCCTTTCGTGGGCCCGCTTTTACTTTTTCTTATGGGCTTCATGTTGAAGATTGTTTTCTCCCATTTCTCTCAACTGCTTCTGCTAGAGGAATTCTGCAACGAGTCCTCTTTTTTATGCCACTTAACCGATTCTTCTTTCTTTCCCTGCTCTCTTGGGCTTTTCCCACCAGGCTTGGGGTTTTGTTTGCTGGCCCATGATATTAAAAAATGGGCATCAACATCAGTTAAGCTACAAAGCCTCTTGACAGTGGCTTAATTCTTTTTGGCAGTGCAGGACATTCTATATTGCACTGTATATCGACAAAAATTATGGAAGACTTTAGCCTTTACTTAATGATTCAAAGTTCACTAATAAAATTTCTTATGCACAGGGAAAGAAAGACTTAATGGATGCACAGACAAACTTTTGTTGGTGTGTAATAAGGGTACGCATATCTGAGCATTTCGGCTGTGGGATTAACAATTCCCAATAAATAATAGATTCAAGATTCGATCAAGATTGTTAATTTGGACCCAGGCGGGTAGGTCTGCATGTACTTATCCAATTTCTAACATCTAAAATCAACTCAAGACTCAAGAGTAACGATTTTCTAACTTATGTTTGTCAATGCTTGTCACTCATAATTATTTAGGTCAAAAAGTTACGAATGTTAGTAGGTGAAATGTACCAGGGAACTTAGTTGTCACTTTCTTGAATGATGACTCAGTAATTTATGTCAAGTCAATTAGATTGGATAATATCCAAAAACACCAAAATATCTTCTTTCAAATAAAGCAAAAATTATGTTGGGAGAACAAGAGTTCAACTCTCTACAATTGTTTTAAAAATAAATTTGTATGATGTGATATTAAATGTCATGAAAAATTGGATTATATTTTTTTTATTATCAATTAATTTTAAAATAAAATGACATAACTTACGATTTGGCAAATTAAATTTTTATCCCTATAATTGAAAGAATATTCACTTTGCTATTTTTGTTTTAAAAATACTCAATTTGGTTTTAGAAAATTTTCATTTGTGGTGGAATTTTCTAACTTATGCTTGTCAAAGCTTGTCAGTTGTCACTCATAACTATTTAGGTCAAAAAGTTACGGATGTTAGTAGGTGAAATGTACCAAGGAGCCTTAGTTGTCACTTTCTTGAATGATGACTTAAGAATTTAATTGGGGTCAAGTCAATTAGAGTCGATAATATCGAAAGACACGAAAATATCTTCTTTCAAATAAAGCAAAAACTATGATGGGACTATAGTTGAACTTCATACCATTATTCTAAAACTAGGCCGGCATATTAGATGAAATGACACAGTTTATTATTTGGCAAATTAACTTTTTGTCCTTATATTTTAAAGAATATTCATTTTGGTATTTTTGTTTTAAAAATATTCAATTTGGTTTTAGCAAATTTTTATTTGTGATGGAATTTTTTTTTTTTTTTTTTTTTTTTTTTTTTTGGAGAAGAAGAAGAAATTTGTGATGGAACTTGATGGCATGGCTACATCAACATTTAATTAACATTCACATTAGAAAAAAAAAATACATTAAAAATTACATCATTCTAATAATAATAATAAAATATTTAATTAACATTAAAAACTACATCAACATCTTAATAAATAAATAAAATTCACATTAGAAAAAATATTTTTAAAAATGAATTAAAAAAGAAAACTCAATTTACAACTTCTTTTTTTTCCCTTCCAATTTCTTGGCAACCAAACACTTACCAAAAATTAAACCTCTAAGACTTGTCAACAAAGAAATGGATCAAGAATCTTTTTTTTTTTTCTCTTCCTTCTCCCTCACTCCAAATGAAAACATTGAAAATGCTTTCAAAAAGCACTAGCCACACCAATTCTTCAAAAAGTTAATCGCATTTTGTCTGTAATGTTTATTATTTGTTAAAAAAATAAAATAAAAAATATCACAGAACCATGAAATTCAATTTGGTTTTCATTTTATATTATATATATATATATATATATATATATGTTTCTTCATTTTGTTCCTAGAGAAAGAGAACCTAGGGTTTCAAGATAAATGATATATTTGATGTTGTGATAAATAATTTGCAATGATGATTTGTTTGCATGTGTCACAAGGAGAAAGAATCTTCATCGCCATATCCTGATCAGGGCGAGAGGTCTTGGATCCATTCTAGGGATTTGATTTTTAGAGGAGTTTGAATTGGATTGATTTGATTTTACACAAAATCTTTATTGAAATTTTGAAATTAATCTCTGTTCAGATACATGATCGCGTCTTTTTAGCTTGAGTTTATAAGTTCAACTTTTAATTTTTATGTATAACTATTTAAAATAACTTTTTTTTCTCACTTAATGGAAGTACAAGCATATTTTAACATTCACTAAAAAAAAAATTCCAACAAAAAGGTAAATAAACTATTTCGAAACAAACACAAATTCACCAAAATCAAGATTTTTTTTTTTTCCTTTCTTTTTTTTCTTTTTTTTTTTTTTTTAAATCAGTAAGAAATTTTTATAACTCAACAGATTATGAAGCCAAAAACCAGCAGAAATGAGAGAGTAAACTCTGCATCAAACGGCATAGACATAGCAACTTTGGCTTCAACACCAATACACATGGTCCAGGACCTTGCGAAGCAACAAGGGGAGCCAAAAGTCAGATTCCATGGCCATCACAGACTAGCCAAAGGGCAGCAAAGGGCATCAAAATTGAATTATTATTCTATAATGTCTGCAAAACTCAGTAGAACACGCCAAATAGACGAGCTGAGCGGCTCCCACCAAAAGCAAGGAGATAATTGTACGTGTATGTTAACTCACTTTAGGATTTTCCATAATACCTTGGACACCTGTCCAATATCAGTTCGTCCTTGGTTGAATTTTTTTTTTTTTTTTTTTGACAAACTTCCTGGTAGATAACGGAGAGTGACTTCTACATTACTAGATTTCTTTTTTTCTTTTCTTTTTTTGGATTTTACTAACATATCCTCGTACGTTAATAAACCACTTTTAAAATTTTTTTATAAAAAATTGAAAAGCTGTTAACTTTTTTTTTACAATGTTTTTAATTTTTCATAAAAAAATTTTTAGCTGGATAATTTTTTTTTTTTTAAATTTATAAATTCATCTTACATGATAAACTGCGAGTAATTAAAAAATATATATATATATATGAGCCCATATAATTGCAACCAACAATAGTTCTTAGTTGTGATGTGTGGTACTATTGTTTATTATTATTATTATTATTATTATTTTGGTATTTGGATCCACTTTTTAAATCGTGAACCAATTTTTTTTTCCTCTGGTGGGTGTACCTTTTGTCATGAAATATTTAAATGATAAAATTTAGCAATAAAATTAATTGTAGTCTAAGATTAAAACTTTATTAAATTTAGACAATACACTAATATTTTGAGTTTTTTTAAAATAATTTTTTATAATTTAATATTTGGGATAAAAGATATTTAAATCTTAACGTTGAATATATCAAGAAGTGCAAATGAGCCACATTGATGAGTCCAAATTCTCTGTCTCATCAATTGTGCTTCACTTCATGCTCTACCAATAAAATTTGGACAACTAGCATCTCTCATTAAATAAGATATCTCATTAAATGAGACAAATAGCCTCTCTCATTAAAGTCAGAGTTATCTCATTTAATGAGAGATGCTAGTTGTCCAAATTTTATTGGTGGAACATAAAATGGAGCACAATTGATGAGACAGAAGATTATTAATAGTCTTAACTAGTAGTACTTCAAATTGAGCAAAACAATATTATTTCCTCTAATAGTAATAAGCAAGTCTATAATAATTTCGGAAAGGGGAGATTATGCAACAAAAGCCAGGAGGAAGAGGGCAAAATTTTAAAGAGTAAACCAACTTTAGAATTTATTGAATCATACATCATGCTGGGCAATGAATTTTACAGCAGCAAGCCTCTTATATATATATATATATATATATATTTCTTTTTTTAAAAGGAAACTGATAATTTATTAACAGAAATTGGAGTACAACAGAAAGCACATGGGACTCTTATATAATTATTTCCCCATAACCAATACAAATCAAACATAATTAAATTCTGATGCAATCCCTCACCAAACCAGAATAGCTCTACTATTTGATGTGATAGATTATTCTTTATGCATCAAAGAATGAAGGCAAGCGTGGTTTGACGAGGACATCAAGTGGTGTAGCTTTGAAGTTTGTAAGTCCTAAGCTCCCAGTCATATCAATCAATTCATTTGATGAAGCAGAGATTTCAAAAGCATGTAGCAAACTAGCTAATGCTAAGCTTGTCATTTGAAGACCAAAAGCCAGTCCAGGACAAGCTCTTCTACCACTACCAAATGGAAGGAACTCAAAATGGTGGCCCTTAAGATCGATATCCTTGTGGGTTGTTAGAAATCTCTCTGGCTTGAACTCAAGTGATTCGGACCATATACGAGGGTCTGTTTGAATCTTCCAAAGATTCACCATTAATCGAGTGCCTTTGGTAACATGGTAGCCACCTATGGTGCTATCCTCAGCGAATTCACGTAGTCCTAGAAGTGGTGCAGCTGGGTATAATCGAAGTGTCTCTTTAACAATGGCTTGGAGGTAGACCAACTTATCGATATCGGACTCATTTACAAGTCTTCCTTTTCCCACATGGATATCCAATTCTTCTTGAGCTTTTCTTAGAACATGGCGGTTGTTCAACAATAGTGAAAGAGCCCATGTCAAAGTACCTGTGGTTGAATCACTGCCTCCTGCAATCATACTCTGCAAAATGCAATCTCCATGTCAAGATAGACCAACAAAAATCAATAATTAAAAGTCTGTTTAGACAACACAGTTTTTCTATAATTTATTTGTACTGTGATTATCAAAATATATAATCTTTTATAATTTTTATATTAAATGTTTGACAGAGACCTACAATATAATTTATTTCCAAAAATACCTGGGAGTCTTTATATTATATTATATTATTATATGGATTTAAGGCAAACATTAATTATCTATTTTGAAAAAAAAATAATAAAAAATTAAAAAAAAATTTCAAAATAATTAGTCCATTTGGTAGAGTTATTAAACAATTCATTTTCAATTTTTAAATAACATTACTCGCATTTTTACATACTTTTTCACTCGTACATATTTCAATAAAATATAAACAATATCACTCAAACTTTTCTACCAAATATGCTCTTAGTTTTTTTTCCATAAAAAATTTATTAAAATAGTTATTAATATATGTCCTAAAAATAAATCTCATATTATATAATAACGGTTACAAAAAGTAAAAAGAATTTTTTTTTTTTTTTTTTTTTTGTGTGTCTACCCAAACTGATACTCAAAAGATGGTCAAAACTTGTTAGTAAAATTATTAAGTTTATTTGGCTTATGCACAAATTTTTAATTTTTTTTTTTTTAAAAAAAAAAATGATGAGTAGTGCTTACCAAGCATGTGGCTTTGGTGACAGTATCAGCATCAAAACCGGCAAGGTTAGCTCCGTTAAGGATAGACAACATGACATCCATGAAATCTTGCTCTCCTAGTTTTGCTTCACCTGAAGCTTTCTTCTCCTTGTGCTCTTCCAACCACTCTGTAACTATACCATCCAACTCTTTTGCTGTTTTCTTCATAGCCTTCTCATACCCACCAAAATCCAACCACCCAAGGTAAGGAATAGCATCCCCAACCACAAAAAGCCCAGCCAAATGAAAGAACTCTCTCAATGCCTCATGACACCTTCGAGCCTCATCACTCGCAGCACTAGTACCATAGTACCTCTTTCCAGCAACCATTCTAAGAATCACATTGAGACTTAGGTCCCCAAACCATTGCTTCATGTCCACCAAAACATGGTCTTTATTGCCACTTTTTTTCTCTTCCCAAAACTTATATAGCTCCTTCAAAGAGGTTTCCATCTCAGAGGCTTTGACACCTTTGAGTAGTTCAAGCCTGCGAGTTGAGAGTAGCTCTAAAGAGGTAATCTTGCGTATTTCACGCCAGTAAGGACCATAGGAAGTGAAAGCTAACATGGCATAGTTGTAACCAAAATGTTTCCCACTAATTATTTTGGGTCGAGAGCAAAGGGAAACATCATTGGTGGTGAAGCATTCTTTGGCTAACTCGCTAGTACTGATCACCAAAGCTGGGTGCACCCCAACTCGAATGGTAAATGCTGGTCCATACTTGTCAGCTAAGGCTCCCAATGTCATGTGGGGAAGTTGAGAACCTCCTGCTAATAAGCGGAGATGACCTATTAGAGGCCATCCACCGGCTGCTTCTGGTGCTTTTCGAGCTTTGGGAGCTCTCAATCTTCTTAGTATAACATAGGAAAAGAGAAGTATGGCAAGGAGGCCAACTAGGTTTGTGTTGAAGTATGGTAGAAAGGAGTAGTCCATTTTAGAGGGAGAGACAATGAGAAATTTGGGTGGAAAGAGAGGATAGAGATGTTTCTCGTAATAATTGCTTTGGCCGAAAGATGAGATGTGAGAGGTCTGTTCGGTTAACCTCTATATTTATAGTTGCCCAATATACAACTCTTTTGGCCTCCCTTTTGTCTTTTCTTTTGTTTTACACGTGGAGTCCAACTCCTAAAAGTCTCTTGTTCTTTACTAAAGAACCCGAGTTTGAATGTGATCAATATATTAATGTTTAGAAACAGTTTACTAAAGAACCCGAGTTTGAATGTGATCAATATATTAATGTTTAGAAATAGTTTATTTAGTTATGGCTAATTTTTTTTTTTTTTTTGTTAATAGAATTATAAATAAAGTTAAAAAGTAGTTGAAATAATCTCGTAAGACTCATATATAGTACAAAAAAGTACAATAGGACTTATAAATAATACTAGGGCCGGCTCAACAACTTTAAGGGCCTTAAGTAAAAATTTTAAGTGGGGTCTTTTTAATATTTAAAAATTTATTAAAAAATTTTTATTTAAAATTTATTTTTCTTACTTTTTGATACTCAAAATTACTAATTGATTATTGCAAATTTTCTAAAGCCATAACCACTTTATACTTTAAAGTTTAAACCTGCACAAATAAATATTAATATTACATATTTCAATAAATTAATATTACTATATACAATTGAGATAATATGATATACATCAAATTATTAGTTAGTGTGATAATTTATAATAATTCATAAAGTAAAAGCTTGCATAAAATTTTATATATATATATATATATATATATCCATAAAGTAAAAGCTTGCATAAAAAAAAAAAATCACACGTCCATCCATTTATCATTATCTACAAAGATTATTATCACTTTTTTATTATTATAAAAAGATGTCTATTCAAAGGCATTATAAGAAAACAGTTCTTACCTACCAAAAATGGTCTTGCAAGTTACAAGTTACAACAACCCCGCGCTGGAAAATGGAATGCCATTGCAAAACATGCTGTGAAGGACATGGTCTACTTGGATCTGTGTTACATGCGATGCACTTGAAGGAAGCTTCACTTAAATTTATTGCATCGTGAAAATCCATGGTCATGATGGCCTAATTTTGGACTGGCTAGGAAGTGGCTGCAAATTAGTATTTGAAACAGGTTCAAGTTGGGGGTGATTCAGACTTTGTAGAGTCAATCTTCTAGCTTAAAAAATAGAAAATAGTTGGTGGTGGCTGCTTAATTAGTTGGTTCTAAGTCCGCTTATATTTTCTCTTTCTCGTTTAACTTCTTGGAAGTTTCTTTGAAGTTTAATATCTTATCAACAACTTTTTTAACCTTATTTGGTTCATTGGTTGGATTCTATTATTGAGAAACGGTTTTTGTACTAGTAGTTACAAAAAATTGAAGTAAAGATGCGTTTAAAGATGATTCCGAATGAATTAGGGGCTGTTTGTTAGCGTTATTTAAATAATAGTTTTCATTGTTTAAACAATACAATACATATTTCCACAGCACTTTTTCACCTACACGTATTTTCTCAATACTTAAAAAACGTTACTAAAACATATGAAATGGACCCTTTTCTTTTATAACCACATTATGAACTTTTCTAATAATACGAATAATCTTTTTGTTTTGGTGTTGCAAAACAAAAATATAAGATGATTCTGAATGAATTATATTTGTAAAGTTCTAATTTACAACTATGTGTTTTGTTGGTTTTTATTCCGTGCCAAATTTGATTGTAATTTTAATCAATCTTTTGTACCATGTATTTATTGTGGGATTTAATTGTAAGGGTTCTGTAATAGAGAGAGAGAGAGAGTGTGAAGACTCAAGCAATTGAAGACTGAAGAGTTTTTTGCGAGTAGTTCGCAACTTAACATCTCGCGAAGTGATCCATGTGATCTACACATGCTAGAATGCGAAGAATCAGGATAGGATAGAGACAGCTGTGTTTCGCGAGTAGCTCACGGGTAAGGCCTTCCGCGAGACATTTGCGAAACATTCAGTTTTGCCAGACTGTCATTTCTGATACATACTTTCTATGCCTATACTATTTATACCCACATTACCCACAAATGTTGAGGAGTGCTTCAAAGAGAAAACCCTAGCCACAGACCTTGAAAGTTAGAGATTGTTATACCTACATTTCTCTACACAATTGTTTGTGGACTTTCCTTAACTCCTACCTCTCCATTTCCATACCATTGAAAGGTTGATAGCCCAAACACTTACCACACCCTTTCAGAGTGTTCAGTGAGGTCTTGGTACTACTAGGAAACATTGAAAGAAGCCAAAGATGGCAGATGCAACATGGAGCTTATTGCGAGATTCGGAGAGCTAGACAAGACATGGTTCCGAGAAGTCTTGTTGGAGTAGGAGTTTAGAGGGCTTAGGTACATCGTGTATATTAGGGTTGGAGGGTCTCTTGCTAACTCATGTATCTCAATTGATTGTCTAGTGGATCAATTACCACTTGGAGGGCGGCGGAGAGGTTTTACGCCGAAGACTTCGGTTTCCTCTTCGATAACACATCGTTGTATTGTCTTTGTGTTTATATCCTTCTTCCCTACTCTTTTTCCTTTCATTTTACTTCTGTGTTGTTATGAATATGGATTAGAGTAGCTTATTTGTTTATCCACTCGCATTTACATTATTCCGCATTTAGTATTAAGTTAGTGTAAAATCAATCAAGCGATAACTTTAATTTGGGGGTCTAAACAGCTCTTGTATTTTCAACACATTTTCAAGTTTTCAATTGGTATCAGAGCTGGTGCACTTACTGTGGTTTAACTATCTTGGTGCGATCCTTAACCCAGTTTGAGATGGACCGGTCTCAATCTTTAAATGTTCCATCATATTTTGATGGTAGCAACTATGCCTTTTGGAAAGTTCAGTTGAGGGAATTCTTGTGTTCAATAGATAATACTGTTTGGGATGCAGTAAAAGCAGGATGGACTAGGCCGAAGGCCACTAAACCACTTGAGATAAGGCAGCAATTGCGATAGCTAACGCTAAAAGTAAAGTTTTGAATACAATTTTTTGTGGTGTTTCTCCAGATGAGTTTTACAGGATTTCTCACATAACAATTGCCAAGGAAGTTTGGGAGATATTGGAGACCACCTATGAATGCACGAAAAGGGTGAAGGATACTAAGTTGCAGATGCTAACTACTCGATTTGAAGAGCTAAAAATGAGTGAAGACGAGTCATTTGACTCATTCTATTGCAAGCTAAACTAGGTGGTTATTGGCAAGTTCAACTCGGGTGAGAAGACGGAGGACTCAAAAATAGTGAGGAAAATCCTTCGATTATTGCCAGAGAGATTCTGTGCAAAAGTCACAGCTATAGAGGAAAGTAAAGATTTGGATGAGATCAAAATCCAAAAACTCATTGGATCTCTCCAAACATATGAGCTGGGACTGCCTTCTCATAAGTCGAGCAAATCTCTTGCTCTTAAAACCATCACCGAAAAAATGGATGATTCCCTCAAAGAAGATGATGTGGAGAAGGAGGTAGCATTTCTTGCAAAGAACTTCCGAAAATTTCTAAAGATGAAAAACAGTGGGAAGTCGTTCAGCAAAGGGAAGTTTTCATCCTCCAAAGGTGATAGGAAGGTGTTGAGAAATTTAGACCCCGGTTGATAGAATTAACAAGTTTTAAACTCAAGTTGTTAATTAGATTTATTATGAATAAAACTTGTTAAAACAAACAATCATCAATATCATGTCAAAATCATGTAGTGGAAAAATAAATAAGACAAGATATGATGACCTAGGAAAACCAATGAAACAAACTAGTTTAACAGTAAAAAACCTTGAGGGGGGGAGAAACTTTCCCGAAAAGCAATCTACTATAGTAAAGAGAAGTTTCAGATCTAGTACAAAACTTTTGTTCTTAGACTTTACAATCTCCGTAGATGAACTCACAGTAGAAATCTTCTACCTCATCAAAACCTCTAAACTCTTCAATATATGAATGTCACCCTTTAATGCATAAATCCCAATACGTGACTAACTAATTGTGCAGATCCCAGTTCGCGACTTAATCACCAACTAGAAGAAAATTGTTAGGTGCAAAGTTCTTCACTTCATCAACAATAAAGATCAAGAAGCACTTGGTTACAAAACTTTAAGGCGCAAAGACGCAGTAGCTTTTTTCAAAGAAAATAAGGCATCGGTCACCTTTTGTATATATTCTCCTTGTATTCTCTTATGTGACGGCCTCTAAAATAATCCTTATATAGGTCTAGGGTTGTGAGAAAAGAAACCCTACACATACATGTCATCATGGGCCGAAAATCAAATCTGAAAATCTGAATTCCCGTAACCTCGATTAATCAGGAGGGGTTGAGCTTTAAACTTTGACAAGTACAGCTATTGAGAAGCTATCGAAGAGTTGTCAAGGGATATAAGATTTCTCGATCGATCCACAAGCTATCAAGAAGGTGTCGAGATTGCGATAACAATCAACTGAAGAGCTCGATAGATAGCCTAACTATCGGGAGGTGTCAAGCAGCTATCGAGCTATCTATCTGCAGGTGTCGAGTTATCTGTCCAACTTTAGTGAATAACTTTTCTTCACTTATTTATTAGTCCAATCTTCATGGCTTTAATACTAGACTTTAACAACATATTTCTTGAATTATTAAACACATCCTAGATCTACCCAATTACAAATAAAGTGCGTTTTGTCAAAAAATTAGTCAACTACATAAAATAGTGACATATATTCCTAACAAGTAAATCACATATGTCCTACTAATCTCTTTCTTTGGCAATCCGTGACAAAACTACAATAAACAAATGAACATATGAAAGAAGTCATAAATCACTCAACTCATATTCACTTGTTAAATATAATAAAATCTATCATAACACAAACTCTTGAAAAACTTTGCAAGAAGAGAGTTTATGGCAAGTAGACTTTGACAACCTATATTTCTGAAACACTTTAAACAAAACTCATCAAGGCATCTTAGTGTGAAATAGAAATAATAGATTACGTACAAGTAATAAGAAACATGTGTATAGAGATAGAAAAGAAACAACACATGTAAGGGTAGATGAAGAAGACATACATCATATATATATATATATATATATATCAAAGATAAGCACAATGTATGTAAACATGGTCACAAGACCGGTGTACAAGAAGAAAGACGTAAGCACACCCCCTAACAAAATGAAACACATCTCCCCCTTACAGAGTCATGTATTTCTCCCCTTAACATGTAGAATCTTAAAAAGAAACCACATTGTCTCCACAATTTCTTCCCCTTTTTGTCATGATTGACAAATAGTACAAAAAGCTAGAAAGCTTCACCCAAAAAACATAAAGATGATCAAAGATGATCAAAGGGAAACAAAGAATCCATAAAAATGCATGAATGTAATGAAACAAGATGCTATGGATAACAAGATAATAGAAATATGCAAAACATGTGAAAAACAAATCTCTCAACAAGAAAAATGTCAAGCACATGGATCTCAAACACACACACACACACATTAAACAAGTCTAACCAATTTTATATTTCAAAAATAAGTCAAGACAGTTAATTGGCCTACATTAACACATGTAAAACCTTGCGATGGCCAAATCACATTGTACCTGCAAATTTATCAAGAATAACAAAGAATATTGCGTGTTGTGTGTGAAAAATATCGCAAGATTGCGTAAGCATCTACATGTTATGATGATTTGAGATATGAGAAAATCACTTTAACTCACACACAATCATTTGATGGGGACTATCACCTTTGAGGAACATCCTATAACTCTCACATCTCCTAGAATACACGCTTGAATCATATTTAAAAGCATTTTTTATCTTTTTTTTTTTTACTTTTCTTTGCATATTTTTCTTTTTAATAAGCATATCATGCATGGGTATATAAAAGAGAGAAAAGAAATACCCAATAATATTTGACATTCTAATTTTGCTATACCGAAACACACAAATGTCATTGACATTGCACTTTTGCTATGCTGAAGTATACATATGTCATTCATGATTGGCGGGCAACAGTAGTAAGATGGTTATTTATGCCTTTCTCTTAGGATTTTGTAGTCCTTCCCATCAAAAAGAGTGATACGAGTGTTAAGTACAAGAAATCACTTAACCTTACTCATCACAAACACGAGTCACAAAACTCACTTGCTTAGTTATATATAGAGATGCTCATCTAAACTACAAAAGATACAAAATTTATAAAATTTTGTTTCAATGGCCATCCAAGATGCACAAGTACCAATGTACACAAAACACGCATTGTTTTTGTATTTTTTTTATTTTTCCTTTTTATTTTGAAAACTAACAAAATAAAGACTAAACAACCAAACAAAAATAGACAAACAATATGAAAGCAGAAAGAAAGATGCATATGCATGAAGGCATGATAGAAAGGTGCAGATTCATGAAAGTATGATTCCAAAAACATATAAGAAATCAAGTAAAAAGAGTCATACTTTAGATAGAAAGAATTAAAGCAGAGGACAAACAAAAAAGACAATTAAGTCTTAGACTCCTTTCTCACCCACAAAGCACGAGTCTTTGGCCGTGAAGATGAAAAGACACATGTCCTTATATATCTACTAAAGGACATAGAAGAATTAGAATTTTCCTAGAATTGAGTTAAAAAGTTCAAGACTTTTAATAACTTTCCAAACAAATGTGTAGGTCCTTGAGAGTAAACTTGTGACTGTTTAGACAATTGCTTATGAGGATACAACTTAAAGCAATTAGGACGAATGTATCCAAAAACTCCACAATGATGACAAACATAAGGTCTAACAAAGGATTTAGAATTAGCCAAAACAGTTTTGGATTTCATACCTTTATTACCTTTCTCAGATAGGGGCATAAAGACAGTCTTTGATCCAAAAGCCGTGTAAGAGGAGAAGCCGAAGGAGACAACATATCCTAAGCTAGTCTTATCAAAACTAGGCTTTTGAGCACTCAATACATCATCCAACTTTGCACTAGACATCCTCTCTATTTTAGTTCTAGCTTGACTAAGCTTAACCTTAAGATTCTTGACCTTCTCTTCTAATTAAGTGTTCTCCACAACAAGAGTCTCAACTAACCTTGTAGTCTCATCTAGTTTGACTAATAGATCAATTTTTTTAGTTTTTACCTCATTAAACTCTTTTTTACAAAGATGAGAAGTCTTTTCAAATTTTATGAATTTAGTGCATAGCTTATCATAGGCTTCTTGAAGGGTCAACTTCTTAGATACTTTATCATCAGAAGAATCCTCACTATCACTAACACTCTCCATAATTACCTTATCAATTGAAGCAGCAAAGGCCATAACGTGACGACATTCATTAATATACTCATCGGAAGAGTCATTCTCAGTATCACTCCAAGTAGCAACCAACCTTTTATCTTTTGACTCCTTGGTCTTTTCCTTCATAAGGTAGTTTGGGCATTCTATCCTCATATGACTAAAACATTTGCACTCATGGCATTGGATGAGAGGGGCTCCTCATTCTTGCCCTTTCTAGAGGATTTAGATTTCTTAGGAGGTTTGTCCTTATCCTTTTTCTTAAATTGAAAAAGCTTGATAATCTCATCAGTTATGAAAGTTAAATCCTCATCCTTATCTTCATCTTCATCTTCACTTTCATCTTCATCTTCAAAGTCCTCAATCTCTTCTTCTATACCCGTAAGAGCCAAGTTTTTACTCTTTTCACCTTTTCCCATTGAGCCTAATCCCATCTCATAGGTTTGAAAGTTCCCTACAAGCTTAGTCAAAGGAACTTAATCAATGTCCTTTGCTTCTTCAATGGCAGTGATCTTGGCATGGAATCTTTCAGGTAAAAACCTAAGGATTTTCCTAACAATTTTGGATTCTGCAATACATTCTCCAAGGTTGAAGGCAGAATTCACAATATTCTTGAGTTTGACATAAAACTCATCAAAGGTCTCATCCTCTTCCATCCTTATTTCTTCAAAACTACTAGTGAGTCTTTGAAAGTTCACAGTCTTTACTGCTTTGGTACCTTCATAGGCGGTCTCAAGAATAGTCCATGCTTCCTTGGCAACTTTTGTGGATGATATTCTCTTGAATTCCTCATTAGCCACTCCACAAAACAAAGCATTCAAGGCTCTATTGTTGAAATTTGTCATAATAATTATTGTATCATCCCAATCCACCGACGCTTCCTTTATCTTAATCTAGCCAACTTCAATAGCTTGCCATACATGTTCATCTAGAGCCTGTAAAAAAACTTTCATACGAACTTTCCAGTACGCATAATTAGTTCCATCAAATAAAGGAAGAATCAAAAGAGATTGTCCACAATCCATAACAACGAGGTTCAAAGATCACACTCAGGAAATTAATCCAATCAGAGTAAACTCGCTCTGATACCACTTATTGGGAAATTTAGACTCTAGTTGATAGAATTAACAAATTTTAAACCCAAATTGTTAATTAGATTTATTATGAATAAAACTTGTTAAAACAAACAATCATCAATATCATGTCAAAATCATGTAGCAAAAAAATAAATAAGACAAGATATGATGACCCAAGAAAACCAATAAAACAAACTAGTTTTACAGTAAAAAAAACTTGGGGGGAAACCTTCCCGAAAAGCAATCCACTATAGTAAAGAGAAATTCCAGATCTAGTACAAAACTTTTTTCCCTAGACTCTACAATTTTCATAGATGAACTCACAGCAGAAACCTTCTACTGCTTCAGAACCTCTGAACTCTTCAATATATGAATGTCACCCTTTGATGCACGAATCCCAGTACGTGACTAACTAATTGTGCGGATCCCAGTACACGACTTAATCACCAACTAGAAGAAGATTGTTAGCTGTAAAGTTATTCACTTCATCAATAATGAAGATCAAGAAGCACTTGGTTACAAAACCCTAAGGCGCAAAGACACAGTAGCTTCTTTCAGAGAGAATAAGGCATCAATCACCTTTTGCATACGTTCTCCTTGTATTCTCTTACGTGACGACCTCTAAAATAATCCTTATATAGGTCTAGGGTTGTGAGAAAAGAAGCCCTACACATACATGTCATCATGGGCCGAAAATCAGATTTAAAAATCTGAATTCCCATAACCTTGATCAATCGAAAGGTGTCGAAGAGGTGTCGAACTTTAAACTTTGACAAATACAGCTATCGAGAAGCTGTTGAGGAACTGTCGAGGGGACAGAAGATTTCTCGATCAATCCACCAACTGTTGAGAAGATGTCGAGATTGCGATAATAATCAACTAAAGAGCTCAATAGATGGCCTAGCTGTCGGGAGGTGTCGAGCTACCTATCCAGCTTTAAGGAAGAGCTTTTCTTCACTTGTTTCTTGGTCCAATGTTCATGACTTTAATACTAGACTTGAACAACATATTTCTTGAAGTATTAAACACATCCTAGATCTACCCAATTATAACTAAAGTGCGTTTTATCAAAGGATTAGCCAACTACATAAAATAGTGACATATGTTCCTAACAAGTGAATCACATATATCCTAACAGAAGGAGTTTAAGAAGAAAGAAGTGAAGGATTCTTAATCACTTCAAGGCATTGTGTGTTATGAATGCAATGGCCATAGACATCTTAAGAAATAGTGTCCTAACTATCTAAGAGGGAAGGGCAAGATGTATGCCACTACTTTCAGTGATTTCGATTCCTCTAATTCAGATTCAAATGAAAGTTGTAATGGAGAGGGAAACTTCTCTGCATTCATAACCATTGCTCATGTGGATTCTTCAGATGATTTAAGTCTGCTAGTAGAAGAGATTGGTGAGCACACTGAATTGAAGTCAATTGAGATAGTTGAGGAATTTGATGATGAAGAAGAAGAAGAAATAGTATGATTGCAAGAGACCTACAATTCCCTCCTTGAGAAGACCGGTGAATATGCAAAAATTGCTAACGTAGCCATTAAAAGGATGAAGAAGGCAGAGGAGAACTATAGAAGTCTCCTAGTGCGATACAAGAAGGCCAAGTGTCAGATAGAGATGCTAAATGGAGAGCTGACAGAAGCCTACTCAAAGATAAAATTCCTTGAGCTTGAGGTAGTTCAAGCAATTGCTAAAGTAGAGCAAGTCTCCTCCAAGAAGCTTGATGAAGTCCTTTCTCATCAAAAACCTTTTTCCAACAAAACCAGATTGGGATATACTGGAGAGAGTAGTTCAGCTGTCAATATCTTTAAGGAAGTGAAGTTTGTAAAAGCCAAAGAACCGATGGTAACTACCATAAAGGCTAAGAAAGTGAAGCCAGAGAAGAAAAGGAATGTGACTGACCAACGGGTGTTGAATAAGCCTCGTAACCAATCAGTGGTCAAATCTGAAGCCAAAGGGAAATCACTCCCAAAATCACAAAGAGGTCTGAGAACTCAACATTTCTCTCATCATTGTGGAATTCAAGGACACACTAGACCCAATTGTCATAAGCTTAGAGTATTGAAGAATGCAAGTGTTCAAAGGTTAAGAGGACCAAGAAACAACAAAAGGAATTGGGTTGCTGAGTAATCAAAAGGTCGAAATGGTGATTCCAGAGTGATGGATGTGATGAAGATGATCGATGCATTCACCACCTGTTTGGCAAGCTTCTCTAGAAAGTTTGAAGGCCACAACACTCGTACCCAATCCTATAGGGATATCACCCCAAACACACGTAACATATGGGTGAAGAAGGATACTCATGCATAAACATTACGACATGTTCATGTATTAATACTTACGATGTTTAGAGGCATATGTTCACACATCATGACATGCATAATTCAATTTGTGTCTATTACTTTTGGTTTATAGCATGTTCTTTTACAAGTTTTGGTTTGTACCTATTTTTGTTGATCTTACTTTCATTGTTCTATTTTTTAGTGTGTTCAAAAAATTCAAAAAACCCATAAAAATTGCAAAATCTTCAAAAAGTTTGATCGCGTATGTTGTGTATATCACATGTGAGTTTGGCTTAGTACCTTTATACTAATGACGTAGTGCATTTACGAGCTTAGCTTATTTTGTATGCACATATATCTATGTGGGAGAAATCTTGAAAATTATATGTGATTGTTGTAAATAGATCTTCAAGCTTGTCATGAATGATTGGTCAATAGTCTTGATGGTCTTGATACTTGCGTAGACTAATGTCAATATATCTCTTTATGTGTGACAAGCTTTATATTGAAAGCGACTTTTATATTGAAATGTATGGTGCTCAAAAGCCAAAGGCTAACTCTCAATGTTGAAACATCAAAAATTTCAAGCACCAATCTCAAAAAGAGATGTATTATCCAAAAAGGATCAAATGTTATGATTTATGCAAAAGCCAAATGAAAAGCTTTTAAGATTAGTAATCATTCTCTTGTGGAAGGTCATATATGTTCATTTGTATAATTGAGATAGTCCACTAAATTTAGTACCAGTTGTATATGACTTGATTAAATTGATCATTGAAACTTCACTCTGGTCTAAGGACTATTCCACATTTGATACTCACTCACAACACACAAGACTTTGTTCAAATAATGCTTATCTCATTTGTGTGATTGTACATGTTCAAATGTGATGTGTATGCTTAAGTACTTGCTGATCAAACCCAAAAAGATTTTTGAGTGTTTTATGTGTTTTTGAAAGTGATTTTATACTTTCGTGTTTTTAGTTTTTCTTCAAAATGCATTTTTGTATTTTTCTTCAAAAACTGGTTCAGAGGATGTTTCACGAGAAGCTTGCAACTTAGAGCTTCCCGCGAAATGTGCTTAAGGGAAATTAAAAAGTCACATTTTCATATAGAATGTCTCACTACTGCCTCACGAGTATTTCGCGACTAAACCCTTCTCGCGAAATTGTTTTTAGGCAAAATTTGGAAATTTTTCAATTTCATATAGAGGCTATCGCAACTGTCGCGCGATTGTTTCGCGACTAAAGGCTTCTCGCGAAAGATTCAGTGTGCCTCACGAGTAATCTCGCGACTACCTAACCCGCAAAAAATGCGTGTTTTCAATTTAATAAGGCAGATGTGACAGTTTTTCAAACACTCTCTCATTTCCCTCACACTGCATCTCTCGAACCCCCTTCAACCCAAATCTCATTTTCTCTCAAAAACCCATCTTTTTCAAGATAATCTCTGCTCAATCACTTCAAGGTATGTGTTTTTAACACTCTTTTCATCTTTTCTACTTAGATTATGCAGATTTTAGCTTAGGGTTTCGAAAATTTGGGAATTTTTGAAAAAAGAGTTGGGGTTTTTATTTTTGTGAAGAATTTTTCAAAATTTTGATTGGGCTGAGTCTCATTTGCTATGTTTGTATCTATGTTGGCCCCATGTGGCATTCTTAGCATGTATTAAGGCAAAATTCATCTTGTTCATGCATTTTTCATAGGTGTTGCTCATTGTTGCATGTTAGGTGTTTGACAAAATGTCCATATGACACTTTTGTGTTGTAGTGGACTCAAATGAGTTCCATTGCTTGCATTACTCTTGATTAAACATGTTTGCCATGTTTTGGTCAATGGGTGTGTGTTTTACACACTTTGTCCAATTTGTGCCTCAATGCCATGCCATGCATCCTCTAGGCACACACCATGCACCTCATGCTGCACTCACATGCATCAGCACATGCACACACATGCACAGTCATTTATATTCACGCATTGTGTTTATGTTTACATGTTCTATCAGTTATAGCATTGTTGTTTTGAGTTTGGTATGCTCTGTTTTAAGTTGTTTTACTTATGTTTTAGACTAACTTGGATCTAATCAAGTTTTGTGGTCTGTTCTTTTTGTTTTGCATTTGTTTCTTTGCTATGTGTTCATTTGTGTAGATGTATCGTCGTTCTTCTCACGGTAAAGACCCTGTAATTGACCTTACATCATCACCAGTGTCAAAAAGGACATGACACTCGTCTGAAGTCTCAAATAGCGAGAGATTCAAGACTCCCCTGGATTCTCAAACCTTCTCCAACATTTTTCAAGACGCCCCCACTAGACCTTCTGCAGCACTCGTCTTCATATCACTCGATCTACAAATGTGGACAGCTCTCCATATGATGACAGATTTCCTGCAATGACAGATATTCTTCATATTCTTAGAGATGAACATGAAATCTCAGCCAAAGGCACATCCATTAGAACAGCGAAGTTCAAACATGAACTAAAGACTCTCACCTTTATCATGTTCTTCAATTTATATCCGCTATCCAACACGAGATTCATCAAACTTGGATAGGTACAGTTCTTGTGTGATCTCATCACAGGAACTCCGATTGACATTTGTGCTCATATCTTTTAGACTATAGGAAAAACGACAGCACGATCAGCAGCAAAAATGTGTCTTCCTTTCTGTAGTCTTCTCATGAAGATCATGTTGCATGAAGGAGTTCATCCACCAAGAGATGGAAAGATCTTAGTTTGTCATCGCCCAATTTCTATATCTTCTCTCCAAAAGAACAAAAGTCATTCTTCTGCTGAGCGACAAAAGCAAAATCTGTCCATAACACCAAAAAGTGAATCTGTTCAACATGTCACTCACTCAGGTCATGGTTTAGCTGCTCATACTACCCCTGGGCATACCAAGACTACATCTTCTCACATTCCTGAGCCTCCGAATGTTAGCACTTAGCCAGGTCAATCTAGCTCTTATGCCGACCTATTCACTATTTTGGTTGAAGGCTTGCATGAGCTTGTGTCAGGACTTTCAAATGTCATCTACTCCACAAACAACCAGGTTCAAATGCGCCTTACTGCCATTGAGACACAACTAGATGAGATTCAACGCAAGTTAGAGGAGAGCCTTTAGCTATTCATGCCAAAAAGGGGGAAAGCGTTCTCCTTCTATAGAATGTATAGATTGGACGATAGCATACAGTAAGGGGGAGAGCATCACAAGAAGGGAAGTGTGCATAGTGAAAGGGGAGTTTTTGTGAGCTCAAAAGGAAAAGAAAAAGCTGACACACAACTTTATAACCCTTGTTTAGTTGTCTTTATTGCTTTCTTTTAAAGCTTTAATACTCTATTTTAATTTTAGTTTATATTCAGTATTTGTGTTTATCTCAATGCTTTGTAGCATTTTTTTTAGTACTTTTAGATGTTGATTATATATCTTAAGTACCTCACTCTTGTACCCTTAGTAGGATTTTGTATTCTAGATGCAAATACTTCGTATATTTTGCATCGATTGAATGTCGGACATGCAATTGATCCTTGGGATTGTTCTTAATTGCATTGCGTGTCCGGATGAGCATTTACTAGCTAAATATTCGTTGTAGTCATTCCTTAATGACTGCTCCTGTTTGATCAAGATATGCTTACATGTTTTATAGTGTTTACAAACTTAATCACACTTTACTTGCTCATGTACATACCTTGTACTCAACTTGTCATAATCTTAATGAAAGTTTTGTTTGTGTGCAAGTGTTTCAGGTTATAGGTACATACATGCAACTGCTTCACAGCTTCTAGATTAGGTGTGAGTGAGTTTTGCCACTGTTTCCAAATTTACGTTTAAGTCTAGAGCTTATTGTTGGGGTTTTGTCACAAAATAGCCAAAGGAAGAGATTGTAAAGTTGTAATTTACAACTATGTGTTTTGTTGGCTTTTATTCCATGCTAAATTTGATTGTAATTTTATTCAATCTTTTGTACCATGTATTTATTGTAGAATTTAATTGTAAGGGTTGTATGATAGAAAGAGAAAGTATGAAGACTCAAGCAATTAAAGACTAAAGAGTTTTTTTGCGGGTAGCTCGTGACTTAGCATTCCACGAAGTGATCCATATGACCTGCACATGCTAGAATGCGAAAAGTCAAGACAGGATAGAGATAGTTGTGTTTCACGAGTAGTTTGCGGGTAAGGCCTTCCCGCGAGACACCCGCAAAACATTCTGTTTCACCAGACTGTCATTTCTGATATACACTTTCTGTGCCTACACTATATATACCCACATTACCCACAAATGTTAAGGAGTGCTTCAAAGAGGAAACCCTAGCCACAAACCTTGAAAGTTAGAGATTGTTATACCCATGTTTCTCTACACAATTGCTTGTGGATTTTCCTCAACTCATACCTCTCCATTTCCATACCATTGAGAGGTTGATAGCCCAAACACTTATCACACCCTTTCAGAGTGTTCAGTGAGGTCTTAGTGCTGCTGGGAAGCATTGGGAGAAGCCAAGGATGGTAGATACAACATGGAGCTTGTTGCAGGATCCAGAAAGCTAGACAAGACACGGTTCCGAGAAGCCTTGTTGGAGTAGGAGCTTGGAGGGCTTAAGTACATCGGGTAGATTAGGCTTAGAGGGTCTCTTGCTAACTCATGTATCCCAACTGATTTTCTAGTGGATCGATTACCGCTTGAAGGGCGGCGGAGAGGTTTTATGCTAGGGACCTCGTTTTCCTATTCCATAACACATCGCTGTGTTGTCTTTGTGTTTGCATCCTTGTTCACTACACTTTTTCCTTTCATTTTACTTCTATGTTATTATGAATATGGATCAAAGTAGCTTGTTTGTTTATCCACTCGCATTTACACTATTCCGCACTTAGTATTAAGTTAGTGTAAAATCAATTGAGTCGTAACTTTAATTTGAAGGTCTAAACAGCTCTTATGTTTTCAACATATTTTCGAGTTTTCAAGTTTTTTATAACCACATTAGGAACTTTTCTAATAATATGCATAATCTTTTTGTTTAGTATCGCAAAACAACAATATGACACGCCAAGCATAGCGCAACACAAACAAAGAGGCCATAGTGACAAAGCCAAATATGGCACACCCACCAAAAAATTGATAAGCCAAATAGTAATTCTTTAACCCAAAAATAATAATAATAATAACAATAATAATAATAATAATAATAATAATAATCTCAACCATATAGCTCCCGCCTTCCTATCAATTTCACTTATATTGGGTCTTTTTTTTTTCTCGGTATGATTACGCCCCGGCTGTACTAACAAACCAATTTTAAGTCAAAGTGAATTGATTAGTTCAATTATTATTTTACCTTGGTTTAAGCAATCACACACACAATATTGCATAAAATATCAGAAAATTCTTACATATTTTTAGAGTATCAAGAAACTATGTTTTTTCCTCTCACATTCAGACCTTACCATAAATTTAATGAATAAACCCCAAGAGAATAAAACACTATTTTCGTGTTCCGAAAATACTTAAGAATTACTCAAAATAAACAATTATGGCATTAAATGAGAAACTTAATATGGTAACTTAGAAAAAATCAATAGAAATGGTATGCCAAAGAAAAAATGAAGATTTAACTATCAACCTCATAGGCAAAATAAATCACTATGCATGTAGAATGGAAGTTTACAATATAAAATAACCCTATTTTAATACTATTACCACTTGTTGAATTTATTGTCATAACCCAATGTAACTCTGAATTTATGGAATATCACGGACTTCTTCTATATGTGACTATTGTGACTGAACATTCTGCACATGTCACCAAGTATCGACTCAAAGATTTGGTTCTAGGGATTTGAGAATTCTAGTTGTGGCAACTTCAAGCTCATTGAATCTCCAGTTCCTTCAATCTTGATTTTTGGATGGTGTTTTAAGAGAGCATGGTACAATCAAACCATCACTACAAAAAATATGGGCGATAGTCGCACTTTTTTAGCCACGTTTACAAAAATTGCGGTTATAGCTAACCTATAGCCACATTTGTAAGTGTTTTAGCTGCGTTTTTTTGGATATGGCTTATTGTCGCATTCAAAAAACGCGGTTATAGCTAACCTATAGCTGTGTTTTTAAAACGCAACTATAGATTAAGTCTATAGCCGCATTCAGAAACGTGGCTATAGGTCCATCTATTTTTTTTTTTTTTTTTTTTTTTTTTTACGGAGGACCTATAGCCATATTTAAAAAACACAGCTATAGGTTAAGTCTATAGCCGCATTCAAAACATGGCTATAGGTCCAACCGAATATTTTTTTTTTTAAAGGAAGACTTATAGCCATGTTTTTAAAACGCGGTTATAGGTTGAGTCTATTGCCGCATTTCTAAGTGTTTAGAAGCATGGCTATAGGTTCATCTGAATTTTTTTTTTTTTTAAAACTACCTATAGCCACGTTTTTGAAACGTTACTATAGGTCCACAAGAAAGTTAAATTAAAAACCCTATAGCCATGTTTATATAAACTTGGCTATAGCCAAATTAAATAATAATAAAAATATATTTGAAAGGTTAAGCACTCAGATTACTCTCTTTCTCTAACAAGATCTCTCACCTTCTCTCACTCTCTTCCTTTGACTCCCAAACCCTCATTGCTGATCTACCCCTCCCTATTGCCTATCCTCCTCACCGTGCCGCTACCGACGAAGCTCAAGCCTCCACTGGTGCTGCCGTCCCTTGATCTTCCCTCGCCGTCAAGAACTAGTTCTCTCACTCTCAAGCCCTCTCACCATGCCAACACTGTGGCCTTCAACGTTCTGCTACCGATCCGCCTCAGTATGCTGCTGATCCACCTTAGTATGCCGCTGATCTGCCTCTCACTAGCTCTCACTCTCTTTCACACTATATGCACATATATATACAAAGCCCATCTTCTTTTAGGGTTTTTTATTATGTTGGTTGATGTTGAAATTGCAAGAAGAATAAGAGAATTTCGATGGGAAAGAAGGGAGGGAAGAAGAAAGTGTGAGTATTGCTAGTATTGTTTGTTTGCAAAGAGAAGTTTGCATTAGCTCTAGAAGGAACATGGTTTATTTATTTACTTTATTTTGACACTTGTGTGGATTCAATTGATTGGAATTATAATCCTGTGCTCAATCATGCATTCTAATTTTTGAAGTTGTAGTTTTATCTTGTGTAAATTGGATTTAGTTTTACATGCATGAATTTGGATGGAGTTATTTTTAAAATGAAAGTGCTTGCTTTATCTTGATGATAGGACCTCCTCTATGAATTGGAGCAACTGCTTTCCTGATTTATGATGCCATTGAACTCCTAAATTGTGTTTCTTCCTTGCCCATGCTAGCAGCAATTTCAGAGTATATCTAGACAACAATATAGCGTTTAGCTCATCATAATAAAAGAATGCACTCTCAACTTAATCTTATAAACTTCTTTCATTGAACAGGTTATGGCCTAGCTGAATGTGCTTTATTTTTAGCAGTTTATGCAGGACTGGAAGTATGCACCTAAAACTCTTTTTTGAGTATAGTGCATTTTATTTTCAGCAATACATTTCAACCTTAATATGGATAAAAAAATGTAGTCTTTTGGGTTTTTTTTTTTTTTTTTTGTGTTTTTCATGAGCAAGAAGATTGTTTTATCATTGTACTGTTGTCCTATGGAGCTATTCTTGGTTGTGTATGGGAGAGCCATATGGAAGATGCTTTAAAAAGTTCAAATTTTGTTTTGTATGTGCATGAATTAAAGGAACTATAGTGGTTAAAGGGTTGAGTTGTGGCTGTTTGCAAAGTTGGAGTCTTTTTTGTACGTTTTTAGATCCCTTAAAACATAAGTTATTTAACTTAGTTATTTACCCAAGTGATTATTTAGATAAATTATTCAGATCTAGGTTAACACAAGTAAATCATATCATGTAAATAATGCGGAAATATAAAGAACATAACTGTTAGGACATATGTGGTTCACTTGTTAGAAACATATGTCAATATTTTATATAGTTGGCTAATCCTTTAACAAAACACACTTTACTTGTAATTAGGTAGATCTATGATGTATTTAATACTTCAAGAAACATATTGTTCAAGTCTAGTATTAAAGCCATGAAGATTGGACCAAGAAACAAGTGAAGAAAAGGTGTTTAATAAAGCTGAACAGATAGCTCGACACCTGCGGATAGATAACTCAACACCTGCTCAACATCTCTCGACAGCTGGCTATTTATCGAGCTCTTCAGTTGATTGTTATCGCAATCTCGACACCTTCTCGACAGCTAGTGAATTGATTGAGAAAGCTCATGTTTCCTCGACACCTTCTCAACACCTAGCTATCTATTGAGATTTAATGAGGCTCGACAGATACTATCTATCAAGGTATCTATCGAGGTTACGGAAATCAAAATTTTCATATCTGATTTTTGGGCCAGGCTTATGTATTTGTGTAGGGTTTCTTTTCTCACACCCCTAGACCTATATAAGGCTTATTTTAGATGTCGTCACATAAGAGAATACAAGGAGAATATATGCAAAAGGTGACTGATGTCTTATTCTCTCTAAAAGAAGCTACTGCGTATTTGCGCCTTAGGGTTTTGTAACTAAGTGCTTCTTGATCTTCATTATTGATGAAGTGAAGAACTTTGCAGCCAACATCTTCTTCTAGTTGGTGATTGAGTGAGTCACGTACTGGGATTCGTACAAAATAGTTAGTTATGTATTGGGATTCGTGCAACATCAAAGGGTGGCATTCATATATTGAAGAGTTCAGAGATTTTGAAGTGGTAGAAGGTTTCTGCTGTAAGTTCATCTACGGGGATTGTAGAGTCTAAGGACAAAAGTTTTATACTAAATCTGAAACTTCTCTTTACTATAATGCATTGCTCTTCGAGAAGGGTTTCCCCCCAGGTTTTTTACTGTGAAACTAGTTGGTTTCATTGGTTTTCTTGGGTCATCATATCTTGTCTTATTTACTTTTTTGCTGCATTCATTATTGACATGATATTGATGTTTGTTTGTTTTAACAAATTTTATTCATAATAAATCTAATTAACAACTTGGATTTAAAACTTGTTAATTCTATCAACCGTGGTCTAAATTTCCCAATAACAACGATATGATAACCTAGAAAATCCAAATCGATAAAAAACCTGAGAATGATTTAACCTAATTATCCTCAAGGTAAAACAAATCTACTTTGAAAAAAATTAAAGTTTTTACAATAAAACTTAGACCACTAACATGCTATTACTACCTCGAGTAGAAAACTTACTACCACGACCACGTGACAGCTCCGAGTCCACGGACTACTTATTTTCTTGATCCACAGCAACCACAAGTACTCCCACTTATGTTTATCTTTAAGCTCTTGAAATAGCAACTAGAAAGATCACCAAGTTCTTAACACCAATCTTGATCTTAATAACCTTAAGTGTATATGAAGGTAAACATCTCTAGATCTCACAAGAGATTCACACACACAGCATATCAACAACATCTAAAACGTGGCTAAGGTTTTTCTTTTTATACTTGAAGCAAAACATAAAACTCTACACGACATATTGGCTTGGACTGAGTTGGAAATTCTACAAAAAAAAAAACAAAAACAAAAACAAAAAAAAAAACAATCTGCACGAGATTCGATCGATCGAGTCTAATTTTCAATCGATCGAGCCTTGTAGAAATTGAATAGTAATTTCCTGCAATTACTTGATTCCAACTTTACACATAAACATACTTTGAGCAGCCTAAATTTAGACTCTAAATTTTGATCATGATTTACCAACATTACACATCTAATACATTTAGATCCTAAAGTCTTAGAACCTAACAAATTCTCCTTTTGGCAATCCATGACAAAACACATAACAAAATTGAAATGCTCAAAGTTACAAAACAGCCCAATAAACAATTCAACATAACTATTATCTATCAGTTGCCAGTGTAGACGGCAACACGACTGAATAAACTTGTATATTCCTGAAACACTCAACAAACACATAAACACGTGTGGAAAATACAAGTAAACAAAATAAATTCTTGATTTCACAAAATAGAAAAATAAAAGACATATATCATGAATTACCTCATAATATAAATCAATAGCCAACGTAGCACATGTGAAACAAGAAACAATAATAGAAATAAAAACATAAAACAAAGCATCTCCCCCTAAAACAATGTAGCACATTTTTGTCTTGGTGGTTTGAAACTGAAAGATACTAGGGAGTGTTTTGAGTTTAATTTCTTCTCTATAAGGGATTTTAGTTTGGGGAATTCTGTGGTTTAAGAATTGGGTTACGATCTTTTTGATTGTATAGGGTCTCTTGGTAGTTCAATTGCTTCATAGTACACAAGGGATTGAGCTTTTCTGATCATTGTTCTGATATCCACTAGGTAAGTCTTTTTTATTGTTGTTATTAGTATCTAAATTCCATCCCAACTTAAGAATTTTTCTAATATTTATTTATTATTATAATTTTAAATTTTAAACTTTAAGGATAGTTTAATTTTCAATTTTGAAGATTGTTACTGAAAGGGACCCTTTATTATGCTTCATAGACTCCAAACTTAGCCAATTGATCTCCAGCTCCACCCAAAGATAAAGTAATCTATGACCCTTAAATTAAAATTTTGGAAATTGATAGTATAGTTCAGAAATAGGGAAACTTGTACATGGTCTCTAGATGTAAAAATTTCTTAAAACAAATATTAAGTTGAACGGGTGCAGTGTGTGTTAGTGCACTTGGTCCTCAATTATTCTTTCCCCTACGTGCGTATTCTCATTATTTTGGCTTAGGAGATTTAAAACCCAATAATAAATTCCATGAAATTTATAACTACCATTTCACTTGCACAATTTTTGAGCAAGATGTGATTGAGCTATATATGTTTTTATCATACTGTCTTTAGTTGATCCATTTAATATATTACTTTTTAAAAAAAAAGAATTTTAACCTATAGTGTCTGCTCCTGATGATAGTTATTTATCATCAAATCAAGACACCAATCAGTTTTTTTGTGTAGGCAGGGATTGCATCCCAAATCTCTTATACAATCATCAGAAACTTTACCAATTGAGCTAACTGGAACCCACCATTTAATATATAACTTGACCTCATGTGGTTCATAGTCACTTAATTTCCTTTTCCAAGCCCTTGTGGATAAAATTTAATGGAAGAAAGAATAAGGAAATGGTCTCTATATTATTAGACGTGGAAATGTGGCCATGTTGATTAAGATGGTTGCATTGCTTATGCAGGGTCACTCAGTTACAAGGAAGCTTAATTCAGATGGTAAGGTGGATACGTTGCAAACTTTACACAATTTAAATGAAGCTTTGTTCCTGCTATCTTTCATAAGTATTTAGAGACAGATTGTGTTTATGCCATCGTTCGCCATGGGACTAATGTTTTGGTGCTTATTCCAGATGAACTTGCTGGTTTTGAAGAAGCGTGGATTTCAAATGCATGGTAATGCAGGTAAATATTTTCTTTGTTTCTCATTGTAAATTTGTTGTACTTAGATGATATTTATAGCCACTAAATTAAAATAGCGATAGAGGATATTTATAGCCATAAAACAAAAAATAATCTTTTTAGAAAATTCATTGTTTGAAACCTATAGAATGATTAATTACACACTATAGGGAGAGGGATTTTTGTAGGCCATTAATCACTCTAATTTTTTATTGCATCACACTTTCGCCTGTCATTCACCTCAACAGGTTGCTTCAGGTATGCTGGTTCTAATCTATGTTATGCTAGTTTTGTGATGTAGGCACTTGTTGTGATTAAGAATCTTTTGCATCTTAGGATGGCTGACCCTCTGGAAAAAATAAAAAATAAAAAATAAATAAAAATAAAAACCTATAGCCACATTTTTAAAACACAGCTATAGTCAAATTATTTAAAAAAAAAAAAAAAAAAAAAAAAAAAAAAAAAAAAAAAACCTTGTAATGTTTGAAATGAGAAACAAAGAAAATAGCTGTAGGATTTCTTATCCTATTTAACCTCTAAGAAATTCAGTTTTTTCATCGATAATATTTGAAATGTGGGAGTATCCAAGCTGTTACATGATCTCAAATGTGAATGCATCCAAGCAGTGGGTCACAAACAAAGAAAGACCATATCTAGTGTTAAATACTATAAATGAACATAATTAAAAGTATGGACCTATCAAAATAAATAAATAAAAGCATGGAGACAAACCACCTCACTACCACAGAGTACAAACCACTAGATCGAACATCCTTATTTGCTTTTACATATGCCCAATTAAGAACCTACTTATGCCAGCAACACTTCAATCCTATTTTATTCATTTACATCTCTAACATTGCGAACAAGCACTTCAATAGCCATAGAGTTTGGCCGGGAGTTTTGGGGTAAGAAGAACCTCCAATGAAGTTGCTTTTGGAAGAGTTGTACCAGGGCTTTCAGTCATGTCAACAGGTTGATCCAATGGGATTGCAAATTCAAAGGCATGAAGTAGACGAGCAAGAGTCAAGTGAAGGATTTGGATGGCAAATGACACACCAGGGCATGATCGTTTGCCAGACCCAAAAGGAATAAGTTCAAAGTTTTGACCTCTAAAATCAACATTCACAAAGTAATGTGTCTGACTGATGTGCCAACAGCTGACTCGGTAGCTGGTGTGTGTGATATGCCTAACAGCTGGATTAGTAGTGGGTGTGTGTGATGTGCCTAACAGTGTGATGAGGTGTGCCTATTGTGGTGATGAGGCGTGCGTGCAGTGTTGCTATACAGAGTCATGTACAGTTAAGTAAGCTGTTAGTGACAGTTAGTTAGGAAATTGTTAGAGATAGTTACATTATTGGTTAATAATCAAACTTTCATTATTGAATGTGATGCATCAGGTAGTGGTTTAGGGGTTATTTTGATGCAGAATCATAGACCAATTGTTTTTCATAGTCAAGTCCTTAAGGGCAAAGCACTACAATTATCTACCTATGAAAAAGAGTTATTGGCATTAGTTACAACAGTACATAAATGGAGACTTTATCTCTTAGGCGGGCCTTTCATTATAAAAACTGACCAACAAAGTTTGAAGTACATCTTAGAGCAGAAAATTGCTACTCCTGCCCAACAGAAATGGTTAACTAAATTGCTGAGGTATTTGTTTGTGGTGGAGTATATGCAAGGGTGTGAGAACAAGGTAGCTGATGTCTTGTCTAGGAGGTCAGGTGTTGGGTTTGAGGATTCAGTTGTTTCTAACTCTAATGTGGTCTCTCCATGTCTGTGTTTAATTTCTTTTCCAAGTCCTTGGATTGAAGAGTTGAAGGCTACCTATCAGTCCTCCACTGTGATGCAACTGCTGCTACAGCAGCTACAATCTGGTTCAACCTGTCCTAAATTCTTTTCTTTGCACAATGGGTTAATTCTGTACAAAGGGAGGGTCTATTTGGATCCACAGAACAGTTTGAAGTCCAAGGTGCTTCACTTGGTCCATGACAGTCCTTTAGGTGGCCATTCTAGATTTCTCAAATCTTTCCATAGATTAAAACAAGATTTTTTTTGGGTGGGAATGTAATCAGACTTGAAACTCCATACCAGAGAGTGTGGGGTTTGTCAGCAAATGAAGCATGAAACTTGCAAGACAGCTGGGTTGTTACAGCCTCTTCCCATTCCTCATAAGCCTTGGACTACTGTTAGTATGAATTTTGTAAGTGGCTTACCTATTTCTCAAAGGTTGGACACATTAATGGTGATTGTGGATAGGCTTACTAAATATGTCCACTTCATTGGATTGTCTCATCCTTTTTCTGCTGCTAAGGTGGCTGCCTTGTTTGCTCAAAATGTCCTCAAATTGCATGGTATGCCAACCTCCATTGTTTCTGACAGGGACCCAGTGTTCACTGCTAAATTTTGGGCTAAGCTATTCAAATTACAAGGGGTTAAACTTGCTATGTCCTCAGCATATCACCCATAAACTAATGCAGCCAGACAGAAGTGGTGAATAAATGTTTAGAGCAGTACTTGAGATCTTTTTCTGCAAATAGACCTACTGAATGGTCTGATTGGCTATACTTAGCTAAGTATTGGTTTAACACCAATTACCATTTAGCTACCAAAGTAACTCCATATGAGGCTGTGTATGGATTTCCCCCTCCTCGTTTGTTGGATTACATTCTTGGAACAACTCAAGTGGCAGCTGTGGATTCTCTTCTTCAATCCAAACAGTATATCTTAACTTTACTCAAACAAAATTTGGTAGATGCCCAAGCTTATATGAAGCAACAATGTGACCTTCACAAATCTGAGAGAGCTTTCAATATTGGTAACTGGGTTTACTTAAGGCTATAGCCTTACAAGCAATAATCAGTAGCTCATAGAGCTTCTCATAAGCTCTCCCCTAGGTTCTTTGGTCCCTACCAGGTGTTGGAGAAAATTGGAGAGGTTGCTTATAGGCTAGAGTTACCATCTGATGCTAGCATACATCTAGTATTTCATGTCTCTTGCTTGAAAGCTAAGCTTGGACACAATCATGTGGCTATTGCCTTGCATCCATCAGTGAACTCTAATGGCATTCTTACACCTGAACTAGTTGCTGTTCTCCAAACCAATTGTTGTTCTCCAAACCAGGTCTCACAAGCTTAGAAATAGGCTTATAACTCAACACCTGATTCAGTGGCAAGAAGGAAATGCAAATGATGCTACTTGGGAGGATTTTCTTGTCCTTTAACAGCAATTCCCTCATCTTGTGGGCAAGCTGTTTTAAGGAGGGGGGAGTTGTTAAGATACTGGGGTGCTGGCTTAGGTGTGTTGGCTTAGTAGTGTGCCTGACTAATGTGCCAATAGCTAGCTCGGCAGCGAGTGTGTGTGATATGCCTAACAACTGGATTAGTAGTGGGTGTGTGTGACATGCCTAACAGTGTGATGAGATGTGCCTATTGTGCTGATGAGGCGTGCATGCAGTGGTGCTATGTAGAGGCGTGTGTAGTTAAGTGAGCTGTTAGTGGTAGTTAGTTAGAAAATTGTTAGAGATAGTTACAGATAGTTGCAATTGGTAGTTATTGAGATTGTAAGTGATTGTAATTGTATATAAGCCCAATTTTGGAATAATAAAGGGAAGCTTGGAATTACTCAATTACTCTCCTTTTCTTGTTCTGACTCTATTTGGAGGTGGTCCCCTCGAAGTGACCAATATCTCTTCTTCCCCATTTCTCTATTTCCTCCATTACTTTCTTTCATATTTCAGTTCATAACAATTTGACCAATATCTCTTCTTCCCCATTCCTCTATTTCCTCCATTACTTCCTTCCATATTTCAGTTCATAACATCCATACATTCACTAACAAGCGAGTGCCAGCTTTAACATTATAGCCAACAACGTTACAAGCTTCCAATGCTTCACGCGGTCCTAAGAGTGGACCAGCTAGGTATAAACGAAGAGTTTCCTTGATAATTGCTTGAAGATAAACGAGGTTATTCATGTCCGATTCTTCAACCTGCCAATGCATACCAACATGATGCTCTAATTCTTCTTGTGCCTTCTTCAACGCTTTTCGATTGTTCAGAAGTAATGAGATATGTCAACGTCCCTGATGCAGTGTCACTGCCACCAAGGATAAGTGCCTTCATAAAAATTTTATGACCTTAAAGATCTATTTAATTCGTTTAAAAAGGAATAAGTTTCAATTAATATTTCTCATAGAAATCAATGCTAACTATGAAACTTTTTTTTTTTTTAACAACTTGTTAAGGTGTGATAATTCGTTATTAGAACAATATCACTTTTACATTGGTGACATTAATTTTATTATGCACTAATTATAATAGACCATATTAACATGGTCATATATGGCTTCTATATCCAATCTAGCGTACTCGAAACCCTTGAAAATAGTCAAATCTTGAGGCAAGTAGGATTAATTTGAAGGCATGGCCATCCAAGAATAGGCCTAATATTTGGGCTCTATGTTGTCTTGAGATGGCTCAGAATTAAGGTTCAGCCTAGAAACTCTGTGGGTAGCCAACTCCACCACAGTCATATTACAAATTCATATGAATCATATGGTTAGTTAAAGTAGTGAAATCACACGTTAGATAATAATTAATGTAAAAAATAAGCTATTAATATTATACCAAAACAACCAACATATATACCAGGCAAGTCGACTTGATGCTAGTGTCTGCATCATATCGAAAATTTGAGAGTTGACCTTCTTCCTGAAGTGACAACATGACATCAATGAAATCTTGCTCATCGTTGGCCTTAACCTCACCAGAAACTCTCCTTTGACGATGCCCCTCCAGCTAGCCTCCCAATATAGAATCCATCTCCTTAGCATTCTTCTTCATTGCCTTTTCATGCCCCTGCAAATCCAACCAACCTAGAAATAGAAATGCATCCGAAACCACAAATATGCCCATCAGATGAAAGAATTGATTGATTGCATTTTGACACCTCCTTGCCTCGCCACTGTCAGAAGCAGCTAAGAAACCAATATAACGTTTCCCCGCAACCATTCTGACCGCCACATTGAGTGTCAACTCTACTGACCAGTGTTTAAGATCAACAAGCAAAGGAGAAGAGCTATTTTGGACCCATAAACTGTATAGCTCCTTTATCCCCGTCTCAATTTCAGAGAACCTAACATGCTTGAGCATCTCTAGCCGATGATTTGAGAGAAGTTCAAGCGTTAAAATCTTTCGCCTCTCACGCCAGAAGGAGTTGTAGGGTGAAAAACCATACACTGCACAAGTGTACCCATGTGTTTTGCAGCTACTGTTGCTGGACGTGAAGCTAGTGCCTTGTCATTAATGGTGAAGCAATCCTTTGCTACTTCCCAGCTACCCACAACAAAAACTCAACGACTGCCTAGGTCGATATTGAATGCTGAGCCATATTTATCAGCCATTGCTCCTAATGTTCGGTAGAGAAGATAATCAGCACCAAGAAGAAGCTGAAGGCGGCCAATTATAGGCCATGCACCAGCTGGTTCAAGAGCCTCTTTGCTGTTGCTGTATTTCTTTGCCTTTCCAAGCAATGTATAGAGAGACCAAAGAAATAAACACAGCAACAACAGTGAATTGTAGATATGCATCCATGGTTCAACAGGAAGATAGACATGCAATATGCATGGATATGAATACCCAGTCAAGTTATATATAAGTCCACTCCAAGAACAATTTGACTAAAATCATTTTTAGGGCCTAATATGAACTAAACTTTAGCATCCAAAATCATATATAATCCTTTTTTTTTTTTACATCAATTTAACAATAACCATAATTTTTTGTTGGATAAACTACATATTTGGTTCCTATCATTTATATCATGTTTCGATTTGATCTCTAACCTTTTAACTATGTCAATTTGGTCCATAACCTTTCAGTGTTGTGTCAATTTAATTGTTGACATGGTAAATGACCAAAATAAAAAATTAGTTTCTATTAATGTGGCAATAAACTAATTATTTATTTTGGATGATTGTCACATCAATAATTTTTGTCTAAGAAATAATGGCAATGACTAAATTGATATGACACTGAAATATTATGGACTAAACTGACACAATTAAAAGGTTGGGATCAAATTAAAATATAGTATAAAGAATATATACCAAATATGTCATTTACCCATTTTTGGTTTAGTGATAAGAGCAATCATAAGTTTCATGCTTGAACTATGTAGCTCAATATAAATCTTATAAATTTACAACGTTATCTCATTGTATAACTCATTATAATTAAATTAATATTTATTTTAAACTATATTATAATATTTTATTACATTTTTTTTTATTAAAACTGGAATTCACACCATGTGCATATATTGTCATGTTACTTGAAATAACTTTTTTTTTCCCTCTACTAACTATTTTATTTAAGTTTACATATAATTCTTTGATTTAGGCACGCAGTCAAGGTCATGGCATGTCCGTGTGTTCATGCTGGGCTGTCATGACCTAGGCTAAGTGCACGCAAGCATGCCATGTCCTTGGTTGCATGCACATAGGTGTGCCCACGTAGAGCTGTCATGGCCTTGGCAGCCTGCACGCAGGGCTGCCATGAGCATGCTAGCATGCCTAAAGGAGGTTATTTAGGCATGCCAACGTGCTTGTAAGCATGCCAATGCTGGGCTGTCAAGGCCTTGGCAACTTGCATCCATGGATATGCCAACATGCCCAAAGGAGGTTATTTGGGCATGCCCACATGCATGCCACATTGCCTTGCCCTGTAGAAACATAATACTAGTATACACCCAAAAAAAAAAAAAAAAAAAAAAAAAGAGCACAAAATCAACTATGCTTGCGCGTTACATGTTACATGTTACAAATTGTTTTGAAATAATATCATTTTCACATAAGTTCATTACTAATACTAATTAATTGTACACAAATTAATAAAAAAAAGTTTATCTTTAAACCGTTCTGGAAGAAAATTCTTAGAACCCACTACGTGCCAATTGATAATACCATCCCTATATTAACAAATGCTACTTATGGTCTCATGACCATATGTCTTGTTTAAATAATACACATTAATAAATTAATTGATGTATATAGAGATTTCGTCAAAGTAAGTTTTAGTTAACTCAACTGGTAAATTATCTAATGATTGAATAAGAGAAATGAGGTTCAATCCCCATCTACAACAAAAACTAATTGGTATCTTGGTCTGATAATAAAGAGTTTTTTTATCAAAGGCGGATGCCATAAATTGAAACTCTCTAAAAAAATATAAATAAATAGAGGAGAGAGAGAGAGAGAGAGAGAGAGAGAGAGATCGTCACAAAAAAAAATTGGTAGTATGCTTTGGGCTTGACTCGACGAGCTATTAAGCTATTATAGCACCACATCTCGGCATAGTTGGTGAAGTTGAATGGATCAGGCCCATTAACTCATTTTCCTGCATTAAACAAACTATCTAGTGTTGAGTAATATATTCATCAAAGAACACATACTCCCATATGATGACGAAAAAAAAAATCACAATCCGCATTGCATATACATCCCAGTAAAAGAGGATTAAAACTCAGTATGGATTTAGATGTAACTTTTATATTAGTAATTTTCAGTTAAAAATCACAAAAAAGTCTTTAGGGCTAAATTGGAACAAGTTTAGCTGAATAGGTTATCTATACTATCTATAAGAGGATTTTCCTCCTTAAGCTAGACTTTTTTTAAGTCAAAAAAACCCCTACACCTTAAGTTTAAGCAAAGTAAAACTTGGGAATAACCCAATAAAAATACATTTTAACTCCATATAAAACATTGCTAAAAAATAGGAATTATAATCTATTATAATCACTCCTATCAAAACACAGTAAGGCCTCTCAACGCCGTCGGCGGAACTATATTAGCAAGTTGCATGATGCTAATGGAGGATGGTGCTCAAGCCAAGATCAAATTAATGCCACCATTGTAGAATTCTACCAAAACCTCTTCACCTCAGGTAACCCTAGCAATTTTGAGGAGGTTATTGAGACTATTCCACAAGTGGTAACTGATGAGATGAATGACTTGCTTATGGCTGAATTCAAAATTGAGGAAGTGGAGACTGCTCTGAAGCAGATGGCACCCCTAAAAGCCCCCGGTCCGGATGGTATGCCCCCTCTCTTTTATCAAAGTTATTGGTCTTTACTTGGCTCTGATGTGTCAACCACTATTTTGCACTATCTCAATTCGAGTTCTCTCCCCCAAACCCTTTGCCATTCTTTTATTACATTGATTCCTAAGGTAAAGGATCCTACATATGTCTCTGAGTTTAGGCCTATTAGCTTGAGCAATGTTTTGTATCGTATCTTTGCTAAGGTTCTTACTAATCGTTTGCAAGCTATTATGCCTAACCTTATTTCAGAGCATCAAAGTGCATTCTTGTCTGACAGATTGATTTCAGATAATATATTGGTGGCATTTGAAACTTTACATTATATGCGGAATCACAATAAGGGGAAATCTGGCTTTATGGCTTTGAAACTTGACATGAGCAAGGCATATGATAGGGTGGAGTGGGAGTACATGGAGAGAGTGATGATAAAGTTGGGTTTCCATTCTAGGTGGATAAAATTGATGATGATGTGTATCACTACAGCCTCTTACTCGGTGCTAATTAATGGGGAGCCCCATGGGCATATCACTCCATCACGTGGTTTGCGCCAGGGAGACCCACTATCCCCCTATTTTTTCCTCATGTGTACTGAAGGTCTTCATGGTTTAATTAGTAAGGCAGCCCACAATGGTGACATTCGGGGTGTCTCTCTTTGCCGGAATGGACCTAGAATCACTCACCTATTTTTTGCCGATGATAGTCTAATTTTCTGCAGAGCTAGAGAAGAGGAATGTCAGAGCTTACTTGAAGTGTTGGCTACGTATGAGAGAGCTTCTGGGCAGCAAATCAACCGTACTAAGACCACTATTTTCTTCAGTAAATCCACCAATGCCGAAACTCAAACAACGATTCAGAACTTGTTGGGTGTTAATGTTGTTCAGCACTATGAGAAATATCTTGGACTTCCTTCATTAGTTGGCCGTAATAAAAAGGAAAGTTTTACCTACATCAAACAGCAAGTATGGAAGAGGATTCAGGGGTGGGAGGGTAAGTTACTCAGTCAGGCGGGTCGGGAGATACTTATTAAGGCGGTGGCGCAATCCCTCCCAACTTATACCATGGCATGCTTCAAACTTCCTACCTCACTTTGTCATGAACTTGAGAGCATGATTTGTAGATTTTTCTGGGGGCAAAGAGGGGATAATAGAAAAATTCATTGGGTGAAGTGGTCGGAACTTTGTAAGCCCAAGACGCAGGGAGGTATGGGGTTCAAAGATTTGTCTCTATTCAATGATGCACTCTTGGCCAAACAAACTTGGCGTTTGCTCCATGACAAGTCGTCCTTATTTTACCGTGTGTTCAAGGCAAAATTCTTCCCTAATACCTCAGTTATGGAGGCCAAAATTCCAGCCAACTCTTCGTATGCTTGGAAGAGTATTATGAAGGGTAGGAATGTGATCAAACGAGGAGCAAAATGGAGGATTGGATCAGGCAGGTATATTCCTATTTGGGGTGAGAATTGGCTGCCCAATTCATATCACCCTAAGGTTTTATCACCACGGGCTGAAGGGAGGGGAGTAAGGTTGGTGGCTGATTTAATTAATCAGGACACTAAGGAGTGGAAGGTGAATGTCATTGATAATTTGTTCTATGATTTTGAAGCAGCCCTTATTAAAAATATGCCCCTTTGCCGATCCATACAGGATGATGTCCTCATTTGGCCTTTTAACCCCGATGGAGTCTATTCTGTTAAATCCGGGTACAGATATCTTCATGAGCAACAGCAACACGGCCTGCCTGGACCTTCAGACAATTCGGTGCTCACGCCTCTTTGGAAGAAAATTTGGGGACTTCAAGTTCCAAATAAAGTCAAGCACCTGGCTTGGAAGGCATGTAAGGATTCATTGCCAACCAAGACTAATCTGATCCGCAGGAAGGTCATTACTGAGGGCTACTGTGATGTTTGCAAATTGCACCAAGAGGATGTGGTTCATGCATTGTTCCTTTGCCCAGCTTTGCAACCCGTTTGGAGGTCTCGAACTCAATGGAATCACAGCACGCTTCAAGCGTGCTCCTCTTTCACGGATATTTTTGAACTTATTTTTGCAGGTAATAAAGAGCCCGATCTTTTTGCTGCTGTGCTATGGACGCTTTGGAACAGGAGGAATAATTTGCGCTTGGGCAAGCCTGCACTCTCACTTGGTCAGGTGGTTGAATTTGCTGAAGACCGAATCCTGGAGCAAGCTTCTTCCAACATTAGCTTTCAACAACCTCGACCCCATCAGGTAGCAGCTTGGCAGACACCAGTTCAAGACGCTTATAAAGTCAACTTCGATGGAGCGATTTTTGCTGAACAGGGACTTGCTGGTTTGGGCGTTGTTATCCGTAATGACCATGGACTGATCATGGCTTCTCTTACTCAGCAAATACCTCTTCCCGGTTCAGTTATAGAGGTGGAAGTCTTGGCAGCACGGAAAGCATTGGAGCTTACACTTGAACTCGGCTTTGACAACATCACTCTTGAAGGGGACTCAGAAGTTCTGATCAAGTCTTTGGCGAAGGGTGGCAATTCTCTGGCTCACTATGGTCACTTACTTGCAGACATTCAAATGCTCATGGCTCGGTTCTCATCGATTAGTTTATCTCATGTTAGGAGACATTGTAATAGTTTAGCACATGCATTAGCTCGACGAGCATTCTCTACTCCTGATTTGTCAATCTGGATGGAAGAAATACCACCAGATCTTAACTCTGTTTACATGGCTGATTTGAATGGCCTAAGCTAATAATATTTTATTGTCTTGATTCTCAAAAAAAAAAAAAAAAAAAAAAAAACACAATACTTCTAAATTTTAAAAAGGCAATTTCTTTCTTTAATCCACTTTTTCTTTTTTTTTTTAGCCGTCTAAATCCTTTACGCGCGCGTAGAAGCTAGTAACTTATAACCCAATCTAGACTTCAACATTTTTTCAAAAAACCAATCCAAGTTTCATTGTCTTTGTTGAGGCCTCATTTTTCTTATACCAAATCACAAGACGGGTCTTATACAAACCTCTTACCTTATTTAATTGGGCTTTAAGATGTGATTATCACCTGCAAATCTGAATGGGCTGAAAGACCTACAAATAACCCAGACCTCACGATCCACAACCCGTACTTAAAGTTGGGCTAAGCCCCTAGTAAATCTAAGCGGGTTGAAAGACTCATGAACAAGCGAGACTTTAAAATCCAAAGCCCTTACTTACCTAAACCGGGCTAAATGAACCACTAGTTTATTTGGGCTACAAGATCCATATTCCATTCAGGCTAAATGGTCCATAACCTTAAATGCCCCTGCTTTATATGGATTTCACTACGCCTAACGCCTCATTTATGGTTTAGAATATAATTAAGTGTGTATTTACAATTTAGATCTTGATTATAAATAAGCTTATTACTTTTTTTTCCTGCTATTTACTGGTCTAATGTGAGTTTCCTACTTATTTGTTTTTACTTTTTATTTACAGTACTTTTAGCAAAAAGTTAAATAAGCGTCTCTTATTTATCGTAAGAGCGGCCCTGCTTGCTCACTCTCAAGTGCAAGAGATCGTAGCAATATAATTCTCAGAGTACCAAGGTCGAACCACAAGGAATAGGGTAAATTTAAAAACAATATAATTAAACAAAAATTTGGGTAAAGAAGAAAAATATTTTTGCTTGGTGATTGTTAACAAGAATAATAATAAAAACTTATTTAAATTAATAATGTAAATGCCAGGGCATCGAAGTGTTTCCCTATATCGATATGAGATTCTTTGTGATCAAAGAAATTATATATTTCATAATTAATTGTTCTTATACAATTAAAAACTTATGATTCGGTTAAACTGAGACAATTCAAGAACGCATGATAACCTTGATTAATAATGCGATTAGAAAAGTTTTCAGAAAAACTCATTCACTTTAAAACCTGATTTCTATTTGAAACTATTAGAAATTCATCTAAACAATAAGAAAAACATAATTGAACTTATTGAAAGCATGGAAAAACTAATACATCAAAAGAAATCTAATTAAACAATCAAATATGTCATTGATAAAATCTTAGAAAGAATCACATTTCATACCGTATAGAAGAAATATAACCCCTAGCCCTAGCAAAGAGTTTAGGCTGCCATTAGAGAAAGGAAAATACAAGATTTTCTCTGCCCAATTCGTTCTACACAGCCTCCCTTCTAAACCCTAGCGTAAAAAGTGTCCAAAGAATATAAAACTTTTACAATTTTAAATTTCCATCCAAGTTTATAGCAGTAACTTGTGAGTCAATTTCAACCTTCAAAAGTTAATAATTTCGAAAATCTCAAAACTGGAAAGTTGTAGATATTTAAGTCACGGTTCCAACCTATCCAGCCTTGTATCAATTGAATTTTTGAGGAGAGAGATATGTCCAAAATACTGATTAGTGCTCAAATCAGATTTTTCCTTTTTAGATTCTACCTCTTTGATTTCTTCCCTTATTTGAAGCTTCCAATCATGGTAGATGATCCAAGCACTCCAGCTGCACCTCTTTAGACATTTAAGCATGGTCCTTTAACTCCACTTTAATTCTAGTTTGGCCTCCATTCTCTCACAAATTCTTGTAAACTCATCTTTCTCACATGATTTCCTAAAAGTAGAAAATTACACACAATGAATAGCATCTTATTCAAGAAATTATGTAAAGATAAATAATAGGGACTAATGCAAATCATGGCTTAATTATACAAATTAAGCATAGTAATAAGGAGATAACGCCCACATAAATATATAACAAGTATACATTTTAAGGCATTATCACACCCCCTCCCCCAACTTAAATCTTGCTAGTCCCTAGCAATCCACAAAGCACCCATGTCTAGTAAAAGTGAAAAATTAAAACTAAAATGCAAGCCACTTTTGTAGGCTACACAACTGCACTTCTCATATGCAGCAAGTCTTTGAACTCCTAGGTCACCCTAGTGGACGAGTTTACTCTCATGAGGGTTTGCAGTGACTCTACCCACAAAAGTCAAAGGTTTCCTGAAAATTCCTGCAGCAAATGTTAGTCTACTTTATCATTATATCATACAAATGAACTTTCAATTTTTGAGTTGGGATACTGTTCATCATATTAAAGAGCTTTCACTAGCTTCACTTTTGGAGTGTGTGTGTGCATAGCCCATCCAATCAAACCGGATTTTCCAAACATGCATAGACCAAGAATAATCTAGATTAGAGCCTCTATTCCAAAACCTCTCTTAAGTCATCAACACTCTGAAAGAACACACATAGAAGTAATGGTTTCTCTCTTCAAACCACATGTGAACAAAAAGGAAAGATGAAGTTTTAAGAATATCACATGTGTATACAAAAACAGCCGCTAAAACAACAGGAAAAGATCTCTTGGAAAGGATGTTGAATTCCTGGAAACATGAGGTTAATACCATTCTCATCCCTAGTTTTTATTCCAAACACATACCAGCCATGCATCTTTAGGATCAAGTAGGACTTTAGGCTCAATGGTATTATAATCTTTTTGGCTAGGTAAAGGTAAATTGCTCTCTTTGAAATATGAGGTATATGAATCAAATATAGAAAATTCAAGCAAAACCCAACTCATAGCAATAACAACCAACTTGAATCAAAACAAACTTTACTCAACCATATAACCCTTCTGAAATACATGAAAGATGTGTAAGACACCAATGATTTATATGTATGTCTTCTCTTTCTTTCTTTCTTTCTTTTTTCTTCTTCTTCTTTTGGATTTTTTTTTTTTTTTTTGAAAGAAAAGAGAGACAATAGTGGTATCTAAACACATCAATTGCTCAAAACTTGAACCCCCAAGAGAACACCCATAAACAAAAATGTTTTGTGGTATTGTGAAAATATTTCTCATGGCTCAAATGATGGTGATAATGGTTAATGTAGGTAGGCTGAATATTTGTTTAGCTGGTAACAAAAGATTGATAGCCTTAAGCTCTCATCTCCTAAAATTTCACATAAACCAGCAAGCCTAAGAACAAAAATAAGTAAGATCATGGTATATCTCCCCATAATGTTTCCAGTAGTCAACCAAAAAAAAATATATAGAGATCTTTTACAAAAACTGAAGCATATGAGAGAAATTTAAGATTTTAAACAAAGATATACTCTCACAAAGAAAATTAAGGCTCAAGAACTCTCCTATGGGTTGAGTTTCAGTTTATATTTAGTTTGTTCATGATCCATGCATATCCAACATCCAACCGTCCGCTAACCTAGCTATTGTGCTCAAAAGTTTTCAATTGTGCTCTTCATGAAAAAGTATTAATATAACAAATAGTATAACCAACTCAACATTATCCATTCCATCACATAATATAAAAATAAAGCTTATAACTCTTCTACACTCAAATTCAAGGTTTTTTTTTTTTTTTTCAATTGAAAAGTTGCAACCAAAAAGGAAGAAAGAAAGAAAAAATCATGTACGGTGCATCAAAATGTGTAGACCTCTCCCCCCAACTAAAATATTGCATTGTCCTCAATGTATCAAAGCCAAAATAATTTCAAGTATAAAGGGAAGAAGTTACCTTAAGCATATTTTTTTTTATTTTTTTTTTTGGAAATTTCTTTCACACCTGCAAATGTTAGCTCACAAAAGAAAAATAATAACAAAACAAAAAACAAAAAACATAAACAAAAAAAAAAAATAGAAAGAAAAGAAAATTAAAACAAATATGGTACAACTTCATAAGGCTCTTTCAGAATTCACGTAGCATCCCAAGAGGCAGAGATCTCCAATGACATAGTCTCCTCCTCAAGTATAACTCCCCTTAAAAATGGTTTTAACCTTTGTCCATTTATTTTCAAAATCCTACCATCTCTAGGGTCCTCAACTACTATAGCTCCATGGTTAAACACTTCCTTTACAATGAAAGGGCCATCCCACCTAGGTTTAAACTTACCTGGGCCTAAATATGCATATTTAAGACCACCGGGCAGCAGCTTAAGCTCCAGCTGTAATGCCTCTTCACTTGAATGCACAAACCTTTTTTCATTCTCTAGTAGCTCCTCAAAGCAAGGCTTCCATCCTTTATTAATTGCCACCATCTATTGTTCTTCCAAAACCTGTGAGGAATCTAACAAAGAAAATTTTTTAGATACATGAATATCATATTCTAAATCATAAAAACAAACAGAATTATTAAGAAGAGTTTCAAAATGATCAGAAAAATAGTTCTTATTAAACTCTTTTTGAACCATTGCCCTAATGAGGTTCACATAAGCATAGTCATCATCCTTATGTGGTTGTTTAGCTACAAGAAATATGTTTAGCTCCAAAGTCATGGAACCAAAAGTGAGTTACATCCTTCCATTCCTGCAATTAATTAAAGCATTAGCTATGGCAAGAAAAGGTCTACCCAAAATAATAGGGGTATGAATACTAGGATGTAAAACAGGTTGGTAATCTAGAACAATAAAATCAACAGGATAATAAAATTGTTCAATTTTCACCTACACATCCTCAACAATCCCTCTTGGTTCCCTTACAGAGCAATCAGCCAACTGTAAAGTTATTGAAGTAGGTTTCAACTCACCAAGTCCAAGTTTTTGATATACACTGAAAGGGATCAAATTAACACTTGCCCCAAGATCTAGCAATGCATGCTCCATGATGTAATCTCCAATAGTACAAGAGATTGTAAGACAACCTGGATCCTTATACTTTGATGGGGTCTTATGTTGAATAACTGCACTTACCTGTTCTGTTAGGAATGCGGTCTTCTTCACATAATGCTTTCTCTTAATGGTGCATAAGTCCTTAATTACCTTGGCATATGCAGGCACTTGCTTGATAACATGCAATAATGGCAAATTTATCTTGACTTGATGCGAATGCTCTAATATCTCAGATGCAATGTCCAATTTCCTAGATAATTTTAAGGCTTGTGGAAATGGTGGAGGGATTGGGCATTGTTCAATTTCACCAAATTCAAGTGACTCAGTTTCATCCTTCTCTTTTTCAACTAGGGTCTCCTTAGATTTCTTAGTTACTAAAGGAGAACTTTTATCAATCTCTTTACCACTCCTCAAAATGGTCACAACTTTTACTTCCTCATGTTTATCCTTAGAGCCAATTTTTAGATTTTGATTGACGGGATTTGGTTGAGTTTGGGAAGGAAGCTTCCCTCTCTCTATTCCACTCAATGAATTTGTAAGCCTAGTTATATGACTCTTAGTCTCTCTTACCTCTTCATCTAGCCTAGTGAGCATGGATTCAAACTTTTGATTTTGCTCACTTTGCCTTTGAATGAAAGTACTAAGTGCATCCTCCAAGGAAGTTCTAGATGATGATGATGCATGTGATGAATTAAAATTCCTTGGAGCAGGAGGATTCAACACATTGTCACTCTTATAACTCAAATACGGATGGTTTTGCATATTTGGGTTATAATTGTTAGAATATGAAGAATTATTTGGCCAATATGAATTAAATGCATGTACTTGTTCTTCTGGTACATTCAAGAATGATGAAAGTGATGCACATTCATTTGTAGCATGGTTTTTCTCATGACAGATTTTACACACCTTCATTGAGTCCTCTCTAAAGGTAGCAATAACACTCCTACTTCCTTTCATTTTGAGTGCTTCAATTTCTTTAGTTAACATGCTGATTTTTGCACTCATGCTATCATCTTCCCTCCACTTGAAAACACTTCCACTAGAAGTGGTAGTGTTAGTTCTAGTCCTATCAGTAGAGTCCATAGGGCTAAGTCCAGTCCATGTGTTAGAGTTTTCAACTATCTCATCAAGATAATTCATTGCATCCTCGGGTTCTTTTTGTAAAAAGTCCCCTCTGCATGAGAGTTGAACAAACTGTCGGTCCCTAGGTGTAAATCCTTCATAAAAATAGTTAACTAACCTCTAATCTTCATACCCATGAGTTGGGTAAAAATTCAAAAGATCTTTGTACCTTTCCCAATCTTGGTATAAGGTCTCATTTTCTCCTTAAACAAAACTAGCTATCCTTCTTTTTACTTGCTGGACTTTATGGGGAGGAAAGTGTTTCTTAAAAAACTCTTTAGCCATCTCCCCCTAACTACTTATAGACCTAGGTTTCAAGGTGTAAAGCCAACTTCTTGCCTTATCCTTAAGAGAAAAAGGAAAGAAACGTAATTTAGCAGTCTCAATAACATTTTGTGCCTAGAAACTACTAATTACCTCTTCAAAAGCTCTAACATGGACATAAGGATTTTCATTTTTTTGTCCCCTAAAGTCAGGAAGTATTGCTAATAAACCTTGTTTCAGTTCTACATATGGTGCATTAGGTGGAAACATGATGCATGAAGGAATAGAATTTTGTGTGGGATGCAACAATTCATACATAGTTCTTCTATTCTCCTCATGATTACGTGTTTCATCACCCATGATTGATGAAGAAGGTGAAGGCAAAGGTGTGTCAAAAAGATTACCAAAGTAAGTTTCAAAAATTTCTAATCTACCTCTCTCGTTTCTAACCCAAATGCTCATGCAACAATGAATGCCAATCAAATAAAATAAATTAAAAAAAAAACAAAAAAATAAAATAAAATAAGGGGAAAAAATGGAACGAAGTTACCAATAGAAGAATTTCCATCGGTTATGCTTTGCTCCAAAAAAATTGGCTCTAAACACACAGCAACTCTCCGACAACGGCGCCAAAATTGCTTGCTCACTCCCAAGTGCAGGAGATCATAGCAATATAATTTTCGGAGTACCGAGATCGAACCACAAGGAGCAGGATAGATTCAAAAACAATATAATTAAACAAAAATTTGGGTAAAGAAGAAAAATACTTTTGCTTGGTGATTGTTAACAAAAATAATAATAAAAACTAATTTAAATCAATAGTGTAAATACCAGGGCATCGAGGTGTTTCCCTATATTGATATGAGATTCTTTGTGATTGAAGAAATTATATATTTCATAATTGATTGTTCTTATACAATTAAAAACTTATGATTTGGTTGAACTAAGACAATTCAAGAACGCAGATAACCTCGATTAATAATGCGGTTAGAAAAGTTTTCAGAAAAACTCATTCACTTTAAAACCTGATTTCTATTTGAAACTATTGGAAATTCATTTAAATAATAAGAAAAACATGATTTAACTTATTGAAAGTATGGAAGAACTAATACATCAAAAGAAATCTAATTGAACAATCAAATATGTCGTTGATAAAATCCTAAAAAGAATCACATTAAATATTCATACCGTATAAAAGAAACATAACCCCTAGCCCTAGTAAAGAGTTTAGGCTACCATTAGAGAAAGGAAAATACAAGATTTTCTTTGCCCAATTCGTTCTACATAACCTCCCTTCTAAACCCTAGCGTAAAAAGTGTCCAAAGAATATAAAACTTTTACAATTTTAAATTTCTATCCAGGTTTACAGCAGTAACTTGTGAGTCAATTTTGGCCTTCAAAAGTTAATAATTTCAAAACATTCAAAACTGGAAAGTTGTAGATATTTAAGTCACGGTTCCAACCCTGTAGCCTTGTATCAATTGGATTTTTGAGGAGAGAGATATGCCCAAAATACTGATCAGTGCTCAAATCAGATGTTTTCTTTTCAAATTCTGCCTCCTTGATTTCTTTCCTTATTTGAAACTTCTAATCATGGTAGATGATCCAAGCACTCCAACTACACCTCCTTAGACATTTAAGCATGGTCCTTTAACTCCACTTTAATTCTAGTTTGGCCTCCATTCTCTCACAAATTTTTGTAAACTCATCTTTCTCACATGATTTCTTGAAAGTAGAAAATTACACACAATGAATAGCATCTTATTCAAGAAATTATGTAAAGATAAATAATAGGGACTAATGCTAATCATGGCTTAATTATACAAATTAAGCATAGTAATAAGGATATAATGCCCACATAAATATATAACAAGTATACATTTTAAGGCGTTATCAGGCCTAATTGAAGGTTGTGACTACGGCAACAACTCCTTTTTTAGTAGTTTTTGTTTAATATTTGAATAGTGTTAAATGAGATTTTGATTATCTGTAGTAGCCCTTATAGTTTTAGTCGAACAATCTGATGTGGTATTGTTTAATTGGAATGTGTAAATATAGACTTTTACACTACATTTTTATTGAATTTAATCTTTTACACTACATTCTTATTTGGATGATAAATCACCACCTATGCCACCCCAAGATTCATGATAAAAGAAATGACGGATACCTATAGCTTCATAATTCATGACATACCATCATTCCTTAAAGGACTTAAGTATACTAGCTCATCTTTAAAATCTAGAGTCTATTTGGTTGTGTTGTTTAAACGATAATTTTCGTTATTTAAACAACACAACACATTTTTTCACAACATTTTTTCACCCATACGTATTTCCACAACACTTAAATAGCATTACTAGAACAATGTCACCAAACGGGCCCCTATTATCTAAAATGACAGAGTATCTAATAAAACTAGTTATTGGGCGCACGATTTATTTTACAATTTATTATAATTTATAAATATTATAAGAAGACATGTTATTAAATATTTAAAAGCACTACTTATCGAAGAGAATGTGTTATTATTAATTTTATTATTATATACAGAAGTTTTTGTTATTATTTTATGTGGTCTTCTATTAATTTGTGTTTGAATTTAATCAGAATTTTTTGATATATATATATATATATATAGAGAGAGAGAGAGAGAGAGAGAGAGAGAGAGAGAGAGAGAGAGAGAGAGAGAGAGAGAGAGAGAGAGAGAGAGAGAGAGAGAGAGAGAGTAAATGCTCAAATAAATTGTGACCAATATGTTCAAATAAATTAATAAATTCTTTCAAAAAAACAATGTTAAAAAAAAATGTCTACACACCAATAGTTAATAATAGATGTAAGGACGCAATTTCAGTCCTAAGCCCAAAAGTTAAAAGGATCTAGCCCTAAAGAACCCAATACAATGAATTTGTAAAGAGTGGGTTGGAAAACTAGGATATAATGAGTTAAATAGCAATTATAGTGGATCCAAATGACAATAAGGTAAAGATAGACTAGTTTTCTCTAAAGAAAATAGTCATCGGCACAGTCCGAGAAAATCAGTTCTTATATATATTTCTTAAAGTTAATTATAAGTAGAGCTCTTATTGCTATAGTATTTCTTTCACAATTTTCGATCCCATCCCATCTGTTTCTTCCTTCTATTTTATACTCTCTACTCTCTTTCATCTTCACCCTCCACGTGTACATTAGATTGCTGGTCTTGATCCTTATCCCATTAGCACATTCCTGAAATCTTTGAGAGTAGTTGTAAGGCTGAAAAGTATTATTCATATATCACTTTCTCATTAATGCAGCCAGAAAGTTAGCAACAGAGCATTCAATACAATGGCAGCAGCTTTCTTTTAGATATTTCACAACTCCCATTTGTCTTGTATGTTCATGATGCACATCCTTATCAATAGAAGTTCCTGAAATATCACTCTGGATAATGGAATACACCTTCTGACATCTACTTCGCTTAGTCGAGGAGATACTCCTCCTCGGCCTACCTTGCCCAGCTTTCTCAGTCATAGCTTGCTCATGAAGTTCTGAGTCTTACATCTTCATTACTGTTTATCTGTCCTTGAACCAATAAGAATCCTCAGACAAGGCCCAAGGCCCAACATATATTCTTAGGCCCCTTATCCCTACAATAAAAATGACATTAGATTTGCTATAAAAAAAAATAAAAAAATAAAAAAGAGAGAGAGAGAAAATCAATTGTAAGCTTAACTATGGAGAACATCAACAATAATAGAACTCCATCAGCATTAAGATAATTGGTGTGGGAAGCTTTGTACCTCTTCTTTTATCTCTAACTAGATGATGTTCCGCGCAATACGTGGATTACTTTACAATTTCATTTGAAATCATTTTTATATTTATTAAGACCTACTTTTATATATATTAAAGTATAAAATACTTTTATATCCTAAAATTACATAAATTTAAGCAACCTTCCAAAAACTTCCTCAACCACTCTTTTCTCACAATCAAATATGGAGACCTTAATCGCAAACACCCAATTCATTATCTCAATGAAACTAAGGAAATTTTTTTGTAAGTATCAACATAAAGATAACGTAATTAAACAAAGAGAAATTTGCTAAAAACACATCTATTTATCAAAATTTAATTATCTTTGAGCTGAGCTTTCGTATTCTTAAAAAAATAAATAAATAAATAAATAAATAAATAAGGAAAATACTTTGAAATCATTATTGATCTTCATTTTTATCACTATGGCTCATATCGCACAAAATAGCAGTAAAAAAACCTGCAAAGAAACCTACAAATTATGAGTTCTAACACAAAATTAAACAAAAAATTATAAAAAATAAAATAATAAAAAAAAAGGTAACTTCATAAATAATTAATTAAATTTTCTTTTTCTTTTTCTTTTTCTTTGTTTTAAAACTAAATACATGTATGACTTTCCTAAATCAAGATCCCAAACACTCAAAGACTCAAATCTAATCATAATCTTCACAAAATTCACAACGTCCAACATCAATATCAAAACCATAACCTACCATCACTAAATAAAAACCGCAAGCCCCCTACTTATACGAGTTAGTGTTAGGTTCTAAAGACTTAGGATTTAATGTATTTAGAACTCTAATACGTATTGTTGGCAAACTATGATTAAAACAGATTGTTTAGTCTTGTTTAGACTTGCTCAAAGTTGTATTATTTATATAAAGTTGGAACAAGATGATGCAGGAATTAATAGTGCTTCTCGACCTGGTTTGATCAATCGAAACTTAGGCTCGATCAATCGAAAATCAAGTCAGATGCGTTTTTTCTGCAGAATTCCAACTCAACCCTAACTCTTAAAACATTTAGGGTTTTATGTTTTTGCCCTAAGTATATAAAGCAAACCCTAGCCACGTTTTAGAAGTTGCTCATATTGTTGTTTTGTGTAAATCTCTTGTTAGATCTAGAGGAGCTTTCATTTATACAAAGCTTAAGGTTTTTCAAGGAGGAGATGTTATCTACACCTTGATGATCAACTCAGCAACTCAGTTGCTGCCATTGAAGCTTAAAAATACACAAGCGTGGGTGCTTGTACTTGCTAAAAAATCCAAGAAAGAAGGAGTCTGTGGTCTCAGAGTTTGCACGTGGTCATGTCAATAAGTTCTGCTAGTGGGTAGCAATAAGAAGTCGAGCGTGGGGGCTTGTAAATCTTATTGTATGAACTTCGATTCTTTCAAGATAGGGGATTCAAGTTTACCTTGAGGATAGTTAGGTTAAATCCTCCTCAGGTTTTTACCGTGTGGTTTCTTGGGTCATCATATCATTGTGTTATTTACTTTTCCGCTGCTATATACTTGATATGATTGTTTGATTGTGATAACGTAGATTTGCATAATTTAACTAAGTTAATCACTTGGCTAATTAACTAGGTTAATCCGATTGTGTTAAAAGGTCTAAAAACCGTTCAGTTATGATCAAATAGTATTGCAATGTTAGAGTTATATAGGTGTTGTTGAAAGGTTAAAAGTATGCCTGTCCACAAGTCGGTTCGAGTCGGGTTTATGCCCAACCGACCCGATCAGATTGCATGGTTAGAATTTCAACCCGCCACCTATCGGAGTGGTTGATCAGATCGAGCTAATCCAACCTTCAACGGATGGCGGATCAAAAATTCGGCCAAAATTCAGTGAGTCAACAACGAAATTTCGGTGATATTTTTGCCGAAAATTCACTAGATTTGGCAAAATCTCACCAGATTCAGAGAGATCTAGTGAGATCTCGCCAAATTCGATGCAGATTTCATGGATCTAGCTGAGATCTCACTAGAAATGGCTGAGATCTTGCCAGATCTAAAAAACTTCGCCGAAAAATGCTCCTTATCTCTGTTCGGTCGAGTTTCTTCAAGTTTTGGGGAGAAAACCTGCCAACCTACCCATTGTTTATGAGTTCTGGAGGCGAAGACCCACCGCTGATCGTCTCCGGCATTGGGTCAGCCGGTTCTCAGGCCGAATCAGACAGATTGGGCGGGTGGGTCAGGCCATGGTTTTGTTTGGACACCCCTAGTTAAAAGTAAATGACATCATTTTTTTTTTTTAATCTATTTAAGATGGGATGGCATGAAGGGCTGTGAGCATGTATATTAGTGTATATAAAGGAATAGAAGTGAAAGGATGAATAGAAATGCAAAAAGTTTTTTGTATGTGAGAAAGAGGAAATGTCTTGAAATATTAAACCAAATGAAACAACTAGTAGTCTTAAAAAATTGAATAAAAAATGTAACAAAAAGTAGTCTTGAAACATTGAACCAAAGAAAATAAATAGTTTTTATTTTTAAATTTGTTTTTATCTCTTATGTGGCTTAAGAGTATTTTAATCTTTTTCATAGATAGCAGAATCTCATACTCTCTCGTAATAGTTACATATATGTTATTTGATTGATTATAAATACTATTAATTTAAGATAAAATGTATTGCCACATGTCAGATGTGATGTGTTATGGACAAATTGCTTCTTTTCATGTGGCACTTTCTATCTACATCATTCTAAATAAATATAAAATTACGTCATTTTTCATTGTTATGTCCATCCACTGGTTGTGATACAACTTTTATCTTATAATATATATATATATATATATATTATGGATAGATTGATAATGAATTTAAGTTGAAGATGCATTGATGAATTTTGTAATACATATAGTGCCTCGTCAAAAAAAAAAAGAAAAAAAAAAGTTTTATGTGCATGCATTGAAAATTGTACATTGACTGGACACCATCACCTGATCCAGCAAATTAAATCTTCATATTACAATACAAAACAGCAAATGATGAGGCTGCGGATGACCATAGAGCAGTAAACGTGGTTGAACATGATTAAAAGTATAATTAAGAAGTTAATTTTATTAAATAAAATATATGCACTCCCAAAAAAAATTCCTAGGTCTTTTCGCAAACCCTAATCACTCATGTTATAGGTAGTACAGAAACAATGGTACCCAGCAGTACGTAAATCCGAACGATGGAATAACCATGATAATGGAGAGGAGGCTGGCTTTAATAATCCAGAGACTCCATGTCAACATGTCTTTAACATAATCATGAATGACAAGATTGGCGATGTTGCAAAGAATCTTAATATTAAAAAGGACAATTGTATACATGAATCTCTATGGTGGTTGATGGAATAACCATGATATATATGTAGGGATGGCCGTAAACCAGAGTACAAGACTCCATGCCATTTACATAATCATAAATGACATGATTGACAACATTGCAAAGCTCAGTAGAAGGACATTATGTCCCCCAATATCAACCACGGTATGATAGGTTTTTCATCATTTCAAATTTTTAGGGTAAAAAAAGGTATTAGGATTTTAGGCTTTGATATTTTTGAAGGACTAAAATCGAACCCTGAAAGAGGTTTAATTCTCATGTTTTATGTGGATTGAAAAGTTCATATGGGAATTAAAATTCTTGAAAAGTTCATGCGTATTATAATTCTTAGAAACTTTTGTTTAATAAACAATCAATTAACCATTTTTATTTCAAGTTTATGTGAGATTCAGATCTAGTGCAATTACTTCTTATCATCCTAAAAAAAAAAAAAAAAAATTTATCTTTTCACTTTTTAAAATTTAACTTTTTAACTTTTAATTTCAATCCTTTAAAATTATTTCACTCAATGCAATATTCTATATAGGTAGTGTACCGAATCCATTCCAAACTCAATGCAATATTCCATATAGGTAGTGTACCGAATCCATTCCAACATACACACCGTTGATTCTTAATCAACAAAATTTGAATCAATTTTTCTTTTTGGAAAGTAAAGTTTGTTTCAACTAAGGGTGTCCAAACCCGACCGGAGCCTGAAAAACCGACCAGCCCGCCCGATGTCGACCCGATTTCAACCCTAATAGAAGCTCCAATCTGTCGGCGGCAGGTTTCTAATTCCAAGAACCAACAACAACGGGTCAAGTGGTGGGTTGCTTCTCCAAAACCTGAGCAACCCGAACCCAACCAAGCTATATAAAAATTGAGCAAAATCCAGCAAAATCAAGCTAGATCCAGGGAGATCTCGACCAGATCTAGTGGGATTTACCCAAATCTGGCCAAATCCCAACAATTTTTAATGAAATTTGCAAAATCTGATCAAAAAAATGCAAAATACAGTGACATTTTGCAAATTCTAGTGACTTTTTTGCAGATCTCAATGACATTTTTTCCAAATCGAAACGACCGACCGAACCGACCAACACTCACCCTCTCCTAAAATCGACTCAACCAATTGATGCCAACAGTCGCTTTCAAGTTCCTCCACCCTCCACCTAATGCCGGTTGGTCTAGTCCAGATTAGGTCCAAAACCAACCCAGCTCGACCCGTGGACAGGCCCAATTTCAACCATATATCTACACAGGAAAAACTCAACCATAAGCCTATAAATAAGTAGCTTCTTCTTTTTCTTTTTCTTTTTTATAAACAAATAAGTTATAAGCTAGTCAATGTTTGTAGATCAAACGAGTAAATAATGAAAGAAACAATAAATTTTAATGGCTCGGAGGCACATTAAATTTTAAGACGCACTGGCAGAGACTCAATTGCACCATCTGCAAGCTAAATCACCACAATTAGAGAACACCATTGCTGCAAGCTCTTTCTTTCTCCCTATCCCGTTAGTTTTTCACTACGTTATTTGTGATTTGGGTTTCAACTTTTCAAATCTATTTTGTTTTGTGGTTTAGAATAGATGGTAGGGCCTTTATGAGTGTACTTTGGTGTTAGAGTTGTGTCCTATTTGATTATTTACACTCAAACAATAATTTTAGACAAATATAGATCAAATGCTCAGTTGACCAAAAAAAAAAAAAAAAAATTATTCTCAATGTTCTCATAAGTTTTACCAAATGCTTATCTGTGGTTTTAAAAATTGTGTTTTCAAAATACTCATTTAAAAAATGCTAATTTTTAAAAACACACTTTTTAAAATAGTTTATTCAAACAAACTCTTAATACGGGTATCCTAATAGCTGTAGGATTTCTTATCCTATTTCACCTCTCAGCAATTCAGTTTTTTCATCGATAGTATCTTAAATGTGGGAGTATCCAAGCTTTTACATGATCTCAAATGTGAAAGTATCCAAGCAGTGGGTCACAAACAAAGCAAGACTTTATATCTAGTGTTAAATACTATAAATGAACTTAATTAAAAACATGGAGACAAACCACCACACTACCACAGAGTACAAACCACTAGATCGAACATCCATATTTGTTTTTACATATGTCCAATTAAGAACCTGCTTATGCCATCAACACTTCAATCTTATTTTATTCATTTACATCTCTAACATTGCCAACAAACACTTCAATAGCCATAGAGTTTGGCCGGGAGGCATGGGGTAAGAAGAACCTCCAATGGAGTTGCTTTTGGAATTGTTAAGCCAGGGCTTTCAGTCATGTCAACAGGCCGATCCAATGGGGTTGCAAATTCAAAGGCATGAAGTAGACGAGCAAGTGTCAAGTGAAGGACTTGGATGGCAAATGACACACCAGGGCATGATCTTCTGCCAGACCCAAAAGGAATAAGCTCAAAGTTTTGACCTCTAACATCAACATTTACATGGCTTGTGAGAAATCTCTCTGGTTGAAAACTAGACGGATTGGTCCAAACCCTTGGGTCTCTTTGAATCTTCCATACATTCACTACCAAGCGAGTGCCAGCTTTAACATTATAGCCAGCAACGTTACAATCTTCCAATGCTTCACGCGGTCCTAAGAGTGGACCAGCTGGGTATAAACGAAGCGTTTCCTTGATAATTGCTTGAAGATAAACAAGGTTTTTTATGTCCGATTCTTCAACTTGTCTATTCATTCCAACATGATGCTCTAATTCTTCTTGGGCCTTCTTCAACACATCTCGATTGTTTAGAAGTAATGAGATGGCCCATGTCAGCGTCCCTGCTGTAGTGTCACTGCCACCGAGGATAAGTGCCTGCATAAAATCTTTATAAAAATGCTAACTATGATACATTTTCACATAGGTGAGGTCATATTTTTTATGCACTAATTATAATGGATCGACTACGTTAACATGTATGGTCATATACTGGAAACGCTGAACACAAGTCAAACCTTCAAACAGTTGGATTACAAATTCATGAGTCATATGGTTAGTTAAAGTAATGAAATATTTACGCATCAAATAATAATGACAAAAGTTAAATAAAAATATGACAAAGGTAAGTAGTTAATATCCAACATACCAGGCAAGTAGACTTGATGCTAGTGTCTGCATCATATCGAAAATTTGAGAGTTGACCTTCTTCCTGAAGTGACAACATGACATCAATGAAATCTTGCTCACCGTTGGCCTTAACCTCACCAGAAACTCTCCTTTGACGATGCTCCTCCAGCCAACCTCCCAATATAGAATCCAACTCCTTAGCAGTCTTCTTCATTGCCTTTTCATGCCCCTGCAAATCCAACCACCCCAGAAATGGAAGTGCATCCGAAACCACAAAAATGCCAATCAGATGAAAGAACTGATTGATTGCTTTTTGACATCTCCTTGCCTCGCCACTGTCAGAGGCAGCTGAGGAACCAAAATAACGTTTCCCCGCAACCATTCTGACCACCACATTCAGTGTCAACTCTTCTAACCAGTGTTTAAGATCAACAAGCAAAGGACAAGAGCCATTTTGAACCCATAAACTGTATAGCTCCTTTATCCCAATCTCAACTTCAGAAAACCTAACATGCTTGAGCATCTCAAGCCGACGATTTGAGAGAAGTTCGAGTGTTGCAATCTTTCGCATCTCACGCCAGAAGGAGCTGTAGGGTGCAAATCCAAACACAGCATAGTTGTACCCCATGTGCTTTGCAGCTACTGTAGTTGGACGTGAAGCTAGTGCCTTGTCATTGATGGTGAAGCAGTCCTTGGCTACTTCCCAGCTACTCACAACAAAAGCTCGGCGACTACCTAGGCGAATATTGAATGCTGAGCCATATTTATCAGCCATTGCTCCTAGTGTTCGGTAGAGAAGCTGATCACCACCACCAAGAAGGTGAAGGTGGCCAATTATAGGCCATGCACCAGCTGGTTCAGGAGCCTCTTTGCTGTTGCTGCATTTCTTTGTCTTTTCAAACAATGAATAGAGAAAGACTAAAGAAACTAACACAGCAACAACAGTAAATTGTAGATATGCATCCATGGTTCAACAGGAAGATAGACATCCAATATGCATGGATATGAGTACCCAGTCAAGTTATATATAAGTCCACTCCAACAACAATTTGACTAAATTCGGCAAGACTCATGAGTCATACCAAAGTCTTACAAAAATTTCAGGCAAGAGGCATGCCTATCTTTTATTTATCAATAGATTTAGCCCTCAATTATAGGCTATTTATAAATAAAAAGATATCAATTTGTTTACCGAATTAAGCAGCCAGATCCATGCGGTGGAATATAGTGTCTATTCTTTTTATATAACCAATTATTAAACATATATAGTGTCAAGATTGTTATTTATTTATTTATTTTAGATGATAAGTGTCAAGATTGTTGAATGAAGCAAACTGCATTGCCACAAAATCGGTTTTTATTGAATGCCTGAATAATTTTATATATCTTATTAGGGTTTTAGACCCCAATTGAGTCAAATTTTATCAAATCTTAGCCAATTAATTAGTGTGATTAATTATGCAATAGATTTGAATTAAACAAACATCAAACATTCACAAATCACATGAACACCAAGAATGATGACCAAGGAAAACTTTTGAAACTTTGGTTTTAAAGTAAAAAACTTAAGGGGAATTTATCCTAAACAATCCTCAAAACAACAATTAACTAATAGAATAGAAGTTTGTATAATAGACTTAACCTTAAATCTACTGATACCTCATGTAGTACTTACTCACGTGACCACACGCAACTCCAAATTCACGGACTCTTTTACTGTGAAACTGTTGCACACAAACTTTCTAGTTTGTGATTTTGAGATCTCCACTCGAAGATTTAGATCATCAACTATGGTTGACTTGATGCAGCAACTTTACTTTATAACTAGATTTGTTATTTCACAAAGTCTCTAGCCATAGCTCCAAAAGGGTATGGAAAATCTCTAGATCTGTGTACAAAACACTATCCTCTTGAAAATGTAAAAGTATGCTCTAGGATTCTCATTTAAATATCTTTAAGATCCATCAAAACCCTAGATCCAATAGTTGAGAAAGAAAATGAGATTTCAGATCTACACAAATCTCGTTCGGTCAAGATGTGCATCTCAATCGGTAGAGATAAGTGAGTCTTTTTCTGCACTTATCTTTTTCTAATTTCTTAAGTCTTCATTTATGCATAACTTCAATTGTCTTGTTTCAAAATATTTCTACACTAAACCATTTGACAAACTAAATTCTAAATATTACAATTTGTTCCTGGTTGCCAACCTAAAAATATAGACTTTACATATCCTAATAAGTTGGATCCTAGAAAGCATAATAGTGTTATGCAGTTATCTTTTATTAAAGATTTTAGTAAATTATATAATTCCCTTATAATTTGGGGGTGATTTTAAAATTAAACCCTAAATTTTATTTTATATTTTATCAACACCTAAAACATTGTGAATTGTTTCAAATCACACATTCAATACTTTTAGTTATAACATATATGGCCTATTTAAAGACTCATGGGTTTTGTTTAAATAATAATACACGTTAATAGTTTTATGAATCGCCACGTAATGGGTTTGAAGAAATTCCTTTAAAGGAAAATTTTGTCCGCCAATTAATCACATCAATAATAATGAAAAAAAAATTAAAAATTTTGTGTCATTAGACTAATTGATGTACGTAGAGATCTCTATTAGGCTGTTAGGCACATGCATCTCTGCATGGTTGGTGAAGCTGAATGGATCGGGCCCATTAACTCATTTTCGTGCTTTTTTTTTCTTTTTTTAACAAACTATACAGTGTTGAGTAATAATATTCATCAAACAACTCATTCTCCTACATGATAACGAAAAAAAATTCACATGTGAAAAGATTAAAACTCAGTATGTGTTGGTAATTTTCAGTTAAACGACACAGTAAGCCTTTATGGCCAGACTGAAACGATTTTAGCTATAGGTTCTAAGTTATAACTCAGTCTAGACTTCAACATCTATCCAAGCAGCCAATCCAAAATTCTTTAACTTCGTTGAGGCCTCATTTTTCTTCTACCCAATCACAAGATGGGTCTTAAACCCACAAACCTCTTATATACCTTGTTTTATTGGGCTTTAAGCCCGAAAGAAAATCAAAAGGCTTTAAGATGTGCGAATCAGCCGCAAATCTAAATGGGCTAGATGACCCACAAATAACCCAGAATTCACGCAACCCGTACTTTAGTTGGGCTTATAAATCACTTGTAACCAGAAGTGGGTTGAAAGACAAGCCAGACTTTAAAATCCATAACCTTTACCTAAACCAGGCTAAATGACCCACAGATTTATTTGGGCTAGAAGATCTATATTCACTCAGGCTAAATGGTCCATAACCTAAATACTCCTACTTTTTGGATTTTACACCCCCATAGCATATTATTTATGCAGTTTAAATGCTTTTGGATCTTCATTATTAGCTAGTATATTTGCCTTTTTTTTTTTTACTGTTTGTGGATCTCAATGAGTCTCATATTTTTTATAATTTAGCTTGTATATTTTATTTACAATAGTTTCAGAAAAAACATTTTAACAAAAAGTTGGATAAATTGTTTCTAAACAAACACTTTGTCCCTTATTTAGGGTTGTGACAGCAGTGACAACTTTTCATTCATAGTTTTTGTTTTTGGTTTTTTTTTTTTTTTTTTTTGTTAAATATTTAAATAATGTTAGATTTTGATATTTGTAGTAGCCCAAATGTTTTAGTCAAACAATCTGATGTGATATTATTTAATTGGAATGTGTAAATATAAACATGTATACTACATCCTTGTTGAATTAATCTCTTCCTTCTAACCTAAATTGTTTTCCTTATACAGTATATATTTGTTCATTTTGGATGATAAAGGAAATGACGGATACGTGTAGCCTCAGAATTCTTGACATACCATCATTCCTAGAAAGACTTAGTTGTGCTACTTCATCTTTAAAATCTATCATCTGAAATGACAGAGTATGTAATAAAATGGAGAAATGAATTTAAGTTGAAGATGCATTGATGAATTTTGTAATACATATAGTGCCTTGTCAAAAAGCAAAAAAAGTTTTCTGAGCATGCATTGAAAATTGTACATTTACTGGACACAACCACTCCAGCAAAATCTTCATATTACAATACAAAACAGCAAATGATGACGCTGCAGATGAACATAGAGCAGCACACGTGGTTGAACATCATTAAAAATATAATTAAGAATTTAATTTTATGAAAATAAATAAATAAATATATATATATATATATATATATATATATGCACTCTAAAAACAATTCCTAGGACTTTTAGCAAATCCTAATCGTTCATGTTATAGGTCGTACAGAAAACAATGGTACCCAGCAGTACGGAAATCTATATGGTGGAATAACCATGATAACGGAGAGAAGGCTGGCTTTAATAATCCAGAGATTCCATGTCAATATGTCATTAATATAATCGTGAATGACAAGATTGGCGATGTTGCAAAGAATATTAAGGGTCAGTTTGTGTTAATGTGTACAGTGTTGTGGATTTTAAGCTCAACTAGATTATTTGTATAGCACACATTCTTATATTACATTTTTTTTTTTTTTACTGCACTTATATGCCTCTTATATAAAAGCACTCATGTATATTCTTAAACTAAGAAATACAATACACTTATTCAGTATTTCTAACATGGTATCAGAGTAATCTTTTTGTGGTCATGGTTTTCTGTCCTTACGGTATATTTAAGAGCAATCTTTGTCTTCCTCAGTGTTTTTTCACTGCGTTCATCTTCTTTGGCTTCTTACTGCTACCGTCAAAACTCTCCAGTATCTTCCTCAATATGCTTTCTAAGCCGTTTTGCATTCCTATAGCACTATTCATCAATTAACTTGTCCAAGGTACCTCTCAGCAAAATGGTAGAGCCGAACAAAAACCTCGTCATATTTTTGACACTGTTTGTGCTCTCCTTCTCTCTGCCAAAGTTCCTGCTCCTTTTTGGGGCGAAACTACTCTTCATGTTATTCATGCTATTAATCGCATTCCAAGTCCTGTTATCCAAAATCAAACTCCATATGAGCACCATTTTAAATTACCTCCAAATTATCACCACCTTCGCTCCTTCGATTCTGCTTGTTTCGTTTTTCTTCAACCACATGAGCATAACAAACTTGAGCCTCAGTCAAGGCTTTGTTGTTTTCTTGGCTATGACAAAACTCAAAAAGAGTATCAATGTTACTATCCTGTCTCTCATCGTCTTCGTATCTCCCGCAATATTGTCTTTTGGGAACATCACCTCTTTGTCGAGCTCTTTCACTTTCGTACCTCCCTATCTTTCTCCTCTGTTTTAGATCTTTTTCCAGATGAGGCACATATTCCTTTTGTAGCTGCTCCTAATCCTCCTATAATTGCTCCTAATCCTCTTGTAGTTGCTCCTAATTCTCTTATAGACTTCTCTGTCCAACCACTACATATCATTAATCCCTTTCCTAGTTCACCTTTTAATGAATAAGTGGAAGATGAACAAGCCGAAGACGAACTACCCAACTCTAACCCTGAGCTTGGGTCCTCTACTCCTACTCCACCTAAAGATCTTGCACAAGACATTCCACCTCGTCACTCAACTCAGGTAAGATCTATTCTTGCACATTTACTTGACTATCATTGTTACACTACCCTTACTACACTACACGAGCCTCACACATATTGTGAGGCTTCCACTGACCCTTTATGGTAGATTGCAATGAAAGAGGAACTTGATACATTATCTAAAAACTATACTTGGGATTTGGTGACACTCTCCCCTAGGAAATCTGTGATTGGTTGTAAGTAGATCTACAAAATTAAGACTTACTCTGATGGGTCCATTAAGCGCTACAAAGTTTGTCTTGTTGTAAAAGGTTTTACACAGGAGTATGAGATTGATTATGAAGAGACCTTTGCTCTGGTTGCTCGCATCTCATCTATTCGTGCCCTCTTAACCATTGCTGCTGCCAATAAATGGACCTTTTTTAGATAGATGTCAAAAATGCCTTCATTAATGGGGATTTAAGTGAAGAAGTTTATATGTAACCTCCTCCCGGTCTCTCTGTTGACTCAAACAAAGTTTTCACCTTCGACATACACTTTATGGCCTTAAACAAGCTCCACAAGCTTGGTTTGCCAAATTTAGCTCTACCATCTCTCGCTTGGATTATATGGCCAGTCATTATGATTATGCCTTATTTCTTCATTGCAGTGACAAAGGCACTATTTTACTTTTCCTGTATGTGGATAATATGATCATAACTGGTGATAACCTCAGTGGCATTCAAGAACTCCAGGATTTTCTCAGTCAGCAGTTTGAGACGAAAGATCTTGGACATCTCAGCTACTTCTTAGGTTTTGAAATCACTCATTCTATAGATGAATTTTATATTACTCAAGCCAAGTATGCCTTTGAACTCTTGTCTCAAACTGGACTCACCGATAGCAAGACTATTGACGCTCTAGTTAAGCTTAATGTGCATCTGACTCCCTAGGAGGGGGGAGGAACCATTGTCTAATCCCTCTCTTTACAGACGCTTGGTTGGCAGCCTAGTTTATCTCACTATCATTTGTCCAGACATTTCCTATGCTGTTCATCAGGTGAGCCAGTATCTGTCTGCTCCACGATCGACTCACTATGCTATTGTTTTGCGCATTCTTCGACACCTAAAGGGCACTCTCTTCCATGGTCTTTTCTACTTTGCTCGGTCTCCTCTTATTCTCCGTACATTTTTTGATGCTGATTAGACAAGAGATTCCACTGATCATAGGTCCACCATTGGTTATTGCTTTCTTCTTAGTTCTTCTCTGATTTCTTGGGGAAACAAGAAACAAACTCATGTGGCCCGCTCTAGTACTAAAGCAGAATATCGTGCCCTTGCTGATACCACATCTAAACTCCTTTGGTTACGATGGCTTCTTAAAGACTTAGGTGCATCTACATCCTCTGCTACTCCTCTTTACTATGACAACCAGAATGCCATTCATATTACTCACAATGATGTCTTCTATGAACAGACTAAACACATCGAGATCGATTGTCATTTTATCCGTTATCATCTTGTCCATGGTGCTTTCAAACTTATCTCAAACTCCTCTAAAGATCAACTTGTAGATATCTTCACTAAGTCACATCCTAAAGGACGTCTTCGTACTTTGGTTGACAACTTCAAGTTGGTCTCACATCCACCTTGAGTTTAAGGGGGGCTATTAATGTATATAGTGTTGTGGATTTTAGGCCAAACTAGATTACTTGTATAGTGCACATTCTTGTACTACACTTTTTACTTATACTGCACTCATATGTCTCTTATATAAAGGCACTCATGTATATTCTTTCACTGATAAATACAATACACTTATTCAATATTTCTAACAGTTTGGATACTGCTTATTTTGCTGAAAATTGAAAACTTATTATTGAAAATACTATAGCAAAAGAATTTACAAGCTAGCTGATTTTTTGGGATAAAAGTATTGTAGCTGCAGCTAAATAGTAACGTGAACAGTACAAAATAATTCATTTGTGTTTTTCATCTTTTTGCGGTGTTCGTGAATAGTAAAATGAAACCCAGGTAATTTTCAACCAAATGCACAAAACGTGGATGCAAAGCACTATCTAAACACTCACTAATATTAAAAAGGACAATTGTATACATGAGTGTCTATGATGGTTGATGGAATAACCATGATATGTAGGGATGGCTGTATGTGAACCAGAGTACAAGACTCCATGTCATTTACATAATCATGAATGACATGGTTGACAACATTGCAAAGCTCAGTAGCAGGACAATATGTTCCCCAATATCAACCACGGTATGGTAGGTTTTTCATCATTTCAATTTTTTAGAGTAAAAAAGGTTTAAGGATTTTAGGCTTTTTTGATATTTTTGAAAGACTAAAATCGAACCCTGAAAGAGGTTTAATTCTCATGTTTTATGTGAATTGAAAAGTTCATATGGGAATTATAATTCTTGAAAAGTTCATGGGGGTATTATAATTCTTACAAACTTTTGTTTAACAAACAAGCAATTAACCATTTTTATTTCCTTTTTATGTGAGATTCAGATCCAGTGCAATTGCTTCTCGACATCCTCACCAAAAATTTCATCTTTTCACTTTTTAACTTTGTATCTTTTTATATTCAATAGTTGAGAATAAAATTAAAATTTTTAACTTTTAATTTCAATCCTTTAAAATTATTTCACTCCATACAATATTCTATTTAGGTAGTGCACCGGATCCATTCCTACATACACAGTACTGTTAGTGGAAATGCTTTCTTAATCTACAAAATTCCAATCAGTTTGTCTTTTTGAAAAGTAAAGTTTGTTTCAACTATATATCTTCACAGCAAAAAGTCAACCATATATAAGACCATAAATAAATTAAAAGCTGATCACCATAAATAAATTAAAAGCTAGTCAGTGTTTTTAGACCAAAGGAGTAAATAATGAAAGAAACAATAAATTTTAATGAACAAATAGGGAAATTTTAATGGCTCAAGGGCACAATAAAATTACTTTCCTCAGACAATTTTTGCCTCCACAGTAAGTTGTTAAAGCCTTAAAACTACAAACTTATCCTCAAGATACAATCAAACCTCTTGGAGTCCTCAAATAACAATTTTGAAGAAAACATACAAGATTTCGAGTGTTAGACTCTCAGCCAATCGAGAATCTACTGAAAAAACAATAGATATATTTTCATTTGTTTTTCTATCGTTTCTTTCACTCTATCTCTTTTAAAGAGATAATAAGGCTCTTCTACTTCCAAAGTAGAATTAACCAACATTCTTTCACTCCTAAAGTAAGATCAAACTTGCATTACAACTTATTTTAATATACTAAACATCCAATAGTCAAAAAGGGTGCATGTGATGCTTGCCACCCTTCCCACTTAGAGGCATCAATCACACCAGTTTAAAAGGAATAAATTACTTCACACGTGTGCTACTCTTCTTGACTGACCATGTAATTTGTTATACATATTACCAAAGTAGTCCAAATTAATTGTAAATCTATATATTTAACAATAGACTAATCCAAGATTTTTTTTTTTTTTTTTTTTTGAGAAAGACTAATCCAAGATTTATATGTTTATTTAACAAATATATGAGCTTACAATTAATTTGGACCACTTCCGCCACAATATGTGTAACATAAATTAACATAATTCCTCACAATAGTAATTTCACAAATTGGAAGTGTATTTTCCTCTTATTCTTTACCTATGTAAGATAGAAGCCAATGAATATCATAAAGGTCCAAATAATAATGGTAACAATAATATAAAACAAAGGAAGAGGTAAATTACCAATAAAATCAGCCACATGATTTATGGGTACAATTTCCAGTAGAGAGCACCCTTGTCTCATCGTAAAAATATCTTTTAAAAAATAAAATAAAATAAAAAAATCAACACACATTGCCGTACACTGTTGTAATATATAATGTTCTTGCTCTGTGGTTCTTTATAATAATAGTTTGGGAAACCAAAGTCGTATATGAATGAATGAGGGGCGTGAATGAAGTTGGGATATTCTGTAACACGGCATGGAACGGACACTAGAAAACAATGACCGGCCAGTTACATGCCAAAATAACATCAAACCATTCGTCCCCCAAAAAACAAAAAATAATGCCAAGGGATTGTTCTAGTGGTTTTTGTAACATCCATAAGTCTTGCACTCAAAATCATTGGCCACTATATTGGAACACAACAAAATATTCCTCCTTATAATTACAAGATATATTATGCATCCATTTGAATTAAGCTTATTTTACAAAAAACTGAAAACATTATAGTAAAATAATTTTTAAATGTATGAATAGTGCTGTGGGACTCATTTTTTATGAAAAATTTGCTAAAAAAGAGGTTTGTGGGTCCCGTGAACAATACACGAGATCCACTGAAAACAACCACAGAAACGTGCTTTCCAAAAAAAAAAAAAAAAAACATGAAACGCAAATGTGTATCCAAATGCATACTATATGTGTGGAATGAAAAAACTACACAAACTCACAAGAATAGTTAGGTGTTTAAAGAACTCTAGACACTCTAGTAGCAAAAGTACAAAACATAAAATCAAAAAAAAATCATATGTTTAGGCTTTTGTTTAGTTAAAATTTTCGCTTTATAGTCATTTTTATTTTCAATGAAAAAGTTAGAGCAAGAACTTGTTAGTTTTGAGACGTTTCTTAGAGTCCATAAGATTTGATTTTGTAATTTTCTCAATTTTTTTTTCTCTTTTGACAATTTCTCGTATTTTCTAAACTAATTTCGTGCCAAACACGAATTAGGGTTTTTGATGGTTTCTTAAGAGTCTCCTAATCATATAAAGATTTATTTCTATAAATTAGTGGTTGTAGCCCATTGGAAATTTAGACTTTGCTTTGTAAAATTTTCTTAGAGGTTTTCTCGTTTTCTTTTTTGGTGGATTTCAAGAATAGTCATTGTGAATTTAAGGAACATCTTATAAATTCAAAATTTATTTTCTTAAGGAAGACATGTTTAATACTTCGTGGCTTTTCATATGCGTAAATGGGAATGTAAATTTTAGAGGCTGTACCCCAAATTTTTATTTACATGGAATTTTTTTTTTTGAGAGAGAATTTCAACCTATGGCATCCGCTCCTAATAATAACTCTTTATCATCAGACCAAGACACCAATTAGTTTTTGGTATAGGCGGAGATTGAACCCCAAATCTTTTATACTTCCATCAGAGACTTTACCAGTTGAGCTAACTGAAACCCACTATTTACATGGAATATTAGTCATTGTTGTATGATTCATTTGCTCTAAAGTGAGAATAATACACCTAACCACTGCGCATCCTTAGTGCGGTAGTCACTCCAGAAGTATAAATGTTTTTGAAGCGTGGGGGGTAAGGACCGAGGTTCAAGTCTCGAAGAAAGAGCTTTATACACATATGCACTTAAATTAAATTAGAGTAAAAATTTTATCTTGTATCAAAAAGAAAAAAAAGAATAATATGCCTAAATTTAAGTTACAATGTAAGAGCATTCACATTTGCTTCTTTAAAATATATATATATATATATATATATATATATATATGTGCATTTTGCATCACCAAAACCCACTTATTTATTTTACATAATGACTCTTAGAAGTTATAACACACCCAACATCATTCTTTATTTTGCATTCCCAACGCATTAAAATCATATATTTACTACCCCTTGTTGCTACAGTAACACATGGATATGCCCCGGGGGGGGGGGGGGATTAAAAAAAAATGATATACATGGTGCTACAATAATATTTATTTTTGGACGTTAATGTGGCAACATATATTGTTATCTACTATAATAGATAGCCCAATTCTCTCTCTCTCAAAAAAAAAAGATAGCCCAATTAATGGACTGTTTTAATGATTTCGCTTTTTACAATATAATGCAAATTGCACTTTACATTATCTATTGGAAATGCTCTTGATTTTTTTATTATTCTAAATATTCTTATTTATCACCAAAAAAAAAAAAAATGGGGGAAATTATCTAAAACCCCAAAACGCCCTCACTTTGGGAAAGGAAAAAGCAAAAGGCAAAACAGCCCCAAGGATGATAGGAGTAGGACCACAACAAGAAGTTTCAAATATAAAAGTGAAGCAAGCACATGTAGTGGAAGATCTGGGACAAATCGGATAATGAAAATGGACATGCTTTTTGTGCAGGAATCTTCTTTCACAAACACATTAATATATAATAATTATATATACATTGCATACATGCGTGCGTAATGATGGTCAACACGAAATTTAGCGGAATGTACCATGAAGATTTTCATAATTGTCTGGGGACTCTGTCGACTGTCGAGAAGAAATCATTCATTTTCTTCTCAAGAGGACAACATACAATGATGAATGCTTCTTAATTTTTTTTCGACCTATTTTTTTCCTCTTTCATTTTACCCTTTTCCTTTCTCAAATCCGTCCCTACCTATATATACTGTTGCTTCTAGTCAAATCTAAACTTTAATACCATATTTGAAAGCTCATGAATGTTAAAAAAAAATGCCCATACATTGTACAAGAATGGAATAGAACCAATAGATATTGTCTCTATTTTGAACCACATATATATATATATATATATTTTGAGTGATTATTTTCCAAAAGAATCTAGGAGGAATGTTTTACGAAGATTTTTAAAGAGTGCTTAATTTTCTTTCAAGCCTTTGCTCTTTCATATTAGCACAAGGTTTAAGCTTGATTGGTTAATGAAGTTAAAGGCCAAGAGTCTACAAAAATTTGTTTAATATATCATCTTTGTGGGGATAGTAATACTAGCTAGGATTCATAGTGGGTGTCATCGCGGTTGTTTGATGTAAAATGTGAAAAACACTATTCAAAATAGAGTTCTTTGGAGTCTTTGAAGGCTCCTACTTCTTTTTTTAGGAGATAACTAGCTAGGTTATGGGTTTGTTTATTTTCGCTCTGTTTTTTTGTTTGTTGTTCTTAGTGGCAAGGTGTTTTGTGCTAGCTAGCTTTACTAATGTTTTATTTTGAATTGGTGTCAGGTTTTAATGAAAATTTTCATTTATTAAAAAAAGAAAAAAAAAATAGTAGAATGGAATCAATTAAAGTGAGTATTCTTTTTTTCAATGTGTTTGAAAGTTTATAAAATATGTGAAGGAAAAAAAATAAAATGTTATTTTTAATAATTGTACTTTTAAGTAAAACAAAAAAAAAAAAAACAAAACAAAACAAAACAAAAAATAGACAAAAATATAATTTCTCCATAGTTAATTAAAAAAATGAATCGCTCTTCTAACTCTAGATGTACATCAGCTAATTTGGAGGAGCTTTTTGGCCGCACTAACCTTGTTGGTCTTCTTAAAACACAAACCGCCACCACACCATTGGATCAAAATTCAGGTTGCATCAATGTTGTTGGTATGGTTGTTGAATGCTTCGATTGCTTGAAAGAAAAATGGAAAATAAAATATACAACCATACATACCCAAACATATCTCAAATGAGAGAGAAAATATATCTAGATCCCAAAACTCAGTAGATCTAGAGATCCAAAAGACGCTATAGTGCAGTGGTTCGAGCTAAGTGGTGTAAGAGACCAAAGAGGTGAGGGGAGGAGAATGGTGTGGCCAACTTAGCTTAGGTTGCATGTATTTTTAGTCATATAAACTATTCAATAATCATGTAACTGATTTAGAAAAATGTAAATACATAGTGATTTGAATGGTCACATAATAATCAGAAGGAATCTCCTTGAACCCGATTTGATTTATTCCTCCAACCTAATTTGATTTAAGCAGAGAAGATTCACTAATGAAGTTGACTTGATTTTGAAGTTTGAGCAAGCAAATTTGGCGCTACGAATAGGTAAGGAATCAAATTGAATATTTCCCTACAAGGCTGCAATTGGAGGATCGAATTAATAATTTAGCCTAAAAAGAATAAAAGAAAAGAAAAAGTTTTGGTTATTTACGGACTCTGAGTCTCTGACCTGAAAAAAAAGGTTAAAAAAATTTAAAAAAAAAAAAGGACCAAAAAATTGTGTAGCACATTTATTTTGCAATGACCGGCCCTCATAAAGGGGAACAAGAAAAGGTATGTTGTTCCTGCATGAATGACGCTTTTTTTCTCATTTCTAGTGAAAGGTCCAAAGACTAAAAGTTTAAAAAGCATTTATTGGTAGTGGGCCGAAGTGGGCAACAATGAATTGAGCAATTGGGTTGCTAAAAACCTCGTCCACAATTTTGTACTGCGTTTGGGGGCAAATAGCACTCTGTAGTATGTACTATGTCTATCGTATGTGGATCACTCACAGATAACAAATCTGATTTCTGGGGGCTTTTTGAAACTCTCAAAATGCATTGTGTTACTGTCCCTAATCTTCTATAGGATTCAAAGGATCCATAGCCATCTATATTCTGATTAGGTAGAAGGTTAAATCAATTCAACAAGTTGCACTCAAAGGAGGGAGAGAGAGAGAGTGATTGAAATCATTGTTCAAGATATTTGACACTAACTTGACCCACCTCCTGTCCTTAATCTGGACCTCTTGTCCTTAATCTGGACCCTCCAATGGGCCTGACATGGCTCAAGTATGGCCCATGGGTCCATGGACTGAAAACTATCATGATTTTTTACTGAATTTAAGGTCCTTCTGATAAAGCCATCAAAAGAATGCCTTGGAACTCACGGACTACAGCAAAATGTTTCATATAATAGAGTTGTACCATTCACTTTTCTTTTTTCCCCTCCAATCGAGACAAAACTCAAATAAATATGGAACAATAATCATGCAGAATTAGATAACATTTTTCCCCCCATATTCACGATGAAATAACAATATTATACAAATAGGGATATATGCTTTTGCTCGTAGTGTTTAACATTTGAGAAGGGCTAACTCAGTTGAGGACTCAACATAGTCCATTTGCCAATTTGGCCTTCCTAGAGTGAACTCCAGATTAAGCAATGTATTCGATGGTGACATAGAGCTAGAGTCCAACCTCTCCTTCGCGCCATCAGACGCATTAACATGGGGGGCTTCAATATTGTGTCCGTCCTCCTATATTAAAAAAAAAAATGATAATTAATCATTATATTAATTTACAAAGAACTGAATATTTTACAAAAAGAAACAAAAATTCAACATGTTTGGTCTTGTTTTTGATGATACAAACATATATATATATATATATATATATGTGCATATATATATACCTTGGTATCCTTTGCCTTGAAATCAGAATATATCAAAGCATTTTCATGACTTGATCTACTCCCACTGCTTGTCTCCATTCTGCTCACAAATTTATTGAGATAATCAAAATTAATATGTTAGGATTAAGAATGAAGACATTAGCACAAAGACAAACAAGAGAGGGAAAAAAATGCAAGGCTGTAGCAGTGCTAGGTAGTGGTTTTATTGGTAGTGGGTAGGGATCAATATTCTACAGGCAATTAGTTGTTAATAACTTGGCAACCACAGTACTGAGAGGTTTTAACTTATTTGGAATACTGAGTTAGAAATATAAAAAAAGAATCCTCGGAATCTCAAATTGAAAACCTATGTTAACAACGAGATAGAGACCAGTTAATTTGCGGACAAAACTTTAGTACATTTCTTTAGGTTTTGTCCCTAAAGTTTCTCAATTAAAGTTAATCATGCATTTGTATTTTGTATATATTGACCAGTACCATCAATGTTATCATTTTCATTGATAATTGAATTCAAATATATGACATTTTTGACAATGCAAACACATTTTTGAATTTGATCAAACAATGTAGAGTACAATACTAATGAAATTTAAGTATTATCATGGGACAGCATAAAGGTTAATCCTTATTCATCTAGAGAATACAGCATTATTACAGAGAGATAACATCTTCCTTCCATGAGATCATGCTTAATTATCAACTGATGGATCCTAATACTACTAAATCATGAGTAAAAATGCATCTAATATCAAGGTTACTCCTTGTTCATCTTCAAAAGTTAATGCTGCATTAAAACACAAAGCACTAAAGCAGTCCTCCGCATGTACGTTTTTTGTCAGTGTCCACAGCCATGGTGAAATCAAGAAAATGGCAACCAAAGATGAAACTTTAATCAACTACTCTACTCGATCAGCAAAAAGGCAGCCTAGCTATTACAGAGGTACCCTTTGTGAGCTGTGAGTTAAGAAGCAACCTTAATGTACTCTTTAGATTACAACAGCATTGAGATTTGAACCAAACCCTTGACTTTAAGGACACATTGGGATCAATAATTTCAAAATCTAACGGATATGGGATGTGGGACTTGTTAATAAGGGCAAACATTAAAATCACCCTCACTATTCCTATAGAAACCCTAGGCTTTGTTCACCAAAATCTATGACTTGAGACTCTCACTAATAAATCCTCATTATCTACACCATCAACAAAGACAGACACCTTGTTGGACCAAAAAGTCCATCCCCTAGGCGTTTGTGAGTATTCATGCATGTATATGCTTGCACCCAAAAAAAAATGTATGCAAAAATTAATGACCTATTAACACTAGTATTAACAGTAGTATTCACTATTCAAAGAGGTGAAGTTGCATGTTATAAGAAACAAGCATAGGCATTCACCTTTGGGTTTTTTCTAGTGTTGTGATTGGACTAGCCTTCTCACAAGGTAAGACTCCTTCTACATTAACAAGTCCTGGCCTTTGTTTCAATCCAATATCTGTCTGCCCCAGACCTGCAATATTCATCATAGATATAGAGCAATTGCTCTAGCTTTATCAGACACTGATCCAATAATTCACATGGGACTAAGGTCAGTCCTAGCCCAACTCACTGTGAATCAAATGATAGAGTTTCTGTCGCACTTGGATATATAATATCCAAGCTAGCTCAACAACAAAGAGAATAACAGGAAGAGAAATAATGCTTGGTGGGGGTCCTTAGGTGTGGGGAAAATCCAATTACCTGATCCTTTGTCAGTGCTCTTCACTGTTCTATACATCTGCATGAACACCATGGAGAAAAAAATGAGACAATAGTCCACATTGCTAAGATTACCCTCTAGATGCCCTTTTGTCCTTACCCTTTGTTTTCACATCCCTCACTACAAATGGATCTTATCAACTTCAATATAGAAGAATATGTATGATAACTAAAGAGTGAAAAACAAATCTATGTTCAAAGAAGATTTAACAGTACATTAACCCCACCTGCAAATGGCTCTTCACGTGAGCTAGGGTTAGATCCTTCACATTCATCAACTCTAACACAGACTTTGGTGTTGCTCCTGTTAGCAAGAGGAAAATACAAAAAAAGTGAGCTTATTAAAATGTAAAACAAAAGATGTATAATCAACACTTTTGTGCTACATAAGGAAAAAAAAATCCTCCTAATAATCATGAGAGATAGAATAAATAGGTCCAAAAGCTATTCACCAAGAACTTGTAACTTAGTGACATTCTCCAATTCTTCTTATAAGAAGAACCGAGGTTCAAATTGCCCTCCCCACTTGTTAAAAGCAAAATAAATAAATAAAAATAAGAGTCTAGGACTTGGTCTATATTATTACTTTCATGGCCGCCGAGAAGTTCTACTGCGTGAACAAAATGGGCATGGAGGGTCGTAGTCCATCTCATTCTTGGAGCTCTGACACTTCTTTTCACACCACTAATCAATCTTGCATTTCTCTTGAACTCTCGGCCGTAGATTTGAGGTTGATGATTGTGGTGATGATGGTGCTGGTGTTGGTGATGGTGATGTTGATGATAGTTTCTTGGTAGTTGTAGAGACGGGGGACTCAAATCTGACATTTCGAACCCTAAGCTTAACGTGGGCTCAGTAAGACCAAGATTATAAGCCCCAGCTGGGTAGAAGCCGCCATTTTCATGGCTTAAATCGCTTCCACTGCTTCCAGAATCAGTGGTTGAGCTCCTATCACTGTGGATTACTGCTTTTCTTGTTATCAATCCATCATAGCTCACTTCCTTAGCTTCAAAATCTGCTGAAACTGAAGGTGGGCTGATCTGTAAGGAAAGGTCAGGTAAGGGTGATGGAGTAGTACTGCTAGTAGTTCTCATTATAGGGTTTGAGCTAAGAAACATGAGGGCTGTGGTGGAGATCTAATAGCTTAATCAAAAGACCCACTTGGGGTTCTTAAATAAACAAGGAAATGAGAGAGCTAAGGAACAAATAAGGAAAAGCAAGAATTGGGATGAGAGAGAGGTAATAAAGAAGGGTGTGAGTTGTGATTATATCATGAGTGCCTCATGATTTGCATTGGTATTAAGAGAGAGAAGAAGAGGCTAATAAGGTAGGCTTTTCAGTAGGATCCTATATACTAGGGTTGATGGAATAGCAAAATATATAGAGAGGTTAATAAGAAGAAAAAAAGCAGAAACTACAAGTCAGATTAAAAATGCAGGAAAAAGAAAGAAAGAAAGCAGAGTTTTTTTTTGGGGGTGGGGGGCGGATGAAGGCTTGAAGGAAAAGTTTGTGAAAAGGGTAAGTTGTGTATTTATGGGTGCAGAGGGATCAGAGACCTTTCCACAAAGACAGTCACACAGTAACAGAGAGAGAGAGAGAGGTCCGTTTTAATAAATACGGAATGATAAAGGAGGACCAGAAATATAATGGTGGTTTCTGAGGAGGATTGGTTGGAATTCGAGAAAACAAAAGGGGTACTGTTCTAAGGAATAATGGAATGGGAATTGAGTCACAGTCTCTCACTCTCTCTCTCTACATTGATGGATCGCGACCCATTTAAATTCTCCTACTCTTTATGTATCTATCAGATTCTATTTTCATTGTTTATTTCTTATAAGCTTGTCTTGATTTGGTATATTCTCTTTTTTTTTTTTTTTTCATTAACGAGGATTGACTAGCAGGGCTAAAATATCCCTGTTCAAAGTTTGCCTTTATTTAGTTTTTGTTCTTGTGGACGTGGCATGAATGATTGTGAAAATTTTAAGGATTTTTTATTTTGAAAATTCAACACAAACATTATGACTATGTTGCTCATGTCATGATGGCATTGTGTTAAATTGAAAATAAGAAATTTAAGGATTTTTTGTTCTTGGCTTGTTTGAGAATATAGGCTTAAGAAACAATGTTTTGGACATTATTATGAGTTTGTGACTATAGTTACACCTTCAAATAGCAAGTAGGAACAAGCCCCCACAGTTGTGGAGACTAGTTATATTTGATCCGGTTGACGATTCAACCCAACCCGAATAATGTTGCGTGATTTTTAATGGGAGATTTTCTAAAACTTAGTCTATTGTGAATCTTGTGCACAGGATATAGAAACCGTTTTTTTTTTTTTTTTTTGTGATTAAAGTTTTGTCTTGTTGTTGTTTTTGAGAGGGTGAAAACACTATAGTCGTACTCTATATTTTTTCTTGATAATAGTAAAATCTCTACAACTCTGTGGACATAAGCAAATTGTCGAATCACATAAATATTGTCTTGTGCGTGCAATTATTTTTCTTTGGCTTGTGTTTTCACTATTTTTGTTTCTCATAGGTTAAGAATTTCGGGTTAATTTCCTACACCCACCACTCAAGAAAATTTATAAAAAAAAAAAAAAATGGTTGAAAAAGATTAAGAACTTAAATATCGATTTTGTGGATAAATTATTTAAATGTGACATATATATGGCCATTAATGATTTTGTTTAAAATCTAAATTCGGAAAACGAACTTGGTATCATTTTTTATTATTTTGAATTATTCTAGTCAAGAAAAAGACCATTATATGTGTGATTTTTTTTTTTTGGGGAGCCGCGGCGGGGGGTGGGGGGGGGGGGGGGGGGGTGTTCTTGAGGCATAATGTGAATGACTACATGTAGCATTTCCCTTATTATTAAACCCTAAATAATTTCCTAATGATCACCAGAAAAAGAGCCCTCCATATCTTGGGATTCAGTCCAACCCTATAACTCAAGCTAAACCGACCATTGCCAGCCCTAGCTAGGGTATATAGTTTCTCTCCATTGACATGAACAGAAGCCAGTGTTAACTGGTCTAAAGTCTTTGGTGCACGCAGCAAATTGCCAATAAATATCGAGCTGTACACGTGCGAACCTTATTTAACAAAAAGAAAATCAGCAAAATAAAAATGGCCTCGTGAGAATTAAGGAGAGGAAGGAATATATATATATATATATATATATATTTATATATGGACTAATAGAAAAGAAGTAGTGTCAGAGAGGCTGGGGTGTCCGGCGACACCAGGGTCGCAACCCCACATGCCATTCTCGATGACCCACTTCTCATTTTAATGTTTAGACCTACGCGTTTTCCTACTCTCGTGCCACCCTATTGAGTGTTTACTGTGCTTAGTTTACTAGTCTCTTACCATCACCCCCTACCACTCAACCTACCGTCAAAGTCTTCTGTAATAATTGAGAGCCAAAAAAGTTTGCTTTCTTCTTTCATTTTTTTACTAGAAAAACTGGAATAAGAGTGGTTACAAGTAAAACTTTGTTTAAGTATGAGATCCCTTGATATGTGTGTTTCTTATTTGAAAAAATCCATTGGTATCTCATTGATCACTAATATAACAATAAAAAAATAATGAATAGTTTTAGGAAAGTACTTATATACTCAATTTTATAATTTGTCGATTTGTGCAATTACGTCTAATATACACTTTTTGCTCACTATATATTGATTATATGAATCTATCACTTTTTATTAATTACTCACAATCACACAAGTTAACAAATTGTGACAAATAAGTGACAAATAATTGTGTTTGCAAATAGATTGATCAAAATTTAATGTACAACCCTATAAAAAATATACAACTTTGTTAAAGATGGAAGACAAGCCTTCCATTAACTACGATTACAACTTATCATATAAATTCTTTGATTATTGTATTTCATATGATAATATCATTATTTGAAATAGATTAGTTTCATCGTTTAGATTAAATTTATAAATATATAGAGTGACACATTACTTAGAATTTTGAAATACATGACACTGCACAAATGGTTAAAAATGTAGGAAATAAACTCTCTCAATATGAAACTAAAAATAGAGAATCTCGTTCCAAGTTGAGTGTATAAGTTTAATGCCACAATTGAGCTTTGCCTTTAACATAATGGCATAAAAACCCAACCCAAAAATCATGTATAGTTGGCGCGTGTGGTAGAATGATGGTGAAATATGCAGGTGGGGTATAGTAGCAGAGTGAAGTATAAAAACTTCTTAAGGTTTCAATTGAAACTTGAAAGGCTAGCTAGTGTTTGTCTAATCTATAATCAATCTCTCTCCCTTCCCCAATATTCCCTCTTCCGTGTCCAATTATTCCTTTGGCTACATCCATCTGTCGAGCCCCACCCGCGCGTGCATGGGAACTCACGAAGCGATCGAAAGACCATATTCCACGGCGTCAACACGGGGTTCCCATCACGTGACTTATAGACGTGACCTTGTCTAGGTGATAGGCTCTTCTTTGTTCTCTTCCTTTGTTTCTTACCTATTCTCTCCATCTCTCCCGTTTAATATGCTGCATATTCTGTGTTTTGTTTACTTGTATATTTTATACATATATGCTCGAAAACCCATGCTCCTTTTGCCTAAACTTTTTATTCCATTTGTTTATATTTGCTGATTACAGTAACAACAAGATGACTAGAAAACGTTAATCATTTGTTAATACTTTCCGAAGCTGCGGTCAGCGCCTGATGCGCTCTAGATTCTCCGGGAAATGAAACTTTTCTAACTTTTTCTATCTACTTTAATACTAAATTATTAGTGTTAATTAATTCTCTCTCTCTTTCTCTGTGTATCACTCTTTTTTTCTTTGGTTGGATTGTTGAATACTAATAAAGTTTTGCAAGTGTGGGTATCATCCGGTCAACATGTCTCTGTATGGTTCGCTACTTGCAAAAGTTGTCAAAACTCTAGGGCTATATTCCATTATTCCATGTGTTTGTCCTATAAGACCATTTCACAGTTCCTACTCTCTTTCCTATTTTTGATCTCATATGCCCATTAGTTTGTTTTTTTTTTTTTTTTTTTCTTACTCTTTTATTTTCTGACAACAAGGACCTCGATCCTTTGGTTTCTCATTGAAGCTATCTCTTGCGTGTTATTGTCATTAGGAATCTTTATTTTCTTCATTCTTAACTTATTACATATATATACATATACCTTAATCACCGTTTGCGTTTTTCTTCAAATTCGAGATGTGATACACATGCCAAAGATCTCATCATTACCTAACCACACTCTTGACTATATTTCAAAGGGTAAATTCGGATTTGACTTATCAATAGGAGAATTCCACGGTGCATACTTTTTTTTTTTACGTATTATACATACCTAATTAACCTAAATCATTAGATAAGATATTGCCTTATTTCATATATGAACTTGATTATGTAATGTACACATGGTAATAATAGCATTTCATTTTTTTTTTTTTTTTTTGGCTAATATGAGCGTCCATAACTCTTTAAAATCCTAGTTATATATTCTTCAAAATGTGTATACTTTTCTTGTCCCACACATATCAGGTAATTAAAAAGAAGAAACCCATAGTGTGCTACAAGACTTGAACCTAGTATCTCATGGATTAATACATGACGTGCATTAGACCAACCCCTTGAATTGACATGTCAAAATTATTGATAATGTAGTAAAACTATATATGTGTACATCATTTGAGTAAATTCATTAACCTTCAACAAAAATACTAACAAAAGTTTTGATTTGTCATAAATCTAAAATTCAAAAGTCTAATTGCTCAAGTCGAATGTGCAAGAATCAAATTGACAATCATGTCAAAGTTCATGGGTGGTACTCTTTATCAAAATTTTCCAACAGAGGCATTCATGATTTAATTCTCCCCTCCCCTCACTATCAAATTTGTAAAAAATTAAAAACCCCTTATCCTTGCATTAATATTCATTTCTAGTTTAGTTTAGTTAACACAAGAATAGACCTATTCAGTGTTGTAAATCACCTAATTAATTAATTGTACTATTGTAGTTTTAGATTAGACTCCTCCATCTTAATCATTAAGTACTTAAGTAGAGTGGAGTTACCAATATCTTTAATATTTAAACAAACATTAGATAGCACAACTTTAGTATATATTGAAATTATTGATGATGTGGTAAAATCATATTGAAATTATTGATGATGTGGTAAAATCATTAGTTAATTGTGAATTCCATAATAAGAGAAATCGTTTCAAACCTCTTTTTTTTATGCAAGATTTTCTTTTCTGCCTGTCCTCTCTTTTTGGTTGGAGCGTGGCTTTGATTAATTTCTTAGAAAGGAAATACTGTATTAAAATGGAGCTCAAAAGAAAAAAATTAGGCCCAAAAAAAGAAAAGAAAAATTGGGAAGAAATGGATAGGTACTGAGGTTGAAAAAGGAGGGTATCCTCAACCCAAAAAAAAAAAAAAAAGAAGGAGAAGGTGAAAAAAAATGAAGATTTAAATTCCTTGTGGTAGTGGATAAGACAAAAATGGAGTTGGAGAAAGGGATGAGGGCTTCATAATTAAATCTTGGTGTTCCCAATCTAAGAAAGTCAATGATCCAAATAGAATATATTTGTTTATTTATTTTGAGAAATTTTTAATTTATTGAAAACTTGACAAAATCAAAATCATTTATTTCACATATAATATAAGTTCGCTTTTAGTTTTCATTTTGACATTTTATTTATTTATTAATTGCCTCAAAGATATAAGTTTTATCCAAATTATGTGAATAGGAATAGATGATTTCAAATCACAAGATTTTAAAATTTCCCACGTTTTACTAAAAGAACCCCACCCGTCCATACTTAAATCTGCAAGACTTATTAATAAAATCTGAAGGTTTTACTCCTCTAGTTTGAATTCTTTCATGTAAGAAAACATATAATTTCTTAAATTAAATTAAACTAATTACTCATTTTTTATGCATATATATCCTTGTGATGAGTGAGCGGAAAAGCAAAAACTAAAAAGACACTAGTTTGCTGGTTTGAAATATAAGATAAGTCCAGCCTACGTGACCATAAGCTAGCAATTTTTTTTCTTTTTTTCTTTTTTGGTTTTTGGCCTAGCTAATCGGAAGAATATTAGCTTCTTCATGGTTATTCGTGAGATTAGGATACAGCCATACAAGCATGTGTTGCTTTGAAATTCGAAACTCAACTTCTCCACCCTCACCACCCTCTCCCTTTGAGTATCAATAAAAAGACAAAAAAGAAAGAAAGAAAGAAAGGTATCACCGAAATCAACGCCGTTTAGGCTCAAGTGCACCGCGACATTACATCATTTATATTCTACTGGGAATAAATTTTGGTCACTATTCCCAGGCAAAATTTCGTCATGTCTTGTGTAGTATGTATTGACTATTTTTATCTTCTCAAGACCCTATAATAAATAATGGTCCTGAGATTTGAGAGCAATGTAAGACCAAGGCTTAATGATAGTGATTTGCTAACAATCATATTGTGATAATAATGAATTCATGTGGAAAAAAACTTGGATACATAGAACTAACTTCAAAATTTTCAACAGCTTTATAAAGATGTCCATCACTTTTTCTGGAGAAACATAGTTGACAGCAACATTTAATCAATAAAGAAGTGGGTTCACTGCTTCACAGTTCACCCACACACCACCAGAGCCCACCTAGCTCAGCAGCTGGAGCAAGCTTGATTGCAAAGTGGCTATAGTGAAACCAATAAATTTAGGAGGATATGTACAACAAAAATTATTAATTTTGGCAATTATTAACATGTCCTTTCATAATTTGCACATAATAAAACTAATATTAATGATGTAAAATAGGAGAGTGACGCTACTCTTATCATTCATTAACGCCTTAGTAAGTGGTGAAAAAAGTTATGTTCATTAACACTTTGGTGCATAATAAATTATCTTTCTCACTATAATTAATTTAAAAAATAAGTGTTTTTTAATTAGCTCTTTACTAAGAATTAGTAAAAATAGAGCTGTACCCAAATTTTATTTTATTTTATGAAACAGTAATTTAATTAACAGTGAAATAAATAGTACAATCTGTACAAAGACCAAAGGTCACATTCCTAACTAATACAAATTCCTTGTCCCACTACAAGGCAATAAGTAAAATAACTATTTAAAAAAAAAGGCTAATTCTAACTGATATAGGTCAGATCATAAGCAAAGTAGCAAATCTCACATAATTAATTTTTGATTTAGAAACAAATCTCAAAGCTTGTCACTTTCAAGATTCAACGCTTTTCTACTGTCGGACACCACTAGCAATAGACATCCTATTCGGCAAAACTCCTTTGCCGTTTGCTTTTCGTCAATTAATGCCCACATGGCTAGGGAATTAATAAAATATAATCTAAAATTAAATTATATAATGTTCTCAGGCTGACTTTTGGCAATTTGTTTATTCCTTTTTTTTTTTTTGTGCTATATATAATTCACTTTGAGGAGTACAACACAAGTTGAAAACAAAATTTAAATGTGCATAGACACAAATAGCGTACTAAAGAAGTCTTGGACTTTTATGTATCCTTCTTATTAGTAGGAAGAAGAATGTTCTAGTTGCAAACTAAGGTCAGGTCCACGTAAGATCACTATAGCTTGTTAAGGACTTTATTCTTTTCTTCTGAACAAAATAGGGCAAGGGCAATAACGGTTGATTCCGGCTAAGGGTAGTGACGGTCATAGATCCGGTGACCGCAATACGAATCTAGGTCATTTGGCAACAAGGAGAGGTAGAGATTTATTAGACTTGGACGGAAATATTGTCAGAAATAGGAATTTTCAAAAAAATAGGTCCGACGAGTCGAGTGTGTCAAACCCTATGCAGAAACTTGACACATAGAGATCTATTAGCCAAGGATACACAAAACTTGAATTTTATGTATCCTTCTTATTTGTTGGAAGAAGAATGTTTTAATTTTTATTAAAACTGTTAATATTATTATCATTATAGTTACTAATATCTTATATATTAGTATTATAATTTATAGGAAAAAATTAAATAATTTATTAAAAATGAAAAGTTTCATGAATTACTTGATATTTAATTTAATTAATTATTCAATTACTTTAATTTTCTTAAAATGTTTCATTTTCGTTTTTATAATGTAAGATTGCTAATATAGGCATAGAACATCCAAAATAATGTCACTCTGGCCAAGACATACCTTTATTTTGTTTTAAGTTATAGTATTTTGACTTTTATCCTAAGGATTTTCATTCACTTTTGTAAAAATTCATAATAAGGATATGACTACATTTATATTAAGGATTGTGAGTTAGCAAACAAGTTGACATCTTGACAGCACATTGCCATAATTTTTAAAATAGTTATAGATTGACACCAAGATGCTAATTAGACTCATTAACCTCTTTACCACGTGAAACTATTAGACCTTGCTAAGAGTCTTATAACTCAACTGGTATCTCATGATTTTCTAATAAAGACGTTTGTGTATAGTACGTAAGACTAATTTGAAAAATCAAATTTTATGTGTATAGACACATGAATGTTAATCATTTTATGAGTTTAAGAAAAATGAGATGAGATAACTTATACTTGAGTTTTATCTAATTTTTGAAAATTATTATATGATAACTATAAATAAATTATTAATTTCAATGAAAAAATGATAAAGTTTTCCTCCAAATTGATTTGGAGAAATCTTTTCTAACCAATACGTGGTGATTCATATAATCATCTCTGCATATTAAATCACATGTAAGGTTACTAAAAATATAAGTGGATGATCATTTGAATCACCACATAATGGATTAAAGAATTTTACTCCAAATTATAACTAGTTTGAAAGTATTCCATATCTATATGGAAATATTATTGAGCAACTTGTTTATATATACTGAATATGTTATCTATTTTTGAGTTTTCTAATATTGAAGCTCTATATGGTATAGACATAGTATAATTTTATTGTCCAATTGATCTCAGTATTTTTATCATTAATGAGTATGCATTGTGGGTGTGCATAATGTGTCCCTACATATGTCTATGTATATGAAAACGTGTACGTTACCTACAAATTTTATCCCCTTAAATCAAAATTTGACTAAGCCACTGGGGTGTCCCCATCTGCCCCTCTTTCTCCTAGGGGTAAAAAAGTGAGCCAGAAGATTACCAATTGCCATTGACCAAGGCTTGTCAAAAAGTCCCAATAAATTTCACAGAAGGCCCACAAGATTGGCACATAATTCTTTCTACATTAATGGCGACTTGAAATTTATATATCACAATCCTTTCATGCGAGTAATAAAGCACGAGTTGGTAAAACTTTTCAAGAATTTCAAGCCCTTTGTCGTTCGTATTTCGGTTTCAATCACAGTCACAATGGAATTTAGGTGCCATGAAGCTGATGGATGAATTTGTAACATATCAACCAAAGTAGTCCTATCTCTTTTTCTCTCTACCATAACATTCATGTTTTTCAAACCTTTTCTTTTATATTTTCTTTTGGGTATTTTTATTTTCTTTGGAATCTAAATAATATGGTACAGAATGATTCTTATCTCTTAAGAACTGAAAGTAAAGAGCTCTAGGAATAATTTTTGGACTGGGGGATGAGATCATATTCATGAGAATGAACAGACAGAGAGAGTGGACAAGGCCTACAAGTCTAAACCAGGTCTGAGAAAGCGTTTTCCAATAGGACAAAGAACAAAATGGTTTATATGTTTAGGCCTGGGAATTGCATAAAATGCTGAGTTTGAGGTCCTCTTCTTCTTTCTTTTTTTTCTTTGTTGCTGTATAACAAGGTTCGACTATTCCTTTGTCAAGGGACCCACAGAGAGGCAGATCATCATGTGGTTGTGGCCAGAAACCAGTTCTTGTTGGGTTTTTCAGAATGGCCACTGAAATCTGGCCCGTTCATTTTTGGTCTCCAGAGCTGCCCACCTGACCCAGTTGCCAATTATCTTCGATGCATTGAACATAAGAAAGATAGAAAGGTGAAAACTTTATCACCATGGAGGTGGTGATGGTTTTACCAATATATTTTTTAGCAATGGCATCATTATATATTTTGTCGTATCAAATTGTTATTCATGCTAAAAATCTTATAACTTAACTAATCGGCACCTCTTGATCATCTCAAGACATTTACGGTTCAAATTATAATTTATTATTCTTGTGAGAATTTGTACTTAGAAAATATTTTTATATATTTCATGAAGTTAACAATTATGAAAAAAAAAAGTTATAAAAAATTGGTTTTGTTAGATTTATTGTTAATTGTCATGTTTATCAGTTTATCTTCAAAAAGTACTCAACAAGTTCTTTAGAGGAAATAAAAAAGGTTCTCAATGAAGCATTTCATTTTCTTTCTTTTCCACTCCAACCCTTTCGTTTTCCTTCAATTTTCTTACCATTTCCCTAAGCTCCAAACCTGGCATATGTCAATGATCTTCTGGTAGTCCAATACTTTATTAGGTACACCAATTACAGAGTGTTGTAGATAGCTTTTTCGTTCGAAAAAATTGTTGCTTATGGTAATTATAGAATCCCATCCCCATCGCTTTCATACTCACGTCCCCTCCCTACTCCCCTCCTACTTTTCTTTTTCATTACAAATTTTTTTATTTTTTATTTTTCATTTTTCCTTTCCTTTTCTATTGCCTGGAGAAAGTGCCTTTAAAAATACTCGTGAAACTGTCTCTCTATCATTTTCCCACTGTCGTTGCATGGACCACACGAGGTACAGTTTTTATATGTTTAAAAAAATTTATTTGGTGCATTGCCTATGTTTTTCATTTCCTCCATTTGAATCATTCTAACAGTGCCATAAATAAAGAATGCCACTTTCATATGCTGTCAATTGTCTTGCTCCTCATCAATAATATATAAGAAAAAAAACTAAACTTTAAAATTGTCAACATCAAACAAAATAATTCCTCAGGATGTCTGTGGGTTTGAAATTTGAACTTGGTTCTATATAAATTCACCGATAACTAGACAATTAAGCATCATGTTTAAATTATTCAAACACTTCTAGTAGCAATGCTCTAGTTCTAACATTTGCAAATAAATATTATTCTTGAAACAAACACATTTGAAAAGAACAAAAATTGTTGTTAACGTTCTAATTGTGTGCCAACAATAATGAAATGACATAAAGAGTTGAAAGTAGGCCCAAAAAAAAAAAAAATAGACGTCGTTTCTGTTTGCCGTTGTATGTGATGACTTTGCAAGAACACTATCCTAGAATTAAGAATTAAGCAAAGTAGAATAATGTTTTTGAAGAAGCAAAACAAGCTAAAAATATGGTTATCTTCTTGTTGTACTTGTTGAAATATCACACCCACTTGGATTCTCTATGATATGGTCAATGCAAGGGATGTATTTTTTTTTTTTTTACCTGTCCTTTCAATTGTGGGGAGATTAATAATTAGAAAAATACAACTAGAATAGTAGAATCTCTCAAAATGGGAAATGGAAGACACATGACTATATCAGATTCTTAAGTACTCCACCCATATAAAAAAAAATGAAAAAAAAAAAAAAAAAAAAAGTCAGATCAAGTAGAATTCATCCAAATGTAGCCTGGAAGGAGTGTCACAGGGTCACAGGCACAACAGCACTCAAGCCAAAATAGAATAAATAGAGATCATGTGAGGCCAGGGAGAATAGATCACTAGTCAATGATATCAATGATTTAAACAAAGATGGAGAACTTGGGGCACATAAGATGGTCCAGGAGTATAATTGCTGGTTATTTTGAGTGCGAAATTGGTCATATCATTGCTGCACAGATGGTTAAGCTAAAAAGTCCCTAGCTTAGATCCTATTAATTATCTCATACATTTTGAATATATGCACTTCACATGTGAAAAAGGAGGATACTGATATATGAAATACATCCACATTGAAAACACACATCCTCCTTTTTCTTTTTCTTTTTTTTCTTGTTTTTGTTCAAAAATAAGTATGTGGTACGGATAATCCTCCTCTATTCATAAGGAAAAAATTTAAGATCGATCACAAACTTTTGTGTCACAACTTTAATGTGATAAATAATAAATAGTAGATCAGTTTGCCACAAATAATAAATATGGAAAATGGTGTGATAAATGTTATGAATCTTATGATCCTAAATTAACTCATTCATAAATCTGCCAACTTGGATGGACGGAATTGGATCTAAAGTGTTTGATGGATAGCAATGTAGAATGCTTGTGTGTGTGTGTGGGTGTATTTTTGACTGGTCAAGTTTGGAATTCTATACCAGGGCCATGATCAAAGAGAAGTCCTAGTATTTTTATGATTGTGTTCCTCTTTTTTGGGTCCAACCCAAGCTTTTTCAATTGGTCTCCCTCAACACCAATTATTTTAACCGGTCACCAATCATCATGTACAAATTCACTCTTTCAATTGTTAGGCTGAGGCCCAAATCTAAACTAGAGGCCATTCCTTTGTTTAAGCTGGGCCTAGACTGACCGCAACTGATTTTCTATTGGGCCTAATTCAAAATCATCAAACCAGATCGTGTGGACTCCAAGTCCACCATCCCTCCGTTTTTGCAGAGTATTAAATTTCGTCAATTATCAAACAACTAGGCCTTATTTTATTTTATACAGGATGACCTCACTAACACACTACAGGCTTGTTTTTGGTAACCCATAGCCATTGGGTCTAGTGATTCTCGATGGCTCATAAGACCCATGAGTTTTTGGGTTCAAATTTTCTAACTAGTATATTGGGACCATTCTGAAAGGATTTAGAGGGGTATGTGTTAGGAAATACAAAGTTACGCACACATGAAGAAATGTTCAAACTCTCAAAGAACTCTAAAAAGTCATATTAAAACTCTAAATACTATGTCTAATCAAATTTTGATACGCACTACTTTAATTCACCTTTTTTTTTATTATTATTATCATTTTCACATATTTATTTTTTTTAATGTTCATATATTTTCTCTTTTTACCCATGTTTTCATCTCTTTCTTTTGTATTTGGGAAAACAACATCATTTTGTTGTACTCTCTTTAATATAAAGTGGAATTTAAAAAAAAAAAAAAACATTCATAGCAAAACAATACTTCATGTTGCTATACTTTCTCCAATTATGAAGAGAAAAAAAAAAATTACTTCTTTTAATAATTCAAAAGTTGGAGAATGAGACTATCTCCTTTAGAAATATCACATGTAAGAATCAGTTTTGGGTCCCTAACTTAAAGGATGAACTTAGGTTCAAAAAGCTTAATATTATGAATTTGTAGAGAGTGAGTTCGAAAACTGAGCTTTAATGAGTTGGACAATAAGTAAAGTGGATTCAGATGACAAGAAAATGAAGATGGATTGGTTTAATCTAAGAAAATCGTCCTCAGCATAATCCGAGGATATCAATTCTTATATATTTCTTTCAAGTTTGATTACAAATTCAGTTCTTAATTGCTACAGTATTTTTCTCTTAATTTCTCTATCATTTTCTCCCAGAGCCTCCTCTCTATTTTATACTATCCTCCTCTCTTTATCTCTACCCTTCATGTGTAAATTAGATTGTTGTCCTGATCCCTGTCCCATCAACCCTTTCTTGAAGTTTTTGGGAAGTAGCTGTAAGACTAAAAACTACTGTTCAAGTATCATTTCATCATTAATGCGGCCAGAGAATTAGCTACAAAGCATTTAATACGATGGTAACAACTTTCTCTTAGATATTTTCCAACTCCCATTTGTCTTGTACGTTCACAATGCATATCCTTATCAACAGAACTTCCTAGAACGTCATTCTGGATGACAAAACACACTTTTTGACCTCCAACTCGTTACCTGGGGAAATACTCCTCCTCAGCACACTTCCCCCCTCATTCACAGTCATAGCTTACTCGTAAAGTTCATTTGCCTTACTGTTGATCTGCCCTTGGACTACTGAGCCTCCTCGGCCAAGCCCAAGGCCCAACATATATTTTTGGGCCCCTTGTCCTTCTATTAGAATATATCAATCAAGTTACAAAACTCTTGAAAAAAAAAAATCACTCATATCTCGTAGCAAAACAATGCTATTTTAGCATAATAAATGTCAATCAAACAATTTTTTCCCCTTAAAATAACTTATTAAAAATAAAAAGTTGAGGTTTAATTTTCAAGAGAGCTTTTTTTTTTTTTATATATATTAATTTTAAATAATAATAACTTATTATTATAATTATTATTATTAAATGGAATTAAGATTTTGATTTTATAAATGTACTGGTTTACTACTTTTGATTTAGTGGAGTATTTTGTTATTATGAAAAAAGTAATATATCATTTTGCATATTTCTTTCCCACAACAAGTCCTCACAACTGGTCGGGCACTGGCACACTGATCGCAATCAGATTAGAAATTAAAGTTAAACAAATCAGGCCACAACTCCAACCCTCTGTTTCTTATCAGTCGTTTGTTAAATCTCACTATTAATAGTAATTTCAGACAGAGAAGAGAAGAGAGAGAAGAGAATGACGGTGTTTCACTTCTTCAACTGCGCAATCCTCACATTCGGCCCCCACGCCGTTTACTACTCCGCCACTCCCTTGTCAGTTTCCGTTCACTTTTTTATTTTGTTAGAATTTACATCTGTCTTCTTCTATTCATATTATTAATTTTCCCGATCTGTTACATTTCCGGAGCTCAATTCTATTACTATGTTCTAACGGAAACCCTAACTTATTACAATCCCGATCTGACTATGCAACCCTTAGGGTGTTTCATACTCTGTAAACTTATATTCTATTTACTAGGATTTTCTGTTTATATTTAGCTCAAACTTTTTGTTATAATTAGACATGAATTAATAAGATGAAGTGAAACTTTTCTGTATAGAATCAAACTTTTGTGTAATTTATTTGTTTTGTCAATGTGTAAAATTGGTTTTGCACTAATAATAAATATGCGTGTGCAGATCCGAGTACGATACGCTCGGTACCTCTATTAAGGCAGCTCTTGTCTATCTCGGAACAGCTTTAGTAAAGGTTCGACATCGTTGTTATAGATTCAACTTCTAGCTTATGTTTGGTTTTTCCCTGATGAGCTATATGTTGCGCTAATGCTTTCAACCACTTTTTTTTTTTTTTTTTTTTGGTGAGCAGCTTGTTTGTTTGGCAACCTTCCTAAATGTATCCGAGAATGATAGCTTTGATCCATACCAGGTACAGAATGGTTTTATTTATTGAATCCAAGGCTTATAAATTTCACTTGTAGTGGGTTCCAATATTTCAACAGCAGAATTTCCATTATTCACATAAAGAAATACACTTTATTGTTTCCCTCCAATCCTTCCCTGCCCCAAAATGTGCGTGGGCGCCTATAGTTTAGTACCCTAGAATCACTTATCCATGCTAATTCAGGGCAGTCTTCTGTTGAATCAAGGATATTCTAATTTTGCTATGGAATGTAGATAAGTTGTAAAAGTGTGTGTGTGTGTTTGGGGAGGGCGGGGGGGATTGAGAAAGAAAGAGTCCTACATATAATGAACTTTTTGAATTATCATATAAATTTGAATGTTAAAATCCATCTGAAGGTTGCAATGCTTATTATGTCTCCCACAAATCTCTGAATCTGTTGGTTTTCTCAGCAATTTATGCATGTTGATGGATTGAATAATCTCATATCTATATTAGTTGTTGTTGTATATTACCTATCAAAAAAAAAAAAAGAAATTTGTTTGTTGATGTATATTGGAGAGAGAGAGAGAGAGAGAGAGAGAGAGAGAGGTGCTTGAATTACACAAATTCAAGTTGACTAGTCTCTATAAGTTAGCCAAACCAAACATCTTAAATCTCGAACTTTAGAGGATTCCAGTTTTCTGAATAGATATACTTATCAACAGTGTTTAAGGATCTTGATGAAACAATGAAAACAGTTAATGGTCTTACTCCACAACTTTGTCCCACTCACCCTTCACAAGTCTCTGTCTCTAAGTACAGTTCCTTCAAAAGAAAGCCCTAAGCTACCAAAGAAAAATATGGCAAGAGGATCTGCTCAGGAAACCCCAGATCTGTTGCCATCCTGAAATGCTTCAGATTCAATGTCACTGCCTCCCCTGCCACTGCCTATGCGCTCCACCTCCACCACTGCTGCCAGTTCACATTGGCTTTCTCAATTTCAACCAGTTTTCATGTTGGTTTACTAGATTAGGCTGCTGTTTTGTGGTATCAGGATCTAGTTGTGACTGGCATTTGGGTGTGGTGGTTTGGTGTCTTAAGATTTATATATATATAGATGTAGGTATATTAATTTGGGTTGGTTTGGAATTTGGGACTTCGGTAGAGATGAGGTTGTTGGTAGTATAGGTTTTTTTTTTTTTCTTTTATGGAGTTTGTGTTTTTGTAGAGTGGTTATGGTGTTTGGATTTGGGGATGTGTGTGGGGGTTTTGTATTTGGAGAAGAATGAGTGGAAGATATTAGGTTTATTCCTCCTTGGGTCTAAACTTTTCTTTCAGATTTATCTCAAAGAAAATTTCAAACTAAAGAAAGTGGTTTAACCGCTTCTTCTTCTTCTTCTTTTTAAATTAAGAAAGTGATTTGGTCCACGGCACGTAATCATTTTCCATCATTCACAGCAAATTGAAGTGGGCAGAAGGGTTTAATAATATCATTTTTGATATCTCACGGATCTGTAAAACCATAATTAAAACTACAAGGGGTCTGTTTGCAATTGATCAACCCGGGGGGTCTTTTTGCATTTTGCCGAACATGGTGATATATTCAAATGCTCGTTAGGAATTTTCATTTTTGAGGGTTCATGTGCATCAGATCTGAGAGAACTACTTCTGCTAATAACAAAAACCAAGTGGCCAATGAGCTCTAGCTTAACTGGCACATTTTCCCCTTACAAGTGTTAGGTGGAGGGTGAGGTTGTAGGTTCAAAATGTAACTTACCAATAAAAAAAGTAATAATAATAATAATAATTATCATAACTAAAACCAAGTGATTTTAAGCGGTGGCTTTGGAGGGCTTCTGTCAGATGCTTGAATATACAATTCTTGATTGCTCTTTGGACTTTGGGCAATTGTGAATAAATAAAGCTCCAGTATAGTGTAGTTATTTTTGCTTTGAAACATTAATTTTCTTTTGTATTGACTATGAGTTTGAGTTGTTAACCTTAAATAAATAATGCCTTTCATTTTCAGGAACTGCTGAAAGCTCTGATTGGTTTTGTAGATGTCGCTGGGCTATACTTTGCCTTGACTCAGTTGACTCACAGGAACATTGCTCAGAATCATAAATTTCAAGCAGTTGGACTTGGTGAGTAAAAGATTAAAATATCTATTTTAAAAACCAGTTGCTTTTTCTTTGAATCCTAAATCAATTTTCAAGCACTTGTAATCTTTGAATATTATTTTTTGTGACTGCATATTTGTCAACTTATTAGGGCTATGACACCTTTTCTCCTGTTGATAGGGTGGGCTTTTGCTGACTCTGTTCTGCATAGATTGGCACCTCTCTGGGTTGGCGCTAGAGGACTAGAATTTACATGGGATTACATTTTGCAAGGCATTGAAGCAAATGCGAATCTGGTATATATTTTTCTTCTTGTTTCTCATCTATTTTCCATTTTCTGTGGCAGCTTCAGACTGTATCCTTATTTTAGTTCTAGACTTCTAGATTAGGGGTTTTGGACAGATATCCAGTTTGACAGTCCAAAGATTTAGGGGTTGCGTGCATTATATTGTGTATTTGGCAGAACACAATGCTCAAAGTTTTGAGGACCATAAATGGATGATTCCTGAGCTTAAACTTTTTCTCTTCAAAACTTTGTTTAATTGGATGTTACCCTTAGGCTCTTTCTCTGTGTGTTTTCTTCTGAATATACTTGATCTTTGTACTCTGAGAGCATGATTTTATTGTTCCCACGTACTCCCTGTGTACTTGGGCCATTTCTTTCAACAATAAGATTGTTATTTATCAAAAAATATTGGCCAGATTCCAGGAGATTATAGGTCATTTTGTTGATGTAGAAACTTGGCTGTTCTATATAGCTTCTGACAATATCTGTAGTTCTAGACTTCTAGGTTAGTGCTTTTGGGCAAATGCATCCAGTTTGAAAGTCCAAAGTATTCGTGTAATGATTTTGTATTGGTCAGATTCCAGGAGATTGTAGGTCATTTTGTTTTTTGGTTTTTTGTTTTTGATTAGTGATTGTAGGTCTCTTTTTGTTGATGAGAAACTTGTCTGTTCTATATTTTAAACTGTTATTTGCATGTTGAGTAAGTTTCTGTGTGTTTGGTGGTTACTTTTTCTGCCATTATCGGTTTTTTTGAATCTTTCTGAATTCAGGTGTTGAGTATATCCCTAGCTGCATTGGGATCTTTGATTTGGCTCCGGAAAAACAAACCCAAGACACTGATTCCCATAATATATGCATGCGCAGTGATTGTGGCAACCATGCCATCTATCACAAGGTATGCTCCTCAACATTCCTCACCAATGTCTCATTTAGAAGTTTGGGTGTACTTTTGCGTGGAAAACCATTGAATTTGAACCATTATTATCACACATCAAAATTTGATTTACCTTAACCATGATTAAATCACTTTCATAAACTTTTATAATCCTAGCTTCATTACCAACTACTCATTATGTGTAGTGTAACTCCTGTAGCAAAATGCACTCTTATGTGTAGTGATTCATTCTGTATATGCTTGCCCACCCCCCACCCACCTTCTGTTTTGCAGCTATTTGAGGCGAGGTTTGGGTTGGCATTTTCCAAAGGTGGTTGGCTTTGAACTGTTCACCTCACTTGTGATGGCTTTTATTAGTTGTCAGCTCTTTGCTGCGTGTCAGAAACCCTCTGCCTAAAGAAGCCTATTGTTACCCCTCAATTTGGCAGACTGTTTGTCAAAGAAAGGTCAACGAGGCAGCTTAATTCTCAACGGCACCTAGATTTGATTACTCATTCCCCCTAAGGAGGCTTAGCTGTTTTGCCTGAGCTTCACATTATTTTTAATTTGATCTGTAGAAATTGTTGGCCTATTTTCTCCGTAGATGTAGACACTCAAGTACACATCTTCGAATAGATTTTCTGCTGGGTAACCTCGGTAAAATTTGCTTGGATAGAACTTATCAAGATTTTGGATGAAAATTGAGTTGAGTAAGCTTTACATTCCATGCCTTAACTTTGAGGACCATCCATCCTTTAAGCAAAATGGACTTAAAAACATTAAACCATTGAACTTCTATTTGTGTTTCGTGGACAAACCTGACCATCTTCCGAGGCAGGAACGTTATATCGTTGATGATAGAAATGGAGAATTGGATTACGAAATAAGTGTTGTATCTAATAGGTAATTTATGGGAAATAATAATTTTTTGTTCATTCAATTTCATTTTTTTCAAAGCATTACTTCTAAGAGAGTAAAAGGAATACTTCACTTTAAGAAAATAAATGAACTTAAAATATCAATTATATCTATATTTTGAGAAAAGATGATAAAAATGAATAATAATAGGAAGTTATATTTATTTATCATTCTTTCTTATATAAAACCATAAAACACACTTAACCAAAAAAAAACCCCATAAGTCATAATCTAACCAATCTCAGTACATTCAATCTTTTTGTCAACTCCCAAGCATTGTGCTTCCTTTTTAGCTCCTGCTCGAAATACATGAACTTGCATCACGGTCTGCGTGACAAACTCAAAAATGAAGGTGTCACCTGCTCCAATCTTATTCCCTCTACAAAAGTCAGGCCAACCATTTGTCATGTTCAAAAACCCATCAGCCACCAAATCAAGTCTAACGGGCCATGGGCTTCCAGTTGGATCAAGAAGCGTTGCCCTCTTCTTGCTAATTAGGTCTTTCTCAATGGCTACGAACTTTGGAATGGTCTGCAAATTTGAAGCATCAAAATACACAAAATTTAAGCTGTAAGACAAAGAATATTTTATTCTTGCTAAGCAATGTGTCAAGGAACTATACGCTAAACTCACCATGTAGTATTGGCTATACCAAGTCCAAGTTGCAATAAAGTATGAATTTTCTGATTTGAATGAAGATATTGACTTCATTCCTAGTTCTTCTATATCATCGTTAATAAGTTCTTCGCCAGACTTACTACATCCAGCTAAACAACAGAAATAAGACATAATTACACATACGATATGAGAGATGCAAATTAAGAATACTACAACTTTTAATACATAATCTTAAAATCAGTCACTAGTAATAAAAAAATTAATTCAAACATTTTTTTTCTGGAAATAACACAAATCATATTTATCGTTACTTTATTTAATAAAATTTGTAATAATATTAGCATATTCCATATAAATTTTTTATAATAAAATATATAAAAACAATAGTATTTTTAGAGTATAAAAACACAATAATTAAAAGAGAAACAATAAGAAATAATTTAACTCACAAATTATTTTGTTGGAGTTGATTGCTTTTTGTCCAAAGCTCTCTTTGTAACAATCAGGTTTGAGTTCCTCAATGATGGCGTTTTCTTGAATTTGTTTACCTTTCTTCATAAAAGGAATTGGATATTCTTCTTCCCTCTTGGCTAACCTCACATCCTTCTCGCATGTATTTCTACCATATATCTTGACTTTGAACATTGAATTACCATCGTATTTGAAAACAAGGAAATCCCCTATGTCCAAAGAATTATCTTTCACAAAGTCATGCCAACCACTCCAAAAGAACAAGCCATTGTTCCCTCTCTTTTCCACTCGTACTATGTAAACTTTTCCAGTTGAGCTTCTAAGCGAGCATTTGGAAAGTAACCTACCATTAAAGTTCTTGACAAAAGCAGGTGGTATACGCTACATATAATTGAGCACAAGTCAATTAAACAGAACATATAAACTCAAGAAAATTTATTTTGGAAGGCAGATGTAAGGAAATCAAAGTATTCTTACTTTTATTTATTTATATATATATATATATATATATATAATAGTTGAGAAAGATATTTGAATTTTAGAAATCTTTGTTAGTATTCTATTAATCAAAGAAAAGAAGCAAAGTATATTACCAGTTGCTCAGAGAAGTCACCAATTAGGACCTTGAAAAAAGATGGTTTACTACTTTTGTAACACTTTGGCTTTATAGCCATTAAGAACTCTTCAAGAATACGATCAAACTCAAACTCAAACCCAAATGTTGATACTTTAGGTTCAAGTGTTAGGCCTAAGCAATTGAGAGATAACGAGATTCCACCCCCAGCTAGCTTTATATATAACAAGGCCTCTGAGAAATTTTTTGAGAAGCTCAATGGTTAATTTAAGTGCATAGTTCATGCATCTTTGTTTCACGGTGGTTCTTTATTAAATAGGAGTGATTTTAATGAATCAAGAAAACAATGTATAGACTTCCTAAAAAAAAAAAAAAAAAAACAATGTATAGAGGCAAATCAAGGCCACGTCAAGAAACTCTTGGTGAGTGCAATTTCTTTTGACATGTACTAATAACAAACACCATTTTCTGTAGTGTCTATTGCCTCTTCCTGTTCCCCAAATTTTGCATTAGCATGTAGTTAGGTGAAATGAACACAGTAATCAGACTAATTCGAGGAACGGAAATTAAAACACTAATTTAAGCAGTAACATTAAAAAGGGGTTTCAATTATCCAAAAAGAAAAAAACATCAAACTCCAAGGAATGGAAAAGAAGGTAAAATGGAATGAGATCTACCATTGAAACGTGTTGCAACATTGAATTAAATAAATAATGACATTACCATCCGATTCTCATTTCAAATTTGTCGTTAAATAAATAAGGACAATGACATTACCATTCGATTCTCATTTCAATTTTATAATGACAGAACATTCCATTCTATTCTATTCAAATTTCATTTTTTATTTTTTATTTTTTATTTTTAATTCAAGGACTGAGATCAAATATTGAAATGTATTACACTTGGTGCAATCAAATCTTGATTAAAACATCAAATCTTAATTTGTTTTAATCGAGCAATGTTGGGGACAAACATTTTCAGAATCTTCAACTATTCACATGGCGCGTTGTGATTGGAACGGCAAGTTCACTTGACACCACCACGTACATTACTTTTTATTTACAGAAATCACAACATACCACCTCAACAATTATTTAGAAGATTGCACAAAATTATTTTGTGTTGCTACTCGCTAGGCAGATTGTTTCAGAGAGTGATAACCAACCACAAAGCAAAATTATATAATTAGAGAGGAGTCACAGACTCACAGTGCATTCCACTAAACATATTTACAAAAACAAGGGTCACTAAACTACTAATTACTGAAGTCCCCTTGAAGCATCCACAATAACAGTAAGTAGTCTGGAAATAAACTTATTTGAGTGCACAAAAGGCTAGTATGTTACATAAAGTGCAGTCCACAGGTAGCAGAACAATTTTCCCTCCTCAGATATTCTAGACCACAATGAGGTTGCAAATCTTGTATGAATTACAAGCTTATGCTTCAGTGGATCTTGATTGAATTTTTCCTACCCCTTTTTCGTGGTGGAGTCAATAAAGTCCGAGGGCTAATCTCTTCGACAACCCGGAAAATGCTAACATCCAGGATAGTCGAGCCATCCATTTGACCAGCAGGCTTGAAGAGGCAGACATCAAATTCCTCAAGGTTGTTGTCTATAACAAAATGTTTCCACCCTCCCGTAATCCCTCCATAACCACGAACTCGATTATGGTTATATCTCGCTCGCCATGTGTCTGTTTTAAAACGTAGGTGGATTTCTTGGTTTTCCAGTGAGAGATGATTCGTTGCCCATTCTAAAGGGATGTACTAATCAAGCAATAACCCAAGAACAATTAAGTATATTCATTGAACACCAAGACAGATTTTCAAATAGCAACAAGTACATCCATTTACGTGAGAATTTTGTTCAATATTAAGCTGATAATGTAGAAGCAATACTTGAAAAAGGACAAAAGTAAACAAAATGACGAGATTAGCTATATAATCAAAGTTTGCAACAGAGAACACTTACCACAAAGAATCTCTTGTATACATGTGTGGGTCGCATAACAACAAGGTAGGTATCATCACTTGATGCTGCTTGGGCCAAAAGCAAGGCATTCTTGATCTCATCTTCAGATACATGCCTTCTATTTGACGAATATTGCGGGCCTTGTGTCCAATTCTTAAAGATGGGTGAACATTCAGCATCTGAACCATTCATAAACAAAATACTTCTATCAACCAATATATTCTTGAACTACACGATTCGTTGTTTAAGGATGGCAGGTAGCAAGGTACTATAAAAGCCACATGCAGCTAAAATAGTGGGAAGGGGCCTAAAAGGTAATTCCGTATCAAAAACAGATAAGCGTAGTATCATATGTGTTAAAGAGGTTTACCTTCACTTGCAGCAGACTTCACTCCCTCTCCACAAGTAGCAGGTTCCTTACTCCCAACACTCCTAGCACTCTGCCGGGTCCTTTTATTACTGACAAGAGAGATGATACATTGTTCTGAAGGCACTGTGACACTGTCATCACTTACATAGTTCAAAGGTGAAGGACATGCAACACCATCATCCAAAGGGGTATGAACATCATCATCCAAAGGGGTATGAACATCATCAATAGAACCTTCCCTTGTTTTTTTCTTTGTCAAGCATCCATTGTCATGTTCAGTTGGCCCACATTTTCTGACAAAATACGAAGCCCCTTTCTCACACAAGTTCTTTCCATCAAAGATTAAAACGTCAAATTGTGACCAACCATTGTACCTAAAGACCAATAAATCAGTCTCTTCCAAAGAATGATCCTTGGCAAATTCTTGCCAACCATGGTTAAAGAACAATGTATCATCAATAGTCTTCAATTCTACATCCCATGTTAAACCACTAGGACCTTTAAGAGTCACACTTTGAGGCAGCTTCTTTTTCACATTGTCAACAAATTTTTTGGGGATGGCCTGCAATGTCAATACAAAAATAAGCAAACTAGACAATTGAGGACAAAGCTGCAAGAGAGGGGCAAAGTGTTGCAGGAACAACAAACCAGAACTTGTAATAATTGACCCAAATGTGAAACATTCCCAGCAAGATATAACCTCAACTAAAATTCATCAGTTGTAGCAAAGATTCACTGAAAACTAACTCAAGACTTCTATCCAAAAAAGAAAAAGTAACTCAGGACTCCTTGACTCCATGTTCTCTAAAACGGGAACAAACCCCCATTCAGTTTGAATTTAGGATTCTCTCTTTTTGTACGACCAAATTCACAATGAAGATCTTATCTTTTGTAAATCCTAAAATGTCACATCATTCAAAATTTCATTAGTAACTGATTTTAAATAATGTAACCCCACGTGCTCCTCAGGATTTTGGGAAAAGAAAATCTTCACCATGGATTAGCTTTTGTCCATTTCATAAGCAAATACAGAGGTTCTGTGACATAAAATACTGATGTGCTTCTAACTTAGAATGTGCTTAATTTGAGTCCAAACTACATTTAAAAATGACTGAAATCATGTTTTTACATACAAGCCCCCCCCCCCCCCCCAAATCATTTATTTTTTCTTTTCACTGGAACTGGGTGCACAAAAATCAAAATTAAAAAAAAAAAAAAAAAATCATAACACTCTAAAAAGAGAGCTACCAAGCAGAGGAACCTCAAAGCTTCCAATTATTCCATGTAAAAAAAAGGACCTTTTACATTCTAAAAGGCATCTTCAACAACCTTTCTAACGACCATGCAAAGCTACCACCTTTAGTGTTTTTCACAAACATAAAATTTCATAGATCCAAAAAGGTAAAAAGAGAAGCTTAAAAAACTTACAAGCTGGCGATCATAACCACCGAGGAGATACTGAGAGAAGTGAATTGTTTGGAAGTGGGTCCAATAGATTTCCTCTGCCCATTTGCTCCATTCTTTGCATGTTTCTCCCATTTCCACTAATCAATGGCTCTGGAGTAAAAAATTAAAGATAAAAAGTCAGGCTTATAATTATATCTATAAAAATAACCCAAAGATAACATTTTTAAACACAAGAAGCTCCAGACATTGAAAGATCAAAGAAGAGTAGACCCACTTCAGCAATTTACTTACCAGAAGCAACATCCACCTCAAAAATTGAAGAGAATTTTTTGCAACAAGTAAAAGAAACTAACTTTACTAGTAGAGAGAGAGGGAGAGAGAGGATAGATGAACCAGGTACAGTGCAAGTGCTAGCTCTTTTTTTTTTTTTTTTTTTTAGCAATAGCATCAGCCACTCCTTCAAATAAATTAAAAAAAAAACTATTTTGACGCGTAAAAAATTCATTGTGTCTATTTTAACACAATACTTTACCATACATGCTACTTCAAATCTTCTATTACTTTATTTAAATATTATTTTTATTCTTTCTCTCTTCTTTTTAATTCTTTTTGGTTCCCAAAGGCCCAACGTCACACACACACACACACAAACAAGAGAAGTAATAGCCACCGATCAATGGAAATAACTGAAGAAAGAGAAAAGTATGAATAAAAAACCCTAAAATATTAATAGCCTAGTTGTTCGTACGATGCTATTATTATTATTTTTTTTTTTTTTTATGGTAAAGAAAGTAGTCATTTTATTGCAAGTGAGAAAGAGAGGTTACATCATGGATGAGAGCTTGCACAATATAGCAAGAGTCCTGTTCAATCCAAACTACATAATCATCTATGCTGGACGTATTTTTTGCTAATAAATGTGGTGGAACATTTCCCTATCTTCGAACATGTGAAAAGCCCACACTCCGAAAGTCCCCACAAATATCTTGTATTCCTTGGACCGTTGTGTCAATAGAAGATGGGGCCGAGAAAATATTGCAAAGTGCTTTATATACTATCAGTGAGTCTCCTTCCAACATGACATCACGCATGCCAATGTCCCTAGCAAACAGTATACCCATTTCAAAAGCCTTGGGCTCTACCTCAACAGCCCCTAGAGGTGCACGAATCTTTTTGCTTAGTGCTGCTTCAAGTCTCCCTTCCTCATTTCGGATCACCACTCCCACTCCCACTGATTTCTGCTTCAAAAAAACCGCCCCATCCACGTAAATTTTGAAGTGTCCAGCCCTTGGAGGAGACCATGCGACACCATGCTGAGGAACGGGTGTTGCTGGATTAGTTTGAGTTACCACCGCCCTATACTCCAACAAATAGTCTGACGCCCAACGTGACAATTGCTACCTTGACTTTCGAACTCCACCATATCTAATCTCATTTCGGTTATGCCACAGTGCCCATGCGATGGTGGCTGTCAACGCTACATGGTCATCTCTAACCTTATCCGTCAACAGCATGGTCCACATAATGTCTTGGAAGGACAAGTTCGCTCCATCAGTTGGCTGAAACACCAACTTAGAGCATTCCCATGCCTCCCTAGCCCTCGGACACTCCCATAGAAAATGACCCACGAACTCCGGCGCCTCCTTACATCCTTCACAAACTTCCTCCCGAAGAATCTTCCATTTCAGCAAGTTTTGTTTTGTCGATAACGCGTCGTGACACTCTCAATAAACAAAATGGCGGATTTTATGCGGAACCTGCATGCTCCAAATCCTCCTCCAAAACCACCTTAGGTCGCTTGTATCTGAGCTAGTGCCTCTGTTTGCTACGTGAAACTGGTTCATAGCTAATTTATAAGTGTTGCGCACCGAAAATAGCCCATTTCGTGTCTCTGTCCAAATGATTTTGTCAGGTGGTAAGCGAGAGTTGATGGGTATACTCTTTATAATCTCAGCCTCGTGGGGTAGGAATAAAGAATCAATGACCGTGGCTTTCCATTTCGCTGTAGTAGCATTAATCAGTTCTTGTACCCGAGTGTCTGAGTGCAGGAACAATCTGGGAGAGCTTATCCTATATGTGGAAGGATTTGGTAACCACTTGTCCTCCCATACACGGATATTAGCTCCATTTCCAACTCTCCACCTCAAACCATCTTTGACTAGTTGTTAAGCCGCCATAATGCTACGCCACATGTACGATGGGTTCTTGCCAACTATAGCATCTATAAAATCACACCGTGGGAAATATTTGGCCTTTAAGACTCGATAAGCTAAAGAGTCATGGCCTACCCAGAGTCTCCCTACCCAGAGTCTCCATCCTTGTTTTGCCAACAAAGCTAAAATAAAAAGTTTTAGGTTCTTGAAACACATACCTCCTTTTGCCTTTGGTTCACACATCTTCTACCAACTCAACCACGGGATTTTATTTTCATCCTTCCTTTGTCCCCACCAAAACTTCCTAATCATGGCTGTCAACTCATCACAAAGGGAATCCAGCAACTTGAAGCAACTTATGATGTAGGTTGGTATAGCTAGGGCCGCTGCCTTGATCAGAACTTCTTTCCCAGCTTTAGATAACATCTTCTCCTTCCACCCAAAAAATTTCCTCCCTAACTTCTCCTTTATGTCATTGAAAGTACTTCTTTTATTTCTTCCCACAAGGGAAGGCAAGCCTAAATACTTTTCATGCTGTTTGATTACTTGGGCACCAAATCTCCTTTTAATCTCCTCCTGGATTAGGAGTGTTGCTACTGAAAAATAGGGAAGTTTTTGCCTTGTTTAACTGTTGGCCTGAAGCTACTTCATACACTTCTAGAACTCGTTGAAGCATGTCACATTTTACTAAGGATGCTTTGCAGAAAATGAGACTGGTGTCTGCAAAAAACAAGTGAGACAGCTTTGGACCCCCACGGCATATTGCAATCCCCTCCATACCACCATTGTGCACCAATACTTTAATCAATCCTGATAGTCCTTCTACACACAATAGGAACAAATAGGGTGATAGGGGATCTCTTTGACGGATACCCCTCAAAGGAATAATATGACTCCTAAGACTACCATTGATCATAATGGCATAAGTAACAGTAGTGACACATAGCATGATCATCTTTTACCATTTATCAACAAAGCTCAATTTTTCCATTATTTTTTCCAAACAAGTCCACTACACCCTATTGTAGGCCTTACTCATATCAAGTTTTATAGCCATCTCCCTTACTTTACCTCCTTTTTTCTGACTAATGTGATGCATGGTCTCAAAAGCTACCAAGATATTATCGTTGATTAACCTACCATGCACGAAGGCACTTTGGGTTTCACTAATAATGGACTGTAGAACTTTTTTCAACCTATTTGCTATTGCTTTTGAGGCAAGCTTATAAACAACGTTACAGATGCTAATAGGCCTATAATCAGAAAAAAATTTTGGTTCCTTTATTTTTGGAATAAGTACAATATGTGTTTCATTAAAATTAGGTGGAGACATACCATGGTTGAGAAAGTCCAACACTGTAGAAGTCACAACCTCACTAATAAGTACAATATGTGTTTCATTAAAATTAGGTGAAGACATACCATGGTTGGGATAGTCCACCACTTTAGAAGTCACAACCTCACTGCAAATGCTCCAGAAATGTTGGAAAAATATAGGGGGCATGCCATTAGGTCCAGGGGCTTTGAGGGGGTACATCTACTTCAAGGCCACTCTAATTTCCTATGCTGTAAACATATGTGTCAGCTCTTCATTCATGGCTGTTGTCACTTTTAGTTGGATAGCACTAAGGATGTTAGTAAAATCCTCAGGTCTGCTTGAAGTGAAAAGCTTCTCGAAATAGTCTATCACAATATCTCCCACCTTCACCTCATCATCCTGCCACCTCCTATGCTTATCCTCCAGACCTTCAATAAAATTTTTTTGGTATCTCGCAGAAGCTTTTGCATGAAAAAAGCTAGTGTTTCTGTCTCCCTCCTGGAACCAGTTCAGCCTTGATCATTGGCGCCACATCTCATCTTCTTTCTCTAACCAACAATTCAGGTAAACTCTAGTAATCCTCATTTCACTGATCATGTTCAGACTTGCTAGTTGTAGTTCCAACCATTCCAACCTATGTTGTAGTTCAGCAATTTTTCTTCCCACATGGTCAAATTCCTCTTTGTTCCATGCATCTAAGTCATGTCTACAATGCTCTAAGAAACTCCTCAAAAATCCACCTATCTCTATTTGTAGTCCCTCTTCCCATGCAACTTTGACAATATCCTCACATCTACTATCCTTCAGCCACATCGATTCGAAATGGAAGGATTTCTTTATTTTCTTTTGCCTTCTCTTCTGCTCTAGATAAAGTGAAAGTGGTGAATGGTCAGATGCAGACGACGAAAGGTGGTACAGCTTTGCTGTGGGAAATACATCGATCAGCTCCTTAGTAGCGAGCGCCCTACCAAGCCTTTCTCGAATTTGAGTACCATTTGTCCGCTAATACAACCATGTAAACTTCGGCCCTATGAAATCCACCTCCCATAAGCCACAATGGTTTATGGCATCATTAAAAATCTCCATCTGCCTCCTCGGTCTAGGCCGCCCTCCTTCCTTCTCCGAAAGACCGGTAATCTCGTTGAAATCACCAATAACGAGCCAAGGGAGTGACGACGTACCCTTTAGATATTTTAACTTAGCCCAGGACTCTAGTCTTTTCGTTGTATCAGGATTACCATAAAATCTCGTGAGGTGCCAGTGACTTCCATCCCAACCCCTTTCTACCCAGACGTCTATATGTTCCTAAGAGTACGTCTTGACCTCCACTTTGATCCCTTCTTTTCATAACATGGCCAAACCACCTTTACTTCCATCGCTAGGGACGATTAATCCATGCTTCATCTTACATCAATCCTTAACTTGCTCCATCCACTCCCTGTTTGACTTCGTCTCTATCAAGAAGACAATGTTGGGATCTTCTTTATTAACTGCCTTCTCTAAGGCTTTAACTATCCGGAGGTTCCCAAGCCCCCAGCAGTTCTAGCTTAAAAGACTCATTGGTCTAGGCGAGGTTGCCCAGCAACCTCTGCCGTTTTTGCACAGACATCCTCCGTATCCATCTTCTTCTTCTTTTCCTGTGTTATCACCTCAACTATCTCACTGTTTAAACTTGTAGACTTTCTTTTCAAGCCAATCTCCACGTCCAAAGAAGGGCTTGCATGGTTGCATGGGCTCACTACTCTCTTCCACGTATCCTCACTTAAGCCCATTTCTCCATTATTAGCATTTTTATTTCTAGACACCACTGGTCCGCATATGGGCCTTATTTTTTGTTTTCCTTTACTTCCACTCTTGTTGGGTTGGTTTTATTTTTCATCCCTTCCAAACCCATTTCAGCCCAACCCACTTTAAATGATACATTCTTCTCCACAGTGCCACCATTCTTCTTCATCAACTTTCCATTCAAATCCCAAGTTTGATTTTCCCAACCACGATTAGCCTCCATAACTGCAATATCTATCATTTTGCAGTAACTGTCGCTCTGATTTGCTGGATTTCGGGATCAACATCCTCTGAAATTGGGATCATAGGCTCTTTATGGATAGCGTCATCAATGTCCTGCAGAATCTCCTCGAAATCCAGGATCTTGTTTCGTGATTCACGCCCTTCCAGCTCATGCCTTTGTTCCTCACCCACTAACTCACTCTCGCTGCCATTCATCTCCATCGGCACTGCTATAACAGAGTCACCAGCCTCCGTCCTTCCCGGCCTTTCCGTTGTCAACTTATTGGCATGCACCTCTAAGGAAGTACGGTGATGTGGCTTCATTCTCCTCTGATTGTCATATCCCTGAACCTCAATAACAGTCTTCTTTACATGGTTGAACTGAGGAGCTTTAATCCATGACCCAAACTGCTGATCTTCTAACCGGAGTGAACCATGACTGCTTAGCCAAAAGTCACAGTCTTTGTCGTCATGCGAGATAAGTCCGCACTAGTAACATATGTTTGGCAGCCGCTCATACATAAACGCTACCCATCCCTCACCAGATTGATCCCATGAAATTTTCCTACCTCTACACAACAGTTTCGTAATATCGATCTCGACTCTAACTCTTATGAAATTTCCTCCCTTCATTTCTCCGATATCCTTTGGCTAGCTCACTTTTCCAATTGTTTCACTGATACTAAGAGTCGCTTCCATCGCTGATAGCTGAAAAGGTAGATTATGGATCTGAACCCAAAAGGTCGCTGACTTAAAAACTATGTGATGGACTGGTTCCGCCCCATCATATCGCTACACTGCCACTAAATGTCTGTCAAATGCCTATGGTTGCCCTTGAAGCACCTTCTCCACATCCACTTCCATTTCAAAAGCAACCAATGGAACATTATCCTTGCCATCACAGACCTCAAAATTTCCTTTAGTTTGCCAGATGGGTCGAAAAGTTTTTGCCACCGCCTCCACGTTGATATTTCGGCAAGTGAAAAATTTTGCTGCCAAGACAGTGCCCAACTTCTTTTTGTCTCTCGTCAGATCCACTTTCGACCCTTCTACCTTAATCAGCGAGAGATTCCTCCATCTAGATGTTAGGTCCTCCATTCTAATGCACGTACCACCCCAACTCTAAAAACAATACTGAGAACCTCCTAGTAAACGAAGTTACTAGAGGGACCTCAACATCCTTTACAAGTGAAGGGAAACTTACTACTACAGTAGAGAGAGCGTGGCACTAACCCCTATCGAGAACCAAAAAGAGTTTATTATAGACTGTGCTCACCTTGTATTGTTGTAAAGCCTAATTTGATTGATCTTGTGAATCCATTGAAGATTGGTGTGACTTACATTTACGATGCTATTATTGGAACGACCCTAAGCAAATGTCAAATTTATTTGGCGTTTGGAACACCTCATAGTATTTGATGAAATGCCAAATTTTTTACATTTGACATAGCTTTTATTAAACAAAAAAAAAAAAAAAAACAAAAACAAAAACAAAAAACATTAAAACCTAAATATTACAAATAATCAATCACAATATGTCAAACAAAATAAATCACTACAACTAATAAGTTTATATACCTACAGCTTTGAAGGGTATATTGGTGAAATAGCCTTTAGTTAAACAGGTTCAATAGGTTTTATGGGTTGGACAGAGATACGATACATTTGTTAAATAGGTTAGTCGTGTCAACTCGAATATGATGGTGAGGTTTGAATTGGGCGTCTGCGTTTATAAGTTTTCGTTTTCCTTTTCTTTTCTTTTTTTTTTTTTTTTTGGTCGCACTTGGTTCAACTTTTACAGACAAGGCACTGTAGCAGCACTGTTCACGAGACCCACATTCACTTTATTCAAAAAAATATTAAAAATGGATCTCATGGCACTATTCACACATTTAAAAATTATTTTACTACAATGTTTTTAGTTTTCAGTTTTCAACTATATCCAAATAGACTTGATATAAACCCATTAAACCTCAACTCTTTGTGTCATAATCATTGATAATTTTTGATTTTGTCACCCCTACAGGACATCCCACAAGCTTTCATGCTATTCGCAACACCTGAAGAGTTTATTGGCTTGGATAGAAGAAATTCCTGCTTTCATTGAAGATGTTTTTCATTCTTACTACAATATTAATAAAAAAATAAATAAACAAACAAAAAAAAAAAAACACCATTCTTCTCCAAAAATAAATATCTAAATAAAAGAGATGAAAACCTAAGCAAAGCTAATCTACTCCTTTTTTTTTCTTTTTCTTTTTTCCTTTTTGGCTGATAGCAGTAAAGCTAATCTACTCTAAACGGCACAACGCAGAAAAATCAAAACTAAATTATGCATTAGCAAGTTCTAGGCTAATTTTTAGGACCATAGCTCATACAACACATAAATGTAAGACTACGGTTCAAGAAATATTGGCCCAATATAGAACAATGAAAGTAAGCTTAGTCTTTTGTTTTGTTTTTTTTTTTTTTTTTTTTTTTTTGGCAATTATCATTTTGTTTTGAATGCATTAGCTTCTGCTTTGTTGATGAGAGAATTGAATGAAAGAAAAGAAATTTAAAATTTGAATATTTTGCATTGGTTCTATTACTATTAGGCTTGTTGGGATTTGTATTTCTTATTGGACAAAATTTAGCTATAAAATTGATTATAGTTTAAGGCTATAAACTCACTCAATAAAATAAATATTACAACATATTTTGAAAATTTAGTCATTGAATTACACATTTTGTACGCTCTTAATACACATGTTAAATTTTGTGTCAATCAAATATTATTTACTATATGATCTACAGTATATATTTTGTGCATAATTTTAAATTACAAAAACTTGCAATTTAAAAAATTTATTAATAACATAGCTATTAATATTTAATTTTCTTGAAATTTTGCAAGCACGCACGATATAAGAAGAAGATACAATTTAATGGTGAATTTGTCAAAATTCATTTCCAATAAAAGATATTAAATGAGTTTGTAATCTAAGGTTACAACTAATTTTGTAACTAAATTTTATCATTTCTTTTTCATGACATAGTTAAATTCAAATTAATGCATTCCACCCAAAGTAATTTGTTTACTGCATGGCTTACAAGTGGAAAATACATCATATTCATGTTTTCTAATTTATTTATTTTACATGTGAAAAAATACAGATTGACAAGACCTAACCTGCAACCTAACTCGCTTCTAACCAATGTAAGATGACCTATTTTTAACCTAAACTCGTTTTTGAACCAACTCGACCCACTTGTCATATCTAACTTTTATTACCTCTACAAAAGTAGCCCCACCCAAAGATGCCCCTAAATTAATATTTGAAAAATAAACTATTTATTAGTGTTAATAATTTTTTTTTAAATGCTCAATAATCACTTTCAATTGTGTTGTTTTGTCGATGACAAGCTTCACCTCATCTCTCAAAATTTTTTTTTTTTTTTGGAAACATCTCTCAACGTATTAAGTATTCATATTTGAACACATTTGTGGCATGCTTTACAATAGTAAGTATCGCATATAATCTATCATTTCTAAATTTTGGATGAGACTTTGATATATAAAATAAGCTGCATGGCATCATATCATCTTGGCAACTTTATGAAAAAAATTATAATCATTTACTATATGATTTAGAAAATAAAAAATTATTCATAAAAAAACTTCTAATTCTTAAAATCATCAACAAAAAATGCATTACATCATGAAATCTCATATGGTTTATTAAAGAAAATTATGATCAAGGATGGAGTCAGGAGTCGAATCTTGGGAGGGCAAGCTTAATGTAAGCTCATTAAGGACGGAGCCAGGAATCGAATCTTGAGAGGGCAAACTTAATGTAAGCTCATTCACTTTCATTATAACATTACAATGAAGTATTACCAATTTCATTGAAGTAAAACCATTATTTATTTATTTATTTATTTTTAAGATGCTTAATTATTTTCATGTCTTACAAATATACTTTACTAGAAATTAATCCCTAACCAAAAAAACCAAATAAATATGCCCCACAAACCTAAACAAAAAATGTAAATAAAGTTTAAAGTAAACAAATACTTAAAAAAAAGTTAACAAACAAAAAATAGCGTCAAGTAAAAAAAAATGTTATTTATAGTTAGTGGGTTATAGTCATTACCCATTATCTTGGTTTTAGAAAAAAATTATTTTTTTTATACAACCTTTTTAAAGCTTTTCACGTGCTATCTCAGTTATAAATCAAATCACAATTAAAAAAAAATTTCTTCTTTCTTTTTTGAACCTACTATTTGAAGTCTAGAAATCATGATTTTATAAATCAATACGGTGAAAGAATTGAAAAATAAGCTAATTGTCGGTTTTATGGTCGGACCGAGGTTCAATCGATGATCAAATCGATGATGCCATAAATAATTTAATTATTATTTATTTTAATTATATAAATAATTAATAATTTTTTAATATACTAAAACTAACAAACCAATAGTAATAAATATGTTTCCTTTAAAAACAAATACAAGTATATAAGTGTATAACATCTTTTTAAAGAATTTAACATAATGACATTACAAAACAATCATTCTTAATATAATAAACTTTCAACAAAACCAAATAAATAAGTTCATTAGTAATTACATTTACATCCAAATGGAAGATAACAAATAAGTTCATTACATTCAAATAGCAAATAAGTTTTAAAGTTTCAAACAAACAACTACTAAGTTTTAAGATCCAAGCCTCATTTGTTATGAAGAAAATTGAAATCAATATCATCATGTGAACCAAATGTTCCACCACTAGCATCATTATCATCATCCTCATTCTCATCTTCTTCATCTTCAACTTGAATAGGATTATTTTTATCTCTAAATTTGGGAGGATCATCAAGTTCATCACCAAATGATTCCAAATTAATGTCACCATCATCCTTAATCACTTCATTGTCCATATCCATACAAATTCCAAAACCAAAGAACAATAGAAGTCAAAATCAAAAGAAAAGAATATTAATTATTACCTGATGAAGCCGAGAGAAATCAAAAAAAAAAAAAAAGACCGAGAAAATCAAAATCAAGTAATCATAACAAAAGAAAAGAATATTACTCGACACCAAGGAGCAGAGAGCAGAGAGGGCGAGGGTGAGACCGTGAGAGTGAAGGAAAAAAGAAAAAAATACAGAACACTTCTTCACAACTTCAAACACCTAAAGGATGAGAAGGGGGAAAAATTTCAGAGGCGTGCGTGAGGTGAGACTATGAGAGTGAGGCAGAGAGAGTGAGGGATATTCATGATTTCAGAGAGAGTGAGCTTGGGTTGAGTGAGACAAAGAGGCAAATAGCTTGAGACTATGAGATGAGATCTCAGGCATGAGAGATAAGAGTGTTTAGGAGAGGCATAAGTCTTTAGGGTTAGTTTTTAGCCAAAATGACGTAGTTTTTGGTTGGAAAAAGGACAAAAAAAAATCCCAATTTGTCAGTAACCAGTTCGACCATGCCAATTCCTGATTCTCTTGTTGAACCGACTACTTTTCAAATTTTTTCGGTTTTTAGCCATAACCGGACCGAATTGAAGGCCGATTCCCAGTTGAACTGATCAGATTGGCCGGTCTGGTCCAGTTTTTAAAACCATGCTAAAAATAAAATCAAATCACAACTAAGCCATCTTTTGTTGTGTTCGTTACTTCCTTCATTGTTAGATCTAAGAAGTTCACTGTTATTGCATCCATACACTGCTCGATCTCAGAAGCTTATCAAGTTTGACACTCATTGTCAAGAGCTCAAGTCTCAACACTCAAGCTCACAGCTGCTGCATCTTTCACTCTCTCTGTCTCTCACATTTAGTTTTTTTTTTTTTTTTTTTTTTTGGAATTTGATGGAATGATTTGGTATGTAATATTCACATTGATTTTGTTTCAAATATTTTTAAGGGCTGGGCTAATCTTTTGGTAAAATTTGTTGATTGGGCTAAGTTTTCTTTAACTTTTTATTATTGATTTTGTTGTTGAGTTATATTTTTGGGCTATCTAATTTGTTTTTTGAATTTTAGATCAATAATTTTTTATGGGCCTTTCCTTTTATTTTTTTATGAGTCTTTTCTTTGGTTTAAAGGGGCAAGTTTAATTTTATTGAGTCAAATTGCTAAAAATTAGGTAGCTATATATATACTATTGATTTTTTTTTTTCATCAACATTTAGGGGGGGCCATTGGCCATAAGCCAATGAATGGCTTTGTCCCTGACAATCATAAATAATCATATCTTTATCCAGAAAATATTCAAATCAAGAAGGAAATAACATTAACCTACAAAGGTTGAAAGCTATATCTATTACTATATCATTATAGGTCCATCTTCTAGTTAAAGAAAGAAACAATTAGGTAAGATAAAAAAAAAAAAATAAAACAAACAAACAAACAAAAACATAACAATACAAAACGCATAGACCATAAAAAAGCACACCAACACAATCTTTTATAAAACTTTTCGGTCCAAAATCCAAAGTCAAAACCATATATATTTATAGTATTAATAAAAGAAATTTAAAATTTCATTGGATTCCATAGGCCCCCCTAAGAGCATCTCCAATAGGGTCTCTAAAACGTAATTTGGAGAGCAAGCAAGCGCGCGCGCGCACACACACACACACAAAAAAAAAAAAAAAAAACCTCCAATAGCCTCTCTAACTCCAATTTTTTTTTTTTAAAAGGATTTGCTACAATAGCTCTTCAGGCCTAGAGAGCACTGTAGCAATCACTGTAGCATATTTAAAGAATATTTCCCCTTAAAATAATACCAATTGAATTAAAAAAAAATACTTTTTTCTCTTTCCTCCATTTCTGGTTCTTCTGTACTCCCTCTTTCTCTTGCTTCTCATCAAAAAACAATGGTTAAGCACAATCACAATTTTAAAACTAATCAAATTAGAACCAAAAGAAAAAGAAAAAGAGCAAAACTGACCCATCTGAGCCTCGGTGGGAGGAGGACATGTAGTGGTGCTTCTTGAATGCTTTGGAGTAGATGTAGTGCTAAAGAAGAAAAGAAAAAAGAAAAGTGAAGATTGAAGATAGAGCTCCAGATGAAGTGCTAGAGAAGAAAATGAGAAGAAAAGAAAAAAGAAAAGTGAAGATAAGAGGATAGAGCCCTAGAGGAAGTACTATAGATAAAAAGCAAAAGGGAAAAGTGAAGATAGAGATAAGGGAAAGGTGTGGAGGAGAAAAAAAGAGGAAAAAAAAATATGGATGAAAAATAAAATAAAGAATAAGAAATTAAAATTGAGAAATGCTACTACAATATTTTCACAATAATTTTTCAGTGGTAGGTTGTTATTAACTAATACGGATGAACAAAAATATTTAAGTGATGTGTTTAAATTAAAATCAGTAATAACTTACCACATATAATTTATTGTGAAAATATTATAAAATATTAAGAATGTAGCACTTCTCATTAAAATTAGATGAATGAAAGATGAATGAAAAAGAAATATTAAAGAAAGAATGAAGATATAATATTTAAATGGGATTAAGAAGGGAACGGAACGAATCCGCCTCCATACATTTATATACACTTGTTCACCAAAAAAAAATACATTTATATACACCACAACTTTCGAGAAAACCTTGAAAGGTTCAAAACTTCAAATAATTAAATGGCTTAAATTGAGGATATTTTTATTTTTATTTGATAATCTAATAGTTGAGATCGAGAGGATTTGAAATATCCAGTATCAATGTAGCCAATTTTGTATAGGAAGTTATTCGACGAAATTACATTATTAGTCCTTGAAGTTTACTCTTTGTGCACAATTGGTACCTCAAGTTTCAATTAAGTGCAATTGGCCCCTCAAGTTTTCAAAATGAGCAATATAAGTTCTTTCGTTAACTTCCGTTAGTGTTATTACTTACGTGACTAATAAAATAATGATCTAACATTTTTTTTAATGATGTGGCATTAAATTTACTCATAAGAAAGAAACTAAATTCATTCCAATTCAAATCTTTATCCTAACCCAACACACACACACACACACACACACAACTCCATTTGCAATTTGTTCAAGGCCTTCCTGCACTTCACCATGGTGGGTTGACGTTGGGATTGAATTCGCACACAAGAAGTGGCAATGTGAACGTAATATAACAACTCAATTCACACAATTCTTAACATCTTGAGCTGCATTAGATAATTACAAAAAATTAATAAAAAGATTATTCATCAAACAAAGCTTAAAACAACAAAAATCTAAAAACTTATTTCAACTCACTTTTCCAGCAAAAAAAAAAAAATTCCCAAGATTTCAAGAACCCCATAGATCTACTACCCAACCCGAAGCTTCCGATGACTAGAGCTACAGCAACATAACGTCAGCAATATCCCCAAAGCAAATTATCTTGGGATGTTTGCAAATTCAAATTAGGGCTGTAATCGGTTCAGTTTGATCGGTTTTTTCTAATCCGGCCAACCGAAACCGAAATTTTCGGTTTTTGAAAATCTCAACTGAAACCGACTGAAATAGTTGAAAAACTATCGGTTTTTCAGTCGATTTCGGTTTTGGGCCTGGAGTTTGGGCCAGTTGGGCCTTCGATTTTTTTTTTCTAAAACTTTTCTATTTGGGCTTTTTTATTAAAAAAAAAAAAAAAAATGCAGTATTCAAGTCTCTTTTTTTATGGTCTTTTATGCTCTAATTAAGTCTTTTTTAAAAACCTGCTTTGGGCCTTTGTTAGAAACCATTAAGTCTTTTTTAAAAACTTGTTTTGGGCCTTTGTTAGGAACCAGTTGTGGCCCAGATTCGGGCCTTCTCTATTTTGGCAATGGCCATCTTTGGGCCTTTTTTAGCTTTTTGTTTTGGCCCTTATAGCCCAGATTTGGGCCTTTATTATTTTGGCTATTTTTGGGCCTTTTTACACATCCATAAAACATTTTACAAACAAAAAAAAAAAAATTACAACTTGCTTTTACTCAAACATAAATCCAAAAATACACATAATCACAACCTGCTTTTACTCAACATAAATCCAGAAATACACATAATAGCAAATTCTTCCACACAAAAAAAAAAAAAAAAAAAAAAAAAAAAAAAAAAAAAACTATTACAGATTCATAAATGCAAAAATACAACACATATATAGCAAATTCATAAATCACAACCTATCATAAATTCATAACTTGTCCAAAATACATTTGCACAAACACAACCTGTCAACACAGATTCATAAATCCAGAAATAATCTAGAGCAAAAAATTGCTCTAGTGCTCAAAGCCTCAAACTAAGCTGTAACTTGTTACAAACACCCATCAAATACAAACAAGACTAAAAAAATAAATTGTACAAGTCAAAATAAAATAACTAGTACATATTTAGTTACTTCATTAGTAATATGTCAATGTCCACATTGTCCATATTTCAATACCTACATAGCATTATAGCCAAAGACTCAAAATAAATTGGCTATATGTCAATGTCATCATATACAGTCCATATTTAATATTTGGCCAAATACTCAAAATAAATTGGCGATATGTCATTGCCTACTGCCTAATATCATATATTGTCTATATATTGTCTATGTATTATGTATAGGCCATTGTCAAAGCTCAAAATAAAAGCCTATATCTATATGTACTTATGTAGGCCACTGTCTAATAGCAAAAAGTGTACAACTATACATATCAAAAAGTGTACATATAATCATCAATACCACCCGTCCAAAGAGCAAAGAGAAATCTTCAACCGTCAACTTCAATAGGTGTTGGTGTGGACATGCCTAGTTCTGATGTTAATGCAGCATCACTCACGAGTTCTACAAACAAAAAATGAAAAAAAAACATAAAAATCACTTGTACAATAAAACAATAAATATGCCAAGAATCCAAGACATTCAGTTTTTTTTTTTTTTTTTTTAATAATAATAGACATGCAGAATTTTTTTTAATATATAAAGAAATAGAAAGTCATTTTTTTTAATATAACAAATAATAATCATACCTCCATCAAGCTTTTCAAACTCCTCAACATCATCCATGGCAGCACGAAGGCAGATTGGAGCAGATGAAGGATGAAGCCAATTTTGACCACATATGAGGGCTTCCACCATAAGGGGTGGCAATGAACTCCGGAAGGGATCAAGGACACGACCGGCCGTACTAAAGGTAGATTCTGAGGCCACAATGAATACCGGAATTACAAGAACATGTCGTGCAACTCTTGAAAGCACACGGTATCGTGGGGAATTAACCTTCCACCAAGCCAAAATATCAAAATTATCATCAAAATCTTCACAACTCTCTAACAAGTATTTATCAACCTCTGATTTGATATTTGAAGAATCAATACCCTTTAAATGCTTCCTAAATCCCATCATCCTAATTGCCTTTGCATCAACCACATTATAATCATCTCCCTCCATTAATCCACTTGGATTTTGGCCTTGGGCTTGTGCAGTAGCACTAGCACTACTACTCCCCACTTGATTTTGAATATAAAATTTATATAAATCCTCCAAAACAACCTTTACTTTTCCTACCATATCAACAGCCTCTTGCCTTTCATATAAAGTACCAAAACAGTACTCAAGATACCTCAACTTGTATCGAGGATCAAGAACCAACCCTACATACAACAAGTCATTCATATTATCAAAGTTCCCCCAATACTTTTCAAATTTGTTCTTCATGTAATCAGCCATTGTTCTCAATAAATAACTATCTTTTTCATGCTTTAACTCAATTGTGTCATGAATTGACATGAGCTCCAAAAAGAAAGAATTGCTAGTGACATAACTAGCACCCGAAAACCTCAAGGTTGCATCATAAAAAATTTTAAGAAATTTAGAAAAAATCCTAATCTTCTCCCAATCCACATCATCCATTCCCCAAGCAACCTCATGTCTATCATTTCCTTCTTCCTTGGACTCCTCTCTAATTGTCATAAGAAAATTTGGATCATCTTCCTTTAATCTCTCAAAAGCCTTTTGATACTTCTCAGCCTTCTCCAACATAATATAGGTGTAGTTCCACCTAGTTGGTACATCTAAGCACAACTGATTTTTAAACTCAACTTTGTGGAGATGATCTCACATATTTCACAGATTTCCTAACCTTCACTATTGTCTCATCCATTTCAACTAACCCTTCACGAACAATCAAGTTCAAGATATGAGCACTACACCTCACATGCAAGTATTTATGCCCGAAAACTGTTGCCTTCCTATGCTTAGTCTTTTTTTGAATAAAAGAAATCAACCCACTATTAGAGGCAGCATTATCAATTGTAATAGTTAGAATCTTGTCTATCCCTCAATCAAGTAAACACATCTCAACTGCCTTTCCAAGTGCTTCACCCTTGTGATTTTCCACTAAACAAAAACTAAGAATCCTCTTGTGTATTTTCCAATTACTATCAATAAAATGGGCAGTGAGACACATGTAGTTCAAATTTTGAACAGATGTCCATGTATCTGTGGTAAGGCAGACCCGCTGCTCTCTTAGGGCTTCTTTCAATTTTTGTTTCTCATCTAAAAACACCCTAAAGCATGTTTTGACAATTGTTGTGCGGCAAGGGATTGGATTGAACCTAGGTTGGGCAACAGATATAAACTTCCTAAAACCAAAACCCTTCACAAACCTAAAAGACAACTCATTTAGAATAATCATCTCTGCTAATGCCTTCTTACATTCCTCAAAATTAAACACCCAAGGCACAAGTTTACTACTACTTTCTCCTTCTTCTTTAGGTTTGAATGCTAGGGTTGATTGGTTTTTTTTGTCCTCCCTATAAGGATATTTCAAACATTGTGATTGTATGTGATTTCTCATGGCTATAGTGCCATTTAACTTAGTGTCACAAGTATAGGTTGTGCCACAATAGTTACAAGCTGCCCTAGGTTTTTCCCCCCCCTTCAATAACAGTAAAATGACCCCAAACAATAGATCTTTTTTTACCAGTATTACCTGTAGTTGGTGGGAGTGGGGGTTTGCCTTTGTCTTCATGCACATTGGTTGCCCCTTGATCCACTTCATTGTGTTGACCCTTTGGGATTTCTCGTCTCATTCATCTACAAAATAAAATAAAACACAATAAGTCAGCAACTATAAAAAGTAAGAAATAAAAAAATAAAATTTAATGCCAAAATGAGTCTAGTCTACAATATAAAAAATACGGTAACAATAACATTAGTATAACACAATAAAAGTCAGCAACAGAAAAAAAAAAATAAAAATAATAATAAAAGGGAATGAAAAGGACTCTTCACAAGAAAGTAATCTATTAACAAATACCCCAACATCAGTCAACTATTAACAAATACAACATCATCACAGTTAAGTACATGGGGTTATTGATTTTCAAATTTGTAACATCAATAAGAAAATAACTTAACATAACAGTCACAGATTCACAGCATGTCAACAACAATATACAAAAATATCACAACAATAAATAAATAAAAAAGCAGCTAACTTTATAGACATCAGACCTTAAGGGCAATCAGCTAACTTTAATAAAGAAACCAACTAGCACATGCAGCCAAGCATTATCGATTTTTTCAAAACCCTAACTTTATTTGCATATAAAACATTAAAACTTGAAAAAATAAACAGAGAGAAACAGAGAAACATAACAAAGAGAGAGGGTCAGAGGGTATCGATATTTCTATTTTCAAAACCTAAAAAATAAAACACAAAACACATAACACAGAGAAACACAAAACAGAGAGAGGGTCAGAGGGTATCGAGATTTCTATTTTCAAAACCTAAAACACAAAATCCACTAACACAAAACACAGAGTAACACAAAACAGAGAGTGGGTCACGGTATCAAGATTTCTATTTTCAAAACCTAAAACACCAAACACAGAGAAACACAAACAAAAGACAAACACAAAACAAAGAGGCGGCATGGGGAGGCGGCGTGAAAGTGAAAGTGAAAGTGTGAGGGCAATGGTAGAGGGAGTGAAAGTGTTGGGAAGACAGACTCACCGTGGGAGATGAGAAGCCGATGATCATGGAGAGGGCGGCGTGTGAAGGCGACGGCAGAGGGAAGGAGTGGAAAGTGTGAGAGGTTGTATATGGGGCGGCCTGAGGTCTGAATGTTAGAGAGTGAAATGGTGAGGGCGGCATGTGAAGCCGATGATCGTGGAGAGGGTGGCGTGTGGAGGCGACGGCAGAGGGAAGGAGTGGAAAGTGTGAGAGGTAGGAAGTGGGGCGGCCTGAGGTCTGAATGTTAGAGAGTGAAAGGGTGAGACTGAGAGTGAAAATGAAAGAGTGGGCCAGGTATGTAGGGTAAGGTAGGGTTTCCACTTTTTCCTTTTATAGTTCAATTAGTTTTTGTTTAATTAGTTTAATTAGATATTTAGCTAGTTTAAGTATAGGTGATTAAAATCTAATAGATTTTAAAATGCTAGCCGGATCATTTGAAATTTGAAACTTTGAAGTGATGACTGAAAAAAAAAAAAAAAAAAAAAAAAAAAAAAAAAAAGGCCCACTGCAACTTACTGAACTTAGTTTCCTTTAGTCACTTAATAACTTAGTTTGGTAACTTAGTTTGAATCATTTGATAACTTAGTTTTATTAGTCAATGACTTGGTTTAAAATGAAATGATGGATTGGACTTTGCCCACTGCCCAAAGCAAAGCTGGCAAAGCATATCTGCCAACTGCCAAAAACAAATCTTTTTTTTTATAAAAAATATTCGGTAGAGAGAGTAGAGTGTTAAACATTTACAAAATATTTTATATTTAATATAATAATATAATATAATAATATATTATTATATAATAATATTTCGGTTCGGTTCGGTCGGTTCAGTGTATTAAAATTTGACACCAAAAACCAAACCGAAACTGAACCGAACCGAAATTTTTACATCAGTTCGGCCGGTTTGAAGCGGTTTTTTCGGTTCTTCGATTTTTTGCACACCCCTAATTCAAATCCATAGCTCCACACCGAAATTACATTAAAAAATAAAAGTAAAGATAAAACATGATCTACTGCTTCACTAGCAAAACGGGGCATAGTGAATGGCTCCCCACATGTTTGCTAGAATGCCTCAGTGGAGTTGGTAAACCACTTTTGTACTATGCATATGGAGATTTTTTTTTACCGGCTTAGGATAAAGATTTGAATTGGAATGGTCTAGTTTCTTTCTCTTGTGTAAATTTAATTTTGTAATTTTTTAATAATAAAAAATGCCACATCATTTAAAAATAATACTAAATCATTATTCCATTAGCCACATAAACAAAATCACTAACGGAAGTTAACCTAAGAACTTATACTGCTCATTTTGAAAACTTGAAGGACCGATTGCACTCACTTGAAACTTAAGGGACCAATTGAGCACATATGGTAAATTTGAGGGACTAATAATGTCGTTTCGCTAAGTTATTTGGATATAGTTAAAGGATCAGTATTTCAATATCAGTATGTATATACCCGTTGGTTTACACTTTACACCATTCAATAAGGACATGTCACATTATCGTATTACACTATTACTAAAATACATCTCAATAAAAACTTCATTTCACATTTTCAAAGGTTAAAAAAGTCCCAAAATCTCATCTCCCTCCTCAACTCCTCTTAGAACAAGGAGCATTGAAGACCGAACCCCATTCATGTTACAACTTAGTGTAACCTTACAAAAGTTACACCAATAAATAGTAATTGGAGTATTTTCCAACTATTTGCCTAATTAATAGCAATTTTTTCTCTCTCCTTATTTATTGCTTCCAAACCAGCAACACTGCCATGTACATTGAAATATTGAATTGATTTGAATCCTTTCTATTTTTTTTAGGGTGCGGCTTATGTCCAGTGCTCCAGTGCACTGGAGCTACACCGATTACGACACGTGTCCATTTTTGGACATGTATCACAATTGCAATGCATCCAATGCACTAGAGCACTGGATGTAAGCTATGCCCTTTTTTTTTATAACTTATAAAAACTGAATTACTAAAACAAAAATAAGGAAGCTCTATAATTTTTTAACATTGAAACAGAATTTCATTAGTGAAATTAAATGAAATACTCACATTAAAAAAAATAATAATAATCTAATGATCCGACCGGGGTGTTATTAGTATTTTTTTTTTTTTTTTTTTTGGGTTCAAACTTCAAAGCCAATTCCCTTTTTCCTTCACGTTATATTTCAAAACTTGGACAATTTACTTAGAAATTATTTTGAGTTGTTTTGTTGATTATTATTATTATTATTATTATTTCTTCAATCGATATTTGATATTTTATATTTGGCCAATCCTCCCTAACAGGAAGCCTCTCATACTGCTGCTGCGAATGTGCAAAAATCCACTGTTTTGAAGTTTTCTTGACATATTGTCTGTAATTATACTCCTCTTCTCTCTACTTGTTTGTAATTCAATAGAGTTTTATCAAATGAAGAAGAATAAAGTAAAGGTGGCCGGTGGGAAGCAACAAATAAATAAGTTGTAAAGCAATTAATATTAAAAGAAGTATTACGTCTACAAAATTTTCACAATATATCTTAGTTTTTTTTTTTTTTGAGAAAATAAATCTTAAGTGGTTATTTGTTATTACTTCTGTAGGGTCTTGATTTTCGGACTAAACCCAAAAACGAATGGGATCTAGGCCCAGTGGACCCAACACAATGAATTTGTAGAGAATGGGTCATAGAGCTAGGTTTTAGTGCATGGATAACGGTTAAAACGGGTTTTTTATGTTGATCAAACAGAAATGGGTTAAGTTTATTGAAGAAAGCTTGTCCTTGGCCTAGTTCGAGGAGCTCTACTCTTGTGTATATTGGATGGCAATGGTTGCGAGAGTTCTTAAGATCGCCCTCCTGCCCTCTTTCTATGGTGGGTTGCTCCTATTATATAGTTTTCTTTAAACGATCTTGACTTTCCACTTGTTGATCATCCAAGCCTATACTTGAGTGTCTGTCCCATCGAACACCCTCTCTGACATTCTGTGAGTTGCAGTAACCGAGGTAGCACTGTTCAGGAGTCATTTCCTCATTAATACGGCTAGAACGTTAGTTTTGGGCATTTAATGCGAAGATGACAGTTTCTCCTTGGATTGCTCCTCCACTATGCTCCCATGGCTAGTCCATCGTACTCGTCCTTCTTTTTGGAATGCTCTGGGAGGCTGCCTTTGATGGTGTGCCGCTCTTCCCTTCTCTGATCTTGGTTAACTGAGGACAGGATCATCCTCGATGATGTTCCTCGGCAATTTGGGCTTTCTTTATTTATCCTCGACCATTCCTTCCTCCTCGGCGTGGGCCTTGGGCTCATTATGAAATGGGCCGAGGTTGCCAAATTCTTTGGCCCTATAATAGCCCCTCAAAATCTTGCTGTTCAACTCCTTGGACGGAGAGGAAAATTTTGATGTCTACGGGTCTTTGTCATGGTTTGTCAAGTCTTGTCTTTCATCAACACTTGAGTCTCTTAACTTGCCCAAAGCATGTTCCTGGCGCTTCGGTATATGGAGCGCGTCCTCATTAAATTCTGGCAGCTCTATGTTCCCCACGCTTAACGGTGTGATGGTGATCTAACGGTTGAGGATTTCTAGGAAATTGGGCAGGAGTTATTTCGCTTGTAACTCCTTCTTTGGATTCTGCGCGAATTAATTTCCGCTAGATTTCACCTCCTATATAAGATGCTCTGGGGGAATCATTCTTTCATATTTACAAATCTTCGAGTTTAGCAGGAATTTCAAGTTCTCAACTCTCCAAGCATTATTAAGGACCTTGCCAGGATCGTGATCAAGGTCCAGTGAATGAGATGGCCCTTGATAAGGGCAAGGGCAAGGAAACCAAGCCCCCTTTAGGAACCAAGAATGTCGCCCCAATCCTGGACGATGCAGTTGAGGCAAAGGAAGCAAAGGCCAAGGATGTTCCCACCTTCCAACCGAGCAAGAAAGAAAACCCTCCTCCTTCGGCCAAGAACCGAAGCAGGCACAGATCGCACCAGACTTTCGGCGCGACAAAGTTTGGGTCTCACTTTGATGGTAGGACATCGACGGAGGTTTGCAAGATTGTCGAACGATTGATGCCTGAGTGTTGCCGTCTCCAATGCTTAATTATCATGAAGCTGGGAGAGTATCAAGGGAACATCTAAGGATGGGGCCATTAAGCGCTTCCGCCTCTTCTTCTTTCTCATCGCCAGTACCGCCCATACTGGCTCGGTTACTGCTGGGACAAGGTGGCGGATCTACCATTACCACGGGCTTTCTCTTCTTAGAGTTAGCCTCAAAACAAGTCTACCTTAGCCTCTCCTATTATAGTCAGTTTTAAAACAAGCCTGCCTCAGCCTCTCTTTGTATAATCGGTTTTAAAACAAGCCTATCTTAGCCTCTCCTATTATAGATAGCATTAAAACAAGCTCGCCTAAGCCATTTGGTGTATGATGTATCTTTCCTTTATTTAATAAATAGGACTGCACTTTTTATTTTATAAATTTTAATTTCTTATTTCTCTACAATAATAATTTAGTGTATGTATGTTGTTATTTTTCCTTCCAATGGGGCTTGGAACTAGTGTCAATGGTAACAAAAAGTTTTCACCCTGACTTTAGCAAAACTGACAATAGCACCTTACTGCTATCCTTAAATAAGTTAGCCGTGAAAGGATATTGGATTTAAAGTAGGCTATCCGAGGGGACCCTCGTGCATTAAGGCTCTGTTCGGCATTTATAATGACGTCATGGCGTTGGTTTTCCCAAGCGTCTGGTCCGAGGATCCAGGCACGCCCTAGGTTCTATTTAACACCTAAATAGTTGTCAGAAGTTATTGGTTTTCCTATAGGTTTAAGTCCGAGAACAGTGCAAGACCTTGGTTCTGTGCACTACTTAGATAATTGTCAAAAGTTATTAGTTTCCCCATAGGTTTATGGTCCGAGGAGCCATGTAAGACCTTGGTTCTATCTAACACTTAGATAATTACCAAAAGTTATTAGTTTCCACATAGGTTTGAGTCTGAGGACCATACAAGACCTTGGTTCTGTCTAATACTTAGGTAATTGCCAATGTTGGATTTAAAGTAGGCCATCCGAGGGGACCCTCTTGCATTAAGGCTCTGTTCAGCATTTATAATGACGTCATGGCGTCGGTTTTCCCCAAGCATCTGGTCCAAGGATCCAGGCACGCCCTAGGTTCTATTTAACACCTAAATAGTTGTCAAAAGTCTTTGGTTTCCCCGTAAGTTTGAGTCCGAGGACCATGCAAGACCTTGGTTCTATCCACTACTTAGATAATCGTTAAAAGTTATTAGTTTCTCTATAGGTTTGAGTCCGAGAACCATGCAAGACCTTAATTCTGTTTAACACTTAGATAATTACCAAAAGTTATTAGTCTCCCCATAGGTTTGAGTCTAAGGATCATGTAAGACCTTGGTTCTATCTAACACTTAGATAATTACCAAAAGTTATTAGTTTCCCCATAGGTTTGAGTCCGAGAACCATACAAGACCTTGGTTCTGTCTAACACTTAGGTAATTGCCAATGTTTGCTAATTCCCCCAAAGCAGGAGGTCCGAGGACCCGTCATAGCCAAGGCTCCATTTAATAACTTTAGTAGATTAAAAGATATCAATATATACTTTCCAGAACTAGCCCCACCGCGGAACCCCCTTGAATTGCTTCATGTTGCTGCCATTTCCCCCAATGGAGGTCTGGCGAACTTGGCCACCAGATTCGCGAGGACCTGACCCTGGTTAGGGGTATGGGGCCTGTACTTGATGTCAGAAGCCCCTAGAAATGTCCTCCATTTAGCAATCCTCCCCGTATAATCCGCGCTTTGAAATATGGACTTGAGCAGAGGCTAAGCTGGGACCACAACTGTGTATGCCTCATGCAGTGTGTTATTTGCATAGTAAATTGGTCGCCATAGTGGCTTTCCCCAGGGACCCTGGTTAATAAGGGCCTAAGCCTATCTTAACTACTCGTTGCATTCACTATTACACAAGCTCTTCCCACAGATGGTACCAATTGTAGGGTCTCAATTTTTGAACTAAGCCTAAAAACGAATAGGATCTAGGCCCAGTGAACCCAGCACAATGAATTTGTAGAGAGTGAGTCATATAGCTAGGTTTTAATACATGGATAACAGTTAAAACAGGTTTTTATGTTGATCAAACAGAAATGGGTTAAGTTTATCGAAGAAATCTAGGCCCAGTGGACCCAGTACAACGAATTTGTAGAGAATGGGTCATAGAGCTAGGTTTTAGTGTATGGATAATGGTTAAAACAAGTTTTTATGTTGATCAAACAGAAATGGGTTAAGTTTATCGAAGAAAGCTTGTCCTCGGCCCAGTCCAAGGAGCTTTACTATTGTGTATATTGGATGGCAATGATTGCAAGAGTTCTTGAGATCGCCCTCCTGCCCTCTTTATATGGTGGATTGCTCATATTATATAGTCCTCTTTAAACGATCTTGACTTTCCACTTGTTGATCATCTAAGCCTATACTTGAGTGTCTGTACCATCGAACGCCCTCTCTAGCGTTCTGTGAGTTACGATAACTAAGGTAGCACTATTTAGGGGTCATTTTCTCATTAATGCGGTCAGAACGTTAGTTGTGGGCATTTAATGCGGAGATGACAGTTTCTCCTTGGATTGTTCCTCCACCATACTCCCATGACTGATCCATCATACTCGTCCTTCTTTTTGGAATGCTTTGGGAGGCTGTCTTTGATGGTATGTTGTTCTTCCCTTCTATGATCTTGGTTGACCGAGGACAAGATCATCCTCGGCAATATTTTTCGGCAATTTGGGCTTTCTTTGTTCGTCCTTAGTCATTCCTTCCTCCTTGGCGTGGGCCTTGGGTTCATTATGAAATTAGCCAAGGTTGTCAAATTCTTTGCCCCCTCAACTTCAAATTTAAACTCATCACTAAAATTGTTTTTTTTTTTTCCTATTAATAACAACAAGTAACAACTTGTCACTTAAAATTTATCGTGAAAATGTTGCGGACATAACATTTCTTTAACAGCGTTTTTTTTAACCATTGGATCTCTAAGAGGTGTCTTCTAAAATACTCATTTTAATACTTTATTTATTTTACAATACCATTTTACAATTTACACTACATCTCAATTCTTATTTTTTACATTACAACCAATACTATATATATATATATATATATATATCTCTCTCTCTCTCTCTCTCTCTCTCTCTCTCTCTCTCTCTCTCGTATCATACCGGCCAACATCACTTTCTCTCTTCCACACCACCACCGCAACTACCACCACACCAAACCAGACAAGAAATATAATGTACAATTTTTTCAATATTCTTGAATATGTTCAAATTAGTCAACCGATTATATTATTTTTTAAAAACTTTTTTAATAACATCTTCTCCATTAATTTATATAAAACAATATTATAATTATGCATTTTAAATCTTTTTATTAAATTACATTTTTCATATATATATATATATATAGATTATTGTTGAATGCAAACCAAATTATATGTTCTATTACATAAAACTTAAAAAAAAAATAAAAAATACTTTCATACATTATTTAACCTACAAATTTTACACAAAGTAAATACGTTTTTCCGGGCATCATGTGATTTTTTTTTTTTTTTTTTTTTTTTCATACCACAGCAATTATGAAGAAAAACTTAAAAATAAATAAATAAAGTTGGCCTATTGTTTCAAAGAATGAGAACAAGTGGCAACCACAAAGCAAAATTATATAATTAGAGAGGAGTTGTAGCGCATTCCGCAAAACATATTTACAAACAAGGGTCACTAAACTACTAATTACTAAAGTTCCCTTGAACCATCCACAATAACAGTAAGTAGTCTGGCAACAAAAGGCTAAATATGTTACATATATAAAGTGCAGTCCACAGGTAGCAGAACCATTTTGCCGGTTGCACATATTGTATGAATTGCATGCTTATGCTTCAGTGCTCTTGATTGAGTTTCTTCTACCCCTTTTTCGTGGCGGAGTCAATAAAGTCCGAGGGCTAATTTCTTGGACAACCCGGAAAATGCTAACATCCAGGACAGTCGAGCCATCCATTTGACCAGCAGGCTTGAACAGGCAGACATCAAGTTCTTCAAGGTTGTTGTCTATAACAAAATGCTTCCACCCACTGGTAATCCCTCCATAACCACGAGCTTGATTATGGTTATATCTGGCTCGCCATGTATCATTATTAAAACGCAGATAGATTTCTTGGTTTTCCAGTGAAAGATGATTTGCCGCCCATTCTAAAGGGATGTACTAATCTCGCAATAACACAAGCACAATTAAAATGTAGAAACTTCTTTTTTTTTTCCTTTTTTTTTTTAAATGTTCATTGAACACCAAGAAAGATTTTCGAAAAGCAACAACCATATCAATTTTAAGTGATAATGTTGCTCAATATTATGCTGATAATGTAGAAGCAACACAAGAAAAAAGGACAGAAGTAAACACATTAACGGGATTAGCTATATGATGAAAGTTTGCAATAGAGAACATTTACCAGAAAGAATTTCTTGTATACATGCGTGGGTCGCATAACAGCAAGGTAGGTATCATCGCTTGATGCTGCTTGGGCCAAAAGCAAGGCATCCTTGATCTCATCTTCAGTTACAAGCCTTCTATTTGACACATATTGCTGGCCTTGTGCTCCATTCTTAATGATGGGTGAACATTCCGCATCTGAATTATTCATAAACGAAATACTTCTATCAAACCAGTATATCCTTGAACCACATGATTCTTTGTTTCTAGCACGGTACTACAATAGACACATGCAGCTAAAAAATGGTGGAAGGGGCCTACAAAGCTATTCTGTATCAAAAATAGATAAGTGTAGTACCATATGTGTTAAGAGGTTTACCATCACTTGCAGTGGACTTCATTCCCTCTCCACAAGTAGCAGGTTCCTTCCTCCCAACACTTTTAGCACTCCGGCGAGTCCTTTTATTACCAACCAGAGAGATGATATATTGTTCTGAAGGCACTGTGGCACTGTCATCACTTACATAGTTCAAAGGTGAAGGGCATCTAACACCATCATCCAAAGGGGTATGAACATCATCGATAGAACCTTCCCTAATTTTTTTCTTAGTCCAGCATCCATTGTCATGTTCAGTTGGCCCACATTTTCTGACAAAATATGAAGCCCCCTTCTCACACAAGTTCTTTCCATCAAAGATTAAAACATCAAACTGTGACCAACCATTGTACCTAAAGACCAATAAATCAGTCTCTTCCAAAGAATGATCCTTGACAAATTCTTGCCAACCATGGTTAAAGAACAATGTATCACCAATAGTCTTCAACTCTACATCCCATGTTAAACCACTAGGACCTTTAAGAGTCACACTTTGAGGCAGCTTCTTTTTCAAATTGTCAACAAATTTTTTGGGAATGGCCTGCATTGTCAATACAAACATAGGCAAACTAGAGTAGACAATTGAGGACAAAAATGCAAGGGGCAAAGTGTAGCAAGAACAACAAACCAGAACCTAGCTGTACTAACTGACCAAAATGTCAAACATTCCCAGCAAGATATGACCTCAACAAAAATTCATAACAGAACCTAGCTGTACTCACCGACCAAAATGTCAAACATTCCCATCAAGATATAACCTCAACAAAAATTCATTAATTGAAGCAAATAATTGCATCATCACTATTCAGTGAAAACTAACTCAAGACTTTTATTCAAAAAAAGAAAAAGTAACTCAGGACTCCTTGACACCATGTTCTCTAAAATGGAAACAAATTCATTTTGATTTAGGATTCTCTTTCTGAATTTAGGACTCCTTGACACTATGAAGATCGTATCTTTTGTAAATCCTACAAGCCACATCAATTTAAATTTCATTTTAGGAACTGATTTTAAATAATGTAACCCCACGTGCGCCTTAGTATTTTGTGAAAAGAAAATCTTCACTATGGATTAGCTTTTGTCCATTTCATAAGCAAATACAGAGGTTCTGTGACAGAAAATACTAAGATGCTTCTACCTTAAAAACATAATACATCTAAACAAAGAGCCACCAAACAGAGGAAACCCAAAGCTTCCCATTCTTCAATGTAAAAGAAAGGACATTTTACATTCTAAAAAGCACATTCAACAACCTTTTTAAAGACCAAGCAAAGCTACCACCTTTAGTGTTCTCATAATTCACAAAATTTCATTGATCCGAATAGGTAAAAGCCCAGCTTAAAAAACTTACAAGCTGGCGATCATAATCACCGAGGAGATACTGAGAGAAGTGAATTGTTTGGAAATGGGTCCAATAGATGTCCTCTGCCCATTTGCTCCAATCTTTGCATGTTTCTCCCATTTCCACTAAACGAATGGCTCTGGAGTAAAAAATCAAAGATAAAAAAGCAAGACTTATAATTATAACTATAAAAATAAACCAAAGATAACACTTTCAAACACAAAAGGCTCCAGACATTGAAAGAAGATTAGACCCACTTTTAGAAGTCCAGCAATTTACTTACCAGAAGCAACACCCACCTCAAAAATTGAAGATAATTTTTTTACAAGAAGTGTAAGTAACAGAGAGAGAGAAAGAGAGTAAAGAGGGTAGTTGAACCAGGTGCAGAGCAAGACTGGAACAGTAAATAATTGAACCATGAGGGTATGAGTGCAAAACGACAAAGGTCACTGACACAAATCGCCAATTTCTATGAAAAAAAGTTAAGACTAGCCTCTCCCCGAGGCTAGAGTTGCAGCACACCTGGCCTCCAACAATTGTATGATACAGTGCTTTAGTACTTACTTTTAGGAGGGTGTTAAAATTGTTTGGATCGCGTGAGACCAATGTTCCAACTTCCAAGTTACTCAAAACTCCTTTCTTGTGTCTGTAGCTAGAACAAGGTATTTCATGCATTATTGCATAGGATGCATGGAATATATTAGATATATATGTCCATCTCTTGCATTAATTGGGTTTCGGAAATCGGAATAACCAAGTGATAAAAGAAGTGCATAAAAAAATTAATAAAAAAAGTGATAAAAGAAAATCTTTCAATTGGGAAGGGCACAAATTATTTACCATTTTTTTTCTTCATAAAATGATATATTGTGTTTCAAATATCACTTTTTTGCTTGACCTCACTGTAAACAATTTTTTTCTTCTTCTAATAATAACTACTATAAACATTATTACTTTTAAAGGAATTACATCCGTATTATATTTTCCATAAAAAATAAATAAATAATAAAAAGACATCAATATTTTATTTGTGTTTTTAATTGTTTTTGCATTTTACTGTAAACACCTAGGAGTGTTTGGTAGAGGTATTTAAACAACATTACCAATCTCTAATGCTTAAAAGGTCGTTTGGTATGGCATTTTAATCAATAATTTTTAATTTTTAAAAAATATTACACATATTTCTATATACTTTTTCACCGATACATATTTTCAAAAAATATAAATGTTACTAAAACAACGGTGTTCTAACACTAAAAATAAATGTCTACTATAGCCTGTTATATATATATATATATATATATAATCTCTCTCCTCTATTATCTCCCAGACAGTGACTATAATGCTAATTACAAAATAGAAAATAGATTGTATGATATATTGTTAAAATAATTGTAAAAGAGATAAAGTAGTTTTTTTTTTTTTTGGTAATGAAATTTTTTTTTTTCCTTTTTCCACTTCTAAATGTGAATACTCTTATTATCCAATCACAACATCCCGTCTAGGTTGGTTAAAGCAAAATTATAAAAAATTTGTGCTCCAAACTTTTTGTTTCAAATAGTGCTAGAAATTGGCATCAAGGAAAGAAAATTATATTACCACACGACTTAAACATATAAACTAACAAAGATAGCCCAAGCCTTCACTAAATACATGAACAAAATCACCATTAAAGTTCACTTGAAGCAACCTCAATTACTATGGCAACAAACCTAATTTGAGAATTCAAAGGCAAATATATTACATAAACAGTCCATAGGTAGCAGAACCCTCTTTCATGCTCAAAATGTATGATATTCTAGACCACATCAAGGTATCACATCTTATATGTATCACAAGCTTGTGGTTTGGTGCTCTTGATTGATTTTGGTCTACCCCTTTTTGGTGGAGTCAAAACAGTCAGAGGAGCAATTTCTTGAACAACCCGGAAAATGCTAACATCCAGGACAAAAGAGCCGTCCATTCGATCAGCAGGCTTGAACAGGCAGACATCAAATTCCTCCAGGTTGTTGTCTAGAACAAAATGTTTCCACCCACTAGTAATGCCTCCGTTACCCCGACCTCGATTATAAAAATATTTGGCCTGCCATGTACCCTCGTTAAAACGTAGATAGATTTCTTGGTTTTCCTTTAAGGGATGATTCATCACCCATTCGGCAGGGATCCACTGATCAAGCAATAAAACAAGCACAATTAATAGGAGGGAAAATAATTAAAAGAAGGTTCATTTAAATCCAAGACAGGAATTCAATCACCAACAAGTACATCCATTTTAAGTCACCAACAAGTACATCCATTTTAAGTGAGTCTGTTTATAAGCTGATAATGTAGAAGCAATATAAAAGGGGACAAAATTAAACATATAGAAAAGATTCATTATACAATCAAAGCTGGTGATAGAGATCATTTACCAAAAAGTGTCTCTTGTATACATGTGTGGGTCGCATAACTACTTGGAAAGTATCATCACTTGATGCTGCTTGGGCCAAAACCAAGGCACTCTTGATCTCATCTTCAGTTACTGGCCTTCTATTTGACGCAAATTGCTGGACTTGTGCCCCATTCTTGTTGGTGGGTGAATCTGCAGCATCTGAATCATTCATAAATGAAATATTTCAATCAAACCAGTATATCCTTGGATTACATGATTCTGTGTTTCTGGAATGGCAACTGGCAAGGTACTATAATAGCCATATGCAGCTAAGAAAAATGGTAAAACCTAGAGGAGTAATTCCTTCTTAAAAAATAAAATAAAATAAAATAATATTAAGATCATATGTTAAGAAGGTTACCATCACTTGGATTGGACTTCACTCCCTCTCCATTAGTAGCAGGTTTCTTGCTCCCAACATGCCTAGCACTCTGTCGGGTCCTTTTATTAGCAACCAGGGAGTGGATACATTGTTCAGAAGGCACTGTGACACTGTCATCACCCATAGAGTTCACTGGTGAGGTGCATCCAGTATCAACATCCAAAGGGGTGTGAACATCATCCATAGAACCTTCCCTTAATCTTTTCTTAGTCAAGCATCTGTTGTCATGTTCAGTTTGCCCACATTTTCTGACAAAATATGAAGCCCCCTTCTCACACAAGTTCTTCCCATCAAAGATTAAAACGTCAAACTGTGACCAACCATTGTACCTAAAGACCAACAAATCAGTCTCTTCCAAAGAATGATCCTTCACAAATTTTTGCCAACCATGGTTAAAGAACATTGTATCATCATTAGTCGTCAATTCTACATCCCATGTTAAACCACTAGGACCTTTAAGAGTTGCACTTTGAGGCAGCTTCTTTTTCAAATTGTCAGAAAATGTTTTGGGGATGACCTGCAATGTCAACGCAAACATGAGCAAAGTAGACAATTGAGGACAAAGATGCAAGAGAAGGGTCAAGTGTTGCAAGAACAAAAAGCTAAATCTTATAATTGACCAAAATGACAAACATTCACAGCAAGATATAACCTCTACAAAATCCATCTATCAAAGCAAAGAATAGCATCGTCACTCACTATTCACTAAAATGTAAATCAATACTCTTTGACAACATGTTCACCATCAATGGGAACAAACCCCCTTAGTTTTGAATTAGGATTCTCTCTTTATGAAATAGACTAATAGAGAGTGACCAGTTCACAAAATAACTTTTTTAGTTTTTTTTCTTTCACAATCCTATAATGCCACTGGCCACATCATTTAAAGTATCATCCGGCTGATCCATTTTCTGAAAGAATGGCAAAAATCCTTTGTCCCACTTATTGTTATGCTCCACCAATCACAAAATGCCATATATTTGATTTTTTTTTTTTTTTTTTTTGCCATTTTAAACTTTGGTTTGTTTATAAAGAAAGAAAAAAGACCATGTGATAAGTTGTGATCCGTGGAGTATAAAGTGATTAACAAAAAGTGGGACTGAAGATTTGCATTCGAATGATAACTGATTTTAAATGATATACTGCCACATGCACTTTAGGATTTTGTGAAAGAAAATCTTCACCATGAATTGGCCTTTGTCCATTTCCTAAGCAAATGGAGTGGTTCTGTGACAGAAAATACTAATATAGTTCTAACTTCGAATGAGATCAACTTCAGTTGCCAGGAGTTACCAAAGTACATTTAAAAAGGGGATGAACACTAAAAGTCATAAGTTTTTTCTTTTCTTATGAAATTGTAATGTAAATTTCATGATTTTTTTTTTTTATTAAAAAAAAATTGTGCATCATATTCCATTATTAGTTGCCTTGGTCTGAAATTCTTGGATTTCAAGCACCCCCTCCCCTTTTTTTCTTCTCAAAAATATAAATTTACACAACACATCTAAACAAAATGCTACCAATATAGTTTTCTCTTACTCCACAAGAACATGTAAGAAGAAGCAGAGGAACCCCAAAGCTTCCGCTTCTTCCATGTAAAAGAAAGGACATTTTGCATTCTAATAAAAAAGGTATCACATTTTAGCAGACCGCAAAATCACTTATGTGGCCATGCAAAGTTGTGTAAAAATGCATGGTTTGCTAATCGTGTAAATTTATACTAATCCTGTTCATTTTGCATTTAGTTTGAGGATGAAAGAAGAGAATGGATTGCGGCATGTGAAAAAAGATAAATATTTTAAAATATCAACAAAATTTGATATTTTAATAAAATGTGATGTAAAATAAATAATATAAACTGGGTATTTTGAAAAGTGAAAATGCTAAAAATAAAAATAAAAATAAAAATAAAGAGGTTATTTAGCTAAAATAAACAGGAATTTTTGAGCTTTTAAACATTCTAAAAGGCATGTTCAAGAACTTTTTTAACGACCATGCAAAGCTACCACCTTTTAGTGTTTTCAAACTTCTCATAAACATGAAATTCAATAGATCCTAAAAGGAAAAAGATAGTCCTTAAACTTACAAGCCGGCGATCAAAACCACTGAGGAGAAACTGATAGAAGTGAAAGGTTTGGAAATGGGTCCAATAAATGTCCTCTGCCCATTTGCTCCAATCTTTGCATGCATCTCCCATTTCCACTGAACAACGGTTCTGAAGTCAAAAAATCAATGAAAAGAAGACAAAAAGTAAGATTTAACAGTAAATAAACCAAAGACAACACTTTTAAACACAAAGTTGCGCTTGATATTGAAAGAAGATTAGACCCACTAAAGAACAAAAGCAATTTTTACTGAGCAGATAGAAGCAACAACTACCTCAAAAATTGAAGACTGTTTTGCAACAAGTGGAAGGAACCAACTTTACAAGTACAGAGAGAGAGACAAAAGGGGAGAATCCTTAATTGATCAGAGAGATATCCGAGGCAGCTGCAGTGAACCATGTACAGTGCAAGACTTGAATAGTAAAATGACGATATGAAACTTTGACGGGCAGTGAAAGTTAAAATAGATTTTTACTTATATTTGTCATTATGACATACGTTAATAAATAAATTTTATTAATGTGTGTGTTTTTAAGATACACATTCATTTTGTTTTCAAAAAAAAAAAAAAAAAAAGATACACATTCATTTTTATTTTTGAAAAAAAAAAATTAAAGATTAAAAAAATAATGACAATTTTTTTAATTTTCAAAAAAAAAAATTTAATGTGTACCCTACCTAAGGGCACATTAACCAGACCATTAATAAATTATTTTAAAAATTTTTTATAAAAAAATAAAAAAGTGAATTATAAAAAACTATTTTAATAAACTTTTTATAAAAAAATAAAAAAATAGTTTACTGATTTTATAATTTTTTTAATTTTTTATATATTTTTTAAAAATAAATAATTAATGTGTTCACTAAAAACACACATTACACGTTAACAGGACCCCAATAAAAAAAAAAAAAAAAAAAAAAAAAAAAAAAAAAAAAAAAAAAAAAAAAAAAAAAAAAACAGGACAAGGGGTGAAACTGACCCAAATCTCCATTATCTATGTGAAAAGACTAAACTCTACCCGAGGCTACTGTTGGAGAACACTAGAGATGGTAAGTACCATTAATTATGGTGTACAAAATTGAACAGAGAAGAAAATGTCTGTCCAGCAAACAAGACGATAATGTGTACAATTTTTTGGCATGTAGTGATAATAATAATAATAATACTAGTAATATAATAATTTCACCCTTTTTTTTTTTTTTTTTTTAAATCATTGTTGATTTGGTAAATTGTTATTGGAATAAGATTATCTATTATTAATATTAGTTATTAACATATACTATACACGAAAATTTACTTATTTGTGAGATAAATTAAAATAATTTTATAAAAATTAAAGCAACTATATCATTATATGACTTGCTCTTGTATAATTTCAATTTATGTTACAATTTGATGAAGAAGCTATTACTTGAATACGCAATGGTTTACAAAAAATTTGTTAGACAATTTTAGATACTGAAAAAAAAAAAAAAAAACTCAAAAATTTAGATATTAAAACTTCTGAAAGACCAAAAAATATTAAAGAATCAATCGATTCACTGCTTAGTAATTATTAAAACAAAACAAAATATATTGTATGACTAAACAATAGAGAAATATATGAGAAATATGGGTTACATTCGAAAAAATAATTTCAATTATTGCAAATTTTTTTATCTTGTAAAAAACGGCTAAAAAGAGTTTGGTAGTTCATGTACGAAAATTATTTTTAAAAAATACATGAAAATTCATAAAATAAATTTTTTTTTAACAAAGTAGAGGAAAAGAAAATAGCATAAAAATAGCTCAAACCTCTACTTGACTTTAAAAAAAATACTAGTATTATGCTCATGCGATGCAAGACTTAATCAAAATTCATATGTAAATAGTTTTTATTTAATAATTTACTTAAAATTAGATAAGAGAATAGATAATGAAAATAAATAAGTATTTGACTTTTAAGTTAATTAATGAATACAAATTGTGTAAAATTAAGGTATTATAAAATATGTGTGTGTATATATATATATATATATTGTGGGGGAGAAGGAACCAGGCCCAACATAGTGAACCGAGGGCCCACGAAACGGCTATCTTACATCCGAAGAGAGAGAGAGAGAGAAAAGGGCAAGGCACGGCTGGGAGTTTGATCTTCATGAAAGATCAGCGCTGTCCGAGGAAGGTACTTCCTGTCCGAGGGGAGTATCTCCTGTCCGAGGAGGACATATCACTTTAACAGGAAGTCACAGGTTATTTGAGTACGAGAAAAGCCAGAGTGGCTATCCGAGGACTTCACCTGATCAGGATAAACTCAGAGCAAAGGCTGGACATGATAAGAACGAAGAAATATCTAAAGGAAAAGCTGCTACCACCGTATTTAATGCACTACAACAGCTTTTCTGACCGCATTTATGTGGAGAAGACCCCTGAACAGTGCACCCTCAGTTACCGTCACTCCCAAATAACTAAAGCATACCCATGATGTGACATGCACTCAAGTAGATGCACAGATGAAGAACAAGTGGATGATGAAGATGATGGGGAAGGGTACTATATAAAGGAGAAGAGATCCTGATAGAAGGGATCGGAAAAAAGGGAGGGAAAAAGAAAAAGAATAATTCTACTGTAACCCTGAACACTGTAATCACTGATTGTTCAATGAAACACCTCCTCGGATATTGATCAAAGAATTGTCTTGGCGTTATTTTGTGTTATTTTTGCTTAACGTAATTGAGGCCATCATTGTGAATTTCAAACCCAGCCCAGCTCTTTCACCCACTCTCTACAAATTTATTGTTTAGGGTACGTTGGGCCTTCAACCCATACTTTTGGGCTTAGGTCACAAAACCGGTCCCTACAATTGGCGCCGTCTGTGGGAAGAGCTTGAACGATTGGGGAAGAATAGCAGTGGATGGTAATGGCTGATCAAGCGCAACAACCGGCGGAATCTGGGGCCTCCCAGCATGTTGATCCTTTTCTTAACCTGGAGCGTAGGCAGGATCGAGAAGGCAGTGTACACACTACACACACTGAACGAACCCAGCCTCGTGGTGGAAGTCATGTTTCCCATGCAGAGAAAAACAGCATGCAAATAGAGATTGAAAGGTTGAAGAGGGAGTTACGCATGGAGAAGAGGAAACGTGCTGCATCACATCTTGATGATGACATGGACGACGGACAAGACATTACTTATCAGCAGAACTCTTAAACTCCAATCAGCGAAACCTTTTCGTATGAAGCCGAGCACCCTCGTGAAAAGCGACCACGAGAACTACCATATGGAGGGGTAGGAAACGACGCCATGAGTAAAGCTCTGAATCAGATTTCTAGGTCACCTTTTACACGAAGGATCGAAGGAGCGGAGCTGCCTCGGCGTTTCAATCAACCAACCTTTACTATCTATAATGGCAGGACAGATCCTATGGAACATGTCAGCCATTTTAATCAAAGAATGGCTGTCTATGCTAGGGACGAGGCTCTGATGTGCAAGGTATTCCCCTCGAGTTTAGGTCCTGTAGCCATGAGATGGTTTGATAACTTGAGGGCTAACTCCATTGATTCCTACCAAGAGCTTACTCAAGCTTTCGGATCACGATTTGTCACCTGCCGAAGAGTGCCCAGGCCCCTATCCTCCCTTCTGTCCTTAAGCATGCGTGAGGGGGAGACACTGAAGGCGTACTCGGACAGATACTGGGAGATGTTTAATGAGATGGAAGGCAACTTTGATGCCATGGCCTTGGAGACGTTCAAGTTAGGTCTCCCCACTGATCATGGTTTAAGAACGTCTTTGTCCGGCAAGCTTGTTGTCAGCATGCGCCAGCTTATGGATCGCATCGAGAAGTATAAAAGGGTAGAAGAGGATAGGCAACAAGGGAAGGGTAAGGATAAGACTACCACCCAGGACAGGAAGGACTTTAAGTTGGATCGTTACAACAACAGTAAGCCGAGGAGAGATTTCGTTGGGCACTCAAGTTTAACAAATGCCCAAACAGTTAATACTGTGTTTAAAGAGCCTGTTCATCAAGTTCTGGATAAGATAAAGAACGAACCATTCTTCAGATGGCCGAACAAAATGGTGGGGAATCCGGAGAGACGCAATCATAATGTCTATTGTCAATATCACCAGGATCATGGGCATACGACTGAAGATTGCAGAAGTCTATGGGACCATCTGGACCAACTGGTCAGCGAGGGCAGGCTGAAGCACCTTTTGCATCGCTCTAGTGGGCGAGGACAACCGGGCTCGGATTCCGAAAGGGGGGATTCTACAAAACCCCCTCTAGGAATTATTAATGTCATTTTCGCAGCCCCGGGAAGGACTGGATCCCGTCTGTCGAAGGTTATGTCTGTGGCTCGGCTGCCGGTAGGAGATGCTGATAGGAATCCGAGGATCCCTGGGAATGCAATATCCCCCATGCTGTGCTTTTCGGACAAGGATAAGGCTGGGACTATTCAACTCCATGAGGACGCATTGGTTGTCACCCTCAGGATTGGGGGATATGATGTGAAGAGAGTTATGGTAGACCAAGGTAGCGCGGTAGAGATTATGTACCCTGATCTTTTCAGGGGATTAAATCTCACACCCAGTGACTTAACTCCGTATTGCTCCTCTATATTCAGCTTCGAAGGAAGAATGGTCATTCCGAAGGGACAGATCCGACTGCCCGTGCAAACCGGCGCAAAAATTGTTGAGGTTGATTTCGTGGTGGTAGACGTCTATTCCCCTTATACGGCAATTGTTGCTAGGCCCTGGTTGCATACACTGGGGGCTGTCTCTTCCACCCTACATCAAAAAGTCAAATATCCTTCCGAAGGACGAGTCTGTGAAATTCGCGGGGATCAATCCTCGGCTAGGCAGTGTCTAGTGGCGGCTGTACGGCATGGGTCCGAGGATGAATCTTCAGGAGGGGTGATCAAAGACCCATAGCAGTTAAAGGAACGAATGTCGCCTGCCGATGGGCAGGGTGAGGGTGTAAAATGTGAGGACTTAACACGGGTTATGATTGAATCCGATCCTGAAAAGTATTTCCAAATTGGGGCTCAGATACCTCAGTCAGAAAAGGAGGAGCTAATCGTTTTCCTCAAAAGAAATATTGATGTTTTCGCGTGGAGCACTTATGAAGCACCGAGGGTGGATCCAGAATTCATTTGTCATCATTTGAAGGTTAACCCTCTAAGCATACCAAAGAAGCAACCTCTTCAGCGGCCATCCAGAGAGCACGTTGAAGTAGTTAGAGAGGAGGTAGGAAAGCTCAAGCGGGCCGGGGCTATTAAAGAAATTTTTTATCCCGAATGGCTAGCAAACACTGTGGTGGTAAAAAAGAAAAGCGGAAAGTGGCGAGTCTGCGTAGATTTCACGGACTTAAACAAAGCCTGCCCTAAGGATCCCTTCCCCATGCCGAAGATTGACCAGCTGGTGGATGCTACTGTTGGACATCCTCGGATGAGTTTCTTAGATGCTTTTCAGGGGTATCATCAGATCCCCCTTGCTCCAGACGACCAGGAAAAGACCGCTTTTGTTACCCCTATTGGTAACTACCACTACAAAGTAATGCCTTTTGGTCTGAAAAATGCAGGTTCTACTTATCAGCGTATGATGACCAAGATGTTCGAATCACAATTAGGCAAGACCATCGAGATTTATATAGATGATATGGTAGTTAAAAGCAAATTCGTTGCTGATCATTTGAAGGATTTTGATGTGGTTTTTGAAATCCTGAGGAAACATAAGTTGCGCTTGAACGCTTCGAAGTGCTCGTTCGGAGTTGGGTCAGGCAAATTTTTGGGCTACATGGTTACGCACAGGGGAATCGAAGTTAATCTTGATCAGATAAGGGCTATCCAGGATCTGCAGCCTCCTCGGAATCCGAAGGATGTGCAGAAGCTAACAGGAATGACAGCTGCGTTAAACCGGTTTATATCCAGGTCTGCAGACAGATGCAAACCCTTCTTCTCCCTAATTAACAAATGGAAGGGTTTCAAGTGGAATGAAGAATGTGCCTCGGCTTTCCAACAACTCAAGGATTATCTATCTCGGCCACCAATTATGTCCAGCCCTGAACCCGACGAGGTTTTATTTGCTTACATCGCAGTGGTTCCTCACGCTGTAAGTTTAGTCTTGATAAGAGTGGATCAGGGAGTACAAAGGCCGGTCTATTGTGTAAGCAAATCGTTGCACGAAGCAGAGGTCAAGTATTTGCCACTGGAAAAAACTATCCTGGCCATAGTGCTAGGAACGCGGAAATTGCCTCACTACTTCCAAGCCCATACTGTCGTGGTGCTCACCCAGCTTCCACTTAAAACAGTACTTCGAAGTACCGACTACACGGGGAGGATAGCCAAATGGGGCACCATTCTAGGGGCTTTCGACATCAAATACATGCCTCGCACGTCAGTCAAAGGCCAAGTCCTTGCAGATCTGGTGGCCGAATTCACAGAGCCCAGCTTAGAAGATGTAGAAGTAATGCCGAGCATGGATGAGAAATCGGTTGGTTTGGTTTCTCAACAGGATCCTGCTCATTGGGAGTTGTACGTAGATGGCACTGCAAACCGGAAAGGTTCTGGAATTGGGCTGGTCATGACCTCTCCAGAGGGGATCATCATCGAGAAGTCACTAAGGCTAGATTTTAACGCCACAAATAATGAGGCTGAGTATGAAGCCCTATTGATGGGAATGGTCATGGTCCGAAGGATGGGAGGAAGAGCCGTAAAGGTGTTCTCGGATTCAAGACTGGTTGTGGGCCAAGTTCAAGGAGAGTTCGAAGCCAAGGACGAGAGGATGCAGGGTTATTTGAGCAGAGTCAAACGCCTGGAAGAGGAGTTTGAATTTTTCAGTCTGATGCATGTTCCCAGATGTGGCAATGCACACGCCGATTCTTTGGCCACATTAGCCACATCTTCGGATCAAGACTTGCCGAGAGTTATCATCGTGGAAGATCTTCATGAGCCCACTGGAGCAGGAAGAGATGCAATTCAAGTACACCAGATTCGAAAAATCCCATGTTGGATGGATGCCCTAATCGAATTTCTAAAAGATGATGTCCTGCCGGGAGAACAAAAGGAAGCTGACAAGATCCGAAGAAGGGTCGCTAGGTTCTGGTTGTCCGAAGACCAAAAATTATATAAACGCTCTTATTCGGGGCCATATCTGTTGTGTGTTCATCCAGAAGCCACTGAGGCACTACTGGAAGAGTTACATGAAGGTATTTGTGGAAGTCACACTGGAGGCAGATCATTGGCCCATCGGGCCCTTACCCAGGGATATTGGTGGCCGAGTATGCAAGAAGAAGCTTGAGACTATGCGAAGAAATGTGATCAATGTCAGAGGTTCGCACCAAATATACATCAGTCGGGAGGAACCCTCAATCCATTGTCTAGTTCATGGCCGTTTGCCCAATGGGACTTGGACATCGTGGGCCCATTCCCTAAAGCTGCAGGGAACAGAAAATATCTCCTGGTCGGTACCGACTATTTTACGAAATGGGTCGAGGAAGAACCTTTTGCTAATATCCGAGATGTGGATGTACAAAAATTCGTATGGAAGAGCATTGTAACTCGCTTTGGAGTTCCATACACCCTCATTTCAGATAATGGATTACAGTTCGACAGTACCTCGTTTCGGAATTATTGTAGCGAACTGGGGATCACGAACAGATACTCTACTCCCTCCTATCCTCAAGGTAATGGCCAAGCTGAAGCAGTCAATAAAGTTATAGTCAGCGGCTTAAAGAAGAGGTTGGACGACGCAAAGGGAAGGTGGGTCGAAGAATTACCACACGTGCTTTGGGCTTACAGAACCACCCCTCGCAGGTCTACTGGAGAGACTCCTTTCTCAATGACTTATGGGTCCGAAGCTGTAATTCCTTTGGAAACCAATTTCCCAACTCTGAGAACCAGTTTGTTCTGCTCGGACAACAATAATAGACTCCTGGAAGCTGGATTGGATTTTATCGAAGAATGAAGAGAAAACGCCATGGTTCGGTTGGCTCACTACCAACAAAAGCTTAGACAGGGCTACGATGCCAAGGTCAAATCGAGACCCTTAGAACCCGGTGACTTGGTGCTCAGAAAAGTTGTCGGCAACACAAGAAACCCAGCCTGGGGAAAACTAGGACCAAATTGGGAGGGCCCATATCGCATTACATCATGTGCAGGTATTGGAGCATATTTTCTTGAAGATTTGGACAGCCATGTAATACCCCGTCCTTGGAATGTAAATAACCTCAAGAGGTATTATTATTAATCGAGTTGTTTTCTTGTTTATTATTATTAATCGAGTTGTTTTCTTGTTCATTAATTGGCTCTCTAAGTGTTTAAACTTAAATCTGATCATACCTGTAGTCCTCGGACCAGATGATCTCGGATTAGTTAACACTATTTATTGGTTCTCTAAGTGTTTAAACTTAAATCTGATCATGCCTGTAGTCCTCGGACCAGATGATCTCGGATTAGTTAACACTATTTATTGGTTCTCTAAGTGTTTAAACTTAAATCTGATCATGCCTGTAGTCCTCGGACTAGATGATCTCGGATTAGTTAACACTATTTATTGGTTCTCTAAGTGTTTAAGCTTAAATCTGATCATGCCTGTAGTCCTCGGACCAGATGATCTCGGATTAGTTAACACTATTTATTGGTTCTCTAAGTGTTTAAACTTAAATCTGATCATGCCTGTAGTCCTCGGACCAGATGATCTCGGATTAGTTAACGCTAATTATTGGTTCTCTAAGTGTTTAAACTTAAATCTGATCATGCCTGTAGTCCTCGGACCAGATGACCTCGGATTAGTTAACACTATTTATTCGTTTTCTAAGTGTTTAATTGGTTAGCATTATTCGGTTAATCGGTTAATGTTACAAGTTATACAAGTTATTTGCAAAACAAAGCAACCTTGCTTCTCCATAACTATAATTACCAAGTAAAATCACTTGTAACACAAAAGGATTATATAAACTGCAAGTACCAGCGTATGAACAAAAATTACTTCATTGATAAAAATTGGTTTACAATTTTCTCGCCAAAAAAAAAAAAAAAAAAATCCTAAGTCTATGTTGGGACTCCCTGAGAAGGACCCGAGGGTGGTTGCTCCCCTTCTAGAGATTCACCCTTCTCATGCGGGGGCTCAGCAGATGGGACTTGGCCACATGGCAGTGGAAGACCCTGGTTAGGCTCAAGAGTAACCAAGGGATTAGGCTCAACCAGAGGTTGCTCAGAAGCCTCAAGAGGATGTGCAGTAGGAGCATCATCATCCGGATACTGCCGAATATCCTCGCCGTAGAAGATATTCTCTGGCCGTCGAAGATCTGAGTCGGGAGGAACTCCAGCAGCATCTAATGCTTTGCTCCATGTCAGGTCGCAGTAATCCCGAGCAACCGAGGCAAATTGCTCGGTGAGATCTTTCTCTGTCACATCCACTCCCAGTTTATAGGACGCCCTTTTTTCAGCTTCAGTGGCCTCCTTAGCCAGCTGGGCGTCCCTCTGAGCATCCTTGGCAGCCGCCTTGGCCTTCAGCAGCTCGGAGCGAAGCTCTTTGATAGTTTCTCTTTCTGTGGCCAACTTTTTCTGAGCTTCGCTCAGCAGCCTGCGCTGAGACTCGGCCTGGGACTCTGCATTTTTTAAGCCAGCATCCAGGCTGTCCCTCTCCTGGGCTACTGCTTTTAGCTGATCCGAGAGCTTCGAGGTCTCGTCTTTTAGGTTGTCCAAGACCCTCTCTGCTTCAGACCTAGCTTGGGCCTCGGCCTGGGCTTGCACATTGGCCTTACGGCTCCACTCTTCGGCCACAAACACCTGCTGAGTGATCTGAACCAAGTTACAGTGTTAGTATACAGACATAAAAGCCAACGCTATAATTGAGAAGTAGAATGGATATACTTACCATGGCCAAGTCCCTTTTCAGAGACATAAAGAGTTCATATTGGCTGAAACGCCTATATGAATCCATTTCTTTAGGCAGAAGTAGGGGCTGCTCCAACGCCTCAGCTATCAGTGCCGCCCGACCCCCGTCATAATTTCTGACCGAGGTCTCCCAGGGAAATGGGACACCGTCGAGCTCTAGCCGAGGGGACCATATGTGTTGTCCTCGGCGAACCTCGGCCTGATTTGGCTCCTCTCGGCTTTCCACCGAGGAACCCCTTTTTTGACGGGGCTCTTTGATCACTTTCTGCTGCTTAGTCTTTGGAGGCAGCCCTTTTTCCTTGTCGTCAGGTTCCATCGGCCTCTTCTTTTTTAAATCCGGAATGGATTTGAAAGCCGGATCAGGAACCTGCGAGACAGGAGGAGGTGGAGGCACATTAGCAGCTGGACGAGAAGTCCCTGTTTCTTTAATTTCCACCTTATTGGTCCTCTTCTTGAGGAGAAGTCTCAGGTCAGACATCTCTTCCTCCGAGGAATCTTCTGGTATTGTTGTTAGCAATAAGGGGGGTCGGATGAAAGACTGCCTATCCGCCTCTTCTTCGGAATCCGAAGGAATAACGTGGACCCCTCCTTCGCTCTCACCTTCGAACTTAAACTTGTCAATTTGCTCGTCCAAGGAAGTGGACGAGGATCCGACCCGTTCTCTCACAGCCGGCTGAACAAGAGGAACTTGTTGGACTGGTCGGACGAGCAGCGGAACACCCTGGGGATTTGGGTGTGGAACTGGTGGGAGATCGTAGGGCGCAAGAAAACTCTTCCGAGCAACGTCTATACGTCGCAATCTATAATCGCCCTGAATAATGGCATTCCCCGCCGGCTGGACGTCGGCTGGCTTTGGAGTATAGCCGAGTATGAGCGGAATAGACCTCAACTGCCTATCTTCGCTGACGTATATTTCCGAGCGCAGTAGGTAGTTGAGGGCTTGCACGTTGATAAGGCTCAGCCGAGGAGCAGTATGCACCTTATCTGTAAAACAAACAAAGCAGACAAATTAGAAAGCAGATACAAATATAGACTGAGGAGTAATTGCAGAAAGAAAAAAAATCCTAAAGCTATGGTTAGAGACCCTAAGTCCGAGAGGGCACACCTGGCTCTCCTGGCGTGGTCGGACAATGTAGACCGTCGTGCCATTCGCCCGAGACAACCAAATAGTCGTCCTTCATCCCCTTATTAGATTTAGGAAGGCAGGAGAACAGCCTCACGACATCGGAGCGGGATTTAAGATAATACCCCCCTCCCCTTTGGCCACGACATTCATACATGTATGCTAAGTCGTGCCAGGTTAGCCCTAAACCTAACTGCTTATTTACGATGTCGATGGCCCCTAATATCTTAAAGGTGTTGGGTGCGCATTGCTCGGGGGAAAGCCTATGGTTGATAAGATAATTCCGGGTCACGGGACCCATTGGGATGGTCATTCCTCCCTCAAGAAAGGCGATCATAGGAATTATGACCTCTCCTTCCGCTCGGTCTAGTAATAGTCCCTCTGGGGGACAATATTTCAAATTTACCCCCTGTGGGATATGGTAGATTCTCTTAAAATCCTCGATTAACTCCGGACTATCGACGAGATATTTGTATTTACCCATTTGCAAGAGAATGGATGGAATAATGAAAGAAAGCAGTGGCCGAAGAGAAAATAAGGACTTAAGGTACACCGAGACTTACTATATCGCAAGCGAGACGAATCCCCTAACTTGAAATGTACTTTTGAGAGGGACCCTGAAAGCAGAAGACGCAGAAATCCGAGAAGGAATGAAGTGCTTTTGAAGACGGGAACTCTCTGGAAACTCTTAAAACGCTCTGAATGCTACGGGTGTGTAAAGTGAGAAGAATAGCTGTCTGCAGATATTTATATATGGGGACAAACGGAGCGGTACCACTCATCTCGCACGAATCGCGAAGACAAACCCCAACCGTTGATCCGTGATATACCGTTGGATGCAAGAGACAGAGCCGCCTAAAGCAATTGATGTAACGCCTTGGGAATGGAAGATTTACAGTGGCAATAATGAGGCGCGCGTCTCCACAAGCTCGCGCGTGTAAACAGGGGTATTTATGTCTTCTTGTTTTTACTTTTATTTATTCCTTCTATTATATTTTTCTTTCGTTCCCGCGTATCAAGTCAAAATTATTCCTTCTTCCCGCTTGCGTGGGAAAGAAGTAAAATTTTGAGGGGCTATTGTGGGGGAGAAGGAACCAGGCCCAACATAGTGAACCGAGGGCCCATGAAACGGCTATCTTACATCCGAAGAGAGAGAGAAAAAAAAGGGCAAGGCACGGCTGGGAGTGTGATCTTCATGAAAGATCAGCGCTGTCCGAAGAAGGTACTTCCTGTCCGAGGGGAGTATCTCCTGTCCGAGGAGGACATATCACTTTAACAGGAAGTCACAGGTTATTTGAGTACGAGAAAAGCCAGAGTGGCTATCCGAGGACTTCACCTGATCAGGATAAACTCAGAGCAAAGGCTGGACATGATAAGAACGAAGAAATATCTAAAGAAAAAGCTGCTACCACCGTATTTAATGCACTACAACAGCTTTTCTGGCCGCATTTATGTGGAGAAGACCCCTGAACAGTGCACCCTCAGTTACCGTCACTCCCAAATAACTAAAGCATACCCATGATGTGACATGCACTCAAGTAGATGCACAGATGAAGAACAAATGGACGATGAAGATGATGGGGAAGGGTACTATATAAAGGAGAAGAGATCCTGATAGAAGGGATCGGAAAAAAGGGAGGGAAAAAGAAAAAGAATAATTCTACTGTAACCCTGAACACTGTAATCACTGATTGTTCAATGAAACACCTCCTCGGATATTGATCAAAGAATTGTCTTGGCGTTATTTTGTGTTATTTTTGCTTAACGTAATTGAGGCCATCATTGTGAATTTCAAACCCAGCCCAGCTCTTTCACCCACTCTCTACAAATTTATTGTTTAGGGTACGTTGGGCCTTCAACCCATACTTTTGGGCTTAGGTCACAAAACCGGTCCCTACATATATATATATATATATATATATATATATATATATATATATATTTATTGAGCTTTAAGGTTCAATTAATCACCAACGTATATTTAAATAGAAAAACCTTGAATTTAATAATTAAAAACTATCCAAAACAATAATTGAAATCATATTTAAGTGGAAACCTCAATTCAATAATTAAGAACAATTTAAATTACTTAACATTTAAAATAATGACAAATTTTGCAAAAAAAATTAATGTCAAATTCAAAAAAAAAAAAATATATATATATATATATATATATATGATGGGTATTAATATTGTTGCAATTTAAGATGCATTAGACCTTCTAATTTACTGTAGTATATGTTGTTGCAATTTAAGATACATTTGACAACCTTTTTTAGTGGAGTAATTTAAAAATAAGAAGAATTAGATTACACTATGTCTATGTTGCTACAATTTAAGATGCATTAGACTTTTTTATGTAAATGTTTTCTTTAAATCTAAAAATGTAAAAAAAATTTCTGCAATTTGGTGCCGCTACAACATCTAAGCCCAATGCATTCTAAAAACAAACATATTTATTGCACTATTTTAATAAGTTATTACTTATATATATATATATATATAACGGTAAATATGTTTATATCATGAATAAGATATATTGTTTTCTTAGATATAATTTTGAAATTGTTTTTTAAAACTAATAAAATTGAATAGTCAGCCAGCCTGGTTCTTTAATTTTACTATTTCTCTTTTTTCTTTTTCTTTTTTCTTTTTTCTCTTTAATTTGTATTTATGGAATAATATATGTTACCAATTAAAACTCTTAAAATACATATTGATAATCACAGTGAAATACCATATCAAACCCTAAAAAAACAAAATAACTATCATAAACTTTATCAAAAAACACATGCAATAAAATCAATGCCTTACAAAGAATAAGAAAATTAAATACAAAAAAATTGTTAATTCAAGAACCTGGTTTCATATTATTGGGGGAACATCCCTTAGCTATATGTGTACATCGTTTTCATCTTTAGCAAATCTAGTTGGTTTGTTTGTTGCCTCAAGAACATAAAATATATATATATATATATATATATATATTAAAGCTATGCAATTTTTCACATAAAGAAAAAGAGATTGAAAGATTAAACTTACTTAATTATTCAAGAAGATTAAACCAACCAGATATGATAAAGACCAAATAAAAAGTAACTTAAACAATGCATTGAAAATAGAGTAATATAAATCAAAAAAGTAACTTAAATGAAGCTTCAGAAAGAAAGAAATTTAAATCAATACATAAACTCAAAGTTACAGAGAAATTTGTATATAAAAAAAAAAAAAAAAAGTTATGGAAAAGAAATTGAGAGAATGAAGTCTAATATACGTGCAATGTTAGTAAAAAGAGTGAAGGAAAAAAAAAAACAAAAGATAACAGAAACTAAGTTTTTTTTGTATTTATCTAAAAAATTGATAGGGATATAAAGAAAAAAGTTGATAAGAATAATTATAATTTTGTGTTTATCCATGAGGTGTTTTTAAAAAATAAAAAATAAAATTATACGTTGATATTAGACTATTAGTTGTTGTATACCCGTACTATGGTTGTTTTTAAAAATAATTAATGTTGATATGAATAATTAATATGAAACCAAAATTCAAAACAAATTAGTAATAAAAGGATTATTAATTAAAAATTTATTCTGTAACCTAAATCCTTGAGGTGAGTATTTGAAGTATACTTTTTGGATAAAAAGTTGTACAATTTTGTTGATTTCAATAACCTAGAAAAGGTTAGGATTGTTATATACATCTTTGTAATGTAAATTTTTCTTGACTTTTCATTGACTTATAAATTATAATAATAAAATGAATAGATAAAGAATTTGAATTGCAATCAAATTAAAATTTTTATCAACTTAGAGGATTGTAATATGAAGAATTTGGATTGTAATCAAATTAAAATTTTTATCAACTTATAAATTATAGGAGAAGAAGATAATGACAAAATATATATATATATATATATATATATATATATATTTTTAAAAATTTAAAAAAATTTCTGCAATTTAGTGAAACCATTTGGCACGACCACAGTTTCAAAGCCCAACTTTTATTATATAGTATATGATATTGGGGTTTGCTTTGCTTTTATAGTGTTCGTGACTAATCTTGCAAATTTGGAGATAAATTATCAATGTTTGAGTTTGAGTTTAAGTTGGATTTATTAGAAAGATAAAGTTTCATTCTTTGTTAAGTTTAGATTAAACAAAAATAATTTTGTTTAAAAAAAATGATGGTGATTAGTTTAAATTTAAGTTGAACTTGTTAGAGAGATAGAGTTTCACTAAAATAATTTTATTTAAATATTGTGCTCAAGTGAAAAATTGTGAGAACTTCGGGGGTTTCAGTGTGTGTGTATATATATATATATATAGATTAGTTATAATAAATTATTTTAATAATTATAAAAATTACTATATTCCTAAACTGATTTATGGGGAAAAAATCATAAAAAAGTTATGTTGCTCGTCTAAAAATCGCTTTTGTGGTTATGGTCTTGCGTTGTCATAGTAGCACACTTGGAAATTGGAATCCAGTATTGCAGATCATAGGTTCGATGCAAAAATGTTTTTTCCAAACGGAGATTACGTTACCCTTTTTTTTTTAAGGCAGGAAAAAAAATTGCTCTAATTATTATTATTTTTTTTTTTTTGTTACAGCCCTTAAATACTCATTTAAAACCAAAATTTGTTAAGTAAAACCTGATTTGTAATTTTAGTTATTAATGGAATCGCAACAAATCTGATTACTGAGACTTTCCCAAAAATGGCTATGGAACTATGGAAGGTGTTTTAAGTATCACTAAAAAGGAAAATGTTACATAACCACAAAGGATACAATACATACACTGATACACACACATATATACACATATAAATTTGAATATATGACATTTGTTCCATTAGTATTGTCTTTATTACTAGGCTAAAACACCAATTTCATTTTTTCTTTTTTAAAGCAAGATCCACTTGCATCTTCTTAATAATTCAAACACAATATTTCCTCCTAGATACTTGGATAAGAATTGACAAAAGACATACAATAGCAAAACGAACTTGTGTATACCTAATTAAAGGTTCAAAAGAAAAAAAGAAAAAATATATTCAATACTCTCAAAGCATATCAATGCTTCCTCTTCCATAAATGGTGAGTTCTTCCATAATTTTAATTGGTGGAACTTACCATTTATGTGAAAGAAGAAATACCACCTTGATATGCTATAGGAGTATTAAGTGAATAATTACTTCTCAACAATTACTTCTTTTATCAGCTACAATCTCCACCCAAAAAACAAAACTGGCTCAAATTTTCAAGTATCTGCCTCATCTGATTTTGTCTATGCCTAAAAAAGGATCACCCTACACAAAGAGTTCAGGCCTCTGCAAACTGAACAGTAAATTGGTGAACCTAAGAACCTCCTAAACTGCAAAACTAGACCTTCACTGTAAACTAAACTTTCCAACATTGTATCTTCGGACTTCAGGAAAAATACATAGAAATCAAAAGTAACAAGCTGTTGATGGTTTTAACATTTAAAAAGATCATTAAAGATTGGATTTTGTTTCCCTATAGCATGGGGATAATTAAGATCGCACATGCACACCAATTAAAAGAAAAAGGTGCACAAAGCAACACTGACCATAATATATATATACTTCATAAAGGTTAATCTTTTTTACATCAATCATAAAGAAGGCTTATTGCTGGTATATGTCGCAAGAGCTAAGTCATCATCTGCTCCACTTTGATGGTCAAGCCCTTTCTTACCATTTCCAGATATATGCACGAGCATTTCACATTTGCCAACGAGTTCAAAAATGCAGATATCTCCAATCTTAACATCATTCCCACGAACAAAGGCCATCCACCCACCACAAAAGGTATGGCCCATTCGCCCCTTTGAGTCTGGGACAGAATTCACTGTCCAACATTTTCCTTTTAAATTTCGAAGCACAATCTCTGTTTTGCAGTTAGGGAGATGTGCTGTTGAAAATTGGTATGGAATTTTCTGCAAGATAAACCAATCGGTAAATGGGAATTGATGCCAAAAACCTTTTTCAGGAAAACATAACAAGAAATGTGCAAGCATGGATATACAAGACTCACGAGAGTATATGAACCACTGATGTTGAACTGTTTCATGATCCTCACAAAATTAGGAAAAGATGAAGAAAAAGATCGAGCTGCTCTTTCTTCATCAAGTGCTAACATCATTCTCATACTGCCCTTAGTTTTTGAGCCAACTTCATCTTCGATGACTTTTCTCCTCTGAACTGTATCCATTTAGAGTTTGGAAACTGATTTAGAATAGGAAGGAAAAAAGAAGGTGTTTTGAACAAATCTTGTAGATGAAAAGTAAAAGATATGATACACTGTATCCGTTTATGGTTGCAAGCAATATGATACACTGGTGCTGCTCTAAACACGGTGAAAATCTAAATACACTAAACTAATATATATGATTACAATTTACAAGTACATAATGAAAACGACAAGCTTAATTTCTGACCAGAAATAGTTAGCAACTATGGTCCATTCTTGCAAGCAATTGACCAAGAGAATGTGGAAGTCAAAACCTATGGTGAAGGCACTAATCCTTCTATTGAAACCAATTCTTAACTGCAAATTCAAACAGAATATAGTTAAAAACCTTACCCAACTTTTTGTTGGCAGCTTTTGACTGCGAGCCAACTGGAGCTCTGGTATAAGTCTTTGATGCACTACATTGTTTCCTTACATCAATAGAGAAAGGTGCTTCTTGACGTCTCTTTGATGCTTTTGGAGATTTCCCCTTTGTTTTCTTTGGCAAAACTTTCAGAGTTTTATGTGAAGAGGGTGCACGACCACCACTTGACCTACTACAAGCTACTTTTCCATTTTGGCAGTCTAGCCCTTCCCTTCCAACCCCAAGAATGTGCACACGCAACTCACACTCACGTACAAGTTCAAAAATGCAGATATCTCCAACCTTGATGTCGTTACAACGGACAAAAGCTATCCATCCACCACATAGAGTATGGCTTGTATTCACTCTTGTAGTGGGCACAGAATTCACAGTCCAACATTCTCCTTTCAAATTCTGAAGAACAATCTTAATTTTGCTGTTTGGAAGATGCGCCATTGAAAATTTATATGGGATGTTCTGCATGAAAAAAAGCAGTTTGAAAAAAATTTTGATGAACAGACCGCTTGCAGAAGAAAACAACAATAAACTGTAAGCATAGTGAATGATCAGAAAACCCTTGATGATAACCCTGAGTTGCCTAACCCACAACTGCCAAAGGAAGTTGCCTATGCAAGAGAAAAAGGAATTTCTGTAAAAACAAGCTGTCCAAACCCACATCTGAACAAGGACAAAATTCATTGCGATAACATAGGGCTTAAGGGTACCAGGGTTTAATTGTGCCAGATTTAATAGTTAAACCTGGAAGTACTATAATTCCCACAGGAGAGCAGCACCATACAACAATTAGTATGTTTCTCAGTATGATGTGATGAGAGAAGATAGATGGGTTGTATTGATCAGCAGTTGCGCTAAAATATCAGAATCAAGGTTCATCATGTGGGTGCAAAAGAACAAGACTACTTTTTGATAGGTAAAAGAATAAGATTAGATTACAAGGCCAAGAAAAGACATTTACTGATATATCACTCCATATAATCTTTTAAACCTTGATTTAGAATGTAATGTGCATACTGCATTATGGAGGTAATTTGATGGACAAGGCATAAAACTTATATTAGAAGATGATTCAATTGAAAGATATAAAAGAGAAAAACAGAAGAAACAACCTACCAGAGTATACGAACCACTGACATTGAAGCTTTTCATGATTCTCACGAAATAGGGGAAAGAGGAAGTAAATGATTGAGCTACTTCTTGTGCTGACAACATCGACAAACAAATTCTACCATGCATGTATAGATCATCTTCTTTTCCGTTCCTACTCTGAATAGAAGCCTTTGTATTGAATTGAACAATATCCAACACTGCAAGCAAGAATGTAAAATTTCATGAATCATATCCATATCCATCAAAATAATTATCCACATTCATATAAATTTAAGAAGTTTTTTTCTAAATGGTTAAAATTTGAGTATGAAACATATGTAGACCATTTTCTATACAGATAAAAGTATGTTATGCAAATTTGATTCTTTACATTTTTTATCTAACAAGAAAATAATAGACTTCTGTGCCTTATTTTACAAGAAGATTACTCAAAAAACATGGAAAAAGTAGCAGTATTCTGTAGTCCCTAAAGCACTGCCAATTCTGCTGCAGAAGGTGGATTCTTGTCCTCAAAACCCAATAAATGAACATTTGGTTTCATTACCTTGCTTTTCCTTGGAAGCTTTTGATTGAGAGGCAATAGAAGAATTCCTCAAAGTACTACCACAGTGCCTTGTTTCTTCGGGACAAATTGCTTCTCGCAATGTTTTAGCCATAGCTACCACCTCATGCTTACATACCTCTCCATCATACATGTCCACCTTGCCTTCTTGGTTCTTGACTGTGCATCCTAGATGGAGTTGAGATGAGCTACCTCTCAATTTCTTTGGCACGCCTTCAAAAATTTTATCTGAAGGGGAAGCAACCTCATCTCTTTCTCTTTTCTGCCCCATACTATTACCAAGGTCGCCAGGATCTTGACTGCACTCAGAATGAAATGCAGCCTCTTTCTCACATGAACTTTTATCAAAAACTTGCACAGTGAAATGCAACTCACCATCATATCTGAAAACCAAAAAATCCCCAGATTCTATGAAATGGTCCATCACAAATTCTGGCCATCCCTGATGGAGGAATAAATCATCATTCTGCTGAATTAGCTTCACATGCCATGTGTTCCCACTTGGACCCTCCAATGTCACTAATCCAGCTGTTCTGCCTTTCATGTGTCTTACAAATCGTATTGGAATTTTCTGTGACAGATTTGAGTTGTGTCACCATCTAACCGTGCAATACAAATAACATCAAATACTGATAAAAAATAATCATAATAAATCTACTATACTCCCAACAAGATTTAATCAACACAGCATCTCTTAGCAGATGTATGGAATATATGACAAAGGTGGAATGTTAGAATATTTCTATTGATTGGTAATGTCATATAGGCTCGAGAAAGACATCCAATGGCTTCAATTTGAATTATCTGGGGGATGCCTTATATAGATACAAACAACAGTTTACATATTCGGGATACTTTTAGATGCAACTCGTGGATAAAAGACTTCTAGCGGTCTTTAAATTCACTGACTAGTCTACCTAGGAACTTGCTTCATTTGCTATCCTGCAGTAAGTTATCTGACATGCCAAAGCCATATTACTTGGAAATAAATATAGACCATAAATTTTGACCGAAGAAAATGAATTATGCAATTGCTTTCTAAAAATGCTATTACTTTCTAAAAGCTCTAAACTATTTGTAATAGATGCAACACGGGTGACATAAATTTGCAATGGTACAAGACAAATTCTATTGTAGCTCTATTTTCAAATTTTTTTTTTTTTCCCCGAAGCTTCTTTCTTTCGTTCTAGCTACCAAAAGAGACATACTTCAAGAAGAAAGAACGATGTGATGACCACCAAACTAAAGACTTTAAGTTGAAATTTTAGCAAACAGATACTAGATTAACATATTTGAAGAAATAAACACCTAACTGGTATTTGCAAGGACAAACCAGATTTCTTATGTTTCACAAATCTTTATCTTTCTATTTTTAGAATCTTAATGCTCCCTCTGTCCCCTTTTTTCTTTGATAAATAAAAAAGACATGATAACATAAGATGTTTTCAGGAGTAGCCAGTCAGAATATCACATATTTAGGAAAAATACATATCATTGGGAATCCGAATGATTCTTTTCATCATCCAACATCTAATTTAAAGAAAACATCAATCACGTTACAAATTCAATAGCCATGTAACCTATTTAGATGACTCTCTCAATTGGTCATGTCAAAAAAATAAAAATGTATAAGCCTTGTCACCGAGAAATATCCTACGAAACTGAGGAAACTCGGAGCTAAAGGCAGAATTACAAGTATGGAATAAATACATGTAACAAAAATCTTCAATATAGCCTAATGATAGATTCCATGATCACAATGCTAAGTTTTCAATCACAAAATTGCAATATTAGGCGTAGTAGCATAACCAAACACTTGACTCACCAAAATGAAATAAAATAAAAACAAATAGAATCAATCGGTACAGAAAAAAATAAAAATAAAAGAAGAGACGTGAAAACAAGAATGAAAACCTTTGGACGCTTTGAGAGTTGAGAGTTTATGAGGAGAAAACATAGAGGGACGTCTTGCCGCACAAGCCTTGTCCCAAATTGTTATTCCTCTATTCCATTTCGGGATGTCCCAAAATGTAGTTCTCTTTGAAAAGTCAATAAATAAATTTCCTAACTCGCCTTTCACTTTATTTAAAAACCCAATACCCCTCCTCTTTCACTAGAGTTTAGATTAGGGAGGGTAGTTTTGGAAACTTGTACATTTCAATTTAAAAGACAATGCATAAAACAATTTTATCTTAAAAGGTTTGTTTTTTAAAACATGATCAACAATACAGGAAAGAGGGAGTATAACCAAAGGGGCCTTTTATACTGTTACACAATTGACACTCACTTATACAATGCCTTACTAATTCTTCCATTATTTTTTTGATAATTACCTCACTAATTCTTCCATTATTACTGCAAGTCTCTATCTCTACTAAATAACTACATTTTGTAGTGAGAAATGCTACATCGACAACACTTTCACAACAATTTCACAATAATCCTAGGCGGCAAGCTGTTACTAGTGGGTAAAAAAGTGATGTTAATGATGAGCCTAGATTAGATCCAGTAACAATTTGCCACCTAGGTCGTTGTGAAAATGTTGCAGATGCATGTAGCGTTTCTCTTTTGTAGTTTCTTTTCATGGGTCCCTTTAAATTTTTGTTTCTTAAAATTGTTCAACGGCTAGTTTTGGAATCTTAGTTATTTTTTATCTATTCCAAAGAACTGATACTATTTTCAAGGAATGCCCAAAACTATTTACTACTAACATTACACCATTAACAATAAATTCATAGTTAAGACTATAATCAGCCTAATGCAGGGGTCAAATCCCATCAATATTAACATTAGTAATGAATCAAACACCATCATCACTACTAAAAGTACCTTTTTTTTTTTTTCAAGGGATTACTAAAAGTGCTTTAGCGTAAAATTAGAATATACACAAATTAGGGTCCAAGACTAACATGCAAAATCAACAGTAAAATATTTTCACTAAACCTAAACTTCTCTAACTAATAAAAAAAAAAATTGAAAACACATACATGTATAATGAAAGAAAGAACAAATTTTTATAAAAAAAATTGAGAATTTTTTTATTAAAAAAAAAATACCAGTCTTTGAGAGCTGAAAATGGCAGAGTAAACGTCAAAGAAGTGAGGGCGTTTGGCATTTGGCATCTCCTGGCGAGTTTCTTTATCCATCAGAAGCCACTTTTTTTTTGTTTTGACTTTGTTTGTGTGAAATTTTCTGAGGAACCAAACAGAGTGTGTGAGATTTTCTTCTTCTGAGAGAGAGAGAGAGAGAGAGAGAGAGAGAGAAGACAAGTTAGAGGAAGAGAAAGTGGGTGTGTTGTTCCATTTGAGATTTTTGATCAAATCGAAACTACATGGGTTTTTTCAGAGTGCAGTCATGTAAATGTGTTCGTGTTTGTGTTGATCTTTGGTGAAGATGTCAGTGGGTGCACTGGGAAAGAGGAAGGATTGCACGTGTGAGATTTGGAGGGTGTGATTCGCACGTGTGAGAGGTCCATTTTTGTTCCTTCCTTCCAGGTCATTTGTGTCCCCACAAAACTATGGGTGAAAGGGTTTTTTCTCACTCATTAGTGGTCGCTAATCAGTAACTTATGTAAGGATAAAGTTCAACAAAATATTAAATTTTAATGGGATTGCTTTGTTAAATACATAAAACACATGTAGGAATCAAAATTGTATTTTCACCTATAGAAGCATCTATTTTATGGTTTAAAGAAAATATCACATGATAAGATTTTAATGAAATGTCTAAATATATAATAGAATTTGATAAAGTTTTGATTCGGGATTAAATATAGAATATAACTTAAAATCATTAATATATGTGTGTGTGTGAGAGAGAGATAGAGAGTGAGAGGGAGAGACAATAAAGATGTGTAAAATTGTAAGATCTAAAAAATTTATGTAGCAAAATATTAAAAAGTTAAACAAAAATTAAAACATTTTTGGTTATATATATATAGATTATTATTTTTAAGTAAAGATAAAATTCATCCAAACTAAACATAAATTACAATCTACAAGAGTATCTTTCTTAATTCTTGACTATTAAATCAAAATTCATGAGAAACATCACATGAGACAGAGGACAATCAAAAACTACAAAAATCCTAAGAAAGGCTAGTCCTACCCTTACAAAAGGATCGGTACATTTATTAACTTCTTTGAAATTGGGCTAACTTTAGTCTAAGGGGTCTTTTGCTTAAAAACACCTTACAATTGATAACCAAAGAATAAATTCTAGAATTAGATCAGCGCATACCATTAATTAAAAATTGGGGTTCAATTTCCGTTTACACAAAAAACTGATTGGTGTTTTGATTTGATGATAAAGAGCTATCATCAAGAGTGGATGCTATAAATTTAAACTCTCTCTCCAAAAAAAAAACCTAAATCTACAATTATACTAACATTGAGCTCAATTTCAACAACCTAGAGGTGTGACTACCAAGACAATCTGAGGCCCATTCTAAGTGCCTGAAGTTACACAGTAATATACTAGTAGCTATCTCAATAGCTCTTGAGTATGGATTACTCAGAGAGGAATCACCAAGGTTGAGTTTAAACCAAGAGCCAGCAAAATTACGCCATTTTACTTCTATGACATTCTTGTATCTTATCCTAATTTGCATTAACATAGATTGATAATGTTAAATTGTGCAGTTATGCCATGTTGTGTTAGTCATCTTTTCTTATGATACGGGCTTTGGGTTCAATTTTTTTCTACATAAAATAAAATAAAATAAAAATTATTATCTTTATTTGATGAACAATCTTCATGGAACGAGCTAGTATTATCAGTTTTAAATCCTATCATAATAATAATAAATAAATAAATAATAGTAATAATAAACTTACACATTTAGTTTAGGTAATCTTTCCCAATAAAATGTATTAGCAAGATGCATTAAGGTAGCGTTCAGACACCGTATTGATAATACATACCATAGAAAAATGTAGCACGATAAAAATATATTAAAATATAATTCATTATGTCATCTAAATCCCAAAAACTAAAAATAAAAAAGTATTAGCAAAAAGAGGCCTTTTTCTAGCAAAAAGTATTTGCAAGATGCATAATGGTAGAATTCGATAACTCCACCAAAAAAAAAAAAAAATGTAATCTAGCAAGGGTTAGAAAGTGTATTTTAACCAAATTTATTAAAATATAATTCATCATGATAGAATGCATAATTATTAAAAATTGAGATACAAATTGAGTTTAGTTTGGATTAAAAGGAAAATGAGGATCCTAGTCTGGATAGGTTAGACTCGACTTGATCCTCTTGATTTCTCTATCTTACAATATCAAACTATTTTTCTTATACTATTGGCAACACCTATAAGCATCTTTATGTTGCATTAGTTAGTGTAATCATATGAATAAATTTAATTGAAAAACTTAAGATGCATGTATCATTTATGGAATTGTACATAGTTTTTGCCCTTATAGATACTAGGGTTTGGGACCTATTTGCCAACAATTGCAAATATATAAATAGTAATGAGCTTAACAGCCATTAAGTGACTTGTGTTTTAAATTTTTTTAAAATGACGTAACAACATATACACTCTTAAATACATTTAGGGTACGTTTGGTACACTAAATGAAAATTACGACAAAAATTGTAATCTTTATTACTTGGAATAAAATTTGTTGTAATTTAATAACTAAACTTATGTTTAAGTTTGGTTGTGAGTTATTATATTAAAATAAAAATTAAGATTTATTTTAGGAAATATCTTACTCATACAATTATATCTCCTTAAAAATTGTTATTTTTTAAATTTAAGAGAGATATATATTATTTTTTATGATTTTTTATTTTTATAATTGTTAGATGTATATGGAAAGTTTGTTTATTTGGAAATATATTAAGTTTTAAAATTATTGCACTTACTAAGGAATAGCTAATATCTTTTTTTTTTTTGTTCTCCAAAAAAAAAAAATATATATATATATATATATATACAATCCTTTTAAAGAGATAGTTATTCCTCATTTTAAAGAATAGTTATTCATAAAGAATTACTATTTCTTGTAATAAAAACATAACTAAACTAAAAAATAGTTAAATCATAAGAATAACTATTACATTACATACCTATTACAGTCTACCAAACATGCCTTTAATAAAATCTAATTCATGAGGATCCTTATCCCAACTTAACAACCCTTAATCTTCTCAAAAATTTAACAACCCTTAACTTAATAGTTATGTGTTTGCTAATTTTATTTACAAAATACATGGGGGTAAGAGTTAAATATAAATAAGAAGGCGAAGTTTAAAAAGATATATCTAACAAAATAAACAAAATAGATTTCAAAAAAAGGGTAAACAAAGAGCACCTTAAAATTGAACTTGAGAAGAGACGAGAATTGCTACAAAATGTATGTTTCTACTCTTTAGCTATTAACTATTAAGACCCAAAAATGAAAAATTAGGATGTGAATACAGGCTTCTTTTTATCAAATTATACAGCATATTAATTTACAATCTAATGCTCAAAGCTCAATGACAACTCTTCTAATTCTGATGAAGAAATTCAAATATAGGCTTCACGTGGCGTGTCTTAAGTTAAGACTCTTTAACGCGGTCTAATCTCTTAAGACTCTCGCCAGCTAGCTCTTACCTTGTAAAAACACTAAAAAGCCATTGGGCTAAGTAAGTCTCTTTTGGTTTTTTGAGGAAGACTTGGTCATTGCTAATCTGTCATCTAACAAACTTAAATCCAAAATTAGCTTATAGTGCTAAAACCCAAGCTTCCAAAACACCCATAATTAGAGACATTTTCCAAATAAAATATACCAAAAAAAGTTATAACAAACCCATCAAATCTGTGGTGCTTGAGGAAAACCAATTTCTTTTCTTGGCTAAAACGGCACAGAAAATTCTTGCATACCCTCTCATATATCTTCCATACAATCTGGTTATTTCCCTCAATATAACACCATATTTTCATTCACCATCTCCACCCAAACGATTCTATAAGCAGCCTTGGGTCTTTCCAAGGTGGCGACGCTCTTCAAAACCTCTATACAATGCAGGCCTTAGGCTGCTGCTGCTGCTGCTTAGTGCTCTCCTTCCTTCTATTCTCGTCATTCTCTTCGGCGCTATCCAATAAAGAAGTCAATTTCATTGCTCGCCGCCAACTCTTAAGTTTGCGTCCTCACGGTGGTGATTTACCTAATGACTATGAGTTTCAGGTTGATTTGAAATGTACATTTCCTAATCCTAGGCTTAGACGTGCCTACATTGCACTCCAAGCATGGAAAAAGGCAATCTACTCAGACCCTTTGAACACCACAGGGAATTGGGTTGGTCCCAATGTTTGTGATTACAATGGTGTATTTTGTGCTACGTCTCTTGATGAATCAAAAGAAACTGTTGTGGCTGGCATCGATATGAACCAAGCTGATATTGCTGGGTACCTTCCGGCGGAGTTGGGTTTATTGACAGAAATTGCTTTGTTCCACATCAATTCCAACAGGTTTTGTGGGATTGTTCCTGAGAGTTTCAATAGACTTACGCTTCTTCACGAGCTTGATATCAGCAACAACCGGTTTGTAGGTCCATTCCCTAAGGTTGTTCTTTCAATTCCAAATTTAAAGTACCTTGATGTTAGGTACAATGACTTCGAGGGAGAGTTGCCTCATGGGCTCTTCGACAAGGAATTTGATGCTCTATTCTTGAACAATAATCGGTTCGCATCCTCAATTCCTGATAATTTCGGAAACTCTCCTGCCTCAGTTATTGTAGTCGCCAATAATCATTTCAAGGGCTGCATTCCAAGTAGTATTGGAAAAATGGCTAGCACATTGAACGAGATTATATTCTTGAACAATGATTTTTCAGGATGTTTGCCTGCCGATATTGGATTGCTTGGAAATGTGACGGTGTTGGACATTGGTTCCAACAAATTCAGTGGAATCTTACCAAAGACATTCGAAGAGCTTTCCGAGGTTGAAGAGTTGGACATTTCGGGCAACATGTTGACAGGGTTTGTGTCTGAGAGCATTTGCCGATTGCCTAACTTGGTGAACTTCACATTCTCCTACAATTACTTCAATGGTGAGGCCCCAGAATGTGAGCCTCAATCTAGTAAGGACATTACTTTTGATGATACAAGCAATTGCTTACCAAATAGGCCAAAACAAAAGTCATCGAAAGTCTGTGCTCCTGTGGTGAACCGACCGGTTAATTGCAGCAAGGCCGAGTGTGGAGCCTCCTCACCACCTCCTACACCAAAACCATCTCCTCCCAAAGCATCACCACCACCTCCATCTCCACCACCACCACCACCAGTCTATTCTCCTCCCCCTCCTGTTCACTCTTCACCACCACCACCACCACCAGTCCATTCTCCTCCCCCTCCTGTTCACTCCCCACCACCACCACCACCAGTCCACTCTCCCCCACCACCAGTACATTCCCCACCACCACCACCAGTATATTCCCCTCCACCTCCTATTCACTCTCCACCACCACCCCCACCTCCACCACCAGTTCACTCTCCACCACCACCACAAGCTCCGTCTCCTGCACCATCTCCTGATCCTTATGATAATTCACCCATTATCAGAGAACGACCTCCTCCTCCCCCATCTCCCTCACCACCCCCACCTGTGAAATCACCTCCACCTCTAGACCACCCACCTCCACCTCCAGTCCATTCCCCTCCACCCCCAGTTCCCCCCCCGCCGCCACCAGTACATTCCCCCCCACCCCCAGTCCACTCTCCTCCACCTCCAGTCCATTCCCCTCCACCACCAATTCACTCACCGCCGCCACCAGTACATTCCCCCCCACCCCCAGTTCACTCACCACCACCACCACCTCCAGTACATTCCCCCCCACCCCCAGTCCATTCACCACCACCTCTAATTCACTCACCACCACCACCACCACCAGTACATTCCCCCCCACCCCCAGTCCATTCACCACCGCCACCAGTAAAATCATCACCACCCCCAGTTCACTCACCACCTCCCCCAGCACACTCACCGCCACCACCGGTACATTCCCCTCCACCCCCAGTTCACTCACCGCCACCACCAGAGTTGGTTCTTCCCCCATCGTCCGGCTTTGAATACAGTTCACCACCTCCACCTCTATACCCAGGCTACAATAAATAGCTAGCACAACATTAATCTCCTTGCTTCATTTTTTTTTTTTTTTTTATCAAATTCCAAAAAAAAAAGAAGAGACTCTCTTTACTAGTTTTAACAGTCTCACATTATACCCCCACTTTTGTTAGTTAATAGCTTGAAATTTGATATGAATGAAGTTGTGATGTGTTTCAATTGCCTCCATAAATGACACCGTCGGCCAATGTAAATCTGATAACCAGAGAGAATATCGTTTGTAATTACTGCTCTGTACTTGTTCTTTAAATTTATTTTTTGCTTGACGTGTGAATGTAGCTATTGGTTTGGCGGTTTTTTTTTTTTTTTCCCCCTGAATATCTCCCAACCTCTCTTGCTAATAAAGAAAATTAAGACGTCCACATCCGTACTTGCAAGCATGCAAAATTGGAATTACCAATTACAAATGACCATATGTACGATGTAAATTTAAAGAGGTTGGGGTGCTATTTCTATTAATTTTGGCCTTAAACTATAATTGGTGTTGAAAAATTTCAATCATATTGAATGTTTCCTACATAATTATTATATGATATGATAAAATTGTTTAGAAATTAAAAGATGTTGTGAATTCCAATTAACTCAACCGATAAAATTATTGTTATTGAATAATAAAAAAATACCATAAATTGAAACTATTTCTAAAAAGAAAAAATTGAAGACGTCTTCATTGTTGACTGCTTGACCCACATACAACATATTTGAAGGGTAATTTAATTAGAGACGAACCAAGTTTGGACTAAGCTCTGGCTGTGAGTTTTATTTATTTAACCATAATATGTATGGTAGCTTTTTATTTTTTTTGGGTCAAAATGTAAAGAGACTATAATGGGGTTTGGGCCATGCAGCTTTTTGGATTTCAATTTTTCTTATCATATTTATATTTGTGAAATTGATTCTTATATTAAAATTCCACCTGTTCATTATAAAATATTCATTTATAAATTGAATTTAATAAAACGTATATAAAATCAAAATTTTTTAAAAAAAATATTGAATTAATGTTGCTTTAAGATGCAAACTTCATATTTTGAGAGGTCGATTAAAGCAGTAGTAACCATATCTCTAGAGAGAATGAGAGATGCCTGCAAAACACCGTAAAAATCGCCATAAGATTCATTCAAAGAGAGTTGGGTATGATCTCTCAAGTCTCTAAACTTAGATTTCCTTTTTCTGGTGTGGCAACTTGCATTGCAACGACCAAATAATAACAGGCCTGCAAAGCTTTTGAAAACTCTTCCCCAAGTAGAGGCTTTTGGAGACCTTTGCAATACCTACAATCCTGGAAGCAACTACAATTCTACGCCGATTAAATAGCTGGACCATATATAAGCTCATCCCATTTGCAAGAGATTGGATATATATGATGTTTTTCATCTTAATGCAACATAATTTCAATGTCTTTTTTAACAAATTTTATATATTTTTTATTCAACTTTATTTTTCAAATTATTTTATTGTTGAAGAATAATTTTTATTTAAAATTTTGAAAATTTTATGATAAAAGTGGTCACATGCAAGATGTGACCAGTCATCACTCAAGTGGAAAAAATTAAACATTGTGGTCAATTTCACGAATATGAAAATCTCATGAAATTAAAAGAAAATTTGAAATCTCAAGAGACTAGCTGTGAGAGAAATAGAATTGGGAAAAACTGAAAAATTGAATTGTATTAATTTAGTTTATGCCTTTATATACATCATTAGGTTCCACTAAGAACAAATAACAGAGGGTATTACGTCTAATAATAGAATAACAACCTTTCTCGCGTGTGACTTACTTTCCTATTCATGTATCAACACTAATAACAGAAAATAAAACCAAAAACTACAGGTCGTATTTCACTATGATACAAACACAGTTACTAAACTACAAGAACTTCAGATATTTCTTCTTGAACCTCTGCTATACATGTTGAATCTTGCTTCTTTTGCTCTCCATGCTTACATAAACTGCCTTGATCTAGATACTAGCTAGTTTGCAACTAACCTAAACCCCAAGGATATTTTTGCATTTTGCCCTTTTTTTTAAAAGTATATGTAGATAAAATTAAAAGTTTGGCCTAAAGAAAATAAAGTTAGTTGGAACTCTAAAAAGGCATTAGTTGATGGATGCTACAAAAAGTTTACACTAAATATAATAACACAAAAGCTATGCATGTAAAACTTACCTCTCAAGTATAAATCACTCCAAGACTTCTTGAAGATTTGTCTTAATCTCTATGGTTTCAAACACCAATCCAACCACACAAATGATAATATTTGTGTTTTGGAATAAGAAACCAATGAAAAAGGTAAGAATGCAAAATAAAACTCTCTAAACGCTTTTCTCTTGTTTGCATAGCCATCTTTCTATTGTCACGAGATGATGGTTGAGGTGGGCTACAAATATAATCCTGAAAGAAAATCTTAGAGTTTCTATAATTGTGTATTGCTAAATTAAGGTCTTCAATCTTGCATGGTGAGCAGAAGTTTCAGTCTTCAACCCTCTTTACAATCAATTCATCCAACCTCTGAAAGTGTATGCTCCACAAGCAAATGAGATCTGTGTACACATTTTTTTGCCCCAACAAATTTTGATCATTTAGTAACATATTTTTTTCAAATCTCACCTTTTCATAACACATCCTTTCTTTTAGAAGTACAAATTTTTTAAACTTCATATTTTTTTTTTTTTTTTTATGTATAACTTTTTCAATAACCCAAATTTTAATATTCTATATAATAAATTGGACTTTACTTGCATCAATTAAACATTTTTCTTATATTTAAATATTAATTAAATTATATATAATCTTAATTTTTTTTATTCTTATAATTCAATAGAATCATAGATGTTTTAATTGGAAACACTAGAAGATGTTAGTGTCTATTAAGTTGTACATAAAAATAAAAATAAATAATAAATAAAAAGTGTGAAGTTGTCCCCTCTTTGATTGTCTTGTTCTTAATCATGGCTTAACAAACAAATCATGGGCGTGAGTTGAGTCGTATCATGTCATTCAACACTAACAGAGGTGTTACAAGCTCTTGCATCATTAATTCTCACTTTGCCATTATGAATTCTACCATTGTGGCGGCAGCTGACCAGGCTTTCTATTTAGATAGCTTTGATCTTGCAATATAGTACCACATATTTGGTTGTAGTTACTATTTTTGGTAGCAACTTGCCTTGATTTATCAACAAAATTGGATCTTGTAGCCACCTATAGTGCGATCACCCATGGACACTGGTAGCTCACCAAGTCCTCAAACAGAATATTATTTATTTATTTTTGTCCCCTTTAGAAATTGACCCAAGTTCTTCATGTCTGATTACTTGCCTATTTGTACCAACTTGGATTAATTTGTGGTTTAGATTTTGAGAAGTATACATTCTTCCGAAACCATTTCTTAGAGAGAGAGAGAGAGAGAGAGAGATTACTATAAAGCATGCATCAATGCAAAACCCATAGGGAATCGGTGATTTAATTAGACACCAAGTGTTTAGCGACAATAAGAAGGGAGAGGACCATATATGAGTACTCAACTGGACATATTCGATGTCTCCTCACCATCTCATACAACAAATGGCTCTCTTTGCCTTCTTTGATCAACACGAGTACGTCTTTCTCAATCTTTATCCCACACCAGTTTTTTTATACTTTCAATATGCATGCAGTGTTTGTTCTTGGTCTCAATCGGGACCATTTCAACATGCATTAATTGTCGAGTACAAATTACAACTTTTACCATATGGAGTTATTTATTAGGTAATTAAAATCTATCAATCATATATATATATATATATATATATATATATATATTTATTGTCACATCAGTTTGTAATACTTTAATATTTTTTTTTTTACTTATTTACTTTTGGTTTTTGAGTAATTTACTTTTGGTTTTTGAGTAATTTTGAAGTACACTTAAAATATGAAGAATAGTATTTTTTCCTCTTACATTCATGATATGCTCCACCCATTAAATTCATAATAAAATTTACCGTAAGTTAAAAAAAATACTATTTTTCCGTCTCCAAGAGTGCTTCAGAATTTTACTTGGTGTCTAACTTCCACTAGTAAGATTGTCGTAGTCATCCACATTAAATCAATTATGAGATTCTTTAAATGTCTACTTCAATAGGTCTTAGCTAGGTTACCTCAACTTGATCCAATAGGGGTCAAAAATAGGTCAAAATTATCCAAATTTAAATGGGTTATTATTTTTAGACTCGTGAGGGGTTGGCATGAGGTCAAGCAATTACAGGTCTTCTCTTGTAAACAGTAATATATATATATATATATGTATGTGTCTATATATATATATATATATATATGGGTTAAAGAAAAACAGTAAAAATTAATTATTTAATAGCTAGTATCAAAACTTCTGATTTTTTGAGAATCTAATAGCATTAAAACTTGGTCAAGTTAATCCAAGTTTAAACTAACCCAAATCTAATAGCATTAATACATTTCTAATTGACATATTTTGTTAGAAATGTATTTATATTATCAACAACCAAATTGGTGATATTAGTAAGCTTGAGTTAGCTCAATTAAGTTTCTTATGACTGAATAAAAGATTTGAGATTCAATTCCTGCCTATTCCAAAAACCGATTGATGTTTTAATTTGATGATAAGAGTTATCATCGGGAGCGTATGCTATAACTTGAAACTCTCAAAAAAAAAAATGGTAACACTAAAAAGTAGGTTTCAATTGTATAATTTTTGTGCATTTTGCATACAATACAATATTAACAACCATATAAAAAAAATCCCCCCCAAATTAGTAGGTCAATTATCACAAGATTAACACAATCTACTACCATTCAAGTTAAATACTGTAACATTTAACTATTCTTTCAAAAAAAATAATTAACCAACAACAATTAAAATGACAAGGCAACCCTAAAAATTCACAAAAATGGGGTTTTTGCTAATTGATTTTTTTTTTTTTTTGGTTGTAAATTTATGGCAAAATTGTGTTTTAACTACTTAAGTCAGCGGGTGAATCCCATAATTAATCCACTTTTCAAGGTTTGGATTTCTAGTTGACCAATTTTCCTTGGGTTAGAAATTTATCTAGCCACTTACCAAAAAAAAAATATCTAGCCATATCCACTTTTTTTCTTCAAGCTTGACTGTGTTGACAAATCCGGGTCCAATTTTGTCAAATCTATTAAACCATAAAATCTAATAATTAATATATTAATGTAAAGTTAACATGTTATGTCCATCTCATGCATCGTCAAAATTAACAAATCAATTATCATTAGTTTGTAATATCTATTTCAATTAATGTGTTAATTTGTAAATTTTAACATGGGAAAAATACACAAAACACCCCTATGATTTTCCCCTAAGACACGAATCTCTCTTCAAGTTTTGAGTATAATGCTTAACTTCTTTACGGCTATTGTTTTGTGTGAACACTGTTCATTGTGTAACACTTAACCTTTTATAGGGTTTTTGAGTGTAACACAAAATACCCCATGTAATTTCATTTTATGTGAAAATTCAACTCTAAATTTTTATGTTTGTGTTATAGTAAAAAATCTAATGGGTTAAGTGTGATTTACACCTAAAACAATACCACTAGGAGATAAGTATATATTATACTCAAAATTCCAAGAGAATTCCATGTTTTATTGAGAAAATATAAGTGATTTTGTATGCTTTTCTCTTCTAATATTAATTATTGATAATGAAATACACTTTACAAATTAATTTTTTTTGAAGACACCTTACGAATCAATTTGGAATTAAGGTGTTGTGTAAAAGTTATAATTTAACCTCACATGTATAATATATAACTATAGTTATTCCTTTCCATTAGTGTTTTGACTAGATCGTAAAGGCAGTCATTCTAGAGCTAATGGAGAAGTTGTTATTTTTTGTTCTGGATGAAAGAATTATGGTATTAATAAATTGGTAAAGATAAACTCAAAACAGATATTGCAAGTGTATAAAAATTTATAAATCTTAATTTTCTAAAACTAAAGTAAATTACAACTCCTAAGTATGTGTATATATATAAAACTATCAACTTATATATATATATATATATATATCATATTTCATCTTTCAAAACTCCAACGAATATATAATGACAAAAGGAAATGTTAATAGAAGATAGATTGGTTAAAATCTTTATTTATTTCTTTTTTAGGAGATTACTTAGACTAGTTTTTTTTTTTTTTCCTCAAACAATTCTTCAACCACCACACATTTCATATGTCACGATTTTTGTTATAACTTAATAACATGCATGATCGGTGAATCATTACTTTCACATAAATTTACATTTTTTTTCCATCATTAATAGTTGCAATATTGTCATGGTTGTGGCACAAAATTTGTGTCCATATAAACTCTCTCTTAAGAAAGGTTGCTGATTGATGGTTTACGTTTTCATTCCTTTTTACGGAGGGTAAATAGATTAGTTCAAATTGTTTTAGGGGGGACAAATCAAATTTTTGAATAGCTTTTCTAAAATAATAACGGATGTTATAAAAGAAAAGACAAAATTTCCTAGAAACAAACGAAGACAAATTGAAACATTGGCCCCTCAGGTAGCAACACGCTCCGCCAATGCATGAAGCAGATGATATAACGTGTGTGACTACTACTGCATTTAGCAGATGCAACGTTTCAAATCATGAATTTTGAAAATCCAATACTAGTTTTTATTTAAAAAAAGAAAAAGAAAAAGAGCTCTAATATAATGTGGGAGTTCATAAAGGTGTCTAATAAACAATGTCTCCTTAGTCCTTTTCTCTATCTAACTTGCAAAAATCAATGGCCAGCATAACACATTTCCTTCAAGAATTCCAAGCTACACACTTTGCCACCTCTGTTGCTCTTGGTGGTCTGTCTTTGTTTATTTTCTTCTCCTTCTTCATACAAAGATTTCGTTCTACCCAGAAGAATGGAAATTCCAAACTCCCTCCTGTACCAGGTACTTTTTTTTTTTTTTTTTTTTTTTTTTTTTTCTGGTGTCTTAATTCCCTTTTGGGTTATATTGGTTTTTTCATTTGGAATTTTGATATGGGCTAGTTGAATTTTTTGCATCATGAACTATGTAATTTGGATCATGTTTTGGAAATTGATTAATGAGGTTTTGGGACTTTGGGTGGTGCATGCAGTGGTTCCAGGGTTGCCAGTGATAGGAAATTTGCTGCAAATGAAGGAGAAGAAACCTCACAAAACGTTTTTAAGGTGGGCTGAAATATATGGACCAATCTACTCCATCAGAACCGGTGCTTCCACTGTAGTTGTTCTCAATTCAGCCAATATTGCCAAAGAGGTACGTACTCTTCTTCTTCTTCTTCTTCTTCTTCTTCTTAAGCCGTGAATAGCGGGGACTAGCTAGCACCAGTACAGTGCTGTGCCACTTTACAAAACTTTTTCAAGTAACCAATCGATCACTAGTACTGCACTAGTGCACTCCACTACAATGGCACTGGTATTATTGAGATTTGAGATTATTGACAAGGACAGACACCACTTGAGTCTTAACCGTAGGGATTTGGTGGGCCGGGTCAGATACATTTGGATGTGGTTTGAATATTTTATTTTCTTTGATTAACTGGATTTCTTTAAATCAAATAAAATAGTCAATAATGCTATCTTCCTTGAATAAGTTGTGGTTTAAATAAGCTCTCTCAAGTCACGACCAAAAAATTATACAATATATTCCAAGAGTAGAATAATGTCATATTCATTACTTTTTATATTAATAGTAAATTTTATCGTAAATTTAATTAGTAAGATCTATTAATGGTGGCTCAAGATCAAATCCTAACCTCAAATCTCCTCTTGTCCCAAAATATTTTTAAAGGTTTTGAGTGTCGTTGAACAAAAAATTAAATAAATAATTTTTTTAATAAAAAAAGCATATGTGGGTTTTGCATTTTTTTTTTCTCATCCCTAAATTATTGAGCTATATATATTATTTTATTTTAATATACCAAGGTAGGGTATGAGTTGGCGGATGAAGCTTGGGTCCTCACCCCAAACCCACTACATGTGTACAATCCAATCCAACACGGGTCAAGTAAAACCTGCCCTATTCAAGGCAAGGTGGGGGTGGGGTGGGGTGGGGTGGATTCCTACGGGTCGAAAGCAAATTACCATCCCTTTGCACCACAATTTCATTAACTTTTTCTTAGACTTTGTTTCGTTGATTATAGTTGTTATGTTTTCCTTTTATCTTTGTTTTTAGACTTAGCTTTTTGACTTTGCATTTTATGATTTGTTGTTCCACCATCAATTTTTTTTTTTAGTATTATTTTGTTTGCCACTTTAATTTTGGGTGACATATATGCCAATTTAGGCCAACTAAGAAAAAGCAAAAAGTGGATGATTTGGACATGTAATGAGGTTTATTTTTGGCTTTTTACGTTTGATTTTTATTTTTATATTGATATTTTTACGTATCAAAATTTTCATTTTGACTTTCATGTTTGATTCTTTCTTTCTTTCTTTTTTTTCTTTTTTCTTTTTTTTTTTTCCTTATTTGGCTCTTTACATTACAAAATTTTCATTTTCATGACAGGCTAAAATAAATTGTCAAAATAAAAATTTTGATACATAAAGGGCAAACAAAAAAACTAAATCAAACATAAGAGGCTGAAATGAAAATTTTAAAACATAAAAAATAAATATGAAAATAGAATCAAACCTGAAGTGCACTTTTAGATTTTTCTTTAAAAATTTTTCTTTTTTGCTTTTTGTTTTAGCTTTTTTTGTAAATAATTTAACTTTTAGCTTTACAGAATTAAACTATCTTTTAGCTTTTTGTCACCCATTTAACATAAAATTACCTAAACTATATATTTTTTATAAATACTATGCAAAAAGCTATTGAAATAAGCAAAAGCCAAACGCACTAGCTGGCATACATGAAGGTAATAATACAAACCCTTTGTTATAGGCCTAGGTTCATGGATATGGGCTTGGACCACAACATCTAGATCCACATCCTACGCAATAGCCATAGGCAAGAAATGTAAAGGCATAGCCAAACACTAGGCACAACATCCAAACATGTAGATCTAATAATAAATATGACAAAAAATACATAGATGCATAAATCTAAGCACAAACAAGGTATTTAGCGGCATATCCTAGCCCAAGAAGGTTAGGCCAACAACATGACAGCAATAAAACATGTTATAAAATAAGTAGTCATGCTAAGAAATCTATAAAACATGCTAGACAAAATGAAAATTTTGAAACTAAAATGAAAATCTTGAAACATAAATGACCTCAAACTATAATTTAAAATATTAAAAAATCCCTTAATATATCTAATCCAAGAACCTAAATAAAGAGGAGATTGTTCTTATGCGTTCAAAGTTAAGTACTAAAACAAAAAAAAAAACAAAACAAAAAAAACAAAAAAAAAGTTACTAATAGTTAAGTAAAAATAATATGAATTTGGCCATTTAAATTAAGATAGAAACCAGTTTGCTTTCAGTTTACTAGAAATTGTCTTCTCGTGACTGTTTTCTGGTATATTTTAGGCACCCACCCTTTACTTACTAAGATTAACCACAATTTTTGTGTACTTCTTTAATTTTTTTTCAGCAGTACTGGAATGTCCTTGATAAAAATTCATGACCAAGCAAAAATATTTCAATTTTTCTTATTGCTGTTTTTCTAGAATTAATCCTTGAATTTATTGGATCAATGCCTTAAAGAGTCTAGATGCCATGAATTTATTACCAAAATGTTCCCTTTGCTAGAATTTCTTTGCTTTATCATCCAACATGCATGCTCGTACAAATTAATACTAGATGATAATAAGATAATGGGGCCTGTTTTATATTATACATGGAATATTTCATTTCTCTGTGGTTGTTTCAGGCTATGGTGACCAGATTTTCCTCCATCTCAACAAGAAATTTATCAAACGCCATAAAGCATCTCTCCGGTAATAAATGCATGGTTGCCACAAGCGATTACGATGAGTTTCACAAGATGGTAAAGAGATATATACTTACAGATGTTCTGGGAACGAATGCACAGGTTTGCTAATACAATACCATCCTCCCATATGTACGTTCTTCATATTATTTATGTTGCCAAATATAAGTCTAATTATTATATCCATTTGCTATTCAGAAGCGACATCGGTGCCACAGAGACACTATGATAGAAAATATTTCGAACAAATTACATGCTCATATAAAGAACTCTCCTCTTCAAGCTGTGAATTTCAAGAAAATATTTGAGTATGAACTTTTTGGACTAGCATTGAAACAAGTGAGTTTTTTTTTTTTTTTTTTTTTTTTTGGGGTCTAATATTGATTATGTGTTTATTAGTAATAGTAACTTTAAGATTTTTTTTTTGGGTGGGGTGGGGGGCACCATGGAACTTGTAGTCACTGGGACATGATGTGGAATCTATTTATGTGGAGGAGCTTGAGAGCACTTTGTCAAGGGGAGAGATATTTAAGGTATTAGTGTCTGACTTGATGGAGGCTGCAATTGAAGTGGATTGGAGAGATTTCTTCCCATATCTTAAATGGATTCCAAATAAGAACTATGAAATGAAAATTCAGAGAATGGTTTTCGAAAGACAAGCAGTGATGAATGCCCTTATCAAGGCACAGAAAAAGCGCATTGCTTCAGGAGAGGTAATATATTTATGTCTAGAAGTGCAAAATTATTTATGAAAGTCTCTCTTACATTTGAGTGTTGTAACTCTCCGAGGATTTGATACAGGAAGTAAGTTCTTACCTCACTTACTTGTTATCTGAAGCAAAAACACTCACGAATGACCAAATTACTGTTTTGGTATGGGAGCCAATCATTGAGATATCAGATACTACTATGGTTACAACTGAATGGGCCATGTATGAACTTGCTAAAGATCCAAACCGGCAGGTATTTATAATTTCGATCACAATTGTGTATCTCTTAATTTGCCAATTGTTGTAGTGCTACATTAATCAATTGTCAAAAAATAATACATGTGACCAACTCTGAATTGCCTGTTAAGGATCCACAACCGGTCTCAAAATTTAATTTTGAGACTAATGTTTGGTTAGTTTGTACTACATGATACTGATTATTCCTTGTTCATGCAACAGGATCTTCTTTATAAGGAGATTCAAAATGTTTGTGGGACAAACAAGATGACTGAGGAACACTTATCTAAGCTTCCATACTTGGGTGCTGTTTTCCATGAAACTCTGAGGAAGCACAGTCCAACTCCAATAATACCTCTGCGACACGCACATGAAGATACCCAATTAGGAGGGTACTATATTCCTGCAGGAAGTGAGGTACATAGTTTTCTTATTTTATCTATCTTTTGACGTTGCAATTATTCATTTCATGACTTGATTGACTTGCACATCGTTGAACAGATTGCTATAAACATATACGGGTGTAACATGGACAAGAAACAATGGGAAAAGCCTGAAGAGTGGAAGCCAGAGAGGTTTCTTGATAAGAAATATGATCCAATGGATTTGTACAAGACAATGTCATTTGGAGGTGGAAAGAGAGTATGTGCAGGTTCACTTCAGGCATCGTTAATAGCATGCACAACAATTGGTAGGTTAGTACAGGAATTTGAGTGGAGGCTGAAAGATAAAGAGGAGGAAAACGTGGACACAGCTGGACTCACTTCTCACAAGCTCCATCCCATGCAAGCAATTCTAAAGCAGAGAAATTAATAGCGTGGAATCACACTTGCCTTTGGTTTCATTCCAATGAACTACTGTTGATTGAACCCTCAGCGCCTATTTGTTTGTTGTGCTTGCAGTCTAGACTCTTTGTTGAAGCATGAGCATTTTAATATTAATTAATTAAAATGGATTTATTTTATCATATAAATATAAAGATGTGAGAGTTAATATGAAAGATTATGAGTTAGTAAAAATATTTAATCTCACATTGAAAATGAGAAAGAAAACTATTTTATTTTTTTTAATTAAAATGATTAATGGGTTGATATGTATTGATTCAAATTTTAAGCTAGATACATCATAAATAATTTTCATATTCATTGGATTTTCTTATTATGAAAAATGAAGAATCATTCACCCACTTAGTAGATTAGTTGTTGGGCCTATTTATTTTTCAAAAACTCCTTATCTCATCCATTAATTGTGTTACTCTAGCCCATCAAATTTATGTCCAGTAATTAATTTTGTAACACTCACTACATCAGAATAATAGACCTAATTAATCAAATTAATTTAGGTAATAATTTCATGAAACCCATTGTGCCTAACTGCTTGTAGTCTAGACTCTTTGTTGGAGCATGAGCATTTTAATATTAATTAATTAAAATGGATTTATTTTATCATATAAATATAAAGATGTGAGAGTTAATATAGAAGATTAGGGGTTAGTAAAAATGTTTAATCTTACATTGAAAATGAAAGAAACTATTTTATTTTTTATAATTAAAATGATTAATGGGTTGATATGTATTGATACATCATAAATAATTTTCATATTCATTGGATATTTTTATTATGAAAAATGAAGAATTATTCACCCACTTAATAGATTAGTTGTTGGTCCTATTTATTTTTCAGAAACTCCTTATCTCATCCACTAATTGTGTTATTCCAACCTATTAGATTTATGTCCAGCAATTAATCTTGTAACACTCACTACATTAGAATAATAGACCTAATTAATCAAATTAATTTGAGTAATAATTTCATGAGGCCCATTGTGCCTAACTCCTTATCTCACCATTAATTGTGTAACTCCAGCCTCAGTCCAAATAGTGTTGTGTAAATTTTCACTTTACATTAATAATATTAAGAAGTATTATTCAATTCCTCATTATGTTATTTACATTATTACTGTGTTTGCATCAACACTTTTTGAACCCTTATGCTATATTCATGTTTTTCATTTTTTTTTTAATTTATTCCACTTTATACTCTACTTACGAATTAGTTAATTTGGTGACATATAGAATGATCACTTATGCTTTACTTACCAATTGGTTAATTTGGTGATCGTACAGAATGAAAGGCAAAAAGTGAAATAAAACAACGAGACAAATAGTTTATTAGACGGGTTTTCAAATAATGAGACGGGTTTATTAGGGTGTGTTCGGATGCAGAAGGAAATATGGAAAACTGTGGGTGTAACTATGTAAGGTGATTGGTTAAATCCTCCATTTGCTTGAGCTAAAAAAAGTAGGAAAACTGTGTGGATGGGTGTTGTTCACCTATTGAGACGCCATTTAATTTTTACAATTATAAAAATTAATATTTTTAACTTATAACACTATAGAATAAAATTATAATTTCACATAAGTAGAAAATTTCATAATTCATCCCAACATTAAAATTCACATTATATGAGATCATGTGGGTTTCAGCTAACTCAACTGGTAAAATCCCTAATTACTGTATAAGAGATCTGGAGTTTAATCCCCCTGCCTACACCAAAAACTGATGGGTGTCTTGGTCTAATAATAAAGAGCTATTATCAGGAACGGACGCCATAGGTTAAATTCTTTCTAAAAAAAAATTTATATGAGATCATTATTCAAATAAGGGAAAAATGGTTTCTTTTTTTCCTAGGCACAAATAATGCTTTGAACCAAGGTTTTTAGACCTGAACCGGACCGAAAGGTCGGACTTTGAAAACCAAGAACCGGATTGAAATTCGGTTTTTTAAGCATAGAGAACCGAGCATATGTGGCAATTCCGTAAACCCCTAAAACCGGGGTTGGACCGCACAAACCGGTGGCAAAAACCCTGCAGTCCAATCCCTTAGCATTTTTTTTTTTTTAATAAAACAACTTAACACAATTTTATTCTACTTAATTAAATTATCTATCTCTACAAGGAATAAAAAAAATTATAATTAAAATCCTTCAAAGATATTCAACTTTACTTCAAAAATTAATCATAAACTTTAATGTTTTCATTATTATTATTTTATTTTATTAGCTTTCTTATTTAATTATTAAATATATGCTTGAAAATCATTAAATTTCCCTCACATATATAGATATATTAGTCAATTTTGCTAGTTTTATAAATTTAATATCTATATTTAGGCTTTAATTAATTATTAAATTAATTATGACATTATTATGATTTGACTTCGGTTCGACCTTAAAAATCTTGAACTTCTTCCTTTTACGGTTCAATGAACGGTCTGGCTTTAAAAACCTTGCTTTGACCAAGGTATTATGAACGTACAGAAAATTATCTTAAATTATTTAAGAGACAAGAAGATAAAATACTTAATATTTTATCTTGTTGTCTAATATAATCATCTTAATATTTTAATAAAGAAAAATTTTAATTTGAAAAAACTTAATCAAGAAAGAGTGAATATAATTGTCTTAGACCCTAATTTATCTCTTAAATAGTTAGGCAAAGAAATAAATCACATTTGGATCTTGTTGAAGGTTCTTTTTATTTTAGTTTATTTTTTGTAATTTCTATGAGAATCGGATCTTGTTGAAAGGCTCAATCTGATTAACGAAAACTCCAAGGGTGTGTCACATGTCACGCAGTGTGGCAGCAAGAACATGGTATTGATAGCCACCAAATAAATTGCGATCCCCCATAGACTCAGGTGACTCACCAAGTTGTCAAACATAATATATAAACTCATTCTTTGTTTCTAAAAGGGTAAATGTTACATAGTGGTGTAGCACTCCTGTGTGAACTAAACACTCTTTTCTAAAAAATTGACCAAACTACATGTTTGATTACTTGCCTTTCTGTACCAAATTGGATTTGGTATAGATATTTTGAGAACTAGAATTTTCTTTGGGATTTTGGAAAACCATTTCTCAAAGGGAAAGAGAGTGAAAGAGTACACAAACAATGACGGAGCCACTCTTGGACAACAGGGGCAATGGCCCCCATAAATTGTTTTTAAAAAAAAATATTAGTGTATATATATATATATATATGTAATAATTTTAGTAATTTTGTTCTAGAAAATTATACTTTGTCCCCTTAACAATATCACTAATTCTTTTGAGAATAATGCTATAGTCACAAACTTTTCTACAAAATTTTTATATACCGTTAAAGTTGCAAATTTTTATTGATTCGCATTGGAGCTAGCCGCTTACATCATTTTTTTACATAATAATAACTACTAACCACATCAGCAATTTATAAAAACAGTTGTAACTCCAGCATTTTACTTCTTTTAAAGGCTATAAAAAATTTATAGATCTAAAATTTAAAACAAAATATACAAGCCCAGAAAAATTAGCCCAGCAATAAAAATTACCAATAGCAAAAATAATTAAAAAAAAAAAAAGTCCAGTCAACCAATTTTACTCAAGACAAACAACTTGGCTGTTTAAAAAAATTTAAACAAACTAATTTTTTTCCTTACCCAGCAGTACGCATTAAAGACACTAAAAAAAAAAAAAAAAAACCATTTGCGGCTAAACAACAAATCCAGAGGGTGGAATCACAACATGCCGTTAGCATCAAAACCGCCTTCCTTAATTTCAAGTCCTAGCTCCGTTCCTGTACACGAAGGAGTTTACTAATGTGGGTACCTTAGGCATGCTTCACAACGTCCTAGGCAAGTTAGGCGTGCTTGGCAACGTCCTAGGCATGCATGGTAACGTCCTAGGCCGTCCTCAGACGGATTTGCAACATCCAAGGCATGCTTGGAAACGACCTCGGACGGTGTCCTAGGAGTCCCACATCAAAGGGAAACCCCCCCCCCCCACTTGCTGCCTTATAAGCTTTGAAGCGAAGGAAGTAATTTACCATCAGTTTATAGTTATTGAATAACTAAACTGATGGATAACTATAAACTGATGGTACACTACTTCCTTCGCTTCAAAGCTTATAAGGCAGCAAGTAGGGGGGTTTTCCTTTGATGTAGGACTCCTAGGATACCGTCTGAAGACGTTTCTAAGCATGCCTAGGACGTTGCTAAGTATGCCTAACTTGCCTAGGACGTTGTGAAGCATGCCTAAGGTACCCACAACTAACATTACATGACTTCCCTTAAAAAAAAATTTACATAACTTCCATATATGCGGCACTTGCTAATGTTTTTTGTTCTTTTTTTACATCCAAAGGTAGCTGTGTCTTCAAATAAGAGTGAATAATTCATGAAAAATATGTAATTTCCTTTAGAGACCAATTGTTGTTTTATTCACGGAAGTAAGTAAACAATAATGATATTAATTTGTTTTGTCACGTACCCCTATTCCACAAGGAAAGCATCAAAGCAAAAAAGCCAAAGAGTTTTGGTGAATCAGACGGCAAAGGCTTGCCAACAATAGGAAGAGACAACAACATAATATATATGAGATTTACAAAGGTTACGTACGCACTGTCGTTAACTCAACTGGGCATATTCGTTTCTCTTTCCCTACCAACTAATACGACAACTCTCTCTTGGCTTTTAACAACAAGAGAGAGTTAACACTTTCTCTGAATCTTTATCCAACACCCACCGCTTCTTCTTCTTGATACCTTCAATGTGCATTGTTTGAACTTGGTTGCCATCTACCCACAGTTACAAACTTTCGGCTTGTTTTTTCTAAAGGGTTTTTTGCTAACATTTTACTATATCATTTCTCACATAATTTATTGTCGATCATTTTCACATGAATCTATTACTTTTTTTTGAAAAACAGACACATATAACTATAATGAATTTATACATGCAAGATAATGATTCATTAGCAAGTTTATTTTCTTCTTTTTTTATACAAGATAAAATTTCACTCTGGCCTAATCTAAATGTATATGTATATGAAACTCCATCTTAAAAACTTAAATCCCAGCCCTTGCCCCCCACACCCCACAAACACTTATACTTATGGAGTGATCACCATATCAAAGGTGCGCGGTAGTGTTTATTTTCTTCTTTGATAAATGTGCATTATTACAGCTCATAATTGAACATTTATTAATCTTTAACATAAACATTTTGGGTACTTGTTAATAAAACCATTTTTAAAAGGAAAAATTTAACGAATGCACTAACTAGACCCTTTTTTTTAAAAAAATAAAATAAAATAAGTTGCAACTTCAAATGTATTGTATAATACTAACAACTAGGGGTGTGCAGAAAACCTACCAACCAGCTAAACTCGACCTGACCCAACCCAACCTGCAGGATTGGGTCGGTTTTTAGGGCTTGGTGGGTTGGGTTGGGTTACAAAATTTTTTTTTATAGTGAGTCGGGTTGAGTTTGGGTCATAAAATTACAAACTCGCAAAACCCGACCTGACCCACCCATATTTTAATATATGTTTAAAATATATTATATATTTAATAAATTAAAAAAAAAAAAACTGTAGAGCACTTTCTCGGTTCCTACTATCATATATAATATAAAATTCTATTAGTTCTTTTAATATATATTTAAATATATTATATAATTAATAAAAAAAAATTAAAATTTTAGATATATTTTGTTTATAACTGAGTTAGGAACTTATGTATATTTTGTTTATAAGTGAATTAGGATACTAGTTCATTTATATTTTGTTTATCAACTCAGTTGGATACTTAAACATATTTTGTTTACAACTAAGTTGGACTATTAGTTTATATATTAATGTATATTTTGTTTATCAACTTAGGTGGCAAGTGTGATATATTTTTTTCTGCTCAATTTAATAATAATAGTAATAAAAAAAATTGTTCAACTCATGGGTTCAACCTAACCCATGTGGATTGGGCATGGGTTGGGTTGGGCTGGGTTGGATTGGACTTATGTGATGGGTTGGGTTGGGTTGAATTTTTTTTGAAAATCCTCTCAACCTAACCCAACCCGACCCATGCACACCCCCACTAACAACAAAAATTCCAATTAATATATTGTCTAGCATAGGAATAAAATAATTAACTTGCTACTATTTAGCTCAAATAATGTTAACAATTACAACCAAAATGAGAAGCTAAAGCTAAATATTAAAAATAGAAAGGGGGAAAAAATGAAGAAGAAGAAGGGGGAGAGTTTTTGCTAGTGACAAAATTTTATTTTAACCCCGTTTAATCAATGGGATAAAACCAATACCCTATATGTTTTCATGGGTTAGGTTTCAATGACCCATTTTTTCAGAGGTTAAACTTATCCTCGTACTTACTTATTTCTTCCAATTGCGACATATTGTTTCATTCGAGTTCAATTTTGTCAGGTCTCTTAAAACAATAAATTTTTTTTTTTTGTAATGTATTAATTTTAATTTAACATGCAATATAAATTAACAAACTAATATGGCGTGCAGTACATCAAAATTAACAAACTAAAAATCATTACTTTGTTATATCTTCTCCAAAAATATATATATATATATAGTAGTATAGATATAGTATATCTATACTACTACTATACAGTAGTCGTGTATATATATATAGAGTAGTATAGATATAGTATATCTATACTACTACTATACAGTAGTCGTGTATATATATAGAGTAGTATAAATATCTATACTACTATATATATACTACTATTTATATATATACTACTATTTGAGAGGTAACTTATCTTAGAAATAGGATCATAAATGTTAAACAAATAAATAATAGATTCCGTTGTGAATTCAAAAAAAGAACTTCTAAAATTTATGATTTTTTTTTTCCTTCACATTCATCTTTTTATTCCCTAAAATTTAGCATTTTTTTCATAAAATTTTTTCGGTTTCCTTGGTCCCTAATCTTACACATTTATTTTTCCTTCTCCTATCTTCTTTTATTATTATTATTATTATTATTATTATTTTTGAGAAATATTGTTCTTTTCTTTATTTTGAATTTGAAGGAAAAAAAAAAAAAAAACAAAAACACGCTCCTACTATAACTTCTCATCCTTATTTTTTATTTCTTTCGTTTTCCTCTCTTTAAAACTTTCAGATTTTTCTCCTTAATCTTTATCTCTTCCCTTAAAATTAGGCACTTAACTAAACATACAATCGGAGGTTTGTAACCACAATTGAATAGGTTTTTTTTTTTTTTTTTTTTTTTTTTTTTTTCTCTCTCTTATATAAGACTCCCCCACCAAGCTAATGGATTTAACACTGGAAAACAAAAAAGATTTCACACACTCCTATGTTTTGCGTGCCTGGTAATTGTTTTTCTTCTTCTTTTTCTCTTTTAAATTTTTAATGTTATCCAGAATTTTTAATCCACATTTCACCATCTTCATCTCTTCTCTTCTTACAAAAAAATCCATAGTAGTTTCAACATATTTAATAGTTACTCAATGACATAGGGAAAAAATAATAATATATGTTTTCAGCAATTTCTCCAAGTAATCTTGTACTGTTCTTTTTTCTTTTTTCTTTTTTTAATTCCTACATAGCTTTGAGGATATATTGAGTTTGAATACGTACCTATATATTTATTCATGTACACGTTCTTTTAAACTTTCTGACTTTTTGTTAATAAGATATGCAGAGAGTTTTCCTAGCATGATGGAGCTTTTATTTCTATGGCCTTAGTTAGAGTTATAGGACCAAATTCAGGACCGGTTTGGTATTATCAACATTACTCAAATTGTTTGTCTTGCTAAGGAATTCTAGACATGATAGGAGACTGCAAATTTGTTATAGTATGGTTTGCAATGTGTTAGGTTCTAAAAGTTTAGAACAACTGGCAAACCGTGAGCACAAACTTGTCTAGGTATAAATCTTAAAGTCTATAGGATTTATTAGACAATACTCAAAGTGCTACAAATTAAAATGCAAGAAAAAAGAAGCTGCAAGTTTAAGAATTCGAAACATGCTAGGTTCGACCGATTGAAATACGGGTTTTGCAGAATTTAATTAAAGCCCGTCAACTTGTTAAGCCCATTAAATGATTAGGGTTTCAAATTTAATTCTCCTAGTATATAGAGGAAACTCTAAGACACGTTTTGTTATGACTTTGGAGGTGCTCTTATGAGATCTAAAAGATACCATGCCTTCTCCTTTCAAAATCAATACCAAAAATCATTCTCATACCATTAGAATTGGTAGATCTAAAGTTGTTGCTACAAGATCAACAACTACTAATGATTTGAAACATTTGAGTGGGATCTCAAAATCATAAATGTGGATGTTTGTGTTCAGCAAATTCAAGATTGAAGAGTCTATGGAGTCGAAATAGCACGTGGTTGTGTTAGTAAGTTCTATATGAGGTAGTTTAATATTTAGGGTTTAAATTTATTGTAATTTTCCATTCTATCATGGTGTATTTGTTTACCTTGAGAATAATTAGGTTAAATCATCTCTAGATTTCTACCTTAAAATGGTTGGTTTTATTGGTTTTCTTAAGTCATCATATTACTGTCTTCTTTACTTTTTTGCATCAAGTAATATATTTGCATGTGTTTAACTTAAATCTCATAATTAACCTAAGTAAATACTTGGCTAATTCATTGGGTTAAATTAATCTAATCTGTTTTTAAGGGATCTAAACAAACAAACACGATGTATTTCATTTTAGCTATTAGGATTTAAGTAAATTTTAGGATGTGAGTTAAGAGTTTTTTTTTTTTTTCTTTTTTGGCCTGATTCTTTGTATGTTCAAGATTTAAAAAAAAAAAAAAAAAAAAAAAGTCTCTGAGAACGCACAACATGTGCGTAGAGGCTAGCATATAACTATATATATATATATATATATGTGTGTGTGTGTATTACAATCATTTTAATAATTTATTGATTTTAAAAGTATTAATTTTTCATGTGGTCCTTCCATTTTTTTTTTTTAATACAAGATAGAATTCTATTCTAACATAATCTAAGTGTATATATGTGTGAGTTTCCCTCTTGAAGACTTGAACCCCAGTCATTGTCCCTCACATTCCCAAAGTTGTATTTGTGAAGTGACCATCACATCAAGTGGGTGCGGTGGCCTTCCAAATTAATAAGGAACTAAGGTGTGTTCCACTATATATATAATGTATACTGCAGGTTGACACTAGAAAGCATCTCATAAACAGTGATTCAATCCTTTCTCTATCGAACTGCAAAATCAATGGCCAACATAACTCATTTTCTTCAAGATTTCCAAGCAACGCCCTTTGCAACCTCTTTTGCTGTTGGTGGTCTCTCTTTGCTTATTTCCTTCTTCTTCATACGAGGATTTCGTTTAACCAAGAAGAATGAATATTCCAAACTCCCTCCTGTTCCAGGTACTTCATGTAGTGCCTCAAATCCTTTCTTTTTCTTTTGCCAATAACTTAACTTTGTAGCTTAATTAGCATCTTTTGATGTTTCTAATAAAGATATCCAAAGTTTAATTTTGCGTATCTTATTGTTATAACTATTATTTAATTGTCAAAAAGATCCATTTTCTTCTCTTTTGGGTTTGATTGGTTTTTCATTTTGAATCTTGATTTGGGCCAATTGGTTTTTCATTTTGGGAACATTGGGTGGTGCATGCAGTGGTTCCAGGGCTGCCAGTGGTAGGAAATTTGCTGCAACTGAAGGAGAAGAAACCTTACAAGACGTTCTTAAGGTGGGCTGAGATACATGGACCAATCTATTCCATCAGAACTGGTGCTTCCACTATGGTTGTCCTCAATTCCACCCATGTTGCCAAAGAGGTATTATTACTATTCTTTCATCGATGATTCCCATGCACTTTTTTTTTTTATACAAGTTAGAATTTCTATTCTAGTTTAACCTAAGTGTATATGTATGTAAAGCTCTCTCTTAGAAACTTGAATCCCAGCCCTTACCCCTCATGAAACTTGAATCCCAGCCCTTACCCCTCATGCCTTACAAGCACTTCTTATTATACATGATCACATCAATTATTTCATATTATAAACAAGAATTGATGTCAAACGCCCTTATAAAAAATTGTTATTAACCAATGTGAGAAAACAATTACCGCTTTCTTTTTTCACTCTTTCTAGTTCTCTGAGGACCAGTACACCTCACTAGGCCTTTATTTTAGTGCAGTCCACTTCAAAGGCACTTTGATGGATTATTTGAGATTAAAGAAAAAGACAAACACCTTTTGAAGTGACAAAAGTATCAACACTAGCAGGGAAACTGGTGGGCTGGGTTAAATGGATTCGTTTGTGGATAGAAAAAGCTCTCAATCATAACCCCATACAAATCCAATTGCATTCATCCCTTTTCACAAGCTCGGTTTGACTTTGACCGGTAATAAAACCATTAGTGTGTAATTAATCGTGTGTGTATATATATATATGAGATTAAATTTAATATATATATATATATATATATGAGATTAAATTTAATAAAGACGGAGTGTAAACTCTTTGATTTACACCAACCAATAAAGACATGCTACATCTGACTTTTACTTAAACTTATTGTAAAATTAATAAATCTTAATACAGCTAATAACATCTAAAAAAACCCTATTTCATGTTTCTCCGTCTTCGTTGCTGAGCTTCACCTCAATTACCTTCCACTGACATCGCGCTTCACCTTCATTGACAGATGAACAATTTTAGTTTGTTGCCTCGGTCCCTCAAGATGGAATCGACTGATAGAAAAACGATTTTGATTGTTACTCTTTTCTTTTTGACTTTGTTGTTTTCTTAAATGAATTCTCTTTCTCTTTGGATATAAATCAAAGAAAAGAATAAAAATTAAGAAAGTGTGGTTCACGGCTGTGAGAATGCAAGTGGATTTAATGAGTTTGGATATTTCTCTCTAGCATTAAAATTGAAGAAAAATGTTGATATATTCAGCTATCTAGATGACACAGGAATCAAGTTATTGCCCAAAGTACTGTACAGAAGCAGCGAGATCAGTGAAATAGGTTTTTTTTTTTTTTTTTTTTTGAGATGATATTACGATGTATTGATTTTACAATGAGTTTTAAATAAAAGTCTGATGTGGCATGTCCTTATTGGCTAGTATAAACTAAAGGTTTTGCACCTGTTCTTATTGAATTTACTCTCAAATATATATTATTTGGATTTGAATGTCAAACACCCAAAACTAACTTCATAAGAAAACTCTCAGTTTAATAGTGAAGTAATGGCTTCGAACCATAATACCGTACCCAACTTTACAACAATGAAGTCAGCCACCGTGCTGCCGATCGGCACCACGTTTCTTTTCTGCTACTGCTTCAGTGCTTCTTTACCATTTTGTTTTGCCTCCTCTTCTTTTCTTTTTTTTCTTTGCTAAAATGTAAAACTGATCTTTTAATTTTTTCAAATTTCATTTTAGTTCTCTAATTTTGTTTTCGTTCATTTCAGCCCTCTAAGTTTTAAATTTATTTAATTAAAATATTTCCATTAACTTTTTTAAAAATTTTAAAAAAATGGAAAATATTTTTCAATTATCAATTAAAATTTTTTTAATTTAAAAAATTTGAAAAAAAATTTATAAAATTGAAAAATTAACAACAACATATAACAAAAGTTGATGAAAAAATCTTAATTAAATAAACTTAAAAGTTAAAAGACTAAAATAAATAAAAGCTAAATTAAAAAACTAAAATAAAATTTAAAGAAATTTAGATAGCCGTTTTGCATTTTACTTTTTTTTTTCTTTTTTTTGTCATTTTTTAAATTACTATTTATAGTACTACTTTCTTTCTTTTTATTTATTTATTTTTTTCCTTTTTCTTGTTTTGTACGCCCAGATCACTTTTTTTTTTTTTTTTTCTCCTTGCATGCTCATTGTTTTGTGTGCCCCTCCATCTGCCTGAATCAATAAAAAAAGTAACAACTCTCATTTGTGATTGTAGCGGCAATCTAGGTTGAAGTGATGGTTTACAGTTTAGCTTCAGAGTAGCACGTGTTGTCAAATTGTGGCAGATGGTATGGTTTTTAAAAAGTTGAAAAAAGTTAAAAAGAAGAAATAAATTTATATGAAAGTTATGGTCCATCGCTTATAATCAGTTAATTAACTTCCTAGTTTGACCTCCACCCACTTAACCTTTATGCAAACCAATCTTCTTCATTTTCTTGGTTTTTTTTTTTTTTATTCATTATCTATTATTAATTTTGGACATTTGGAACAAAGGTTGATACATTAGGTAAGATATGGACTCCTAACAAATTTTAGGTTTCAAATTTTATAAGAGCCCATAGATAGTGATACATTACGTGGTGTTTGATGTCTGTGATTTGAAATTCATCCTTCTTCCACACTTGGATTGACATCTAGTGCAATTGGGTGAGGATGCAATTTCTCTTTAACTCTCTCACAAATATTTTTCACTTTTTTAAAATGGCAGTTTTTCAACTCATTTTAAGGTTGTTACCAAATATAGAAAAATAAAGTAATTTTCTATAAAATTCTTTTTAAAAAATTATTCATTTTCTAAAAAATATTAATATCGAAACAAGTAGGTCGAGTATTGTAAGTTCAATACAAACAACCTTGTTTAGTAGAAAATGCAAATTTAAAAAAAATCTACATAAGCTTAAAATAGTCCAAGAATATATTCAAAATTCTTAAAAGTTTTTGCATGTGATCTTTTTATTAAATTACAACCTATCCAAACATTCCTCATTTCCTTTGTCATTTAGGGTTTATTTGGGATCCGATTATTTTACTGAAAATGAAAACTCTTTACTGAAAGTACTGTAAATAAAAGTAAAAGTTAGCTGAAATAATACAATGGGGCCATGAATAATACTAAAAAGTATTGTGAGACCCATAAATTGTACTAAAAATAAACTGAATAGTAAAATAAGTTGACAAAAATAAGTGTTGCCAAATGCACACTTAATATATTTTTTCTATATATTTTCAATTGCCTCATCTCTCTTAACTAGTTATCTACATCTAATTTTAAAACTATCAATAATGCATTGTTGCAAAACACAGAACTTTTCTGATTTCTTTTAAGAGCCCATGAACACGTTTGCAGCGTGTGTAAATACCAAATCAAATAATTATTTAAAATTTTGAAGAAAACAAATTATATACCATAAATTACAATTTTTTAAAATAATGAGAAACTAAGGATTCATTTGGTACATGTGTTTAAACACATATTTTCAATTTTTAAACAACATTACGTGTATATTCATACACTTTTTCACACACACATTTCTAAAAAATACAAACCAACCCACCGGCCTAATTGCTTGTAAAAAAAAGTCATGAGATTCCAATAGGATACAAATTAATTAATATTGTAGTTAGGCCCGTCAAAATAGGTTGGCGGGTTGGGTAGCCATGAATGAAAGTTAACCCAATTATTGATGGTGGCAGGCCTTGTTGGACTTATGAATAAAAATGTTAATCGCCTTATTGGTGTCCTGTTTAAATGAAAGAAGTGATAGTTGCAACTTATTACAACAACAACAAAAACTAAAAAAGGAAAATGGAAAAAATAAAAAGTGGGGGCATTTGAAGTCTAGTTCCGCAATAAGCAATGTCATTGAATTATAAGACACTATTATCACAGTTTTTAGCACTTAAGTATTGAAAATTGTGGTTTAAACTCTGCTACCAAATGAGCTCTTATGGCATGTTTGGATGTTTAAAAAAGGAGGGGGAGTAGAGTAGAGGGAGGGAGAGTAATGCAATTACCTTATTTGGAAGTTTTTTAAAGAATGAGGGGGAGGGGTTTGGAGGAGTTTGGAGGGATTTAGACTCCCTCTAGCCCCCCAATTTTAATTCCCCCAAATTGGAGAGATTTGGAGGGGGAGTGGAGTATATAAACTATTGACCAAGTAAATTACCTAATTTACCCTTATTATATTAACAAAATTACACAAGGGGAATGGCTAATTACTCCATTCCCCCTTACTAATTTTAAAAACATCCAAATAAGGTGGAGGTGAATCATTCTCTTCTACTCTCCTCTCCACTACTCCCCTTCCCTCTACTCCCCTCTACTCTCCTCCCTCTCTAAACTTCCAAACAAGCCATTAGTTCAAGCCTTGCTCAACAATTTTACATGCACAACTTATTTCATAACTAATTGAAGTGACAGTTTGTGAATAGTGCAACATAACTAATCACCATTGATATTATTGTTATTTAATGTCAATCACAATCAACTACCTCAACAATTTTGAAAATTATTGTGTCGTTAGACTTATTAGTTATTAAACTAGTAAAATATGGGATTATTCAAATAGCCCCGGCCCCCTTAAGAGGTTTGGAATTGGAAGCCAAGTCAGAACTAGGTAATGTTCAAACTCTTCTATTCAGAAATTATTTTATGTCTACCAGGCATTATTCACTCCCTGATTTCAACACATTGACTATGTAAGTCCTAATAAAGTACCATGAGATCGATCTTATGCTTTATAAGTTCGAAGATAAGTATTCAGCAAAAGTTTAATGGTTGAGTGAAATTAATATGAGCTGGCCATATAAATTAAGATAGAACCTAGTTTGGTTTTAGTATATCAGAAATAGTCCTATATATGCTGAGAGTTATCTTGTATATTTTAGGCACCACCTTTTGCTTTACTAAGATTAACCATGTTTATTTTCGCAGTACTAGAATCCCTTTTTCGATTCATGAACAAGCAAAAATATTTCAGTTCCTCTTAATTTGTTGTTTTTCTTTAAGTACTCGAATGTCCATGAGAACCACTAAAGTCCTTGAATTTATTGGATCAATGCATTAAGGACTCTACAGGCCATAAGTTAATTATAAAGATGTTCTATTTGTTAAATTTTCTTTGCTTTATCATCAACATTCTCATGCAAATACTGGACGATAATAATATACACGGAATTTAATTTTTCTGGTTGTGTGTCAGGCTATGGTGACCAGATTTTCATCCATCTCAACAAGAAAGTTATCAAAGGCCCTAGAGCTTCTCACCAGTAATAAATCTATGGTTGCAACAAGTGACTACAATGAGTTTCACAAGATGGTAAAGAAATATATAATCGCAGAGCTTCTGGGAGCTAATGCACAGGTTGGCTCGTATAATTTCGTCCACCTATATGTACCCTCCATCACATTATCTACTATGCCAAAAATATGTCTAATAAAAATATCCATTTGCTTTTCAGAAGCGACATCGAATCCACAGAGACACTCTGATAGAAAATGTTTCGAACAAATTACATGCTCATATAAAGAACTCTCCTCTTCAAGCAGTGAATTTCAGGAAAATATTTGAGTCTGAACTTTTTGGACTGGCAATGAAACAAGTGAGTTTCTTCATTTTGGATTAATATTAAATATGTGCTTATTAATAAGAGTGACTCAAGATTTGTTGTTGTTGTGGCTTGTAGGCTTTGGGATATGATGTGGAATCACTTTTTGTGGAAGAGCTTGGAACCACTTTGTCAAGAGAAGAGATATTTAACGTTCTAGTGTCTGACATGTTAAAGGGTGCGATTGAGGTTGATTGGAGAGATTTCTTCCCATATCTAAAATGGATTCCAAATAAGAGCTTTGAAATGAAAATTCAGAGTTTGGCTTCCCGCAGACAAGCAGTGATGAATTCCATTGTCAAGGAGCAGAAGAAGCGCATTGCTTCAGGAAAGGTAATGTTTTTCAATTAGCCTTAGGACATAATTTTTCATAATTAATTATATGCATGGCGTGTTGTGATTGGTGCATAATAAACATGATATTAGTAATAAAGTCATGTGATATTGATGTTGCTCCAATCACAACTCACTGCATTATCAAGTTATGGAAAATGTTGTGAAAAAGTAGCGTCCCTATTGGTCTTAATGTGCAAAATTACTACGAAATTTCTTACAGTTAGGGGTGTGCAGAAAACCAACTGACCCACCAAACCCGACCCGACCCAACCTAACCCGCCGGGTTGGGTCGGTTTTTAAGGCTTGGTGGGTTGGGTTGAGTCACAAAAAAAAAAAATTTATAGTGGGTCGGGTTGGGTGTGGGTCATAAAATTACAAACTCGCCAAACCCGACCCGACCCACCATATTTAATAAATTTTTTTTAAAATCAGCTGTAAATTTAATATATACTAATAATAATAATATTATAGACTATAAGTGCTTATATATAATATATTTTATATACATATATAATATATACTAATAATATTATTATATATTTTAAAAATTATATAATATATACTAATAATAATATATTTAATAATAATAATAATAATAATTTGTCAAACTCGTGGGTTCAACCCGACCCGACCCGACCCAACCCATGTGGGTTGGGTTGGACTTATGTGATGGGTTGGATTGGGTTGAATTTTTTTTTTTTACCCATCATGATGGGTTGGGTAAAAGAATTTTCTCAACCCGACTCAACCCGACTTATGCACACTCCTACTTATAGTTAGTATTGTAACTCACCTTGGATTTGGAACAGGGAGAAAATTGTTATCTCAATTACTTGTTATCTGAAGTAAAAACACTCACGGAAAAGCAAATTAGCATTTTGGCATGGGAAACTATCATCGAGACAGCAGATACTACTGTCGTTACAACAGAATGGGCCATGTATGAACTTGCTAAATGTCCAAACCAGCAGGTAATTAATGTCAATCACAATTTTGGTATTAAGGTTTGATTATAATTTTGCTGTTTTAGTACTGTATAATACCGAATATTGTACATGCAACAGGATCGTCTTTATCAGGAAATCCAAAATGTTTGTGGGACTGACAATATTACTGAGGAACACTTGTCTAAGCTTCCATACTTGAGTGCTGTTTTCCATGAAACTCTGAGGAAGCACAGTCCAAGTCCATTAGTACCTTTGCGATACGCACATGAAGACACCCAAATAGGAGGGTACTATGTTCCTGCAGGGACTGAGGTTGATTGTTTTCTTATTTATCTTATATCTGTCCATGAGATTTCATGACTTGTTATTATCTCTGCCAGCAAAATTTGACTTGGACCAATGTTGCACAGATTGCTGTAAACATATACGGGTGTAACATGGACAAGAATCAATGGGAAACCCCTGAAGAGTGGAAGCCAGAGAGGTTTCTTGATAAGAAATACGATCCAATGGATATGTACAAGACGATGTCATTTGGAAGTGGAAAGAGAGTATGTGCAGGTTCACTTCAGGCATCGTTAATAGCGTGCACATCAATTGGTAGGTTAGTACAGGAATTTGAGTGGAGGCTGAAAGATGGAGAGGTGGAAAACGTGGATACTCTTGGACTCACTACTCACAAACTCTATCCCATGCAAGCAATTCCAAAGCCTAGGAATTAATACTACTGTTTAGTTTCATTACAATAAACTGTACTAGTGACTAGTGATCGAAGCCCAGTGCCTCTTTGTTTATACTTTGTAGCTAAGAATTACTGACATTTCATTTAAGATGTTGTATTCATATCATATTTATGTTGTATCCATATTATACTGGTATTGTACCGGCTGTTTCATGTTATAATTTTTAGAAATTGCTCGTATTGTTGTTGCTCGGGGGCTTTTTTCGGTTGCCCAGCCACGTGTGATCTGTTGGAGGGATGACCTTACTAGGCCCGAGTTCTTTTTGGAGAGTTGCATCTGGAACTCAACATTAGGACACGTGGTCCAATGGCTACTGGCGTATTTTTAAGCCTACAAAATCATTAATTCCAAAATCTAAGAATCACGATAATGGTTGAGTAAATATGTAATATGTGTTTGATATGATAGTTTTGATTAGTAGTTGTAATAGTAATTGAAATAAAGTAATTTGTATTTAAATGTGAAGTAAACATAGAGTCAAAATTAGATTTAAAGATGTAGAAGCAAAGTTACTTATTTTTGTATGGTTTATAACTCCAGCTGTATAACATCACTGAACTGATAGGATTCTAGCAAAATGCCAGCGGTAGAAGCTAGTTAAACTTGTCATTCTTATCATGCATTAAGCCTTGGCTAATAGTTGTAATAGTAGTTGGAATAAAGTAATACATATTTAAATGTGAAGCAATCATATACTCAATGATGTAAATTTAAAGATAAAGAAGCAAAGTCACTTATTTTTGTATGGTTTGTAGTCCAGCTGTGTAGCATCAGTGAGCTGATAAGATTTTAGCAGAATGCCAGCGGTAGTTTGTCATGACGACTTCAAAATTGAAGGGAAAAAATGGGTGCAACTGTAGGGAGAGAGAGTATGCCGAGCTGTGTGTAGGGGCTGGTTAAGCTTGCTCCTCTTATCATGCACTTAAATAAGTTTTTCCCTTGACAATGCTCTTTTAGTTTTTGTGAAGTTATGAATAGTGTTGATGTCGCGGAAGCCTGAAGAGAAGCACACACGATGCTTTCTTGATGGAACAGAAACTAAACTATTAGTTTCTGGTAGTAAACTTCGAATCCACGAGGGGTTCCTTGAATCCACAAGGTGATAGGTCTGGAATCCACCAGAGAACACAAAAGACACAAGTCTGAATTTTTATTAATAATCAACTATAAAAAAACGTTTACAGACTTAGGGGCCTATTTAAGGGCTCCTTAAAACTTGACAGACAAGAAAATATAATCTAAAATAACTCCTAATTGATACCTAACCATAACAGGAACCAAATTTGACCTAAAAAGTATTAAATGCACCTAAAAATAAGGAAATAAATAACCTAAACCTAAAATAACGTTTTTTACATAAAAATACTAAAAATAATAAATTACAATAATTAAATTGTAAATTGTGTCCTACATCAGACCCCTCCACTTGAAACAAACTCGTCCTCGAGTTCATCTTTGAAATCTGAAATCTCCCATGCCAAGAGAACAAATACTTTGAATACTTCATCTTCTTTGTCTTTTTGCCAAACTTAAAAGTCATTAATTGGGCAACTTGAACTTCTTCTCCCTTGATCTTCATGTAATTGATAATATTCACCAAATAAGAGTCAATGATCAAGTCAAATCTTTCTACCCCAATAAAATCAATAAACTTTGTTTCGATGTCTCCCAGTAAAATAAGTGGAGTTTGAATGTTGCAATCATCTAACTTGATTTCATCAAGATCGTTGACAACTTCCTCTATAATTTCTTCTTTAATGGTCTCTACTATCTCAACTTCAAGATCTTTCTCTATAATGGGGTCTTCATTAATCTCCTCTACAATCTTGATTTCAGATTCTTCTTTGACTTCTCCATATTCTTCAAGAACAATATTTGCTTCGACATGTAAGTCTTCCTTTATCGGTGGAATATTTGGCTCTTCAAAATAATTCAAGTATGAATTTCTTGGCCAATAATAATCTTGTATTGTATACGACAAGATTTCTTCACAATCCAAAGGATAAAATTTGATAGCAAGCATCTTTTTCATCCTTGGCCATGATCGAATTTTGTCTTTACCTTGTCGAATTCTATCATATTGTACTCGTTTCCACCAACATAAGGCATACTTACTAAGTTTATACAAAGCAAGTCCAAATTTTCTCTCATAACAAATATTCTCATAGTCAAATAAATCCTCTAGATCAAGTAACCAATCAAGAAAATCTTCTTTTAAAAAATAACCATTAAAATTTGCAATTCTCTTATAAGGTCTATATGGAATTTGCTTACCAATAGGTTGCTCGTGAGTTATGTCTCCGTTGCAGTTATCCCTATTGTTTCCATTCTCCAACGGCGCCATCCTAGCATTGATATTTGTGAATGCTTGTCGTATGTCATGTAATACTCGCTAAGTTATACGTCGTTGTTGTGGTGGTGGTTTTCGTCTCGTCGGTTAGCAATCAGACCAGGGTAAGTCAAGGCTCTGATACCAACTGATGTCGCGGAAGCCTGAAGAGAAGCACACACGATGCTTTCTTGATGGAACAGAAACTAAACTATTAGTTCCTGGTAGTAAACCTCGAATCCACGAGGGGTTCCTTGAATCCACAAGGTGATAGGTCTAGAATCCACCAGAGAACACAAAAGACACAAGTCTGAATTTTTATTAATAATCAACTATAAAAAACGTTTACAGACTTAGGGGCTTATTTAAGGGCTTCTTAAAACTTGACAGACAAGAAAATATAATCTAAAATAACTCCTAATTGATACCTAACCATAACAGGAACCAAATTTGACCTAAAAAGTATTAAATGCACCTAAAAATAAGGAAATAAATAACCTAAACCTAAAATAACGTTTTTTACATAAAAATACTAAAAATAATAAATTACAATAATTAAATTGTAAATTGTGTCCTACATCAAGTGTTGCCTTTCATGAGAAGGACATTTGTATGGAGTATATGTGCTTTCTAAGAGAAGAGTTTTATATAAGAAGTAGTTGTGCCTTCTAAAAGAAGGGCTTTGATATGAGATCTTGGTGCCTTTTAGGGGAAGGGCTTTAGTAATAGAAGTTCATGTCTTTCATGAGAAGGGCTTTTAGTATGAGTGTTTGATATCTCTTGAGAAGTATAGAGATGTGTTGAGGTATTTGGAGATAGGAGCAGTGAGATAGGTGTATTTTTAAATATGGAGAATGAGAGAATGAGTATAAAATGAGTAATAGTATTGTAGTGTGTTAACAAGGTTGCTGGGATTTACTGCTGAGATTGTATGAAGGCTGATGAAGGACATTTATGAGTTAAGAGATGAAGAGTTTAGTTCCTAATTTGGAAAACTAAAAACTCAGAAGCTCAGTACTTCATTAAAAGTTTCAGAAGATGATTATGATATAAGATCTTGGTGCCTTTTAAGGGAAGTGCTTTAGTAATAGAAGTTCATGTCTTTCATGAGAAGGGCTTTTAGTATGAGTGTTTGATATCTCTTGAGAAGTATAGAGATGTGTTTAGGTATTTGGAGATAGGAGCAGTGAGATAGGTGTATTTTTAAATATAGAGAATGAGAGAATGAGTATAAAATGAGTAATAGTATTGTAGTGTGTTAACAAGGTTGCTGGGATTGTATGAAGGCTGATGAAGGACATCTATGAGTTAAGGGATGAAGAGTTTAGTTCCTAATTTGGAAAACTAAAAACTCAGAAGCTCAGTACTTCATTAAAAGTTTCGGAAGATGATTAGAGGGAAAAAGAATAGGGAAGCTTATGAGAGAGGTGTTCTCCAATGGTGTCCCCTTTGAGGTGTTGAGAAAGGGTCCCCTTTAGAGGTAAGTTTAAGGGGGTATTTTAGCAAAGAATATTAGCCAAAATCTGTACCAATCAGCAATGAATCTTCAGAAAATCCATCTTAAGATTTGGCAAAAAATGGTATATTTAGCTTTAAGGTATTCTTGCCATTTCGGGTAAGAGCTGCTGGGAAAAATGTAGCAAAAAGGAAAGTATTTTAGCAAGAGAAAGGTAGCTTCAATAGTTGGTTTTGGTTTTTAACAAAATGAGGAAAAATAAGTAATGCTTAGGCTACTGGGTCAGCTGTCACAGCTGTTCTGAAATAGCTATACCAATTGTCAGTAAAAGCTGTGACAGCTATCATGAAAAAGTTATTTGCTTTGGGTAGAACCAATGAAGTCAGATAGGTCATTTCAGATTGCTAGAAAGGTCATTCAGCATTTACTTTATGGATTTAGCTGAAAATGGTAAGATCTCTTTAAAGGGTATCTTGCTATTTTAGGTATAGCAGCTAGCTGCTGAGATTTTAGTATTAAATGGTTGATGATATCACTCCCAGCTAGATGTCAAGTGCTGAATACACTGCTGGGGTTCAGCTGAAAATGTTTCCTTTTTCAGGTGTTTGTATTTTTTGTGCAAGGTTCCATTACAACATATTTCTAGTAAGTAATAGAAGGATTGGTTGAAAGATAATGAAACTTTAGAGATTTAGTCAAGGTTTCATTGTGTTGTGACATAATCTTGGTGAGTAAGAAGAGTGTTTAATGCTCTGTTCTGGTAGCTGGCAAAGAAATATATGGTCAGATTGTGGAAGATAGCAGCTAGGTATGAGAGCTATCATAAATATTTTGTATAGAGAGAGATAAAAGATAGTCAATCAAATTAGACCATGTGTTTGAGCTGCATTTTAGCTGAAAGAAGTAATGTAGTTTATGTAGAATAATATAATGAAGTTTCTAAATTTGTATAGCAACAGCTGAGGATTAAATGAACAGTTATTTTCCTAGCAGTTAGATGACTATGGATATTGAGTATTTGTTACATGATGAAAGTCAAGTTTTAGGAAAAGAGCAATGGAGAATTTTATCATTTAAAGTGCTACGTGATAAGAGATGCTTACCATATGTTACCCGTTACACACGGACTCGTTAGAGTTTAAGGAGTTGGAAAAGACATGCTAAGCAACATGTCTCTTTTATCAACTTTAAATTGCTAGAGTTTTACTAAACATACCTCTTGGCTCTCCAAACCACAACGCCCAAAATTTTTCCAAAGAGACTTATGTGCTTGGATCATAAGCCAAAGATGAGATGATATACCTCCGGTTTTGTTGTCATTTTGTCTAAATAGGGGCTCTTGTTAAAGAAACTGCTTGCCATGAGTGTAAGAGATGTAATATGGGCTGTGAGTTTTGATTCATTGCTTAAGCCCGATCCATATGTTGATGTTGATAATGTTGTGGGATTATGATCCCAATTGATGAAGAGGAGATATGGACCATGAATCCGCCTCTTGAAGTAAGGATCTCGCGGGCCATGTGAGCCCAATCCATGTAATTGAATGAGATTTTGGGTTTTAAATAGATTTATCCAAAAAATCAATAATATGTTGATGTGTCATGCGTTGCCAATGAAGTAATGCCACGTGGGCCGAAAAAAGGGTCCTCAACAATTGTGTTGTACCTGTGTTCGTATCCATGCTTCCTAGCTTTGTAGTGCTTTACTGCTTTTAGTCTAAACTTTCTTGAACAGTACTGTACCTTGCCATATGAAAAAATAAAAATAAAAAAGCTAGATTTTGAAAGGGAAAAAAAATATATTGTACTTCATATTCCTACAACAATATATATATATATATTCACCAAATTATTCAATTTTTTTTTTTTTTTTTTTGGTAAATGATAAGATTTGAATCAAAGACATTTTATAACTACACATGTGAGGGGGGGAAAATTTAGATGGATCCACAAACAGATCCTAACTTAACGAATTCTCCTAGGCCGAGCTGAGCTCCTCTGTGCAAACCCCACAAGACAAGTAAGGTCTACTCACAATACCCATGATCAATAGGAAGAAATCGATCTTAGATGCTCCGATGATTAAGTTATGTGAAAATGTATTTGTCAAGATTTTTTGTCTGAGTAAGGTCTTTGAAAGCTAGAATTTTTCATACCATTTTTCTTGATAAATATAAAATAAAATACAAACAAAGAAGAACAAAAACTCCTAATGGGACTTGCCCTGTCATTCTATGAGCTTGAGGTATGGTGGTCTTGATAATATGAGAGGGTTTGGATTGTGCTCAATGTTGCGTTGCGTTTTGTAAGCTGTGTTTTCATTATTTTATTTTATTTTTTTACACCGGAGTTATTGACTTTTTAGAGACAAAAGTACTGTTCATGACCAGTGCGTGCACTGTTTACGCACTGTTCATGCACTGTTTACGCATTAAAAAATATTAAAAATGGGTCCCACAATACTATTCATACATTTAAAAATTATTTTGTTACAGTGTTTTCAATAACAATTAATTTTCAGCAACAATAAATTATATCCAAACGGACCCTATAACTAGCCCTACCTTACTTATCCACCTCGGATGGCATGGGAGTTGGTAAGGGACATAATTGATATCTGAATTTTCAGACAACAAGGATAACACCCCTGTCTAGCTTTCAACATCTTAATGTTACAAGATTTATGGTTGGTGAGTAATAAGTTTAAAGGCAGGGCCAAGTTTGGGTTCCTTGAATTTTATAAGGAAAGTTTCGAAAGCCACTAGAAAATGCAGAAGAAAAGTCTCAAAATTTTTTTATTGAATTGAAACTCTGAATTATCTTATAGCCTATGCTACAAATTCTCTTAAATAGATAAAAGATAATACAAATCATCTCAATCACTTTTTGTGTACCACTCTATATTTCACCAATTACTACTTGTCATGTTTTGATTTTACTTTCCTTATAAATAACCGAAGTTTAAAATTGAAAGTAATCATACACATAATAAGTAGTGATTGATAAAACATAAAGTAGTACACAAAAAGTAATACAAATTATTTGCATTTAATAAAGGAGACCTGAGACTATCAACAGCATTTCTATTTAAGGCGGCTAGGAAATATCTAAAATTCTAAATCGCATTGCACACGAAATTAGACTAGAAAATAGAAAAAAATTACAAGAAAAAGATCTGACTTATTTGAGCCCTCTATTCCATAATAGTCTGAGTAAGTTCTACATCTAGCACCTATTCTTTCTCAAAACTATATGAACCACAAATTTCCATACCTTATAGTTACAAATTGTTATTGAGATTCTCAAACTCCATATAATTTTGTAAGCTACAAACTAAACCATACTTTTAAATATATTCATTCATATGAAAATAAATTTTAATAGTTATTTATGTTATGTGGAAGATGTTTGAAAAGAAGACGACACTTGTAATTATAAGGGAAGAATGGTCATTAAGTACTACAGAAACCATCCCCTTTGTAGATTCATAGGGTAGTTATAGGCTAGAAATAACTACCATTCACCTTTGTAAATAGAAGATGCATTATACAAGGAAAAAGGTCCATGATCATCACAAAGAGAACACACAATAGAAAATTTCATATCTCTATCAAGAGACTCCTATCTAGAGATGTAGGCAAATCAAGTAGTTGTTACTTGTTAGGCTTGTAATTTGCTATGTACTTGTGTTTTTATTCGATAAAGAAAGCTTGGCAAAGTAGGCATTACAATTTAGGCTTTTCAATTTTCTCATTCTCGTTGTTAACTTATATATTTCACAAAAGTTATATTAATTTCGGTTTTACCAAAATTATATCATATTTCTTAAGACTGGTTTATACTCAAATAATATTTCTATTCAAATCTTAAATTATGTAGCTAACTAGATAAAGAGTGAAAAATATGTTTGATTTGAAACGGATTTAAAAGTTTGGATTTTAATTTTTAACTTATTACAATATAGTGTTTAATTTAAAATCTTACTAAATTATAAGATTAAATCTACTATTTTTAAAAGTATAAAGTTTAATTTCAAATTTTACCTAAATTATAGGATTTAAATTTAAAATTCCGTTAACGAATTCCCTTAGAACATTAGTTTTTATTTTTCATAAAAAATTTAAAAATTATTTTCTTTAAAGCATTAGTTAACTTATTTCCTTAAATGTAATATGTTTGCATGTGTTTTACTTAGATCTCATAATTAACCTAAGTAAATACTTGGCTAATTCATTGGGTTAAATTAATCTGTTTTTAAGGGATCTAAACAAACAAACACAATGTATTTCATTTTAGCTATTAGGATTCAAGTAAATTTTAGGATGTGAGTTAAGATTTTTTTTTTTTGGCTTGATTCTTTGTATGTTCAAGATTTTAAAAAAATAAAAAAATAAAAAAGTCTTTGAGAACACACAACTCGTGTGTAGAGCCTAGCATATATATATTACAATCATTTTAATAATTTATTGATTTTAAAAGTATTAATTTTTCATGTGGTCCTTCCCCTTTATATATATATATATATATATACAAGATAGAATTCTACTCTAGTTTAATCTAAGTGTATATGTGTGTGAGTCTCCCTCTTGAAAACTTGAATCCTGACTCTTACCCCACATATTCTAAAAGTACTTATACTTGTGAAGTGACCATCGCACTAAAAGCATGCAGTGATCTTCTAAATTAATATGGAACTAAGGTGTGTTGTACAACAAAGGTGTGTTCCACTATATATATATATATATATATATATATATATAATGTATACTGCAGGTTGAAACTAGAAAGTATCTCATAAACAGTGATTCAATCCTTTCTCTATCGAACTGCAAAATCAATGGCCAACATAACTCATTTTCTTCAAGATTTCCAAGCAACGCCCTTTGCAACCTCTTTTGCTGTTGGTGGTCTCTCTTTGCTTATTTCCTTCTTCTTCATACGAGGATTTCGTTCAACCAAGAAGAATGAATATTCCAAACTCCCTCCTGTTCCAGGTACTTCTTCTAGTGCCTTAAATCCTTTCTTTTTCTTTTGCCAATAACTTAACTTTGTAGCTTAATTAGCATTTTTGATGTTTCTAATAAAGATATCCAAAGTTTAATTTTGCGTATCTTATTGTTACAACTATTATTTAATTGTCAAAAAGATCCTTTTTCTTCTCTTTTGGGTTTGATTGGTTTTTCATTTTGAATCTTGATATGGGCCAGTTGGTTTTTCATTTTGGGAATTGAGTAATGGATTTTGGGAACATTGGGTGGTGTATGCAGTGGTTCCGGGGCTGCCAGTGGTAGGAAATTTGCTGCAACTGAAGGAGAAGAAACCTTACAAGACGTTCTTAAGGTGGGCTGAGATACAAGGACCAATCTATTCCATCAGAACTGGTGCTTCCACTATGGTTGTCCTCAATTCCACCCATGTTGCCAAAGAGGTACTATTACTATTCTTTCATAGTTGATTCTCATACACATCTTTTTTTTTTATATAATATAGAATTTTTAATCTAGCATAATCTAAGTTTATATGGTTGTAAAACTTTCTTTTAGAGAGTTAAATCACGACCTTTGCCCTTCACACTCCACAAAAACTTCTTATTATACATAATACGTACACATCAATTATTTCATATTATAAATAAGATTATTTCATATTGTAAACAAGAATTAATGTCAAACGCTCTTATAAAAAATTGTTATTAACGAGTGTCAAAAAACAATTACCAATTTCTTTTTTAACTCTTTCTAGTTCTCTAAGGACCAGTACACCTCACCAGGCCTTTATTTTAGTGCACTCCACTTCAATGGCACTTTGATGGATTATTTGAGATTAAAGAAAAGACAACCACCTTTTGAAGTGACAAAAGTATCAACAGTAGTAGGGAAACTGGTGGGCCGGGTTAAATGAATTGGTATGTGGATAGAAAAAGCTCTCAATCATAACCCCATACAAATCCAATTGCATTCATCCCCCTTCACAAGCTCGATTTGACTTTGACCAGTAATAAAACCATTAGTGTGTAATTAATCGTGTGAGTGTATATATATATATATATATATATATGAGATTAAATTTAATAAGGACGGAGTGTAAACTCTTTGATTTACACCAACCAATAAAGACATGTTACATCTGACTTTTACTTAAACTTATTGTAAAATTAATACATCTTAATACACCTAATAACATCTAAAAAAACCCTATTTCATGTTTCTCCGTCTTCGTTGCTGAGCTTCACCTCAATTACCTTCCACTGACATGGCACTTCACCTTCATTGACAGATGAACAATTTTAGTTTGTTGCCTCGGTCCCTCAAGATGGAATCGACTGATGGAAAAACGATTTTGATTGTTACTCTTTTCTTTTTGACTTTGTTGTTTTCTTAAATGAATTCTCTTTCTCTTTAGATATAAATCAAAGAAAAGAATAAAAATTAAGAAAGTGTGGTTCACGGCTGTGAGAATGCAAGTGGATTTAATGAGTTTGGATATTTCTCTCTACCATTAAAATTGAAGAAAAATGTTGATATATTCAGCTATCTAGATGACACAGGAATCAAGTTATTGCCCAAAGTACTATACAGAAGCAGCGAGATCAGTGAAATAGATTTTTTTTTTTTTTTTTTTTTTTTGAGATGATATTACGATGTATTGATTTTACAATGAGTTTTAAATAAAAGTCTGATGTGGCATGTCCTTATTGGCTAGTATAAACTAAAGGGTTTGCACCTGTTCTTATTGAATTTACTCTCAAATATATATTATTTGGATTTGAATGTCAAACACCCAAAACTAACTTCACAAGAAAACTCTCAGTTTAATAGTGAAGTAATGGCTTCGAACCATAAGAGCATCCGCAGTGGAAGTTGTAAATGCTAAATCTAACGAAATTTTGGCATTTTAAGCTTAAAAGAGTCAGCAGCTGGGGTTGTAAAACTGAAGAATCCTAAAAAATTTTAGGATTGTGCTACAGTGCGATTCTACATATAGAATCGCACTGTAGCACAATTGTATAAATTTTTTAATCATTTTTATTCTCTCTCTCCTCTGCCTTCTCTTTCTCTTTGTCTCTGGGGCTGAGACGTTTCTTTCTTTCTCAACTCTCTCTTTCTGTTTTCTCATCTACGCTCTCTCACTCTCTGACTCGCTATTGGTGGAAGCAAGGTCCGTTGAAGGCGTGGCGGCGATGGCGTTTGCTGATCGGTGATGGCATGGGTTTCAAATCGGCGGCGTGGGTTTCAAATCAGTGATAGAGTATTTTCGACGGCCTGGGTTTCAAATCGGCGGGGTGGGTTTGCTGATCGGTGGCTTGGGGTTGCTGATCGGTGGCTTGGGGTTGCTGATCAGTGGCTTATGGAGTTCGGCGAGTCGGCGTGGTGGGTTTGAAGTGATTTCCTCGAGCGTGGGTTTGAAGTGGTTTTTCTTCTTGGTGTGTTTCTGGCAATTTTTTTGTGTTTCTTGGCAATTTCCTCGATCGGTGGTGGTAGTTTTTGGCAATTTTTGTGTTTCTTGGCAATTTCCTCGATCGGTGGTGGTAGTTTTTGGCAATTTTTTGTGTTTCCTTTCCTCTTGGTGGTTGTTTCTTGTGGTTGTTGTTGGTGGTGAGTTTGGTTGTGGTGGTGGTTGCTGGCCGGTGGCGTGGTGGTGGCAAGGTGGGTTCTGGGTTTTTCTTTTTTTGGAACAGGGTTGCTGCGTTTTTCTGTGAGAGTATGTGAGAGGAGTGCATTTGTTGGATAATATATTTTAATGTGTAAATATATTATTTTAATAAGTAGGATAAGAAAATAAAAGTTGGGATGCTGGATGAATAGTAAAATGCTATTGTATAATTGATAAAGTGACTTTTTGGGATGGTAAAATAGGATGAGATTAGCATTCCGGCTGTGAATGCTCTAATACCGTACCCAACTTTACAACAATGAAGTCAGCCACCGTGCTGCCGATCGGCACCACGTTTCTTTTATGCTACTGCTTTAGTGCTTCTTTACCATTTTGTTTTGCCTGCCTCTTCTTTTCATTTTTTTCTTTGTTAAAATGTAAAACTGATCTTCTCATTTTTTCAAATTTCATTTTAGTTCTTTAATTTTATTTTCGTTCATTTCAGCCCTCCAAGTTTTAAATTTATTTAATTAAAACATTTCCATTAACTTTTTTAAAAATTTGAAAAAAATAGAAAATATTTTTCAATTATTAATTAAAATTTTTTTAATTTAAAAAATTTGAAGAAAAATTTATAAAATTGAAAAATTAACAACAACATATAACAAAAGTTGATGAAAAAATTTTAATTAAATAAACTTAAAAGTTAAAAGACTAAAATAAATAAAAGCAAAATTAAAAAACTAAAATAAAATTTAAACAAATTTAGATAGACGTTTTGCATTTTACTTTTCTTTTTTTTTTTCTTTTTTTTGTCATTTTTTAAATAACTATTTATAGTACTGCTTTCTTTCTTTTTATTTATTTATTTTTTTCCTTTTTCTTGTTTTGTACGCCCAGATCACTTTTTTTTTTTTTTTTTCTCCTTGCATGCTCATTGTTTTGTGTGCCCCTCCATCTGCCTGAATCAATAAAAAAAGTAACAACTCTCATTTGTGATTGTAGCGGTAATCTAGGTTGAAGTGATGGTTTGCAGTTTAGCTTCAGAGCAGCACGTGTTGTCAAATTGTGGCAGATGGTACGGTTTTTAAAAAGTTGAAAAAAGTTAATAAGAAGAAATAAATTTATATGAAAGTTATGGTCCATCGCTTATAATCGGTTAATTAACTTCCTAGTTTGACCTCCACCCACTTAACCTTTATGCAAACCAATCTTCTTCATTTTCTAGGTTTTTTTTTTTTTTTTTCATTATCTATTATTAATTTTGGACATTTGGAACAAAGGTTGATACATTAGGTAAGATATGGACCCCTAACAAATTTTAGGTTTCAAATTTTATAAGAGTCCATAGATGGTGATACATTACGTGGTGTTTGATGTCTGTGATTTGAAATTCATCCTTCTTCCACACCTGGATTGACATCTAGTGCAATTGGGTGAGGATGCAATTCCTCTTTAACTCTCTCACAAATATTTTTCACTTTTTTCAAATGGTAGTTTTTCAACTCATTTTAAGGTTGTTACCAAATATAAAAAAATAAAGTAATTTTCTATAAAATTCTTTTTAAAAAATTATTCATTTTCTAAAAAATATTAATATCGAAACAAGTAGGTCGAGTATTGTAAGTTCAATACAAACAACCTTGTTTAGTAGAAAATGCAAATTTTAAAAAAATCTACATAAGCTTAAAATAGTCCAAGAATATATTCAAAATTCTTAAAAGTTTTTGCATGTGATCTTTTTATTAAATTACAACCTATCCAAACATTCCTCATTTCCTTTGTCATTTAAGGTTTATTTGGGATCCGCTTATTTTACTGAAAATGAAAACTCTTTACTGAAAGTACTGTAAATAAAAGTAAAAATTAGCTGAAATAATATAATGGGACCATAAATAGTACTAAAAAGTATCGTGAGACCCATAAATAGTAGCAAAAATAAACTGAATAGTAAAATAAGTTGACAAAAATAAGTGTTGCCAAATGCACACTTAATATATTTTTTCTATATATTTTCAATTGCCTCATCTCTCTTAACTAGTTATCTACATCTAATTTTAAAACTATCAATAATGCATTGTTGCAAAACACAGAACTTTTCTGATTTCTTTTAAGAGCCCATGAACACGTTTGCAGCGTGTGTAAATACCAAATCAAATAATTATTTAAAATTTTGAAGAAAACAAATGATATACCATAAATTACAATTTTTTAAAATAATGAGAAACTAAGGATTCATTTGGTACATGTGTTTAAACACATATTTTCAATTTTTAAACAACATTACGTGTATATTCATACACTTTTTCACACACACATTTCTAAAAAATACAAACCAACCTACCGGCCTAATTGCTTGTAAAAAAAAGTCATGAGATTCCAATAGGATACAAATTAATTAATATTGTAGTTAGGCCCGTCAAAATAGGTTGGCGGGTTGGGTAGCCATGAATGAAAGTTAACCCAATTATTGATGGTGGCAGGCCTTGTTGGAATTATGAATAAAAATGTTAATCGCCTTATTGGTGTCCTGTTTAAATGAAAGAAGTGATAGTTGCAACTTATTACAACAACAACAAAAACAAAAAAAGGAAAAAAGAAAAAGTGGGGGCATTTGAAGTCTAGTTCCGCAATAAGCAATGTCATTGAATTATAAGACACTATTATCACAGTTTTCAGCACTTAAGTATTGAAAATTGTGGTTTAAACTCTGCTACCAAATGAGCTCTTAGTTCAAGCCTTGCTCAACAATTTTACATGCACAACTTATTTCATAATTAATTGAAGTGACAGCTTGTGAATAGTGCAACATAACTAATCACCATTGATATTATTGTTATTTAATGTCAATCACAATCAACTACCTCAACAATTTTGAAAATTATTGTGTCGTTAGACTTATTAGTTATTAAACTAGTAAAATATGGGATTATTCAAATAGCCCCGGCCCCCTTAAGAGGTTTGGAATTGGAATCCAAGTCAGAACTAGGTAATGTTCAAACTCTTCTATTCAGAAATTATTTTATGTCTACCAGGCATTATTCACTCCCTGATTTCAACACATTGACTATGTAAGTCCTAATAAAGTACCATGAGATCGATCTTATGCTTTATAAGTTCGAAGATAAGTATTCAGCAAAAGTTTAATGGTTGAGTGAAATTAATATGAGCTGGCCATATAAATTAAGATAGAACCTAGTTTGATTTCAGTATATCAGAAATAGTCCTATATATGCTGAGAGTTATCTTGTATATTTTAGGCACCACCTTTTGCTTTACTAAGATTAACCATGTTTATTTTCGCAGTACTAGAATCCCTTTTTCGATTCATGAACAAGCAAAAATATTTCAGTTCCTCTTAATTTGTTGTTTTTCTTTAAGTACTCGAATGTCCATGAGAACCACTAAAGTCCTTGAATTTATTGGATCAATGCATTAAGGACTCTACAGGCCATAAGTTAATTATAAAGATGTTCTATTTGTTAAATTTTCTTTGCTTTATCATCAACATTCTCATGCAAATACTGGACGATAATAATATACACGGAATTTAATTTTTCTGGTTGTGTGTCAGGCTATGGTGACCAGATTTTCATCCATCTCAACAAGAAAGTTATCAAAGGCCCTAGAGCTTCTCACCAGTAATAAATCTATGGTTGCAACAAGTGACTACAATGAGTTTCACAAGATGGTAAAGAAATATATAATCGCAGAGCTTCTGGGAGCTAATGCACAGGTTGGCTCGTATAATTTCGTCCACCTATATGTACCCTCCATCACATTATCTACTATGCCAAAAATATGTCTAATAAAAATATCCATTTGCTTTTCAGAAGCGACATCGAATCCACAGAGATACTCTGATAGAAAATGTTTCGAACAAATTACATGCTCATATAAAGAACTCTCCTCTTCAAGCAGTGAATTTCAGGAAAATATTTGAGTCTGAACTTTTTGGACTGGCAATGAAACAAGTGAGTTTCTTCATTTTGGATTAATATTAAATATGTGCTTATTAATAAGAGTGACTCAAGATTTGTTGTTGTTGTGGCTTGTAGGCTTTGGGATATGATGTGGAATCACTTTTTGTGGAAGAGCTTGGAACCACTTTGTCAAGAGAAGAGATATTTAACGTTCTAGTGTCTGACATGTTAAAGGGTGCGATTGAGGTTGATTGGAGAGATTTCTTCCCGTATCTAAAATGGATTCCAAATAAGAGCTTTGAAATGAAAATTCAGAGTTTGGCTTCCCGCAGACAAGCAGTGATGAATTCCATTGTCAAGGAGCAGAAGAAGCGCATTGCTTCAGGAAAGGTAATGTTTTTCAATTAGCCTTAGGACATAATTTTTCATAACTAATTATATGCATGGCGTGTTGTGATTGGTGCATAACAAATATGATATCAGTAATAAAGTCATGTGATATTGATGTTGCTTCAATCACAACTCATTATGGAACATGTTGTGAAAAAAGTAGTGTCCATATTGATCTTAATGTGCAAAATTACTATGAAGTTTCTTACAGTTAGTATTGTAACTCACCTTGGATTTGGAACAGGGAGAAAATTGTTATCTCAATTACTTGTTATCTGAAGTAAAAACACTGACGGAAAAGCAAATTAGCATTTTGGCATGGGAAACTATCATCGAGACAGCAGATACTACTGTCGTTACAACAGAATGGGCCATGTATGAACTTGCTAAATGTCCAAACCAGCAGGTAATTAATGTCAATCACAATTTTGGTATTAAGGTTTGAATATAATTTTGCTGTTTTAGTACTATTTAATACCGAATATTGTACATGCAACAGGATCGTCTTTATCAGGAAATCCAAAATGTTTGTGGGACTGACAAGATTACTGAGGAACACTTGTCTAAGCTTCCATACTTGAGTGCTGTTTTCCATGAAACTCTGAGGAAGCACAGTCCAAGTCCATTAGTACCTTTGCGATACACACATGAAGACACCCAAATAGGAGGGTACTATGTTCCTGCAGGGACTGAGGTTGATTGTTTTCTTATTTTATCTTGTATCTGTCCATCAGATTTCATGACTTGTTATTATCTCTGCCAGCAAAATTTGACTTGGACCAATGTTGCACAGATTGCTGTAAACATATACGGGTGTAACATGGACAAGAATCAATGGGAAACCCCTGAAGAGTGGAAGCCAGAGAGGTTTCTTGATAAGAAATACGATCCAATGGATATGTACAAGACGATGTCATTTGGAAGCGGAAAGAGAGTATGTGCAGGTTCACTTCAGGCATCGTTAATAGCGTGCACATCAATTGGTAGGTTAGTACAGGAATTTGAGTGGTGGCTGAAAGATGGAGAGATGGAAAACGTGGATACTCTTGGACTCACAACTCACAAACTCTATCCCATGCAAGCAATTCTAAAGCCTAGGAATTAATACTACTGTTTAGTTTCGTTACAATAAACTGTACTAGTGAGTAGTGATTGAAACCCAATTCCTCTTTGTTTATACTTTTTAGCTAAGAATTATTGACATTTCATTTAAGATGATGTATTCATATCATATCTATGTTGTATCCATATTATACTGGTATCATACCAGCCGTTTCATGTTATAATTTTCAGAAATTTCTTGTATTGACGTGTTCGTATCTATGCCTCCTAGCTTTGTAGTGCTTTATTGCTTTTAGTCTAGACTTTCATAAATAGTACTGTACCTTGCCATATGATAAAATAAAAATAAAAATGCTAAATTTTGAAAGGGAAAAAAATATATATCGTATTTCATATTCCTAGAACTATATATATATATATATATATATTCACCAAATTATTAAGTTTTTTTTATTTTTTTTTCTGTAAAATATAAGATTTGAATCAAAGACATTTTATAACCACGTACGTGAGGGGGGAAATTTTAGATGGATCCACAAACAGATCCTAACTTAACGAATTCTCCTTGGGCCGAGCTCCTCTGTGCAAACCCCGCAAGACAAGTAAGGCCTACTCACAATACCCATGATCAATAGTAAGAACTTGATCTTAGATGCTCTGATGATTAAAGTTAGATGAAAATGTATTTGTCAAGAATTTTCGTCTGAGTAAGGTCTTTGAAAGCTAGAATTTTCCATACCATTTTTCTTGATAAATATAAAATAAAATACAAACAAAGAAGAACAAAAAACTCCTAATGGACCTTGCCCTGTCATTCTATGAGCTTGAGGTATGGTGGTGTTGATAATATAACTAGCCCTACCTTACTTATCCACCTCGGACGACATGGGAGTTGGTAAGGGACATGATTGATATCTGAACATGGTGGTGTTGATAATATAACCGCTGTCTAGCTTTCAACATCTTAATGTTACAAGATTTGTGGTTGGTGAGTGGTAAATTTGAAGGCAGGGCCAAGGTTGGGTTCCTTGAATTTTATAAGGAAAGTTCCGAAAACCACTAGAAAATGCAGGAGAAAAGTCTCAAAAAAAATTTATTGAATTGAAACTCTGAATTATCTTATAGGCTACACTACAAATACTCTTAAATAGATAAAAGATAATAAAAATCCTTAGTATTATGTTTTATGTACCATTTTATGATTTATGTTTTACTAATCACTACTTGTCATATTTTGATTTTACTTTCCTTATAAATGACCGAAGTTTAAAATAGGAAGTAATCCTACATATGGTAAGTAGTGATGGATAAAACATAAAGTGGTATACAAAAAGTAATACAAAGGATTTGCATTCAATAAAGGAGACCTGAGACTATCAACAGCATTCCTAATTAAGTCGCCTAAGAAATATCTAAAATTCTAATTTGAATCGTGCATGAAATTAGACTAGAAAATAGAAAAAATTACCAAAAAAAAAAAAAAAAAAGCCTGAGCTATCTGAGCCCTCTATTCCATAAAAGTCTTCGTCATTTGTTCTACATCTAGCACCTATTCTTTCTCAAAACTATATTGAGTTTGACACTATGGCCATGAAAAATCCTTCTCAGACTCTAGTTTGTTCAAAACCATATGAACCACAAATTTCCATACCCTATAGTTACAAATTGTTATGGAGATTCTCAAACTCCATATAATTTTATAAGCTACAAACTAAACCATACTTTTAAATATATTCATTCATATGAAAATAAAATTTAATAGTTACTTATGTGGAAGATGTTTGACAAGAAGACGACACTTGCAATTATAAGGGAAGAATGGTCATTTAGTACTACAAAAACCATCCCCTTTGTTGATTCGTAGGGTAGTTATAGGTTGGAAATAACTACAATTCATCTCTGTAAATAGAAGATGCATTATACAAGAAAAAAGGTCCATGATCATCACAGAGAGAACACACAATAGAAAATTTCGTATCTCTATCAAGAGACTCCTATCTAGAGATGTAGGCAAATCAAGTAGTTGTTACTTGTTAGGCTCGTAATTTGCTATGCACTTGTGTTTTTATTCGATAAAGAAAGCTTGGCAAAGTAGGCATTACAATTTAGGCTTTTCAATTTTCTCATTCTCGTTGTTAACTTATATATTTCACAAAAAGTTCTATTAATTTAGGTGTTACCGAACTTATATCATATTTCTTAAGACTGGTTTATACTCAAATAATATTTCTATTCAAATCTTAAATTATGTAGCTAACTACATAATGAGTGAAAAATATGTTTGATTTGAAACGAATTTAAAAGTTTAGATTTTAATTTTTAACTTATTACAATATAGAGTTTAATTTAAAATCTTACTAAATTATAAGATTAAATCTACTATTTTTAAAAGTATAAAGTTTAATCTGAAATTTTACCTAAATTATAGGATTTAAATTTAAAATTCCGTTAACGAATTCCTTTAGAACATTTGTTAATAAATTATTTTAGAAAAAAAATTGGTACCACTTTTATGAAAAAATTTTAAAACTATCCAAAAAATTAGTTTTTTATTTTTTATAAAAATTTTTGAAATTATTTTCTTTAAAGCAATAGTTAACATTTTTCCTTAAATTTATATATTTTTTACTAAAATCAAAATAGCAATTTCACAAGAGTTTCTGAGGAACTAGCAAGAAACAAAATTGGTTGGGATTGAAGTGGAAATGGGGCAAAAGATAAGAGAAGGGGAATGCAAGAAATGGACAGGTCGGTCCATTATGGTCCTATATGGCTATATACGTGAGTGAGACCGTCAAAGGCGGTCTGAGAAAATCTGAACTCTCTAAAAGGAGAGTGTCGATTTCACACACACACACACACAACTTGGCTATATTATTATGTTTGATTGACGACAGCGGCAATGGAGAGAGAATCTGAGTAAACTCTGTCAATGACCGTGACTTCCTCGGCTACCTGCAGCTGCTACTCCCTCCACACTCTGTAGCCGCGCGTGCTAGCTCCCACTTCAATTTGGACCGGTTATAACCGGCCACTTGTTTTATTGCCTGGTCAAACTTTCAAAACTGTGGACCCCTCTAAACCCTTCATTTCCGTACTCTACAGATTAGTCAGGATCAATGAATAAGACAAGTCTATGGGGGCAAGTATGATGATATGAGGATATAGTCTTCTGACAGACCTCTTCGTCCAATGTTAGTAGGAGAAAAAAGGGTACCCACTTGGTTGTTAGTTGCTACCTTTTTGGAATTTTCCTTTACAATTTTTAAACATTTTTGACAATATTTTTTCAAAAAATTTTGAACAAACTTAAAAAAATAATTTTAATAATAAGTTCAAATTAAAATTAATAATAATTAATTATTTATAATTTGTTGTGAAAATATTATAAAAGTATTATGAACCTTCACAATCTTAATCAAAAAATTTAAATTAAAAAATGTTACAACTTCATATTTAAAATTTATTGTACAAACGTGCATAGCATTTTTCATTAAAAATACCCACAAATACAAGAATGCATTGGTATGAAGAATAACAATAATAATAATTAAGATAATAAATTTAAAGACGAGTTCAATTTCAAAACATCTTCTTGAGTAATTGGTTATAAATGGGTCAGGTTGTTGAAGTGGAATTGGATGCAAAAATTGTGGTTGACTGGGTTGGTGGCTCAACTTCTTTTCAATAATTCTCACTCTCCTCTTATTTGCCGTCCCTTCCCTTCTCAATTTGCTGCCCCAAGTGAAGATCAAGCATTGCTTTAAGGGAGCAAACTAGTGTGCCATCGTGCTTGCCAAATACAGAGCAAATCGTGTGGAAGACTGTTGTTTTTTTATTCCCTTATAGGGGAAATTTCTATGTTATTGTATTTTGATTTTCTTAAAGAGTGTATTATGAGAGGTCTCGGCCAAACTCTTTAAGTTCTATTAATGCATCCTGTTTAATTACCAAAAATTATAAAATATATATATATATATATATATATATATATATATATAGTCGGGTTAACAAGTGTACTAAGTATACAAGTTAAAAGATTAATAAATACTCAATTTTGAGTTATAATGCATATTTTTCAATGAAAAAATACATGTATTGTTTGACCTTATTTTTTTAAAAATGTATAAAAATATTATTTAACTACTATCCTTAGAGCATTTGTTAACAAAAGTTACCCAAAATAATCGGTTACTTTTAGATCACCACTTTTTCTTTTTTTGTAAAGACATTTTTTTATCCCTCACACTTGAAAATTTATGAAATTATATATATATATATATATTATTGTTGATGATAATTGTGTGGACACAGATTGAACCCGAAGCCCAAAAATGAAAAAGACTAAGGCCCAAAACAATGAATTTGTAAAAAGTAGGCTAAAAACTGAACTTCAATGATTTGAACAATAATCATAGTAGGCTAAATAGTGCTAGAAAGTTGGAATAAATAGTTTTGTGCAAAGAAAATCCTCATTGGCAAAGTCCAAGGATGGTAGTTCTTATATATTTCTCTTAGAGTTAAGTACAATTTTCCCTCCATTCTCTAATGATCCCTTTGTAAGGGGATATTTCTTCTTTATATTTCTCTCCTTTGTTTTATCTCTACCCTCCACGTATAGATCAAATTGTTGGTTTTGATCTTTGTTCCATCAACACCTCTTCTAAAATCTTTGTGAGTAGCTGTAAGACTGAATATTACTATTCAAGTATCACCTCTATATTAATGCGGCTAGAGAGTTAGTTACAGAGCATTCAATGCGGTAATAGCAACTTTCTTTTAGATATTTCTCAATTTTCTTTTGTTTCGTTCCCTTTTGATGCTTATCCTTACCAGTATAATTGTCTAGCGTGTTGTTCTTGGTGGTAAGCCAGACCCTTGACCTCTACTCTACTAAGCCGAGGAGAGGTTTATCCTCAGACTACAATTCCAACCTTTTATGACCAGACTTCTTTCATTACCCAGTAATTTATATGTTCTCGTTAATGTCTACCTGTCTTTGGACAACTTAATGTCCTTGGATATAGCCCATGGCCCAAAATCCATTTCTAGGCCCGTTACCCCTACAATAATAATATGCAAAAATAAAAGGGAATGGGAGGAAAAAATAGGGGGAATTTTGGGTGAAAGCCGATGCTTGGTTAGGAGTGAAAAAGGGGAGACAATTTTGGTGGACCTTATAATTTTCTTCCCCAACCCACCAAAATTTTTCCCCCCGTAAATTGGATATGATTTTGGTGGGGTTAACTATTTTCTCTCAAACTCTCCAAAATTTTGCCCCCACATATTGAGAGGAGAGGAAGTTAGAGAGGAAAATTACCCATCTACTCCCTTCTCCTCTCCCATTGTGTGTGATTGTATTATGTTTTCTTGTACTTAGGTTTCATTTTACCTAAATAGTTTTTTTTATTATAATTTTTAAAAAATATTTGCAGTAAAAGCAAAAGAATAAATTTATATTCTCAACCAAATAAGTTTTTCATCCTTTTTTTTTTTTTTTTTTTTTTTTCACCCCTAATCGAACACACATACAAATATACAATCAACTTAAATCTTTTTCATTCCTCCACAATTTGTCATCCCCTACTTTTCCAACAACTACCACACAAAGCCGTAGGAGTACAATAGATAGTACATATATACATGTTGTAGTGCGGTTTTTATTGGTAATGGTTTTGGTATTGGCGTAACAAAACTGTCAAAACAAAACATGGGCAGTGACACGCATAACAAAAAGAGACGGAAGAGATATTATAGGAGTACATATATACAAGCTCTAGTACAGCATTACTAGGTACGATCGAGTATATGGTATTTTGGTTGTATTTACTTGTACAAAGCACGGTGCAGTGATTAGAGAAGGTCAATCAATGGTGCAGAGATCGCGGCAGCCGAGAAATCCGGCACAGGCCGAAGTCTGTGAATGGTACTAAGTTAGAGAGAGAGAGAGAGAGAAATATGGAATCTTTGGTGCAGAGAAGGTGTTGGCCACAGCCACCGAAACAGCAGGCAAATCCAATTATTGCTTCCCACGCTGCCCAACATCCATCATGTTGTCGGACCTATTCAATGCAAAAATTCCCAACTCACCTTGCCTTCCCTCTTATTTTAACCCGACTCCACCCAGTTACATTTGCTCTAGCTGCATCTAAAAATATCTAAAAATAATAAAAACAAAAATTTTGGAAACTTTTTCCTAATGATAAATTAACTTTACTTATATTGATTAACAAGATCTAATCTTTGATCTCTCATCATCATTTTAGAATAGAATGTCAATTAAACTTCTGTTCATTAACAAAAGAAAATGATAATTTAAAAAGTAATCAATTTAATTTTTTTAAATGTAATAAAAGTTAAAAACTTTTTTTTATTGGATCGTGATTTTAACACCCGGGTGGGGCTTTTTAAACTCAATTTAAAATTAGGTTTGCTTTATGTCAATCTTCTCACGCTTTAGTTGAGTAAAGAACCTTCCATTGCCGAGGCAAAAAAATTGCATTTTTAAATACTTCTTTTTAATGTGCTGTTTTAAATAATAATAAAGATTAGGGTCCCGTGTTATATATTTTTTTAATTTTGTTTCATTTTATTTAGTAAAAATTCTAATGCAACAATTTTTGTTATAATTTATCTATATGATCAGTTATAAGTAATGAAGTAAAAGTAATAAGATTAAAATTTCATTACTCATGGTCTCGTACCATAAGAGTAAGATGAGGCAAAGTTATATTAAAAATTACGATCATAACATTACTCTTTATTTCTGACTTAAATTTTGGTTCATAACATATGTTTCAATTCATTCCTCTAAATTTGGAGCGATATAAAAACAAAACTTTTTTTCCCCAACATCGACAAAGAAGGGGACATGATCTCATGGTGCATAGATATCTTTAAGCAACAAAATGATGGTGCTCAACTGCTCATCTTATTGCAAGGTAGTTGTAGATGGGATGGGATGAGTGAGAGTGTGACAGATTATGGTTTCTTCTAGACACTCTTTTTTTGGGATGTGGTTGATTGTTGAATTCTAAGTCTTAAGAAACTGGTTCCGATGGAACTATAATGTTCATTGCTTAGCACACCCTCCATGTTAGTTGCACAACCTCAATGTACTTGCTCAGCTCTGGCAGCAGACAGCAGTAGCAATCCTTTGCTGCCACCGTGTGGTTTTGGACTATAAGGTACCAAGCTAGGTCAGGCTTGGGCCTAGTTGATCATTCAGTTCTGGCCCTTATCTACAACAATCTTCCCCTCCAACCTGAATACTAAGTAGAAATATCACTGGTTTTTTTCACTTTTCTGTTTGCTGATATGGAATTCATTTGCTGGCCAAATTGATGTTTAGTTGGTTTCCTTATCAAACAATAAGGTCGAGTTGATTTTCTTAATCACGGTCTATTCATCACAAGAAACTCACTGCCACGAGCATGACTATCTTGACTAATCTCTTGGGGCTAAATGGATTTGGATTAGACATCAAGCTTATCCAATGTCATATTTTACAATTCTAATCTAATTTATTTATTTCTGTAGCAATCAATAATTTGGTCAGGGCCCCTATACCGTGAAGGCCTTGGCTGCTAAGAAATTAATTGAATGTTTTGCTTGGGGAGGGGATAACAAGAGAATATTTGACCACTGACTACTGGGGCTGTAAAACTAGCTACTAATTGTCTACTCTAGGAAGGGTAGACCAACTGTTAGAGACCCTAGTTGAACTGAACCAAGTCACTAACCACAAACTCCCAGATAACATTTTCTTTCTTCCTTTCTTTTGGATTAGAATCCGGTGCACCGGGTGCAATTCGCCCTATCATGTCTCACAAAACAATTTTACATTTTACATTTTTAAGTTTTACTTTTTATTCTACTTTAATTTTTTTTTAACCTTTTTTTATTAATAGTTGAGATTGAAAGTTGATTTTTGCAACTATCAATCTCAAGTCTCTATAAGTCAATCTCAACTCTCTATAAGAATTGCATCAGGTGCATTATTTAAGGTACTTTACCTTATTTTAATCATTTTCTTTTTTCTTATTTTTTGTATCCTTCTATTTTTATTTTATTTTATGAGTACTTATCACTTGCTTTTCTTCAATTACAAACACACATATAACATATCAACTCGTTCTAAAATTTACATATGTGAATAGAAATATAGTATGGAATTAGTGTCTATAGAAATAAATTTATTATTTGACAAAATTAATCTTTAATTTATTATATAAATAAAATTTTTTTTATGTACAATTGCCACGGGCAGATAATCAGTAAATACGTATAATATGTGAAATTTTCATACTTACATCAGTTACATGTTAGTCTTACATGCATCGTATCGTATGCATCATATTGTATATACCTTTCATGAAACAAACCTTAAAAATTTGGCCTCCCACGTTACACGGTAGAGTTGTCTCTGGTACTATTTTCACCAATTGGCTGACGCCAAGAAAGCGACTATGCTTGGATTGTAATGTCGACATCAAATCATCCAATTAGAAAAAAGTCCAAAATAAAATTGTAAATGAACGAATGGTTTATGAACAGTTTTCGTTTCTTTCTACCAAAATTTGTTTATGCTTGTTTATCAATTAAAAAAAAAAAAAAATGAGACAAACTACAATTTCTCAAATTTTATAGTATAAAAGTCAAATAATTTCAAACTTTAAAAAATTTACATATATTTTTAGCTTGACTCACTTAGAGTGATTTTTGGAAAATTTGACACTTTTTCAAATGATCTAACGCATTACGCCCGAACAAGAGCTGAGAGCTACGTGTTGATGAGCCGTTGATTTACAAACAGTACACAAACCACCGCTTATGACGACAACAACAACAACAAAAACAAAAATCCCACATTGACTATTGTCAATGTTTCCCACTACGCCTCTCTCTCTCTCTCTCTGTCCTCAGCTTATTATTTCACCCTCCACATTTTTAACCCACCCACACAAAACACACATATATACAGACATACTCTCTCTCTCAGTATAAATCTTCCCTCACTGCTTCCAAGACATCTCTATTCTCTCTCAATTCAATTCCCTGAATCTTCTATCCTCAGGTCTCTAACTTTAAACCCCATTTGTCTCATTCTAAAAAACACAAACAATCTATCTCTCGCTCCCACAAAAACAACAAGAAGCTTTGTACCTAACTAGTAACTAGAAATGCCATCGGAAACAAGTGAAGGAAAAGCGGTTACGAGGGTCCACCAAAGTTTGGGCCACCCACCACCGCCGCAGGCGCAACCGCTACCGTGTCCTCGCTGCGACTCGACCTCCACCAAGTTCTGCTACTACAACAACTACAACCTCTCTCAGCCTCGCCACTTCTGCAAGTCATGCCGGCGTTACTGGACCCAAGGTGGGACCCTCCGCAACGTCCCCGTTGGTGGTGGGACCCGCAAGGCTGCCATGACTAAGCGCTCTCGCTCCGCCACGTGTTCCTCTTCTCCTTCTTCGTCTTCGTCTTCTTCCTCCACTATTACCAACGGCAACGACGCCGTTTTAGGGAACCCTGCTGCTGCTGCTTCGGGTCTTCACGCTGAGAACATGGATTTGGGTGGTGGGAGCTTCAATTTCTTGCTGAACTCGCAAGGTCCGAGCTTGTTGGGCCTGAATGGGTATGGGCTTGGGCTTGGGCCCATACCCGGCTTCGATGAGATGGGGTTCGGGTTGGGAAGAGGGAGCTGGACATTCCCTGAAGTCGGTGACTTTGGCGGTGGTGGGAGTGGCAATGGTGCTGACGTGGCTTCTTTGGGGTTCAACACGTGGCAGATGAATGGTGCTGAAGCTGGTGGAGTAGCTGATTCTGCTGCAGCTGCAGGGGATTCCATCCCTGGCCAGGGTTTGAAGTGATCCATTAATTAAATTACTTTTTAATAGTAATGCTTGTTTTTAGTTTTACCATTTTCCAGGGAAATGGTTTTTCATTTCACCTTGTTTTTCGGTTTTTTTTTTTTCTTTTTTTTTGGTGAATGGTGGTGGGATTTTGAAATACTAGGGAAAGGTGGTATTTGTGGGGTTTCACTTTCAGTCGCTTTCTTTTGTGGGTCAGTGTTTGGTTGGAGGGGTATAGAGTCTATAGACTGGTATAGGATTACATAGAGAATGACTAGGATGAAAGAGTACCTGTGGGATACTGATTCCTTGGTCTTAATTAGATAGGGCTCTCTTTTTTTCGTTTTTGTTTTTCATGGCTATGTAAAAAATCTTTGGGTTTTGTCTTTGGACAAATCGGTGGAAGCAAATGGACAAGGACACCTTTTTGGGGAGTTTATTTTACTACCACAATATATCTACTTTGAGAAAAGGCAATTCTTTGGATTGCATAGTCTCGCTCTCTCTCTCTCTCTCTCTCTCTCTCTCTATATGTGTGTGTGTGTGTGTGTTTTCATTTTCCTGCTCTTGCTCTTTCATCTTTGGTACTCTTTTTTTTAAGAACAATATTTACTTCTTTTGCACTGGTGTGGGTAATGCATGATGAAATTTGAGTATCCACTCTAAAAAAGGCTTTGAGTTTTCTTTTTGTTTTTTGGGTAACAATGCCAATGCATTGAATTCTCTAAGCAGAACGATGTAGGGTAGCATGAATGTAATTGGAGTTCGACTCTCGAAGAATGTCTGAGATTTGGTTTATTACTCGTGTTTGGCGCACCTTTTTCTTCTTTTAGATTTTTAATTTATTTGTTTATGTATAATTTTTTTTTTCTAGGAAAAAAATTACTTTAATCAATTAGTAATTAAAAAAAATTACATCCAAAGATTCCAAGAACACTTATATGTGTTCACTTTTATTTGGTTAAACCCCGCAGATCGAGTGTTCAATTTTAAGTCACACATGTTCATCTCCAATTCAACACCTAGTTGTTTGAATTCAGTGTTTGATTCCTCCCCAAGGCAAACCAATTCTTCTACAAAATGTCGCACCGCGTGATTCCTTTGATCAAGGAAAACAGTTTACTTTGAATGTTTTGGAGTAACCATATATGACTTCCTGTTTAATTTGACACATGTCAAAATTACATTTTAAACTATTGGGAACGAACATTCTATGATTCTAATAGTATTTGCAGTATAAATTAGCTGTCAGCAGATAATATGAAGGGTATTTACTGTTTAGTTCAAAGAAAACAACAGCTATGATGAATAATCTTCTAGAGTCATCTACCATTCAACTCTATATAATTAGTAATTACACATAATTACACGTAATATTTGAGCAGTATTTATTACACATACAAAAATAAAAATTACCGAAACCGTTGAAAACAACCGAAACCATGGTCGTGATTTCAAGTCATACAAAAATAAAAATTACCGAAACTATTGAAAACAACCGAAATTATGGTCGTGATTTCAAGTCAAAATTTCAATTACTTTTTAAGCGTGTAAATATATATAACATAGGTTGTATAAGCTTTTTCACTTTTATCATTTGGGATTCAATAATGTATGGCAAGAAAGGAAAAGAGCAAAGGGGAAGTGAGGTGACCCATAGTCAAGTCATTGTTGACACATTGCTTGTTATCATCTAGAAAAAAAGGGTGATCATAGCTGACATTCCACCCACTACGAGAAGGGTTTCATTTTCTGATGGTTCATCCATCCTGTACCCAATTAATGCATTTGACTGCTGCGCATGCTTGTTCCTAGCTCGATGCTTAATTAACGGGTGCTTTCTTTACTTGTCGATAATGACTACTTACATAAAAGAATTGCCTTCTTGCACCAAAAAAAAAAAAAAAAACCTCACCCTTGAAATGGCTCCATTTTATATATATGTTGTGGATGAAATTCTGGAATCAGCACATTCAACCATCCTACGTTTCATTGGTATGGTATTTATAAAATTCACATTGTGGGCGGCGGCCGAGTATGGCAATGGCATTTTAAATTGATAGATATCCCAATTCTAGATCCTAGAGTTGTGTATCAAAGACATTTAAAAAAAAAAAAAAATCAATCTCATCACTTGGCTTAAGGGAATTATATTTTAATTTTTTAAGATAATCAATGATCAATAATTATCTTATTTATAAAATATTACATTTCAAACTTTTTAGATTTTTAAATTATACACAAAACATTAATTTATGGTTCAAATGGTAAATAATATCAACATATTTTTACCTTTGTCCTCAATACTTGTAAAATTTTGAAATTGACCGCAACTCGCCAAGTTGTTCAAGTGGATCGAGTTTCAAGAGTCTTTGGATAGTCCTAATTTCATCCATGTAAGAAGTTTAATTTGTATCATTAAGTTGTTCTATATATATATATATATATATATATATATAATTATGATGCCTTAATTTGATTAATTTGTGTGATATGTGTGAGTATGTGATGAGTCCTACATCGGGTATATAATAGGTTGAACTGGGTTTTATCAACAACTACAAGGAGTCTCAATTGTGATTAGTCTTTTTAAAGTAAGTGCAGATGTGACTAGGGTTTTTCCTTAAGTCGTCACATATTTATATATGAGTTGTGTTTAAGTTACACCACTCAATATTTTTTAACAGGAAGCCAAATTTGACAAATCCATTGTTGGATTATATTATCTTCGTATATTCTTCATGCTTACAAAATTTCAAGGTAATCAAATATTAATAATCATGTCATCAATTAATTGTTTAAATTCAAGTTTTTGTAGTTTAAAATAATGCATAAAAAAATGAATTTATGAATGAAATGGTAAATAACATTCAATTAGCATGAAAATTAGCATGCATGCTAAGAATATATAGGACATGTAATCCAATGGTAAGATTTCTAAAATATGAATTCAATAACAAGTTATTGGGTAGTATAACATTGCTTAAAGTTATATTAGGTGTAACCTAAACTCAACTCCTATATATATATATATATATATTGTCAATCTTCTAACCTTTAGAATGCAAAGGACCATATCTCAGTTCTTAATTTTTAAAAATAGTCTTCAAGTTATTGCAAGGGAAAAAAATATGTACTTCTAGAAAAAGAATGACGTGTTTTCTTCCTAAAATTAAAATTTCTATTAAAAAAAAAAACTTATTTTAAAACTTAAAAAAAAAAAAAAAAAAAGTACAACCATCCTTTATAAGAGCCCCATAACTCAAAAGAGTGGGATGGAAATATTTCAAAGTAAATAGAATTGAAATACTTTCTTGTTTAGGCATGTCTAGAATGAAGGAAGAGGATAAAATAGCAGAAAGGAAAATAGTTAATAGATTATATACTAAAATTGAGTACATTTTGATTGATAAATTAATAGATGTCTCCAAAAGTTTAAGCCGTTAAAAAAAAAAAATTATTTCCTCAAAAGTTTAAGCTATTAAAAAAAATTATTTAATCATAATTCTAACGTTGATCATATTTCTTTTATCTTCTCTCCCTCCATACAACATATAGGGTTAGATACCATTGTCAAAACTCATGGATAGCTTCATTTGCTTCTCTTTTTCATCTTGTAAAATTTTGCAATAAGGAAATTTATTCTTAAGAGCTAGATATCTTCAAGAAGGGTACTCAATTCCTTTTTCTTTTTCTTTTTTTAAGTAACAAACACAAACAAGAGAGTGAGAAAAAGATTCTAACATAGAGGTACCACAAATTGCACTAAAAAATCATTATAATTTTTAAGGAGGGTATGACAAGTTTAGTTTTCAACCTTTCTTTTTTTGGAGATAATTTTAACTTATGATGTCCGCTACTAATAATTGTTTTTTTTATCATCATACCAAGACACCAATTGATTTTTTGTATAGGCGGAAATTGAAGTTCATATCTCTTATTTGATGATAAGAGACTTTACCAGTTGAGCTAACTAGTTGATAAGTGTAGATGATATTGATATGAAACCACTTTATTATTTGTCTTTTTTATTAATATAAGATATAAATTTTACTCTAATTATATATATATATATATATATATGTGTGTGTGGGTAAAGTTTTTTTCAGAAAATTTAAACCTTGGCCTTGCCCGACACTTCACAAAAATTTTATTATTAGTCATTTTCTGATTTCCCCCTACTTCGGTACATCCCATATTTGTAGGCATTGAAATGGGAAAACATAAATGTTTTTGTCTGTCAGCTGGAGTCATCATTTACGCAGGGAATGATTTTGTTCAGCCCCCCTTTTCCCACCTACCAAACACGCTCTAAACAGTGTGTACACTGCAAAATGAGAGCCACCAAAAGTGCATGGGAACTAATAAGTGATATCTTCCTTTCCAGGAAGCATCCATTATGATTCCAGGCCCCACCTTATTCGATTTTAGATAAAGAACTCAATTTATCTTGACAACCTTTATAATCACTGCTTGGCAAGATTAGAGGTCTTAGACTCTAGTACCTTTGTCTCTCAAAAATAATATAAAAAATAAGAAGAAGACTCTACCACCCTTAGTTTGTGTAATTAACGGAAAACGTACTTTGTAAAATATTAGTAAAAAAAACTTGCAGAAAATCAACTTGTTTTTTTATTTTGCTACAATCCTGAAATGAGATAAATAACATTTTTTGTTGTTTGATTAATAGGAAAAATCATTAACTTTAATTTCTTGCAATTATAAATGATTATATATTCACAAACTTTCATTCGCAAAAGCATATTCAAAATGGGGGGGGGGGGGGGGGATATTGCTTTGGATCATTTAGAGCCCCAAATGAAAAAACAAAACCCTAATTCTAAATTAACGCAAAATATTAAGTGTGAAGTTACTTGTTTGAGGAAAAAAAGTTTATAGTTGTCAACATGGGTTAACTATAATTAATCACCAGTCTATTGGAGAAAAAGTGAGTAAAGATAGAAAGATACATGCGAGTGTTTTATAACCTAAAATTTATATGTGATAGTTTGTTTAGGATGTGAGATTTAAAAAAAAAAAAAAAAACATTCACTTTTATTAGGTTTGTGTTTTATTAACCAATGAAAAATATATCCAAGTTTATTATCTACTATCCTTAGGAAACTTAACCGAAACAAACGGAGCCTCAAAGGACATAACTTCCACCTTGGAACCCGACTTTAAATTCTCTCTTCTTCTTTTTTAAATGTAAATAATAGAGAAGAAAATGTAGAATTTAAGTCATAAATATGAAACACCACCAAAAAATATTACTATATTAGTAGCTGCGCAATTATTTGAACCCCAAATTCTATTTTCACATGACAGATTTGGTCCACATCTTCTTCTTGTTGGACCAACCACGCAGTTTGAATCCTAATAGTTTTTTTTGTCTCTTTTCTTCGCACACTCTCTTTGACTTCTTGGGCCTCTCACTATGATACGGACATTGTAAGAGTTTTTGGGCTTACAGGGGTAATTAACCACACATATATACTGATATATACAACATGTTCTTTCGTTATTTGCTGGGCAGTTTACACCAGACCCCACCTAGATTTCAAACTAGCTAGCTCACATTTGTCAAAAGCCCAATTTCTCTGATGGATGGCCCTGACAGTCTCTGCGAAGACGTTGATTATTCCAAACACAACGAACCATTTAGGTTCAACACTTCTACAGTTGTTCTAAATGATAACGACAAATTAGCTTCACTTGGTTTTTATACAAATTCTAATTTCATCCCGAATGCTTAGACAAAGCTGCATCTAGAAGGGAGAAAGTTGAGCATTCCATTCCCACCTCTAGGCACAAGCACAAAGGAGCTCAAGGTGATTTTTTTTTGGATAAGTGGAACTCAAAGTATTACAATATGCACCACTTAATAGAATTATTATTATTAATTAAAAAAAAAAAGTGTGTGTCAAGTTACACCTAGAAGACTAGAAGTTGCATATTTTATAACCTTTTAGTAAAATATTACACCACTTAATAATTTTTTCTTCCTGTTTAAATATACTCTTAAACATCCGTTAATATAAAATTTAATAATGTAGTCGAACCATATTTACCGTCTGAGTCAAATCTAAGTCAAGTCACTTTCATCCTAAAAGTCTAGTTGAAAGTTGAAACTAAGTCAAGCCACTTTCAATGTAAGTGATATCCTTTTGAAGCCCCCCCTTAGAAGCCTCTTAAAAATAAGTTTCTAAGGGCGCCCCTTAAAAAATGCATTTTTTTAATAAGCTTTTTAAAAAATTTTATATATTAAATGTATTTTTTAGACAAATCCCCCACTTGATTATATTTTAGAATTGTACTCCCAATACTTACACAAAATTTCAAGATTATTAGAAATTAATATCCATCTTATTTATAAAAATGCTTCTCCAAAAAAAGAAAAAAAATCTTATTTATAAAAAAAATTTAAATTTCAAGTTTGTTAGAATAGTAAATAACATTTAAACGTGTTGACTAGTGCGATGTTCATAAAGGGTTGCATAATGTGTAACTTGGTCAACTTGGTCTTGTCCTACCTATGAATTTGAGTTAAGGTGTGCTTAGATATTGCTTATTTTGCCGAAAATTGAAAACTTATCGCTGAAAATAATAAAAAAAAATAATTTTGAGCTACTGTTCACTCTCCCAAATACTGTTCATTTGCCTTAATGCACTGTACATATCACATGAATAGTGCAAGAGGCACTGGTCAAAAAAAAAAAAAAACACTAAACGTGGACGTAAGATCCAAACAAGTACTTAGTCTACGTATCTTTGATAAGAGTCTAGATTAAGTTCAGTGTCCAATGACACTAGACCAGTTAGGACTATGACAACTATTCATTTTTTAGACACGTCACCATCCCCACGAGTGTACTGAACCCAAACTGCCCCCCTTTGATAAAAACCTGCAGTGTATATGCATTGATTCCTCGCATTCTTCATCATTGCAACATGGGGCCAAGACAGCCGGGCGAGGAACTAAATTCCGCATTAAGACCATATTATATATAGGAAGTTGAGAATGAATTCATCATTACAACAGTTTACTATAAGCGCTTAGGTTCTTACATTGGTGTATGTAAAACATCATAATACAATTCCAACATTCATTATGCAGAACTCAGATTCACTATTTAGCTAGTCTTCGCCTACAACTCAGTTGGGCGGCTTGAAGAACTTTAACTTGAGTCCATTGTTTACCATGCTCCAAATACCACCAATGGAAAAGGCCACACTAAAAGCAATCCCCAACCAACCAAGGATCCAATTGAAATACCAATTGAAGCTGTATTTTGTAGGCTTTTTTATGAGAACCCACATGAAGCAAGGGTAAGCAAATGTGACTGGAAGAGTAAGTCCTCCTAACAGACCAGCAAGACTTGAGAGGAAAGGGAGTGCCACCCCTATGAAAAAGTTGACAAATCCATAAAATACACGGAAACCAGACCTGACCCAGATTGAGCAAGGACGATTGGTTCGGCTCGTGTAGCTGGCCTCAAAACTGTCGAAAACAGGCATGGAGTAAATCTGGAAACTGCTCAAACAGTTGAACACAACTAGCAGAAAAGTGATTGCAAGAAGTCCTCTTGGAATATCATGACTGTGAAATCCATACAAGGCATTAAGAATCCCTGATGAAGGCATCTGTGACAAGAAGCAGAAGCATTGAATTCAGTCAACCGGTTGGCATTATGGAACACTCACATGTAAATTATTCGGAAAGATGTTAAAAGCCTAATATATTTGGTGGCATTAATTAATGTCAACATGACCATAATTATATAGGAAGGAAAAGTGGGGTACTATCTTGGATAAAGCATTGATCAGTATTCTGATGAATTAGCTTTTTAATCATTACTATGATGTCATCAATTTTTTGATCAATTTGAGACTATGTAAGCACAAACATACAAGTATCATGTTAAGTAGAAGTTGTCAAATATAGTAAAAAAAAAAAGAGCAAAGAACAATGTTCCTCAATGGAGGCCAAGCAAGTGAACGAACAAAAACAGAATACTGGACAGCGAGGGTTTCATCCTGCTGGGTGATTACTCCTTGGAGTCATCAAGAAACTTCATCACTAACATTCTGAAGACTACAAAGTATATTGTTGAAACAATAAGTTACTAAAAATCACTTCTACAATTATACGATGAAGCTCATTTTCTGCCAATGACAAACTCCTCCACAGCCTATATCTTGGTTGCCGAAAATAATATGGAACATTTATTTATTTATTTATTTTTAAGTGCAAGAAAACAATTATTTGGTTGCAAGAAGGTTTGGAACCCTACCACCAACCGTTTGAGAATTTTGAATACAAGTATATCCAATTCCAAACCCAGGTTCTTTGATATAAATGATGATAAAAGATGGATGCCAGGAAATGTCAATGATGTCATGGATTTACACTAGTTGTCCAAAGCTGTTTCCATTGGGATTTCAGCCACTAAATTGTTTCCTTTATGCACAGCTGCTAAGAACTTAGCTTTTGATTCTTTTAAATCATCATGCTTTATGATTTGATAAGAATAAAGAGTGGTGCAGTTGGTACACTTACAAGGTTTCCATAAGCCCAAAAACCTCCAATTGCAATAGGGAAAACACACATTGCAATAAAGAAATAGGCAACTTTAGCTCCTCTCCACATCGGCACATGAGCTGGGTGCTTAAATGTTGATGGCATTGTTGCCTGAAAAAGGCCAAATACACTCCATTAGATGACCTAGGTACACATCTTCAAGAAATGATGATTTTGGATATTGTTTCTAAAAGTAAAAAAATGAATTTATATCCTTTCAGGACTCAGAGTGCATACCTGAATCTCTAGAACTAAATTGTGGCCTCTGAAAGCAAAGGCAACAATCCCAAGTGCGTTCATTACTGAGAAGACAGAAGCAGCGAAGGATGGCATTGGAAGGGGTTCATAAGATATTGTGGGTGGCCTTTGTTGGCTTACAGAGAGAACCCACACCATGGTGGAATAAGTGATGGCTGTCACAGCCCCTACGAGGGAAAGTCCAGCAATAGAATTGAGGTTTGGGAGCTGAGATAGCACAATGCATAGAGAAGTAAACACCAGATACCACTCTACTGTTGTAAGGGGATTCGATGAACAAAGGGGCCCACAAACAATCTGGAAAAACAGTTTCATCGTCTCCCCTCCTATAAGAATCAAAGCTGTTGCAGTTCCCGCTGACAAGTAAACAGTTGGGAAGAGGGATAGCCAGATACCCAATCTTTCCCCTGCACAAGGAACAATATCAGCGGTAGATTGTTAAATTGCCAATTGTTAGGATCACTTGCTATGATACCAATGATAATTACCGATTATCCCAAAAGCATAAACTATTAGGTAATGATAAATTTAATCATTTAACCATTAACCTAAGAACACTAAGATCATATCTCCAGAAGTATATACAAATACTTAGGGGGAAAAATCAATAAAGGTCAACATCAAATCCTTGTCTGCTTGATTACTTCTTACAATCTCAAAGTTGTGCAGCATAGCAGCAATCAAAATTACTTCAGAAGTATAGAGTAAACCAGCACTTTGAAAGCATTAACTGTTGTGAGTACCAAATTTGGGGAAAAAAGGGACAATGGGATGGGATAAACAATATCCTTTCATATGACGGTACATTTCATAATTGACCATTTATCATATATGCAGTGAGCATCAATCAAAATGGGCAATATCCATGTATTTTTTACTCATCTGAGTTTACGTGATGAATGTGGTAATTAATATCACCCATGCAAGTCAGTACAAGTATACATGCAAACAATCAGGCACTGTTTAATAAGTACTTACAGCCATCACAGCCATTATATTCATTTGTGTGTTTGTCAACTCAGAAGTAGAATATGATAACCAACTTTGAGGCAGGAGAGGAAGTAGACAAAATTTTTGGTGCCCAGAAAAATTTAAAAGGCAAAAGTTATGTTGGAAATCATTCTCACCAAATGCTGCTTCTGCAAGCTCCACATATCTGTTGTACCTCTTTCCTGGAACTGCCTCATGTAGCTGAACTAGAATCCACAGTGTATAGAGTTGCCAACAGTAAGCAATGGTTAAAGAAAGTATTCCCCAACTCCTGTGGAAGCAGTAAATATTGAAAACCAAATCAATTAATATAATTTACAATGTTTGTAAATTTGTTACGAGAGCCAATCAGATATAAGGCAGCAAGCTGCTGGCTGTCTTCTCTTTCTCCCATTTAGTTTTTCCCCCTCCCTTAAATACTTTGGCACTTGGTAATCCTTCCCTTTCCCAGTATCAAGAGAGTAATAGATATGAAAGTTTTCAACCTAGATTTGCCTCACCAATGTAGAGAGTCCATAACTACACAAAATCAGAAGAAAATCCATTTGTTTTTCTTCTAAATATCCCAATGGGCAAACAACAACAAAAAGGAGAATTTTAACTTCCTGGACCTAAATTTTTACATCATTTTAATTTACAGCAATAGTTCAACGCAATGTGAAATTGGGGGGTGACACTTCAATTTGTGAATCATTTGGAGCTAGCTAGAGACATAAAAAAGTATAAAGCAACTAAGTATATACAGCCAAGTGATGCAAATCAGGGGAGCCTTGGCTTTCTAAAATAGGACTGGCAAATTCACAAGGCCATTAAGAAGCTTTTTAACAAACTCGTATGTTTGAAGTAAGATGTTATCTAATTAGACCACAAATTATATTTGACTGGAAAAGTTCTATGCTATTTGGTCATTAACATGAGGCTAGTTGTTCTGTATAACTACTACTCAATTGTTAAAATGTGGATCATTGTTATGCTGTTTAAGTTTTTAGCATCTCACGGGTTTAATTGTGCTGCAGATGAGAACTGCTTCAACCAATTCACAAATTGAAAAAATCTAAATCATAAAGGCTTTATTTTGCTAGGTTCAGGAAAATGCTGCTTTTGTTGCCAACAGTCGGCTGTTGCTGCAATTTTATTCAAATTAAAGTCATTCATTAGAGAAAATTATGTTGTCTGTGATTTGCAGAGCTGTATTCATTAAAAAATACATGTGGCCAACCCTAACTACTTTGTTGAAGAACCATAATTAATTCCAAAATATTGGTACTAATCTTTGTTGTTGTTGTTGTTGTTGTTGTTGTTGTTGTATATGCAACTTAATCAAGCTCCCAACCCATTAAGGTTGAGCATAAAAAAGCAACCTTGGTTATATGAAGCATCAGTTTTATACAATTGACAATAAATTTGAAGGAAATAGAGATAGGATATTGAACTGAATATGCTATTATTAATTTATTATTCTTTTTTTGTTAATTAATATATAATATAATTAACATCAAGGGAAAACAAATATCTACTAATTAAAGGCTCAATAAGTTACTATTTGCAGTGATTAGAACTGGATATTATGACAGGGAAAAAGCAAAGCAAGCAATAATCAAAGTATAAAGGGCCCTCTGTCATTATTTCAAAAAGCAATAACAGAATGATTTGTGGACCCCTGATGATTTGTGGCTTTACTTTTTCTCTCTAGAATAAATTTAACTTGTCAAAAAGCAAAAGATAAATGCACGAAATGACTTGCCTCAAGGATGCATGATCATTCTTCTTCTATTAAAAGTAAAGTTTAATTATATCGTATGAACTTTAAGTAAACCAAAAGACAAAAGAGTTTGCTTGGTAGACCCACAAACTCTAAAACTTTACTTAAATTCTTGGGGAAAGCACAGACAGACAAACACATACAGAGAGAGATTCAAATTAAAGTAAAGAAAATAGTGTGCTTGATACTAAAAATGATGTATGTAAGGTACAAACATAGCCTTTAGGAAATAAAAAAAAAAATATGCAAGGAATCAAAAGAGAGCCGTTTTGGGAAAAAAGTGACTAGTAGAAGAAGACTAGGAAACAGAGAAATAGCAATAAATATGTGAATTGGAAATTGTAATAATATTGTAAAAGAAAACTGAAAATAAAATAAATTCAATTCAATTCAATTATCAGAACTGGAATTTCGTAAGAAAAACAAAAATGCTTAAAATATTTATTATCAATATTATTACAATAAAACAATAGATTTTTTTTTTTTTGAAAATCAATAATAAAACAATAGATGTGATTGATGTCATATCAATGTCTCATGAGATACATGTATATCCTCAAATCTCTCCATCGTGTAATGTGAAGCGCATACACACTAATATAGGCCCTAGGGAGATGACTGCATATTGACGTAATAAATTTTATCATATGTTTAAAAGTTCACACTTGTTAATAAAATATTGTAAGCCACTAGTGCTATTTCACTCTCTACCTACTCATAAGTTCTCACTGAAATCTCGCGGATGAATTAAACCCTAGAACCTCATCACATCATAGATTTTTTCTTTAAGAGTTATTTTAGGACTAAAATCAATTTCAAACTTATTTTCATTGTCTTATATGAGATTAGTTATTTATCATTTTCATACTCACTTATCACATTTTTTTTTTTTTACCACTTACAATCAACTACTTCAAATAACTTATGAAAATTGCTGTGAAACAAATAAGTAAGTGAAAGTTTTAATCTTTTAAAATTTAAGGACAAAGTAAGTAACTAATGGGTGGACACAAATTCAAACACGTATCCAAACTAAACACATGTCCGGTGTAAGCCGTATCCGTAACTAATAAGCATAATTAGAGAACATAAGAGTAAACATACCAGCCCAGAAAAGCAAAGGCAACAGGCAAAACCAGAGCCTGAAAGCCAACACCAGCATTGAGATTATGAAACGCAGCATAGTGAGCATTCCCATTACGAGACTCAGTGATGGGAAGCCAAGCATCCTGAGGGTTCAGCTTAGTGAGGTGACCCACTTCCTCCAAGTAACCCTTCATGTTAATCAACACCCTCTTCATTGGTGTCCCTATCGGGCTCAGAAACCTCGGCGATATAAACGACGACGGAGTCCATGCCGTCGACGACTTTCCTTCCTTGTTCGACGCCGGCCTCGGTGACCTCTGACCGGACGGAGTCTGTATCTCCGGCGTTGAAGCTCTTGGTGTTGCTGGTATTGATATCAGCTCTGTCTCTGGCCTCTCCTCCATTCTCACAACACTCTCTCTCTGAGCAAAAAAGCTTGAAAAGTTGAAAAGCCACAAAATGAGGAAGTTGCTGTGTGTGTGTGTGTGTGTGTGTGTGTGTGTGAGTCTTTTGCTCACCCAATGGGGGGTATATATCTATAGCGCTATAGTGCTCTCTAGCTCTTCTTCTTCACTCTTTTACAACTTGTTAACAAGCGTATCTTTATGTGTCTCAAGTAGATTTGGGTACAAGAAATAATAATAACGCACACTGTTTTTGTTTTTCTTTCTTTTCAATTCCGGATAAAAAATTTTCTAAAATAAAACTTTTTTAGTATATACATTAATCATCATTTTTTTTTTAATGAAACTTAAAAAAATGGTTAAAAAAGTTAGTCACTTTTTATTAGTAAAACTCACACTTAAAAAGTCAGGTTAATTTATGGCCTAAGAGCATATATTAACTTTTAAAAACTAAAATAGTTTAGGAAAATTATTTATGACAAATTAAAAAAAAATTATCAAATTAATTAGTTATTTTTTCATAAAAAGTTTCTTAAAATAATTTATTAATATATGTCCTTAGAGCATAGGATAGGAAAACTCTTAGAAACTAAATTCCTTAAAGATATATATCTAAATTTTTTTTAGAAATTAAAAGCTATCAGTTCAAGTTTTTTAAGCACTAAAACATCACCTTAAATACTTAGAAGACCAAAAGTATTTATTGTTGGGTTGGTTTACCCTCCCTTTGCAACATCTATTAACGAATCATTTAAAAAAAATTAATACCACTCTTATGGAAGACATAAAAAACTTTCAAAAAATCAAGAATAAATTTATTTTTTAATAAAAAATTTCTAAAAATAGTTTGTAAACTAATATTCTTAAAGTATCCATTAATATTTTCCTTATTAAGGTTATCATTTTAAAGGCTACACCATGGACTAAATTTTTAAGGATTAATATTTCATAGAATATCCTAACCTAATTTTTATATTAAAAAAACTATTATTGAGTGGAATTTTTTTTATTGGTATTCATAAAAATTGATAACAAGTTTGAATTTTTATTATTATTAGTGTATAATAAAAATAATACCAAGAATAAATTTAATTAAAAGTGATTTGTTCCAATTAGGGGTGTTCGCAGTGTGGTGCGGTTTTGGGCTATTTTTAGCATCGCATTTTGTAGTACAGTTTAGCTAAAACCATAACTGTACCGCACTTTATTTTTGTGGTCACATGTGCGGTGTGGTATGGTGCGGTTTAGAGTTTAGCCAAAACCATAACTGTACCGCACCTCATTTTTGCGCTCACATGTGCGATATGTATAAGATGTGGTTTGAAGTCGGTATATTTTTCAAATTTTAGGTTTTTCCTACTCAACCCAAAACTAATTTTTCCCTTTTTTTGAGGCCAAGTTTTAAATTATTGAGCCAATTTTTCTTGATTTTGGGTTAGGTTTTCTAGTTAATACTTGCTAGGGTTATTAAACTTTTTTTTTTAACTACGGTTGCTAGACTGTTAATAATATATTTAATATTAAAATAAATAAATATATTAATATATAAAGAGGGTGCAGTGCGGTTTGTACGGTTTTTTTATTATAAAATCATGGTACGGTACAGTGCGATTATATCATTTTATAGACAATTTTAATGTAATTTTTGTGATTTGTGCGGTTTGGTGAACACTATTAAACTTTCAATTATGTTTACTAATTTAAATGGTGGAAAATGTTTTTTTTTTTTAAGTTTTGTTCTAAAAATTAATGCTTTAGAAAAAAAAAATTCTATATTCACTTTAATTATTTATTTTGGTGCTTTTCAGTGTAGCTGAGAGGGAGTGTCAGTTACAAAACAGAGTGTGGGGTCATAACTCTCACATCTTCACAAGTGTTGAAGTGACAGAGGAACTAGAAAACATAAAAGTTTGAACAAGTTTGATCGTGACCGTAAATTACGTAGAACTGTGGACCATAATGGCAATTTGGACGGTTCTGATGGAGGGGTCCTCAGATAGATCGCGAATCAAGGCCCTGAGATCGAGATCAGACGTGAAGTTGACTGGCTTCGATTTTTTTTGATTTTGATTGATTGGTTGGGGTTCTTTTGTTTGATATGAAAGGGAGAGGGAGTGATTGCGTACGGAGAGTAATGCAGTGTAGCTTACGGTGTAGACGGTAACGTGACGTGTTGGGTCAAATAGTCAATCAATCACACGGTTCACAGTGTTTTTGATCATTTATTACTGTCCGTTTTGTCTGACGGTGGGTGGGCAAAAGAAAGTCACGCGCATGATTATGGGCGCGTGTGGGTGTGAAAGATAATAGTAATAATATCGAGGCTACGTTCGCGTGGGAATCGATTTTTGGGTTTTACAACATTTTTTACCACGACTCCCAGTTCTAGACAAAATCGATAGCAGAAAGCATGACCATTGACTGCAATCCTCGATCACTCATTTATTTTGACTGTCATTTTGTTTCGTCACACTATGACAAAGATCCAAAATCTCATCACAAAATCAGAATGTATCCACTAATATATACCAGCATTATCATAGTAATGTTTCTCCAAAAAAAAAAAAAAAAAAAACATTATCATAGTAATAATTGGATTGTAACGTTTGACTTTTATAAGTGAAGAGATGTGCAGCTTGTAGCTAGACGAAAGAGCTAGACGAATCTCGGAGAATCTTGATCTAGATGGGGCAATTTTTGCAAATTCTATTGGTCTTTCTGGAGGATTGTGGGTTCTCTGGGACTCTGGTCAAGTGGAAATTACTGAATTAGCTTCCACTGAGCAGGAAGTTCATGTGGTTGTCTCTTCCACAGCTAGGCCCCCTTGGCTTCTTTCAGCCATTTATGCTAGCCCGCGTTTTGCTGAGAGACGCCTTCTTTGGGAAAATCTGGAATCTGTGGCTAGTCTTCATTCCATGCCATGGGTGATTGCAGGGGACTTCAATGAGGTGCTTATGGGGAATGATAAGTCTGGGGGAAGTCCGATCAATATCAGGAGAGCCCTTCGTTTTCAGGAGTGCTTGGATACTTGCAGAATGATTGATATTGGTTTCTCGGGTCCTCAGTACACTTGGACCAATCGCAGACCTTTTCATCATTTGGTTCAAGAGAGGATTGATAGAGTTTTTGTGAATGCTGAATGGAATGCAATGCTCCCGGAAGCTGCTGTTTTTCACCTTGAGAAGGTGCATTCAGACCACTGCCCAATTAAACTTTGTTTTGAGAACAACAGGGAATTTCATCCCCCTAGGCCTTTCCGTTTCCAGCCGATGTGGCTCTCTCACCCCACCTTTCCGGGTGTGGTAAGGGAAGCCTGGAATAATCCTCCCTCCCTTCAGCAAGCCTTGTCTGATTTCACCACCAAGGCGAGCAGTTGGAATATGAACCAGTTCGGCAACCTTTTCCATAGAAAAAAAAGAATCCTAGCTAGGCTTAAAGGCATTCAAGAAAGCTTATCGATTAGACCTAATCCTTTCCTGGTTGATTTAGAAGGAGAGCTGAGAATGGAGTATGCTGAAGTGGCTAAACTTGAAGAGGAATTTTGGGCTTTGAAAGCAAGGATTCTTTGGTTGGTGGAAGGAGACAGGAATACTTCCTTTTATCATACTTCAGCTCTTGTGCGCAGAAGGCGCAATCGCATTCTTTGTATGAAGGATAGGGTTGGTAATTGGTTGAATGGAGAAAGAGAGATTGCCGATTATATCAGGAAGGGGTTCTCGGAGCTTTTTTCTTCTGGCCAGGTCTATTCCTCCTTAGCGAATTGGGACCCCCCTTTTTGGGAAATTCATCTTAAGGAAGATGATCTAGCTCAATTGAACATGCCAGTCTCTGATGAAGAAATTTCGGCAGGGCTTTGGGCTCTAAAACCTTTTAAATCTCCTGGTCCCGATGGTCTTCACGCGGGTTTCTTCCATCGTTTTTGGCTGGTTGTTGGTGATTCTGTGCGTAAGGAGGTTAAAGATATTTTTCTTTCAGGGGTTATTCCAGATTACCTGAACCAGACTCTCATCACCCTCATCCCTAAATGCAAGAGCCCAGAATCTTTAAACAGTTATCGACCCATCAGCTTATGTAACTCTATCTATAAGGTAGTGACTAAGATCATTGTTGGCCGTATTCGGCCTTTCTTAAATGACTTAGTCTCCCCCCTTCAGTCTGCTTTTGTCCCTGGGAGAAAGGGTGTGGATAATGCAATTATTGTCCAAGAGTTGATCCACTCAATGTCTAAGAAAAAAGGAAGAGCAGGGGTAATGGCAATAAAAATTGATTTGGAAAAAGCTTATGACCGCCTGGAGTGGAGTTTCATTAGAGATACCTTGAAGCTTTTTAGGTTTCCTAGTCATCTAATTTCCTTGATTATGAGCTGTGTTTCCACGACCTCGGTCTCTATTCTCTTTAATGGGGGGGCCTTGGAGGCTTTCCATCCTTCGAGAGGTATTCGTCAGGGTGACCCCTTATCGCCTTATTTATTCATCTTGTGTATGGAAGTCCTTGGGGCTTTAATTGAGGATAAATGTCATGTGAATCTTTGGAACCCAATTAAAGCTTCTCAAGGTGGCCCAGCTTTTTCCCATTTGTTCTTTGCCGATGATCTCATGCTGTTCGCCAAAGCTGATCGGAAAAACTGTGTAGCCATCAAGGAAGTTTTGGAGTCTTTCTGTGATCTTTCAGGGCAGAAAATCAGTGGTGAGAAGTCTCGTGTTTTCTTCTCTCCTAATATGGACCAAAATACTCAGAATGATCTTAGTGATGTGTTGGGTTTCAAATCCACTTCGTCCCTTGGAAAATATCTGGGCTTTCCCATCAAGCATAAAGGTCACCAACATGACTTCGGCTTCGTCCTTGATCGAATGCAGAGTAAGTTGGCAGGTTGGAAAGCTAATCTTCTCTCTCTCGCAGGTCGTATGGTGTTAACCCAATCAGTAACTTCTACCATTCCCAGTTATGTGATGCAGGCTACTGCCTTACCTCCAAAAATTCTTAAGGGAGTAGATCGATTGAATAGGAATTTCATTTGGGGCTCTTCAGAAACTAAGAAGAAAGTTCATCTCATTGGCTGGAACAAAGTTACAAAGGCAAAAGAGGAGGGTGGTCTGGGTATTCAAGCAGCGAAGCCGAAGAATACTGCTCTCCTAGCCAAATTGAATTGGAGGTTTCACTCTGAAAAGTCTTCCCTTTGGGTGAGAGTTTTGTCAAATAAGTACCGTGGTCCTCGTGAGAGGCCAAGGAGCTTGATGACCCTTTCCTCCTGCTCTCCCGCTTGGGCTGGTCTCAAAAAAGGAGAGGCTACTTTCCTGAATGGCTCGAAATGGATTGCAGGAAGAAATAGTTGTTTATCTCTTTGGTTTGATAAGTGGTTGAATAACGGTACCCTTCGAAGTCTGATTTCAGGTCCTTTGAACAAAGGAGAGGAGAATCTCATGTTAAAGGAGGTGACAAGTTTTTATGGATGGAATTGGGAAGGTCTATCTTTCGTTTTTCCTAAGCCTCTTCTCCTGGAGATGAAAGCCACTCCTTTCCCTTTCTCTAATCAGAGGGATGACCGGATCTCCTGGTACTCATCCCCAAATGGTGATTTTAAGCTAAAGGAGGCGTATCGCTTAGCTAATGGGGTTGACAATATTTCTGCTGGGCAAGTGTTCAGAGGTGAGTGGGTTTGGAAAGTGATCTCCCTTCCAAAGATTAAATGCTTTCTCTGGCAGTGTTGCCACCAGAGCATTCCGGTTCGTGCCGTTCTTTCCAAGAGAGGTATGGACATTCCTTTCCTTTGTCCTATGTGCAATGATGCGCCGGAAACAATCATTCACGCCTTAAGGGACTGCCCCAAAGCTAAATTATTTTGGAACTCTTTATCCCCACCCTTCCCAAGTAATCTTTTTTATGGTATGAATCTGCTGGATTGGCTGAAACTTAATTGCAAGACCTCTAAAACCGGTCAGCCTTCTAATCTCAACTGGAGTATTATATTCCCCTTTGCGATCTGGTCTCTTTGGTTAAATCGTAACAGCACTGTTTTTGGAAGAACTCCACACCATAAGGATCTGAAGCTTGAAGTATTGGCTAAAGCAACTGAGTTCAGGTATCTTGGAATGAATGGTAAGCAGTCTCGGGCCAAAACAAAAATTCAGATTCAATGGCTTCCGCCCCCAACAAATTGGTTCAAGCTAAATACGGATGGATCCTCCCTTGGCAACCCGGGGCTGGCTGGTGGTGGTGGTTTGATCCGGAATGAGAAGGGTGAATGGGTTAAGGGTTACGCAAGAGCGATTGGTACTACAACGAGTGCAGCAGCGGAGCTTTGGGCTCTTAGAGATGGGATTCGACTGTGTATTGCGCTCAAAATTTCAGCAGTAGTTGTTGAACTGGATTCCAAGTTAGTGGTTGAGCTTATTAAGAAGGAGCTAAATAATCCTAATGGATTAGACGTTTTGGTAACTGATTGTAGAGATGGTTTGAGTGATATTCCTCTAGTAAGAATTCAGCATTGTTATAGGGAGGCTAACAAATGCGCCGATGCCCTCGCTAGACGGGGTGCTTTATTAGGCCAAGATTTTTCTGTTTTTTTGGACCCCCCTCCGGATGTAGCTTTCCTTCTTAGCCTTGATTCGGCTGGAACCTTGTATGATCGTTTTGTCCCCTCTGTTTTAGAGGTTGGCTAGTTCTTGAATGAATTTTCCTTTTCACCAAAAAAAAAAAAACTTCACCTAATTGATTTTTGTGTTTCGAATAAAAATATATATTTTTTTCCATAAGTAAAAATAGTAGAATAACATAGATGTTTTCATGTACTAAATTGAAAACTTAGGATTCTTCCTTAAAAAAAATAAAAAATCACACTTTAACTCCCCAAACTATGACTCCTTTAAATATAACTCCTTTTATATTTGCCCCTTAAACTATAAGAATACGCATTTTACCTCCTTAAATTATACCATCTTTTGTACTTACCTCATAAACTATAAGAATCCACACTTTACCCCATAAACTATAATTCTTTTTACACTTACCTGCCTAAATTATTACAATTTTTACCCTTATACTTCTAAACTATAAACATACACACTTACTTCTCTAAATTATTGCACATGATTTGGTGCAAAGTATTACACAAGTTATAATTTAGGTAGGGATGGCAATTCATGTTTGTAGATTAGGTTCATGTCGTGTCATGTCATGTCTTGAGTATTCAGCTATATAAGTTGACCTGAACCCAACTGTTTAGTAAATGTGTCAAAATTCTCAACACAAACACGATTTGTTTATTAAACGGGTTGATTCGACCCAACACGTTTAACTCGTTTAATTAACAAGTCATGCAAAAGTCAATATAAATGGCCTATTTAATAATCTATTTGATTAATAGGTCATACCTTACCTATATAATTTTTATCAATTCTCATATATTTAAAATTAGAATACAATTACAACTATAAATATAGTAATAAACATATAAAAAAAATCATAAATTAAGTAATAATATCAAAATAACTAATAACTTAATAAGCTAAACGGATCAAATAGGTCAGACGAGTTCGCATGTTAAACACGACTCGGTTAGTAAATGGGTTAGCCATGTAATCCCAAATATGACTCAAACCCATTTAATCTCAATCCATGACTTGTTTATAAACGGATTAATCATGTCGGGTTCACAAGTTGTGTCAATTTTTGTCACTTCTAAGTTTAGGGGGTAAGTGTGCATACTCATAATTTAAAGGGGCAAATGTTATGTAAGTAATAGTTTAAAGGGGTAAAATATGCATTCATATAATTTGGAGGGATTAAAGTGTAATTTTCCCTTTAAAACTTTTTGAAAACTTAGATCCTAAACTAAAGAAACATGTTTTAGTTATACCCAACATTTAATAATGTAGTAAATTCTAGTTAGTTTAACTGGTAAAATTTCTGATTGTTAAATAAAAGACATGTGAATTAATCTCCACATATACCAAAAATTGATTAGTGTATTGGTCTGATAATAAAGAGTTATTATTAATAATGGACATCATTGGTTGAAACTATTTTTTTTTTAAAATTTAAAAATGCAAACGCAATCATTTATATATCCAATTTTGCAACTTGTTGGATTGCAAGTCAATAGCTGATAGACTATCCACTCCTCATGATTCAACAAGTTACAATACAATATTTTATAAAAAAAAAAGAAAAAAAAGAAAAAAGAAAAAAAAAAAGCAAGTTACAATATTAGACTTGGGAATTGAGTTTGTCTCTAAATTAAGCAATTAGTCCATATTTCTAAAATGGCTTTTGTTAAATGAATAATGATATATTCTCATCTCTATTACACAAATAGTAATGAATTTCATAGAGTAAAATTAAAAAAAAAAAAAAATAGTACCAAGATTCTATATTGCGCGTGGGTGAGCGCATATCCGGAATTGGGGCCCCACCGTTATCGATTTGCGCGCGGCGGTTACTTTGAAAAAGTGCAAAATACAATGAAGAAATGTCAGATTTTTGCCGACACAACCACGTGCCGCGTCTCGCGTGGGCAGCCACCTGCGACCCTGCGATTATTACCTTAGCCAAACCACGCCTGCTCCGTTGTAGTCCAGTACTACCATCAAATGCTAATGTGCGCCTAGAGTGCACCGTTTCATCTTACTGTTTCACACCTATAACTAATTAGTGTTAGAGCATCATCTCCAGCAGATTAGTCAAATTTTTGTATTGTTTAACTAATAAACAGTAATATTTAGTTTTTGTTTACCCACTTTTCAACAGACTCTTTATCCCATTCTCTATCTCATTTAAATATTATTTCTTAACTCATTCTTTATTCTTTTTTTAACAACTATATTTTTAAATGAGAAGTGTTACATCCACAACATTTTACGTAATATTTTTACAATAAAATTTATGTGGAAAGTTGTTGCTATTTCTAATTTGAACTCACCACTGAAATTATTATTTTTCTTGCCAATATTAACTAATAACAACATGTCATTTAAAATTTATTGTGAAATATTGTGAAAATATTGTAGTAGAATTTCTCAATTAGGATTTTTTACTCTTTATATTATTTTTTAATTCTTTCATTTCATTCTCCTCCACACGTGTCCTTTATCCTCCTTCTTTTTTTTTTTTTTCTTCTTTTTCTCCCCAAGAACCTTCCAGCAACATCATTTCTTCACATCAGAGAGAGAGAGAGAGAGAGAGAGAGAGAGAGAGAGAGAGAGAGAGAGAGAGAGAGAGAGAGAGAGAGAGAGAGAGAGAGAGATTGGGCCTCCAGCACCGCTCCAGCCGTCGCTCATCGTCCTCCCCATCGATTGGCTTGGGTTAGATCGGCTCGTGTTTTTTTTTTTTTTTTTTTTTCATATTTGCTTGTTCTGATTCAACTTTATTTTAAAAATTGGATTTTGTTTTGTGTTTTGTGTTTGGATTAATTCTTTTGCTTATGAACATGTCTTTTTTTTTTTTTTTTTTTTTTTTTTTTTTTTTTTTTTCTGATTTCATTTGGTTTGTGAGAAAAAAAGAAGCAACGGCAACAAAGAGAATGAGAGAGAAAAATAAATCTGGAGGAAAGAGAAAGAATTAATATAAAAAGTAGTGGATATAATATTTTATTCAAGAAATTCAATAGTTAATGTACAGTAGCCCATCAGACTTGATGGGCTACTGTTCATAAGCCAATAAAAAAAAAAAAAAAATTTGGGTATGCCTAATTTAATGGAGGTGGTTTTTTTGCTCACACTTTCTATTATAGCTAAGATTTTGGGTATGCCTCTACCGCTGGAGATGCTCTTAAGTTGATAACTCATATGAATGTCTTGTCCCACTTACATGCATAATAAATACCACAAATTGTCTATCTGGCGAGTTATGATTGGTAGATGGGTGTTCTTATATGTACCCACCATCGCCCCTTCACCAACCACAACTTGCCCATATGGCGAGTTATGGCATTTGTTGTGCCACTTTATGTGGTTCAAGACATATTCAACTCATACTTTTTAACTTGAAATTTATCTCATTCAATTGTCTCATTCTTCCTCTCACATAGGAGTAGGTTCTAATTATTATAGTGGATTATCTCATTCAATCATCACCAGAGTTATTATTGGATACTTTGAGAGTATGTTTTCTTCCTCTCACATAAAGATGAGTTTCACTTCCTACAAGGGCCGCTTCATTTGAAAGAGAGAAAATATACTTATGGTGTATTTAATAAATTTCTTCATCACCTTCTCGTTTTCTCTTCTCATGTCACTTTTTTTAATTAATTTAATTACTAGTTTTTCACCAACCACAACTTGCCCATATGGCGAGTTATGGCATTTGTTGTGCCACTTTATGTGGCTCAAGACATATTCAACTCATACTTTTTAACTTGAAAATTATCTCATTCAATTGTCTCATTCTTCCTCTCACATAGGAGTAGGTTCTAATTACTATAGTGGATTATCTCATTCAATCATCACCAGAGTTATTATTGGATACTTTGAGAGTATGTTTTCTTCCTCTCACATAAAGATGAGTTTCACTTCCTACAAGGGCCGCTTCATGTGAAAGAGAGAAAATATACTTATGGTGTATTTAATAAATTTCTTCATCACCTTCTCGTTTTCTCTTCTCATGTCACTTTTTTTAATTTATTTTTATTACTAGTTTTCCACCACCACACAATATTATCACTTTTCTTCTCAAAAAAAGAAAAAAAAGAAAAAGAAAAAAAGAAGCTAATATCAATTTATTATTGATCATATATAGTACGATAACTCAAATTTTAGACTATCACTACTATCACTTTATTATTAATCACATATGTAGTTTGATATCCCAAATTTTGTGAAAACATTTGTCGCTCAAAACTATCTTTTTTATGTTTTTCAATTTTTGGGAACACATTTGGCTTCGTTTGGCATTCATATAATGGCAAATGACCAATATGAAATAAAATAAAATGAAATATAAATGGTCAAATTGTAAATGATAAAATAAAAATAACCACAAATTTAAAGGGTAAAAACCCACAAACCCGACAAAATTGAAATATCTTGACTCCTAAAGTTGGTTTTTCATGAGTTTGTGGGTTAGGTTGCAATTTTATTTAAGTCTCAAGTCAAGTTTGGGTTGAGATTTTTCCAACCTATTTGACCCAATAATATGACTTACCATATATTATTCTTATTTTAATTTTCCTAGCTTAATTCATTTTGGTAGCTTAAGATTTGGTTTTGATGAAATTAGAAATTTGGAATATAATTTAGGCATATTATGTAAATTGTAATAATGTATTGAAAAATGCTTAAATAATTTATGAAAGTCTAATTTCATACAATGCATGAATGCATCTAAGCATAACCCACTAACCCAACCTAACATGACCCTTGTAGGTTGGGTTAGTTCAACGAATGTCGGTATGTGTTAAGTTATGTTTGAAAATTTTCAACCTGATAAAAGGTTGGGTTGAAAAAACTCTCAAACCCGATCCCATGCATACCTCTAATGGTAACAAGCACTTAAAAATTATTAACTACTTAAGACCATAGGTGAGTTCGGGTTTGGTACAATAATAAAAATATGAGGTTTTCTTTTCTTCTTTTTTTTTTTTTTCTTTTTTTTTAAGATGACACATATATATACTTCAATAAGATTAGAGTAAAATTTTTATTATATATATATATATATATATATATATATATATATATCACTAGGACACAACTAATGATTTTTTCCCCCGACTTCTCCTATTTCTATTTGAGAGTATTTTACATTTATTTTGTGATAGTTAGGATAGGATTTGAGCTTAAGACGACTATTTTATGATGATTGTTTTTATTATCAAGCTAAGATATTGATTGGTTTTGTTATAGGCAAAATTGGAACTTATATCCTTTATTCAACAACGACAAATTTTAACAGTGTTTGAGCTTATAATTGCAACCTATATACAGAGTACACTCCATTTTAAAGTTTCCATCTTATGAAAGACTTTTCAGATAAACAGCTAAATTCATCTTTAGTTCTTTACCCCCCACATATTTATTTGGGAAAATTCTCAACAGAAAATGACCGTGTATATTATGCTGTGGCATTTCTATTTTGTGATTTTATTATTATTATTATTATTTTTTGGTTGAGGAAATTATATTTTTCGATAGTAAGCATACGTAAACACACATTAATGGTCTCATAAAAAGTTAAAAACTAATTAATCATAAATGTGAATTTAAAAAAAAAAAAAATTAATAAAGCGACTTTGAGAGAGAGTTTGCCGTTGCCCACTTTAATTACGTTTTCTCGCTGAAAGCAGAGTTGGAAATTTTGCACTTCAGATCGAGTTTGGTCCGTATAGTGTTACTCCTTTTCATCGTAGTTTCAGATATTTTAAACTTTATAGATGGTAAAGCGTGGGTGTCTATATATATATATATATATATATATATTTGCCTATTCTAGAGTCAAACTGAATAGATAATACTAAACCATATAGCGAAAGGTGAAAGGTGAAACAAGGAGAAGATATTCATTTGATTTGGTACAATCATATAATGTAGGATACGAGTTGTATCATGCATGTCAGGAAAAGAAGAATGGAGCATTTGCGGCTAATGTTCCTTTGTCTAATAAAAATAAGTGAACTTGAAGGAAAAAAAAAGTTGATATAACAAATTAAGCGTTTTTGTCTATGTAAATAATTAATAAGAAAAGTTGATAAGAACGATAAAGATATTGTTTCTATTTTAAAAAATTGCTTCTATGGGGCGGTTATCCAAAAAGGTGATGTTGAAATCGTAGGAAGTGAGCTTATGGCCCAATGGCTCAATCCAAGGATGTTCATCTATATCTGAGGATGGTTAAATAAAGACACTGTGGGAATAGTACAAGAAGAAGAGGTGGAAATCATGTATAATGGCTCAAGATGCGTCTGAGGATAAAATCCATCTCGGATACAATGATCTGAGGTATATGTAACTATCTTACTATTTAGGACACCTCGCGAGATTGTATTAGAACTAAAAAATGAATATAGAACAAGGGAAGAGTAGGGAGAGATAACAAATATCTTTCAAAAGTTGATATCTCCACATTAAATGATTCCCAGCTAACTTTCTGACCGCATTAATGTGGAGGTGATACCTGCACAGTAATCAAGCAGCCTTATAGCTGCTGATTGAAGGTTCTAGGAGGTGTTGGATGGGACAGGAAGGAGTTTCTAGAAGTTAACTTACACGTGTATGGTGAAAACGAGATCAGGGTTGTGATATATAACGGGAGAAAGTGGCCTGAAGAGGAGGGGTTGAAAAAAGAAAGAAAAGGAGAAAAGAAAGACAAAAATACTAAAACCATAAGATATAAAAGAGAAATCCCAGAAACCCCTGAAAGAGAGGCCGAGGATAATATTTTCCTGGTTGGTCGATATTGAACCTTCTTGACTCATTTACTATGATGCTTTTTCCTGCGTAATAGAACTAGTTCTTGCACCTACGCTCTATAAATTTATTGTTCGGACTTATTGGGTTAGAAACCCATCTCTATTATAGGCCTGATCCAAATTGAATCCCTACAGCTTGAATTTGGTATAATCTCTTAGCAAGTAAACGTGATGGTTACTTGACACAACTTTCTCTTTTAAATCAAACTTTTATTCAGATTTATGATATAATATGATATGAATAGTTTAATCAAGATAACAACACACCTACCCTATCCTATAGAGTGTAGATACCAGAGAAGGAAGGAGAGGCATGGCCCCTGGATTTAAAAAAAAAAAAAAAATCCCTCCGCCCTCTTGCAATTTCTACATTGTATTATATATATATATATATATATATATTATTGGTCCTCTTGGAAAAAAACTATGTCTTCACCCTTAACCATAGAATTGATATAACAAAGATTAACCAAAAAAAAAAAAAAAAAAAAAAGAATGCTAGAACAAATAGAATGTTGTATTAGATACACCCAATTATCCAAGTTTAACCTGTTAGTGACTGTTACATAATATGACTATAACTAATACGGTTGAGTAATTAGTTTCACCTAATAACGAATATGCAAGTATATACATCGCAATATTGCAAATAACCTAGATTAATCCAGATTGATTCTACCGTCAAATATGCTAGATTTATGATTCATGTTATTGCGAGGAGCAGGTATCGTTTGTTATGTATACCAAACTTGCAAAGTAACAATTAACAACCAAAATGACTGAATATCCTGGGAAGTAGGATCAATTCAAAACCTTCAAAGAGTCAAATTACGATACCAGTTAATAAACTCATAATTATGAGGTGTTTGACAGATTAAATATTTGAGTTAGTTGTTTATTTATGAAAAAGTGAATGCAGCAAGTTTAGAAATCAAAATGAAGAAATAAGAACAATTCTGTTTTTAACAGAATTGTGAGAAACGCAAAATTATGACCTGTTAATCTCTTATACTATCTGTAACTCTCTCTCTCTCTCTCTCTCTCTCTGTCTTTCTATTTTGGAATAATATTTTTAACTATCTCGATTGTGTAATCTGTTAAATACCTAGCTATATAAGAAGTACGTTTTATTAACTGGTACCATGATTAGAAGGTTTTTGTTGCACTCATTTGTTTCTAGCTCAAGAGCCCACTGTTTTCTTTTTCCATGAACAAAGCTTATATCTCACTACAAAAAAAATGAGTTAAGTACATAATAAAATCGTACTTAACGAGAGAGCCAATAAATTACATCAGAGTTGTTGCGTAGTTTGCATGTAGTCTCTGGGGTAGCATACATGCAGGGATAAACATCATGATGTACAGTTATGGAAATCAAAATCGAAGAGAATCAGATACATGAAAGAATATCCATCGCTACACTTTGGAAGTACTTAGAAAATTAAAGCAAAGATAAAAATCATATATATTTGACCTTAGTGATCCAATTGTGAATTTGTGATTACCATGGAAACAAGAGTATTGATCGTAGGAGCTGGGCCTTCTGGTCTTGCAACTTCAGCTTGCTTAACTCGCCACTCGATCCCGCATTTGATACTTGAAAGAGAAGATTGTTATGCTTCTCTTTGGAAGAAAAGAACCTATGATCGATTAGGTCTCCATTTAGCAAAAGAATTTTGTTTCTTGCCACATAAGCCTCTCCCTCCTGATGCCCCTACCTATATGCCCAAAGATTTTTTTCTTAAATATATAGACGATTATGTCTCACAATTTAATATAAAGCCTCTTTACCATCGCACTGTTGAATCGGCATCATTGGTTGAAGCTGGAAAGAAATGGAGAATTGAAGCTAAGAACACATTAGAAGGAAATGTGGAAGTTTACCATGCTGAGTTCTTAGTGGTTGCTAGTGGTGAGAATAATGAGGGTTATATTCCTGATATTAAAGGGTTGTCATGTTTTCCAGGAGAGATTCTCCATTCCAACCATTACAAATCGGGTTCAAGATATAAATCTAAGGATGTCTTGGTAATTGGATGTGGTAATTCTGGAATGGAGATTGCCTATGACCTTGAAGACCATGGAGCTCGCACTTCAATTGTCATTAGAAGTCCGGTAACATTCTCTCTTCTTATTGTGTGCGTATTAATTTGCATGCATGTTCTTTCTCTCTCTCTCCAACCCAATGGTACCGTTTGGGAGTGGCGTCTGCGTCTGTGAACCTGCGTTTTCCTCTTTCTTTTTTTTTTTTTTTTTTCCGGAAAGTGAACAGTAAAATCACATGATTTTACTGTTCATAGACAAAAAATACTGTTTATGCACTGTTTGGCACTGTTCACGCACTAAAAAAATATTAAAAATGGGTCCCACGGTACTATTCACACATTTAAAAATTATTTTGCTACAGTGTTTTCAGTTTTCAGTTTTCAGTTTTCAGTTTCAGCAATAATAAGCTCAATCCAAACACACCCAATATCTTATAATAATAAGAAGGGAAAAGTTAATGGATATTGCGTTCCACTTTATATTGTATTAATCACAACTTGCTATATATTTGTTTAACTTTTCTTATAAAATAACCAAAATTTAAAATGAAAATAATAATAATAATAATAATAATAAACACATGACTCTTTTTTAAAAATAGAAAAGTTTATAAATTATTGATGGAACACAAAAAATGATACAGAAAATTTGTATTTGTATAAGAGCTTATAATATATTTAATGTATTTCATAAAAATAGAAAAGTTTATAAATAATTAATGCACTTCATTTTTCCTTTAATTACTCTGGACCTCTAATTGCTCTTTTTTTGTTATGAGACCTCTGATTACTCTTAAACCATAATAGCTCATTGAACCAAATAATATTTAGAAGCCATCCTAGAAATATAGAGTAATAATACCTCCACAAACTATTTTACAATATTTTTACAAATTTTTGGTGCGGCCAACTTCTTAGTTTTTATTAGTCTTCATCTAGACTCACTACTAACATTATTTTTTCATTTATCAATAACCACTCACCACTAGCAGTTTGTAAAATTTGTTATAAAAAAGTTTGTATCTCTAGCATTTTCCAAAAATATATAAGTAAATATTTTTAATAAAACATTCTTTATTTATTTTTTAATTTTTTGAAGAAAATTAGAGATATGGACATTTTTTTTTTCTTTTTAGAAGAAATTATAAATGTGAATTTCATGGTTAAAAGTTAAGAATCCATTAATTTTTATTAATTATACACACACACACATACTAGAACCTAATAATGATAATAACAATAATAAAATAATCCATTATTTCTTTTTACAACTCTTGCACATGAAATTCATATAATTCGATCCTGTTGACATCATAAAAATCTAATATATATATATATATATATATAATTTTAAAAAATGTTTGGTTTCAAATATATTTGGAGTCATATTTTCTAGTCTATTATGTGGTAATTTATAAGACTATTTATGAGTATTATTTAAAAAATCTACATGACTTATTAAAAAAAGCGTGTGACTAAAATAGTAAAATTATATATGAATGATCTCTTTAATTGTCAGATCTAGATTGGAGCAATATAGTACCAAACATTTTTGAAGCCATACCTCATCCTTTATAACATTGTAATAGTTAAATCACTATATACTAATGTGTTTGATTGTAGTTTCATGTGCTGACCAAAGAATTGGTGCATCGAGGAATGTCTTTGTTGAATTATCTCCCAACTTATGTGGTGGATACTCTAATCACAATGCTTGCAAGACTCGAATATGGTGATCTGACTAAGTTTGGGATTTATAGACCACCGAGAGGTCCATTTGCTAATAAAAATGTATCTGGACGATCTCCAGTTATCGATGTTGGAACCATAGGAAAGATTCAAAATGAAGAGATAAAGGTAATTTCTCATGATCATAATTAAAGCTATGTTTTTAATTAAGGCAAAACACGTTTTTTGTTCCTATATATATTTTGGCAATATTTTTCATATCTTTTATTTTTGTCTTTATATTATTAAATTTGCTATCATTTTGATCTTGAGTCTTGACCCTTATGAACAATTCATACGTAGCTAATGAATTGCACTACTAGTTTAAAAAATAACATTTTCTGAAATTGAGAAGTTGTTTGGGACCAAAATAATAGTCACTTTAAAATTATGAAGACTAAAATAAAAATTGTGAAAACTTAAACAACCAAGTTAAAAATTAAGTGATTCTAAAAAATAAAAAGTCAAAATTTAAGAATCAGAAATGTGGTTTTGCCTGACTCCTTTTTAATATTTGAGGAACATGTTCACAAGCAAAATAAATAAGTGAAATTTATTGCTACTATTTTTATTTAATCAAGAAATTAAGTGCCCGAGTTTTCTCCACATTGCAACACATATTTCACATGATATCTAATATGAAAGTTTCCTTTCTTGCTTTACTGCAGGTTGTCCCGGAGATTTTGAACATTGAAAAGAATAATGTGAAGTTCAAAAATGGCACCGAAAAGAATTTCGATGCCATTGTTTTGGCCACCGGCTATAAAAGCGCAGCTAATAAGTGGCTAAAGGTTTTCTTTTTTATCATCGTCATCATCATCATCATTATTATTATTTTATATTCTCTGTCCCATTGTCATTTGTCAATCCTCTATATTCCATTTTAGAAAGTCTTAAAATTATCTTCGAAAAGTTAATAAATAAATTAGGGAACGTTGTCCTATTTATGTAAAAATCAATGAGTAATGGTGTGTGTTTTTATTATTATTAGCGTAATGGTGTGTTTGGATGGTAGATTTGGGAATATAAATTTGGATTTGAGAAACTAAAATCCAAATACCTGGTTTGGATAGTTTATAAAATGCCAAAATTTTTGAATTTGACAAATCCACCTAGTTGAAATAACTTCTAAAGCTATAAAATTTTAGAAATCTATACATCATGCTTAAATATTTATGATCACTTTAAAATTCATATTCAAATACAAGTTCAAGTATCCAAACACAACCTAAATAATTTTCCTTTAGAAAGTTGGATTTTTTAGGCGAAACTATACTATTAGTCGTTGAAGTTTACCCTATGTGCGCAATTGGTCCCTTAAGTTTGAGGTGAACACAATTAGTCCCTTAAGTTTTAAAACTGAGTTATATTGGTCATTTTACTAACTGTTGTTAACGGTGTTATTTATGTGGTTAACGGAACAATGACTTGACATTTTTTTTAATGATGTAACATATTTTTAATTAAAAAATTAAAAAATAAATTTAGATGTGAGGGAAAAAAAAAAATCACCGGTACCAAATTAAAAAATTTAACCGGTGATCTTTCACTCCCCCCACCCCCACCAAACCCATTGCCCACACCCACAATAGCCACACCACCACCACCACCCAACCACCACCTAACCCCCAAAATCAAAAACGAAAACAAACACTATAAACCCAGCAAACCCACAGTCACCACCAGCCACTAGCCACCATCACCCACTTACCTGCCACCACCGTAAACCCCAACCCAAGATCAAACCACCACTAGCCACCACCGGTACAAAACAACCACCAAATCACAAAACCCAGCCATCAAACAACCAATCACAAAACAACCACTAAAACCCAGCCATCACAAAACCCAGCCACCAAAGACCACTATGGGCAAGAGGCCGACTAGGTAAATAATTCAAACCAATGAACCCGCTAAATTGGATATCTTTTGCAAAAGGTTCTAGTGATTCATATCTACTTGGTTTTCCTGCATATTTAGTTGATGCAGGTTGGAGTATCTGAGAGTGCCCAAATATCAATGGCCTCTTTTCCAAGTTTAGTTATCGTCTTTTTCTTCTCAATCTTGACAGTTTGACAATTTGCAATTCATTTTGGTTCCTTTGCACTTGCTGTGTATAGCACTTTATCATGTATTGATGATGGTAATCCCTGATTTTGAACATTGATTTTATTTGAGAGAAGAAAATGAGAAAGAAGAGAGAGAAAAGAGAGTTTGGAGAAAGAAGAACAGAGAGAATAGTGAGAGAGAGAGTAAAGCTTTTTTTTTTGGTAAAAGAGAAAAGATATTTTAACCCTCTCGTTGTGGGTTTTTACAACAGGCAGAAAATAAATTTTTTAATTTGGTAATGGTGATTTTTTTTTTTTCTGTGTAAATTTAGTTTCTAATTTTTTAATTAAAAACATGCCACATCATTAAAAAAAAAAAGTCAAGACATTGTTTTGTTAGCCACATAAGTAACACAGTTAACAATCGTAAGTAAAAGGACCGACACAACTCAGTTTTAAAACTTAAGGGGCTAATTGTGCTCGCTTCAAACTTGAGGGACCAATTGTGCACACAAGGTAAACTTCAAGGACCAATAGTGTAGTTTCAAATAGATCTAACAAAATTGAAATGGGAACCAAGGGCACTTAGTAATGTGTTATAAAAGGGCATTTGGTCTTGTAGTAATATGTAATGTTATCTTTTGTAGGACTATAAGTATGCTCTTAATGGTGATGGAATGCCTAAGAATAGAGTGCCAGAACATTGGAGGGGAGAGAAGGGTTTATATTGTGCTGGATTGTCAAGGAGAGGACTCTTTGGAGTATCAATGGATGCCGAGGCCATTGCCAATGACATCAACAAGGTCATAACTAACAAAAAAGAAGAGTTCAATTCATCCCAAGGATACAACAAATGATTTTTTTTTCCCGACTTCTCCTATTTCTATTTGAGAGTACTTTACATTTATTTTGTGATAATGATAATAAGATTTGAACGTATAGCGTTTATTTTATGATGATTGTTTTTATTATTAAGTTAAGACATTGATTGAATTTGTTTTAATAGCGGAATTCAAGTTTATATCCTTTATTTAGCAAAACAAATTTTAATAGAATTATAAATAAATAAAAGCAAATTTTAACAGTATTTGAGCTTATTGCAATGCACATACAGAGAGTACACTCCATTAAAATATTGGAGTAAAGTTCTTATCTTATGAAAGACTTGTCCGATAAACAACTAAATTCATCTTTAGTTCTTTACGATGAAAATAAAATTTGTGATAATTCTTCAATATGAAGTAATTCCCATCTTATGAAAGACTTGTCCGATAAACAACTAAATTCATCTTTAGTTCTTTATTATGAAAATACAATATGTGATAATTCTCCAATATGAAGTAAGACTCAAAGAACAATATCAATACGAGAGAGAGAGAGAGAGAGAGAGAGAGAGAGAGAGAGAGAGAGAGAGAGAGAGAGAGAGAGAGAGAGAGAGAGAGAGAGAGAGAGAGAGAGAGAGAGAGAAGGATTTTGATTAATCTTTGTTTAATTAACAATAAGAATACTATGCCAGTATGTATACAAGAAAACCATCTTAACAGAATAATTACAATTTCTGAAAATACGAAATTGATCCATGAAAGGTGGGATTAGTTCAAAGGCAGAGACAGGGGGGTTCCCGGGGGGGGGGGGGGGGGGGGGAGGGGAGTAGTTGCCCCCCTAGCTCCTTGAAAAAAATCCTTGAAGTAGGTACATTATGAACTATTCTTTGGTACTTTACCCTGACAAAAAAAGGATTCCCACTTTAATACATGTACATACCTTTAACACCAAAAAAGTAGGGAAAAAAAATCTTCTCCCACATACCAAATCATATCACTTTTTCACTAGATTTGCTATTCTTATTAGTTTAACACTTCAACTCACCACGTACGTCTTCACCCATTTCATTGTTCCTTTTTTTTTTTTCTCAATCATTATTTTTAGTTTACTATTCACAACACTTTTCTTATGGAACAATGCTATGAATACTACAAATTGACGTATTCTCAATTATAAAAAAATTCATTCAAACATTTATTTATTATATTGTTTAAGTGTCATGCATTCTTGTCACATCAGTTTGTAAACTTTTTACAATAGAATTTATAGTTGTTTTAGTTTTGAGAAATTCTATATCCACAACTTTTTAATAATTCCTTAGTAAAAAAAATCTTAAGTAACAAGTTGTTACTAGTTGTTATTGGTGAGCAAAACATTAATTTCAGTGGTGGGTTGAAATTTGAACCAGTAACAACTTACCATTTATAATTTGTTGTGAAAGTATTGTGAAAATCTTTCTTATCACATTTTTTTTTTCATGACAATTCAATTAGTGGTCCTCATAAGTAACACATAATTATTAGGAAAAAAAAATACTTAATGTCCTTTTAATACTATTTTAATCTTGCCCCCCTCAATTAAAATCCTGGCTCAGCCACTGGATTAGTTGAGATGAATAGTTGGATTAGAGTAACTAAGGGGCACTTTGGGTTTTTTTTTTTTGGTCATCACTCATCACTCATCACTCACTCAATTTTCGTCACTCATTACTTATAACTTAAAATACCCCAATTTCCTATACCACACATGTTTGGCACCATTACTCAGTTATGTTTTCAACCAAAAAAACTTAAAAAAAACTGAGACCCACACACTAACCCAATGTCAATTGACTTTTCTCTATCCTTTTTTTCTTTTCTTTTTCCCCTGCCTCTGCCCTTCATTTTTCTCTGTTTTTCTCTTCATCCATGTTAACACATATTTTAATCAAGCCCACCATGATCCTTATTTTCATGCTTTTCCTAGATCTACAATATAACTAGATGGCTATCCAGTAATTTATTAGGCTATCTAGTATTTTTTTTTCCCAAAAACCCCCAAAAAAAAAAAAGCCAACGCCGCAGTTGCCACTACAACCCACAGTGACAAACGATGAAGTTTTGCTCCTTAAAAACTCCAAAACCCACCACAACCACAACAGCAGCAACGACAACATCAACATCAATAGTGGCGACAACCTCGACGAACTCGAGAAGAAAAAAAAGGAATGGAAACCGAATGAAAAGGAAAGAAAATAAGAAGAAAAAAAGAGAATCCAAGCGCAGAAACCTAGTGAAAAGGAATGGAAAAAAGAAAAAAGAAAAAAGAAAAAAAAATGCAACCAAATCCATAAATCAACGTGAAAAGGAAAGAAAAGAAGAAAAAAAGAAGAAGAAGAGGATAATAGAGAAAGGTGTGTCCCAAAAAAAAAAAAAAAAAGATAACGTGTGTTGGAGAGAGCAAAAGGTCTGATCGTGGAACCCAATATGTAGTTTTAATTATGGAAAATGCCATTGAAAACAGAGTTATGGAAACTGAAAACACCTAAAATGTGTTTTCAGTTTCCATATCTCATCACTAAAAAATTAGAGAATTGAGTGATGGAAACAAAAACCAAACAGATTTCTCAACCATGAGTCCCACCATTTTTGAGTTATGGGTGATGGAAATAGAGTTATGAGTTATGGAAATAGCAAATCCAAACAGCTCCTAACATTCTCACCTTCTACAACTAATTTATAACTAAGCAATATGGCACCGATTTGCTACTAATGAATTGTCCGTTGCTTCATTCAAACAAAATGGTACGTTTGAAGCTTCCTTCAATAAAACTATGCATTTTGCTTTGTTGAGCTAACACTTTGTTTTAAACGCGTAGTGTCATTCGGCTTGTCTTCAACACTTTACCCCCCACATATTTATTGGGAAAATTCTCAACAGAAAATGAACATGCATATGTTATGATAGTTTTGGCATTTCTATTTTGTGATTTTATTTATTTTTGTTTGGTTGAGAAAATTCTATTTTTTGATAGTAAGCATGCGTAATTGCATATCAATGGTCTTATAAAAAGTTAAAAACTAATTAATCATAAATATGAATTTTTTATTTTAAATAAAGTGACTTTGAGAGAGAGTTTGCCATTGCCCACTTTAATTATGTTTTCTTGCCGAAAGCAGAGTCGGAAAATTTTGCACTGCAGATGGAGGTTGGTCTGTATAGTGTTCTCCTTTACATTGTACTTTCAGATATTTTAAACTTTATAGATGGTCAAGCATGTGTGTCTATATATATATATATATATATTATTATTATTATTATAATTTTTTGCCTGTTCTAGAGTCAAACTACATAGATATACACCACATAGCAAAAGGTGAAAGGTGAAACAATGAGAACATATCCATTGATTTGATAGAATCATATAATGTAGGACACAAGTTGTATGTCAGGAAAATAAGAATGAAGCATTTAGGGCTAATGTTCCTTTGTCTAATAAAAATAAGTGAACTAGTAAAGGAAAAAAAAAGTTGATATAATAAAAAATTAATGCGTTTGTGTCAAGGACGGACTTAGGGTTTCAAAATAAGGGGCTGAAGTGTAAGGAAAAAAAAAAAGAGAAACCAAATAGGTATTTGTAAGGGCGCAATTTGGGTTCTTAGCCCAAGTGATGGATGAACTTAGGCCCAAAATGCCCAATACAATGAATTTGTAGAGAGTGAGTTGAAAAACTGGGTTTTAATGAGTTGGACAACAAATAGAATGGATTCAGGTGACAAGAAAAGAAAGATAAACTGATTTAAACTAAGAAAAATCGTCCTCAGTAGAGTCCAGGGAGATCAATTCTTATATATTTCTCTTAAGTTGGTTTACAGATCCAATTCTTGATGGCTATAGTGTTTCTCTCTTAGTTTCTCGATCCCCCACTCTTAGAGTCCCTCTTCCATTTTATACTATCTTCCCCTTTCATCTCCACCTTCCACATGCAGATCAGATTGTAGGTGTTGATCCTTGTTCCATCAGCACCTTCCTAAAATTTTTAGGTCATAGCTATAAGGCTAAAAGTTATTGTTCAGGTATCACTTCCTCATCAATGCTGCCAGAGAGTTAGTTGCAGAGCATTTAATGTGGTGGTTGCAGCTTTCCTTTGAGATATTTCATGACCTTTCTCTGCCCTGTTCCTTTCTAATACTTATCCTCATTCATGGAATGATCCTGAATGTTATTCTTGATGGTAAACCACACTCTTTGACCTTGGCTATGCTCAGCTAAGGAGGGATTCTTCCTCGGACCACCCTTCTGGATGACCTTAACCGGATTTCACCTCTTCACTTACTAACACGGTTCCTCATGAAAGTGTTTACCCGTCCTTGGATTGCTTAATGTCCTTAGATTAGGCCCCTGGCCCAATATATATATAAATATGGGCTCTGGGGCCTAACACCCCTACAATAGCCCCTCAAGATTCATCTTTCTGGCTCCTCAAGAAGAAAGGAGGATTTCGATATAATGATAGTTCCTCCGCGCCCATTTTACATCATCTCTGACGATACAGATGCCTTTTTAACTGCTCAAGGCCCATTCCTGACGCTTCGGTATTCGAGACTCTCCCTCATTAAATTATTACGGCTTCATGTTCCCCATGTTCTACGGTGTGATGTGGATCCAATGGTTGAAAATTTTGTTAGAACCTGGGCGGGAATTTTTCGCTTGTAACTTTCTATTTGATATAAATACCACTCAAATCAATCACTCATCTCACTTTAGCATTCATTTTGCTTTAGCGCACATACACTGAACCTACAAACGTTCCCAACTCACTCGTGCCCTTACAAATATCAAAAGCCTGTCCGAGGATACTTTTTTTTTTCTTTCTGTAAGTCTTTATAAACCTTTACACTTTATTTTTCTATACACTTTTCTTTTCTTTGTGTCCTTTCCTCCTCGGCTCTTCTTTCCTCTCTTTATCTTCTTAGCACCTCTAAATCCCTCTTAAGAATGGGTATGTTCGCCAATTTGGTAGACTCCGAGGAAGGTATGGATAGCTTTAGAGCTTTGTATAGGATCCCGCCAGGAGTGTTTATTAGATATTGTAAGGAGGGAGAGTGGCACGAAAAAAGGAAAGAGGGAGAAGTGGTGATCCCAATGATTGCTTTTATAGAGGGTAGGATGAGGATTCCCATGGGTGCCATTATTAGGGACTACCTTAGGGCTCATAGGTTAGCTCCCACCCAATGTACCCCAAACATGTTCAAAATATTAGGGAGTGTAGACGCCCTTAATGAAAAAATGGGTTTAGGGCTGACCCACCACAATGTCAACTGGATTTACAACCTCCACCAATTAAAGGGACAAGGGTATTACCTAAAGTCTAGGTACCCTGAGGTTAAGCTTATCCAATGCCTCCCCAATTCCACTAAAAGCCTAAATAAGGACTTCCTGATTATATCAGGGGAGTGGCATGATGGCCTCCCTTGCCTAACGAGAGAAGGGAAACCAGGTGGGGTTTTAGGTCTAGATTTGTATATAAATTTTCCTTTGATTAGTTCTATTGTTCGCTAATGATATTTTTCTGTTTTTTTCCATGGTTTTGCAGATAAGAATGCCATTATGCCTAACTTCAATCTAGTCAATCAAGAAAGCCTTGATAAAATACTAAAGGCTGAGGTATTTGTCTATAGTGACGGCTAGCTTAGAGTAGCACATCTCATCCTCAGCTATACCCCCATCTCCAAAAGCTACCAGCCGCCGAAGTGCATTATAAAGGTAAAGGACCCTTGTCTCCACCGGATAAGCATTGTCGCCCTGGGTTTCCTTATCTCTGGTTTAATCCCAGAAGGCACGCTCACCACCAATCCCATATCTGAAGGCATACCAAAGGTAGCCCTACTACCACATTATACAGCTGAGGAGGCCACTTCTTCTCATCTTGCCATCACAAAGGAAGAAGAAGAAAAAGAAGAAAAAGAAGAAGAGATAGTTGAAGTGCCAGACTTCAAGGACGAGTTCGATGTCTTTAATAAACCTTTATCCCCTGAAGCTTCAACTGGTGATCTTAGGCAGTCTTTCCTATCCCAATCTAGCCACCACCGAGGATCTACTTCTATACCAGATGATATGGGGATCCAATGCAAACTGAGGTCCACCATGCAGGAATTGCTTGTGTCCTAGCTAGAAGGAGACGCTCCTAAGAAGGTAGCTTAGACAAAGCTCTCCACTCTTCCACCCACCCAAACCCTCCGAGCTAATCCTGTTGACCACAAGAGGAAGAGGAAGCAAAAGGGTAAGGAGGTGGTAGAAATAGGGAAAGCCCACCCCTCCTATGAAATTGAGGCTCAGAGGGGGTCGAACAACCTAGAGGAATGCAAACGAGGTCAGCCAACGAGGCAAAAAAGATGAGTGACCACCGAGTTGCAACCCCAGCCTAGGCCCCACACATAGAGTTGGATGGAGCTCCTCTTCTTAGTGATGCCTCCATCTAAGATTTCCAACAGGGTATAGCTGGGTATGGCTGACGTGGTGGAGCAATCCCTGCTGCTGCCTAAAGATATGGCTGACCTCAGATCCATGAGGCAGCATGAGGTCTTCCTCAACCTGAAGAGGGACTTGGCGTAAGTCTTTTTGCTAAGGTGGCCAAGCAACCTAGGGTCATTGAAAAAGAAAAGAACGCAAACTAGTGAGTGGCCCTAGATGCCACGAAACCCTCAACTGCCACCCAGGACCCCCTACCAAGAAAGAAGTTCCTAAAAAGATGGAGATTGTCATGGTAACTCTTCCCCTACCCGCCAAGGTTGATCCTACAAGCAAGGGCCCTAAGACCTTAGAAGCAGCATCCACTCAGCCTACCAACGCCCCCCCCCCCCCCCCCCCCCCAAAGAAAATATTGTAATAAAAAAGAAACAACTTCCAGTGTAGTTCTCTGTTTTTTTTTTTTTTTTTTAGCTACTGTTTTTATTTTCAAAGTTTGTAATTAGTGTTATCCCTTTGAATCCAATCTGTCTCTTTCCGAGGCTTTAGTTAATAAAATTTATGAACATTTTCCTTATTTCTATGATTCTCACATAAGCGTTGATATAGTTTTTATTTTATTTAACACTTAACTAGTATGGAAATGAGATACAACTCCATTAATGTATATAAATGGTAAGACACCAATTCATGTCAGACTTCACCTAAGTTTCTTCCCATTACTAAATTAAAAGACCTGGATACAATGATCAGACTTGAAATAGATCATGGAAATACTTTCAAATGCTTTAAGTGATGCTCACAAGCATGCAATTGATCATGTCACTTCAATGAAAATCCATATCATTCAGCAGGGCAGACCCCATCAGACATTTAAATAATCAATAGGAAGGGTTAACTTACTCAAGAGGATCCTAATATAATGCAGGTTATGTTTGATACATAGAAAACTATCATGAAATATTAATTTACGCAAAGTAGATGGTTCGAGATAAAGCATAATTGAGGTTCTGTTTAACACTTAGAAAACTATCATGAAATATTAATTTACCCAAAATAGATGGTTCGAGGAACCAAACATAACTGAATTTCTATTTGACACTAGAAAAATGATTAAAAGATATCAATTTACCCAAGGTTTGTGGTCCGAGGATCCAAGCATAACCAAGATTCTATTTAATACTTAGAAAATAATAGGGAGGGTTAATTTACTCAAAGCATGTGATCAAAGGAACCAGGCATAGCTAAGATTCTGTCTAATACTCAGATAGATGTAAGGAAGTATTAATTTATCCAAAACATGTGGTCCAAGGAGCCAGGCATAGTTAAGGTTCTATTTAATACTTAGATGTTAGAAAGTATTAATTTACCCAAATCATGTGGTCCGAGGAGCCAGACATAGCTAAGGTTCTATGTAATACTTAGATAGATGTTAGGAAGTATTAATTTAAGCAAATCATATGGTTCAAGGAGCCAGGCATAGCTAAGGTTATGTTTAATACTACTTAGATAGATGTTAAAAAGTATTAATTTACCCAAAATATGTGGTCTAAGAAATCAGGCATAACTAAGATTTTGTTTAATACTTGAATAGTTAATCCAAAATATCAATTTACCTAAGGTATGTGGTTCGAGAAGCCAGGCATGACCAAGGTTCTGTTTGATACTCAAACAAATAGTAGAAGACATGGCTCACAATATAATAAACCCATATATGATAAAGAAAACTTTCATTAATAATAATATCTTTTTAGGTTATTTATATTCTAGGAGTATGGTATAACTTTTTCCTTTAGATCTTCAAAATGATATGCACATATTCCAGCCACTGATGTAATACGATATGACCCTTCCTAGTTAGGCCCTAACATTCCCCAGGCTAGATTTTTGGAAGTGCCCAAAATCTTTCTCAATACCAGATCTCCAGGCGCTAGTGGCCTTAGCTTCACGTTGGCATCATACTCTCGCTTAACCTTGTGTTGATAGTCTGCTAGCTAGACCATAGCATTTTCTTTTTGCTCTTCAATCACGTCTAAAATTTTCTTCAATAGCTCATCATTGTTGCTCGGAGTAAAAGAGCTTGTTCTTAGCATTGGAAATCCTGTTTCCAGAGGAATCACAGCCTCGGCCCCATAAGTCATCGAAAAGGGCATATCCCCACTGGACTTACGAGGTGTAGTCTGATATGTATAAAGGACATGTGGCAACTCTTTTACCCACTTTTCCTTTGCGTCATCCAACCTCTTTTTCAGCCCACTCACTATGACCTTATTGACAGCCTCGACCTATTCATTCCCCTGTGGATATGCCAGGGTGGAATATCAATTTGTTATGCATAGGTCACAGCAATACCTCCTGAAAGCCTTACTATCAAATTGAAGACTGTTGTCCGAAATGAGGGTATGAGGGATTCCAAACCGAGTGACAATATTTTTCCCAACAAATCTCTTGGCATTCATGTCCCTGATATTTGTCAATGGTTCAGCTTCAACCTACTTGGTGAAGTAATTTGTGCCTGCCAATAAATATCTCTTATTTCCTGCTGCCTTAGGGAAAGACCTTACAATATTTAAGTCCCATTAAGCAAAAGGCCAAGGACTGGACAGTGGATTAAGGACCCCTTCAGGTTGGTGAATGTTTGGGGAAAATCTTTGACATTGATCGCACTTCTTCACGTACTCTTGTGATTCCCTTTGCATATTTGGCCACCAATATCCTTGAGTAAGGATCCTGTGAGACAAAGATTTACCCCCTGTGTGGCTTCCACAAATCCCTTCATGTAATTCTTCTAAGAGTAGCTCAACTGCTTCAGGGTGTATGCACAGCAGATATGGTCCAGAAAAAGAGCGTTTATACAAATTTTGGTCATCTGACAGCCAAAACCGAGGAGCCTTTCTCCATACCTTGTCGGCCTCAGAATTACTCTCGAGCAAGACATCTTCCTTAAGGAATAGCACAATAGAATCCATCCAATTAGGACCCACCCTTATTTGATGAATATGAACCCCATCTCCCTCTATCTTAGTTGGTTCACACAAGTCTTCTACATGGATAACCCGAGGTAAACTTTATGCCAAGGAGGTTGCTAGTGTGGCAAGAGAGTCAGCATGTGTATTCCTACTTCTAGGGATTTGTGACAAATTAAAAGACTAAAATCCAGACTGTAAGTGTCTAACATGGTTCAAATATTCTTGCATTCTAAGATCTCTAGCCTTCAACTCTCCCTGAACTTGGCCTACAACTAGCTTTGAATTAGATAATATTTCCATCACTTTTCCACCTATTTTCTGAACCATGGTCATCCCTACCAACAGATCTTCATACTCAGCTTCATTGTTTCTAGCTGAGAAGCCCAATCTCAAAGATTTCTCAATTGTGATCCTCTCGGGAGATATCAGAACTAGCCCCACTCCAGATCCTCTATGGTTCACTGCACTATTAACGTATACCTTCCCGGACAAAGGTTCTTGTAAAGAGATTGCACCAACTGATTTTTCATCCACGTTCTGCTTCTCTACTCTCTCTTTTAGTGGTGTTTCAACAAATTCGGCCACTAGATCGACGAGGACTTGACCCTTAACAGAGATGCGAGACATGTACTTGATATCAAAAACCCTTAAGATTGTACTCCACTTGGCAATCTTCCCTCTGTAATCAACACTTCGAAGTAGAGATCTAAGCGGGAGCTAGATTAAGACAACAACTATATGTGATTGAAAATAATGGGAGAGCTTATGTGTAGCATGCACCATTGCCAAAATGATCTTCTCCAGTGGTAGGTAACGGACCTCGGTCTCATGTAGTGACTTGCTTACATAATAAACTAGTCTCTGTACACTACTATCAACCTGTACTAGCACCAAGCTTACCGCGTTGGAGGCCATTACAATGTAAGCAAATAAAACCTCATCTACCTCGGGTTTGCACATAATATGTGGCCGAAAAAAGTATTCCTTCAACTGCTGGAAAGCCAGGACACACTTCTCGGTCCATTCAAATCCCTTCCATTTGTTTAACAACTAAAAGAAAGGCCTACACCTGTCTGCTGACCAAAAGATGAATCAATTTAGAGCAGCGGTCATCCCTGTTAGTTTTTGGACCTCTTTGGGATTCCGAGTTGGTTGTAAATTGTTGATTGCCTTAATCTGGTCAGGGTTAACTTCAATTCCACGATGTGTAACCATGTACCCCAAGAACTTCCCTGATCTGACATCAAAAGAACAATTAGAAGCCTTAAGTCGCAGCTTGTGTCTTCTCAAGATCTCAAAGATATTCCCGAGGTTGTTAACGTGCTCAGATTCCAACTTGCTCTTGACCACCATGTCGTCTACATAAATCTCAATGTTTTTCCCTAGTTGTAGCTTAAATATCTTGGTCATCATCCTCTGATAGGTAGACCCTACATTCTTCAGACCAAAATGTATCACCTTGTAGTGGTAATTCCTAGTAGGAGTGACAAAAGCTGTTTTCTCCTGATCGTCTAAGGCTAACAGTGTTTGATAGTACCCTTGAAAGGCATCCAAAATGCTCATCCGAGGATGGCCTATAGTTACGTCCACTAGCTGATCAATCCAAGGCATAGGGAAGGGGTCTTTTGGATAAGTTTTGTTTAAGTCTGTGAAGTCTACACATACCCACTACTTCTTATTCTTCTTTTTTACTACCACTATATTAGCTAACCATTTAGGGTAGATCACCTCTTTAATAGCCACAGCTTGCTTAAGCTTATTCACTTCTTCCTTGATAGCATCAGAATGCTCTTTAGATGAGGATGAGGTGGTTGCTTTCTAGGGAGAACAGCTGAGTTGATATTCAAATGATGGCAAATGAATTCTGGATCTATCCTAGGAGCTTCATAGGTATTCCAGACGAACATATCAATATTCCTCCTACGAAACACTAACAGTTCTTCCTTCTTCCGAAGAGGCAATTGAGCTTCAACCTGAAAAAACTTCTCTGGATCGCTATCTATAACAATTTCCTCCAACCTCTCACACTTTGCCTCCCTTAGCACCGCATCCGTAGGTAGGATTGAAATCTTTGATTGCTATAAGCCCCCCTCAGCAGAGGCCAAGGACTTAGCTACAGGCTGATGCATAATTGCAACCATGAGGTACTACCTAGCCATGGATTGACTCCCTACAAGCTCCTCAATATGGTCCCCTAATGGATACTTCACCTTCAAATGTAGAGTTGATAGGCCAAAGTCGTATTGACCCATTGTGATTTAATTAATTAATTAATTAGCCAAATTATTAATTAATCAATTTAACATGCAAACGCGTGGTAGCATAAACAAATCACCAGTAAACTAATTATGTAGCAAAAAATAAATAACACGGTGATTTGTTTACGAATGGGAAAAACCTGATGGTAAAAACCCTACCGAGTGATTTTCAGGTCACCACTCTCAAAACTCTACTATTATCACAACAAGCGGTTACAAGTAAAGGAATCCCAAGTACCTTACCAACCTACAGTTAAACCTTTACCCTAATACCCAATTGGACTTGTTCTGTAGTGACAATTTCCCTTTTTGATGCACAGCTCCAAGTACGTGACTAACCAATGCGTGGATCCTAGTACGCGACTTTAATCACCAACTAGAAAGAGTTGTTGGTTGCAAAGTTCTTCAGTTCATCCACAATGAAGATCAAAAAGATGCTTGGTCATAAAACCCAAAGGTACACATACACAACAACTTCTTCAGAAGAGATGAACTAGGGCAAAATTTTGTCTTCAGTCACAATTTGCTTGAATAAAGTTTGCTCAATACTTGTGCAATTTGTGAACACTTTGACGACCCTTAAAACAATCCTTTTATATGTCTAGGGTTAGGAGAAAAGAAGACCCAAAGACACATCTACGGATCCCAAGAAATCAGATCAGAAATTCTGATTTTATAAACCTCGATAGATAGAAGCTGTCGAGCATCTGTCGAGCCATGGGCAAAACAGCTTCCCTAAGTCTCGACACATGCTAGTTGTCGAGCTAGCTGTCGAGCTTTAGTAACTTTGCACTTTCAGCTTGTTTTCTTAAACAGATTTGAAAGCTTCAACACTTGACTTTGAAACATGATTTCTTGAAGTATTTCAACACATCCTAGATCTACACAAATACAAATAAAGTTCGTTTTGTCAAAAGATTAGCCAATTACATAAAAGAATGACATATGTTCTTAACAAGTGAACCACATATATCCTAACAAGAGTTGAAAAAAGGCTCTTAGTGCATGAAGCCAGGGTTTGGCCATAATGGCCATGTAGGGAGAGTATGCATCCACCACAATGAAGTCCACCTTAATCACCTTTGAACCTACCTGCATGAGCAACCTAATATGACCCCTTGCGATGACAACTTTTCCATCAAAACTCACTAAAGGTGAATCATAGACTGTCAGATCCTCAGGTTTTAAGTTCAACTCTCTGTACAAGTTAAGGTACATAATCTCTGTACTACTACCCTGGTCTGCCATCACCTTCTTCACATCATACCCTCATATTCTGAGAGTGACCACCAAAGCATCATCGTGTGGCTAGATGGTTTAGAGTCCTCAACTCAGAATTAGAGTCCTCGGCTGAAAGCCAAGCTACAAACATCACCTTGGAAGAATGAGAAATAGTTCTCCCAAGTGTAGTAAAGATGACATTAATTGTGCCTAACGGGGGCCTTGAAAAGCATTCCCTTGAGTTCCTGACCTTGATTGGTCTCCTTGCCCGTTGGGCTAGTACAAAAACAGTTGTAACCTTCCTTCTCTGACTAGTTGCTCCAGATGGTTCCATAGAGTTCTATAATTCTCAGTGGTATGCCCTCACTCTTTGTGGTATTGGCAATGAAGGCTTTGGTTGCGCCTCAAGGGGTCTCCTCCAATTTTATTTGGCCATTTGAAGTATGGCTCGTTCTTGATCTTCTCAAGGACCTTATGCACTAGTTCTCGGAACATAGTGTTAACCACTAAAGGAGCTGTAGGCCCAGTTTGATTAGCAAAATCCCTTCCGGGTCTGTTATTGTTGTAGCGATCTGACTTGAAATCCCTCATCTCCTGAGAGATAATCTTACCCTTCCCCTTGCCTTGCTGTTTGTCTTCCTCGACCTTTTTGTACTCATCAATGCGGTCCATAAGCCGACGCACACTCCTTACCGACTTCTTAGTCAATGATTTTCCTAAATCATGCTCGATGGGCAAGCCGACCTTGAAGGTCCTTACAGCTACGTCATCAAAATCCCCATTAATCTCGTTAAACATCTCCCAGTATCTGTTCGAGTACGTTTTCAGGGTCTCCCCTTTTCGCATAGACATAGATAACAAGGAATCTAAAAACCGAGGAACTCTACTACCCGTGATAAAACAAGATCTAAACGCCTGAGTGAGCTCCTTGAAGGAATCAATGGAACCTACACCTAGGCCATCAAACCACCTCATGGCCACATACCCTAAACTGGAGGGGAACACTTTGTACATCAAAGCCTCATTCTTGGAGTACACAGCCATTCTCTGGTTGAAGTGGCTCAAGTGCTCCATAGGATCTATTCAACCATTATACATGGTGAACATGGGCTGGGTGAACTGCTGAGGAAGTCTCCTTCCCTTGATCCTGCGCGTGAAGGGTGACTTGAAAATTTGGTTGAGTGTTCTACTCATAGCATTATTCCCAAGCCTTTGGAAGATGAATTTCTGTTTCTACACTCATAATGGTAGTCCTTATCATACGAGAAAGATTCACTAGAAGGAGTCCTTGATCTGCATCTATAACTACCGTCCTCTTCACCGTCAGAACAGAAGTCAGAAATGGAGGGAGTTCGCCTTCTTCGTTCGTGACGTAACTTCCTCTTTAAATGATCAATCTCTAGCTGTATGTCTTTAGCATTCTTCTCATGAGAGACATGACTCCCACCTCGAGACTGGCTCCTAGTATGGGTAGTTTGCACACTTCCCTCTTAACTTCTTCTTTGTTCAAGATCACGAAGTGATCTTGACGTTGAGACCCCATAAATTCTACCTGGTTCGGACCTGAACTTACCATAGTTGAACATTTGACTCACTATCACATTAGAATTTCCCACAGACAGCGCCAATTGTAAGGGCGCAATTTAGGTCTTTAGCCCAGCTGATGGATGAACTTAGGCCCAAAAAACCAATACAATGAATTTGTAGAGAGTGGGTTGAAAAAATAGGCTTTAATGAGTTGGACAACATATAGAATGGATTCAGGTGACTAGAAAAAAAAAACTGATTTAAATTAAGGAAAATTGTCCTCGGTAGAGTCTGAGGAGATCGGTTCTTATATATTTCTCTAAAGTTGGTTTACATATCCATTTCTTGATGGCTACCGTGTTTCTCTCTTAGTTTCTGGATCCCTCACTCTCAAAGTCTCTCTTCCATTTTATACTATCTTCCCATTTCATCTCCACCTTTCACATGCAGATCAATTTGTAGGTGTTGATCTTTGTCCTATCAACACCTTCTTAAAGTCTTTAGGTAGTAGCTGTAAGGTTGAAAGTTACTATTCAAGTATCAATTCCTCATCAATGTGGCCAGAGAGTTAGCTGCAGAGCATTTAATGCGGTCGTAGCAGTTTTCCCTTGAGATATTTCATGACCTTTCTCTATCCTATTCCTTCCTGATACTTATCATTATTCATGGAATGATCCAGAATGTTACTCTTGATGGCAGACCACACCCTCTGACCTCGGCTTTGCTCAACCGAGGAGAGATTCTTCCTCGAACCTCCCTTCTGGACGACCTTAACCGAATTTCATCTCTTCACTTACTAACTCGGTTCCTCATGAAAGTGTTTACCTGTCCTCGGATTGTTTATCGTCCTCGAATTGGGCCCCTAGCCCAATATATACATAAATATGGGCTCCTGGGCCTAACACCCTACAGTATCCATATAGTATATATTAGCAAACATCAACCAAGATAAATACACAAAATCATTATTTTTTAATAAATTAAGATGCAATCATTTACCGACAACGACAAAAAAACACAAAATAATATTGTTTCTTAAGAGCATCAACTATTGTAAAAAAAAATTGATTTTCACAAATCAAAAATTATTTTTGCTACTTTAATATAACATTTGAAATGTCTCATACAGTAGTGATTTGGTATTTGGCATTCTAAATATTAAATATTTAGCAATTAGAACACCTGATGCTAATACTCTAATATGGGCTAACTAGGATTTTTTATTTTAAAGTTTTGTTTTTGTTAAGTTTTTGAGTTGAGTAATTGCTAGTTGGGTTAGGCTAATTAAAAGGGAAGGGGTCTAAGTTTTTGGAAGAGAAATGCGCAACTCTAGAATTTTTTTTTTGGTTTCAATTTGGTATAAACTCTTAGTAATTAAACAAGACAGTTATTTGGAACAACTTTGACTTCTAAATTAAACTTTTATTATGATATATGATATAATATAGTATGATATGCTTAACCAAGATAACAACACAGCTACCCCTAACAACCAAGGACAGACCCAGGTGGTGGCCTAAGGGGGCCCAGGCCCCCTCAGGTCCAATTTTTTATTTTTTATTTTTATAGATAGTTATTTTATATTTTATTTTTGCAATTGGACCTCTTTCAAAACCTTGGGCCCTATCCAACCCAAAAGCTTAACAAAAATAATAAAAATATTCACAATAGTGATTGTATTTTAGCAAAAAAAAAAAATATTTTACCACCAAAGAACCAAAAACTTATGTGTTATTGGAGAAATTAAAGCTCAATTTTTTGCGAGTACAGTATACTGGTATAAATACCAGTTACTGTAGCAAGTTGTTAAAAATAAAATACAATATTTTATTAAGATTATATTGCTTTAATTAAAAAACTCAAATTCTCTCTCTTCCTTTATTATTTTAATGAGTTTTTTTTATATTATTTTAAATGAAGTGATAAAAGAAAAAATAGAACATTTGATATTGGATGTATTGTAAAGTAAGGTGGTAAAATAAATATAATAATTTTTTGAGGTGCTAAAAGCTAAAATGTTTAGTATCATCACTGTGAATGCTCTAACTTCAAAAAATAAAAGTAAAAATCCTAGCTATCCTAGTATTAAAAAAAAAAAACATTATTTTGTTTTTATTTTTGTCTTTATTGGTAAATGATTGCATCGTAATATATTTAAAAACGACGACTTTGTATATTTATAATTTTTTAATACTATATAGATGCCTGGATTTTTTTTTCTTTATACTCCAATCCCCGCTAGCTTAAGGATCTGTCTCTGCTAACAACCCACCTACCCCATCTTGTAGAGTGTAGACACCGACGTAGGGAGGGGTGGCATGGTCTCTAGATTAAAAAAAAAAAAAATCCCCTCCTCTCTCTTGCAATTTTTATACTATATTATATATATATATATATATTATTGGTCCTCTTGGAAAAAAATTATGTCTTCACCATTAACCATAGAACTGATATAACAAAGATTAACAAATAAAAAATAAAAATAAAAAGAAATGCTAGAATAAATAGAATTTTGTATTAGATACTCCCAATTATCCAAGTTCAACATGTTTTTTTTTTTTTTTTTTTTTAAATAAAAAATATAAATTCTACTCTAATCTAATTTAAGTGTATATGTGTGTAAAACTTCCTCCTAGAGACTTGAACTCCAGCTCTTGGCCCCTCCCACCCCATAAGTAAGTAATCATCGCACCAAGAGCATGTGATGGTTAACCTGTTAGTGACTATTACATAATATAATTATAACTATTATGAATAATTAGTTTTACCATCAAATACTTTACTAGTTGAGCTAACTGGAACTCACTGTAATTAATTTTACCTAATAACAAATATGCAACTATATACATAGCAATATTGCATATAATCTAGATTAATTCTACAGTCAGATGTGCTAGATTTGTATATGATTCATGTTATTGCCTCCTTTAACGGGGAGAAAGTATCGTTTGTTATGCATACCAAATTAGCAATGTAACAACTAATCTAAAGACTGAGTATCCTAGGAAGTAGGATCAATTCGAAACCTTCAAAGAGTCAAATTACGACACTAGTTAATAAACTCATAATTATGAGGTGTTTGAGTCTGATTAAAAATATTTTGAGTTAGCTAGTTATCTATTTATGAAAAAGTGAATGCAGTAAGTTTAGAAATCAAAATGAAGAAATAATAGAACAATTCTTTTTTCACAAATTGTGAGAATAGACCTGTTATACTATATATTTTATAACTCTCTCTATTTTGAAATATTATAAATAACTATCTCGAATGTGTAATCTGTCAAACAACTGAGAAGCACGATTTTATTAACTAGTACCATGATTAGAAGGTTTTTGTTTGCACTCATTTCTTTCTAGCTCAAGAGCTAGCCCACTCCTATCAAAAAAAAAAAAAAAGAGCTAGCCCACTGTTTTCTTTTTCCATATATGCATGAACAAAGCTTATATCTTGTTTTGGTAAGTATAAGTTAAAGTCCACTCAGTCCTTCCTTAACGAGAGAGCCAATAAATTAAATTAGAGTTGTTGCATAGTTTGCATGTAGTCTCTGGGGTAGCATACATGCACGGATATACATCATGATTTACAGTTATGGAAATCAAAATCCAAGAGAATCAGAGACAGAATTGTACAGGTATTGTCATTAATGAGATAAGTTTTGATTTATTTATAAAATCAAACATGAAAAGAATATCCATCACTACACTTTGGAAGTACTTAGAAAATTAAAGCAAAAGTAAAAATCATATACATTTGACCTTGTGATCGAATTGTTGAATTTGTGATTACCATGGAAACAAAAGTTTTGATCGTAGGAGCTGGGCCTTCTGGTCTTGCAACTTCAACATGCTTAACTCGCCACTCGATCCCACATTTGATCCTTGAAAGAGAAGATTGTTATGCTTCTCTTTGGAAGAAAAGAACCTATGATCGATTAGGTCTCCATTTAGCAAAAGAATTTTGTTCCTTGCCACATAAGCCTCTCCCTCCTGATTCACCTACCTTCATGCCCAAAGATTTTTTTTCTTAAATATGTGGATGATTATGTCTCACAGTTTAATATAAATCCTCTCTACCATCGCATTGTCGAATCGGCTTCTTTGGTTGAAGCCGGAAAGAAATGGAGAATTGAAGCTAAGAACACATTAGAAGGAAATGTGGAAGTTTACCATGCTGAGTTCTTAGTGGCTGCTAGTGGTGAGAATAATGAGGGTTATATTCCTGATATTAAAGGGTTGTCAAATTTTCCAGGTGAGATTCTCCATTCCAACCATTACAAATCAGGTTCGAGATATAAATCTAAGGATGTTTTGGTAATTGGCTGTGGTAATTCTGGAATGGAGATTGCCTGTGACCTTAAAGACCGTGGAGCTCGCACTTCAATTGTTATTAGAAGTCCAGTAAGATTCTCTCTTCTTATTGTGTATGTATTAATTTGTATACATGTTCTCTGTCTCTCCACTAATCACAACTTATTATATATTTGTTTAACTCTTCTTATAAAATAATTAAAGTTTAAAATGAAAAAAGTAAATAAACACATGACAAGTTGTGATTGGTGGATTACAAAAAGTGGTATGTATTCGTATAAGAGTTTATAATATACTTAATGTATTTCATAAAAAAAAAATAGAAAAGTTTATAAATTATTAATGCACTTTATTTTTCCTCTAAATATATATATATATATATATTTTATGAGACCTCTAATTACCCTTAAAGCATAATACCTCAATGAACCAAATAATATTGAGGAGACATTTTAGAAATATATAAGTAAATATTTGTTATAAAAACATTATTTATTTTTTTTAATTTTAAAAAAAAAATAGTGTGGGGGCGAAAAACTTGGCAATCCCGACCCGCTTTATTCCAAGCCCAAGGCCCATGCTGAGGAGGAAGAAACGTCCGAGGACACAGTTAGAAAGTCCAAATTGCCCAGGAACCTTGCTGAGGATGATCCTACCCTCGGCCAACCAAGACTATGGGAGGAGGAAGCAACGAGCCATCAAAGGTAGCCTCCCAGAGCATCCCAAGAGTGAGAATGAGTACAATGTGTCAGTCATGGAAGCATGGTGGAGGAACAATTCCAAGATAAACTGTTACCTCTGCATTAAATGCCCATAATTAATGTTCTAGCTGCATTAATGAGGAAATGACCTTTGAACAGTGCAGCTTTGGTTGCTGCAACCCACAGAAAGAATGGAAAGACGGTTGATGGGATAGACACTCAAGTATTGACCTGCCTATTCGACAAATGCAGGGTTAAGATCAACTAAAAGGGGGTATATAATGTAAGAACTCCTTCAGGAGAAGAGGGAGAAAAAACATACAATGGCAACTTGTAGAACTTGCCCAACCTGTGTAGTCAAGCATTGAAGAAATAATAAGGATTACATAAGAAAGTCCCGAGGAGCAAAATTTTATACTTTAATCCATGTTCTTGTCACACCGCCCACTCACTGTCGTGTTTTGTTGTTGCAATCCTTATTAAGGTCTAGTTCTTAAACCCATTATCTACAAATTCATTGTATTAGGCTAGTTGGATCTAAGTCCACTTGTCTAGTAAAAGAAATGCTTAGATCCAATCCTTACAATTGGCGCCGTCTGTGGGAAGAAGTTGTGTGTTAGTAGGGGCAACAATCCAGCATGGTAGGATCAGGCCCTCATCAAGTGAGCTCCCATCAACCTGCACCAGCAAGATCCCAGCAACAAGGTAATTTCGCCAACCCTGAGCGTGATCGAAACGAAGAGAATGGAAGGTTTCGAGAGGAAAGTGTACACACCACTCAAACAAGCAGGAGCCATTCTTGCATGGGCAGCCACGTACTCCAGACACAAAATGACAATCAAGTCGTGCAACAAGAAGAAGTTAGGAGCCATGTATCCCAGAGGCAGAATGATACTCGGACCATGCAACGAGAGATAGAAGACTTGAAGAGAAAGCTGCGCCATACACAATGAAGGCAACCTCATTCTAACCCTGACATGCCCTCCGATGATGAAAGCGATGATGATTACAGGCAAAGATCAAGAACTCGTCCAAGTGAGACGTTCTCTCATGAAGAAGAGCACTACCAGAGGCGTAAACGTAAAAGCCTATCTCCTAGGGGCTTGGGGAGCGATGCCATGAGCAGGGTACTGGATAAACTCTCCAAGTCACCTTTCATACATCACAAAGAAGAAGCTATACTTCCTTGGCGATCCCAGCAGCCAACCTTCACCATCTATAACGGTAAAATAGACCCTGTGGAGCATGTGAGCCAGTTCAACCAAAAGATGGCTGTCCATTTCAAGAACGAGGTGCTGATGTGCAAAGTCTTCCCCTCTAGCTTGGGTCCAGTGGTGATAAGGTGGTTCAATGGCTTGAAGACGAATTTCATAGATTCGTATAGACAGCTGACCTAGGCCTTTAGCTCCCGCTTCATTACAAACATCAGAGCTCATCAGCCCTTGAGCGCACTATTGTCTTTATCCATGCATGATGGAAAGACTCTAAAGGCCTACTCAGACCGATATTGGGAGATGTACAATGAACTGGATGACAATTTTGATGATGTCACCATCAGTACCTTTAAAAATGGTCTCCCAACTAGGCACAACTTAAGGAAGTCCTTGATTGGCAAGCCCGCCACCAGTGTGCGCCAGCTAATGGATCGGATCGATAAGTACAAACGAGTAGAGGAGGACTAGCTGCAAGGTAAAGAAAAGGAGAAGGTTATCCCCTAAGAGAAGAGGGATTTCAGGTCGGACCAATATAACAACAGCCGTCCGAGGAGAGATTTCACAGGGCAACCTGGAGCGACTAACACACAGGCCGTTGTGCTATGTTTCGAGAACTAGTACACCGAGTGTTGGAGAAAATCAGGAACGAGCCATACTTTAAATGCCCGAATAAGATGGCAGGAGAGTCCACGAGCTGCAACTAGATTCTTTATTGCCAATACCACGAGGACCATAGGCACACCATGAAGAACTATAGAAACCTCCGAAGCTATTTGGACCAATTAGTCCGAGAAGGAAAGTTGAGGCACCTTTTGCATCATTCCAGTGGTCATTAAGGCCAGACCCATCAAGAACCAAAGAGAGATAATGCCCTAAGGCCCCCTGTAGGGACGATCAATATGATCTTGGCTGCTCTAGGAAGAACAAGCACTCGCCTTTCACGAGTGCTAACTGTGGCTCAGCTGCCGGCCGAGGAGTCCCAGCCAAAGCCGAAGAAGGCTAGAAGGAATTCTCACCCGATCTTGAGTTTTTCAAGGGAAGACAAGATTGGAACCATGCAGCCCCATGACGATGCGCTGGTGGTCACTCTCAGAATTGGGGACTATGATGTGACAAGAGTGATGGTGGATAATGGCAAAGTGCGACTGAGGTCATGTACCCAGATCTCTACAAAGGGCTAGGGTTGAAATTGGAAGACCTAAAGCCTTATAGCTCCCCCTTGATGAGTTTCGACGGGAAGCTCGTTATTCCAAAGGGCATGATTAGACTACCTATCCAGACCGGCCTAGAGATAGTGGAGGTGAACTTTGTTGTGGTGGACACCTACTCTCCATATACAGCCATTGTCGGCAGACCCTGGCTCCATACCTTGGGGGCCGTTGCCTCCTCATTGCATCAGAAGGTGAAATTCCCGTCAGGGGACCAAGTTCTCGAAATTCATGGTTGCCAATCCACGGCAAGGTAATGTGTGGTGGCTGCCATTTCACATCGGCTCGACGCGGAGCCCTCGGTCACCACTGAAAGAAACTTATAGCAATCAAAGGCCCCGGTGGCGCCTACTGATGCAGCTGCTGAAGAGGCAAAATGTGAAGATCTGGAGAAAGTGGTCATTGGTGATGACCTAGAAAAGTTCTTTCAAGTTAGAGCCCAGCTGCCTTTTCAGGAGAAGGAAGAGTTGATTGAGTTTCTCAAGAGAAATATTGACGTGTTTGCATGGGATGCCTGTGATGCCCCAGGCATCGAACCATCCTTCATCTATCACCATCTTAATGTCAATTCGTCCATAATTCCCAAGAAGCAGCCACCCCAGCACCCATCAAGGGAGCATACTGATGCAATTAGAGAAGAAGTGATGAAGTTTAAGCATACAGGGGCTATCAAAAAGGTTTTTTATCTCGAATGGTTCGCCAATACTGTGGTGGTCAAGAAGAAAAGTGAAAAGTTGAAGGTCTGCATGGACTTCATAGACCTAAATAAGGCATGTCCAAAAGACCCGTTTCCTATACCGTGGATAGACTAGCTGGTGGATGTAACTACGGGCCATTCCTGGATGAGTTTTCTAGATGCCTTTCAAGGCTATCATCAAATACCACTGGCCTTAGAGGATCAGGAGAAGATAGCCTTTGTGACACCCATCGGGAACTACCACTACAAAATAATGTCGTTCGATCTGAAGAACGCAGGGTCCACTTATCAAAGGACGATGACGAGAATGTTTGAGCCGTAGTTGGGCAAGAGCAACAAAATTTATGTAAATGATATGGTGGTGAAGAGTAAAATGGTGTCCGAGCATCTGAGGAACCTCGGATGCACCTTCGACGTCTTGAGGAAGTATAAGCTGCGCCTAAACGCTTCCAAATGCTCATTTTGCATGGGATCTGGCAAGTTTTTAGGCTACATCATTACCCACAGGGGCATTGAGGTTGATCTTGACCAAATCAAGGCTATTAATAATCTCAAGCCTCTGCAAAACCCTAAAGAGGTCCAAAAGCTTACTAGAATGATCGCAGCATTAAATCGGTTCATTTCCAGGTCGGCGAATAGATGTAGACCATTCTATCTCTTAATTAACAAGTAGAAGGGATTTGAGTGGTCCGAGGACTGTATTATGGCCTTCCAGCAACTCAAGGAGTACCTATCCCGGCCACCCATCATGTCCAATCCTGAGGCCGATGAGGTTTTATATGCGTATATCGCCGTGGACCCTCATGCTGTGAGCTTGGTGCTAATATGTGATGATGACGGCATCCAAAAGCCAGTCTATTATGTGAGCAAGTCGCTGCACAAAGCTGAGGTCAAGTACTTACCCTTGGAGAAAGCCATACTAGCCGTGGTCTACGCTACACGAAAACTTCCCCATTATTTCCAAGCCCACACAGTTGTTGTTTTAACCCAACTTCCCTTGAGATCTGTACTTCGCGCTGCTGATTACACCTGAAGGATCACCAAATGGAACACAATTCTAGGGCCTTCGACATCAAGTACATGCCCTCGACCTCTATAAAAGGTCAGGTCCTAGCTGACTTGGTGGCCAAATTTGCTGAGCCCCCAGTAGAAGCAATAGCAGAGAATCAAAACGTAGGGGGGAAGTCAGTTGGGGTAATCTCTATCCCAAAGCTCCCATGTTGGAAAGTGTATGTTGATGGCGCGACAAATCAGAGGGGGTCTGGAGTGGGGCTAGTCTTGGTATCCCCTGAGAAGTCTGTCATAGAGAAATCCTTGAGACTTGGATTCTCGGCCACTAATAACGAGGCCGAGTATGAGGCCTTACTACAAGGGATGGTCATGGTGTAGAAAATGGGAAGAAAAGCAGTGGAAATGTTCTCGAATTTGAGATTGGTGGTGGGCCAGGTAAAAGGAGAATTGGAAGCTAGAGATGTGAGAATGCAAGAGTACTTATCACATGCTTGCAGTCAAACTTCAACTTTTTCAGCTTATCACATGTCTCCAAAAGTGGAAACACCCATGCAGATTCATTGGCCACACTTATTACCTTCTCGGCAGAAGACCTACCTCGGATCATTCTTGTCGAGCATTTGGAAAGAGCAAATAAGGTGGCAAAGGGCACGCTTTGTATCCATCAAATTGGGGCCGGTCCTAGTTGGATGGACCCTATAGTCAGATTCCTCAAGGATGATGTCTTGCCCAAGGAGAAGTCAGAGGCCGAGAAAGTACGAAGAAACACTCCTCGATTCTAGTTATCCAAAGACTACAAATTGTTTAGGTGCTCCTACTCTGGACCATATTTACTGTGTATTCACCCTGAGGCGTCAAAATTACTTCTTGAAGAGCTCCATGAAGGGATTTGTGGGAGTCACACAAGAGGAAGATCCCTGTCATACCGGGCCATCACCTAGGGGTATTGGTGGCCGGGGATGTAGAAGGAGGCCCTAGAGTATGTCAAGAAGTATGACTAATGCCAAAGGTTTGCCCTAAATATTCATCAGCTAGGAGGGATCCTTAACCCTTTGTCCAATCCATAGCCGTTTGCCCAGTAGGGCCTGGATATTATGGGCCCTTTCCCTAAGACGCCAGGAAATAAAAGATACTTGCTGGTAGGCACAGATTATTTCACCAAGTGGGTCGAAGCTGAGCCATTAGCCAACATCAGGGATGTGGATGCTAAAAAATTCATCTGGAGGAACATTGTCACGCGATTCGGGTCCCTCATACCCTCATTTCAGATAATTGACTCCAATTTGACAATAAAGCCTTCAGAAGATACTGTTGCGAACTTAGGATCATAAATAGGTACTTAACACCGGCTTATCCTCAAGGAAATGGACAAGCCGAAGCTGTTAATAAGGTCATAGTCAATGGGTTTAAGAAGAGACTGGATGACGCCAAGGGAAGATGGGTGGAAGAGCTGCCACACATCCTGTCAACTTACCGAACTACACCACGGTGGTTAATAAGGGAAACACCCTTTGCCATGACTTATGGAGTCGAGGCTGTTATCCCTCTAGAGGCAAATTTCCCAACGCTAAGGATGAGCTCCTTCACTTCAGACAGTAATGATAAACTACTAAGGAAGGATCTAGATCTAATTGATGAACGAAGAGAAAAGGTAGTGATCCAGTTAGCCTACTATCACTAGAAGCTCAAACAGGGACATAATGCCAACGTGAAGCTGAGACCACTAGCACCAGGGGACTTAGTGTTAAGGATAGTTGTGGGTGCTGCCAAGAACCCCTCCTATGGAAAGCTAGGACCCAACTGGGAGGGGCCATACCAAATTACTTCAATAGCAGGGATAAGTGCATACTACTTAGAAGACTTAGATGAAAGAGCTATACCTCGTCCATGGAATGTAAATAATCTGATGAGGTATTATTATTAATATAAGTACTTTCTCTAATTTGAATCTTAAAGTCTATTACAATTATAGGACTTATATTTTGGCAACCGTTTAAATACTAGACAGAACCAAGGTCTTGCGTGGTCCTCGGACTCAAGCCCATGGGGAAATTAGCTACTTCAAGAAGAATCTAAGTGTTAGACAGAACCAAGGTCTTGCACGACCCTCGGACTCAAGCCTATGGGGAAACTAGTTACTTCAAGAAAATCTAAGTGCCAAACAGAGCCAAGGTCTTGTATGGTCCTCGGACTCAAACCTATGGAGAAACTAGCTACTTCAAGAAAAATCTAAGTACTAGATAGAACCAAAACCTTATATGGTCCTCGGGTTCAAGCCTATGGGGAAACTAACTACATTTAAAAAAAAAAGGATAATATAATAATATTCATACAAGGGGGTAGGAGTCTGGCTCCTCAGACCACCTCCTCTGACAACCGAATTCATAAGGTATGGGATTCATATTACAAGAATATAGCCTTTTATAGTCTATTCAACGAAAGCAAGTCATAATATTAAGGTGGCTCAATTATTGATCAGAGTCTAAGTGGAAACTAACATTATAGACTTTGCCTTTTTTGTCCGTTATTTCAAAATGGAAAGCAAGTCACACTATTGAGATCATTTAGCTAATAATCAAAAAGCAGGTCATATATAAGTAACAGAACCCATCATACTAATAGTAAGCACATAATGTAAAAAGAAATCTCGTAAATTCTATTTGAAAGTTACATTACAACGTTCAAAAAAAAAAAAAAAACAAAAAAAAAAACAAAAAAAAGAAGGGAAAAGAAAACATAAGGCAAAAATACGACTGGAGCTAGCCAAGGAAGCCTATTTCTTCTGCTTTATTTTGACCCCTTCTTGGAGGAGCTGAGCAAAAAGGGTCCCAGGATCTTTGGGGCCCTCAGTCGAAGGAACAACCTGCCGAGAATCAGCTGAGAGGGGGGACTTTTCAGCATCAGGGGCCTGGGAACCTGCGGATGACTTTGTAGCACCCTGGAGCACCTCTTTGCTTAATCTTTGTTTGTCTTAGTCACCCCAGCAGGCTCAACTTCCTTGGCAGGCGCATTAAAAGTGGCAATGACTAAAGCAACTTCATCATAAGCAATACCAACTTCCTCAGGGGCTACCTCAGCTTCGGAGCTAGGAGGAGCAGCCTCAAGGATGGCAGGAGGGTAGTACGCATGCTCTGTCTTCCACAAGTTAGATGAAGCCTCAACTCCAGCTTGCTTGAGGGCTTCATTTCAAGTCTGGGAGTAGTAGTTTCTGCATACCTCAAGCACTTAATACTTAAGAAGAGCTTGGGTTTCAGCCACTCCCAAGTCATAGGCCGCCTCCTCGGCCTTCTCCTTAGAGGTCTTGGCCTCTGTCCTGGCGAGTTTAGCCTCTTCCTTAGCCCTCAAGGCCTCTTCCATGGCCTACTCGGCGACATTCTTGGCCCATTCCACCTCGGCCATCTTCTTCTTCAGCTCTACGATTTATTCCTTAGCGATCTTCAGCTGATCCTCTGCATCAAGCAGGCACCTCGTTTGGTCCTCGGCTTATTTTTGAGCGTCAGTAAAGCCCATCTCAGCACTGTCTCGGGCCCTTGTCATCTCCTTCAGCTCCTTCTTTGCTTTCAAGAGATCGGTATCAGAGATTTTGAGGGTCTGAGCAGCGTCGAGACGCTTTTCGCGCTTGAGATTAAAGGCCTTGCTCTGGTTGTTGGCCTCCTCCTCCAACCTAAAGGTGGCCTGAACAGTCTACCAATCAAAACAAGCACACAGTAAGTTGAGAGCTAAAGAGCAAAATTCAACGAAGTCTTAAGTGCTAGATGTTTTACCATGCCCAGGTACCTCTTCAAGCTGAGGACGACCTCCTGCCTCCTCAGGTTCTCTAATTCGGCTATGTTAGCAGGAAGTAGCAGAGATCTCTCCAATACATCGGTCACGAATGCGCCTTCACCACTCTTGAAGTCCCTCAGGGAAGCATTGTCCATCAAAGGCTCCTCGTGGAGTATTGGGGCGGGGAGCCAGGCTTGGGGCTTGGCCTGCTGGGCCACTTCCTTTCTGGAGCCCTAGTGCCCAGTCTTTGGTTGCTTAGGGGGCCACCAAGCTTCATCCTCCTCCCGGGAGGATCGAGATCTGTCTGCTGCTACGGGCCGTTTGCCTTTGTCTCTCTTATTTTTGGGATTAGTGGGCTCGGACCCTTGGGGCAGACTTGGCTTAGGGGGAGGAGGTAGAAGCCTGGACTGGGTGGAAAATGACCTAGTCTGGACTGGCTGACACTTAGGCGAGGGGGGAGGAAGCTTGGATTATGACTGCCCTGGCATGTCCTTCCTCGGCTGGCCTTCAATCAGGTCGAATAGGCTGTTTTGAGGTTGCCTCTTGGAACCCATCTTAGCCAGAGTACCAGTCCCTGGTGATAGAAGGTTCGCTTCAGTCGAGTTACGATCACCCAAAACACCAGAGGCATCCTCGGACGAATTAACTTGGTGAAATGCGCCAAATTCGTCCTCGGACGAACCCAAATCAGTGACTTCTTCTTCCCTCTCTGGACTTTCCTCCTCGGCCTCTACAGCTTGACAAGAGGAAGAAGGGCCCGCCAACGGAATACCTATTGGAACGGGAGACCCTTCAAGAAACAGGAACCCCGATTCTACTACGATGATCTTACGAAGCCTAGGATCCTTGGCTCTGATCACGTACTTAGGAGTCGAGAACGACTTCTAGATCAGTTTGTACCTGAGGATCTTGTGAGCGGCTCTAACTTGGTTGTCAGCTTCGTTCACAAAGACCTCCGCCCTAAGTACAGTTTCTAAGTCTTCCTTGTTGACCAAATGGTAGCACCGTTCAAAGGCGTGTGGATCTACAAAAGAAAAAGCATATTCTTACTAGCAACCAAACAATGCAAACTGCGGTAGCACAAAGGACCAAATCCTCTCCTATTCTAAATATCCCACCTGGTATCCCTTCTTTTGTCGGACAGTGAAGGCCGTCATGCCACTCCCCGGACACGATGAGAAAATTCTTATTCAACCCCTTGCTAGACTCAGGGAGACACTGAATGAGACTAACCTTATCATCCCTCGTCTTCATATAGTAGGACTTACCCTTTAGGTGTTGGAGGTTATAACACTAATTTACATCATGGTGGGTTAACCTTAACCCCATCTCCTTATTTAAGGTGTCCACACAACCCAAGATCCTGTACAAGTTGGTGGCGCACTGGGTGGGGGCCAATCGGAAGTGCCTAAGGTAGTCCCTCATCACTAACCCTATAGGGATTGTCATACTGCCTTCAAGGAAGGCGATTATAGGAATCACCACTTCACCCACCTCCCTCCTGATATACCAATCCCCCTCTTTACAATACCTCAAGCCCACGTTACTGGGTATCCTATAATCGACGATGAATTTCTTCATCGCCTCCTCAGACTCAACCAACCTCTTAAACCTACCCATCTTTAGCAACGGATGAAGAATTCAAGAAAGGGCATAAAAAAGAGAGGAATCAGAGAGAAAACTTGAGCTAGAGAGAGAAAAAGACTTGCAGAAATGAGGAAAAGCTCCTCGGACAAGTTTTTTATGCTGAGGGGAAACTTGAGTGTGGTTGGAGATTTGACTGGACTCAGAATACACGCACAAGAACTCTTGATTGTGAAAGAAAATGAGCACATCAGTTTGGATGGGTATTTATACCCCCAATTAAAGATGGTCGTGCGGGTTTTTGCGCTCATAAATCTAAAAAAAAAATCCCCACCGTTGGAATATCATTACATTGATGAACGTGGGGAGTACAGAGCCACCAGAATTTAATGAAGGCAAGCTCTATATACCAAAGCGCCATGAACGTGCCTTGGACAGGTGAAAAGACTCTAGCACTGATAGAGGACAAGACGCGACGAGCCATTACAACGACCCGAGAATATCAAAATCCTCCTCTTCGTCAGAGGATACGAACAACAGGATTTCAAGGAGCTATTGTGGGGGGGAAGAACTTGGCAACCCCAGCTTGCTTTATACCAAGCCCAAGGCCCATGCCGAGGAGGAAGAAACGTCCTAGGATAAAGTTAGAAAGTCCAAATTGCCCAGGAACCTTGACGAGGACGATCCTACCCTAGGCCAACCAAGACCATGGGAGGATGAAGCAATGAGCTATTAAAGGTAGCCTCCCAGAGCATCCAAAGAGTGAGAATGAGTACAATGTGTTAGTCATGGAAGCATGGTGGAGGAACAATTCTAGGATAAACTATCACCTCCGCATTAAATGCCCACAACTAACGTTCTGGCCGCATTAATAAGGAAATGACCCTTGAACAGTGAAGCCTTAGTTGCTGCAGCCTACAAAAAGAATGGGAAGATGGCTGATGGGACAGGCACTTAGGTATTGACCTAGCTAATCGACAAATGTAGGGTTAAAATCAACTGAAAGAGGGTATATAATGTAAGAATTCCTTCAGGAGAAGAGGGAGAAAAAACATACAATGGCAACTTGTAAAACTTGCCCAACCTGTGTAGTCAAGCACTGAAAAAATAATAAGGATTACACAAGAGAGTCCTGAGGAGCATAATTTCATACTTCAATCTATGTTCTTGTCACTTCGCCCACTCACTGCCGTGTTTTGTTGTTGCAATCCTTATTAAGGCCTAATTCTTAAACCCATTATCTACAAATTCATTGTATTGGGCTAGTTGGATCTAAGTCCACTCGTCCAGCAGAAGAAGTACTCAGATCCAATCCCTACAATTAGAGATATGGACATTTTTTTTTTCATTTTAGAAGAAATTATAAAGGTGGATTTCATGGTTAAAAGTTAGGAATCCTTTAATTTTTATTTTATATATATATATATATATACACACACACATACATACTTGAACTTGATGATAATAATAATAATAAATAAATACAATCCATTATTTTTTTTTTCCTCAACAGTTGGCACATGGAATTTGAAGAATTCGATTCAGTTGACATCATAAAAATCTAATATATATATATATATATAGATATATAATTTTAAAAAATGTTTAGTTCCAAATATGTTTGGAGTTATATTTTCTAATCTATTGTGTAGTTGTTTATAAAACTATTTATGTGTCTTATTTAAATAATTCACATAAATTATTAAAAAAAATCATGTAACTAAACTCACATATAAATGATATCTTTAATCGCCAAATCTAGGTTGGAGCAATACAGTTCCAAACATGTTTAAAGCCATATATACTTCTTCCTATAATAATTTTTTAATAGTTAACTCACTATATACTAACGTGTTTGATTGTAGTTTCATGTGCTGACCAAAGAATTGGTGCATCGGGGAATGTCTTTGTTGAATTATCTGCCAGTTTACATGGTGGATACTCTAATTACACTGCTTGCAAGGCTCAAATATGGTGATTTAACTAAGTATGGGATTTATAGACCACCGAGAGGTCCATTCCCTCATAAAAATGTAACAGGAAGATCTCCAGTTATCGATGTTGGAACCATAGGAAAGATCCAAAATGGAGAGATAGAGGTAACTTCTCATAATTAAAATTATGTTTTAAATTAAGGCAAAACACATTTTTTGTTCCTATATATATTTTGGCAATATTTTTCATATATTTTGTTTTTGTCATTATATTATTAAACTTGCTATCATTTTGGTCTTGACCCTTATTTTACTTACGAATAATAATTCATATGTGGGAAATGAATTGCATTTCTAGTTTAAAAATAACGTTTTTTGAATATGAGAATATGTTAGGGACCAAAATAATAGTAACTTTAAAAATATAAAAACTAAAATAAAAATTGTGAAGTTAAAAATAAGTTTTTCTTCTAAAAAAAAGAAGAAAAAAATAAGGTGATTCTAAAAAATAAAATAAAAAAGTCAAAATATAAGAATTAGAAAGGTTTTTTTGCCAGACATCTTTTTAACATTTGCGGAACATGTTCACAAGCAAAATAAATAAATGAACACTACAAGAAAAACAGGCAATTGCGGTGGGTGCGAAAACTGCCGCTATATGTACCCTATTGCGGCGCATTTTTGGCCCGCCGCTGTACAATAGATCTATTGCGGCGTTTTTTGTGACCGCCGCTATAGGTATGGTTTTTTGCAGCGTCCTACAGCGGCGGGTCATAAAACCGCCGCAATAGACCTGTTTTAGCGGCGGTAACTAAGATATAGCGGCGCTCCAAAACCCCGCCACAATAGGGATCCTTTTTGCAGCGCCTTTTCTTAGTTATAGCGGCGGGTTGAACCGCCGCAATAGACTTTTAAATTTCCCTATGTTTTTTTCGCATTCCCACTTAAAGATCAAATGGTAAATTACACCCGATTGACATGAAAATCGGCATGCATGTTAAGAACATATAGAACATGTAATCCAACGGTTGGATTTTCAAAATATGAATTTAATAATAAGTTATTGGTTGGTGTAACATTTTTTAGAGTTACATCAAGTGTAACTTGAACCCAACCTTATATTTCTTAATTCTATGTGAATTTTGACAAATCTACCATTAGATTACATTATCTTCATATATTTTTAATGCTTACAAAATTTCAAGGTGATCAAAGATTAATAGCCATGTCATCATTCAATTGTTTAAATTCAAGTTTTTGAAGTTTAAAATAACACATAAAAGATGAGTTTAAAGATTAAATGGTAACTTACATCTGATTGACATGAAAATTGTCATACATGTTAAGAACATATAGAACATGTGATCCAACGGTTGTATTTTCAAAATATGAATTCAACAATAAGTTATTGGTTAGTGTAACATTTTTTAGAATTACAACCCAAACCTATATTTCTTAATTCGAAGTGAATTTTGACAAATCTACCGTTAGATTACATTATCTTTATATATTTTTCATGTCTACAAAATTTCAAGCTGATCAAAGATTAATAGCCATGTCATCAATTAATTGTTTAAATTTAAGTTTTTGTAGTTTAAAATAACGCATAAAAGATGAGTTTAAAGATCAAATGGTAAATTTCATCCGATTGGTATGAAAATTGGCATGTATGTTAAGAACATATAGAACATGTGATCCAATAGTTGGACTTCCAAAATATGAATTCAACAATAAGTTATTGGTTGGTGTAACATTTTTTAAAGTTACATCAAGTGTAACTTGAACCCAATCTTATATTTCTTAATTCGATGTGAATTTTGAAAAATTTACCGTTAGATTACATTATCTTCATATATTTTTCAAGCTTACAAAATTTCAAGGTGATCAAAGATTAATAACCATGTCATCAATAAATTGTTTAAATTCAAGTTTTTGTAATTTAAAATAACGCATAAAAGATGAGTTTAAAAATCAAATGGTAAATTACATGTGATTGGCATGAAAATTATCATGCAAGTTAAGAACATATAGAACATGTGATCCGACAGTTGGGTTTTTAAAATATGAATTAAACAATAAGTTATTGGTTGGTGTAACATTTTTTACAGTTACATCAAGTGTAACTTGAACCCAACCTTATATTTCTTAAATTGATGTGAATTTTGACAAATCTACCGTTAGATTATATTATTTTCATATATTTTTCATACTTACAAAATTTCAAGGTGATCAAAGATTAATAACCATGTCATCAATCAATTATTTAAATTCAAGTTTTTGTAGTTTAAAATAATGCATAAAAGATGAATTTAAAGATCAAATGGTAAATTAGACCCGATTGGCATGAAAATTGGCATGCATGTTAAGAACATATAGAAAATGTGATCCAACGGTTGGATTGCAAAATATGAATTCAACAATAAGTTATTGGTTGGTGAAACATTTTTTAGAGTTACATCAAGTGTAATTTGAACCCAAACCTATATTTCTTAATTCGATGTGAATTTTGACAAATCTACCGTTAGATTACATTATCTTCATATATTTTTCATGTTTACAAAATTTCAAGGTGATCAAAGATTAATAGTCATGTCATTAATCAATTGTTTAAATTCAAGTTTTTGTAGTTTAAAATAACGCATAAAAGATGAGTTTAAAGATCAAATGGTAAATTTCATCTGATTGGTATGAAAATTGGCATGTATGTTAAGAACATATAGAACATGTGATCCAACGGTTGGACTTCCAAAATATGAATTCAACAATAAGTTATTGGTTGGTATAACATTTTTTAAAGTTACATCAAGTGTAACTTGAACCCAATCTTATATTTCTTAATTCGATGTGAATTTTGACAAATTTACCGTTAGATTACATTATCTTCATATATTTTTCAAGCTTACAAAATTTCAAGGTGATCAAAGATTAATAGCTATGTCATCATTTAATTGTTTAAATTCAATTTTTTGTAGTTTAAAATAACGTATAAAAGATGAGTTTAAAGATCAAATGGTAAATTACATGCGATTGGCATGAAAATTGTCATGCAAGTTAAGAACATATAGAACATGTGATCCGACAGTTGGGTTTTTAAAATATGAATTCAACAATAAGTTATTGGTTGGTGTAACATTTTTTAGAGTTACATCAAGTGTAACTTGAACCCAACCTTATATTTCTTAAATCGATGTGAATTTTGACAAATCTACCGTTAGATTATATTATTTTCATATATTTTTCATGCTTACAAAATTTCAAGGTGATCAAAGATTAATAACCATGTCATCAATCAATTATTTAAATTCAAGTTTTTGTAGTTTAAAATAATGCATAAAAGATGAATTTTGAAGATCAAATGGTAAATTAGACCCGATTGGCATGAAAATTGGCATGCATGTTAAGAACATATAGAAAATGTGATCCAACGGTTGGAGGTCCCACAATTTCCTGTTGGTGTGCAAAATTTATGTGAACAATTCACATTTTATGTGGTCTAACCTTGCTACCATGTTTATGGTTCCAGAGTGTCCATACTCCATATCATCCTTGCCTAGACTCTTGAATGACTAATTCTATAGTTTTAATTTGAAACTTATTCTAGAATTCTACTAAACTGTAATTAAGAAAATGAAAAATCCTATGGCGTGTGTGTAGTGTTGTCAAAGGTGAGCTAGGCGCTCACATAGTTCTAGTGCTTGGGCTAGGCACCACTAAGGCCCCTCTGAAGCCTCAAGGCGAGGTTCCTTTATTGAGGTGCTTGCCTTTGGTGGTTAAGAGTCTGTTACATAAAGTCTCAGGTGCTTGAGCTGAGTGCCTCAGTAAAATTCCCTATATTTTATGGGTGGACAAAGTACACCCTTTAAAAAAAAATTCAAAAGAAATATGATTAAGTCTGCTTGGCCGATTTATTTAGTTTATCATAAAATGAAGGTGTGGGGCACTCAAATTTGTTTTCTAGGTTCCACAAGTGGGGCCAAAAAAAAAAAAAAAAAAAAAAAATCCCTTTTGGCGATATGCATCATTGTCTATGGAGCTTTTGCCTTGAGGTTTGAGGAAATGTTAGAAACTTCCCCTCATATTTTCATAAATGACACTCCACCCCTTGAGGTTGTGGTTTGTATAACAGATAACCCTTTATGACTATTACAAATTGAGTCAAAATATACAATTTTCAAATTAAATTCTCTTCTAGAATAACCTCAATATATATATATATATATATATATATATAAAGTAAAGAAAATTTTATTCAAAGTCAGAAGAAGAAGTCACCCAAATATACAGGAAGTATATTGCAAGAGACCAAAACAATCAAATATGCAAATTGCAAGCATCCATCAAATCATAATCCAGAAAAATAGAATGACTTCCTATGATAGATATCCAATCTAATAGTGTTTTAAAGAAGAAAAGTTATAAGTTGGCTATTGTCTTTTCAGAGTCTTCAAAACACCGGTTGTTTTTCTCCTACCAAATGCACCACATCAAACAATGACTTCTAAAAGATTGTTCAGTAACTAGATTGGTTATATGATAAGAAAATTTAGAAAAAAAAAATATAAAATAAAAATAATAATGACAAGGGAATAAGTGTCATTTTTAAAAAATAGGAGAGTTTTTGACATTTTCCAAAACCTCAAGGGAGGTTATTGTAATTTACCATTTTGCTTTTCTTTGTCCAATTCTACTTTGACTTTATCTCCATGGTGATTCCTCGTAGCCATTTTCTTTTATATTTTCTGTTAATTGGTTTTTTTTTTTTCCCCCAACATGCATTTTATACCCCAAATTTTATTCATTTTACTCTATAAAGAGTAAAGAAATTATAAAATGACTCCATTTTTGTAATTTTTTTTTTATTGAATTGAAATTGTTAGAATTATGGTTAAGTAATTAAATTCACTATTTCTTTATAGCTTATGCTTTTAGAACAGTCGGTAACTTATCATAGTATTAGAGCAGGAGATCCTAAATTTGATCATTGTCTCTACCTCCCATTTAAAATGTTAAAAATCTCATATGTTGGGCCCCACTTATTAAGGAGTGTTAGAATTATGGTTAAATAATTAAATTCACAATTTCCTAATAATTTAAACTTTTGGGACAATTGGTAACTTATTAGAAATTATTATCATTCTATTTAGCTTTGTTTTGGTTTTCTCTTTTTTTTTTTTTTTTTTTTTTTTTTTTTTTTTTTTTTTTTTGAGAACTCCCCTTTATTTTAGTCAAAATCTCTTAACACATAAATGTTTCCTCTCTCTCTCTCTCTCTCTCTCTCTCTCTCTCTCTCTCTTCCTTTTAACAAAATGCCAAGTTGTAAATGAATACATTATATTTCTGGAAAAAAATTCATTAAGATTCCAGTTTATTACTTTAGGTTATAATTTGAGTTTATAATATTTGCACATGTTTAGACATTGTTGTCTTCACTTGGGTAGGCTCCCTTTTAGTGCCTTGTGGGCCATATACAGACTTGGCACCCTAAGGCCAATTTTCACTTTTAACAACATTAGGTTTGTAACACACGCGCACATGCAAGCTTGTATGAGTTGTATCTATACATAGATTCTTGCGCGCAAGTCTGCAAAATTGTATGCACAAGGTGCATCTTGCATACAAGAAAAGTATGATTATATGATTCAGGATTGAGGCAAAGTGGTAAGTCCAACATGAATGATTGAAATGCCAAAATGGTTTGAGTAGGCTACTATTAGCGTGCCTATCTAATGGTTAGCTTTATGGATCGGCTTAAAAAGAACTAGTTGGACATGTTTACCTATTATATCAACATACAAGAACTAACATTTAAAATGAGTGTACTTTTATTCCTATTCTGAAATCTCTATAATGCTCATGAAAAGTTATTCTTGGTGCTTTATTTTTTAGCCCACACAATAGCAAACAAGATACGGGAAGTCTCCCTATGCTCCAGCAGGTGGTGAAGGTGTGCCTAACTGTTAAAACATTTATTGCTGAATACTTGCTTACAACTATTCTTTACCATATTATATTTTCTCACAAGGAACTAAAATTAACTCTTACTCTCTTTTTTGTAGATGGAGGAAGTGCTGCATCTGAGGATGGGACTACCAATGTATGAGACGCTGCTGTTGTCTCTTTACTCTTGTGAGAACTGCTGATTGTTATTTGGATACCTACATAGGTAATGAGTACTTTTCTGTTGTTTTCCAGAATAAAGTCTGGTGAAAATGTTTTGTTGTTAGCTAAAGGAACAAACTATAATTATAATGCAATTCAGATTTATGAAGTTTCAGTTTTTGCTATTCCATATGTTTCTCTGTGTGGGTCATCGCTGCTCATTTTATGATAAATGAAAATAGAAAGGCTTATGTATGACTAGCAAAATAATTTTTCTGTTGTTTATTATTATAGGTATCTGGTTGTATTGTTGAAACTATACATGTCCTTTGTATTTTACTTGGGAAATGACAATTGTCTCCAATTAACTCTAGCTCAAATGGTACAAGAATAAGGTGAAGGATGAGATTATGAGTTCGAGACTCATGGGTGCATGAGTAACTGGCTAATAAAAAAAAAGAATTGACAATTGTCTCTTTTAAATTTAATAAAAAAAATATTTACATATTGTTTCCATATAGACAAAATTGTTAAAGATCATTGATGCGTTTGTCATTGGCGTGAAAAGTTTCAAGCTTTGGTGCCTTTTTCTTGACCTTGTTTGTAAGTCAGATTGTTTAACTCTCACTCTCAGTTTGGTTTCATAATTGAGCCAAGTCTTTCTTTTGAACATGGCCGATCCTAGGTACAAATGGCTACATTTTAACTTTGTTTGAGAATGTAATATGCTATGCACGTTTAATATAATATCCATAATTCATTTTTCAGTCAAAACACTTTGCAACTCCAACACCCATGAATAAAATCTCTCATCTCCACCTTTGAAAGTGAGACCAAAAGTATTGGACAAGCTTAAAATTTGAAGTTTCTTTTCCCTTCTTTTCTCAAGGTAATTTCTTTTGTTGCCTAAACCAGTCTTGGGCTGCTTGAAATGGTTGGAATTCTAAATGATTAGAACAACAACAACAACAACAACCAAGCCCTAATCCTAAATTTTTTGGGTTTGGCTTTAGATCTGTAACAGTTTGTTAGAATCTGTCACAAGTATTCTTTTGCATCATTCTATTCTATTTGTAAACTGAAATCATACTTCTTATTATTTTCTTAAGTGACATGTTCTTTTTTACTACTTCTACTAATGCTATTTTTGGTAATCCTTTACCTTTTTTTGTCGGTGCATTCATTGCTCTCTATAGAATATGGCCAAACCATGTCAAGTGACTCCCTTATCTTTTCATTAATAAGGTTACTCATCTTTAGGCGGATTTTCTCATTATGAATCCTATCTTTCCATGTATTTTCATTTATCTATTTTAGAATTCACATTTGTGGTGTTGTTAATTAATTACATTTGTGGTATTGTGTTAGTAGAGCTAAATTGTAACAGGCCTGAACAATATATTAGATGCAAATAGTGGTTTTAAAACTAGCTAGGAAAAAAAGCAAAAAAAGAACCTACAGCGGCAGTCAAAAAGCACTGCAATAGGTACACATTTTATGTTTTAAATGAAACCCTATAGCGGCGCTTATAGTCCTGCCGCTAAAGGTACACACATATAGCGGTGTTTCCACCCGCTGCTAAAAGTACAATTAGTCTGTTTCACTTGATTGTCTATAGCGGCGCCATTTGCCCGCCGCTAAAGGTAGACACCAATAGCGGCGTGCATGACCCGCCGCTAAAAAGTCAACGCCATGAATCCTAAACACGTATGGCGGCGGTTTTATGCCCGCCGCAATAAACCTTCACCCGCCGCTGAAAGGTACATATATAGCGGCGCTTTTCGTGACCGCCGCAATTGACCTATAGCGGCATTGCAACACTGGCGGGACGGCCCGCCGCAATAGCACCCGCCGCTATAGGTTGAATGTACCTTTAGCGGCGCTTTTTTGGGCTTTAGCGGCGCTTCTGGCCCGCCGCAATAGCCCGTTTTTCTTGTAGTGGAAATTTATTACTACTATTTGTATTTAATCAAGAAATAAAGTGCCTGAGTTTTCTCCGCAATGCAAAACATAGTTCACATAATATCTAATATGAAAATTTCTTGGCGTGGTTTACTGCAGGTTGTCTCGGAGATTTTGAACATTGAAAAGAATAATGTGAAGTTCAAAAATGGCACAGAAAAGAATTTCGATGCCATTGTTTTGGCCACTGGCTATAAAAGCGCAGCTAATAAGTGGCTAAAGGTTTATTATTATTATTATATATTCCCTGTCTCATATTGTCCCATATTGTTAAGCTATGTTTATTCCAGTTTAGGAAGTCCTAAAATGAAGATCTTTGAAAAGTTAATAAGCAAATTTCATAACATACCCTTAACTTTATTTAAAAAGACAACATTCTTCTTACACTAAAGTTAAAATTAAGATAGTTTTGAAAATTTGCACTTTTTATGTAAAAAAAAAAAAAAAAAAAACAAGAGAAATGCTAACAAATGCCCTTAGGGCATTGGTTAACAAATCCTAAAATGAATTATTAACCAGTGCCCTAAGGGCACTCGTTAACATGACCCAAAAAACAATTTATAAGGGTGTGTTTGACAAATTCACCAAGAATTTTAAACCGTAAAATCTTTGAATTTGAATAACTTCTAAACCTATAGAATTTTTTAAATCCATATAACATGCTTAAATATTTATGAATTTGGAATTAAAACATTTTAAATCCATCACTTTAAAATTCAAATTCAAATCTAAATTCAAGTATCCAACTCTAAATAATTTTCTTTTTGAAAGTTTGGTTTTTTAAATAGATATAACAAAATCAAAATGGGAAGGAAGGGCACTAAGTAATGTGTTATAAAAGGGCATTTGGTCCTGTAGTAATGTGTAATATTATATTTTGCAGGACTATAAGAATGCTCTTAATGGTGATGGGATGCCAAAGAATAGAATGCCAGAACATTGGAGAGGAGAGAAGGGTTTATATTGTGCTGGATTGTCAAGGAGAGGACTCTTTGGAGTATCAATGGATGCCATGGCTATTGCCAATGACATCAACAAGGTCATAACTAGCAAAAAATAGAGTTCAATTTATCGCAAGGATATGACTAATGATTTTTTTCCCCGACTTCTCCTATTTTTATTTGAGAGTACTTTATATTTATTTTATGATAATGATAATAAGATTTGAATGTATAGCGTCTATTTTATGATGATTTTTATTATTATTAAGCTAAGACATTGATTGAATTTGTTTTAATAGTGAAATTCAAGCTTGTATGCTTTATTCAGCAACAACAAATTTTAACAGACTTATAAAAAAAAAAAAAAACAAATTTTAACAGTATTTGAGCTTATTGATAATTCTTCAATTTGAAGTAAGACTCAAAGAACAATATCAATACGAGAGAGAGATCTAGAGAGAGAGATAGAGATTTTGATTAATCTTTGTTTAATTAACAATAGGAACACTATGCCAGTATTTATACAAGAAAATCATCTTAATAGAATAATTACAATTCCTGAAAATATGGAATTAATCTGTAAAAGGTGGGATTAGTTGAGATGAACAGTTGGATTAGAGTAACTAACATTCCTGCCTTCTGCAACTAATTTATAACTGAGCAATACAACACCGGCTTGCTACTAATGAATGACTGTTGCTTCGTTTAAACAAAACGGTGCGTTTGAAGCATCCTTTAATGAAATTGTGCGTTTTGCTTTGTTGAGCTATCACTTTGTTTTAAATGCACGGTGTCATTTAATTTGCTTGTCTTCAACACTTTACCCCCACATATTTATTGGGAGAATTCTCAACAAAAAATGACCGTGCATATGTTATGATAGTTGCGGCATTTCTATTTTGTGATTTTATTTATTTTTGCTTGGTTGAGGATTTTTTTTTTTTTTTTTTTTTTTTATAGTAAGAGAATCCGTAGCAGATATTCTATAAAAAATGTCATTTTCACACACCAAAAACTTACTTTATTATTTTACTACATCATTTTACAATATCTCATTTATCAGATGTTTTATCATTTAATTCTATACATTAAAAAATATTTACTACACATTAAAATAATATATTTTCTCCTCCCCATTATCATCAACAACAGCAACAACATCAACGCCGATCAACAACAGCAACTACACCAACAAATTCCAAATTCAAAAACCTAAACAAAAGAGGAAAAAAAAATCAACCAACCAACAAACCAAAGATGAAAAAACCACCACAATATCAGAACCCACCACCACCACCACTACAACCCACCTCTACTGCAAACCAACCACCACAATTACTCACCACAACCACCAAAATAGAAAAACAAAAACAAAAACAAGTCAGAACAGAGATCGACACCACCATTGATTTGCCATCACCGATTCACCCATCACCAGCCGACCCACCCACCACCACTAATCCACCCATCACCATCTCAACCCACCCACTGCCATAACCCACAACTCGAACCCACCCACCACCGATCTGCCCATCCGAACCCACCCATTGCCTAACCCACTCATTAAACCACAGCTAAAAAAAGTGAACGGAAAAAAGAAAAAAGGAAAAAAGGAAAAAAAAAAAAAAAAAAAAAAAGGAACCCGAAGTGGAATAGAGAAGATAGATGGTCGGTGGTGTCAAGTGGTGGTCTTTGGTGAGATTAGTGGCGTTGAGTGGTGGCCTTTAGCTGTGTGCTATGGAAGACGAATAGAGAAGACAGAGATGAGAGAGAAGATAAAGATAAGAAGTTAGAGAGAGAGATATCTGTGATGAGGAAAGAGAAAAAGGAATAAAATAAGAATATATATTTTTGCCATTGTTGTCCATACCGTCTCATATTTGAGACAGTACTGTAGCAATGTGGCATAATTTTTGAGATTTGGAACATTTGATAAAGCTCCGTTTTTGTATTTGGTGTGCCAAATGTGCCAAATATTTGGCATTTTGCACATTTGGCACATCTGTTGCGGATGCTTTAAGTATGCGTAATTGCAAATCAATGGTCTTATAAAATGTTAAAAACTAATTAATCATAAATTTGAATTTTTTTATTTTAAATAAAGTGACTTTGAGAGAGAGTTTGCTGTTGCCCACTTTAATTATGTTTTCTCGCCGAAAGCGAAGTTGGAAAATGGCAAAAATGGGCTTTTGCTCCCTTTCGCCCAAAAGATATAGCAAAATGTCCATGTTCTGAAATTATCTAGCAAAATACCCCTGTTTTGATGCTCGATTTTTTAAAAATCGAATTTTACGTTGAAACTCGATTTTTAGAAAATCAAGTTATATGCAATCAAACTTTAAAAAAAAAAAAATTTAAAAATATATGGAACTTGAGTTCCATATGAATTTTTCTAAATAACTCGATTTTCATCAAATTGAGTTTTACTAGATAGTGGTATTTTGTTAGATAGTTTCAGAACAGGAGTATTTTGCTACATCTTTTGGGTGAAAGGGACAAATGCCTATTTTGGCCATTGGAAAATTTTGCACTTCAAATGGAGGTTGGTATGTATAGTGTACTTCTTTACAGTGGAGGCTCCACTTGTAAGAGTGACCACTCTGACTTGAAAAAAATGTATTTATATACTTACAAAAATATATATTATATGCTATATTAACTTATTTTGGACACCTTAATAAAAATGTTAAACAACATGACCTGAGAATCACAAGAATTTGAATTCAACAAAAATAATAGTATTGCTACATCCACAATATTTTCACAATAAATCTTATGTAGTAAGTTGTTATTAATTATAAAGTCACTTTATTATTCCCATATTAGCATTTTCAACTTCCACTTTATCTCTTATTAGTCTTTTTTTTTTCTTTACTAGTACAAAAAATTGTAATATTTCATGTATTTTTTTGTGTGTGTGTGTGTTTTTTTTTTTTTTTTTTGGTGATGTTGATATATTCAAGTTGTCTCTTTATTAAATTTTGTATAATTTAAATTTCTTAGTGACTAGTTTAAAAAAAAAAAAAAATTCCTAGAGCCACCACTACTCTGTTACATCGTACTTTTAGATATTTTAAGATTATAGATGGTCAAGCATGTGTGTCTATATATATATATATATATATATTGCCTGTTCTAGAGTCAAACTGGATAGATATACACCATATAGCAAAAGGTTAAACAAGGTGAAGATATCCATTGCTTTGATACAATCATATAATGCAGGACACAAGTTGTACGCCAGGAAAAAAAAGAATGAAGCATTTATGGCAAATGTTCCTTTGTCTAATAAAAATAAGTGAACTAGTGAGGGAAAAAAAGTTGATATCAACCATTAAGGTTATGTTTAGTAACAATTTTTGTTTTCTATTTTCAAAAACTTGTTTTTGAGAATATAAAGAAAAAATAATTTTCTTGTATTTTTTTAAATCAAAAACATGTTTGGTTAGTAGAAATTAAAAAAAAAAATTGAAGAAAAAAATAGAAAATATTAAAATAAAGAAGAATGAAGCATTTACGGCAAATGTTCCTTTGTCTAATAAAAATAAGTGAACTAGTGAGGGAAAAAAAGTTGATATCAACCATTAAGGTTATGTTTAGTAACAATTTTTTTTTCTATTTTCAAAAACTTGTTTTTGAGAATATAAAGAAAAAGATTTTTTAAATCAAAAACATGTTTGGTTAGTTGAAATTAAAAAAAAAAAATAGTTTTTTTGAAGAAAAAATAGAAAATATTAAAATACGTTGTTACTAGGATTTGAACTCTAATGCTAACTCATTAAATGAGACAGATTCATTAAATTAAATGCGTATTTTCATTAACTTTTGAAAATTTGAAACTGAAAACAGTCTTTTGCATGTTTTCAGTTTCACTCACAAATTGAGTTGTGAGAATATTATTTGTTTTATATCCATTTTGAGTTGTCAAACAAGTTTTTTAGTTTCAAAAATAGAAAATTATTTTTGAAAGCAGAAAATAAGAGGAAAAAACAGTTACTAAACATACCCTAAGCGTTTGTATCAAGGGCAGACTTAGGATTTCAAACTAGGGGGCCGAAGTAAAAAACAAAAAACAAAAAAAAACAAAAAAAACAAAAAAAACAAAAAGCAAAAAACAAATAGGTATTCATATAGTATTAACAAACTATCAATCAAGATAAATACACAAAATAATTGTTTTTTAATACATTAAGATGTAATCGTATACTAATAATGACAAAAATACACAAAATAATATTGTTTCTTAAGAGCATCAACTATTGCAAAACAAATTTATTTTCACAAACCAAAAATTACTTTTGCTACTTTGATATAACATTTGAAATGTTTCGTATAGTAGCGTTTTTGGTATTTGGTGTTTTAAAATCTAAATACTAAATATAGGGTTAGGATTTGTGGCTCAAGCCCAAAACAATGAATTTGTAGAGAGTGGGTGAAAGAGTTAGGTTGATTATGGAATCGACAATAATTAATCACAACCCTCAAGCACAAACAAACATGGATTTACATGTAAAGAATGGTTGTCCGAAGAGGTATATTATTGATTATGTGGTGAATACAGGTCTTAGGGTTACAATCAAGAGCTCTCTTTTCTTCCTTCTCTTTTTTTTCCTCTTTGTTTCCTTAGGAACTTCTTTCCTTTATATAACCTCCCTTCTCCTCATCTCCATCGTCCACTTGTACCTCATCCGTGAATCTACTTGAGTATATGTCATGTCAAGCATCTCCTTTAACTCTGTGTAAGTGGCGGTAGGTGAGGATACACTGTTCAGGGGTCTTCTCCATATAAATGCGGCTAGAAAAGTTGCTGCAAAGCATTAAATACGGTGGTAGCAGCTTTCTCTTTAGATATTTCTTCATCCTTATCGTCTCCAAGTATACATAGAGCTTATTTTGACCTGCCACGGAAGGAAAAAGAAATAAAAATAAACAAGTTTAAAAGAAAGAATTTGTAAATACCCCAGTTTACACGTGCGCGGGCATAGAGACAAGCGCTTCATTATTGCCACTGTTAGTTCTGTATTCCCAAAGCGTTGTATTAATTACTCCAGGCGGCGTTTTGTCTTTTGCATCTAATGGTGGGTTGTTGATCCAACGGACAAGGTTCTTCCTCGGGATTTGGACGGGATGAATTACACCATTTCACCTGTCCCCGTATATAAACCCTCTGAGGAGGTTATTTTTCTTTACTTTACGCATCCTCAGAATACCCAGCGAGCTCTTTCATTCAAAACCCTTCAAGCTTCTTCGATTTCCTGTCTTCTTTTCTTCTAGGATCCACCAAGAGTCCATTTCGAGTCTAGGGATTGTGCTCCACTCTTGTCTGTGTAAGTTTTGACATCTCTTGGTCCTTTATTTTCTTCTCAGCTAGTATTTTCTACCTTCGAAACCCATTTCCTGTCCACTACTTTAGTCACTCTCTAAGAATGGGCAAATTTCAACATCTCGTTGATAGTCCGGCGTTGATAGAGGAATTTAAGCAAAATTATGGTATACCGCGGGGGTGAATCTAAGATATTGCCCTCCAGAGCGAATAGTAACGGCCCGAAGAGAGGGAGAGGTCGTAATCCCAATGATAGCCTTCATCGAAGGGGGAATGACCCTCCCAATGGGTTCCATCACCTTGAACTACCTTCGCAACCACAGGCTCTCTCTTGAGCAGTGCACACCCAACACCTTTAGGATACTAGGAGCTATCGATGCCTTAAACCAACAGTTAGGATTAGGGCTGACCTGGCATGACCTGGCATATATGTATGAATGTCATAGCCAAAAAGGGGCGAGATACTACCTTAAATCCTGATCCGATATCGTTAGATTGTTCTCCTGCCTTCCCAAATCAAATAAAGGGATGAAAGACGACTATTTAATCGTCTCGGGCACATGGCATGACGGTCTACACTGTCCGATCGAGCCAGGAGAGCTAGGTGTGACTTCCTAGACTTAGGATTTCTAACAATAGTCCTAGGATCTTCGTTCTTCATAACCTGCTTTTTATGCCATCATATTTCAATCTTTTGACCGGATCTGTTTGTTTGTTTGTTTACAGATAAGGCACATACTGCTCCTCGGCTTAGCCTTATCAATGCCCCCGCCCTTAATTATCTACTACGCTCGGAGATATTCGTGAGTGAAGACAGACAGCTCCGGTCCATTCCACTTATACTCGGTTATACGCCCAAGAAAGTAGATATCCAGCCAGCCGGCAACGCCATTACACAAGGTGATCACTGGCTTCGGCGAATAGACGTCGCTCGACGACACTTTTTAACGCCATACGACCTTGAGCCAATTCCACACCCCAACCCACAGGGCATTCCATTGCTAATCCGACCAGTTCAACAAGTTCCCATCGAGCCGATGGTCATAGGAGAAAGGGTCGGCTCTTCATCCTCTTCGCTAGAGGAACAGATAGACAAGTATAGATTTGAAGGGGAAGTTTCAGGGGGAGTGCAGGTAATACCCTCCACAGATTCCAAGGACGAGGCCGACAGGCAATCTAGTGTCCGCCCACCACTTTTGCTAACTACTCTCCCTAAGGACTCTTCGGAGGAAGAAGAGATGTCTGACTTAAAGTTTCTACTGAAGACAAGGGGTAAGAAGGCTGAGTCCAAGGAGACGGGGACTTCTCGACCAGTGGTGAACTTACCTCCATCTCCACCCCCACCTCAGGTTCCTGACCCGGCCTTGAAACCGATACTGGACCTAAAGAAAAAGAGGCCTCTCAAGCCTGAGGAACAGGAGGTGGTGGTACCACCAAAGACCACAAAGCAACAGAAGGTGGTAAGGGACCACCGAAGCAAGAAGGCCTCATCTGTGGAGAGTAGGGAGGAGCCTCCTATGGCCGATGTGCGCCGAGGGCAACGCACGTGGTCTCCCAGGCTAGAACTAGATGGTGTTCCTTTTTCCTGGGAGACCTTTATTAGGAACTATGATGGGGGTAGAGCGGGGCTGATAGCTGAAGTTTTGGAGCAACCATTGCTCCTCCCCTGAGACATGGAGTCATACAGGCGCTTTAGCCAGTATAATCTTTTCATGTCCCTGAAAAGGGACCTGGCCATGGTAAGCGTGCTTATCCAGCTCTTCGGTTGGCATATTAATTTTCTATATTTTATGCTAACTTTATTACTTTACTTGTTCAGATTACCCAGCAAGTCTTCATGGCCAAAGAGTGGAACCGAAAAGCCTACGTTGAAGCCCAAGCGGAGGCCCACTCTAGGTCCGAGGCGGAAAAAGCATTGGGCAGCCTAAAGGAGGAGGTCTCTCAGATCTCAAACCAGCTAAAAGGGGTGACCTAGGAAAGGGATAGCCTCAATACTGGTCTTAGAAATGTTGAGACCTAGGCCGAAGCCCAATGCAAGCTGCTAAATGACACTCAGAACAATCTGGTATCTGAGAAAGTTCTTGTGAAGGACAGGGAGGCTACCAAGCAGGCTCAGAGGGACACTCAGCTGGCCAAGGAGGCAATCGAGGCCGAAAAGAAAGCATCCTACCAACTGGGAGTGGAGGTGACCGAAAAAGGTCTTATTGAGCAATTTGCTTCGGTCGCCCAGGACTACTGCGATATGACATGAGGCAAGGTGCTGGATGCTGTTGGGGTGTCTGCTAACTCAGAACTGAGGCTGCCTAGGAGAATTTATTACGACCCAGACATCCGAGAGCTCCTAGAGGCTGATCCCCCTCCTCCAACACAACTCCCAGAGGCCTTGAAGCAACCCTTGGTTAGCCAAGCTCCCCCAATCACCCTTGAGCCTCCCAAGGATTCTGGCCAGCCAGGTGATTAGAGCACCCCAACTGAGCCACCTAAGGATACGGGCGAGGGATTGGAAAAAAAAGAAAACATCCTCGGAGCCCAAGGACCAAGCCCCATCAGAAACTTAGACACTAAGATTTTAGTTTTTTTTTTTTTTTTTTACTATTTTCTTACTCTTGTTCTCCTTCTATGCAAGGGATTGTAAACTATCCTGTTTTGATCAATGAAACAGTTTCTCTTTTACTTTTGGTGTATTTGTTGCATACCATATGACTTACTTTTGCTACAAGTAACTTTACTTTGTAATTATGGTAACATAGGCAAACATAATCATCAGATCTGGCAAATAATATATATAACTAAAATTGATTCTGAAGAGGACAGTACAGAAAAGTTTCTGTTCAGTAATGAACATAAGTATTATAAAAGTTGGATAGAACTTTTCGCACGTACACTAGAAATGTTAGAATAGGTTAGAGTTGCTATTAAACACAATTAAAAATGTCAGGCAAGATTTATTCTAAAATTAACCTTCAGTATTAATAACAACACAAAAGTATTAACTAACTAAAAATCACCTGGTCCGAGGGTCACAGGCAGGATTGGGTTTAAGTTTAAATACTTATGGAGAATAACCAAGGGGTGTTAACTAACTCAAATCATCTGGTCCGAGGACTACAGGCATGATTGGATTTAAGTTAAAACAATTTAAAGAACCAATAAGGAGTGTTAACTAACCCAAATCATCTGGTCCGAAGACTACAGGCATGATTGGATTTAAGTTTAAAACACTTAAAGAACCGATAAGGAGTGTTAACTAACCCAAATCATCTGGTCCGAAGACTACAGGCATGATTGGATTTAAGTTTAAAACACTTAAAGAACCGATAAGGAGTGTTAACTAATCCAAATCATCTGGTCCGAGGACTACAGGCATGATTGGATTTAAGTTTAAACACTTAGAGAACCGATAAGGAGTATTAACTAACCCAAATCATCTGGTCTGAGGACTACAGGCATGATTGGATTTAAGTTTAAACACTTAGAGAACCGATAAGGAGTGTTAACTAACCCAAATCATCTGGTCTGAGGACTACAGGCATGATTGGATTTAAGTTTAAACACTTAGAGAACCGATAAGGAGTGTTAACTAACCCAAATCATCTGGTCCGAGGACTAAAGGCATGATTGGATTTAAGTTTAAACACTTAGAAAATCGATAAGGAGTGTTAACTAATCCAAATCATCTGGTCCGAGAACTACAGGCATGATTGGGTTTAAGTTTAAACACTTAGAGAACAAATAAAAATGATTAGTTATCACAGTGAACAAAGAAATGCTTCGATTAATAATAGTACCTTTTGAGGTTATTTACATTCCAAGGGCGTGGTATTACATGACTATCCAAGTCCTCTAGGAAATATGCCCCAATGCCAGCCCCTGAAGTAATACGATATGGTCCTTCCTAGTTTGGTCCTAATTTCCCCCAGGCTGAGTTTTTCGCAGTGCCAACGACTTTCCTGAGTACCAAATCACCGGGTTCTAGAGGTCCTAACTTTACGTTGGCATCATAGCCCTGCCTGAGTTTCTGTTGGTAGTGCGCCAGCCAAACCATTGCATTTTCTCTCCTTTCTTCGATCAAATCCAAGCCTGCTTCTAGGAGTTCATCATTGCTGGTCGGACTAAACGAGCTAGTTTTTAGAGTTGGGAACCCCGTCTCCAAAGGAATGACAACTTCAGCGCCATAAGTCATCGAAAAAGGGGTTTCTCTAGTAGATCTGCGAGGCGTAGTTCTGTAAGCCCAAAGTACGTGTGGCAACTCTTCAACCCACTTACCCTTCGCATCGTCCAATCTCTTCTTCAATCCATTAATTATGACTTTGTTAACTGCTTCAGCTTGCCCATTCCCCTGAGGATAGGCAGGGGTAGAGTATCTATTCGTGATTCCCAATTCGCTACAATAATTCTGAAATGCATTACTGTCGAACTGTAAGCCGTTGTCCGAGATGAAAGTATGAGGAACTCCAAAATAAGTAATGATATTCTTCCACACAAATCTTTGCACATCTATGTCTCAGATATTGGCCAGAGGTTCAGCTTCAACCCATTTGGTGAAATAGTCTGTGCCGACCAGAAGGTACTTCCTGTTTCCTGCGGCCTTTGGGAATGGACCCACTATATCCAAACCCCACTGTGCAAACGGCCACGGACTAGATAGTGCGTTGAGGACTCCACCTGGTTGGTGTATGTTCGCCACAAATCGTTGACATTGATCGCACTTCTTTGCATAATCATAGGCTTCTTTTTGCATGTTCAGCCACCAATACCCTTGAGTAATGGCTCGGTGAGCCAAAGACCTACCTCCCGTGTGACTCCCACAAATTCCTTCATGCAACTCTTCTAGTAGCGACTCAGCCATCTCTGGATGAATACATAACAGGTATGGTCCTGAATAGGATCGTTTGTATAATTTTCGGTCTTCAGACAGCGAAAATCTGATAGCCTTCCTTCAAATTTTGTTAGCCTCTCCCTGCTCTTCTGGCAAAATGTCATCTTTCAAGAATTTGATTATAAGGTCCATCCAGCAGAGACTATCTCTGATCTGGTGGACTCGGACTGCATCCCTTCCTGTCCCGGTGGGCTCATGGAAATCCTCGACGAGGATAAGTCTCGGCAAGTCTTGCTCTAAAAAGGTGGCTAGTGTGGCCAAAGAATCTGCATGTGCGTTACTGATTCTAGGAACATGTTGCAAGCTGAAAAATTCAAATTCCGACTGCAGACGTTTGACTCGATTCAAGTATCCTTGCATTCTTTCATCTTTCGCTTCAAACTCCCCCTGTACTTGGCCTATAACTAATCTTGAGTCCGAGAACAACTCCACTTCCTTTCCTCCCATTCTTCGGACCATAGACATTCCCATCAATAGAGCTTCATACTCTGCCTTGTTATTGGTCGCACCGAAATCCAGCCTTAATGATTTTTCGATGATGATTCTCTTTGGAGATATCAAGACTAGCCCTACTCCAGAACCTTTTTGATTCGCAGCGCCGTCTACATATACTTCCCAGCGGGCAGGATCTTGTTGAGAAATCATGCCAACCGATTTTCCATCCATGTCTCTCTTTGTCGTTATTTCTTCTAAGCTGGGTTCCGTGAACTCGGCCACTAAATCCGCAAGGATCTGCCCTTTGACTGAAGTGCGAGGCATATACTTGATATCAAAAACTCCTAAAATAGTGCCCCACTTGGCTATCCTCCCCGTGTAGTCGGCACTTCGGAGTACTGTCTTAAGCAGGAGTTGCGTGAGCACAACGACAGTATGTGCTTGGAAATAGTGGGGCAATTTTCGTGTTCCAAGTACTAATGCCAAAATAGCTTTTCCAGTGGCAAGTATCTAATCTCGACCTCATGTAGAGACTTACTCACACAGTAAACCGGCCTTTGTATACCTTGATCCACTCTTATCAATACTAAACTTACAGCATGGGGAACCACCGCGATATAGGCAAATAAGACCTCATCTGGTTCAGGGCTGGACATAATCGGTGGCTGAGCCAAGTAGTCTTTAAGTTGTTGGAAAGCCGAGGCACATTTTTCAGTCCATTCAAATCCCTTCCACTTGTTGATCAGCGAAAAGAAGGGTTTACACCTATCCACGAACCTGGAGATGAATCGGTTCAAGGCAGCTGCCATCCCTGTTAACTTCTGAACCTCTTTCGGATTCTAAGGAGGCTGCAGATTTTGAATAGCCTTTATTTGATCGGGATTGACCTTAATTCCCCTGTGCGTTACCATGTAACCTAAAAATTTGCCTGATCCCACACCAAATAAGCACTTCGAGGCGTTCAAGCATAATTTGTGTTTCCTCAGGGTTTTAAAAGCGTTATCAAGGTCCTTCACATGCTCAGAAATAACCTTGCTTTTTACCACCATATCGTCTATATAGACCTCAACGCTTTTGCCCAATTGTGATTCAAACATCTTGGTCATCATCCGCTGATAAGTAGAACCTGCGTTTTTCAGACCGAAAGGCATGACTTTATAATGGTAATTACCAATAGGGGTAACAAAAGTGGTTTTTTCTTGGTCATCTGGGGCTAACGGTATCTGATGGTAACCTTGGAAAGCATCCAAGAAACTCATCTGAGGATGGCCAACAGTAGCATCTACTAATTAATCAATTTTCGGCATAGGGAAAGGATCCTTAGGACAAGCCTTATTCAAGTCCATGAAGTCCACACAAACTCGCCACTTTCCGCTCTTCTTCTTTACCACCACAATATTTGCCAGCCATTCGGGATAAAAAACTTCTTTAATAGCCCCAGCCTGTTTGAGTTTCATCACCTCTTCTTTGACTGCATCTGCATGCTCTTTGGATGGCCGCCGAGGAGGCTGCTTCTTGGGTACACTTAGTGGGTTGACCCTCAAATGATGGCAAATGAACTCTGGATCCACCCCTTGGGCCTTGTAAGTACTCCAGGCGAATACGTCAGTATTTATTTTAAGGAAATCAATTAGCTCGTCATTTTCTGGTTGAGGTATTTGAGACCCGATTTGAAAGTACCTTTCAGGATTGCTCCAAATTAAAATCTGCACTAAGTCCTCGCATTTAGCGCCTTCATCAAGATCTTCGACGGGTGATAACCAACCTCTTAACTGCTATAAGTCTCCCTTCGCCCTGGCTGAGGATTCAGTCTCGAGCTCGTGCCGTATGGTAGCCACCAAACATTGCCTAGCCGAGGATTGATCTCCGCGGATTTCACAAATGCGCCCTTCAGATGGATATTTAACTTTTTGATGCAGAGTGGAGGAAACAGCCCCCAGCGTGTGTAACCAAGGTCTAGCTACAATTGCCGTATAAGGGGAATAAACATCTACAACAATAAAGTCCATTTCAACTACTTTTGAGCCAGTCTGTACGGGCAGCCGTATCTGTCCTTTTGGGGTGACCATCCTTCCCTCGAAGTTAACCAGGGGAGAACAGTAAGGAGTTAAGTCATCAAGTTTGAGGTTCAGCCCCTTGTAGAGGTCAGGATACATAATCTCTACCGCGCTACCTTAATCCACCATCACCCTCTTCACATCATATCCCCCGATTCTGAGTGTGACTACCAAAGCATCATCGTGAGGTTGAATGGTTCCAGCTTTATCCTCGTGTGAAAAGCCTAAGACGGGCGGGACAGCCTGTCTAGAGCTCCTCGGATCTCGACCAATATCCCCTGCTGGTAATCGAGCCACTGACATAACTTTGGATGGCCATGACCCTGTTCTTCCTGGCGCTGCGAAAATGACGTTAATAGTACCTAATGGAGGTTTCGTAGAATCTCTCTTCTCGGACTCAAAATTCACTTAACCTCCTCGGCCACTGAAGTGGTGCAAAAGGTGCCTCAACCTGCCTTCACGGACCAACTGGTCCAAATGATCCCACAAACTTCTGCAGTCTTCAGTGGTATGCCCATGGTCTTGGTGGTATTGACAATAGAGGTTGTGATTGCGTCTTTTAGGGTTCCCTACCATTTTACTCGGCCACTTAAAGAATGGTTCATTTTTTATCTTGTCCAGAACTTGATGAACTGGCTCCTTGAACACTGCATTGACTGCTTGAGCATTTGTTGACCCCGACTGCCTAGCGGAATTTCTCCTCGGCTTATTGTTGTTGTAACAATCCGACTTGAAGTCCTTCCTGTCCTGGGGGATGACCTTATCCTTACCCTTCCCTTGCTGCTGATCTTCTTCAACCCTTTTATATTTTTCAATACGGTCCATAAGTTGTCGCAAGTTAGTGACAGGCTTGCCGGATAAGGATGTCCTTAAACCATGATCAGTGGGGAGACCCAGCTTAAACGTGTCTAGGGCCATTGCATCAAAGTTACCCTCCATATCATTAAACATCTTCCAATATCTATCCGAATACGCCTTAAGGGACTCACCTTCACGCATGCTCAAGGATAGCAGAGAAGACAAGGGCCTGGCCACCCTTCGGCATGTAACGAAACGTGAACCAAAAGCTTGAGTGAGCTCTTGGTAGGAATTGATGGAGTCTGCTTTCAGGTTGTCGAACCACCTCATTGCCATGGGTCCAAGACTAGAAAGGAATACCTTGCACATCAAAGCTTTATCTCTGGAGTAGACAGTCATCCTTTGGTTAAAATGGCTCACATGTTCCACAAGGTCCGTTTTACCATTGTAAATAGTGAAGGTTGGCTGGTTAAAGCGCCGAGGAAGTTTTGCTCCTTCAATCCTGCGCATGAAAGGTGACATAGAGATTTAATTCAACGCCTTACTCATGGCATCATTTCCCACCCCTCCATGTGATGGCCTTTGAGGTTGCTTCTTGCGAGGGTGTTCATCTTTATATGAAAAAGATTCACTGATTGGAGTCCGAGACCTTTGTTCATAAGTGAAGTCTTGTTCGTCACCCGAGTCTTCATCAGAATGCGAGGCAGTACGTTTTCTTTTCGCATGGCGCAACTCCCTTCTTAACCTTTCAATTTCTATTTGCATGCTATTCTTCTCTGCATGAGACACATGACTTCCGCCACGAGGTTGAGTTTGCTCAGTGTGTGTAGTATGCACACTGCCTTCACGATCTTGTCTCTGCTCCAAATTGAGAAAAGAGTCTATATGCTGGGACGCCCCAGATTCTGCCGGTTGTTGCCCTGGTTCAGCCATGACCAACTGCTGCTGCTTCCCCTTACACTTAAGCTCTTCCCACAGACTGCGCCAATTGTAGGGTTAGGATTTGTGGCCCAAGCCCAAAACAATGAATTTGTAGAGAGTGGGTGAAAGAGCTAGGTTATTACAAATTAGTTGTAGTTTTCTTTAGTTGCTTTATAACTTCTTTGGATAAAGTTATGTTGATAACAACTTCTTCTTCTTTGAGGGTTTTTATTTTATTTTAATTACAATGATTTTTTTTTTTTTTTTGAGAAACAATTACAATGATTTTTTAGATAAATATAACATATTATTTGTTCTTTTCAACCTTTCTTCTATTGTTTTATCATTTCTTAGGATAAATTAGTTTTGTTCTTTGAGTATTTATTTTATTTTGTTTTTAAATTTCTACGTTTGATAATTAGGTTTTAATAATAAAAAAATCATATTCTATTTCCTTACAGATCAATCACGTTTTCTTTTTCTTTTTTTCTTTTTTTTTGGTTTTTTCCTTTCATTCTATTCATAATTTCATATGGCTTTTTTTTTTCTTTTCTTTTTTTTTCTTTTTGTTTTAGTTTGGTAATATAACACATTGATTAACAATTCTATTTTCAATAGGATTTAAATTTTATGTCAAATGGGACTGTAACAATATATATTCTTTAAAAAAAAAAAAAAAAAAAAAAAAACTCTATCTTATATCCTTATGGCATCATTCATGTGTTTTTATTTTTATTATTATTTACATTATGTTGATATCAACATTTTTTTTTCATTCTACCCATAAAAATATGACCTTTTTATTCCATTTTTTTTCATGGGATAACAACAAACACGTTAATTAGAAATCCTAATTATAATAGGATATAGTGATATACATAATATTTATTTTTTTTTTTTATTTAAAAAAATTCTTTGATTTTTCTTCAATTTTGTACAGCCACTTGGCACAACCACGACTTCTAAGCCCAACTTTTATTATATAGTATATGATTAGTTAAAGTCTCATGCATTACACGGTTTTACTCATCAACTTATATATACCATATAATCAATTTGAGAAATATTGAGTAAATGAATAATATATATATATATATATATATTCAAAAATCACAATGATGTGATTAAATCTAGAATTAGGCTATACATGAAAAAAGTATATCATATTATCTTAATAAGGTTAAAGAAATAAGTCTTACCTTGTGAAAGAGAAAAAAATTGTGATTGTTTAAGCATTATAAAATATAAACTTTGATAACCTTGTGGCGCGCAAATAATATTTTCTTGGGTGTGTTCAATGCTTATTTCGAGATTAAATATAGAGACAAAGAGAGATTAATATTTGAAAACAAATCCATTTAATGGTTTTTGTTTACCGGAGAAGTTTGAGGCTCTTTTCGAGTGTGAGTATTGCTACAAAATTGCTGATGTTATGCTTGTAAGGGAAGCCTGTCCTCTTCCTCAATCGCATTCAATGATTTTTCTCCACAATCTTCTGTAACCATAATGTAAAAACAAAAACAAAAAAATTAGTAGATTGAATTCTAAGTATATAAATTAGCAGTTTCTCAAAAAAAAAAAAAATGTAAATAAATTAGCAGATAAAAAAAAAACAATTACTTAAAAATAATATTAAAAAAATCATGTAGTCTATACATGAGGTTTAGAGAGGAAGACAAAAGAGAAGGATGAAGATAACTGATGAAATACTAATGATAATATGGAGTAGGACTTTCAACAGACAACATATATAGAATTCTCAAGGTATGGAGAAACAATTGAACTATAAAAATTTCTTTAGGGTTGGGATCTTTCAGTTTCGTAGTTTTTTTTTTTTTTTTTTTTAATGCTTTGTAGTTGAATTGCTCAATATGTGTTTAGAAAATCTAAACTACAATTTATAATCTTCCAAATTAAAGTAGAGTATAGGATTGGAATATTGGATATTTGTTATCCAATTAGTGGAGAAGAAGTATAATTCCTTTTCATAGGGAATCAAGTAGTTTCTCTTTTTTGGACTCCAAACTTAATCTATCCTCTTTCTTTCTCCTCGGAAGATTAAGACGGTGTGAAAAAACATTAAAAAAAAAAAAAAAAGAAGAGAGAAGAAGCTATAAGATAGAATAAAAAAGTGAAGAAAACAAAAGGTTAATATCAATTTTTATTAACATTGTTTAACATTTTTGTTCATTCTAATATCCATTCTGTATATTGACCTAACAAATAAAAAATAATGTTAATCTAATTTGATTTAATGATAAGAATAAATTAGAGTCTTGATAGTATACTATTCTTTTTTAGTTCTTTAAAAATCTAAAAATTTAATAAAATTTCTGCAATTTGGTGAAGTCATGTGGCACAACCACGACATCTAAGTCCAACTTTTATTATATACTAGTGTTTAACCCACGCAATGCGCGGGATCGTTTTACATATTAATGAACTTTATTTAATAATATAGTATATTTAAGCATATAGTGTCTATTACCTAAAATTATATACATTGGAGTACTTCCTCATGGGATATGACTTGTACCGACCATTTCAATTAAGTGTCAGCCCAAAGCGTCCCTTGTGTCCATCTTGCATTGCCTCGGAACTCCTCTCACTCAAAAGTAAAAGGAAGTATATATTGTCATTCAAATAATTATTTATCGGTGACAAATAAATTGTGATAATAAGAACAATAATTAATGGTGACATTGCTTTTGTCAAGTTTTAATATATCTCTTTTTCTTGGCACATTATTTAATTGTTTACCATAGTTACTTATGCAGGAGACTTGTTAGGTAAGCTGGATTGTTGTACTTTTTTTAAGTTTTGGAATTTCTTGTTAGTTCATACGTGGAGGAGAAGTGGGCTTCCATTGTATGTCTCCATTTTTACTATGCTTTGTTTAATAAGTATTATATTAGACACTTTCTAAATTGAGTGTGTCTAATATAAATTGTAGGCTCATGGTAAAGCAATAAACCAAACATAAGGATGATCAACACATACACACCCTAAGAGGGTTCACAAAAAATTAACGAAAAAAATATTAAGATGATACCACTAAAAAGCTGTAATGCATCTCAAGTCCACAATTCCAAAAAAAGCTACAATGAATACAGAATTCCACCTATCACAACTAAACCAATTCATAATCCTTCACTAAAATTCATGGCAATATGTACAAAGAAAATGACATACAACAACTTAACAAAATATTCAGTTTACTCTTCTTCTTCTTCTTTTTTTTTTTTTTTTTTATTTTTTTTTTTAAACAATGTAATGAAATACATTAAAGTTCATAGGGTAATCTAGTACGTCCATTTGTTTATCTTGCTTGTAAGAGTATGTTATTTATAAAATACATTGAGATCATTAGGCTTCAAATTTTTTTTCTTCTTTGATGCAATCTGCTTACTACCCTTTGATGTTTTTGAAGCATTTGGAGCGGCATACTTTTATCATCAGTTTCTGCAACTTCTGTAATTACAGCAGTAATTAATTGAGGTCTTTCAACAGATGTTTGTCCTATTTCTATTTTTGACTGGCAATTGACTTGCCCTTCCTTGATATTCTTACAATTTCCTCTATTGAAGCCTGCAATAATTTGCACTCTTATTAAATGTTGTTTGAAATAATGAAAGAATATATGCATGTTACTTAAAATTTAGAGTGCTTTCATTGGACTATATTGACTTTGATGGTGTCATATAGCAAGTGGAGTGTATGCTTCAAATTCAATGAACAGTATATAAAGTATATTGGTGATACCATGTAAAGAGTAGTTATGAATCCTAAGGTACTTAGGTGTAAATATACTGGAAATAGATTTCAACTTTATTGCTACCTGATGTCTTTCAACTTTATGTGAGATTTCCGTTTCCAAAATCTTTGAAATGATGTAATTTTCTCTTCCATATTTCATATTATATTCATCAAGATGCAGTTGGAAGAAATATTCATTGCCAATTATCCTTTGAATCTCTCTTGGTAGGACATTGTCATCCAATTTCAAATTCTGTATAAACAAAGAGTCATACAATTAGCAATTAACACATAAATTAGAGAATGATGCACTATTCAAAGGATTATATCATAAATTATCCAATATGTTTGTCACTAACTGGGTATGGGTGCAGCAAACACATGCATGTAAAAATTTTTGGGTATAAGAGAATATTAAATGCAAAATAAGAGAATTCATTCCTAAAAAGTAATTCATTTAGAAAGAAATTAAAGAATCAACATATATTTTCTTCTCTTTAATGGAGTCTTACAATTAATATGACTTTTATAATGAATTGAAAAGCAATCAATCAGGATGATGATCCAATACATTTATGCTTAGAATGGATTTTCAACTCAAGCAAAGATGTTTCCAATCAGGTAGCTAATTCTTACATTGCACCTATGAAGAGCAACCAAGACCACTGAGAAAAACAGCGAAATTCAATCCAAGCAGGGGTAACCATTTGCTATTACTCTATGGAGCACATAGATACATGGGATAAGGAAAACTATGAAGGAAACCAGATCCATGCTACAGATGTGCTGCAAAGTCAAAAGCATATGAATTTTTTTTTGTGAAGAGAAGCTCCACATTCTTGGTAAGATCAACCATAGTACCACAGAATTGTGGCGAGAGGACCAAACTCTCACCTACAAGACATTCGTCTAGTCTTTTTCTTTAAAATCAATTTGGAAATTTGAATAAGAAACACAGTGACCACTTGCAGGCAAGTTAGAGTCTATGCTCAATAGAAATGATTCAATGCTAGTACTGTCATAGCCTAAATATAATAATATCTTAAAATCTATTGAGGTCAGCGTATTCCTATTATTGATTCTTTACAATGACCAAATTACTGCTTCATTGTTTTTTAGATTCCAAAGCTAACCTAGGTACTAAGTATGATTTCTTATACAATCTTAATATTTTGAGATCAATCTAATACAGGCACATCCATTTGGTGGACTAAAATATTTTGCTAAAATCAAATGATTAATTATATTGTAGCTAGGAATAAAAGAAAATGTAGCAATCTGAAAATTGGCTTGAAGCCTGGTACTTGGCAATGTTAACAATCACGTTTGATTTGCATAGAGGTTGCACAGGAATGATGCTTAGATACAAAAATAGCCTTTTTTCATCAACCCAAATATCCCGCATTTAGATTAATCATATATGAACTTAGGAAAGTGGGTAATATCAATTAGTCAAAAGGAAGAAATCTAATATTAAGTAAATCAATTTCAAGTAATATCAATTAGTCAATAAATTTTTTCATATGAGATTCAGGAAGCATGAAGTAATTGTACCCAAAAAAAAAAAAGAATAGCCATTAAGGCATATTGCAAGAGCAGAATTTAAATTGATAAGCATTATGTTGTAATGCAACTTGCCCACTCAACCAAACTTTAAATCAAATAAAAATTAAATCAAGCCCCAAAGAAAGTAATGGAGAAACAGAGACATAAAAAAATTTATAGATTCAAAAAAAGCAAACAAACACTGGAAGCAACCTTCTTTTTAGTACAAAAGGCCATTTAATACAAAAGGCATTTTAATGTTAATACCTTCTTATTCTTTATGTTCTAGGGTTTCATTTTTTCAAATCAGAGCAACTACAAACGAAAAACTTAAAATATATACTGCAAAAACCTTAACAACAATGGTAGAAAAGAGGCATGGGAAACGAAAATATAAAGAGGGGAAAATATTTCAACAAAAAATTAAAAACAACATAAATGAAATGACAGAACTTTTTTTTTTTGGCAACACATAAATGTATGTTCTTCAGCACCAAATCGATTTCGATTTGGGAGAAATCATCAAAAAATCTACACTAATTTTCAAAACCCTAGAAACGGTAATTGAATAGTAAACAAAAAAAGGGGGAAAAATGCTACCTTCTGAATTATCTTCTGAATCGCCTATTTTTGCAGAGGACGAACTAAGTTTTTCGGTTTTCCCTGTTGCAGAAGACGAACAGAGCCTTTTTTTTTTTCTCACATCCTTTTGGGATTTCTTTTTTCGTATGCTTGTTGATCTGAAACACGGTATTCTGATCTGTGTGGCTATGGAGTTGCAGCGAAGAGGTGGAAGTCAGAGTCTGGAACACGGTATTCTGATCTGCGTGGCTATGGAGTTGCAGCGAAGTGGTGGATGTCAAAGTGAAATATGGCATTCCGCGTTTGCGTTTTAGGGTTTGCGTTTGCGTATTTTGTTTTTGTGGATGAGCGGCTGGTGTCTTATAAGGCTTGCATTTTCGCTTTCCTTTTTTTTTTCCCTTTTGAATAAGCAGGCCGGTGTCTGAAAGTGAGCCTCTCCCGCGCACCGAGCGAGAGTTTAAGTTTTAAATCTATACGTGTCAGTTTTTTAGATAGGCTTTTTTGCTTACGTGTCAGCACCTGGTAAAAGCTTCTGCTATTATATATAACAAATTTAAAGGAAGGTAGAAACAGACCTTTGATAGAGTTCTGGGGTGCCCCGTTCTTGTCCCCTGGAGACAAATAGAAAAACAAAAGAATACAATTGTACATCCCAAACAACAATCAGAATAGAAAAGGCAATACAAATCAAACAGTTGGCGTGCAACACTCAACCCAATTTGGAATATTCGTCAACCTAGAAAGTTAACATTGACACCCAAACCAGTAGATACGAAAATTTGAAGGAAAAAATGATACCAAAATCAAAAGGAATTAAAAAAAAAAAAAAAAAAAAAAAAAAAAAACCCCAAATAGAAATAAGAAGAAGAAGAAAAGAACAACTTCATATAGGATGATAACCAAACAACGTTTTAGCAAAAGAAAATTCCTTGAATCTCGGCAATACCTTTACCCAAATACATTAATTGACAAATTCTAACCCAAAATATAAATCCAACAAAAGAAAATTTGGGCAATCCTTCTTGACCTTTCAGTTTCAGTCAAATCTCTACTGTGCTGCAAACTTTTTTTTTTCTCCTTCCCTTTCTCTGTATCGCAGTATCGCTTTGGTTCCTCTATCTTCGTATCCCTTAATCAAAACCAAATCTGACCCAAAATACCAATCTAATCATAATTAACACCCAATTGATTCTCCAAATAAAAACCTAAAACCTTAAATTTTTAAATTTAAAACAGAACTTACCAGTAGCGATTTCGATGGTCAGGTAGCGAGTGGAGGCATACGGTGGTGGCAGAAAATCTGACAGGAAGTGAGAGACATCTTTTCATTCTTGATTGGAAACTGCAGTTTTTGATCTCTCGATCTCTCTCTCCTTCTCCGTTCTCTGTTCTCTGCCTTTCTATTTCTCTGTCTCTCTTTTTTCTCGGTCTCTCGGACTCCAATTCCCACGTTTAGACTTAAGAAAAGAAAAAGAGAAAAAAATAAAAATAAAAACCCAATCCCTAATTTAACTCGAATACCCCAAACTAAAGCATTCTTACCCAGATACCTTAATCAAAATCAAATTTAATCCAAACACCTAAATCGATACTAATCTGACCAAAATAATCAAATCTAAATAATAATTAATCCATAAATTTTAACAATGAAAAAAAAAAAAAAAAAATTACCTGTGGAGTTACAGGAGTATGATGGTGGTGGGAGATCGGACTTTGGCGGGCATACGGTCTAGTGAATTCCCTCTCTCTATCCCAGTTTTTTTTCTTTTGATTTGTACCAAAACGATTATCCCTCTTACGAACTCCATCTCACGATTTGGGTTTGCATATTAGAGAGTGGCAACAAGAAGAAAGACGGATGACGATGGCAGATTTTTTTCTCTCCCCAGTCCCCACTCCGTGCCGTTCTGCCTAGGTTTTGGGTCTGCAAAATCGTTCTGTGAAACTTTTTGATTTCATCTCCTCTCTCTTTCTCTGCTTCTTTCCCCGTTTCCTCGTCGCCTCTCTCTCTCTTTCATCGCCTCTCTATTTCTATTCCTGGGTGTCTTTTAATTTTAACCGGTTATTTCTTTGTTATTTATAATGAGAGGTTTTAAACGGTGATCAGATGGCTAACCAACATAATTTATCGTTTTTTATACCCAGAGGCTCCAAACAGTATTTTACATAGCGAAAGATTGTAACGCATCGCCTTTTAAATTGCTTACGTGTCAGCACCTTGTTGAAAGGCTTCGTCTATTATATATATATATAGATATAGATAATATGATATATATATATATATATATATATAAATTTTGCTTCAATTTGGCATAATCTCTTGGCAATTAAACATGACAGTCATTTGGCACAACTTTGACTTTTAAATTAAACTTTTATCATGATATATAATATAATATAGTATGATATGATATGCTTAACCAGGATAACAACGCAGGTACCCCTAACAACTCACTTACCCCATCTTGTAGAGTGTAGACACCAACATAGGGAGGTGTGGCATGGCCCTTGGATTTTTATTATTAAAAAAAAAAAAAAAAAATCCCCTCCTCTCTCTTGCAATTTTTTTTATTGTATTATATATATTTTATTGGTCCTCTTGGAAAAAAAATGATGTCTTCACCATTAACCTTAGAATTGATACAACGAAGATTAACAAATAAAAAAAAAAAGGAAAAAGAAAAGCTAGAATAGATAGAATTTTGTATTAGATACACCCAATTACCCAAGTTTAACTTTTTTTTTTTTTTTAATACAAGATAAAAATTCTACTCTAACTTAATCTTAATTTATTCGTGTGTAAAACAAACTCTTGGAGACTTGAACCCTAATCATTAACACCCCCATCCCACAAATACTTATACTTGTAGAGTACTGACCATCGCGCTAAAAGTACGTGGTGGTTAACCTATTAGTGACTGTTACATGATATAACTATAACTGTAGGAGTAAAAGAATCGAGTACGAGTTAGAAACTATGGGCCTAGCCTGAGGAGGAAAAAAGGAGCCACACACTCGGTGATTAACCTGTTAGTAACTGTTACATGATATAACTATAATTGTAGGAGTGAAGGAATTGAGTACGAGTTAGAAACTATGGGCCTAACTCGAGGAGGAATAAAAGAGCCACGCACATGTTAGATCTTGGCTCGACCCAAGGACCGGAGCTTGAGGAAGAAAATATAAAGAAGCCAATCCTCCGAGGAGTCTGAGGAGCAAACATCCCTCGGGAATTCCCAGGCGGGCCCACAATACTACGAGACAAGAAACCAAGAGAGGAAGAGACAAGAAAACAAAGAAGAAAGAAAATATCTGAATAAAGTAATCATCACCTCTACATTTAATGCATTGTAACAACTCAGATAACCGCATTAATAAAGGAGTGACCCTTGAACAATGAACTCACTGCTTGCAGCACAGTTATCACCTCCAGCACAACTCTAATGGGACAAGCATCCAAAGGAAAAAACCCTAGTTGTACAAGTGAAGGGTCAGGATGCAATCCTAAAACCTATATAAAGAACAGGAATACCACCAGAAATGAGGGATGAGAGAAAAACATTGAACCAAGAGAAATATAAACTGAAGAAAAAGACCCACCATCAAATACTTTACTAATTGAGTTAATTAGAATTTACTGTAATTAGTTTCACCTAATTACGAATATGCAAGTATAATATTGCATATAATCTAGATTAATTCTACTGTCAGATGTGCTAGATTTATATATGATTCATGTTATTGCCTCCTTCAACGAGGAGAAAGTTTCGTTTGTTATGCATACCAAATTAGCAATGTAACAACTAACCTAAAGAATGAGTACGTATCCTAGGAAGTAGGATCAATTCGAAACCTTCAAAGAGTCAAATATTACGACACTAGTTAATAAACTCATAATTATGAGGTGTTTTACAGATTAAAAATATTTTAAGTTAGCTAGTTATCTATTTATGAAAAAGTGAAGGCGGTAAGTTTAGAAATCAAAAGGAAGAAATAATAGAACAATTCTTTTTTAACAATTTGTAAGAATAGACCTGTTATACTATTTATAACTCTCTCTATCTTAAAATATTGTATATAACTATCTCGAATGTGTAATCTGTCAAACAACCGAGAAGTACGATTTTATTAACTAGAACCATGATTAGAAGCTTTTTGTTTGCACTCATTTCTTTCTAGCTCAACAGCTAGCCCACTGTTTTCTTTTTCCATATATGCATGAACAAAGCTTATATCTTGTTTTGGTAAGTATAAGTTAAAGTCCAGTCAGTCCTTCCTTAACGAGAGAGCCAATAAATTAAATTAGAGTTGTTGCATAGTTTGCATGTAGTCTCTGGGGTAGCATACATGCCCGGATATACATCATGATTTACAGTTATGGAAATCAAAATCGAAGAGAATCAGAGACAGAATTGTATAGATATTGTCATTAATGAGATAAGTTTTGATTTATTTATAAAATCAAACATGAAAAGAATATCCATCACTACACTTTGGAAGTACTTAGATAATTAAAGCAAAAGTAAAAATCACATACATTCGACCTTGTGATCGAATTGTTGAATTTGTGATTACCATGGAAACAAAAGTATTGATCGTAGGAGCTGGGCCTTCTGGTCTTGCAACTTCAGCATGCTTAACTCGCCACTCGATCCCACATTTGATCCTTGAAAGAGAAGATTGTTATGCTTCTCTTTGGAAGAAAAGAACCTATGATCGATTAGGTCTCCATTTAGCAAAAGAATTTTGTTTCTTGCCACATAAGCCTCTCCCTCCCGATGCACCTACCTTCATGCCCAAAGATTTTTTTCTTAAATATGTGGATGATTATGTCTCACAATTTAATATAAACCCTCTCTATCATCGGACTGTCGAATCGGCTTCTTTGGTTGAAGCTGGAAAGAAATGGAGAATTGAAGCTAAGAACAAATTGGAAGGAAATGTGGAAGTTTACCATGCTGAGTTCTTAGTGGTTGCTAGTGGTGAGAATAATGAGGGTTATGTTCCTGATATTAAAGGGTTGTCAAGTTTTCCAGGTGAGATTGTCCATTCCAACCATTTCAAATCAGGTTCGAGATATAAATCTAAGGATGTTTTGGTAATTGGCTGTGGTAATTCTGGAATGGAGATTGCCTATGACCTTATAGACCATGGAGCTCGCACTTCAATTGTTATTAGAAGTCCGGTAAGATTCTCTTTTCTTATTGTGTACGGATTAATTTGCATACATGTTTTCTCTCTCTCCACCATCACAACTTGATATATATTTATTTAACTTTTCTTATAAAATAACTAAAATTTAAAATGAAAATAAATAATCACACAACAAGTTATGATTGGTAGAATACAAAAAAAAAAAAAAAAAAAAAAAAGTACATATTCGTATAAAAATTTATAATATATTTAATGTATTTCATAAAAAAAAAAAAGTTTATAAATTATTAATGTACTTCATTTTTCCTCTAACTATTCTTTTTCTATGAGACCTCTAATTACTCTTAAACCATAATGGCTCATTGAACCAAATAATATTGAGGAGACATCCTAGAAATATATAAGTAAATATTTATGATAAAAAAATTAGAAATAAACTTGAACCTGATAATATTTACTTATATATTAATTATATATATATATATATATATATACTTGAACCTGATAATAATAATAAAATAAAATAAAAAACAATCCATTATTTTTGTCCCAACTCTTGGCACATGGAATTCGTAGAATTCGATTCGGTTGGCATCATAAAAATCTAATATATATAATTTTGAAAAATGTTTAGTCCAAATATGTTTGGAATTATATTTTCTAATCTATTGTGTAATAGTTTATAAAACTAATTATGTATATTATTTAAAAACTTCACATAAATTATTAAAAAAATCATGTAACTAAAATTACATATAAATGATATCTTTAATCACCAAATCTAGGTTGGAGCAATATAGTTCCAAACATGTTTAAAGTCATATATACTTCTTCCTATAATAATTTTTTAATAGTTAACTCACTATATACTAATGTGTTGATTGTAGTTTCATGTGCTGACCAAAGAATTGGTGCATCGGGGAATGTCTTTGTTGAATTATTTCCCAGTTTACATGGTGGATACTCTAATCACAGTGCTTGCAAGACTCAAATATGGTGATTTGACTAAGTATGGGATTTATAGACCACCGAGAGGTCCATTCGCTCATAAAAATGTAACAGGAAGATCTCCAGTTATCGATGTTGGAACCATAGGAAAGATTCAAAATGGAGAGATAGAGGTAACTTCTCATAATTAAAATTATGTTTTAAATTAAGGCAAACACATTTTTTGTTCCTATATATATTTTGACAATATTTTATATATATATATATATATATTTTTTTTTTTTTTTGTCATTATATTATTAAACTTGCTATCATTTTGGTCTTGACCCTTATTTTACTTTCGAATAATAATTCGTACGTGGCTAATGAATTGCACTGCTATTTTAAAAATAACATTTTCTGAATATGAAAATATGTTAGGGATCAAAATAGTAGTGACTTTAAAAATATAAAAACTAAAATAAAATTTATGAAAACTTAATAACCAAGTTAAAAATCAGGTTTTCTTCTCAAAAAAAGAAAAAAAGAAGGTTATTCTAAAAAATAAAAATAAAAAAGTCAAAATATAAGAACCAGAAATGTTTTTTTTTTTTCCTGGCTCCTTTTTAACATTTGCTGAACACGTTCACAAGCAAAATAAATAAATGAAATTTGTTACTACTATTTTTATTTAATCAAGAAATTAAGTGCCTGAGTTTTCTCCAGATTACAAGGCGTAGTTCACATGATATCTAATATGAAAATTTCCTTGCGTGGTTTACTGCAGGTTGTCTCGGAGATTTTGAACATTGAAAAGAATAATGTGAAGTTCAAAAATGGCACTGAAAAGAATTTCGATGCCATTGTTTTGGCCACTGGCTATAAAAGCGCAGCTAATAAATGGCTAAAGGTTTTTATTATTATTATTATTATTATTATTATTTTAGTCCCTGTCTCATATTGTCCCATATTATTAAGCAATATTTATTCCATTTTAGGAAGTCCCAAAATGAAGATCTTTGAAAAGTTAATAAATAAAGTTCATAACATACCCTTCACTCTATATATTTAAAAAGACAACATTCTTCTTACACTAAAGTTAAAATTAAAATTCTCTCCAAAAAAAAAAAGTTAAAATTAAAATAGTTTTAGAAACTTGCACTTTTTATGTAAAAAAAACAATGCATAATGGTGTATTTAGATGATATATTTAGGCACACAAATTTGGATTGGATAATTAAAATCTAAATATATCTTGTTTGAATAGTTTACAAATAGTTAAGGATTTGGATTTGACAAATTTACTGGGGACTTTAAACCGTAAAATCTTTGAATTTGAAATAACTTCTAAAGTCATACAATTTTATAAATCCATATAACATGCTTAAATATTTATGAATCTGGAATTAAAGCATTTTAAATCTATCACTTTAAAATTCAAACTCAAATCTAAATTCAAGTATCTAAAAACAACCTAGATAATTTTCTTTTAGAAAGTTGGGTTTCTTAAATAGGTATAACAAAATCAAAATGGGAAGGATGGGCACTAAGTAATGTGTTATAAAAGGGCACTTGGTCCTGTAGTAATGTGTAATATTATCTTTTGCAGGACTATAAGCATGCTCTTAATGGTGATGGAATGCCAAAGAATAGAATGCCAAACCACTGGAAAGGAGAGAAGGGCCTATATTGTGCTGGATTGTCAAGGAGAGGACTCTTTGGAGTATCAATGGACGCCGAGGCCATAGCCAATGACATCAACAAGGTTATAACTAGCCAAAAATAAAGTTTCTCAATGCCTTTCGTTCCGACCATATTCCAGAAGCTAGTATGGTTCTCTCAGTAGCCTATATGGAAGCTTTATAATAAAGATCCCTTTTTGTTTTGTTTGATGGATCCACTATAATAATAATAATAATAACCCTATGTAACAGGAAAAAAAAAAAAATATATATATATATATATATCCACTGGTGATTTATGTCCTTGATTACTTAATTAATTAAGGCACCACTTGTGATTTTTTGGCTTTTAATGAATCAGGCTTCGAATTCTCTTTCATCCTTGTTGTAACTATATATTATCACTATTATCCTTTTTTTGGTGGTTCACATAGTCATTAACGTTTCCATTGAAGACTTTGAAATTTGAATGTAGTATGCACCCATTGAAAAAAAAAAATGAATAGTTTGATGTTTGGTAATTTGGCCATGCAGATGCTAATATGCTATATATAAAATGGCATAATATGGATGAATATTAATGTGTCTCAGATTTTGTCTTGCAAGATGGGTTTGCATGGATATATACCAACGCAAACATTAAGAGATGGAAATCAATGTGATAAATTATCTTCAATTGAAACAGGGTCCAATCAAATGTTGCTGAAAAGCCCAGTGACCCAATATGTACTTCATCACCACCTTTCCATCTGAAATATAAACGAGGATGGCATGGATTAAATATATGCCTACAGGGAAAAGAAAAATGATTCGATTTTAAACATAGATGTTTGGCATATTAATTGGGTCATGAGAAAGCTATTCTGCAGCCCACGCTACTGCCAAGCTTTCTGTTAGGCTTAAAAGCCATTTTTGTTGTAATAAACATGAAGCCCCTAAAGCCATCCTGGATGCTTGCAAAACTGATAGCATTATTGTAGGTGCCTCTATTTGATTTAATGAAGTTTGCAGGTTATAAAATAAATAAATGTTTAGGATATTAATTAAAGATAAAAAAGGTTGGTCATATCATATGGCCATCTTACCAAGCAAATTTTCTGTAATGGCTTATACTTACAGATATTTCATAGGCAGAAAACATGGATAATTTTGGTGGTTGGTGTTTCACCTACCACTCTCCTAAGCATTCCCCTGAGCTGCCACAAGCCAAAGGACCGCATGATTTGGGCCATCACTCCTATGGGGCGTTTCACTATCAACAGTGCATACAAAGTTGCAAGGACCATCACCCAGCTTTCTACCTCAGCTGAGACATCTCAAAGCAATGAGCAAGCCTGGTTTTGGCGCCACATTTGGAATTTGCACATACCCAACAAGATAAAAAATTTTACGTGGAAAGCATGCAACAACATACTTCCCACAAAAGCCAACCTCTACCATATCGACAACCCCATCTGTGAGGCTTGCACACTAGCACCAGAAACGGTTGGACATTTATTTTGGGAATGCAATGTTGCTAAGGAACTTTGGACCCTCTCGGACATACCACTGGAGAGAACTGGGATCATTCATAGGTCTTTCATGGACCTCATCTAGTATCTACTCTTCAAACAGCACATGAACACCACACTTATCGAACTAGTAGTCACAATAGCATAGAGTGCATGGTTCAACCGAAACAAAACCCGCTTGGGTGAAGCAAGACAAACTCCGCAAGCAATTCTGAGACTAGCTCGCTCCATAATACATGACTTTCAGCTTGCACACCTACAGCCCACTCAGCTCAAAGAAGCCATGGATGGCCATTGGGTCCCACCTATGTTTCCCCGGTACAAGGTCAACATAGATGCTGCAGTCTTCTCTCAGCTTGGCATGATCGGCATCAGTGTGATTATTAGGGACCACCTTGGATCTGTTGTCACAGCCTTAAGCAAACACCTTCGTCTCCTGTTGGATCCTCTAAAGGAAGAAGCAAAGGCAATGGATGAAGCCACTATTTTTGCATGGGACATAGGAGTCAGAGATGCCATCTTCAAGTCAGATTCGATGCTAGTTTTCCATGCTATGGAGAACCCCACGGACCTCTCGGTCTCTATCTCTACCGTGGTCTTAGGTTTCTATTCAAGACTTCCTACATTCTGTACTTTCCAATCATCCCACATGAGGCAACAAGGAAATAGACCAACTCATACTTTAGCTGCTTTTGCGAAGAATATTGACTCTTTTGTAACTTGGATGATAGAGTGTCCACATTTCCTTGCATCTTTAGTTTTGCAAGATGCTATGTACTGTTTCACTACTTAATAAAATGAGAGTATTTCTTATCAAAAAAAAAAAAAAAAACTAAATAAACTCAAACTGTGGCAAAACATTTACTTCAAAATTGGAAAACATAGTAATATTAAAGGGAAATGCTAACGGATGCCTTAAGATAATAGTTAACAATTCATTTAAAGAAAATTTTTATGAAAAAAAAAAAAAAAGGTAGTTAATGTTTTGACAGTTTTTTTCATTTCTCTTAAAAGTGACATCAAAACTTTTTTTAAATAAATTGTTAACTATTTCCTATATTAAAAGACATAAATTAGTCATTGGGGTTGGACTTGGAGGCAAGTGAGAGACGTGATTCCATGTTAGGTGTTTAATTTGTAGTTGTTTAGTTGTTAAATAGAATTTCAATACCACTATTGCCATATGATAATGATGAAGGTGGTAGGTCGTACTAATAATACCATCCACCAGTTGGCCAATTGATTTAGATTATTTTTCGTTTCACAAAAATATAAACAAAAAAAAGAGATATAGATTATTTTTCTCTCAAAAAAAAAATATACAAAGAAAAAAGAAAGATTATTACCATTGCTTGACGACCATTCTCTCCCTCTCTCAAGTCTAGGCACACAATCAAGGGTTTTGCAGTTCATCAACCTTATGTGTTCTTCTTTACAAGAAAGAACTAGGATTGAAGTCCTTTTTACCTGTTGCAATAATTATTGAATTATAAAAAATTAAATAAAGAAAAGTATAGGCATACACAAATACAAAAACCTCTCATCAAAAAAAAAAAATTCAAAAAAAAAAAAAAACTCAAAAACCTATAATTAGTGACTTTTCTATTATTATATGCTATATAATTATAGAAAATGTGAGGTAGGAGCCCAAATTTGTATATTGGGTCTTGGACCTTATCCGAGAACGTGGACATGTCCAAGAAGAAGTAAATGATTGGGAAAAACTCCAAAGTTGAAAATCAAATAAGGAAAGAATGGAGGAATATGGTCCGAGGAGTAACTCCTTCTCGGATGCGATGAATATCAATCAAACTTGTGTTTAGGTAATTTAGGTGACCTTTCAAGAAGTTCTAACAATAAGGATGAATCTCAGGCACGTACAAAGGCGATAGGAGCTCAGAAATATCTAAAGGAAAAGTTGCTACCACCGCATTAAATGCACTGCAGCAACTTTTCTAACCGCATTTATGTGGAGAGGACTCCTGAACAGTGCAGTCTCAGCTACCACCATTCATAGAGAGCCAAAGAAGATGTCTGATGGGACATGCATTCAAGTAAAGGCTTAAATGATTAACAAGTGTATGATCAGGATGGTCTAGAAGGAACTATATAATGTAAAAGACCTCCCATAAGAGGGGGATCGAAAAAAAATCAAAAAAGGACAACTGGGGTGTTTAAATCTAGATTAGCGTTCAGTTCTATTGGTTCATTTTGATAATCCACCTCCTCGGACAACCAGTTCATCGAGTTTTACATGTGTTTCATGCTTGTTCATTTTTTAAATCCTTACTAGCCATTGTTCAATCCATCAAAAACCCAGCTCTTTCACCCACTTTCTACAAATTTATTGTACTGGGCTCATTAGGCCTATATCCCATATCCTTAGGGCGTGGGCTACAAATTTTGACCCTACAATTGGCACCATCTGTGAGAAGAGCTTGTGTTATAATGAAAGCAACGATCAACTATGGCAGAACCAGGTTCACAACAAGCAAAGTCAAAAGAATCTCAACATGATGACCCCTTTCTTAACCTCGAGCAAAGAGGTGATCGTGAAGGAAGTGTCCACCCTGCACATACAAATGAGAGCCAACCTTGAGGTGGAAGCCATATCTACCATGTAGAGAACAATAAGATCATGCAACTAGAGATCGATCAGTTGAAAAGAAAGTTACGCCACGCAAGGAAAAGACAAGCTTCTCCGAACTCTGACATGTCTTCTGATGACGAAAGGGATGTGAATTACAAGCGGAGGTCTCAAACTCCACCCAGTGAATCCTTCTCCTACGAAGATGAGCACCATCATGAGCAGCAGTTTAGAAGCCCGCCACATAGGGGCGTAGAAAACGATGCTATGAGTAGAGCCTTAAATCAAATCTCTAAGTCACCTTTCACGCTTAAGATTGAAGGGGCAAGACTTCCTTGGCATTTTCATCAGTCAACGTTCATAATTTACAATGGAATGACAGATCCTGTCGAACATGTGAGCCATTTCAACCAGAGAATGGCTGTCCATTCTAAGGATGAGGCCTTGATGTGCAAAGTCTTCCCATCTAGTCTCAGACCTAAAAGTAGAATCCATAAACTCCTTAGAGATTTGATTTAAGGCTCTACTCATAGCATCATTTTCTACTCCCTTATGTGGCAAGCTTCTAAACTGCCGCTCATGATGGTGCTTATCTAAGGATGGATTTTTTGTGGATTGAGCGGCAGTTTAGAAGCCCGCCACATAGAGGCGTAGAAAACGATGCTATGAGTAGAGCCTTAAATCAAATCTCTAAGGAGTTTATAGAATCTACTTTTAGGTCCGAGACTAGATGGGAAGACTTTGCACATCAAGGCCTCATCCTTAGAATGGACAACCATTCTCTGTTCGACAGGATCTATCATTCCATTGTAAATTATGAACGTTGGCTGATGAAAACGCCAAGGAAGTCTTGCCCCCTCAATCTTACGCGTGAAAGGTGACTTAGAGATTTGATTTAAGGCTCTACTCCCGTCGAACCATTCTACTTTTAGGCCGTCAAACCATTCTGAATGAGCTCATGAAAGGAGTTTGTGGTTCGACGGCCTAAAAGTAGAATCCATAAACTCCTTTCATGAGCTCACTCAGGCATTTAGCTCTCGGTTCGTGACTTGTAGAAGAGTTCCTCGGTCGTTGGCTTCCTTCCTATCCTTGAGTATGCAAGAGGGGGAGAATCTTAAAACATACTCCGACAGATATTGGAAGATGTTCAATGAGATTGAAGGTGATTTCGATGACGTGGCTATCAGTACTTTTAAGCTCGACCTTCCAGCCGAACATGATTTTAGAAAATCCTTGACTAGTAAGCCCGTTACCAACGTGCGTCAACTCATGGATCGGATTAATAAGTATAAAAGAGTTGAAAAAGATCAGCAGCAAGGGAAAGGAAAGGATAAGGTTATCCCTCATGAGAGAAGGGATTTCAGGTCGGATCGGTACAACAATAACAAACCACATAGGGATTTTGCTGGGCAATCAGGATAAACAAACTTTCAAGCAGTCAATGCCGTGTTCCGAGAGCCAGTTCATCAAGTTCTGGAAAAGATCAAGAATGAGCCATTCTTTAAACGGCCAAGCAAAATGCTGGGAAACCCTGAAAGGTGCAATCACAACCTATATTGCTAATACCATCAAGATCATGGACACACCACAGAGAATTGTAAAAGTCTATGGGAACATTTAGACTAACTTGTTCGTGAAGGTAAATTAAAACAACTTTTACACCTTTCCAGTGGTCCGAACGGCCAGGCAAGCTCAGAATCTCGTAGAGATGATTCTTCCAAACCTCCTTTGGGAACAATAGATGTTATCTTCGCTGCACCAGGAAGAATTGGATCCTATACTTCTAGGGTAATGTCTATGGCTCGGCTATTTGCAAAGGATGCTAACCAAGATATGAAAAGAAGTAAAATGGAAATTCAACTTGTTTTAGGCTTCTCGGATGAGTATAAAATTGGAACCATACAACCCCATGATAATGCCCTGGTGGTTACCCTCAAGATTGGGGGGTATGATGTAAAGAGAGTGATGGTGGACCAAGGCAGTGGGGCCGAGATAATGTATCCTGACTTATACAAGGGGATAAATTTAAAACCAGAGAATTTAACACCTACAGTTCTCCTTTAGTGAGTTTTGACGGAAAGGTTGTCATCCCAAAGGGCCAAATCCGACTACCAGTGCAAACTGGTCCAGAAGTAGTAGAAGTTGATTTCATTGTTGTGGACACATACTCACCCTACACCATGATTGTAGCCAAACACTAGCTTCATACACTAGGGGCTGTTTCTTTTACCCTGCACCAGAAGGTTAAATATCCATCCGAAGGCCAAGTTAAGGAGGTTTTGGGAGATCAATCTGTAGCCAAACAATGCTTAGTGGCCGCCATCCAACAAAAACCTGAGGCAAAGTCCTCGGCCTCTGTTGGAAAGGATTTATAGCAATTTAAATCTCCGGCGTTGCCCGTTGATGATTCAGTCGAAAGGGAGAAATGCGAAGATTTGGCACAAATTGTTATTGGCGATGATCTTGAGAAGTTCTTTCAGGTTGGGTCTCAATTACCCATTCAAGAGAGAAAGTTGTTAATAGAATTTCTTAAGAGAAATGTAGATGTGTTTGCCTGGAATACTTACGAAGCTTCAGGGGTGGATCCAGAATTCATTTGTCACTATTTGAATGTCAACCCATTGGTCACTCCTAAGAAAATGCCCCCTCAGCGCCCATCCAAAGAACACTCTGATGCAGTACAAGAGGAAGTAATGAAGCTCAAGCAGGCTGGACCTATTAAGGAAGTTTTTTTTTTTTTATCCTGAATGGTTAGCTATAACTGTGGTGGTGAAAAAGAAAAGTGAAAAGTGGCGAGTATGCGTAGATTTCACAAACCTGAATAAGGCTTACCCAAAAAAATCCATTCCGTATGCCTAAAATAAATCAGTTAGTGGATGCAACTGTCAGCCATCCTCGGATGAGCTTAGTGGACGCCTTTCAAAGGTATCACCAAATACCATTAGCCTTGGATGATCAGGAGAAGACTATTTTGTGACCCCCATTGGAAACTACCACTACAAGGTGATACCATTTGGTTTGAAAAATGCAGGATCTACATACCAAAGAATGATGATGAGGATGTTTGAGCCACAGTTGGGTAAGAATATTGAAGTCTACATCGATGACATAGTAGTGAAAAGTAAGGTAGTTTCTGAGCATGTGGGAGACCTTGGAAACATCTTTGAAGTTCTTAGAAAATACAAGTTGCGCCTAAATGCTTCCAAGTGCTCATTCGGCGTGGCATCAAGCAAATTCTTGGGCTATATGGTAACTCACAAGAGGATTGAGATTAACCCCAGCCAGATAAAGGCTATTAGCAGTTTGCAACCACCTCGAAATCCTAAAGAAGGTCAGAAACTGACTGGAATGGCCGCTGCCTTGAACCGATTTATCTCTCGGTCAGCAGATAGATGCAAACCTTTCTTCTTGTTGATTAACAAGTGGAAAAGGTTTGATGGATTGAAGAATGTGCCTTAGCTTTCCAACAACTTAAAGAATATCTTGTTCGGCCACCTATCATGCCCAGTCCAGATCCAGATGAAGTCCTATTTGCCTACATCATTGTGACCCCTTACGCTGTAAGTTTGGTATTGATACGAGTTAATTACGGTGTACAACGGCCAGTTTATTATGTGAGCAAGTCGCTGCATGAGGCCGAGGTTCGCTATCCTTCAACTGGAGAAAGCCATCTTAGCAATAGTACATAGCACACGAAAATTGCCCCATTACTTCCAAGCACATACAGTCATCATCCTCACCCAACTTCCACATAAAGCCATACTGCGAAGCGCTGATTATACTGGAAGGATCGCTAAATGGGGGCATAGTTTTAGGAGCTTTTGACATCAAATACATGTCGCGCACTTCCATCAAGGGCCAGGTCCTTACGGATTTGGTGGCCAAGTTTACTGAACCCTATTTAGAATAAATAACGATGGCACAGACCATGGATGAAAAATTGGTTAGTATGATTTCCCAAGGAGGTCCCTTGTCCTAGGAAGTGTACGTGGATGGTGCAGCGAATCATAAGGGCTCTGGAATGGGGTTAGTGCTAGTATCCCCTAAGAAAATCACCATCGAAAAGTCATTGAGACTGGACTTCTCGGCTACAAATAATGAGGCTGAATATGAAGCTCTACTGATGGGAATGACCATGGTTCAAAAAATGGGCGGAAAGGCAGTGGAGATGTTTTCGGACTCAAGGTTAGTCGTCGGCCAAGTAAAAGGAGAATTTGAAGTAAAAGATGAAAGAATGCAGGAGCACTTGAGTCAAGTTAGGCACTTTCAATCAGAGTTTGAATCTTTCAACTTGCTGTACATCCCCGGAAGCAGAAATGCACATGCTGATTCCCTAGCCACATTGGCGACCTCATCGGCACAGAATCTTCCTTGGGTTATTCTCGTTGAGGATTTGTACAAACCCGCGGAAATGAGAAAAGAGACAGTCCGAGTTCACTACTGTGAGAGACCGCACCCCCGGCCCATTTTTAGAAATGTTGGGCCAAACCCACGTAAATGGGCGGAGTCATGTTATTACCTCTTAAAATGAAGGTTTTACTAGTTATATCTTTCCCTTTAGATTAAAAGTTTTACAATGGAGTCGCCACTTATTTAATTATTGGGATAAATAAGAAAACCAAAATTGAAAAATTTCTCATTTTATTAATTTGAAATTTGAATTTACATTGATCATAGGAAAACTACATGGCTTTGGTCTTAGATACAATCTAAGATAAAGTACATGGCTTTGTTTCCTAGTTAAATCTAAAAATTGAAAATTACATGGATAAGCATTTGATCTACTAACCCTTGATCTAAGTTCGGAGGCTATGTTACAAGGTGGAAAGGTGTTAGGCACCCATCTTGCCCGGTGAAACCGGTCTTTTAGACTATAATGGCCAACAATCATATCATATCATTTAATATGTCAATCAATTTATATGTTGAATTTAATGTGTGTTGTTAGGACATATGTGTTTTCACTTGTTAAGAACATATGTCATTTGTTTATGTAAATTGGCTAATCCTTTGACAAAACGCACTCTACTTGTAATTGGGTAGTTCTAGGTGTTTTTAATACTTCAAGAAATAAGGTTTCAAGACCAAGTGTTGAAGTCATCAAGTCTGTCCAAGAAAAACAAGCTGAAGTGCAATTTCATTTAAGCTCGACACTTGCTCGATAGCTCCCGACACCTGCTATCTATCGAGATTTATAAAATCAGATTTTCTGATTTGATTTCTTAGGATCCGTGAATGTGTTTTTGGGCTTTCTTTTCTCATAACCCTAGACATATAAAAGGATTATTTTAATAGCCGTCACATTGTACACAAGTTGCACAAGCATTGAGCAAACTCTGTTCAAGCAATATGTGATAAAAGACGAAATTCTTGACCTAGTTCATCTTCTCTGAAGAAGTTGCTGTGTATTTGCACCAAAGGGTTTTATGACCAAGCATCTTCCTGATCTTCATCGTGTAGAATGAACTAAAGAACTTTGCAGTCAACCTCTCCTTCAAGTTGGTGTTTAAGTCGCATACTGGAATCCGCGCATTGATTAGTCACACACTTGAGAGCCGTACATCAAAGGTGGGAACTGTCACTATAGATCAAGTCCAATTGGGTATTGGAGTAAGGGTTCAACTGTAGGTTGGTAAGGTACTTGGATTCCTTTACTTGTGACCGCTTAATTTGATAATAGTGGAGTTTCGAGAATGGTGACCTAAAAATCACCCGATGGGGTTTTTGTCGCGAGATTTTTTCCATTCGTAAACAAATCACCGTGTCATTTAATTTTCGCTACATATTTAGTTATTTGGTGATTGTTTATGCTACCACATGTTTGCATGATAAATTGATTAATTAATAACTTGGCTAATTAATTAATTAATTTCTATCACAATGGGTCAATTCAATTTGTGGCCAATTAAGTAGTATTAGAGCAAGTACACACAGATTAGGTTTTAATCTTTACTGTGTTTGATCCATTGACCCCTGTTCACTGCCCCTGTTTGATCCATTGACCCCTGTTTCATCTAAGGACAGTAGTTAATTATACCTCCTTTATTTAATGGGACTAACTATGCATACTAGAAAGTATGCACGAGAGTTTTTTTGCAATCCATAGATGAAAAGGTGTGGCAAGCTGTAATTTCTAGCTGGACTAAGCCAAAGGAAGTGCCGGCCAATTGGGATTGTTAGGTTTTGAGTTTGTAATGTTGGCAAACCATGACAAAACATGACAAAAACTAAGTCTCATTAGTTTAGAATGGTCTACATTGAAGCCTAAGAAAAAAACTTCAAGTTCAGGATAAAAACAAATGAGTTACAAGCTGATTAGTTCGATCGATCCAATCTAATTTTCGATTGATTGAAAATCGCGTATCAGGAAAATCAACAAACGTAAAAAGGCCATAACTTATTCGTTTGAAGCCCAAATCACAAGCCGTTTTTTCCAGTATTTAAAGGACATCATAAGCTAACCCTAGGTAGGGTTTTTAGAGCTTTTTAGAGAGATTAGAGTGCCTCTTGTGCCTCTTTGAATTTTTAGGGTTTTGTACCCAAAAGCTCTCTTATGTTTTCTACCGGTGCTATTCCTTGAAGAATCTCAAGGTCCGGTGTTGTAGAAGTTGTTGCCTTCTCTAGTCATCAAAGGTGTTGATGATCTAAACCTTCAAGGGTGGTCTTAGAGTCACAAACAGGAGAGTTTGTGTTGATAAACCTTTGAATGGGATCTCAAAGTCACAGACGTGGGTGTTTGTGTTTTGCAAAGGCCAAAGAAAGAAGGAGTCCGTGGATTCGGAGCTTGCACGTGGTCATGTCAGTAAGTTCTACTGGTGGGTAGCATTAGGAAGTCGAGCGGAGAGCTTATAGTCCTTTTGTTTGAACTTCGATTCTTTCTAGTGGATATGCTTTTTACCTTGAGGATAGCTAGGTCAAATCCTCCGCAGGTTTTTACCGTGTGGTTTCCTGGGTGATCATATCATTGTGTCTTTTATTATTCCGCTACTTTATTATTTTGATATGATTATTTGATTGCTTTAATCTAGAATTGCATAATTTGACTAAGTAACAACTTGGCTAATTAATCTAGGCTAACCAATCTGGTTGTTCTAAGGGGTCTAAAACCGTTCAAGTGGTATCAGAGCAGGTAGCTCTTCTGTTGTAGATCTTTTGATCTCTGAGTTGATCCTTAACCCCTGTTATCATGGATAATTTGAAGTGTCTTTCTGCTCATACTTCTGCTGATTTTATTGATGCCTGTGATGTTTTGAATAAAAATGACACTATTGTTTCTATTGATTTTTTTGATGCTTTTGAAACTCTTCGTAAGGAATTATCTAAATCTTTGAAAATTTCTAAGAAATTTAAAGAAGAGTTAAAATTGGCTAATCTTGAAAAAGAGGATTTGATTGTAAGATTAGATGAGTCTAATAAAAAGAATGAATTTTTGAGAAATCAAATTTCCTCTCAAGATGAGAAGATGAAAAGCTTGGAACAAGAGTTAGTTGAATCTAAAACTAAAATTGAAAATTTGACTAGTACCGAGACTGTTGTTGATAATAGAAGTGTTTCTATTTCTCTTAAGCCTAAGACTGAGAAAATTTATATCCCTCCTTTCAAGGGGAATAATAAAGAAAATGCTTATTTTGTTAGGTTAGTCAAAGGTAAAAGTTCTGATGTAGACGCTGAAGTTTCTACACCTAAGTCTAAACCTACTGTTAAAGAGCATAATAAATCTGTTTTTGTGTCTACTTGTCACCTTTGTGGTGTTGTTGGTCATATTAGACCAAACTGTTATTTATTGAGGCAAAAACCAAAATCTGAGACTAGATTTGCTAGGAATTCTGATGTTCCTAAATTTGTTCCTGTTTGTCACTTTTGTGGTGTTCGTGGTCACATTCGTCCTAATTGTCATAAATTGAAATTTAAACATTCTGTTTGTCAATCTAGGATATGTGATGATATTTCTCCTGTCATAAATCCATATAAATTGTTTCGTATTCTTTTGAAAAATTTGAGCTTGTTGGCTTGTGAAAGGAATTTGCAGGATTTCAGTCTCTCTCAGAAGTTTGGTATAATCTCTTAAATACACTCTGCTTCACGTGGATTTTCACCTACAAAGCCAAAGACTCGTGCTAGATGGGTGAGAAAAGATTCTCCAAGGTGAGTGTTGCTAACTTGTCTCTGATTTAATTCTTTCAATTATTTGTGGACATGTTTTGTTTTTGTTTTTGTTTTTGGTTGTGTTGTTTTTTAGGTTGTTTTTTTATTTTAAAAAAAAATCCAAAAACATTGAAAAATTTCAAAAAAACAAAAATATTTTATTTTGTGTCTTGTTTTATTGTTCTTGAGGATTACATGAGTTATGATATCTCTCTCTTAATTTAGAACACGCTTGACATTGTGGAGAAACTTAAATAGTTTGTACTAAACTATTTTTTATTGTGTGTAAGTATGTACTAGTTTGTACACGTACTTATAGGTTAATTAAGAAATTGATATTTCTTGTTTGTGTACCCTCTATAGCTTAGTTAAACATTGTCATGCATTGCATTTGCATTGTTCATTTAGCATAATATGTGCTTTTTATATTTGGTCATAAATTTTCTTTTAGAACCAAAAGGATTTTTGTGTTTTATATTTCACATCTTGGATTTATAATCAAGGATTGGCCATATTATCTTTACATAACAAGTTTATGTACCTTGTTTAGGAGAAAATTGCTTTTTGCCCCTTTCTGAAAAAAAAAAAAAAAATCCAGCATTTTGCCCTCTTTCTCAAACTAATTAGGGAAATGCCCCTCTTTTGAAATTCGAGTTTTTGAAAATCGATTTAGGCCCTATAGCGGCGTTTTTAAGGACCCTATAGTGACGTTTTGTAACTCGATTTTCATAAAGTCGAGTTACATGCAATTTTTTTTTCTTTTTTTTACCTATAACTCGACTTTATGAAAATCAAGTTACAAAACGTCACTATAGGTCCTTAAAACGTTACTATAAGGTCCTTAAAAACGCCGCTATAGGGTTTAAATCGATTTTTAGAAACTCGATTTTCAAAAGAGGGGCATTTCCCTAATTAGTTTGAGAAAGAGGGCAAAATGCTGGATTTTTTTTTCAGAAAGGGGCAAAAAGCAATTTTGTCCACCTTGTTTAGCTTTGATGAGCTTATTTATTGCACTTGACTAGTTGAAACTTTGTAGTGCATGTTGTGTGGGAAAGATGTTTATGTTTGTTGATCACTTTGTCTTAATCTTGAAGTCACATGTTATTTGACTGTCGGACTTGATCCTTTTGAGAAAGGCATAAATAATCATCTCACCACTGTTCATTAGCCAATCATAAACACCTTAGTGCATATCATAAGATTCTGTGCTCGAGAAAGTGTTGCACATGCACAAAAAGAACATAAGGTGATGCCTCGGCTTAATTGCTTAATGCTTAAAATTGGCGTGTACTATTAGGCTTGATGCCATCTCACATAAATAAAATTGGTGTGTATTATTAGGCTTGATACCATCTCACATAATAATGAGGCAAAAATACAAAAAACTTACATGATTGCAAACTTTTGTTCTAGGAGATGTGGGAGTTATAGAATGTAACTCTTTAGGTGATAGTCTTTTTTAAATTCTATGTGATGAATTGTGTAGACTTTGTGATTAATTGCTATTCACATATCACCTCACATGTATCTCAAGATTTTGCTAGTTGCACACACTACACAAGTTACTCTTTGTTAAACTTGGTACATTTTATTGTGTGTGATCTTGTTGTGGCCATCCAAAATTAAAAGTTCCTTGATTTTAATGCAAAATGTGTATAATGTTTGCGCTTTGAGGACAAATTGATTGAAAATCTTGATTTTGGAAAATTTGGGTTAAATTCAAGTGTTTTTGAAAAACTTTTCATCTCATACTCATGCATTTTTTTATAAAACAATGTGCTTTGAGGAGTTTCTGCATTAAAATGCTCTATTTTTCAAAAATCTGATTTTTCCAAACTTTCGATCGATCGAAACTATTTTTCGATCAATCGAAATTGTGATTAAATTTTTGGTCTGAGTCTGCCTGACTCGATTGATGTTCGATTGATACTCAATCGATCGAAATTGAAAAATTTTCAGTTTCTGTATTTTTGACCAAAATTTTTTTTCATGCATCACTTGTGTTTAGAATTCACATGCATTGCATTGTTTTTGTATCCATCTTGCAGTTTTGCAGTCATATCTCTCATTGTTTTCACACATAACATGCATACACTTTGCTAAATTGGGTACTCAACTTGATTTAAAAATTGATTGATTAATTTTTGAGTTACGTACTTTCTAGTATATGCTATTTTTATGTGTGAATTGTAGAAAATATTTTTCTTAAGAGATATGATGGATAATCAATGTGCAAATATTTTCTCTACTCATGCAACTGTTTATGAGTCGCATAGTGTCATGTTTGCATTCTATTGAAAGAGAGAATATTTTTCTTCATGTGTATCCTCACCTTAGTTTTTAACTTTGGTTTGTGTGTCTTTATTTTCCCCATCCCCTTTATTTTTCCCAAAACTTGTTTTATTTTTCCTATTTTTTTAGGGGGAGAAATTTTTTTAAACCTTTGTGGTTCTTAGGGGGAGTTGTTGCTCTTCATAGGGGGAGTTATCTCTATTTTCTCTTACTCTGTTGCGTATGTTTTCTGTCTACCTTCTGATTAGGTAGTCTTTGTCAATACGTGATAAAAAGGGGGAGACATAGATGACCTGTTTGTTTTGTTTAGGGGGAGAATATAAAAACATTTTGATGTATCTAACTTAGGGGGAGAATTAGAATTTTTTTAATATTCTGTTTGATATTATTGTTTATATGTCTTTCTTTCCACACATGCAGTGATGTGTTTGTTGAGTGTTTCAGGAAAGACAGGTACATTCTGATCAAGACCTTCTACCTCTTCTTGCAACTTCTAGGTTAGGAGTTTTAGATTGGGATGTGTGATGTATTTGGGCATTTTATTGTATATGGGCATTATGTTGTATGTGTGTTTTGTCACGGATTGTCAAAGAGGGAGATTGTTAGGTTTTGAGTTTGTAATGTTGGCAAATCATGACAAAACATGACAAAAACTAAGTCTCATTAGTTTAGAATGGTCTACATTGAAGCCCAAGACAAAAACTTCAAGTTCAGGATAAAAACAAATGAGTTACAAGCTGCTTGGTTCGATCGATCCAATCTAATTTTCGATTGATCGAAAATTGCGTATCAGGAAAATCAGCAAACGTAAAAAGGCCATAACTTATTCGTTTAAAACCCAAATCGCGAGCCGTTTTTTCTAGTATTTAAAGGACATCATAGGCTAACCCTAGGTAGGATTTTTAGAGCTTTTTAGAGAGATTAGAGTGCCTCTTATGCCTCTTTGAATTTTTAGGATTTTGTACCCAAAAGCTCTCTTATGTTTTCTACCGGTGCTATTCCTTGAAGAATCTCAAGATCCGGTGTTGTAGAAGTTGTTGCCTTCTCTAGTCATCAAAGGTGTTGATGATCTAAACCTTCAAGGGTGGTCTTGGAGTCACAAACAGGAGAGTTTGTGTTGATAAACCTTTGAGTGGGATCTCAAAGTCACAGACGTGGGTGTTTGTGTTTTGCAAAGGCCAAAGAAAGAAGGAGTCCGTGGATTCGGAGCTTGCACGTGGTCGTGTCAGTAAGTTCTACTGGTGGGTAGCATTAGGAAGTCGAGCGGGGAGCTTGTAGTCCTTTTGTTTGAACTTCGATTCTTTCTAGTGGATATGCTTTTTACCTTGAGGATAACTAGGTCAAATCCTCCCCAGGTTTTTACCGTGTGGTTTCCTAGGTGATCATATCATTGTGTCTTTTATTATTCCGCTGCTTTATTATTTTGATATGATTATTTGATTGTTTTAACCTAGAATTGCATAATTTGACTAAGTAACAACTTGGCTAATTAATCTAGGCTAACCAATCTGATTGTTCTAAGGGGTCTAAAACCGTTCAAGGATGAAGCCAAGATCAAGGCGGCAAACTTCAACAGCAGGGCATTGAATGCGACTGTGCTTAGGAAGCATAGACCATCCTCCAGACAACCTATGAGAGTATAAAGGCTGTCAAGGATTCAAAACTTTAGAGGCTCACAACAAGCTTTGAAGAAATAAAAATAGAGGAAGATGAGTCGTTCGATTAGTTCTATGCCAAACTCAAGGACATAGTGAACTCAGCCTTCAATCTGGGGGAAACCATCCATGAACCCAAGATTGTAAGGAAAGTGCTCAGATCTCTACTCGAGAGATTCCATACAAAGATTACTGCTATAGAGGAATCAAAGGACATTGACAAGATTCCTTTAACTGGGCTGGTTGGAAACTTACAGACCTACGAGATAGGATTATCTAGGATTGGCAAGTCGGGTAAAGGCAAGAGCATGGCCTTAAAGGCAAAGAGCAGTGACACAGATGAGTTTTAAGATGATGAAGATTCCAAGATGAAGTCCTACATTACAAAGCAATTCTAGAAGTTTGTGAGAATGTCAATGGGAGGAGCTTTGACAAGGACCGCAGACAATCCAATTTTTCTTAGTTTAAGAGCCAAGACAAAGAGAAGAAGGATGCTAAGGATAGCGGTCAGTACACTATTCCTGCATGACCAAAATGTTTTGGATGTCATGGATTTGGTCACATGAAGCATGAATGCCCTACATATCTCAAGAGCATTAGGAAGAATAAGGCACTTGCTACAACCTTGAGTGACACTGAGTCTGAAGATGATTCTAACAATGAGGATGACGGAATTTTAAATGCCTTCACTGCCACAGTCAATCCTACTGAAAGGATTGTTGAAGAAGTGGATAAAGAAGAAGAACTGGTGAAGTCCAAATTTGAAAAGATGGATGATCAAGATGATATCCATTCAGCCTATGAGAAACTATACAAGCTCTCTAAGAAGTATGAGAAACTGTATAGGTTGGCCACCAAGAAGCTCAGTGATGTGGAACTTGATTGTGAAGAGTTGTCCACAAATTTTGATAAAGCGAATCAAACTATTGGAGTACTGAGATTTGAGAACAATTTCTTGGATGAGAAGCCCAAGAAGCTTGAAGCGGAGCTATTTCAAGTCAGAGCTAAACTGGAAAGGACCTCAAGTGCAAAGCTTGATGAGATGCTCAGCATTTAGAAATCTGCCTTGAATCAAACAGGTTTAGGGTATGGTCTTTCTTCCTCTAACATTTCTTCTACTAGTGCTATTGTTTTTGTTTCTCCTGCTAATAACACTGAAATTGAGAACACTGATGATAAAAATAAATTAGTTAGTGAGAACTTAGACAAGAGTAAATCTATCTTAGGAGCACCTCCTAAGCAGGATAAGAAAGATGTTAAAAACCCTAGGGCAAAGAATGCTAACTCTCAAAAGCCTAAACAAAAGAAGCAACATCTCTGTCATCATTGTGGAGCTGCTGGTCATACTCGACCAAATTGCTATAAGTGGCTAGCCACTCAACAGAGCAACGAAATGATCACGTCTGGAAGCCAGAATCAGCTTCAATTCTTTCTTACTCCTCTTGGTGATCTTCTTAAAGCCCTCCTATTCCTTCAAAACTTGAATGGTTTCAATTCTTCCCCCTCACCGCCAGTTCAAGGGTTTAATCAAAGGAAAGGTTCTTCCAAGGTGTAGAAGAAAAAGGACTCTAAGTGATTTCATCACTTTCTTCTCTCTTCTTGTTTTTGTTTGTTGCATTGCTTGTGTGTTTTGCATTTATTTTGAGTCAGTCTAGTTTTATGCTTTGCTTTGTTCAGCATATTTTTATGTGTTTATTTTCAGTTTTGTTTATTTAGTTTTTGATATAAAAAAAATTGAAAAATCAGAAAAATACAAAAACAGTGTGTGTTTTGTGAACTTTGGTACTTGTGTACTTTAGATGGCCATTGAAACAAAATTTCTAAACTTTGTATCTTGTGTAACTTAGATGAGCATCTCTATGCACAACTAAGTAAGTGAGCTTTGTGACTCTTGTTTGTGATGAGTAAGATTAAGTTATCTCTTAAACTTAACATTCGTATCACTCTTTTTTACGAGTAGGACTAGAAAATCCTAAGAGAAAGGCATAAATAACCATCTCACTACTGTTGAATTATAATATGACACCTGCATGCTTCGGCATAGCAAAAGTGCAGTGTTAAAGACATTCGTATGTTTCAGCATAGTAAAAGTGCAATGTCAAATACTTAATATCTTGGGTATTTCTTTTTTCTCTTTTTATGCCCATGCATGATATCCTAAAAATAAAAGAAAATATGCAAAGAAAAATAAAAAGCAAAAATATCAAAAATGCTTTAAATATGATTGCAAGCGTGTTTTCTAAGAGATGTGGGAGTTATAGGATGTACCTCGAAGGTGCTAGTCCCCATCAAACAGTTATAATTGTGTGTGAGTTAAAGTCATTTTCTCATATCTCAGATCGTCATAACATGTATACACATATGCAATCTTGTGATGTTTTTCACACACAACACACAATATTCTTTACTACTTTTGATACATGTGTAGATACAATTTGATTTGGCCATCACAAGTGTTTACATGTGCTAATATATGCTCACTAAACTGTCTTGACTCGTTTTTGAAATATAAAATTGGTTAAACTTGTTTAGTGTGTGTGTGTATGTGTGTGTGTGTGTGTGTGTGTGTGTTTTTGAGGATCCATGTGCTTAAAATTTTTGTTGAGAGATGATTTTGAGAGCCTACTATGTTGTTTGGATCTTTGATTGAGATGCTTGATGGATTGCATTCATGTCTATGTTTTTCTCTTCTCGAAAAACTAGTATTAAAAGCTGGCTCGACACCTCCCCAATACCTTGTCATCTGTTAAGCTTTTTAAGCCTTTTTCTTATCACAATCTCGACACATCCTCGACACCTTGTGGATCAATCGAAAAATTTTTTGTCTTCTCGATACCTTGTCGATCGATCGAGCTTCTGTTCTTTGAAAGTGACTCTTGAATCTCGATACCTCTCAACACCTTCATCTGTCGACGTTCATTTTCTCGACACCTACCTCGACAGCTGTCTCGACACCTCTCGATACCTCATCTGTCGAGAATTACTGAAGGTTCTACATAAGCTCCTGTCGCGATCCGGTTCTCATTTCCTTGATCTCTCTCGATTTATCCGCAGCTGTTCATCTCCCTAAACCCTTTTTCTCACTCAAAATCCTCAACCCATATGATTTTTAGCCCTTCCTTGCTTCAAATCACTTGGTAAGATCTCTTTTTCCTTCATCATTCATGCATTTCATGTTTTGAATCTTAGGTTTTGGGGTTTTTGAAAATTTTTGGGGTTTTTTCAAAATTGATGAGTTTTTCTTGAAATTTTGGGATGGGTTTTCATTTAAATGTATTCAAAATTTCATGCATTGCATCACATTTGCATTAGAATGGTATTTCCATGCATTTAGATGTGTGAACTATGCTTGTGTGCTAGTAGGTTTGGATTGGGCTGAGCCCATGATACTTTTTACTTTGCATGTCACATGTTCATGCATTCCCTATGCATCGTACTCTCAATTCAATATATTTAATATTTTTGAACTATATTGGGACGTTTCTGATTGTCTCTTTCTCTCTCTTTCTCTTTCTGTTTACGTTAGTAGTGTCTATGGCACCTAAGCGTAAACTCACTCCTGCTCGGAACCCTCTTCGTTCTGGAGCTTCCTCCTCTTTTGATTCTGTTCCTCTTAATCTTCGGTTTCGTGATGATAATGCCCGCAAGCATTCTCGGAGAACTTCTCTAGACGAGGTGTTCATTCGGAATGCCAAGTCATTCTGGCGGACTTCGCCGACACTGACCTTCCCTCTATCATTCACAATAGAGGATAGGAGTCACTGTGTGACATCCCATTCACATGTCCTCTCATGCTTATTCAGGAGTTTTACTCCAACATGTACAGGATCAATCATTCAGTACCTCTCTTTTTCACTTGCGTTCGAGGTACACGCATCCCTATCACACTGCAACTAGTTGCGGATGTGCTTCGGGTTCTTAGAATAGAGTTTCCTGACTATCCTTCTTGTGAGCGTCTGAGGATTGTATCCAAAGATGAGCTCATTTCTGCTTTTTGTGAGCATCAATATACATCATGTCAACCTTTTGCTAAAGGTCCTAGATTCTTAAACATGGTGATGACCTTTGTACTCCATCCACTATCTCACTACAACTCCATCACAGAGCCTCGTACTCGATTTTTGTTATCTCTTCTTGAGCATCTTACTATAGATTTTCCTTTTCATTTCATTATTTCTATCATTGATGTTCATTTCGATTCGGCGTCCCGTGATAAGCTCATCTTTCCTTCCATTATCACGAGGATCTTACGCCATTTTTCTATCCCTTTTTCTGTGTCCGACCACTTTACACACATTTGTACCATAGATGCTGCTACCGTAAAACGTAGTGCAGCTAGGTCGAAATAGCCAGATTCCACTCCTTCCTCCCGTTCCGCTCCATCCAAACCTGCTCCATCTACATCTACTCCTTCTTCCTCTATAGGCGATGTATCTCTTGGAGACATCATGGCACAACTGCAACGCATGGATGCTCGCCTTGATACGCTCTCTACCGAGTTGTATCAGGTGAATGTTCGTATTGGTCGTATTGCACGACGGCAGGTGACCATAGGTGGTTTTGCTCCTGAGGCTACTCATTCACCACCTCCTCCAGCGGCTTCTGCTTCTGAGGATGATGATGATGGTGGTGATGATGATGACACTTCGGATGATGATGGAGATGCTAGCTCTACTGATGAAATGTCTACTTGATACTCTTACCCTTTGTCACTCGTGACAAAAAGGGATAGTAGTTTTCAATATGAAAGTAGTCATCTTAGGGGGAGAGTTAGCATAGGACATTTTTTTAGGGGGAGTGTTGATTCTTGAGGGATGTAGTGAGGTTTTGATGTATCTTGTCTTTTCTTTCTTTTTAGATACATTGTTCTTGTATATGAGGTCTTGTGACCAATTTTTACATACATTGTACTTATTTTCTCTATATGTGAATGTATGTTTCTTTCACCTGTCTCTATATGTGTTGTTTCTTTTCTATTTTTATATACATGTTTCTTATACTTGTATGCAATCTATTATTTCTGTTTTACACAAAGATTTCTTGATGAGTTTTGTTTAAAGCATTTCAGAAATACAGGTTGTTAAAGTTTACTTGCCATAAACTCTTTTCTTGCAAAGTTTTTCAAGGGTTTGTGATAGAATAGATTTTATTGTATTTAACAAGTGAGTATGAGTTGAGTGATTTATGACTTCTCTTATATGTTCATTTGTTTGTTGTGGTTTTGTCACGGATTGCCAAAGGGGGAGATTATTAGGACATATGTGTTTTCATTTGTTAAGAACATATGTCATTTATTTATATAAATTGGCTAATCCTTTGATAAAATGCACTCTACTTGTAATTGGGTAGTTCTAGGTGTTTTTAATACTTCAAGAAATAAGGTTTCAAGATCAAGTGTTGAAGTCATCAAGTCTGTCCAAGAAAAACAAGCTGAAGTGCAATTTCATTAAAACTCGACACCTGCTCAATAGCTCCTCGATACCTGCTATCTGTCGAGATTTATAAAATCAGATTTTCTAATCTAATTTCTTGGGATCCGTGAATGTGTCTTTGGGCTTTCCTTTCTCCTAACCCTAGACATATAAAAGGATTATTTTAAGAGCCATCAAATTGTACACAAGTTGCACAAATATTGAGCAAACTCTATTCAAGCAATTTGTGATAAAAGACGAAGTTCTTGACCTAGTTCATCTTCTCTGAAGAAGTTGCTGTGTATTTGCACCAAAGGGTTTTGTAACCAAGCATCTTCCTGATCTTCATCGTGTAGGATGAACTAAAGAACTTTGCAGCCAACCTCTCCTTCAAGTTAGTGTTGAAGTCGCGTACTGGGATCCACGCACTGGTTAGTCACGTACTTGGGAGCCTTGCATCAAAGGTGGGAACTATCACTACAGATCAAGTCCAATTGGGTATTGGGGTAAGGGTTCAACTGTAGGTTGGTAAGGTATTTGGGATTCCTTTACTTGTAACTGCTTGATTTGATAATAGTAGAGTTTCGGGAGTGGTGACCTGAAAATCACCCGATGGGGTTTTTGCCGCAAGATTTTTCCCCATTAGTAAACAAATCACTATGTCATTTAATTTCTGCTGCATATTTAGTTATTTAGTGACTTGTTTGTGCTACCACATGTTTGCATGATAAATTGATTAATTAATAACTTGGCTAATTAATTAATTAATTTCTATCACAATGGGTCAATTCAGTTTGTGGCCGATCATGTGTGCATGTGATAAACCCTAATTCAATTTATTAAATATTGCATTTGGATTGAAAAATAAAATTCTAATGAATGTGTGTGGATGGTGATAACCTTGATTCAAGAATTTGAAAGAATTATGAAACAACCATGTGATAAACCCTAATTTGAAAGAATTATGAAATCACTGTGTCATTTAATTTCCGCTGCATATTTAGTTATTTAGTGATTTTTTTGTGCTACCACATGTTTGCATGATAAATTGATTAATTAATAACTTGGCTAATTAATTAATTAATTTCTATCACAATGGGTCAATTCAGTTTGTGGCTGATCATGTGTGCATGTGATAAACCCTAATTCAATTTATTAAATATTGCATTTGGATTGAAAAATAAAATTCTAATGAATGTGTGTGGATGGTGATAACCTTGATTCAAGAATTTGAAAGAATTATAAAACAACCATGCTTTTCATATTTTTTATGTAGATTTAAGATCAAAACTAGTGATATGTATGAACATATGATGAACAACTAAGAACATGTAAAGAACGCATAAGAACATTTAAGAACATTCAAATATATTCAAGAGAATTTAAATAATCATTATCATGCTTTAATCCTAAATTCTTATCATGGCAATACAATAAACAAGTTAGGGAAAGGGATTATACCTTCATGCAAGATCCATACGGTGGAGGAGGAAACTCTTAGTGGAGATCCTAAGGGTGAAGAAAAGAAGAACTAGGAGAGAGAGAGTGAGTCTCACTCAATACCTTGAGTCTCAGGAAAATCAAGATATGACAAGACTACTCAATTTCACTAGAACTCAAGAGGAGAGAAAAGAGGGGGTTTTTGTGTGCTGTGGAATGAAAGAGAGGGAGAATTTATATAATAGTGGTGGAAGGAATATGAATGGGAGGCCATTAATGAGGGTTGACAAAAAATCATGAACCTAGACCTCATTTTTGCATTGGGAAAAATCTGGTGCATTAAATGGAAAGATTGATGGGAGTGAAGAGCAAGCCAAAATTCGGTTTTCCCATAGCTGCTGTAACAGCCTGTAGGGCCAACTTCGAAAAATCATGTCTGACTCTATTCTAATCGGAATTGTCTCGTTCTTGTACTCAAATTGAAGCCCTGGATGTCTAGTTTCTGAAAAAATTAACTTCATTCACAGATTCAAAATATTCTGAGAAATATCGATGAAATAGTGAGCAAAGGTCATTTGTTAGAAAATGGTTTCAGCACAATTAACATTAAAATGTCCCAAATTAGCACCCAATTAACGTTAAATGACTCCAATCACTCCCATTTCAGACTTAATTGATTCCAAATTTACTCTAATTAATTATTGAATAATTAATGTTTCTAATTCCTACTATATGTGATTATGAACAATTGATTTCAATTGATTATAAGTGTAGTCAATTTGAGATCAATGACGTGTCATAATTTGATTAGTTAGGACTACATTTTATGGTGAGGTTGCATACACATAATTAATTAGATTTTTAAACATTAATTATTCAATAAGTAAATTTGTAATAGTGCATCTTAGCCATTAAAACTTGATTTGATGACAACTTTCAATCTGGTGGTCCGATTAAGGTTTATGACCAGTCGATTTAATCGTTACAACATCAAGATTATTTTAGTGAAATGAGATTAAGGATCTAATGGTCAGAATCAAAATGCATATTTTCAAGGTGAAAGTACCATTTTACCCTCCATGTGAGGTTAAATACAGGTTGCAAAATGGGGTGTCAACAACCAGATCAGAGCAGGGCCTAGCTAGATGGATCCCATAATTCTATTCTTGAAGGAAGACATTCTGCCTGAAGAAAAGTCGGAAGCTGACAAGGTACAGAGAAAGACTACTCAGTTTTGGCTGTCCGAGAACCAGAAATTATATAAACGTTCTTTTTTAGGATCATATTTGTTGTGTGTACATCCTGAGACAACTGAATTACTCCTAAAGGAGCTACACGAAGGAGTCTATGGAAGCCATACTGGAGGTAGATCCTTAGCACATAGAGTTATCACCCAAGGCTATTGGTGGCCAAATATGTAAAGGGAGGCCCAAGAATATGTGAAAAAATGGGATTAGTACCAACAGTTCACACCAAACATACACCAACCGAGGGGAATCCTTAATCCACTATCCAGCCTGTAGCCATTCACTTAATGGGGTTTAGATATTGTGGGTCATTCCCCAAAGCAGTAGGAAACAAGAGATATCTACTGGTCAGCACAAACTATTTTACCAAATGGGTCGAAACTGAACCTCTAGCAAACATCAGAGATGTAGATGCAAAGAGATTTGTCTGAACAAACATTGTCACTCGGTTTAGGATTCCTCATACCCTTATCTCGGACAATGGCCTTCAGTTTGATAGCAAAGCGTTTAGAAGTTATTGCTGTAAATTGGGGATCACGAATAGATATTCTACCCCTGCTTATCCCCAAGGAAATGGACAAGCGAAGGCTGTTAACAAGGTCATAGTAAATGGATTAAAGAAAAAGCTAGACGTTGCAAAGGGCAAATGGGTAGAAGAACTGCTGCATGTTCTCTGGACGTATAAAACTACGCCTCGTAGGTCTACTAGGGAGACCCCCTTCTCCATGACTTATGGGGCTGAGGCTGTTATCCCTGTGGAGACTGATTTTCCAACGTTGAGAACCAGTTCATTCAGTTCGAGTAGTAATAATGAGTAGCTAAAGAAGAATTTGGACATGATTGAAGAGAGGGAAAATGCAATGGTCCATTTAGCATATTATCAACATAAGCTTAAACAGGGTTATGATGCCAACGTAAAGCTAAGACCATTAACGCCTAGTGATCTAGTGTTAAGGAAAGTTGTGGGTGCTGCAAAGAACCTAGCATGGAAAAAATTAGGACCCAATTGGGAAGGACCATATCGTATCATCTCAGGGGCTGGCATCGGGGCATATTTTGTATAAGATTTAGATGATCATGTAATACCACGCTCATGGAACGTAAACAACCTTAAAATGTATTATTATTAACTAGTTTTTCCTCGATCAATATGTTTATCTGTTACATAAAGGTTGCATATTTCCTGTCATTACAATTTATATAGGTGTTTAAACTTAAACTTAGTCATGCCTGAAGTTCTCGAACCACGTGATATAAGTTGGTTGACACTCTATTGCAATTTATATGAATGTTTAAACTCAAACTCGATCATGCCTGTAGTCCTCAGACCAGATAATATGAGTTGGTTAGAACTCAATGATAAGTTTCCTAAGTGTTTAAATTTAAACTCAATCATGCCTGTAGTCCTCGAACCAGATGATATGAGTTGGTTAGCACTCAATGATTAAACTCGATCATGCATGTAGTCCTCGGACCAAATGATATGAGTTGGTTAGCACTCAATGATAACTTTTCTAAGTGTTTAAACTTAAACTCAATCATGTCTGTAGTCCTCAGACCAGATGATATGAGTTGGTTAGCACTCAATAATAACTTTCCTAAGTGTTTAAACTTAAACTTGATCATGCCTGTAGTCCTCGAACCAGATGATATGAGTTGGTTAGCATTCAAGGATAACTTTTATAAGTGTTTAAACTGAAACCAAATCATGCCTGATTAACACTCAATGACATCTTTACAGGTGTTTAAATTGATCCTAAGTCATGTTAGATCTCTTGGACCACATAATTAGATAAAGTTATCATTTAATGGCATCTTTGTAAGTATTTACCCATAACCTTAGACAAGTATGGTTCCGTTATTTTTATTCCTTACAAGGTTCACTACTCACCTTTGTTAGACTTATCCTCCATTGAAACTTAGTCAAAATAACTTGCACAGGCAATCAGGCATTATTATTATTATTATTGTTATTATTATTATTATTATTATTATTATTATTATTATTATTATTATGGGCATTACTGGTGACTTTTATTAAAGCTAAAGTGACTACAATTAAGAATCCCTTGTAATAACAGCGAATCTGAAAGTATATAAAGAAAAGATACGAGAAACAAAAAGAGAGGTCTATTCATTGATTGCAAAGGAAGAGTACATTAAACTTAGTGATAGAATACCAGTGCGCCAAAAAAAAAAAAAAAAAAACAAAAAACAAAACAAAACAAAAACAAAACTCTCTAAATCCTCTAAATCCTAAGGCCTAAGTCTTGGTCTGGGAGACTTGTGGATCAGCTGTTTGAATCGGCTAAGAAGAAGCAACGTCTTTGGCTTTGGGATCAGCTTTGTTTCTTTTAGCCTCTTTTGCTTTGGCCTTGGGAGCAGCTTCTTTCTCTTCCACCTTCTCCTTATCCTGAACTCCCTCAACTCCTTTTCCCTGGTCATCTGCTTGACCAGATCCCTTTGGGGTCTCAGCAAAAGTGAGAGCAATTTGGCTTGTAAGGGGATACTCAAACACCTCTGGTAGGGGCTTAGGAGGAGAAGGATCAAAACCTGGGAGCTCGCGGATTTCTGGATGATAATATATGCTCCTAGGCTACCTTAAAACGAAGTTTGCTGGGACTCCTACAGCGTCAAGAGCCTTGCTCCATGATACACCGCAGTATTCCCGGCAGACCCTTGAGAGCTCCTTGGCCAGCCTAATCTGCGTCTCTTCTACGCCGAGTAGATAAGACGTTGATTTCTCCGCAACTTCCTTAGCTAACTGAGCAGCCTCCTTGGTCCTCTCAAGTTCGGCCTTAAGGTCCAAGACCAACTGCTTTTCTATTGCCAAATTTATTTCTGTCATGTGCAGCCGCTTGCATTGATCCTTGGCCTGTCTTTCTACATTTTTCAAGCCCGCTTCAGCACTTTCTCTGGCCTGGAGCGCTCATTTTAACTGCTCAGACAACACTGCTTGCTCCTCTCTGATTGCCCCTAAACTTTTTTCAGTCTCAAAACGGGATTGAGCCTCTGCTCTAGCTTGATTCCGAGCATCCTTGACCCAATCCTCAACCACATAGACTTGTTGGGTGATTTGCATAAAAATAACATAAGTCTAACATGATAAAAGTGAAAAAAATTGAAAATAGCGACTAAGTATGCAACTAGAAGAAGGGGCTAAATCACTTACCATGGCAAGGTCCCTCTTAAGGGACAGAAAGAGATTCGGTTGCTTAAAGCGCCTATAAGCCTCCATGTCTTTCGGTAGGAGTAGTGGCTGCTCAAGGGCTTCAGCAATATGGCCAGCGTGCTCCCCTTGATAATTGCGGACTGAAGCATCCCAAGGAATAGGGGCTCCATCCACTTCCAATCATGGAGACCACATCCTTTGTGGTCGACGCACGTCAACCCCAAAAGACTCATCCCTACTTTTGACTGAAAAGGATCTCCTACCTTGGTTGTCAACTATTTTTTGTTGTTTTTCCCCTTTTTGGGGGCCCACTTCACCTTCCTCCAAAGCCTCATTGGGCATTTTCTTTTTCATCTCAGGAAATGGCTTCAGTCCGAGATCCTTAGGAACTTGAGGAGGCGGAGGGGGAAGTTTAGCTAGGACTTAAGCTGGGAGTTGGGACTTACTGGACTCCTTTGAAGTGGACACTTGGTTCCTCACGGTCATAAGCTCCTTCAAAGTTTTACTCTCTCCTTTGTTCAAAACCATTCCTTCTTCTTCTTCTTCCTCTTTTGAGGTGTCGTCTGGAAGAGCAGTTATTAGAATTGGGGCGTGGACACTTGATTGTCTGTCGGTCTCTTCCTTAGCATCCGAAAGGGGAATCACTTGTACCTCTCGAGGCACCTCTTCTTCAAAACGAAACTTGTCAATTTGTTCCTCTAGTGAAGAGTTCAATGAATCAACCCTTTCTCTTGCTGCAGCTACTTCAAAGGGAACCTGCTAAACTGGGTGGGCGAGCAGGGGAATACCTTGTAGGACCAGATGTGCTATTGGTGAAAGATCGTATGGAGCCAAAAAAATTAGGCTGAGATACGTGGATCCGAGCTATCCAATGATCATCCGCTCTTATAGCGTTGCCGACTTCTTGAAATTTGTCTGAAATAGGTTTGAAGTCCAAAATTAGGTGGACGGCACAAAGTTTCCCGTCTTCACTTACAAAAATTTGGGATCTCAGCACGTAGTTGAGGGCTGCAACGTTAGTCAAGCTGAGCCGAGGAGTTACGTGTATTCTATCTGTTAATACCAAAAAAGAATTAAGCATAGTCAAAAACTTAAAGCCCATTATTTAAAAACAAAAGACAACAACAACAACCAAACAAGCATTAAAACAATAAGACAAAAAGAAGTAAAACAAAGCCAAGGACAAAGAGCCTAAATCTATTGTTAAGGGACCTAAATCTAAGATATCCCACCTGGCTCTCTCGCATGGGTTGGGCAATGAAGACCGTCATGCCACGCTCTCGTAGCAATTAGGTAGTCGTCTTTCATCCCCTTGTTAGATTTGGGGAGACAGGAGATGAGCCTAACAATATCGGATCGGGATTTAAGGTAAAATCCCACCCTTTTTTGTTTATAACACTCGTACAAGTGGACCACATCGTGCCAAGTGAGCCCCAAGCCCAAATGCTGGTTCATAGCATCAATATTGCCTAGGATCCTAAAAAGGTTGGGTGCGCACTGGTGAGGACAAATCCTATGGTTACGGAGATATTCCCTTGTAATCTCACACATGGAGAGAGTCATTCCCCCTCCTATGAAAGCTATCATAAGGATTATGACATCTCCCACTTCTCGGTTAGTTGCTATTTCTTCTGGGGAATAGTATCGCAGGGCAACCTCCTGCGATATATGATATTCTCTCTTTAAAATCTCTATTTTCGTAGGGCTATCCACTAAATACTTAAATCTACCCATTTCGAACAAATAAAAAGGAAGAACACTAGAAATGACAACTAGGGGAAATTAGAATTTGAAGGCTGAGGAGGTTGGCCGAGGAGAAAAAGAATGGTTCGAAGCAATTAAAACTTACGCAGAAAAAGGTAAGTGTTGATCCTTGAAATCTTTAGAAGAACTCTCAAAGATCTCTAAAGAAACAAGGGTTCGATGATTTAACAGGTTTTGTGAATTTGAATGCTTGAGTTTGCTAGGGAGTGAATTTGAATGCTTGAGTTTGCTGGGAAGTTTGAGAGATTGTAAAGTAAGAGAAGAATGACTTCCTGCAAGACTTTATATAGTGGGCAAATAATGGGTGGGAGTTATCCCGCCCAAACCCTAATGAAAAATATCAACCGTCGGATTAAGGCCTCATTGTTAGATGCAAGGAATATAACGCTGCCTGGAGTAATTAATGACGCTTCGCGAATTCCGAAACGTCAATAACAATGATAACGCGTGCAAAACTATACCCCCATACATGTAAACTCGGATATTTTGACATTCTTAGCCCTTAATGTTAAAGCAAGTCAAAACTCCACTTCTTCTCCTCGGATGGGAGATAAAAACTAGAGTTTTGAGGGGCTACTGTGGGCGTAAGAGCCGAAATTTGTATATTAGGCCTTGGGCCTCATCCGAGGATGTGGACATGTCTGAGGAGGAGTAAATGATTAAGAGAGGCCCCAAAGTTAAATATCAAATAAGGAAAGAATTGAGGAATATAGTCCGACGAGTAACTCCTTCTCGGATGCGATGAATATCAATCAAACCTGTATTTGGGTAATTTAGGTGACCTTCCAGGAAGTTCTAACGATAAAGATGAACTTCAGGCACGTACAAAGGCGATAGGAGCTCAGAATTATCTAAAGGAATAGCTGCTACCACCACATTAAATGCACTGCAGTAACTTTTCTGGACGCATTTATGTGGAGAGGACCCCTGAACAGTGCAGTCTTAGCTACAACCATTCACAGAGAGTCAAAGAAGATGTCTGATGGGACATATATTTAAGTGAAGGCTTAGATGATTAACAAGTGTACGACCAGGATGGTCTAGAAAGAACCATATAATGTAAAAGACCTCCCATAAGAGGAGAATCGGAAAAAATCAGAAAAGGACAACTGGGATGTTTAAATCTGGATTAGCGTTCAGTTCTATTGGTTCATTTTGATAATCCACCTCCTCGGACAACCAGTTCATCGAGTTTTACATTTGTTTCATGCTTGTTCATTTTTAAAATCCTTACTAGCCGTTGTTCAATCTACCAAAAATCCAGCTCTTTCACCCATTCTCTACAAATTTATTGTACTGGGCTCATTAGGCCTATATCTCATATCCTTAGGGCGTGGGCTACAAATTGTGACCCTACAGAAAATATGTTAAATTAACGTGACAATAAATATGATTAACATCTCAAAAGTAACATAAAAATTTATTAATTATTTTTTTGTCTCATATTTAATAATTGATACATTAATTTTGTACAGTATTGCACGTTTTTACATATAAATCTATAAAGTTGAGACTCAACGAAATTTTAAGTCATATAATATTGTTTAAAAACACAAACATGTTTTTTTTTTTTTTTTTACTTGCTTAGGATGGGGGTAGTTGGAAATGTTCTTCTAGAGAATTATGGCATGATTTCTCAGTTTCCCTATTTTAATCTATTAATATTAACTATTTAATTTAGCAAAATCATAACGTATACGTATCCTAAATGCATCATGCATGTGCTATGAAAATAGTAAGCAATGACTAATAATTGCAAAGAGAAAAAACAATGTGTGCTAACAATATTATTTAAACCAAGCGCCTTATAGTTCTATAATATTACTTTTTATTTTCAATAAAGATGTTTAAGATTCGAATCTCTTATTTTATGAACAAATATAAATAAATAAATAAATAAATCTAATGAGACATATAGTCTATTTTGATTGGGACAAAGTTTGGCAACAAATTTGGTTATAATCTAAGGTTATAACTCTACTCAATATCCTTTTATTGTATGTGAATTTTGACATATCCACCAATAAATTATATTTACTTTTTATATCCTTCATATTTGCAAAATTTCCAAAAGATCAAAGAATAATAGATATATTATCAATCAAATATTTAAATTTTAAGTTTTTGTAATCTAAAATTATACATAAAAAATAAGTTTATAGATTAAATAGTAAATAAAATCCAATTAACATGAAATTTTACATGTGTGTTAAGAATATAAAGAACATGCAATCAAATAGTTAAATTTTTAGAGTATATAGTCTTGTTAATTTTTTAAGTAAGAATTGTAGACTCAAGTTATAACCAAGTGTGTAACCAAACTTTTTTTGATTGATTAATATAAAATTAGTGTAAATGATGTGGAATATGTGAAACTCACAACCATATCGATTATTATGAAATAAATTTTGAAAAATTTTATGTCCTCATTCTTAGAGGAAAAATTAAAACAACTTACCGCTTACAATCACCATCAGGATGTGGCAATAAAAAAAAGAATGCAGATAATTCCTACCAAAGCAGAATAAGACAGGTCACGTTTAGTTGAATGAAAATGATAACTTATTGTTACTGTTATCGATTCTAGAGTCCGGACAGGAAAGAAGTTGAATAGATCAAGAATTGTCAATTGAAAATCATAATTAAGACACTATATATATATTATTATATTAGTGGTTTAGCTTACTTGACTTTCTTTCATTCAACAAACTATATATGGATGATGCATGCGCTTGCGTCAACAGCAACCAGCACTAAGCAAAGCATTCATGCCTGTGCTTAGTCAATATAATAGCATGATACAAAAATTTCACAACTCTTTTTGCTGTGTCAAAAAGTTAGTATATTTCCCATAAAAAAAAAAAAAAAAAAAAAAAAGTTAGTATATTTTTTCAAATAAAAAAGTGAGTGTATATCATATAATATCTCTCTAGCTCCATAATTTGATACTCTAACTAAGGAGACTTTAACTAATTCAAAGCAGACTAATATTCTATTATAAAGTGGCATTGTACGATACCTTTTTTTCTTTTCTTTTTTTTGTTGAATATAATTGTATGATAGAACTTTTTGGATCATGTGCCCACGCCATTATTTGAAGCCCATCCAATAAGCAAGCTCGTTTATGCATATAGGACTTCCTACGCTTTTGCTCTTAATTTTTTTTTTTTTTTTATTTAGCAATTTGTCTCTGTTTGTAAATTATATAGGAGCGTACTCATATTTTGATACTCGATTATCTTAAAATCGAGTTTCAATGAAATATTCGATTTGTAGAAAATCGAGTTATGCCCGATCAAACTAAAAAAAAAAAAAAAATTGCATGGAACTCGAATATTAGAAAATTGAGTTCCATGCAAAAAAATATTTATAAGTGGGAGCCCTATAGTGGCGTTTTTATGCCCTAGAGTGATGTTTTAAAGCCCTATAGCGGGGTTTTCCTGCAAATTTTTTTATAAGTGTGATCACGCCATACAGGTTTAGGAACCCTATAGTGACGTTTTTAAATCCTATAGTAACGTTTTAAAGCCCTATAGCGGTGTTTTAATGTAATTTTTTTTTTACAAGTGTGATTTTTCATGCAAAATTTTTTTTACGAGTGTGATACCATTTAGGAAGCTCTATAGTGGTGTTTTTAAGCCCTATAGTGATGTTTTAAAGCTCTATAGCGACATTTTCCTGAAAAAAAAAATTGTCAAGTGCAATTATCCCATCAGGAAGTTCTATAGTGGCATTTTTAAGCCCTATAGTGACGTTTTAAAGCCCTATAGTGGCGTTTTTGAACTCGATTTCCATACTTTTTTTTTTTAAGTTTGATCGGGCATAACTCAATTTTCTACAGATCGAGTATTTCGTAGAAACTCGATTTTAAGATAATCAAGTATCAAAACAGGGGCATATCCCTGTATAATTTGCAAAAAGGGGCAAATTGCTAAATAAAAAAAAATTAAGGGCAAAAGGCCAGATAGTCCTATATATATCACAGGAACATTATCCGATGATGAAATCCAATTTTGACTGACTATCCACATCTTTTAGATTATGATCTTAAGACAAACATGGAGAAATTTAGAAAGTTAATAGTTTTAGTCATATTCAAAAAAAATTGACTGCTACATTTTCAATGGGTTAGTTCAACTAGTAGCATAAATTTGATGCACTAACTCAGAATATTTGAAGACCTAAACAACCACATGCTCTTTTTATATCACCATCACCAATATTAGATAATTAGCAGATTAAAAAACCCAAATAATTACTATAAGTATTAAGTGTATTGTTTAGATAAACTTAAAATCTTCTCAACTATGTATAACTTCTCAAAGTTTCTGCTTTGAGATATAAATTGTCATCTTAGCAAATTGTAGTAAAAATTATAGAACAAGTTGTGTCAATAACAAAGTTCTCAAAATATAGCTATATATAATTTATTTTTTATTTTGGGTAAAATTTAGTTAACTAAGGTTTGGGGTAATGTTAGTCAGGTCCAAGACATTTCAGGACTAACCAATTCGATCCTTAAACCCAACTTGATCCCTAAACTATTATTCATTTTTCTCCTCTCCTACCATGATTACAGATGAGATTTGTCAGTTTTAAAATACCATTAACCTAACTGGCATTAGCTTAAATCTCAACAATATTGGCTACATTTTACCCTTTCATTTTTAAGTAAAAGGACTCGACAAAAATAGATTAGACTATGTAGGGAATATTCATGAAATTACTAGATCTGTGAAATGCAAAAAAAGAAAGAAAAAAAAAAAAAAAGCAATTACACAAAACAATATTTACGTGGTTTGGCAATTTGCACATTTCCACGAAATTACAGTGATTTTACTATTTTTAAGGAAAAATACAAGATGCAACAATACAAATTTATACTCTTAAAACACCACCCCAAACCCTAATATAAAACAACAGTATTTTATGTCATGCATTGAGATCCAAAATGGTCAAAAAATGAGTCAAAAATTTTCCCCAAGGGCTTGGACCTATTAGCGTGCCCAGCATCCACGTCCAGTGTTCAACATTTTTTTGGTGGATTCTGTGCATTATTCATAGAATCTGCAAATATTTTTTTCACAAAAGTAACTTTAAAACTGAGCCCCACAATACTATTCACATATTTAAAAATTATTTTATTACAGTATTTTTAACTTTCAATTTTCAATAATAAACAATATTCAAACAAACTATAAATTTCATTATAATTCATATTAAATACAACTACCCTCTGCATAATCCAAGACTGAAAAGTCTACATTTTGAATATATTGAATTTTGCATATCATCCTATTGATGAGGATTAGATAGTAGTAGCAGTGAACATTTAATAGTTCACGTGTTTGGAAACTTCTTGGAAAGATCGGTTCAATTTGACAAAATTAAAGGGTAAAAAAGAAAAAGAGGAAAAAGAATATTAATTTAATCGTATAAATTATAAACCAAGCCATTGACTACTATGTCCTCACATGGTTAATTGTATTTGAACAATTTTTTATATTCATCCCAGTGTGAATTAGGGTTATTCTGGTCTTTGGGTCGCCTAAATTTTCCACGCATGTGGGGAGTAGGAAAGATGCAGGAAAGAATGCAATGTTAAAAAAATCATTCATGGTCAAAGTCAATAAAAGTACTCATAAAGGCTGGGAGGTAAAAATTATCAAATTACCCTCGACCTTGAAACAAATTTCCAGGACAAACCTAACTTGACAACCTCTGCGGCCTTTTTTTATAAATATTTTTTAATTATTATTATTTTAATGCGGGCCTCTTTTATTATTTGTTTGGTACAATGTACTTGGATTTACTCATTGACAATGTTGAATGAGAGGCTAAGTAAAGGACTGTCCTAGCTCAGTCTGTACATAGTACCACTCTTGAAGATTTCTAGTACAGTTCAGTCAAAAAACATAAAAGATTTCTAGTACAGTTACTATTGTAGCGTGCGTTTTCAGCGTTTTTTTTTTTTTTTTTTTTTTTTTTTTTTTTCATGGGTACTGTTACCACTATATTAGTAAAACACAAATTTTTAAGTTAATTTGAATTTTACATTACTATTTATATTTTTAAAAATTATTTTATTATAATATTTTTAAAAATAAATTTTAAATTTTTAACAAATAAATGGTATTCAAACACCCTTCAGTATGTACACTAATATAATAAAAAAAATTTATAGATGAGGCTAATATACTAATAATTATGTTAAAGCTGTTTTACCGATAAATATGATATCATATAACCATACTCATCTTAACATAATTACCACTATCAATTAAAATTCTATGCTATATATCCAAAGTTACGCTCTTTTAAATTTACACCACCATCAGCTTTTTTAAGACATTTTTCCATCTTCCTGTGTGTGTTCAAATATTTAATATTCTTAAAAAAAAAAAAAACAAAAATCTTAGCATAAGTACCAAGTTTTGCATAAATATTGCTGTATAGGCTTCAAATTATATATAAATATAATCATTAATAGACTTTTTATTTACATGTGTCTCAAGGGAAGAGAGAAGTGAAAATTGATTTTTTTTTTTTTTGCATTTATGTATAATTATTCCCTATATATATATATATATATATATATTTATTTACTTATTTATTTATTGTTCATCCACCTAAGTTGTTCGATTTTTCTAGGACATTTTTAGTCTTAATCCCATAATTTTGTGGGCAAATTTAAGATCAAAGTAAAGAGATACATGTGTTGGGATTTTTATGTGTGAGTAGTGTATTTGGTTAAGTAGTGAAGTCTTACATTTGATACTAATGAGAAAAACAAGTGATTAATATAATATTGTTGAGTTCATACCCATTGGACTTAAACCTTTTTTGTTAAGTGGTGTCTTTATATGTTATATCGACTACTTAAGATGTCTCGCTAATGTATTATCTCCTCAACAAATGACATCAAAGCCAATGATTCGAGATCAAGTATTTATTAGTAGATTTCACCAAGTAGTACTAGGAAGACCCCCATGGCCTTCACCCATGGTTAAGGGTTCTACCAATGGTGAGTTAAGGCAATTGTGTATTGGTGACTCTTGTAGTTGTACAAGAAAAACTTTTATATTTGCCCTAAACACAATTGAGTAAAAGAGCACAATATTAGTGCTAGTAATGCATAACACTTGGATTGTTAAGAAAAAAAAAAAAAAAGGTTTCCATTCAAGGGGGAGACTAACCGAAGTGCCACACGTGACTTTGTAGAAGGCATGTGTGAGTAGCGTGGTTAGTTAAGTAATGAAATTTCACATTAGATACTAATGAGAAGAAAGAGTGGTTAGTATAACATAGTTGAACTTATACTCATTGGGTTTTAAGCCTTTTTATTAAGTGATGTTTCTATATGTTGTATTAACTACTCAAGGCGTCCCCTCAAGATGTTATCTCCCCAATGACATGCTTAAAATTGATAGATGAAAAATGATTATGTTGATCAAATCAATGCCTTTATTACGTGATATATAGTCAATAATTCAAATCTCACAAAATCAAGAACCAAATGAAGTATGTTTGAATTGTAATATATATGATTTTTTTCAATTTTTTTATTTATTTTATAAATAGTATAGAATTTCAATTTATAGTGTATGTTTTGTCATTAAGCTAAAACACCATTTTTGGGGGGGGGGGGGGGGAGGGGGATGTTAGGTTTGAATCTTTTTTTTTTTTTAGAGTAAATAGTAATATTTATTGGAATACACACGAAAATAATAATAGTGTTTTAAACTGAGTTTATAATACATTACATAATCAGAGTACAACTATAAAAGGGTCTAACCTTTGTAGTTGTAGACCGTGGTTATAAACAGCGAACACTAGACACACACAACCAATGTGGAATAAACATCCCTATTTTTTTTTTAATAAACAGTAATACTTATTAGTACACACATGAAAAATTATAATAGTGAATTTTAGATCTATTGTTTGACGACAAAAAACTTTATCCGTCAAGTTAATTGGAACTCACAATATAAAATTGTTTGCTCAAAGAAGAATCGACACACACACACACATATTGCTTTTATAAAGGTGAGTTCTCCATTGGGCCTTAAGCCTTTTTATTGAGTGATGTTTCTATATGTTATATTAACTACTCAAGGCGTCCCCTCAAGATGTTATCTCCCTAATGACATGCTTAAAATTGATAGATAAAAAATGATTATGTTGATCAAATCAATGCCTTTATTACGTGATATATAGTCAATAATTCAAATCTCACACAATCAAGAACCAAATGAAGTATATTTGAATGGTAATATATATGATTTTTTTTCAATTTTTGATTTATTTTATAAATAGTATAGAATTTCAATTTATAATGTATGTTTTGTCATTGAGCTAAAACACCATTTTTTTTTGGGGGGGGGGGGGGGGATGTTAGGTTTGAATCTTTTTTTTTTTTTTTAGTAAACAGTAATATTTATTAGAACACATACGAAAATAATAATAGTATTTTAAATCGGGTTTATAATACATTACATAATCAGAATACAACTACAAAAAGGCCTAACATTTGTAGTTGTAGACTATGGTTATAAATAACAAACACTAGACACATACAACAAATGTGGAATAAATATTTTTTTTTTTAATAAACAGTAATACTTATTAGAATACACACAGAAATAATAATAGTGAATTTTAGATATATTTTTTGACGACAAAAAACTTTATCCATCAAATTAATTGGAACTCACAATATAAAATTGTTTGCACAAAGAAAAATCAACACACAGACATATTGCTTTTATAAAGGTGAGTTCTCCGTTGGGTCAATCATGCAACCAACCATTAATACCCCAGGAATTGCTTTTATAAATAATTATTATTTTTTCAATAAATCAAATAAGGTATGTTTAATGAGTAACTTTATATTTTAATACCATCTTTATGGAGTGTACAAAAACTGAAAAAAAAAAAAAAAAAAATCAGTTCCTTTTTTTATTTTAGATAAAAGATTTCAAGAACATTTTATAATCAAATATCAGAAAATAAAGGAATCAAAAAAATTCCTCATTTTCACATAGGAGACGCCGTCGTATAGGGAAACGAATGGCAGAATCGTAAATAGAGAAAACAAAAAGTCCAGTTTGTAAAGCTCAGACATAGCCGCCGTCTATTAAAACCCGCAAGGCTCTTCCAAAATTTTCGCAATTATTATTTCCAAAATTTTCATTTTTTTTATTTTTTTGGGCGTTTCGGTGGTTTGGCTCCTGAGTGAGTTTCTCTCTCTCTCTCTCTCTCTCTATCTCCGATCAGAGAAACCTCAGGATCTCCAAAACAAAACAACCTCGAAACTAACTCTCCGATTCAACCAAAACCTCGTCCATTTTCCTTACCTTAGTTTCTCCGAAACCCTCAATTCAACCTTTCCGTCTCCGATTCAGCGTCGTCCACTGCGGAAATGGCATATATCGGATTCTAGGGTTTCCCATACAATCCTCGTTAGTTAACGTATTCACTATTTACCGAATCCTCAACAACCTTATCACATTCGCAAACATGGCATTACGTTATACCTTCGGTGTCTCTGGCTATGTCGCCCAAAACCTCGCCACGTCGGCGGGCCTGCGGGTCGGGAATTGCAAGACCGTCGGTGATTGTTGGATCCGAACCCGGATCTTCGGGCCAAACCAGAAGACCGAGTTCGAACCGGCCAGCACGGTCCGCAACTACCATTCCGATCTCCGTAGGTCCTCCCGGTTCGAGAATATCGCCGGTGAAATTATCGGCGAGAACTCGAAGAGTCCTATCGTTCTCGGCTTGATCTCGGTGATGAGATCAACGGCTTGTGCTTCTGGCACGTCAGCTACGGCTCTGGGTGTTTTCGGAGTTTCGCCTTTTAAGTCTTCTTCGATTCTGTCTTCGGTTTCGAAGTGGGTGCTACCACCTTGTAACGACGAGCCTGAAAAATCATCGGAGTCATCGACAACAATAACGACGACGACGACGATGAAGATGGCGGCTGCGGCGGAGTCGAAGTTTGATCAGAAGAGTGGTTGGTTCTCGAAGATTTTGAATTTGTGTTCGGAGGATGCAAAGGCTGTGTTCACTGCTGTCACTGTGAGCATATTGTTCAAGTCATTCTTGGCGGAGCCGAGGTCGATTCCTTCGTCTTCTATGGCCCCTACTCTTGATGTTGGTGACCGTATTTTAGCTGAGAAGGTCAGTGTTGTGAAAGTTTAGGTGAATTCTCTGATTTTCATCATTGTTGTTTTTGTGTCTTAAAGGTACTGTCTTTGGGTTAGAATCAATTTGGGGTTATAATTTGATAAATGGGCATGTGCTAAGCAAGACTGTTATTGATGGTTCTGATTGAAATTCTATGTTTAACTTGATGTGGGTTTATAATTTCATGTATGGGTATTTGCCTGGTAAGACTGTTGTTGATTATTCTGATTAGAATTCTATGTTTAACTTGATGTGGCTGACCCTGACGAGTCTGTTGAATAGCTGACCTCAAATTTTTGGGACTAAGGTTTTGGTTGTTGCTGTTGTTGGTTTTGTTATATGAGTGTTTGTCACAATTTTTACGTGTAGTTAGGATCAATTCTAAAAGTTGTATTCCTTTTATTGACTGCAAAAGGAAAAATAAAAATAAAAAAAAAGTTATACAAATGAACAATGATGCAATTGGGCTTATTAAGGGATGCTAGAAAGATTCTTATGGTGTATTGTGGTTGCAATAAGTGCTGAAAAGTTTGGTTTACTCCATTAGTCACTGTAGGCACCCAATGGATTCCCTGAGATTTTAGCATGTAGTTCTTTGTTTGTTTAATGATATGGTCGTTGATGCTCTGGTAGATTGAGAAGATATATGTAATTGTCTACATAAACAGAGATCTGACGGTTAAATGTTGATTTTGTTACAGGTGAGCTGACATCATCGCTTCTGTTTTTGTTGATGTCACAGGTTTCATACTTTTTCAGGAAGCCTGAAGTTTCAGATATAGTAATTTTTAAGGCACCTCCAATTTTACAGGTATGAGGTGAAATTTACTTAGAAGTGCCTTTGAAATTGTTTTCTTTCCATTTGATTGAGGAGGGTTTCTGATTTTGTCAATCGTGTGCATTGTGCAGGATTTTGGTTATTGTTCAGGCGATGATGTATTTATAAAAAGAATTGTTGCAAAGGCTGGAGACTATGTTGAAGTAAGATTTCACATATGTTCGATTGATTATATCTGTGTCTTGAGGTCTTAATTCTTGCCTGCTCTCACCCCTTTTGTTTTTTATTGTTTTATTTTTATTAAAGTAGCAATTTATTGAAGATCTTTTCTTCATTTCATTTTCCGTACGTAAGAAAATTTTCTTCACCATTTATCTCTATTATATTGGATCTCACCTGGCCATTTCATGTGATAGGTTCGTGATGGGAAATTATATGTGAATGGTGATGTTCAAGATGAAAAATTTGTTGCAGAGCCACTTGCTTATGAAATGGAACCAGTGGTAATGCAACCCATATATCTTTAATTTCTTTTCCTTCTGTTGATTTATTATCATTCCCTATGCATCATTGAAGCATTGGTAATAACATTGTTTTATGAATTGATTTTGCAGCTTGTGCCTGAAGGTTATGTCTTTGTGATGGGAGACAATCGCAACAACAGTTTTGACTCTCATAACTGGTAATTCTAGAATCTTTGTATTGCTGATGATCTTTTTGGTTTGATAATTTGTTGATTAGGTAGGAAAGTAACATTTCCAGCATGTGGCATCTACAGATAAACAAACATGATTATGTTAACATCTAAAATGTATGAAGATTAAAAGAACTGTCATTGATGTTGGTCCATTAATATGGTTGGAAATTCTGAAATTATTTTCTAACACGGCATTTATCTTGTTGTCAGGGGTCCGCTTCCTATCAAGAACATTGTAGGTAGATCGGTGTTTCGTTACTGGCCTCCATCCAAAGTATCAGACACCATATATGAACCTCATTTGGGGGGGAATGCTGTAGCAATTTCTTGACACATTGGCCTACACATTGGCCTCTTCTCGTTGAGGAAGAATATTGACTACATTTATTTCACCTAGATGGTGATTCTACAAGTTATTTTTTTCACCCTTTTGCTCGTTATTGAGCAGTTGTGAATTTTGAACCTTTTTCCCATCATGTGCCTGCTTATGTTGGATTGGTTCTTGGTGGGGTATCTGTCTTGTCCATCAGACTGAAGAGTGGTCAACTGTTGCCGCTGATGGATTATTTTCTGTAATGACGTGTTTAAACCTTTTGAACAAAAGAGTGAGAACAGAAGGAAAGAAAAAGAGAAAACGTATCTCGTTTTCATTTATCTTATTCAACCATTTATGTTGTTGTTATGTGTCAGTACTTGGGAAGTCGATGCACTTTTACTTGGCACTGGAGGACTCAAATATCTGAAGCAAGATGGTTTTCTGGATGTCTGGTGCTGCTATCCCTTTGAATGTAGTTCAAAACTCTATTTCACTTTGTTAATGCAGTTAAAGCACCCCCCCTGATGGTGAATTGGTGAAAGGAATTGGGTGCTGCTATCACTTTGAATGTATTTGGAAATCTCTATTTCACTTTGTTGTTGCAGTTGAAGCACCCCTGATGGTGAATTGGTGAAGGGAAGTAGGCAGGCAGATACTTTACGGTGATACTGAAAGCTCATGAATTTATCCATACAGCCTCACATCACTGGTCCAGCAGCTGGCGATCTCATGTAAAAGATCTTGGCTATTAAGATGGTTGCCAAGCATCTCTTTTAATTTCTGGGTTGATCCCATAATCTTTTCAGTGTACTTCCAAACTAAGAATCCATGTACTCTATTCATCGATGGTTTTGGAACGATGTGTATGGAATTCTATTAAGTTGCAAAAAATGCACTTTTATTAATTGTGGCCCTGAGAATTTCCTCTTTTTAAATCTGCTCGTACTGATATTGAGTAATACGGCATACATGATAGGTGCGAGTTGAAGTGATCACCTTCAAAACTTAAGCTACTGATTTTATTACATTTTAACAAATAAAACTACTTATTGCAGTTCTATAATGTGATTCTGTGGGGAGGAAAATTGTTTAAAAAGGCCATATAAAAGTGTAGTTAAAAGCAAATTGCAAGGGGAAACAAAATATGATAAAAAAACATTATCTTGGAACCAACCCCCATCGCCCTACCAAACCATAAGCATTCTTTATAAGAGCACCGTGTACATTTCTACACGTTCTAGCTTAACGCATTCTTTAAAGAACATGATCTCGCATACTCCAGTTGACAGTCGAGCACGTTCTAGGATTAGCTGTTACTCCTACCCTCCCCTTATATTGTGTGGCTAATGGCTACAATAATCGGTCCAAGTGTCCAACCACTCATTATCTGCTGTTAAGCTAGCTCAGAGGTTTGACCCGGTCCATGAACGCCTGCAAAAAACCTACTATGAACAATGGAGACTTGCCGAGAGGGTATGTCAGCGGAGGATTCTCTGATTCTTAAGTTGGTAAACTATTAGAGAGTATATGAATGAGATTCTTTTGGTGTATCTCTTAGGGCTTGTAGTGCTGGTTTGTAGTGACCTATTTGTACAACCATGGGGATTAAGTTATGAACAAAGTTTCTCTTCCTACAAACTTATCATATATATTTATATTGAGTGTGAATTATGAAAATTTAACCGTTACATTGCATGTTCTTATTACATCTATAATACTTACAAAATTTCAAAAAAAAATCAAAGATTAATTGCTATGTCATCAAATAAATGTTATAATTTCAAGTTTTTGTAATCTAAAGTTGTATATAAAAAATAAGTTAATTGATCATATAGTAAATAATATTCGATTTGAACGAAATTTGATATGTATGTTAAGAACATAAGGAACATGAAATTCAACGATTAGATTTTCAAAATTCACACTCAAAAAATAAATATATGAGAAGTTTGAAGAGTTTCTCTTCAAACTAATTTGGAAAGAAACTTTGTTCTTAAGTTATCTCATGATTTTATGGATTCCATTCCCTTGCAATTTTTTTTTTTTTCTTTTGCTAAATAAATACTTTATTGCTCAACCCAAAAAAGGGGAGAAACAAAAGAACCGGGCCAAATTCCATCTCAATCCAAAGCCTGCAAAATCAAAGAAGGCAGATTTGAGATGGGAATCAGTCCAGTCCAGTTTACAAGAACTGCCCATTAGGCCACAAAATGGGCAAAGACATTGCCCTCCCTACAAACAAAAGAAAATTTTACATTGGTAAAGCACTTTACAAAATACAAAATATCATCATATAAAGTTTTAATACTCAAATAGGGATCAACATATGCATTACGAATTGGCTTAATGACATTTCAAGCATCTCCCTCTATTATAATGTTCTCATAGCCTTCACTAATAGCAACAGCAAGTCTAATGGCACTCCATGCTGCTCTAGCTTTCCCCACTAAAGGACTGTTGGGAACAAACTGGTCAAACCATGCTTTCAAGGTATTACCCATACAATATCTACTTATCACTGCTATTGTGGTTTTTTCCTCCCTTATTGCAACATGAAAGTTTAGTTTAATCCAATTGGATGGAGGTAGCGACCAAGGCACATCTTTATTTGGCCTCATTGACTGCTCATTCCAAGCCTGCTTGTGTTCTTGAAAAACTTTTAAGATCTGCCTAGCAAGCTCTGTTGGATTACTATTATTCCCTTCCACTCTAGATTCCCTTGCAATATGTTCCTTGTGATTCTAGACTCATCCATTAATCTTCAGGATTTGTTGCTTATTCCAATGACGATAGCTAGATAAATATGATTATCTTTCTAGTCATACTCATAAGTTCACACTACCACGTCAGTTATCTTACTTGAGATCAAACTTACCTAACACGTCACAATTTCTCTTCCTCGAAAATGAATAATGAGATGGACTGGGACTTAAGCTTCAACCTGAAACAAATTCTTAAGTTTAGACATTAAAATTGATAAATTAAAAAAAAAAAAGTCATAAAAAAGGGGTAAAATACTATTTTGGTCCTTAAACTTTACTAAAAGTTTATTTTTCATTCTTAAATTTTAAGAAATTCATTTTTTGTCTCTAAATTATTGAAAAATTCATATTTCATATATAAAATATTGAAAATGTTTTATTTATGTCCTTAAATTTTACTAAAAGTTTGTTTTCCATCCTTAAACTATTAAAAAATATCTTTTTTCATCCTTATTTTTGTCTCCATACTATTCAAAAAAACTCTTTACAAATTTTAGGAATGAAAAAAAAAATTAAAATTTAAAAACGAAAAACAAACTTTTACTAAAATTTAGAAATTAAAATAGTATTTTACCTAAAAAAAAATTTACTTGGTGTTGGTTGGAGGAAAACTTTGAGCTTACTCTTATTATTGCAAGTCTTCACTCTGCACAAGTGTACCTAACAAACAAGAATGACTATAAAGCAAGGGTGGAGATTGTGATCCACACGCATAGACCCCAGCCTAATTTGGTGGGGCATTATCGTAGTCTCATTATCTCAAAATCTCAAAAAAAATCAAAATCAACAACCGCCTGCACCTGCCTACCCTTAACCAGAAAGCAAAAACAGATTCGGAAAGAACCCTCTAATCTTAAATCAATTAGTCCTTTTACCTCAGATGAAGAAGAACAGTCATCGTGGTCTTGTTGTTCCTTTGTCCTTCCCATTCTTAATTATTCTCTCATTTATTACTCCTTCCTTAAACGCCTCGAACGCCAACCTCACCACCCTTTTCTTACAGGTACACGTTTATCTTATCAGTTACCTCAATTCTTTAATCCAAATCTTTCTTAAAACTCTTTTAATAAAGCTGAGATCTTTATTATTAATTTCGTGATTATTCAGGATGTCCTCAAGGCAATCTCGTTGAAGCAGAAGTGGGATTTGGAGGACGTTAAAGTTTCCAAGTTGGATCTGCGTAAGGTTCGGTTTGGAAGTGCTTCTCGGGTCGAGTTTCGGGTCGGTTTCGGTAAGAGTAAATGGGTCATCAAACGGTCTGAGGATGAAGAACAAGAAGTGGGGTCTTGGAAAAAGTTCAGAAATGAAAAGAGCGATTTCGGGTCCTTGGTTACTGAAATTGGTTCTTTGATGGGCGTGCTTAACACTTTTAAAATGAAGGGTCCGTTTGAGTTACTGGTCGGTGGTGATCACCAGCTTTCTCTATTGTTGCCGGTATGCCTTTTATTTGAGCTTATCAAAGTTACTGTTTTTTTTTTTTTTTTTTAAATATATTAGCTCTGATTTATTGGTAATGGGGTTCAAATTAAATGTGTTGGATTGGATTATGACCAAATTTGCTACTATATTGATGTGGGTTATGAGTACTAATTGGTAATTTTTGGTTATTGTTGTCGAATGAATTAGTTGTAAGATACAAAAAGGTTTTGTGAATTAATAGAGAGAAAATTATTTGATCAGCAATAGAAAGAAAATTATTTGTATATGGGTATCTTATTTTGCTTAATCCAGCTTGTAAAGTTTGTTATTTTATATCTTCCATTGGGTTTTATCGGTAACTTTGAATTGTTACAAGCATTATTGTAATGTTTCCGGAGCCAAGGAGCTCTAGCTCAATTGGCACCCTTACAAGTTCTAGGTGGAGGGTGAGATCATGGGTTCAAGACCCACACCAATTGAAAAAAGAAGATAGAAAAAATAAGTATTATAATGTTTCTGGAGTTTGTAGCAAAGTTCTCTAGGTTGAAATTGTTAAAGATGCAGCTAAAGATTAGTCAGTGTCTGATGCTTATCAGCGCAAGAAACATGAAACTTGCATGAGAAATTTTTTTAGGGCTAGCTGTTATGCAGCTGCATTACTTAAGAATTTGATGGTTTGCTTTTATGTCTAACTTAAATCAGTTTCAGTTATTCAGAGGCCAGGAATGACTCTAAGCTTATTATTTGAATCCGACTGTTTTCTTCCAAATTGCATCTTGTTGGTTTCTTTTTACCTGTGAGTCCATAATATATTGTGGTCTGTTAGTTGTTTTGATAACTGTCCATTTAATTTTATATCTTTATGTGTGCATGTGTTAGATAAGTATCTGATTCAGTTGTAGTGCCCTGGATAGCCTTGTAGTAGGAACGAACATCAAACATGCCATTCCCAGTTAAACGCCATCTGATTTTATCACTCTCCCCCTCCCCTGTAGGCACCTTAGAATAGATATGATTTAAGAAGGAATTCACAGACTCCACCTCCCAATCATGATATTCCTTTTGGAAGCTTACATTCCAGCTTAACCTCTCCCTCCAACCGCAAATCAGAAACTTAAGACTTCCTCAACAACTGAGCAATTAAAAATCAGGATACATATATTCTTTGTAATTTATTTGTTACATTGAGTTCACGATGGTGAACCTAAAGTAACTCTCTTTTCAATAAAACTTCAAAAATTACTTTTATACATATATATACGTGTGTGTATATATATATATAAAAGTATATGATTCACGTCTGTCTGGTATTCTGTTAGGGCACCAAAGAGCTTGTAAATGCTTGAGTTTTCAATTTATTTGATATCTTAAATGAGTAAAATGAATTTTTTCCTGATAAGCTGAGGGAAATGATGTTAGTTATCTATTCATTTGGTTACTGTGATAAGAGTGAAAATAAGGATTTGAATTTTGAATTTTGAGTTCCGATTTCTTATATTGTTTGTCTGATCAAGCTTTAAAATTTCGATGATGCTAAGAAATGTGGGGTGCCTTTTAAAATTTTTAAAAAAAAAAATTTAATGGTTTCTGGGAGAGGGGGGGAAGGGGGTTTGGGGAGTTGAAAGATTTATTTTCTAGCTGCTAGAGCATTTTTATTCTGTTCTGGATTCTAAAAATCACTTCTCAGATAGACATATCACCACCCTGACCATCTTTTTTCTCTTCTAAGATCTCCTCCATAGTACATTTCATTTTCTGTTAAGCAAGTGAATAGTTTTGATGCAGTGATCTTGAAAAACAAAAACAAAAAAGAGCAGGAATACAGATTCCAGAAATTCTTGTAGAAGCCATTTAAAATCACCTTGGTTGTAATCTGTTGAAACAGAGAGCCTCAACAAACAAAGGCATTTCTAATGTTTATTTATTTATTTTTCTGCCTTGCTAACTATATTTGTTTGGCAATGTCTAGCTGTATTCATGGATTGACCAAAGTTATCCTACCGTATTGATGTGCCTATTTCTTTTTATTTTTTAACTGGTATGTTTATTAATGGCTATGAATGTTTTGCTGCATACAAGATTGATTCTTTAGTGCAACTTCTGACGGTCTGGACATTTTGACCCTATCTCCAGATGAACATTTCACATAATGGTTTGAAACGAATTCTTGTTGGTGAAGGCATCACGGTGGAAGTGAGAAGAGCTCAAGAAGTTTCTCTAATACACTCATCTGGTCTTGGTATACCAGTGAATAGAAGTGTTGCGATTAACAAGGAGAAAATTGAGTTTTGGCCCTTTTGGCAATCTATGTGCATCCCATTGCTTCCTATACAAGTTTTAGGGGCTGCATCAGTAGTTGCTTATAGGACTCGAAATCCTGATGCTTACATTGAAACTACATTCATTTCCAAGGACACAATTGAGTTGATGCCGGAGAAGTGTTACAATAGTCATGTTTACAAGGAATGGGCTTGCCCCATTGATTTCTTGAGTTCAAGGATCGCTTTGCTGGAAAGAGTTTTGAAGAGCTTTCTTGGTGACAGAATTCGTCAAAATCGGTCGGGATTCCTCAAAACAAAGATTAAAGCATCTGCTATCATTCGTTTCCCACTAGAACTGGAAAGAGATATCAGAAGTAATGACATACTCCATGGTAAGCTGGCAGAGTGGAGAACAAGGCCAAATGTTGAAAGAATGTGGTTTGAGGTAATGGCAAGAGTTGAAGCAGAAACTTTGCGGCCTCTTTTGGTTAAGAAGGTGAATCCTTTCATTGGAGTAGATTCAGTTTCATGGAGTAATTTAATGTCTAATGTATCTTTTACAAATTTACGATCTGTCCTTGTCCCTCCCGAGGCTTTAACGCTGGATGTGAAGTGGTAGCATGAAATTGTTGTATTATACTTTGTTTTGTGAATGTTCACAGGTCAAGGCAGTGTGCTATCATTTTGCCTTTTACCTTGTTTGATGGGGGGTTGTATTATCAGATACATGTATAAAAAGCACTCATTGGATTTGTACATAAGTTAAAAAAAAAAAAAAATTGAAAGGAAAATGAGAGATAAATCATGATGTGCATTCGTTTCCGTTGACTAATGTAGAATAGTGATGAGCTGAGCTTGGTTTAAGGATAGCGTGATTTGTTAATGAGTTTGCTTGTCATTTTAGCAGTCATGAATTCCTTATATGCATATGTTTACTCCATTTTATAAAACATCACAACTGCCACGATGGGCCAGAACCTCATTTTGGTAAATAAGAGTTTCATTAAGCACAAGGGAACAGTACTACAATGACCAAACCAGAAGCATCTGATGCCACCAGAAAGAGACCTAACATCATTAAGCCATGGCCATTTCAACCTTTCCCTCGGCATCACCTTGCTTCACTTCCACATTTTTGTACTTATACCATGATGCACACACCAAATAAAACCCAAAATTCACCACACTCAACACTGACAATAACCAATAGAAGTAGTTCAGCTTATCTCTATTTATATTATTATTAGCCAACCACCCACCACTCACCTTATTGACCACCTCCACCACCACTGTGCTCAAGAAGTACCCAAACGCCACTGAGCACCATGAAATGGCTGTGCTTAGTGACTTCATACCAGTTGAACTCTCTGCATAGAAAAACTCAAGCAAGCCCACAAGGGAAAACATATCTGCAGCTCCAAATATAGCATATTGGAAACCAAGCCAAAACAAACTCATAGGCAAAGGCTCAAGACTATCCACCATGTTATGTTTATAAGCCAAAGATTTGCGGTGTGTCTCCACAACTCCAGCGACAGCCATAGAAACAGCTGAGAGCACTAACCCAATACCAATTCTCTGAAGGTGTCGAATTCCAGTGGGAACACCTGTGATTTTTCTAGCCAGTGGAACAAAAATCCGGTCGTATAATGGGATAAGAACGAACATGAATAAGAGTGGGATTACTGGGATTGAAGGGCCAGGTACTTTAAAGCCAAAGAGATTGGGGTTCATGGTTGTGCTTTGTTGGATGGTGAATGTTTGGAGTTGAGCCAAGCATGTATTCATGAATACAGTGCTAAATATAATTGGCAGCATGCGGATTAGAATCTTTGTTTCTTCAACTTGTGTCATTGTGCACAAGGTCCAGGGTCCTTGTGTGGTTGATGTTATTGCATCATTGGTGCTCCTAATTATTGCTGCTCGGTCCAAAAATCTGTGCAATATACAGTAGGGTATTTAGTTTCACTTAATATATATATATATGGTTAGGTAACTTTGAAATTTTTGATAACATATGTACCTAAATTGTTCTGTTCTCTGCAGAATTTCATCATGTGTTCTTGCTTCTTTGTCATGAATCTCATGAAATTCCTCTGTATTTTCTGGAATTGGAAGTTTCCGGTTTTGGATGGCAGCCACAAAAACCTGAATTTTAAGCGCCAAAAAAGATTTCAATTAATTAACCCCAGAATTTGTATTCTAGATCACCTATTTTATTACTTTGATAAATTACCAATTGTTCCAAAATGTTAAGCAATTAGAAAATGATAAATTTAATAATTAAAATATTATTCTAATAGTTTGTAAGGTTTGTATTATAAAATTTGTCATGTCTCTAGTATCATTCCAAAATAAAAACGTAATTTAAAATTTTATTTATTATATTTTAAATATGTTAATAATCTTTTTTTTTTTTTGTATGTATCCATATCATACAAACCTAATTTTAGTTATTCATATATACTATTTAAATATATATTAAATTAGGAGTTATAATATATATATATATATATATATATATTTTGGTAAATAGAGTTATAATATGTTCACAATTAAGGTTTAGTAGGTATGGTACATTAAAAAAAAAAAAAGTATGTACAGTAGAATTCTTAATCACTTTATTGTTATCTCATTTTATAAATCTTGTGAAATAAATTAATAATAATTTTTGAATTTTCCAATTGTCTAACATAAAACCATACATCTTTCTATATGTGGGTTAATTACCTGAAGAATCCGTAGTAGTGGGCTTCCCATGGGCTTATTATTCCGATACAAAGACTTGCCCATGCAAACAAATATCAATGAAAATAAGACTGCTACAAAGCATATACCAAAGCCCCACTCCCAGCCTTGGTTGGTGGTGATCCATACCAGAATAGTCACACCAAGTATAGCTCCAATGGTGAGGCTAAGCAAGAACCAGTTAAAGAAGCTTGACAATTGAGCTACCTCTTTAGGGTTCTTTTCATCGTTGAATTGGTCAGCTCCCAAGGCTGGCAAAGCTGCCTTAACCCCACTGGTTCCAAGTGCAACCAGGTATAAACCGGTGAAAAGGATTGCTGTTTGGCTAGAGTTTGCAGCCTCACATTTGTTCATATGGCCTTTGCATGGTATGGGTCTTAGATGGGGAAAATGTGCTTGAACTGCTAGGAGGGCATATCCCTGCATATATATGCACAAACAAAATGTACATAAATTTTTAGTAATGTTACCGATATACTATTTTTCATAATTATTAGTCTGTTATGATTAAAGTAACATTACTTTCAAAAGGGTATATCACTTGCATCATTTTTATTATGTATTAATCATAACAAGTCATTGTACACCATCTTTCATAATTATTGATTTGTTGTAATTAGAGTAACATTATTTCCAAACGGGTATATCACTTACATCATTTTCATGATGCATCAATCATAATGAGTCATGTAAGTTGATATAAAAAATGTTATGCCCTTCGTATTTTTTCTTCCGGCTTTTAGGGTTTTTTTTTTTTTTTTTTTTTGCTAAAGTATAGCTTTCAAAACTCATTTTTTTCAAAGTATATTTTCGGTAAAAAGCAATCAACGAAAAAAAACCCAATAAGGCCTACTTTTGTGGGAATTTTTTGTTTTGTTTTATGTTGAATTGCTTTAATTTCCAAGCTTTTGTTTATTTAATTATCTCTAGAAGGATTGGACAACTTGAAGTATTAAACTAATATTAGCTTGACTCTATCTCTATCGACAAAAAAGGACATCCACCAAACAAACTACGTGGTGGGTATGATGCTAAAATTATGAATTCTCAAACCATGTGATTGGATGCTATCATGCTAATGATTAAAGCTGTGAAACTACTACGTAAGACTGAAAAATATATTTATAAATTTTTTTTTTACTATTGTTGAGTCATTGACACATTGCCATTATTACAGTTAAAATAATTTAGGTTATCCCCAAATACTTTGGTAGTTGTATAATGCTATCTGCCTAGAGACAACTTGTGGATTTTTACTTTCTTTATTCTCCTTTCTCATTGCGTTAAGAAAAGTTTAGGGTGTTCTATTGGCTGTCCAGCTTTATTATATATACCATAATAAAATATTTTTTGATTCCAAAAATTTAAACTATTAAAAGCAATAAACTTATAATTTTGCTATTATTCTATCTCCGGCCAAGAAGGAGAATTCTAGGCTAGAATGGAAGACTAAACGTACCAATAGTTCCATGGATATAAAGAGCACACAAGTCTTGAATCTTGACAAATAGGTATCACAGATGAATCCACCAACAAGTGTTAGCATGAATGCAGTACCCAAGAAGTTGGTGAGCGTTGTGGCTGATTTTGTTAAGCTGAAGTTCATATATCCATAAAAATATGTAACTAAACTCACTGCAATGGTGATGAAGGCCATGTTCTCTAGTCCCTCGGTAGCTGCATGAATTCACAGTATAAAAAAACCAACCAACAATCACATATAATTCAAGAATCTGAACATAAAAAACACACACACACACGCACGCAAAATAGTTGTGGATAACATTATGATTACCATATACAAAAAGCGCAGCTCGATTTCCTCCTAGCCTTTTTTCTTTCTTAGGCTGGGTTTTAACATCTCTGCAGATGCCCTGGTGAAATAATCACATAAAGAAACATTAGCCCACATAGCATGTAGAGCATGAAATTGAAAAGAATAAAAGAAAAATGCATGAGAGAACTTTAAAGAAACAAATATGGGAAAACAATATCATCTCTAATATAAATGATGTGGGAATCTGTATAGTTAGATTTAGGAAATAAATGCGTTTCAAGTAAAATTGAGATTCTCTTCCAAAAAAGATGGTGGCTCTGAGACCAGTGCCTAGTGAAGTTTATGCAAGACGTTAATTACCATTGTGTTGGAGCTTTCTTCTTTGGCCGGCTAGGAAAAAGGCTGCCTCTCCCTTAGTAGTGACTTTTTTAGAATGAACTCCTCTGACTATTTATTGAGACAAATGTTCTAATCATTCATATAGTGACAATAATAACATAAAAGGAATCAAATGGCATCCTTCGAGAAACTTATTAGGATCATATTTTATCTTTGGAAAAAGTTAACGCCGGTGGTTGACTTTTTTTTTTTTTTTTTTAAAGAGATTTTTAATATATAACGTCTGATATTAGTTCTTTATAATCAAATCAAGACATCAATTGGTTTTTTGTATAGGTGGAGATTAAACCTAAGATCTTTTATTCAATTATCAAAGACTTTACTAATTGAGTTAACTGAAACCTATTATTTCTTATAAAAGTGATGTAAATATTTTTTTAAATAATTTATTAACAATGTTAACAGCAACATTAATCTTTTTATACGATCTCTTTCCCAAAAGCTCTGTCTTCACCCATAAAAAGTTAAAAACCATTTCTTTAATGGTGGATATATATATTTTTTTTGATAATAATGGTGGATATATGAATTATATTTGTTTGACTTTAACTACTGGAATCCGTGATAAATGGAGTCGAATGCTACATTATAAAAGAGATCGTCACGCAAGTGTAGTCGAATGCTACGTTATTAAATTTTTTATTTGGCTTTTGTTCTTGGGGTCTTTTAGCTAAATATTACTAAATTTAAAATATATTTGCGTTATAGGTACTGTTACAAGTTTTTAGGGAAATGAAGAGAGAGATTGAATTTCGGCAACAATGTTGTCGAAATTCAAGAAAAAGTAGGAGAGAGAATGTGAAAAAGGGAGGAGAGAGAAAAGCTTGAATTTCGGCAACAGTGTTGCCGTAATTCATCTGCCCAATTTTCCTCTACCTGCCTGGATGTGTGAGTGTGAGAAGTGCAATGAGTGAGTGCTAAAAAAAAAATAAAATAATTGTAGCAACGGTATTGCCGAAAATGGTAGGGGAAAAAAAAAAGTGAATGCCAAAATCTGGGGAAGAATTAAAGAAAAATATAATGTGTTACGTACACAATATTTTTACAATAAATTACAAGTAACTAGTTATTATTAGTTCAAATTTAAATTTGACATTGAGATTACTATTTTAATTTAACAATAATAACAAGTAACAACTTGATACTTAGAATTTGCTATAAAAATTGTGTGCACTTATCATTTCTTAAAAAAAAAAAAAAAAAAAAAAAAGGTAATGGATTTGCCAAAAATGGGAAAAAAAATAAAAACTTTTTTTCCCCAATTGTGGCAATGGTATTGCCGAAATTGTGGGGAAAAAAAATTTCCCCACAAATTTTGGCAATGCCATTGCCACAATTGAAAAAAAAAAAAAAAAAAAAAAAAAAAAAAAAAAAAAAAAAAAAAAACTTTTTCCTAATTGTGGCAATGGTATTGCCGAAATTGAGGGGAAAAAAAGTTTTTATTTTTTTTTTTCCCATTTTCGGCAAATCCATTACACTTTTTTTTTTTTTCAGAAATGATAAATGCACACAATTTTTACAACAAATTCTAAATATCAAGTTGTTACTTGTTGTTATTGTTAAATTAAAATAATAATCTCAATGTCAAATTTAAATTTGAACTAATAATAACTAGTTACTTGTAATTTATTGTGAAAATATTGTGTACGTAGCACATTATATTTTTTTTTAATTCTTTCACAAATTTTGGCATTCACTTTTTTTTCCCTACCATTTTCGGCAATACCATTGCCACAATTACCTTTTTTTTTTTTGCACTCACTCATTGCACTTCTCACACTCACACATCCGAGCAGGGAGAGGAAAATTGGTCAGATGAATTACGACAACGCTATTGCCGAAATTCAAGCTTTTCTCTCTCCTCCCTTTTTCACATTCTCTCTCCTACTTTTTCTTCAGTTTCGGCAACATTGTTGCCAAAATTCAATCTCTCTTCTCATTCTCCTAAATAACTTGTAACAGTACCTATAAAGCAAATATGTTTTAAATTTAGCAATATTTAGCCAAAAAACTCTTTGTTCTTGAGTGGCTTTTATACACATACACTCTGTCTTTTCACAACTGATTTTTTTTATAACTTTTATACGTTAAAATGTAAATATTTTCACAATAATTATAAATATTAATGTAAATTAGCAGAGGTAAAAGAGTGTGAAATGATATTTTATTTTAAAATTTTTTTAATATATACCTTAAAGACATATAATAATTAATTATTTTTGAAAAAAAATTAAAAATTAAAAAACTATCAACAATATTCTCAATTCTCAAAAAAATAATTTTAAAAATGAATGGCTTACATTAACACTGGACTTTTTTTTTTTTTTTAGAGCAGCCGTACATAGTGGGGTCTAGACAATTAATGCTCAACACCTTCACAGTTTCACTATATAATGACTAAGATGGATGTGACAACTCTTAGTTTAAGAAATCACCATTGAATCGTTGTATGTTGCTAATGATTATACTGATAAACTGAAGCTGCAATATTCATGCAACTAAAAGCAATAGGTTATTGGTTTTCGACATTTCACATTACTGTTTTGGATGGAAGGTTCTCAGTTGGTAACGCATGTATTCAGCAAAAAAAAAGTTGGTAACGCATGTCAACCTCTTTAAATTTAGGGGCTTAATGGCTAGGAGTTGTAGTTAGGGTATTAGAGCATTCCCATTAGGCGTGTCAAATGTTAAATATTTGGTATTTGGCACATTAAATATAAAAAACAGAGCATCATGAGGTGTGCTAAATGTGCTAAAAATATGAAACATGCTACAGTACGCTCTCATTTTTGAGAGAGTACGAATGAAAATGCTATTTCTTTTTATTACTTTTTTATTCATCTTTCTCTCACCTCCTGATTAAAATATAACTTCATCTTTCACGTTCAGTCACTCTTTTTCTGTTTCACCATCTCCACTCTCCCATTCTCTATTCTTCTCCTTTTTGCTTTCTCTTTCCGAAATGAATCATGAGCCACTACAGATTTCATCTCTACCATCTCACTAATTCCACCATCATTGATCTATAAAATCAGGTTCACCAGTTTTTTTTCCCCCTTTTTTCCCTTTTTTCCGATCTCTCCTCTCTGTTCTATGATCTGATACACTGAATCGGACGAGTTCATCTCAAAGTCGCCAATTCGCCGCGTGGACGCCAACGCTGACGCATCAATTCCACGCTAACGCCATCGCCAACGCATCACTTCCATGCCGACGCCGACGCCAACACCAACGCCAACGCATCACTTCCATGCTGATCTCTCTCTAGCTATGGTTTTTCTTTTTTCTTTTTTTTTTTTTTTTTTTGGCTGTGGTTTGATGGGTGGGTTAGGCAATGGGTGGCTTCGGATGGACAAATCGGTGGTGGGTGGTTTCGGATGGGCAAATCGGCGTCCACCACGCAGCACCGTCCATCTCACACTCTCAGATCAGATCGCCTTGGTTTTTTTTTTTTTTGGTGGATGTGGGTTGAGTTTCATGGGTTTTAATGGGTTGATGTTGGTGGGTTATGGTCGTGGGTGGGCTAATTTTCATGGGTTGTGATGGCTAATGTTGGTGGGTGTGGGCTGATTTTGGGTTTTGGTTGATTTTGGATTTTAGCTATGGTGGTTGGTGATAGTGAGTTGGTTTGTTTGATTTTGGGTTTTGGTTATGCTTGTCGGCGGTGGGCTACTATGGGCAGTGGTGGTAGGGGGCTATGCAGTATATATTACCGTTTGAAGTTTTTTTTTTAATGATATTTTAATGTAATGTATATATTATTTTAATGTATAGAATTGAAGAATAGAACATTTGATAAATGAGATGTTGTAAAATGATGTGGTAAAATAGTAAAGCAGACTTTTGGTGTGTCAAAATGGCATTTTTTATAAAACAGCTGATGAGAATGCTCTTAGCATCTCCAAAAAAAAAAATTATTTTACATGTTTAAAATTTATTTTGTTTATTTTACCATTTTATTTTATAATTCATCTAACATTTTAATTTTAATTTTTACATACAACTTATTAAAATAATATAAACTACACCAAAAAATAATATAAAAAATTCAGCTTCTCTCTTCACTTCCATCTCTCTTTCCTCTCTACCTATTTGTCTATCTCAAACCCACTCAACACCTTCTACAAAACTCAGCCACAAACAACAATTCTGGCACCACCAAAATTACCCAAAAAAAAAAATCTCTCACCACCAACCACCAAACCAACCAACCACCACCACCACTGAAAATCCTTACCAGCACCGAAACACCCACAGACCCACTGCAAAACCCACAAACCCACTAAATCTGAGCCAAACTCTAACCTATTCTTATCAACAATGAACCCATCCCACTACCACCATAGCAACCTCCCACTGCTACAACAAAAAAATCAAAGCAATACCAAAACACAAACCCAATCTGAGATAAATTAAGAATCGGAGTGAGAGAAAGAGAGAGAATCGGAGTGAGGCTGATCTCTAGTCCATCGACGCCAATCTCCAAACACTCCATCGACGCCGATCTCTAGTCCACACTGTTGAAGTCGATCTCAAAACCACCACATTGAAATCCCAAATCCAAACCCACCAAACTCTGATCATCCAGCCAGACCCAAACCCATACCCGACCACCATCTATTTCTCTCTTCCACACCGCCATCCTATGAAGCATGGGTGCGTTTTGAGACTCGGGTGCAAGTGCTGGTGCGGGTGTGAGTGCGGGACTCGACAATTTTTTAAAAAGGTGGGTGCGGGTGTGGCGGGGCTTGGCAATTAAAAAATTATTAAAAATATTTTTATTTTTATTTTCGATATATTTTTATTATTAAAATATTCTTAATTTTGGCCGAACCTACCTAATTCGGCACCAATCGAAGCCAAGTCAGTGCTAGTCCATGAAAAAAAAAAACTCAAACGCGGCATCGACGTGCCAGCAGCCGTGTCGGACGCCGCGTCCCACGTTGGGCCGTGTCAGACTCCGGTGCAACACCCTCCCAACCGCATCCGTGCTTAATAACTGCCACCGCACCACCCCAAAGCCTAGCAGAAACCCATAAAACCCAATAAAAGCCCCAAAACCCAAGCACACGATGCCTCCACCACACGTGCTGAGCCACCGCCGCTACAGACACACCTCGACCACGTGTGCACCAGACTATTTGAGAGAGAGAAGTGAAAGGGGCAAAGAGAGGGAGTGAATGAAAGATGCGAATCGGGAAAAAAAAAAGACTAAAGAAGTTAGTGTGACAGTAAGAGAGAGAAAATGAGGGAATAAAATATAATAAATTTTTTTGCAACCTATGAACAGTTGATTCTATTTATGAGAACCAACTATTAATAGGTTGCAAAAAATTTTAGAAACTCATACCCGAATGAAGATGAGTTTTGGCTTATTGGTGGCTAAAATAGCAACTGAGGGGTTTTTACAACCCCTAATGCTAGTGTTATGGAGGGCGACTTTGTTATTGGTTGTATGCAGTAGCTTAACCATTAAGTTTTTTTTTTTTTTTTTTTTTTTTTTGAGACTTTGATGCGTGTTGCTGGGTAAGGACAATTATTTTGTTTGAAATTTTTTTAAAGGTCGGGTTGTTTGTTTTGGATAAAATTGGTTTATTAGACTTAAATTTTTTTTAACTTCACTATTGGTAATTTTTGTTGTTAAGGTAATTTTTTTAGGCTTGTATATTTTGTTTTAAATTTTAAATTTATAGGTTTTTTATAGTCTTTAAAAAGAAGAAAATGCTAAAACTACAATTTTTTTTACAAATTAATAATGTAGTGAGTGGTTATTAGTAAGTAAAAAGTGGTGTAGGTGATGAGTATAAATGCGAACTAATAAAAATTTACTATCTCAATAGTTTGTAAAAATATTATAGAAAAATTTGTGATTATAACATCACTCTTAAAAGAACTAATGATATTATTATTAAATAAAATTACTAAAATTAATATATAATATATATTCTAATAATTAAAAGAAAATTACCGGGGCCATTTCCACCAAGTCAAAGGCTATCTCCGTCCTTGGGTTATGGTGATGTACTGTCATTTTGTCAAAGGATGACATTATTCAATGAACCAATGTATAATATTTTCCTCTTAAATTTTTTTGTACCTTACATTACATGTAACTCTCATACAAAACTGAAAAGGTCTACTACACCTGGTGTACGTAATAACACCTCCTTCAATGATGCATATATACACATTATTGGTAAGCAACAAAGCAAACTATCTAGGAAGGTACAATCATCATATAATGGTGACAAGAGCTTTGACTGACATCTCATAATAATTTTAATGATTTAAGTATCAAGTTTCCATTAATGAAACTCATTAATCTCAACCCATTCAATTAATATACATATACGTGTATGTGCATCCTTCAGATTTCTTGTTTTAATAAATCTAAAATTACAACAAATTTTGCATTTGTTTAAAATGACAAGTTGTTATCGATAAATAAATAATAAAGTAATGATAGTAGTGCACTCATATGATAATTAATTATATCATGTCAACTCAATAATTGTAACTTTACACTTCTTGTATTAAGTGTCGCTTTATATGATTGACAATAGTCCACCATTTCTCTCTCTCTCTCAATAGAATCTTTACCCCCAACATTTTACTTAGCAATTGATTTCTGCTCATGCCAAGAGTCAAAAAATTTAACAACATCACAATCAATAATAACCTTACTTGGGTGGAATCAGGACTGTAAAATCTGTGATCTTGCTTGAGCGAGGATCATGCAAAATTTCTATATGGACTTGCTCAAGCAAACCTTCTAAAACTCTGACTTCTTCAAGCAGTTCTTTTAATAAATAATTAAGCCACATCGTGAATTGGAGCAAAATAATTCTAAATATATTTAGAGTCAAACTTTTTTCGACATTTTCTACAAAATTAAGGTCGCATGGTCATGAACTGGCCGTGATGTCTGCAACATTCACGTTCTCTAAAGAAACTTGGGTCGTTATGGTCATTCACTCATTCTGACAGAGCGTCCTTACTCGATGGCCAAAATTAATGTAAATGGCTCATGTGATTAAGAATTATAATTTGAGGATTATTGAAACATACTTGTGCAGGAGCATCACTTGCGTATAGCTTAAATTACTGAAATGTCTCCTATTTGGACGGTAGTTCATGGCACGTAGTTAGCTTAATTTCTACTATATATCTCAATTATTCTATACTCTTTACGTACTTTCTTTTTAATTATTATTTTTAAGAACTTCTATTTAATTATGTTGAAATATTGGGTATAGTGTCCCCCCACATTAATAAATCAAGGTCAACTTGCATGCTAAATTATAACTATAATCATATATTAATTTTTAATGGGTCTTTCAATATTTGAAAATAAAGTCTAATATTCTTTTTAGCCAGAGAAAGTGATCATGCATGTGTTAGTTAACTTATAATTCATCAGGGTATCATTTTCGTTATGAGAATCGCAATGACGATTTTGATGGTATAGCGCGACCAACCCTTGACATTTGCAGTGGTACCACAGCTCCAAGGCAAAATATATATTATTGAAACAAAGTAAAATAATTGGAAACATGGTTCATGTGGTATCATAGTTTATTTCAATCAAACTTTTTAATTACGAGGTATTCATTTAAACATCAAACTTTGTTAGCTTATGCTTGGTTGCAAATTACAATCTCAGCATGTATGGGCTCTCATAAGTCATAATCACAATGTACTATAGCTCAAATGAATTTGATTTTGTTTTTGGTTACTCAACTTGCACTATTCTAATATGAATTTTTGTTACATTATTTAGCTTACAATTAGCTTCAAATGAAAATTTTGAGACATATAAAAGTACAACAAAGTCAAAAATTACGGAGCATCTTTAAATATGTAAGCTATCACGCTAATGCATGGAAGCTAGATCATAAAATTAACTAAGACATGAGGATATTAATAAATTCTATTGGTCATAATTCATGAACTCATATGTTATGAGACTATTTAGAAAGTTCGTCAATCGTCAGCTTAGTTTGAACTTTGAAGCAGACGACAATTATATGAGTAATATATGACAATTTGTTAAAAGGGAGACATCAAGGCTCTCATTATTTTCCATGAAAATGGAGGTTTCGGTTTTGGCTTATTATCAATTGTCCTTTCTAGCAAGTATTAACCTTATAAAAATGTATGAATGTGCACATATATTAAAAGGGTTATTGCAGCTTTGGCTTCATACCTGTAGGATTGCCCTCTTTAGCCTTGTCAGCATTTTATCAGCATGACAATCACGTATGACAGTTTGTTAAAAGGGAGACATCAAGGCTCTCATTATTTTCCATGAAAATGGAGGTTTCGGTTTTGGCTTATTATCAATTGTCCTTTCTAGCAAGTATCAACCTTATAAAAATGTATGAATGTGCACATATATTAAAAGGGTTATTGCAGCTTTGGCTTCATACATGTAGGATTGCCCTGTTTAGCCTTGTCAGCATTTTATCAGCATGACAATCATGTAATCATCATACATTGCATGGCTTCTAGTTTCTAAGCTTGTAGTTCCTAGTGTACAGAATAGCAATCTTAAGACTTGGAGCCTTTGTATTTATATAAAACACTGCTTTTGGTTGGAGATTTCTAGTATCGTTATTTAAAATAATGTAAAAATTGTGGTTTAAAAAGTGTTGTAAAAACACGTGTATACAATATTCATAAAGCAAAAAATGTGTTCGGTATCATGTTTCAAATAACATGTTTAAGTGTGTGAAAAATTGTGTGTTTGATATGCGTGTGTATTTTTTTTTTTTTAAGCTGACAAGTGGCCCCCCTGGTTGAAATTGAAAAATGAAGCTTTATGTGTTGTCTAATTAAGTGAACCCTATATTTTTCAAAATATTTACAAAAGTGTTATTAACATTATTTGAAATTTGAAAACTAATAAGAGGAGTTTTCCAAATTCAATGTTTATACACCCTAAAATGAGCAATATAACTCAAACACTCTTAAAAAAACACCCTTCCAAATGCGTTATTTTTTTTAGAACCACAGTTTTCAATGTTTAATCACTAAAATTGTTATTTGAAATCACATACCAAATAGGACCTAATTGAGGCTGCTATAGCACTCATTAGGTTGTAGGCCAAGAATGTTTTTGTTTTTGTTTTCCCTCATTCTTGTACTCATCTTATCCAACTCCAAAATATAACTCTAGGTAAAAATAAAAACAATTGAAGATTTTCATTCTTTTTATAATCAATATAATATTCTTTAATGTAAAATTAGTCATCCATATTTCTCCCTGTTCTGTTTTTCTAATCATAAAACTAGAAAATTTAGACCAATAAAAAAGAGAAGTTTGCCTTAAACCGTTGACCAACTCCTATATGTTATGGAATTTAAATTCAATTAGAACTTATGTGAGGAAAAATTTTGAATTGGTAACATTTTTCATTGATGTTACATAAAGTATGTACTATTTTTGTTTTTTGTGGACATAAAGCATATACTAGGCCAATGCTTTTCCTCATAGCAATCTTAAAATCGCCATTGTAAGCGACAGATAGTGCACAAAACTTGGCTCAGAAATAAAGTCATTTGCCACTACTATAACGCCAGCAACGTCATTTCCCAAAGTGATGTATTAACAGTTTAATCCCTCAAACATAAAAAATGCGTTGCAGGAAGTCAACTTGAGTTTGGATATAAGATCATACAATCGAATTATTGGATAAGATTTGATGAAGATGTCGGCTAGTTGATCATGAGAAGGTTTGAATTCTAAATGTTTAATTCGCTCGTGAAAAATGTCATTGTGTGCAACATGTATTGTTTTTAGATTATCGGAGTAGACATGAGTAATAAAAGTGCAATTATGCTTCTATATTGGACCGTACAGCCATAGTCTGCTTCTTGTTATGCGCCATGAGATTAATGAATCACCTAACACAAAACATAAGCTAGTAGTTGAGTAACGATCAATAGGATCTTTTGCCCACATCGCATTTGTGTAAGCACGTAATACAAGTGGTGAATCTGTTTAGCTTATTATTGTGAATATTGTTAATAATCAGTGACAAAAGTGATTTAACTCTATAAGTTTGTTTGGTTTGGTGGATTTTATGGGATGGAAAAGAGGGGAGAATTATTTTTGGGAGTATTTGGTTGGGTAGATTTTAAGAAAGAAAACTAGTGAGACCTTATTGTTTTTTCCTTGAGCTTGCCAAAATGTTATCTCCTCAATTTGAGGAAAAAACTCAAGAGACAAGGGAAAGTAGAAAAGTCTAGTCCCTGTACCTGTGAATGTTATCTCCCTATTTTTTATCCTTCTACCCCCTCACATTTTCAACAAAAAAGACCATAGCTTTCTCAAAGGAGACCAAAAAAATTCAAGTTTTGAGTTTAAGCCCATATATGAACAAAGTACACAATTGGTAAAATGCGCTTCTAGTTTGAGCTTGGATTAATATGGGCTTGTTAATGGAGACACTTCATGGATTCAGAAGAAAAGAAGAACTTCGTGTATTGGGCCTTTGCCCCCTAGTAATCAGCAACAGAAATGATCTGATTTATTGGGCCTTCTCTTTCTTGCTTACTTGCTCAATTGCAGATGCAACTCTTGGACTTTTAACTACAATTGGCAATGCGCCTCTAGTTTAAGCTTGGACTAATATGGGCTTGTTAATGGAGAGACTTCATGGATTCAGAAGAAAAGAAGAACTTCATATATTAGTAATCAAGTAACAGAAATGATCTGATTCATCTAGAGACCAAAAAGTCGTAAAATTGGGCCTTCTCTTTCTTTCTTTTTTTGAGAATAAACGGCAGGGCCTTCTCTTTCTTGGTTATGCTCGCAAACTTTAACGGTGATTTAAAAAAAAAAAATATATAAAAAAAAAAATTGTTTTAAAAGGGCATTTAATTCGTAATACTCATGTGCTCTTAATGTGTCGTACATTACCTTAATATCACATATAAGGAATTTGGTGCATATAATTTTTTTTTTCTAATATTACTATAATTTAAAATTATAAAATATATCACATCACATTTTTAAATGAAAGTAAGAAACACAATATTAAAGTAATGTAACCAAACTAGCGACCTGTGACAGAATTAAATGTTTCTTACGCTGAAAGTTACAAGTTGCTAGTCTCTTTGTCGGTTGAGGTCGGCTGAGTCTGTCTTTCATGGGCTTAACTTAATGGCTGAAAGAAGTAGCATGATAATAATTAGATGTGGATATGGTGGTGCGTTTAAAAATATATCCGGAGGGAAGGGGGTTGATAAGTTATACAATTGAGTTGAGAAAATTGATTTACTTTATTGTTCAATATTTTTGGTTTAAAATTATGAGAAAAAATATAAAATTATAGGTATAATATCGAATCCAAATTTGTATAAGGAAAATTATTATTTTTAAATATTATATACTTATCAAACCATCACAAATAAACTTTTGCAAAAAAAAAATCCCTTTTAATAATAACAACTTATCTCTCTCCTTTTTTAAACATATTATCATTCCTTAGAATTAACTCTTTTCAAAATAATATTTCATGCTCAAACCATCACTTCCCAATTAAATTTTTTTTTGTAAATTCTAAACTGGTGGCTTGTTTTCCAATTTGAGCAGCTAATACATAAGTAAAATGATTTTTAAGCCACTTTGATAGTTGCAATTAAATGTGTTTGGGTACTGTGTATAAGCTAGTTTTTTACTCTTTTTTTTTTTTTACTTTTATATATATTTTTTAAATTCTTTTTTTAGTTAAATACAAATATATTTTAGCACGCTTTATACAAAATGTTAAATAAATTGTTTTCAAACATATAAATCTAATAAATTTTGTAATTCAATTGATATTTTCTTTTCTAAAAAAATATTCAAGCTTATTTTTTATTTTTCTCCAACTACTAAATTATCACAAAAAGAAAAAAAAAATAGATCAGTTTTCTATAAAATATTTTCCATAAAAAAAAAAAAAAAAAAAAGACTTTTATCCAGTTTCTAAAGCGGTGGAGTTTCTGATTGACTCCTTCACTTCCGAAATTCGGTTACACGCTTTTCCACCATTTCTAACTCACACACACACACACACACCATCATCATCATCATCAACAATGGAGATCCGCGAATCGATCAGCAACCAAACCGACGTAGCTTTAGGAATTTCGAAGCACCTACTGTTAACCGAAGGCAAGGACTCGAACCTAGTGTTCTCTCCTCTCTCGATCCACGTCGTGCTGAGCTTAATCGCTGCTGGGTCAAAGGGTCCCACGCTCGATCAATTCCTCTCTTTCCTCAAATCCAAGTCCGTCGACCACATCAACTCCTTCGCTTCTCAGTACGTTGCTGTGGTTTTCGCTGATGCAAGCCACTCTGGTGGGCCTCGCTTGGCTTTCGCCAATGGGGTTTGGCTCGACAAGTCTTTCTCTCTCAAGCCTTCTTTCAAACAGGTTGTGGACACTCACTATAAGGCCGCTTTGGACCAAGTTGATTTTCAAACCAAGGTTAGCTCGTCCTACCCATTACTCGACCCAACTCTTGCTTTAAGTTTGTACTAGTTTTTTTAGGGTATTGCATTGTTTGTGAAATGGGTTTCTTTTTGTTAGCTCTGTTTTTGTTGTTGTTAAATGCTGTTTGAATTGGTAGATTTTGATGCTCAATTTTATATATAGTAGGCAAGTTGATTGAGTAATAGAGAAAAATGTAACCCTACTCTTGCTTTAATTTTTTATACTAGTTTTTAAGGCTCTTGTATTGTATGTGAAATGGGTTACTTTTTTTAGCTCTATTTTGGTGCTCAATGGTATTTAGAGGAAAAAACATAAGTGGTCCCTAGTCTGTTCTAGGGGAGATTTTGATGTTGTGCCTTGGAACAATTTGGGTGATTTTAATTACCTGGTGGTCCTCTATTTGGTTCTCATTGTAATGAGATGGAATTACATTGGTTAGAGGTTTTTGATTTAAAATGGTATACTTGCTTTGCTTTGCTTTTGTTTCACCAAAGAGGAACATACGCATTTTTCATTGTCAGTCATGTACTCATGTCTGTAACTTCCAAATATCTTGGGCTTTGCTAGAATTCTGTCTTTTGAATAATTACTCTTGGGCCTATCTATAGGGTTTCTGTGGACTATGTGATGATGGAAATATATAAATGGGTAGAGGTTTTAGATGATAGCTTTTGGTTCCTTCTTATATGCATCCTCTGTATTAGGCCAATAAACTCTAGCTCATTGGCACTTCCCCCCCTTTAAAAAGCAAGGTGGAGGGTGAGGCTTTAGGTTCATGACCCAGCAAATGTGTAACTTACCAACCAAAAAAACCATGTGTACTACGGTTGTGCCCCCTTTTAGTAGTTGGGAAAAGCATATAGTATAGTAGGGGGCGAATTCAGTTTTTTCTTGTAAAAGTTGCATCTAACACTATTTCTGGAGTTATACCACCGTGTCCAGTCATGATGCCGCTGGGTTTAGCTACTACTATATTGATTTTGAAGGACAGTCTGATGGAAAAATACATGTATTGGTTTGCCAGTGTGCCCCCCTCCCTTTCTTTTTTTTCTTTTCTTTTCTTTTTTGGAAAATTTTACATTTTAATTCCTATACTTTGTGTAGGAATAGCAACAAGGCGGGTTTTTCTATGCCCAATGGTTTCAAAAGTATAGGAATGGCAACTGGTTGGTTTGGGGATGAATTTAAATTAAACCCAATGGTTTCAAAAGTTTTAAATTAAACTCTGAAGTTCAAGATTATTACAAATTTAAAACTATAGTTTCACATTGAACCATGGAGTTTTACAATTGGATCAATTTAAACCTCCAATCAAACTTGAAAAGTCCAGGGTTTAAATTGATATAATTTTAAAAGTTCAGGATTCAATATGAAACAAACAGTCTTAACGGTTTAATCTGAAACTACCATGATAATATATGGTTTAAAATGTAATTACTATTTTATTTTTATATTTTCTTGCTTATATACTTAACATGTTCCACTTTGTTGCTTGCTCACCTTTTTTGTGCATGATCACCAGTTTGTAATCTGCTGTGATCATGTGGTATTCTATGATTCTATCTCAGTATTAACCATGCGTTTCTGTTGTTAATTGATCGTGCTAGAATGACTATAACTGTCCGGTTCTATTGAATGATCAATTTAGCTGATCAGGTGTCTGAAATGGAAATGAATTGGAATAAAAAACTTATAAATAATTCAAGCTTGGATTCATGTGTACATGTTTGTATTTCAAATAATAAGATTTAGCTACAGTACTGCTTTTTGGTGGTTGTAAATTACTATGCTGGCTGAGGTCTTCATCAGAAGCCTATGCAATGAAGACTGGAGTATTTTACTAAACATCTGTTTGGGTTTTCATTTTCCTAATGCTAAGATTCAGAATCCTGCAAAATGCTTTTGGTTTCCTTTACTAGAATATGTGCTTCATTCCAACTTAAGCCTAGACAAATCTCTGGATCCTTCTGCTTATATATGTGACTGACCCTGCAAACACAGTGAGTTGCAACATGATATGTTTTCAATGATTCTTTTAAGTGAGGTTGAACATCTAATGGAAACTGAATAATTTTTTATGTTTGAATTTTTTTTTTTTTTAATATTATTTTCTTCATTAAGAATATATTGAAGTAAATTCTCCATACTTAAGAAATGCTTAAAGGATATAGTTTACTTGAATGTATTTGTTTATCTTTATGTGTGCCAAATGCCATACAGAAACAGTTAACTATTTGTGCAGTGCACCTTACGTAATGGATTTATTCAATTTCCAAGTTGAAGTGTCTCTTGGTTGGTAATGCTATGTGTTTTATTTAATTATCATGTTCACAGTATTTACCAGCTAGTTCTTTAGCACTGATCTACTAAATATGTTAATAGTATAATGTTTAATTTTGAAGGCTGCTGAAGTGACAAGCACAGTGAATTCATGGGCTGAAAAGGAGACTAGTGGCCTTATCAAAGAGGTGCTTCCTTCTGGGTCGGTTGACAGCACAACCAGACTAATCTTTGCAAACGCGCTATACTTCAAAGGATCTTGGGATGAGAAGTTTGATGCATCAGCAACAAAAGAATCTGATTTCCACCTTCTTAATGGGAGCTCAGTTCAGGTTCCCTTCATGACTAGCAAGAACAAGCAGGTTGTTGGTGCCTATGATGGTTTCAAAGTCCTTGGACTTCCTTACAAACAAGGTGAGGATAAGCGCAGATTTTCCATGTATTTCTTTCTTCCAGACGCAAAAGATGGGTTGCCAGCTCTGGTAGAGAAAGTTGGTTCTGAGTCTAGGTTCTTGGATCGCCATCTTCCAGAACAAAAGGCAGAAGTGGGTGACTTTAGGATCCCAAAGTTTAAGATATCTTTTGGGTTTGAAGCTTCCAAACTTCTGAAGGAACTAGGACTGGTGTTGCCTTTCTCTGGTGAAGCAGATTTGACAGAAATGGTCGACTCACTTGTGGGTCAGAACCTATATGTTTCGAGCATATTCCATAAATCCTTCATAGAGGTTAATGAAGAAGGCACAGAAGCTGCAGCTGCTTCTGCCGCTGTCATAGCATTGAGAGGCCTCCCACCCCTTAAGATGGACTTTGTGGCTGACCACCCATTTTTGTTCCTGATCAGAGAAGACTTGACTGGAACAGTGCTGTTCATTGGACATGTGCTCAATCCTCTTGCAATCTGAATGAATCCGCCATGCCGGAGAAAACATGTAAGTAGATGAAACCTAACAAACACTTGACCGTCATAATTAATAATTGTATGGTTAATCTGCTGTAGTAGCTATTATCATCAGATGTATTGCTGCTTCTCTTCTTCTCTCTTATTTTATTTTATTTTTTTTTATTTTTTTGGGGGTTCTTTTCTTCTCTGTTTATTGGCTTGTGAGTCAAATGTAAGCTACTAAGCTGTATGGTTATGAAAGCTACTAAGCTCTATGTTATAGGTCTGGAAATTACAATTCTGAATCAGATTAAAAATATGTTAAATTTTAGGCAATGCGATATTAAAAAACAATAGAGGAAAAAAAAAACCAAAATCAATCTACCCCAATCTGCTAGGCTACGTGATCTTTCTTGCATTTCTGGTTTAGTTGGACAGAAATATTTGAGAAGAATTTGAATCGGTTTTTAACTTAAATAGTGTGAATAACTTGTGAAGAAAACAATTTATTTATAGATTTAAGCCTTACTAATAGGTGGATATGATATGATTTGGAAGTAAAATACTATTTTAGATCAATATGACAAATGTTTTTGTTGGAACAAAATCTTCAATGTTCACATTTATAATTTGTTATTAAAATTCATAACCATCTATTTATACTAGTAATGGTTACTCAAATCACTGGATTTTTAATTTCCCAGAATCAAATATAATCAAAATCCATGAGGTATGGGAGGATTTCTGCATGTGTTTAGCATAAAGTAAAGAAAAAATAAAATAAAACCAAATAAATTAAGCATAAACTAAATAATAATAAATAAATCAAATCAAATCAACAAGAATTCAAACTTCTGTTTGATGTGCGCCTGATCATTTTGGTTATAGGAATATTTGTTAGATATATTTTAACAATTTACTTTTGTAATAAAGCAAAATGAACAATATATAGATCTAAATATAAGCAATAATACAAAAATATGTGATAGGCAATAGTAATAAATATATAGTGTGGTGGTGTTTGGGTACTAATGAAACCAGACGCGTTTGCTTCTACATTTTCTTTCTTTCTTTCTTTCTTTTTTCCTTTTTTTTTTTTTTTTTTTTTTTGCGTGTTGAGAAGCGCATTTCAACTAGAAAGTGGTCTGTCAGTGGCTCCCGTGCACTGTTTACGAGACCCACAAACCTCTTTATTCAGCAACTTTTTCATTAAAAATTAGTTACATGATACTATTCACGCATTTAAAAATTATTTTACTAAATTATTTTCAGTTTTCAGCAAAATAAGCGGTATCCAAATAAACCATGTATATATAAGAAGAAAATTGCAAATGTTTAAAAACTCATAAACCAAATACGTGAAAAATGAATGATTCAGATAAAATCTTGTGTTTAACATAAAAGGCAAATTTCGTCCCTTACAATTTGTGGTGCTTTGAGACTCATGGACGTCTGCCTCCCAAGATAAAATGATCTACAGCACGAAGAAGAAGCACACAAGTTCCGTACTCTGCGAACTATTCTATGTCTCTTTCTCTCTCTTTGACTCAAATGAATGCACAAAAATTCTCTCTCTGGAAGAGTTTCTTCTCTATAAAAGTTAGTTTTCATGAATGAGGGACTATAAATTTATATATATTAGTGAACAGACATACTGTTCAAAGAAAAACAGTTATGCACAGACTGAGTAACTCAACAAATAAAATAATAAAATTATTACCTCAACTCGACTAATCTATTTTTCAAAACCAAATTGCAGATACAGTGCAGGCGCAATACATAACCAGCAAATAAATCTACACAATGTACAGTCAACCACAAATCCAAAAGAGACAACTATCCTCTCACAATTTTTTTTACCTTTTTAACTTTTTAATTTTAACTTTTTAACACTCCTTTGATATATTTTATTTAATGATTAAAATTGAAAGTTTTTTTTTTCAACTTTTAATATCCAGTAGAACCAAATCTAAATCCAAACAAAACCACCAACTGTAGACACAAATCAACTTTATCAAAAAGCAAAGATCACATTAATTTTATAATATTAAAAGATGATGGATAGCCTTGAAGAATCAATATCACCAGCACAGACAAACACGTAATCACCTTTAGAAGATCACAAACCCACTTTTTCCAAGTTTTGCGCAGGGCATATACAAACTGCCGATTTAGGCTGCATTTGTTTCGGCTCAAAATCAAGATTTTTAGACCCGGATCGTAGTGTAAAAGAAATATATTCAAAGTTTTTGAAATCGAACTAGGGTCGAACCGTGATGACGTCATAATTAATTTAATAATTATTTTAAATATATATAAAAACATTAAATTAATAAAAAAATAATTAACTAAAATAGTCCAAAACAAATATAGATAGTATTTTTTATAACATAACTTTCATAATACAAATAAAAATTATTAAATTCTAAAAAAAATAGCTATTGAGTTTTTAAATTATTTTTAAGTCATGACAAAGTACATTTTAGTACCTAATAATTTTATTTTATGAAACCCAATAAAATAATTAAGTCTCTTAATTATTTTATTTGCTCATGGCCAAGCCCATTTGACTGCAGATCCTTTTTTTTCAAGCCCATTTAAATAGTCAATGTTCACCACTCTATGTACTAAAGCATTATACGTGGAGAGCATTATATGTACTAAAGCATATTCATATGCTAAAGGAAGTGCTTGACAGCAAGCAAGCACTATATGTACTAAAGCTATACGTGGAGAGCCCTTCTTTTCTTCAAAATTTAAAAGCTTTCAATATTTTCCACTGTTTTAAAAACCGAACCGGACCGGCCGGTTCAACCGGGAATCGAAGCCAATCCGGTCCGGTTAAAAGCCCCAAAACCGGTCAACAACCGAAAAACCGGCCAAAAACCAAGGTTGAACCAAAAATTAAAAAAAAGGGTTCGGTTTTTAAAACCATGATATTTTCAATGCCCAGCAGCTAGTGTCAATGTATTGTAGACACGTGGAGAGCTTAGGAAGTTTTCTATATTTCCAATGTTAGGCTAGTGTCAGTCAGAGTAGTCATAACAAATACAAAGAAAGAGAAAGTGAGAAGTTAGACCACATACATAACAAAGTTCAGCAAAAAAAAGAGAGAGGGAGACGGACAGAGAAGAAGAAGAAAAAAAGAAAGAAGAAGCAGAAGAAGAAGAAGAAGCAGCAATTGCTTAATGGCGCCACCTCTGCTTCATCGTCGTCTTCTTCCTTTTCTCCTTTATTTTTTTATTTATTTTTTTTTTTTTAAGGTTCAGATTCAAAACCATGAGAAGCAGTCTGATCACGGTTCTCAGAACCGTGAGGTCCGATCGCAGTTCTTAAAGATCCCTGCTTTTTTCCCATAGAGCGGTTATTGAAGCTAAAAGAACCATAAAATTGAACGGTTCGAGGTTTTTCCGGTCGGACCGTACAGTCTGATCCGGGTTTCAAAACCATGCTCAAAATAGATTTGAGAAAATAGTTTACACTCTCTCATGTATTTGGTTGCACATGAAAATTTTAGTCAAACAAAAAACATTTACATTGACCATAAAATAAAGCCCTTAAACTCGCAAAACAATTGCAAGAGTTATTTTACCTTCAAAGCATTTTCGGAATTCTTCACTCCACACGGTCTGACTTGCCAAGCTCTTCAGCTCCACCTCACGCACCAACGAGAGGGAGACAGAGCTCCACCTCACACACCGATGCCGGTTTGAGGTCCACCCACACTTCAACGAGTAGCGCCGTCGTTTTCCCCTCTGCACGAGTGGGTTTTCTCCCTTTTCTTCTCTTCTCTCACTCAACCTCACCTCTGAGATCACGCTAAGATCATGCCGCTGAGATCGTACCCCAGCACCGTCGAGATCGCGCCGCCGAGATCGTCGCCCACGACCGATCTCTCTCTTTCTTGATCTACCTGTCCCTTTCCCTCAATTTTTGATCACTCTCTCTTCCTCCCTCTCTCTGTTTGGCCAAATTGTTTGAGTTTAACGAATGGTTTTGTTTTGATTTTTGTTTCTTTTAAGCTTATGTTGAAAATTTCTATTATAAAATTTGTTTGGAAGTTGAGAAAATGTGAGAAACTAGTAGAAAAATAGCATTTTTAGAATGCAACCAAACACCTAAAAATATTTTCTAAAACAATTTTTATAATGCAGCCAAACACTTGAAAATATCTTCCTTTCCCAAAAATATTTTCACCTGAAATATTTTACACTCAGAAAATATTTTACATGTTACCAAATGCAACCTTAGTGTTTTTCAACAAACACAAAATTCCTTTAACCGTAAATCACAAAATAAATTAAAATATAAAAATCTGCTTTAAGATGGTTGGATATGTTTCAACAATTTACTTTTGTAATAAAGTAAAAGGAATAACATACAGATCTAAATATAAGTAATAACACAAAGAGATGTGATAGACAAAAGCAATAAATATATGCTGTATATCTAAGAAGAAAATTGCAAATGATTAAAAACTCACAGACCAAATGCATGAAAGATGAATGATTCAGATCAAGTCTTGTGTTTGACATAATCTCCTTAAAGTAGATTTCGCCCCTCACATAATCTGTGGTACTTTGAGACTCACGAACGTCTGTCTTTCATGATAAAATGATCTACAGCACGGAGAAGAGACACATAAGGTTCGTGCTTTGCGAACTACTCTATGTCTCTTTCTCTCTCTTTGACTCAAATGAATGAACAAAAATTTTCTCTTTGGAAGAGTTTCTTCTCTAAAAAAGTTAGTTTTCATGAATGAGAGACTATGAATTTATATATGTTAGTGAACAGACACACTGTTCAAAGAAAAACTAATGTGCATAGACTGACTAATTCAAAAAATAAAATAATAAAATTATTATTTGGACAAGAGAGCCCAGCTCACATACACCAAAGTCCAACCCAATGTCCGGCATATAAACTCACATATTATCTCTTTCCTTTCCTATATGAGACTCAGGATTTTCATCATTTTTAATAACATCTTCAAGTGAACAAATTAAACATCAATTTCTTATTCATTCAATACTATTTTTTCAACAGTATTTGAGTATATTCTATATTTAAAACTTTAAACTACCACAAGCCAATGCGTGACAAGTGACGAACAGGGGAGAAGAGTCCAAAGAGGAAAAGTAATTCAATAATTTGGAACTGCCGAATACCGATCTCTACTCTTACATTAATGATTTTTTTTTCTATTACTTGAGAAGGGAGAGTATTGCTCTCAAAATATTGAACAATTATTCATGAAGGAGACACACACTCAACATTGGAACAACAAGAGGTATCTGAAATATGTGCTTTATTACATGACAAACATGTAGCATTGACTACGAAGGTAGTTATAATAATTTAAGATTTGTATGTTAGAGTGATTTGGATCTTATTGGACAACCGCCCCAAAGATCAAGAAAAGTTCAACAACGCGTCCTAAAAACTGTCCAAAAAATTGAGGTTATGAAGGCATGTGTCCAACGAGATATGATCATAACTATCAGAACTTAAGTATAAATAAAAAGTAAAAACATCACTTAACTAGAAATAATACTACCACTGTTCAACTCCATATAATTTAAAAAAAAAATAAAATAAAATTCCTGTTTGTTTTCTTTGTAATCTCCATTTAGTTAAATATTTTAAGCTCACTCTCAAAGTGTACCTGAGTATCTCAATTTCGTTAATGCAAGTAAATTTAATTTTACTTGTCGCAATCCTACGCGAAGCATGAAAAAATGTAACATAATTTATATATATATATATATATATATATAACATAATTATAATATTTTTTTTATATAAATGAAAAAAGATGTTATTAAAACAATTTTTTTTTTCAATTGACTAATTGGAACATATCCAATAGTATTAAAAAATATATATATATACAAAAAATAAAATTTTAAGCCTAAAACTGAGAAGATAACCAACAAAAAGAATCAAATTAAAGCCTAATTAGTTTGAAATGGATTGGACCAGATTAGACCAAATCGACTGAAAGAGCTAAAGTGGACCAAAAAGGATTGATTGGGCTAAAATACTATCCTAATGTGGCTCAAAATTAGTGTAATAACAATAAATGCTGCATTTTAATCTTCAATTTTTAAGATTTCATCTAATATTATTTTATCAAGTTAGCTTGATTTGTCTATTAGTTATGATTCATTTAAAGTCACACCTGCTGCATGGCAATAGAATCAGAACAAAATTATTCTATCAAGTAAACATATATATATTTTTTAAAATTTGAATTTGGATCTGTCCATGCATTTCAGCTTTTCACGATAATGCTGCAAAGTGCAAACAATTAGAAAGAAGGCAGTGCAGAAAAGCTCTTAAACGACGTACTGTGTTGACAATTAATTAATAATAATGATGACTTATGGTTTGTACAATTTCACTTATGCATCACGTGTTTCTGATCTCGGATTCCGGCACTTCATTTTTTAAGGTTAACTTACATCTATGAAACAAATCTTGGACCAAAAAAAAAAAAAAGCTTCGGAAAAGAACATCAATTAATCCAAATAATGAATGAAATATACAAATACAAGACTTATAAAAAAAAAGTCTATTGTTGTACAATAGGATACTTGAGATTCCATCCCTACCTATACCAATAATTAATCAATATTTTACTCTATTAAGCGTGCATTTGGATAACATGTTTTACAGCGTTAGGCACTGTTCACGCGTTTCAAGCGTGGAACTCATAGAATTGTTGCAAACAAATGAAGAAAAACTCAGACCCACGGCACAATGTGAACAACGTTTTGCTATTTAAAAAATTTTTGCTTCAATGTTTTCAGTAATAAGTTTTCAGTTTTCAGCAAAATAAGTAATATCCAAACATACCCTAAGTGTCCATTTCGCATGATTAATTTTGCCGATTTATTTTACTATTTAGTTTATTTTTAATACTATTTATAGGTCCCACTGTACTTTTTAATACTATTCATAAGTATCACTATACTATTCCAAGTAACTTTTACTTTTATCTACAGTACTTTCAGCAAAAAATTTTTAGTTTCAACAAAATAAGCAAATCTTAAACAAACCCTAATAAAAAGTAATCGTCAAGAACAATCATCACATGTTAAAACCCTTCCTCTAACAATAATAATAATTAATAAAATAACGAATGAAAAGTAAACAAACAAACAAAATCGTACCATTGGTTTCTAATGCAACGCTTTTAATACTTAAACTTACCTATCTGCTTTCCAACCAAAAAAAAAAAAAAAAAAACTTATCTATCTAATTTTAGTAATTAAGGTGGTAAATAATAATAAAATAACGAATGAAAGGTTGGTAACAACTAACAAGGTGCCGAGGTCAGTGTTTTCAAATTTGTGTAAATCGCAATCGTGTCCAAAACAACCAACCTGTTGAAGTAGATTATTTTATTTCTTTTATTTTATAATAATAAGGTTATTTTATTTTATTAGTTATTACCAAGTAGTAAGTACCACTTATTGTTTTTTTTTTATTTAAACGGAAATATTTAGGGATAGCCTTGTCAGTGGGTCCAACGCATCGCATGGCCATCACATGGCTGGCGCGAAACTTTAAATAGTTCAACGGTTACTGAATTGCTGTCAGTTATCCTCTGCATTGACACAGTAAACATTCAAACCTTTTTTTGCCCCAAAATTACAACTAAGACCACTGTTAACAATATTTACAAATTCAATTAGTATTTGATTATTTTCAATACATTGTTTTTAAAAAGTTCGGGGGAAAAAAAAAAAACTAAAACTTATATTATCTGAAATAAAGTTTAGACAAAAGGTAATATAAGACCTACAAATAATAAATAATTTAAATTAAAAGCGTTTATAATTTAAGTTCAACAATGGTTTTGCTGAACAAAATGTTTTCAGGATGAAATTATCTCGTGTAGTAGTCATGTGCATCTCGTCTCTCACTGTTGTAAGCTCCTGCTCTGATCTAGGTTAAGTTAAATACAAAAGTGATTGGCATTTCTTTGGCTTATCTGTGGGTTTTACCTATTTAGTTGTAGAACTGGATGTTTATCCAAGTTTGATAAAGAAGCCAATAGATGTGTTGATATGTTGGCAGCCTTGGGTAGATTCCAGGTGGAGGACTTGTTGTTTTCTTTGCCCCCTTGTATGGTTTGGGGGTTTTGTTGTTTCTTGATAATTCTGATGATGTTAATTCCTCCTGTCTTGTTCAAAAAAAGTTGATTGGTCAAATAGTAAAAACAACCTATTAGACATTATCAATTTTATAGCAAAAAGTTCGTTTTTCATACGTCTTGAAATCCCTTTCGATATATCTCCCAGCAAAATTTTCAAAATAATAATATATTTTAAATTGACATTGTTTTTGAAACTTTTCGAGAATTTAGATTTTTTTTTTAATTGTATGTTAGAAACATGATTTTAAATAGTGTTTTCAAAACAATATTTTGCTTAAAATGTGATTTAAATATTAAAATCGTATTTTAAAAACACGGTTTTAAGTGCTTAAATCATGTTCCCAATACAACCCCCCTCCCCCACCCCTCTCTTTTTCTCTCCTTATCCTTTCTGTCTTTTCCTATTTTCCATTTGATGGGTGGTGGGGTTTTATGCCTGATTAAGAATCCAAAGTTTTAGAGAAAATCAGAAGACCAAAATCTACTCTGCAAGTTGAAATGTTTCTGTCATGCGTCATCCTATGATATATTGATGTCGGTCATTGTTAAAGTCTTGGTATGGGATATTTAGTCATGTGTTCAAACCTTGAGAAACGTCTACGGTCCTCTTATTGCCTAGGCCCCTCAAAAACACTTATTTTTTGTCAAACAGATATATGAATTATTATGATCAAAACCAAGATTGTCACAGCTGGGGCTTCATATACAGTAAAAGGAATGCAATTATATGTAATTTAAAAGTTCATGAGTGCTTGGTTAAACTTTTATGACTTAATTTACCTTATCAGATAATGATGCTAAACTTGATTAGACAAGTTACATGGGATAAGATTTTTGAGATTAGGATATGATAAGACCTCTAAAGAACCAAATGAGGTGTCTTGAACCTTTTGATATCTACTTTTCTGATTATCTTTATTTAATGGTTTCATTGCTGAAAAATAAAAAAGATGTGTTGCATGAGCATGACATATTGATAATGGGGAAACTTTGGGTATTCACTATTCAGCATAAAAAATAAATAAATAAATATATGTATGTATGTATGTGTGGCTTCACTCTGATGTGTTCAACATATAATTTGGTTTCTCAAGTGGATATTAAGTTATTAAATTCAATTCCTTACTAAAGTATGAAATCAAGCAATATCCCTGATTGATTGGTAATAGACATTTGCTGTTTTTAATATGAAAAATTCTAAAATTGAGTAATATCCACATAATGAATTTCTCACATTTTAAGTTTCTAATTTTTTCAGTTAAAATGTTGAAATTGATGAAAATTTTTTCGAAAAATGGGCATTTATTTTTACCTATTATCAAAATCTATCAAATAGGTTGATTGTTTGATTCTATAGTTTAGCAGCGGGATCGAACTTGACCCCATGATTTAGGTGGGTAAAGTACAATTAACTCTTGAAATTCCATTATACAAAATATAAAATAAAAATTAATAGTAACCAATTTAAATTACGTGACACTATGTATAACCTTAAATTCTTGAATATTAAATCTTTTTTTAAAGAAAATTGAATATTAAATCTTAAGTGTAAAATGAAGTATTTTCATTTTAAAGAAAATGAAGATCATTTTTTTTTCCTCTCATGCATTAACAAAGACTAATAAATGCACCTTTTATTTTTGGAGTGAGGACAAACAAGGCACAGGTATTTGTTATTGCTTTTTTTCCCCTCCAAAGAAAGATAAACTTTGTTATCGCTATTGTTGTTAACATCTCTTTATTAGTAGAAGAGTGATATTAGCGGTATTATTTTACACATTTTGACAAAAAAAAAAAAAAAAACTCGCATTAATGGGTGCAAAAATGTGTATAAATGCACAATTGCTACAGTAACCGTGTATATATGCACGGTTACTGTAGCACTTGCATTTATTATTTTATTAATTTTTTTTCTCTCTTGTCTTTGGTTTCTCTCTCTCTCTCTCTCTCTCTCTCTCTCTCTCTCTCTCTCTCTCCAACCCTCGCCGTCCTTGTCACTGGCCTCGCCAACTCTGGCCTCACCATCCTCGTCACCGGCACTGCTGGCTTCGTCGGAACCCACGTCTCCATGGCCTTGAAGCGATGAGGCGACGGGGTTTTAGGTCTCGACAACTACAATAGGTCTTGAATGGGTCTGTTCACCATGGAGGAGGTGATGAACGAGTTGGTTGGGAAATTTGTTATAGTCGTTCAAAGTTGGCCGGGAAATTTGTTGCAGTCGTTCATGGTGGTTTGTGTGGTGGTGGTGGTGGAGGTGGGAGGATTTGAGAAAATTTTGTTTAATTTGTCTTAAATTTGAGTTGTTCGGTTTGTGAGAAAATCTAGGAAAGTGTTTGATTCATGAGAAAATCTGAGAAAGTGAAAATGGAATGTTGTTTGGATGTTTTGTGGTTATTTTATTATGAAATGGAGGATTGTAATTATTGTTTGGTTGATGAGAAAGTGAGAGAGAGGTGGATTGGGTCTGTGAGAGAGAGAGGCGGTGAGGGAGAGATAGGAGATTGAATGGGTTTCGGATTGGGTCTGTGAGAGAGAGAGAGGTGGTGAGGGAGAGAATAATAAAAAATTGTAAAAGAATGAATATTTTATTAGATAAATGTGTAGAATAGATAAACTGATATGGGTGTTTTGTAAAAATGGGTGTGTAAAATAAAAAAGTAGTTTTTTTGTGCAAAATAGATGGAAAGTGGATGCTCTTACATCGCATAAGTCTTGCATGTCATTATTTAATAATAACAAAAAAAAAATTGAAATATTATTTATTATATTATTAAAGACTTTAAGTTACATAAATCATATTTATTATCATATCAATTAATATATAAGTCTTTTATATAAGAAGAATGGTAATAGTTTCACACATTCTCTTTCATGGAAAATTAGGATTCATGAAATCGTACATTGATGGTCCATTTACACATTCACAATCTTAAAAAATTGATTTATATATAATGAAAGATGACTCCAACCATTAGCATTGAGCTTTAAACCATCTTTATTAGCATAATCATTCCATATATGTATTGATAGTCCCAGTTATATACTCATCCACAGAAAAGACAGTGGATGAGAGTAACATCAATCTTTGTCCTTCTCATGGTACTTGCCAGACGAAGATGAGGCCATTCACCCACAATCAATGACGAAGCGTTACATGACAATGATGTGTCTCTGTACCGTTGGAGAGACAAAGATCTTATCATTAACACCCCAAAGGAGTGTTACAGATACCACATTGAAACCACCATTAAAGCACCACCAACGGCTAGAAGGAAGAAACAAGCACATATATATACCAGTGCCCCATGACTTGAGGAGGTATCGAAACTCTAGCTAATACTCTCTCATATTCTGGTTCTGAATCTTCTTTTCTCTTCTAGTCATTCTAACTTTATCATCGGAGATTCTGTGGCAGGCACTACACTAGTGTTCCCTTTTTTTTATTTGTTCTTGCAGGGCTTTTGGGCGACCTTGGTTAGCAATCCTACTGGATGATTATCTCGACTGACGATCTTGGCATCATCATGTATTATAAAAAGTGTGATGGTTGATCACTAAAACAATGTTAAAAACTGTTAGTATGATGGTTGAGGCAAGACATTACATTAGTATGAAATTCAAAACTGTCCTATTCTACAACATGATGGGAATGTAGGAGATAAATAAGTCTAGCACTATACAAATTTTCACTTTTTTATTTTTTAATAACTTATTAGGTCACATGTCATGATTAATGCACAATAAAAATCATGTCAATAACTTGTAAACAATGTTGCCCATAGTATTAGGGTCTGTTTAGATTAGGGGTGTGCATTGGTCGGGTTGAGGGGATTTTTTGACCCAACCCACCATGGTGGGTAAAAAAAAATTCAACCCAACCCAACCCATCACATAAGTCCAATCCAACCCAACCCAATCCACATGGGTCAGGTTGAACCCATGGGTTTAACAAATTTTTATTATTATTAAATTGAGTAGAAAAAAATATAAATATTAATATATTAAAAAAACCCAAAGATTAGTATTAATGTAACTCCTTAAAGGCAAACAATACTAATGACTAAACAACAATAGTAATTTATTAGGGTTTGTGTGAACTAATTGGCTTTTATATAGAATAGGAAGAATTGATTATTTTAAAAAATTTATTAATTACATAATATTATATATATATATATATATATTAAATTAGTATTAGTAGGAGGAACTGAGGAAGCACTGCTCTACAGTTAGTTTTTTTTTTAATTATTAGATATATAATATATATTTAAATATATATATATATATAAGTGCCCTAAAGCCGGTTTTTTTTTTTAAATTATTAAATATATAATATATATTAAATATGGGTGGGTCGGGTCGAGTTTAGCAGGTTTGTAATTTTATGACCCAAAACCTAACCCGCTATAAAAAAAAAAAAATTTATAACCCAACCCAACCCACCAAGCCTTAAAAACCGATCCAACCCGGCGGGTTGGGTTGGGTCAGGTCGGTGGGTTTTCTGCACACCCCTAGTTTAGATACTGCTTATTTTGTTGAAAACACTGTATCAAAATAAATTTTAAACTATGAATAGTGCTGTGGGACCCACGGCTGACCTGCTTATGCACATTTTTTAAAGTTTGGCTGGGTCGTGAATAGTGCCGTAAGACCCAACCAAAAAATGCAAAACGCCTAATAATCCTTAGGCAAGCCGACGCTTAATTGTTTAGTTTTCAAATAAATTTTTTCATGTATTGGATATACTACATATTCCTCTTACATAAACATGAGTTTCATGTATGTAATCTATACTATCCCAATTATTGAATTATTAAATTAAAAATAAAAAAGTGAAATTCATGTGTGGGGTCCACTTGTATGTATAGTATACTGTTTTATTCTGTTATTCCTTGACAAATAGAAATGTACACTATACTGAGTCTAATGAATAATTTCGCCGATAGTTGAGGCAAGACATTAGTATGAAATTCAATACTGTCCTATTCTGCAACGCGACGGGAATGTAGGAGATTAACAAGTCTAGCACCAAACAAATTTTCACTTTTTTATTTTTTAATAACTTATGAGGTCACATGTCATGATTAATGCACAATAAAAATCATGTCAATGATAAAATATTTTAGAAGTAATGACTCCCAACTTGACAGCTCAATAACTTGTGAACAATGTTGCGCATAGTATTAGAGTTTGTTTAGATACTGTTTATTTTGCTAAAATTTTATTATTAAAAACACTGTAATAAAACAATTTTTAAACTATAAATAGTACCATGGGACTCACGACTAACTTGCTTATACATGTTTTTTAAAGTTTGGCTGGTCGTGAACAGTGTCGTAAGACCTAACCAAAAAAGGCAAAATACCTACCAAACATGAGTTTCAAGCATGTAATCTACACTTTCTCAATTATCGAATTATTAAATTAAAAATAAAAAAGTGAAATTCGTGTGTGGGGTCCACTTGTATGTATAGTATACTGTTTTATTCTTTTAATCCTTGACGAATAGAAATGTACACTATACTGAGTCTAATGAATAATTTCGCCGATAATTTGGCTGGCTTTAAACCTTGAACTTAATAATTGTTTGCTAATAAAATAAGATTTGGACCTTTGGCATTAAATTTTTAACCATTTTAGCTGTATCATTATGAGCACCACTATAAGTTTTTTTTTTTTAAATTTCTCTCGTTTTTCTTTGTGTGTGTTAAAAATACTTAGCATTCTTAAAAGAAAAAATAATAGGTTAATCTCACATTGGAAAATAAGTGTGAGTAAAAGAGATTTAAAACCTGTAATGTGTATCTTTAAGAATTAGACCCTTTTGAATATACACCGCTGTAAGTTTCTTTAAAAAAACTTTATTCCCTTTCCTCATGTGTGTGTGTTAAAAATACTTAGTATTCTAAAAAAAAAAAAAAAATGAGCACAATCTTATAAATATGCCTAATAATTAACTTAAAGTTGGCTTTGGATTAAGAAATGCATAAAAAGTATGACCACCCACTTTACTATGATGGTTTTTTTTTTTTTTTTTGAGTACAGACATTACTACAAGTTTCGCAAAAAAAAAAAAAAAAAAAAAAAAAAAAAAAAAAAAAGAAGAAGAAGAAGAAGAAGACGTTACTACAAAATTCAATATTGTCTTTATTTTCTAATTATAAAAAGGTTTATTGGTGGTAAATTACAATTAATATGAAACTGCTACCAAAAATTCAAAGGTCACGTTAATATATATATATATATATATATGTGTGTGTGTGTGTAAACTTGTTTTCAACTTGAAAAATGAAGAAAAAAAAGGGGATCTCAAAATCACCCCATAGTTTTATACTTGTAATAAATTAGACCTTATACTTTTATTTGTATTATTATTATTTTTTTTTTTAGAAGGACTTGTATTAAATTAAACCATTGTTTTGTAACTATCAAATAATAAAAATGTACTTCCAGGATTTAAATCTCTCCTCTTCCATTATAACTATTGAATTACATTCTCAAAAAAAAAAAAAAAAAAAAACTATTGAATTAAAAAAAAAAAAAATTAACCGTACACTTTCATTAACCTAACAATCAAAATCTCCATCTAATTCCATAAGAAATCTAATACAAATACACATTAAAAAAAAAAAAAAAAAAGCCTTGTTTGATTCAACCGGCATATCTCACCATATTATATGCTCACATGAGTGAGGAAAACTTTACAAAAAAGGACAAAAATTCATCTAAAAACCATTACATTTATCTCTCTCTGTCACTCACTCGCTTGCACACACACAATCCAACAAAAAACACCAATTTTTTTTTTTTTTAAAGTAAAAAAAGTACACCTTTCCTTTTGTGTTTCGGTGCCAAATTTCTTATTAAAATATAGTTTAACAAAAGTAATGCTAATACCATAACATTTTATCTAACTTTTGCCATAATTCTTTTCGTAACGAGTTATGAATGGCAGAGATATAAACTCATAATTTTTTCTTTATACTCATAATTTATCACATGACGAGTCATACAAAAGTTATTTAAAATATTGTAATACTAACATTCCTATCATTGCTCTACTGAGAGTACATATGAGTTTTGATTGTGACACTCGTGAAAGGGTGAGGTTTAAATTAGAGAAATTCCAAGTTATTATTATGGGGAATGAGTATGACCATGACTATGACCATGTGCAAAGAACAATAATGGCAAGATGGTTAATTATGAAGGAGTAGAACACCAATCTGGTACTACAGGAACTGGGTGTTTGTAATAACTAATAAATCGTGAGAAGAAAGTACATACATGACAGAACTTCTCCTCGAGGACTGAAAGTCCAACGCGTTTCTGCCCATACGATATACTTTAATAAACAGCTTCTAGCACTAGCAGATGCTTACTTCTCACTACACGACATATACCTCAAATTACAACCTTAACGTCATCCCAGGCTCTCTCTCTCTCTCTCTCTCTCATCACTCTCTCTCTCTAGTCTCTCTAGCTCTCAAAAACCTTTGTTTTTTTTTATGGTAACATGCTTCATTACATGTTAAAAGAGTTTCCTTTCTTCTAAGAAATCAATTACCGATACACTTTTGCTTTACGTAGTTACTACTTTTTATTAATTTTCCCTTTCTTCCTGATCTTCCTTTGCTTACTATATAGCATATACTTCGTTGCGTCGGTGATTTTATTGAATAAAAACCAAGAAGAAGAGCAAGCGTTTAAACACACCCACCAAAAAGAAACAAAAGGACTGGTAGTTGAAGAAGAAGAAGAAGAAGAAGAAGATGGTGGAAACAGCAAATCACCAGCACCCACAGGGGCCACCGCCACCACCACTTCAGCCACTTGGAGGGGCAAGGGGTCCTCTTTTTGCACCCAACGAGCAATTTCAACACCTCCAATATTGCATCCACTCCAACCCAAGATGGGGTTTGTATTTCTCTCTCTATCTTTTTGCTTTGTGATTTGTGATTTGATTTTTAATGGTTTTAGTTCAGTTGGTATTTATTTTTATTGATTTCTTTTGATTTTGCTTTGGATTTTTTATAAAGGGTTTTTAAGTTAGATTCTGTGATTAAAAGGTGAAAACTTTTGGTATTTAGCTGCATGTCTTTATCTTTGTGGTGGGGTTTGAGTGAAGATGAGGATGAGAGGATCACACAAATTTATTTTATATTTATTAAGCTTTTTCTTTATGGGTTCCTTTTCTTCTTAATTTTGCATCTCACTTTTTTTTCTTTATCTTTTTCTGTCTGTCTACTTGATTCTTGATTCTCTTTTTTACTTCACTATGTTTAATTACTCATATCTTGAATATACGTACACTTTGTTCTTTTACTGTAGAGGACAAACCTTTTTGTAAGTTTAGATGATTTTCATTACTGATTCCACTTCTTTTCTTGATTTGGAAGAACTCTGTATATATTACTGAAAATTCCAATGAAATTTCCAAACTTTTTGCGTATCAATTTTATTAGAATTTTGTAAATCTTAATTAACTCTATGTTGTGCCACTCAGATATTCTACAACTAATTTATTTTAATCAATGTAAATTTTACAGTGGAAACATTTATACTGGGTTTCCAGCACTATATTGTAATGCTTGGAACTACAGTTTTGATTGCCAGTATACTTGTGCCTAAAATGGGTGGCAGCCATGTAAGTTTTTGTCCACTCTATCGTATTTTGATTTATATCAAATCTCTTTTGAGGGACTAGATCCTTTCTCTAATCCCCAATGTCCGAAATTCAATGTTGACGCAAACAGGGTGATAAAGCCCGTGTTATTCAAACATTGCTCTTTATGGCGGGACTGAACACACTGGTTCAAACAATTATTGGGACGAGGCTTCCTACAGTGATGAGTGCATCATTTGCTTACATCATACCCGTGTTGGCAATTATCAATGATATCTCTGATGAGTCCTTTACATCTGAGCACCAGGTATTTAAATTTCAAGCAGAATGTAATATGAGCCATATCTTTGCTATATCATTGTTATAGAGTTCTAGGTGCTATATGGTTTTGTGTCTGGAAGAGATTATATTGCATGGATTATCAGGTTAATTTAACTATTTATGAATTATTATCAACTAATGTTTGGGAGAATGCTCCTAATTTATATGTTTAATTCGTGAATTCTTCTGAAAAGGTCATGAATGGTAACATTTGCCTTTCCTTTTTTTAACATGCGATGCTTTTTCTTTCCCTTACAAATCCAATCTATTTCTCAAGTTGTGATGTTGTCACACTGGTGCATACATCTCCCTCCCGCTAATGACTAAATTTATCGACCCTTGAGGTGCAAGCTTGGTGGGTTTATCATCAAACTGACGTGCCTTCTTATTTTCTACCTAAATTGGTTTGGCACATTATATTTTTTTTCTAAATTAAAGGTAGAGGACTGCCTGCTGATTATGATGAGGGTGCTTGCAGAGGTTTTTGCACACTATGAGGACAATTCAAGGATCCCTAATTGTCTCTTCCTTTGTCAACATCGTTCTTGGATTTAGTAGGGCATGGGGGAGGTTGACAAGGTACGGTAATCATGATATGAAAAAACAATTCATTCTACTCATCTTATTCAATGGTTGCAAATCCTTTACATCTCAAGGATTCTCATTTGAAACCTAGTTCAGGTTCTTGTTTTTATGTTGTCTAACTGTTACCACTTTGCTTTTCTGGTCCCCAGATTATTTAGTCCCGTTGTTCTTGTACCAGTAATTTGTGTAGTGGGTCTTGGTCTGTTCCAGAGGGGCTTCCCACAGGTAATTTCTTTAAAGAACACTATAATGCCTCGGTGGCACTGAAAATAAAATAATAAAATCAGTATATGACTCTCCTATGTTTTGTGCAGGTTGCTAACTGTGTCCAGATTGGCCTGCCCATGCTTATTATACTGGTTGTTACCCAGTATTTGAAGCGCATCGTTCATATGTCCCATGTCATACTTGAGAGGTATGGTTTGCTTATTTGCATTGGTATTGTCTGGGCTTTTGCTGCTATCCTCACTGCGGCTGGTGCTTACAACAACGTAAAAGAGGAGACTAAACAGAATTGCCGCACTGATCATTCCTACCTTATATCATCTGCTCCTTGGTATGTCCGGATAATTGGGCTCTCTGTTTGCAGATGGAGTCACTACTCCCTTTCATAAGAATCATCCATTTCTGATGCATAACCTGGTGTTTTTTTCCCCCAATCTAGGATTAAAATTCCTTATCCATTTCAGTGGGGTACTCCCATATTCAGAGCGAGCCATGTCTTTGGGATGCTGGGGGCAGCACTTGTTACATCTGCAGAGGTTTAATTGCTATTCTATAAAATCTCCAATTTAGAATCATTTCAAAGATTTGGATGAATATATCTTTATATCAATCCATTATAAACATTTGACCCGCTTACCCTTTGTGCATGATTTCCATCAACTTGACTACTTTTTTTATATTGAAACATTTCTCAACTATACTGATTCCATATTTTAAATTTGGTCCTTTGTCTATTCATTTAACTTTTGCTGCAGTCAACTGGAACCTTTTTCGCTGCATCGCGTCTTGCAGGTGCTACACCTCCACCATCACATGTCCTCAACCGAAGTATTGGCCTACAGGTACAGTCATAGACTGACTACAATTCTTCTTTCATCTCTCTCTCTCTCTCTCTCTCTCTCTCTCTTATGTATCTATGATTGCTTTAACAGCATATGAAACGAATCTTGATTGGCTTTACCATCTAGAAACTAAAATTAAGGCTTCATCTTCAAATGCAGGGTCTTGGCACGCTGCTTGAAGGGATCTTTGGTTCTGTTGTTGGTACTACTGCATCTGTGTAAGCAATTGATGCTTTAGCAATCAATATATTAATCTGTTTTGGGTCTTTGTGTTTGCTTGGTTCTCAACCTTTCCTCTATATGGTTGGAAAAACAATTCTTGGGTTCTCTAACCCTCAATTATGATGCAATAGGTCACCTAGTCAAAAAAGGCGGGTTGATTTGGGGGGGGGGGGGGGGGGGGTGTGGGGGTGGGGGGGTGATGGGGAGAGATGTTGCAGATGATGCAGGCATGCATTTGCAATTGTTTACAAATTACAATGCCTATAATGGGATTGGTATTATGGCTTTTAGTTCAGTATGCTCCATGATAAGAAGCTTTGCATCCTGGAATGATTTGACCATTCTACGAACCACTCTGGTGTCCTTTTTGGTGTCAGGATCTGTGCCTGTCTTGTATTTCCAGGTTCTTAGCTCCTTATCACAGATCCAAGCAGTAAGATTATCACACCTTGTAAAATAGCTTCCATACAAGGTTTGTGTCTGTCCATATGTTAAATAAGGTGATTGAGTTGAAACTGTTTCTGTGACAGTGGTGATATTGACATTATTGACCGTCATTTAGGATTAAATCAAACAAGTTCCATCCTTCTTGTACGTAAAAATGCTGCTAGTAGACTGTATGAAGTAACACTTGGTTTACTCACTTCTTGGGATGATATTGCAGTGAAAATGTTGGACTCCTTGGACTGACTCACATAGGGAGCAGAAGAGTTGTGCAGATTTCAACTTCCTTCATGATCTTCTTCTCCATATTTGGTTTTTTTTTCTACTTCCACCATGAATTGTGGTACTATTTACCCATTAGCCTGGGCTTTATCATATCATATTTAATTGTGCCACCTTGTTTTTTTCAGGGAAGTTTGGTGCATTTTTTGCATCTATTCCTTTACCAATATTTGCTGCCATATACTGTGTTTTATTTGGCTTTGTTGGTGAGTGATTTTGTTATCTTTGTAGCTAAATCTATTTTAATCTTGTTGATGCGTTCTTAATGGAAAATTTTACCTTTACTTTATCCACAGCTGCTGTTGGGATCTCATTTATGCAGTTTGCAAACCCTAATTCCTTGAGAAACCACTACGTTTTGGGCCTGTCCCTGTTCCTGGGGATTTCAATACCTCAATATTTTGTCATGAACACTGATATGAATACTGGTCATGGACCAATTAGAACAGGTGGTGGATGGGTAAGTTTTGTACACTATATGCCTCCATGTTTCTCTCTAAATTTCTTTTTACATATTTATGCTTCCATGTTGTTGATCTCTCTCAATTTTTCTCAGCATCTTATAGAAGGTAAAAGTTGTAGATAAGGCGCAAAAAAGTTTATGGAAAAGTAGATAATAACCGAATCCACACCCATATTGCGCAAACAGAAAATGCAATTATGTTTAACCAAATGAGCTTATGGTTTACATGAATCTCATACTAGGGAAAAACAATATTAGCAGAATTGAGACTTTATGATTAAGCTTTGTGGCAATCTATCAATTGTTCTAAATCCTGATTTAAACCTAGCACATTTAATTTAGTCTTGGGCGTAATCAATGTTAAGACCCTACATTAATTGAATTTCAATCAAAGGCAATCTAGTTCTTTCTGCCTCTTAATTTCCCTCCATTTGCTGAATTAGTAAACCACATGTTTTTCTACTTAACTTAGGAAGTTATACCCACTACAGTGTTTGTACTGTTCTTTTGCATTGATTATGCACAATTACAAAATGTGTGTACAATTAAAGAGTGTTGGTCTTGACAAAGATTGACCAATGATTCTAGTCTCTTTAATCCCAGCCTTGGCATTGAAGTCTAATGATATTTCTCTGCATGTAGATTTAATAGGATTACATTGACTTCTCACGATATCTGAAATTCTTTAGTTATTTATCTTCAAAGTCCCCTTGTTTGAATATTTTTTCAAGAATTGTGTCAAATGAGTTGTCCTGGTTATGAGACGAGAACAGGATAAGTCCATCTAAAAAAATATATAACCTTGCTAGCCAATACATCAACTCTATTACATGTTTGTCTGATTTTTTTTTCTTTTCATTTTTATAATTGTTGCAGTTCAACGACATTTTTAACACAATATTCTCATCACCGCCAACTGTGGCAATGATTGTTGGGACACTGCTTGATAACACGCTTGATGCAAAGCACGAAGTTAATAACAGAGGACTTCCATGGTTGACTCCCTTCCATAGGAGGAATGGAGATTCTAGAAGTGATGAGTTCTACAATTATCCCATGAGGTTAAATGAGTACCTCCCCACCAGATTTATCTGAACTCTTAAACCTGTTATTGTATATTAGATATATATTTACTATGAACAAAATATTGGTTGTGTTTTTTATGCAAAGCAAGGGGTTTTCTAAATATAGAAGTAACAATGTCACCAAAGGTGAGCCCGTAGAGTACTTCCCTAGTTCACTTGACCTCATATCTCCATGGCTGCTTGATATCCCTGCCCAAGTGCTAGCGCAACTACTGACTAGTTTCTCCCAGTAGTCCATTTGGAATTCTTGGTTCACTTGGTGTGGATGTGTTCCAAACACTTGATCTTTGGTGCGAGTTCCACCTTGTTTATTCGCTAAAATATTTCCAACAAGAGGGCTTGCGGCCTCATATTGTTTAACGTCCCTTAAGCATTGGTTTCTCAGTTGATTGAAGCTATTACGGTCACATTCAAATAGGATCTATTAATACAAGTGACCTCTTTCCATTTTTTAAAATTTTTCAAGAAAAAAAAAATTGTTCTATTTTGAATTTGTATCTGCAGGCATTGGTGGAAAGGGAAACAATGAGATGCAATATGTGCTGAGTTGAAAAGCAAAAGCCACTAAAACCTTCTTGTTCCTTCATTCAAACTCTCAATTTTATATATCCAGATCTGATTCATTAACAGATGCGGATTTAATATATTGTTACTTGTTATATGCGAATTGTGAAATACTGGTACTACTAGTACTACTTATTTATTATAATTTTGACTTTGACTTTGAAAGAGTAGCAGTATGGATTTGTGGCTCTTGCAAGTTTGGGCTCAGATTCATTCCCATGTAGTATTTATTTCCTGTGGCCATGCATGGTCTATTTTTGGTCAACACTAAATTTAATGTGCACTGTAATAATTAATGTTCCTTAACAGTACAGACCTTGTTTCAATCCAGCTTCCCTCTGGTTCTTTATTAATTAGGCAAAAATTAATGGTTGTACATAACACCTTCCCCACTTTTCTTTTCTTTTTTGTTTGGTTGGAGCTTCTCCTTTTGATTGATGTGGAATTTCATGAGCCACCCTAGTTGGGGTTGGAAGAAATAGTTGATTATTGAGCAGAGGCTCAGAAAAAAAATTTAACTAATTGGTTAGAAAAATTATTTTTCCATTTTATCTAGTCAGTTTTTCACATTTACCTACATCGAGCTCTTTTTTTTTTTTTTTTTTTTATTCATCTTCCAACGAAAATTCAATAGTATCCACATAGACAATATCTCCATCCATAGGAATCCAAGTACCTGGATAATTTTTTTTTTTTTCTCTATTCAATTTAAATACCATTTCATTGTTCTGTTTTTTAATCATAGCCTCACAGTCCATATCCAACAATCAAGATCAGCCACCCTTTCACTTGAAAGGTGGAACACAACAGCCAAACTTGGCTAATCAATGACCAAGATTGGCCACACTTCACAACAAAGTGGAACAATAAGTCTTTTTTTTTTTTTTTTTTTTTTTTTTTAATTTTATATTTTGAGAAGAACGTGGAACAATAAGTCTAGAGACAACATAATTTCACAATTGTCTAAGGTAGCTGCAAGTTGTTAATGGTATATAATAAAATAGTATTAATAGTGGGTTCACGAGAATCAATAAAAACTACAAACTCAATTGTCGTGAAATTTGCTAAGAAAACTGGTACGTATCATTACATGCTACTCCAACTGAAAATATGAGATGGCTATACTAATGTGAGTGCTAAACCTACAAATTTACTAAATTTTAGTTAAAAAGAAGCAGGGACGGACCCATTAAGGGGCAGGATGGGGCCATTCCCCCCCCCCCCCCCCCCCTCCCAAATTAGTTTTTTTTTTTTTTTTTGAGAAACTTTTTTAGCTATTTTATTTGCATACCCATATTTTAGAGTTTATAGTTGGCCCCTCTCACATTTTTGGATTGGTCCAAATAGCCCAAAAGAAACTAATCACTTAACCCTTTCTTTGAATCCATGGCCCCTCCATAGTCCAAATACAACACAACAAAAAATCCACAAATCATCAATATCATAATTCAATGACTTATAACCAAAAAAATCTCATAGAAAAAAAAATTCCCTTATGGGGGAATTCTTTTAGAAGCCAATATTGATTATGTAGCATTGCCAACTCTTACTATTAATATCCCAATTTTTTAAAATCCTCAAACAAAGTTTTGAAAACTTCATTAGTGTGATTTTTAGTTGTATCCAAAAATATGAGTTTATCATATTGGTGAGTTGGTCAATGTGATAAAATCAACATATTAATTCTAATTATCCAAAATTTGGAGATCCGAAGTTCTCTTCTTTTTTTATTCTTCTCCGAAAAGATTTGAATATTATATTGTAACTTTCAACTTTTTTTGTTCATATTATTTCTTTCTTGACTGAAATATTTATGGTAATAAAGTGCAATTGTTTTGTCTACAATGATTTTTTTTTTTTTTTATAAACTATGTCACTTGAAATTTTTTTGGTTCATGCTTTCGTTCCCTAGGTTCAAATCTTGATTCCGTTCCTGAAAAAAAGAGATGGCTGTACTAATGTAGATTGCTAAAGGGCTCTAGTATTTTAACAAAAAGGATAAACCATAGACTTATCACTCCAAACCATAATCTTGTGGCATCTTTGACCATTTGTGTTGTAATTAACAATAAAAACTAGGATAATGCCCTTGGTCAGACGTATTTCATGATCAATCAACATGTATTCAAAAAATAAAAAAAGTTGAGGTGGGGCCAAAGGTGTGTGTGTGAAGTGTGAACGCATACTAAAAGGTTTTCGAGTCACTTTCAATTGAAGGACTAGAAGTTATCAACAAGGCTAAGAAAGTGAGAAACTGACTAAAGCAGCTTCTGGGTTCTCTCCTCTTTGCTCAACAAAACTCCACTCTTTTGATGACGCATGATACGAATCTAGTGAAGGGTCCCAGAATATAATAATAATCTTCAAAAACATTCGGTTTTTTTATTTTGCTATGTAGGTCCCACACGCTTCTTTTTCTTGATGCTCTTTCCGCGTTATTGCTAGTCACATAATATAAACGCAAATATTACACTGTCCTAATCAGACCAAAAAATCCACATTCTACGCATGCCATATAAGAAAAGGCCTAAAGGGCACAAAAAACTTTGGGTGCACGAACCTGATAATGCATTGGACCCCACATTGACAAGAGCAATGTTTACCAAAGAGTTCATTTTTTTTTTCAATAATGCAATCGTTTTTCATAATCGACATTAATCACGTTAAAATTAAGATGTTATAGGTGATAATTTGAAACACGTTTAGTAAGAGATTTTTAATAATATTGTTTAAGTATTGTGAAAATACGTATGGGTTAAAAAATATTGTGAAAATACGTGTAGATTAAAAAATATTGTACAAATACGTGTTATGGTGTTTAAAGACTAAAAACTATTATTTAAACAACATTACCTAACACCTCCGATTTTCTATGAATATATGTATGTGAATTTTTTTCTTCTCCCCTGTTTAAAAAAAAAAGAAAAAAAAAAAGTGTTTCTTTGGGAAAAAGGAAACAGGGTGTACAAAATTTGGCATTTTGAGACCAAAATCATAGAGGCTATGCTTCATGTAATTGTTGCCTTGGTTGGTACTTAATAGGCAGTAAAAATGAGATACCCAACTACTACACGGTTTTATGCCAAAAAGAGAAGACTTCCACAGCAATTGATGGTGTCTATAAACTACTTATGACATATGGCCCCGTTGATTTGTTTTCCACGGCATTAAGCCAGAGACTTTTTGTTTTGGTGTTTCATTGAGATAAAAGTTTTGAGATTTTGGTCGGTTGGATATGTAATGATATAGAGAGAATTCTACGCCCTTATCCCCTAGTTCAGCTGTTCAAAGGGCTCATCCAATCAATGACTGAGTGGTGGCTTGCTACCGAACACATTTGTGTCTCATTACAGAGGCTATAAGCCAAGAAGAGAGAGATAATCTACCACTAATTCATTTACATCTTTTCACATTATTTCCAAAAATTATGTACATCGAAAAATACTAATACTAATAGTTACACGTGCCAAGAGCCTTGCAACTTAGCCTCCCTTTTAGGAAGAACGAAACATCCCCCACAACCTTGTTGATTAAAAAAAAAAAATACACTATGTTCATTCATTTATCCAGTCCATATCAAAGCATTTCTCAGTAACCTGAATATGAAGGTCTGGCATGGCCTTCTCCATATCTCTCCACAGCCAGGAAACCTCTTCATCGCAAACTACACGACGCAATGACTGTAATGAAGAAGCAGACCTTGGAAGGTCCCTTATCTGCGAACACTCACTCATATCAATCTTCTCCAAACTCTCTAATTTACCTAGGCTTTCAGGAAGACATGCCAAATTAACACATTGAGCAATGTCAAGATATTTCAACCGAACTAGCTCACATATTCCAGGAGAAAGCATCTTCAAAGTTGGGCAAGCATATAACCTCAGGGTTTGTAGGCTTTTCAGTTTGCCCAAGTCAGCAGGCAGCTGGTATAAGCTATGGCAATTGGTGATACTTAGGCTCTTGAGTGAGTACATCCCACAGATGGTAGAAGGCAACTCAAATAAATCATCACAGTGATCAATTGTGAGTTCTGAGAGACAAGGGAAGAGCTGGGGTAGCTCTACTGACTGACCAAGGATGTTTTTTACCTTGCATAGAACAAGGGAAATTTTCCTCAACTTTTTCAGGATGGAAGCTTTAGATATAGGAGGGATGGTAACTTTCTCAAGCCAGAGGCTCCTCAAGTTGGGCAAATTAGTAAAAATAGAATGGTTCTTAAGGACTGCACTGGATGAACCATGATTGATAACTATTAGTGCCCTCAGCCTTGGCATGTTATCAATGAAATGAGGCAAGAAGTACTCGGTTGAGGAAAAGTTCAGGATGAGCACTTCAGCCTTTGGAAAATCCAATCGGAACCAGTCCATCTCATTCATTTCCCCTATATTATGAAATCATATTGAAAGTGAGCACAAAAAAGACTATAACAAAACAACAAAATTGAGATGCATGCTCCTTTTATACTCTAATTCCTGTTTGGATAAGCTACCAAACAAGTCTAATTTTTTTCACTAGAAAGAAAGGCAATTTAGAAGGAGTGATGATAATACCTGTATGAATTGAAACGATCCGGGCATTAAATTGCTGATCTGAATTCCTATCCCACTCTTTTGGAAGTTCTTTCTCTCTTCTTGGCATAAGCAATCGCGGGCGTTCATTTATGAGTCCCTGATTGCTTAAATGAAGAGCAAGGTCTCTCAACACATCATGTTGAGTAACAAAGATCTCAAAGCAACTGCTATACATGTCTCCAGTTCTGCCAGATTAATAATACAGTAAAGGATTTAGAATGCATATCACTGCTAAAACAAGAGCAACCTATGTTCATGACAACTAAAGTAAGCCCAAACCTACATACCTCTCTTCCTTCACCAGGGCGAGGAGATTCTTCTCTGAAAGTTCAACAAGAATCGCAAAAGCATCTTCTCCATCGATATCGTGTAGCTCAACCCACATATTGATAAGGATCTCAAGAGGAATCTTCCTGTCTTCAGGGAAGGCCCCCAAATCCAAGAAACATTCCCTGACCTTTTTACTCAAGAATTTAACGCTTACTGCCATTCTTTCAAGCAGCTTATTTTCATGGGGCTCAGATACAGGCTCACCTCGAGACAACCTGCTCTTTGCACTTAACCAAAACATTTCAGGTTGATCCCTTAACGAAGCTCCTATCACTTTAAGTGCCAAAGGAAGCCCCTTGCACTCACTCACAACCTATTGAATGCAAATTTAATGCGCATCAGCAAGAAACAAGTAACCAATTACAATTCTGAAAAATTACAAAACCCCATTTGCTACACAAGCACAGAGGTTAAATAATACTACCTGCTTGACAAGATTCTCATTAGAACCAAGAGGCATGGACTTTTCTCCAAAAGCAGAGTGGCAGAACAAAGACAGTGCTTCATTCTCCGTCAATAATTCTACTTCATAAGTAGCCTTGGTAACAGAAGGAAATTTGAACCGAGAAACCACAAGGATTTTGCAGCCTGGAAATATAAGCTTTTCGAGCACTACGAGTGACCACACGTCATCCAGTACGACCAGGGTTCGGGCACCAATTCTCCACTCATACTGGAGATTATATTGTGGAATCATATAATTGCAGTCCAAATTCTCATTCCCCATAATGTATCCCCAAATCTTAGCTCTCAACTGATCCACATTTGGAGACTGTGATACTGTCAGGAACAAAATCCTGTCACAGAAGTAACCTGCACAAAGTGATAAAAAGAGTCCATTGGAACCAAACCTTCATACTGGTTGTACAATTTTGAGCATATTAAACATAATAATCAACCTTACATAGTACTTTCCTAAGACAATCTTATTTTCCAAACTAGAGAATCCTTCTTCCAATATCCGCTATAATACAATACTCATTAACCATGAGGAGCACACAACAACAATCAAAGCCTTATTCCCAAAATTTTATGATCGGTTACGAATTCTCAACAGATTAGTTAGGATCAGCTACATGTATTCTTAAGTTATAAAATCTCCGCTCATCTCAAAAGGTTGTAACTTGAAACGAAACATTTATCTAAATCAGATACAAAAGTGGTATTTGGCTCAATTTGCTGGAAAACTAAAAATTGAAACTTTTAAGCAAACGGATCAAAACCCAGATACCAGAATTATAAAACAATTAAGAACCAAAAATAACAATTATAAAGTCTTATTCTTTTAAGATTTACAGTACTCACTTCGAACAAGATCATCTTTGCAAAACTCTCTAGCCAAGGTGGTTTTCCCAGACCCACCAATCCCACAAATAGAAACAACCCGAAACTCATCTCTCTCAGTCAACACCATCTCCTTCACTCTCTTCTTTCCCAACTCTAACCCAACACCAAAACTCACAAAACCACTCTCAGCACCCCACCTCTCCTCCTCTTCCTCCACTCTCTTCATAGCCTCCTCTATCACCCACCCTCCAGCACCACCACCTCCCATTCTCATAGCTCCAAGCCTCTGCTCGATCCGCCGAGCAGACCCTTCAAGTTTGTCGAACCTCTCAGCCGCATCGGCTCTCATGTGGTGCACATCAGCAAGCACATGCATCGGAACCATAGTTTTCAAGAACCTCGAAACTTTCTTCTCAATCTGATCCATTTTTCTTGAAAGTTGCAAGTTCCTGTAGACGTTCCAGCGAGGCGAAGCGAGGACCTTGTGGGTGACATCGATGCCTTCTTCGAGAGTCTTGTAGAGATTGTTGAGTTGGGTTTGTCGATAAGGTGTGAGCTCGACTCCAGCCATCTTGATTTCGTAGACCATAGGCCTGAGTTGCTCGAGTGTGGAGCTTAGTTGCTCGGCACTTGACTTGCAGAGACACGACTTGTGTGCTATGTTGAACAGCATTTTCAGTAGCTCCGTCGTGATCTCACCGGCGAATAGGTCTACAACACCACCCATGGTTGCGGGTGAGGAATGGTCTGAGAAAGACAGTTTGTGAGTGCGAGAGAGAAAATTGTGGCGGGTGGAAGTTTGCGTTTTATAGCACTAAGTGCCAACAACCGAAGTATATTCTCGAATATCGTGTTTTTAATAAGGATCAAGGATATGTGATTGTAGTTACTATAAAAAATATAAAACTTATCAAAAAAAAAAAAAATATATATATATATATAAATAAAAAATAAAGAAAAAAAAGGTGTAGAGTATAGTTTTTCTTTTTTTTCTTTTTTAATATAAGTGTCGGGATGGAGGGATTTTAACCCGACGGCTCCTAACATTATTAGTTGAATTACAAGATTTATAACACTTTTTTCTATAATTATTAGTGCACAATATGAGAAATGTTGTCAAGAGGCTCTTGCAACTCATCTAGATTTCTACATGTTTCCAGAAAAAAAAGTTTAAAGTTAAAGTAAAAATGATGTTAACGATAGTTTTATATGAAAAGGAAAAAATTATCCTCTCCATTTCAAGTTTCATAAAAAGAAACTTAAAATGGATACCAAACTAAATGGAGATGATTTTATTCCATGAAAGCGATATTACTTTATTGAGTCTACCATCTTAGATATTATGCAATCCCAAATATTACGAAAAATAGTTGTGATTATCCGTAGGTTTTTTACATGATATTTTTATTATTATTATGATGGTTGATTTTGACCTAAAATTAATAGAAAGCGATAAATCGGATAAAAATGAAGAGTAGTTACATAAATGGTGTTGATCACCAAAGGTCAAAGTGTCACTTTGAAATATTTAAATTTACTTACTGGGGGGGGGGGGGGGCGAAAAGTAGAACAATTAATCAAGACTCGTTGTTGTTGTTGTTGTTGTTGTTTTTTTTTTTTTTTTTTTTTTTTTAATAATATATAGAGGTGGGATGCAAGGTCAATCCCATAATATTCGGTGTGTAGGATGAAACAAAGATCAGAGATAAATTGTCTACGAAGTGGAAGTGTTCAGCTAGAGTTTGTATAAGAAATAACTAAGTGTTCGTCCTCAGATTCAATCCGAGAATGAAGATACAACTGAATGGTTTTTCTCTCTCTCCCTCCTTTTTTCCTCCCCTTGATCTAGTTGCTTCTTGGCTTTATATAACTTAGCCAAGATGCATTTGGACCTTACATTTGGAAGGCAATGATCAAACTATCTTGATACTTGTCCCATCAAGACTTTGCTAGAAGGTTTTTACAATTGAGCATTAGCTGTGGCAACACTATTCATAGTCCCCATTACTGCAGTCAGCTAAGTGGTTTCAGTGCATTTAATGCAAAGGGGATGGCCATCTTGTACTTCCTTTCCCTTCTCTTCCTGGTTTAGCACCAAGTTTCCCTTGTTTCCCCTCAAGTTGCCCCATGCACCCTCTGACTCTGTACCTTGACCATCCGAGGTTAGGCAAGTGTCCTCGGCATCCTCATCAGATATGGTTAGGTAGCCCAGGTGAGAATTAAGTGCATACCTTTCGAGAATAAGTTGCCTATGTCTCCCAAGGTCACCACCATATGAATTGGGCTTGCCATCTGGGTCCTCGTCCCCCCACACTTACCTATTTGACTTTAAAAATAAATAGAATAAAAGAATAAGTGTGCTTAGGGTTAAAAAAATGAAGTTTTAAAAAATATACATAAATTGTCTTAAAAATTAAGTTAATTTATAAGCTTAAACAAATGACTTCAAGATAATCCAACCAAACATGTGGAATGTTTAAAACACATGCTTATTGTATGTTAAAAAATTAGAGTTATAAAAACTTGCTTAATAAGTTATAAATATGTATTGGTTTCAATTAGTTAAATTTATTGTCATCAAATAAGAAATATGTTATTTTTAAGACTTAAGATAGAGCCATTTGGCTAAATATTGCCAAAACTTAAACATTTTAACATTATAGGTACTGTTTAAAGTTTATTGGCAAAATGAGGAGAGAGGTTGAATTTCGGCAACAGCGTTGCCGAAATTCAACAAAAGTAAGAGAGAGAATTAGGAAAGAGAAAAAGGAAACAGTGAGTTTGAATTTCGGCAACATTGTTGCCGAAATTCATCTGCCCATTTTTCCTCTCTGCCCGTAAGTGTGAGTGTGTGAGAAATAGAATAAGGAGTGCCTGAAAAAAAAAAAAAAAAAAAAAAGTAATTTCGGCATTGGTATCACCGAAAACAGTAGAAAAAAAAAAAAAAAAAGTGAATGCCAAAATTTAAAGAAAAATATAATGTGCTATGTTCACAATATTTTTACAATATTTTCTTTGGCTATCACAATTTAAATTTGACATTGAGATTACTATTTTAATTTAACAACAATAACAAGTAACAACTTAATACTTAGAATTTGTTGTAAAAATATTGTAAAAATTATGTGCACCTATTATTTCTTAAAAAAAAATATAATGAATTTGCCGAAAATTTTGTAGCAATTGTGACTTGCCGAAAATGGGAGATTTGGGTTTGTGGCAATTTCTAGGAAAAAAATTAAAGACTTTTTTTTTTTTTTTCAATTGTCGAAATTAGTTATAAAAAAAAAAAGAAAAAAAAAAAAGAAAACAAAAAAAACAAAAATTTCCCCAATTGTGGCAATGCCATTGCCGAAATTGTGGGAAAATTTTTCCCACAATTTCGGCAATGGCATTGCCACAATTGGGGAAATTTTTGTTTTTTTTTTTTTATATTTTTTTATATTTTTTTTTATAACTAATTTCGACAATTGAAAAAAAAAAAAAAAGTCTTTAATTTTTTTCCCAGAAATTGCCACAAACCCAGATCTCCCATTTTCGGCAAGTCACAATTGCTACAAAATTTTCGGCAAATTCATTATATTTTTTTTTAAGAAATAATAGGTGCACATAATTTTTACAATATTTTTACAACAAATTCTAAGTATTAAGTTGTTACTTGTTATTGTTGTTAAATTAAAATAGTAATCTCAATGTCAAATTTAAATTGTGATAGCCAAAGGAAATATTGTAAAAATATTGTGTACATAGCACATTATATTTTTCTTTAAATTTTGGCATTCACTTTTTTTTTTTTTTTTTTTTTCTACTGTTTTCGGTGATACCAATGCCGAAATTACTTTTTTTTTTTTTTTTTTTTTTCCGGGCACTCCTTATTCTATTTCTCACACACTCACACTTACGGGCAGAGAGGAAAAATGGGCAGATGAATTTCGGCAACAGTGTTGCCGAAATTCAAACTCACTGTTTCCTTTTTCTCTTTCCTAATTCTCTCTCTTACTTTTGTTGAATTTCGGCAACGCTGTTGCCGAAATTCAACCTCTCTCCTCATTTTGCCAATAAACTTTAAACAGTACCTATAATGTTAAAATGTTTAAGTTTTGGCAATATTTAGTCAAATGGCTCCTTAAGATACCTTAGTAAGTTGAAAAAATATTTTAAATTGTGGGACCTGAATATAAAAATTCATTGTGAGAAACTAGGAATTCTGAACCATACAATGTTTTTCACTCATCCTTTTTATCATTATAATTTTGTATTTCATTTGTTCATTTGTTGAAATATTGAGATTTTAGTAAATGATTGGGATTCATCAAAAAATTGGATAGCATTGATGGAAATAGTATAAACTACGATTGTTGAAATCAGATATCACTATATTGATTCATTTTTTATTTTTTATTTTTGTTTAAAAGCAATGTTAATCATCATGTAGATAAATGCAAAACATTTTCATAATAGGGTAATTAATTATAAGTTTACATTGTACTATCAATGTAAATTTTGCATTGCCAGTACAATGTAAACTAAATTTTTTTCTTTGTAATAAATAAATAAATAAATATATATATATATATATATATATCCTTTTTATGATGGTTCCACAGTTCTATGAAGGCAATTCAATTACTATTGTAGGGTCTGTTTTTGTAGCCCAAACCCAAAAGATATGGATTAAAAGCCCAACGAACCCAGGACAATGAATTTGTAGAGAGTGGGCGAAAGAGCTGAGCTGGTTATGAAGTAAACAATGGCTAGCTAGATTACTTGCAGTGATGATAACATGAAATAATGCCTAAACAACTCCATGAATGAATGTCCGAAGAGATGTTTTATTAAGTGAACAGTGATTACAACATTCAGAGCTACAGTAAACCTTCTCTTTCTTTTTCTTTCGTCCCCCTCTTATCGGGACCCTTCTTCTTTATATAGCACCCTTTCCCATCATCTCCATCGTCCACCTGTTCTTCATCTGCGTATCTACTTAAGTACACGTCACGTCATATGTTTACTTTAGTTCTTTGTGAGTGGCGGTAGCTGAGGTTACACTATTCAGGGGTCTTCTCCACATAAATGCGGCCAGAAAAGCTATTGCAGTGCATTAAATACGGTGGTAGTAGCTTTTCCTTTAGATATTTCATCGTTCTGATCATCTCCAGATCTACTCAGAACTTACCATTATCATTGGGATTGCTAGGAAGATTATTCGGACCTTCCACACGTTTGTTTGATCAAGGCTGTTCGTGGCCGAGGAGTAAGACATCTTTGGACCAGTAGTGACCTCTTCGGACGGTACTCCCCTTCCACCTCTAGGCTTCCTGCCTTCAGATGGGCCGTCCCCACCCAACTATTGCTCCTCGAAAATATAATACTTCTTAACACGGTGCCCTAGGCCTGTTAAGTAGCTCTAGGTTTTTACCCCCCACAACTATATATCTATATTTTCCTCACAATTAGCTTGTATTTTAATAATAATTAGCTTTGTATTCTCAATGAGCTTGTTAACTTTTTTTTTTAGTTAAACATAATTTGTTAATTTTAATTAGAAATGAATCAATGAGACCAACAATTCTCAATTTGGGAGTCATATCTTTTTCTTTTCCTTTTTAGAAAGAATTTGGAGTCATATCTTTTCTTTTTCTTTTTCTTTTTTTGGTAAACCATGGATAATGCATTAAACTAGGAATTAACTATTCTGTTACAAAACACATTAGCTTTGTCATGAGCTAATATACTTTCCAACACAGGCGGTGGACTCAAAAATACAACAAAAGAAGGTAAAGATATTGCTCCCAATTTAGCCAATGTATCAACGCATTAGTTAGCCTCTCGGTAAGCATGAACAACCCGCTTATTGGGGATTTCCCTCAACAGGTTCCTGCAATCAGTTAATAAAGGCTCCATGTATTGTTATTCATAAGAAGAGCCATGCTTAACAGATCAAGTTCTACAATAAGATTGTTTAGACCCATATCCTTGGCCAACATTAGCCCATCTCTCAAGGCCCAAGGCTCTGCCATGCAACTATTAGTATGTCCAAGTGGTCTGGCATAACCTGTTAACCACTCCCCATCGTGACTCTTGATCACCCCTCCACCCCCTACCTTCTTTGGATTCCCCATTACTGATCCATCGAAGTTAAGCTTCACCCATCCCTTAGGTGGCTTCATCTAGCCAACTGGGATCACAACTTTGGCTTTTTGTAGTTTGCATTGAAGCCAATAGAGTAGTATTTTGCACTATCTTTAATGCATCGTTTGAAACACAAATGCTTCGCCTTGCCTGTTTTGAACACAAAATTGTTTCTGTGTAGCCACAATTGCCAGACCCCCATAGGGAACAAAATCCTCCAAGGAATACCCATAAACTTCGAACTGATATCACTCTAACAGTTGGACTCAAGCCATTTTCCAAGGGGTAAATTAAATGTGTCCCTCAAGCAATGGGGAAATTTCAGTTCCTGCCAGAAATATTTTGCCACCTCACAGCCCCTTAAAAGATGATCTACAGATTCATTATTCTTTTTACACAAACTACAAATGGGGTCGAGGTTTAAACCCTTTGAACCCAGCACTTCTCCAATGGGTACACTGTTATGAAGGTACAACCATAAAAAGAATTTAACCTTGGGCGGAGCTTCCACCTTCCATACCCATGGTATAGATTCAGTTTCCAAGTTTAAGGGATTTAAACCCCTTGCCAGCAGATAGGCAGATTTAAGAGAGGAGAAGCCATTCTTGGAGTGAGCCTAATGCAGCGAGTCTTCTACATTTTGGTCAATAGACAGAGGGGTAGCTTTATGACATTCAGTAAATGGTCTGTTATTTCAAAGGATATACTCTGAGCACTTTATTCACGCTCAGCATCAAAGCATTGCCTGATTATTAGATGGTCCTCTTCTCAATTTAGATGCCCTTGGATGAGACTGTGTAGGGTACCCACTGGCAGCCAGAAATCCATCCAGAAATTGATTGATTCACCACTCCTTACAGACCATTTTAGACATTAGACATAGATTGGACCTCACTTCTTGCAAGTAGACTAAACACTTGAGCAAGGTAATTTTGTTCCTTCCTCCGACATTCTTCTGGGAGTTAGATATTTTGTAGCCACATGTTGCCCAAGGGGACTCCTATTCACTAGCCAACCTCCAACAAAGTTTAGCAAGGATAGCTAGATTTCTATCCTTCATTGAGTGCAATCACAGCCCTTCTAACTCTTTTGGAAGGGTCACTGTGCTCCACTTGACCATATGCATTTTCCTTTTCTCTTCAATCGAGCCCCATAGGAAATCTCTAATGGTTTTATCAACTACATCACACACTTTACTAGGAAGGGCTTGACATTGCATGTAGTATTCTGCTATTGGGGCCGCTGCTAATTTGACAAGTACAAGCTTTCCAACCCTTGATAGCATCTTGGTCCTCCATCCAACAAGCTTATGTTGAACCCTTTCCACCACAAAATTAAAGGCAGCACCCAGTCTACCCTGGGTGAGGATGGGAAACCCAAGGTATCTTCCTAGATTATTGGTAGCATTCATTCCCAGTTTTCTACATATATACCTCTTCCTCCTTCTTGTAACATTTTGTGAAAATAGGATCTTAGACTTTCCCGAATTAACCTTTTGACCAGCAAGATTACAGAAATGATCTAATACTTCAATAACAGCTTCACAATTCTTATGGTTTGCCTTTGCAAAAAGCGTCAAATCATCTGCAAAGAACACATGTGAGAAGCTCAGCCCATGTCTAGAAGCTTACATCTTATCCCATCTTCTTTCTTTACACATGCTTGTGATTTGTGCACCAAGGAACTCCATACGTAACAGGAACAGATAGGGTGAGATGGGATCACCCTGCCTGATGCCTCTCAAAGGCTGAAAGGCTTCTAATTTACTTCCATTAAATAACAGGGCTGTGGTTATTGTGGATATGCAACTCATGATGAGATTAGTAATATTCTGGGGAAATCCAAAATGTTCAAGAACCATTTTGATAAAGCTCCACTCAAGGCGATCATAAGCCTTTTCTAGATCAATCTTTATTACCATGTATCCATCCTTTCCCTTCCTACTTTTCAGAGAGCAAATTAATTCCTAAGCAATCATGATATGATTCAAGCTCCTTCTCCCTTCAAGGAATGCTGCTTGCATGGGGGAGATCAACAATGGCAGCAGGGGTCTAATTCTCTACGCAATAATCTTAGATATTATCTTATAAACAGTACTGCACAAGCCAATTAGTCTATACTGACTGACAGTTTCATGCCCAAGACGTTTAGGGATAAGGGCAATAAGAGCTTAGTTAAGGTAATCCGGAACTTTTTGACTTGTGAACGCTCCTTTTACTTCCCTCTTGTTTGAGTACATGTGGTTTTCTCTTTTTTGAACTTACCGTGTATAGTAAATGTGTTGTATGGAGCATTAACGAGTTCACTATTGACTAATGCTTGTCTCATTCACATAAGTCATGACCGCAAGTTCCAAACAGTAATCACTTTTTCATTAAAAAAAAAAATAGTAATCACTTTGTACTGGTCAACCTTTCACAGCGGTGATTAGTAATCACTTTGTACTAAACTTTCTAAGCATAAAAGACCGTACCATTAACACAATCTTACACAGCCTAAGAAAAAAGGACAAGTTTTCTTATGAAATCCATAGATTCACAGAAACCTAAAACAAGATCGATAATGAATTTAAATATAATATTGCATTGATTAGCGTAATGGACTTCACTTGGAAAACTCAACACGCTTCCGCCTAATTTGTTTGCTTGCTTTGTTCACAAACCAAATTTAAGTTCTCTATCTAGAGCAGCCATAAAAGAAGAAGAACATCATCATACTGAAGTTGAGAAAGAGAAAGTCACGTTTTTTGTTTTTTTTTTGAAAGGTGTCTTAAATTGATTTTAAAATGGCAAAAACTAAGTTTTATTTGCTAACTAAAGTACTTCAATATTTTAATAAACACATAATTTTTTTTACAATATTTTCATACTCGCTAAAGTTGTGATTATAATATTATTTTCACGTGAATTCATCAATTGACACAACTTTTATTATATAATAATATATCATTCACAACAACAACCACAAATCTTAATTCCAAAATTTTAGGAATAATTATAGATACTCAATAGACTAATTAGTATTGACCACATGTATTTTTTTTAGTAATTCTATTATATTCAAACTCATACTATAAGGTTTTTTTTTTTTTTTACTTTTTTTTTTTTTTTTTTTGAGAAACTTTTTTTTTTTTACTTGATATGTCTTTACTACTTTTATTAATGTTATTTTTGGTCCTTCTCTTATGACCCTCTTTTGTTCTCACAGCTGGAATCAACTCATTTTTTCTCACGGTTGCATTAATTGTTTTTCTTTAAATCATCAAACTATTTGAAGTGACTTTTTATCATCTATTTCTCAACGGTAGGGATCAATCCCATCTTCAAGCAAATTTTCTTCATTTCAAAGTCTATCTATCTTTGTATTCTCACTTATCTATCTTAAGATTCTCCTAACAAATCATGTTAATAGCTTTGAACATGAGGAAAATTAAGTAACATTTGGTGTTATGTTCTAGGTTTTCCAATAAATCACATAATTAAATTATATTATACATTAAAAAAAAGATAATACTAATTATTGGATAAGAGATAATCCCTTTTTTTTTGTATTAATAATACAATTATAAAAAAATGCCTAAAAAAACTAGACCTAAATTTGATATGTATGACCAAGATCTGTGAAATCTTTTGTGTATAGGTCCATTTCATAAAGAACAAGTTTTTTAGTATTAAAAACAAAACAATTGACTGACCGAGGAAGATGAGTGAAGGAAAAAGATGCAAAGTAACTGTATGGATTGGATATTGACTACTGTTTTAATAAGTGGAGGAGACAACGTTGCACCCCACAAATACAATGCTCTCTCGTTGACGAGCGAAATGACCACCATACCCCTCGTCAACTATAAATAATTATTTTATTACTTCGTTTTATAATGAAGAAGAGAGAGAGAGAGGGCTCTCAGTCAAAGCTTTGAAAGTCATACATGGGGTAGTGCTTTTGAATCAAACAGGCTATAGTGTTAATCTCACTCTAAAAGATGGGGCAGATGAACAATGTTAAACGTTTCTTTTAGGTCAGTAGAAACTAGATCCAAGTTTGGGATCCATGAATTATTACCACTTATTACTGGTGGGAGAGAGGAAGAAAGATTGTTTTTTAAGAGTAAGATTATATACGTTAGGCCGTTTTGAATGCACTTACAAATTAGTTTATTGCTTATTTTTTATATTATTTATAAATTTTATATGAGTCAAATGCTTATTTTATTTAACTTTTAAAAAGTTATATAAACGATTTTCAAACAGCCAAACACGAAATAATTATCACTTTTTAACGTTACATGCTATGAGAGGGGTGTTAATTATTATTGCCTCTAAATTCTAACCAATGTAATATAGCTAATTCACCAATTACAAAAATCATAGGATTTCTTTGGGAAAGTTTACTGAGCAAATTGTTCTAACATCTAAGCTCAGTTTTATCATATTGACTAATTGTTAGTTAACCACCATAACAATGCAATAGACCTCTTTAGTCTTTAGTCATATAAAGCAATCAATGGGGTTCCAATATATTAGCCAGTCAAAAAGAGATTTATGCAGAATATATATACATTGACCGCAAAGTTTTCTTTGTAGTTGGCTGTCCATTTGATCTCACTTAAAATCGATGAAGAATCTGATTAAACAAGAGAATATGTGGATTTTTTTTATTTTTTATTTTTTGAAAAAGAGACTTGGTCAGGGTTTCGTATGTATTTAACTCATTGAAGTATTCTAGTTCTAGAACACAATAGGATTAGGAACTTGACATCTCTCGTTGTTTTCTTGCATAGGGTTCCAAATGCACAGTGTGGACTCGGTAGCATTGAACCAGAGTCTATGAGATCAAATATTGAAAATTATAAGCTTTTTGTTTGTTTGGTCGCAAAAATTATATTTTACAAGCATGCTCACAAAGCCAAAACGAGTTATTAATTGAGAATCTTCACATCTAAGCTACCATTTACCAAGTCAATATTAGGGTTGGGTTGTTTAACAATAAAAATTATATTAAAAAAAAATTAAAAAAAGACGAAAAGCACATTTTCGTCCCTACATTTTCACTCGATTCCACTTTAGTCCCTAACTTTTTTTTTTTCCACCGCTTTTAGTCCCTATTTTGAAAAACGCATCTCATTTTTGTCCCTGCTGTTACATCAATGACGAAAATTGCACAGGTGGCAAATGGTAAAACTTATAAATATTAAAATAATGTCCACATAAGTCACGTGGAATCTAATTTAATTTTTTTTAAAAATAAATTACTTATCATTATTAAAAAAAAAAAAAAAACGTTCTTGTTCTTCCCAAAACGAAGAACTCAAACCCAGCAACTGATTCCTCAAACCCAGATTACAACAACACAAATGAAAAAAGAAAAAAAAAACAAAGATCAAACACAAACACAAACATAGATCACAACAACACAAATGAAAAAAAAAAAAAAAAACAGAGATCAAAAAATTTCTCACCCAAACAGCATACCCACAAGACAAACCCAGCAAGACCCAAACAAAATGACCGATCTGAAAAAGAGCGCCGTCGATTACAACAACACAAACGAAAAAAGAAAAAAAAATAGAGATTAAACACAAACACAGACACAGATCACAACAACACAAATGAAAAAAAATAAACAGAGATCAAAAAATTTCTCACCCAAACAGCAATACCCACAAGACAAACCCAGTAAGACCCAAACAGAATGACCGATCTGAAGAAGAGCGCCGCCGATTACAACAACACAAACGAAAAAAAAGAAAAGAAAATAGAGATCAAACACAAACACAGACCCAGATCACAACAACACAAATGAAAAAAAAAAAAAAAAAAAAAAAAACAGAGATCAAAATATTTCTCACCCAAATAGCAAGACCCACAAGAAAAACCCAGCAAAACCCAGCAAGACCCAAACATAAAGACCGATATGAAGAAAAGCGACGCGCTTTAGTGGTGGAGGTGGACTCGCTGGGATCAGCGGAGGAAAGAGAGGCCGATCTGACCCACCACGCACCACCAATCTGACCCAAAGTCACCAAGATCGAGCTTCATTGTGGCTGAGATGGTGGTTGAGGCCGATCTGACCCACCACGCACTGCCAGCCTCATCTCTCTCACTCTCTCTCTCTCTCTCAAATCAAGGTCTAAAATGTTCTAATGATAATAAAAAAAAAATGGTTTGATGATTTTTAAAGTATATACTTTTTTGACTAACACACTTAAAAAAAAAAAAAGTATATACATTTTTTTTTCCATTTTTGTTTACTGTGATCTAAGTCTGTGTTGGTGTTGATCTCTGTTTTCTTTTTCTTTTTTCGTTTGTGTTGTTGTAATCTGGGTTTGAGTTATTGGTTGTTGGGTTTGTGTTCTTGTAATGGATTTGAGTTCTTCATTTGGGAAGAACAAGAAGAACGTTCTTATAAAAATTAATAATGATAAGTAATTTTTTTAAAAATTAAATTAGATTCCACGTGGCTTATGTGGACATTATTTTAATGTTTTTAAGTTATGCCGTTTGCCATTTGTGCAATTTCCGTCATCGATGTAACGGCAGGGACAAAAATGAGATGCGTTTTTCAGAATAGGGACTAAAAGCGGTGAAAAAAAAAGTTAGGGACTAAAGTGGGAATCGCGTGAAAATGTAGGGACGAAAATGTGTTTTTCGCCTTAAAAAAATAAACCAATATGAAAGTTCTTGCCAAGCTGAGTTACAAATTATACTCAAATAGCTTGCTCTTTTTTTTTTTTTTTTTTTGCAACTCATTCACATTAGTTTGTGCAATAATTTTTGTTTGTTTTAGCATTAAAGTGGACTTTTTTTTTTCTATTTTGCACAACAAATACTCACATCAAATTATCTATTCTACATTTTATTTCATTTAAATATCAAAAAAAATTTATTTTTTAATTGTTTCTCTTCCTTCACCCTCGAAATATGTAAAGAAAGAACAAAACAATGTAAAATAAATAGTGTCAATATTAATTTTGTGGGGCCAAAAAATCAGGCAGCCTCGGCCCACTTCAAATCAGGCCTAGAGGCCCATGCCGAGGATGCATGTGGGGTCCGAGGATAAAAGTACGATGTTCAGCCCCCAAGAAACAAGTCCGAGGATGACCCCATCCTCGGACGTTCGAGACCTCAGAAATGCACGAGCACCCCACCACCAATGAGGAGTCTTCTTAACTATCCGAGGAGGAAAGGGCAAGCACCACGCATTGGTGACGGGAGCCCGGTGAAGGAGCAAGTCTAAGGCGAGCTGTCACCTCCACATTAAATGCCCCCAACTAATGTCTTGGCCGCATTAATGAGGAGGGGATTATAGAACAGTGTTGCCTTGGTTGCCGCAACCCACTAGAAGAATAGGAAGGTGGCTGATGGGACAGGTACTCAAATGATGGCCTGATTACTCAACAAGTGTAGGGTCGTGATTAATGGGGAAATGAATATATAATGTAAAGGATCCCTCTTAAGGGAGGGGGGTTCTTTTCTTTTGGGAGGAAGGAAAAAAGGGAGGAAGTCATAAGAACAAGAAGCTCGCCGGAGAAAGGTCAAGGAGTATTATTGTTCACGTCCACCTGAGAACTACCACACGTGGTCATTGCACCCCTTATTAGGGCCTAGTTCTTGACCCCACTCTCTACAAATTAATTGCAGGGCTAGCTGGGCTTGGGTCCATTCCCGTAATACACAAGAAGGCCTGAACCCGGTCCCTACAATTAGCGCCGTCTGTGGGAAGAACTCGTGCATCAGTAAGGACAACAGCTAGGCATGGTAGGGTCAGACCCTCATCAAGTGAGTTCCCATCGACACGAACCAGCTAGATCCCAACGTCTGAATGACTATGGCAATACTGGGCACGGCTAGAACGAGGAGAATGAACGATTCCGAGAAGGAAGCGTGCATACCTCATAAACTAGCGAAAGCCACACGCATAGAAGCGGCCGCGTGCCCCAGAGGGGCGATAATGGCCCAGCCACGCGATCGCGAGAGGATAAGAGTAACGCCTCCCAGAGACAGGACGATAAGGTGGCCATGCAGCGAGAGATAGATGATCTGAAGAGAAAGTTGCGCCATGCATAGTGAAGGCGATTCGAGCCCAGCCCTGACTTACCCTTTGACGATGAAAGTGATGGCGACTACAGGCAAAGGTCGATAACACCCTCGAGTGAAACTTTCTCCCACGAGGATGAGCGCTATCAGAGGTGTATGCGTGGCAGCCTCACCCCGAGGGGCTTAGGAAGTGACGCCATGAGCAGGGCGCTGGACCGGCTCTCCAGGTCACCCTTTACGCGTTGCATAGAAGAGGCGGTACTCCCTCGGAGGTTCTAGCAACCAACCTTCACCGTTTACAATGGCAAAACGGATCCCGTGGAGCACGTGAGCCAGTTCAACCAGAGGATGGCCGTTCACTCTAAGAACGAGGCACTGATATGCAAAGTCTTCCCGTCCAGCTTGGGACCTATGGCAATGAGGTGGTTCAACGGCTTAAGGACGAATTTCGTAGACTCGTACAAACAGCTGACCCAGGCCTTTGGTTCCCGTTTTATCATGAACAGCAGACCTCTTCGGCCCATGAGCGCGTTGCTGTTCCTGACCATGTGCGACGACGAGACCCTCAAGGCTTACTCGGACAAGTATTGGGAGATTTACAACGAGCTGGATGGCAAGTACAACGATGTCGCCATCAACACATTCAATAACGGGCTCTCGATAGGGCACGACCTGAGGAAGTCCTTAACTGGTAAGCCCGCCACCAACGTGCAATAGCTAATGGATCGGATCGACAAATACAAATGGGTGGAGGAAGACTTGCTACAAGGCAAGGGCAAGGAGAAGGCTATCCCTCAGGAGAGGAGGGATTCCAAGTCGGACCGGTATAACAATGCCTGTCCGAGGAGAGAATTCATGGGACAATCTGGGGCGACAAATGCCCAGGCTGTCGGCTCTGTGTTCCGAGAATCGGTGCACAGGGTGCTAGAAAAGATAAAAAACGAACCGTAATTCAAGTGGCCGAATAAGATGTCGGGAGATCCTAAGAAGCGTAATCATGCCAATATCACCAGGACCACGGGCACGCTACGGAGGACTGCAGGAATCTTTGGAACTATCTGAATCAGTCAGTCCGAGAGGGGAAGCTGAAGCACCTCCTGCACCATTCCAACAGCCAATAGGGCCAGACCTACCAGGAGCCACGGAGGGACATTGCCATGAGGCAGCCCGCTGGAACAGTTAATGTGATCTTGGTTGCGCTAGGAAGAACAGGCATGCACCCCTCGCGAGTGCTGTCCGTGACCCAGGTGGCCGCTGGGGAGTCCCAATATGAGCCAAAGAGGGCCAGAAGAGGCTGTCACCCGACCCTGACTTTTTCTGAGGAGGATAAGGGCGAGACCACCTAACCTCACGACGACGCTTTGGTGATCACCCACAGGATTGGGGACTATGACATCAAAAGGGTGATGGTGGATGGGGGTAGCGCGGCGGAGGTCATGTACCCCGACCTCTATAAGGGGCTAGGGCTAAAGCCTGAGGACTTGTTGCCCTATAGCTCCCTCTGGATGAGCTTTGATGGGAAGCTAGTCATCTCGGAGGGCGTGATCAGGTTGCCCATCCAGACTGGCCCGGAAGTAGTGGAGGTGGACTTTATAGTGGTGAACACGTACTCCCCCTACATTACCATTGTGAGAAGGCCTTGGCTCCACACCTTGGGAGGCGTCGCCTCTTCCTTGCACCGGAAGGTGAAATTCCCGTCTAGAGGCCGAATCCTCGAGATCCAAGGGTGCCAGTCAACGGCAAGGCAGTGTATGGTCGCAGCCACCTCACGTCCGCAAGATACGGAATCCTTAGCCACCGTGGCCGGAAACTTATAGCAGTTAACCACCTTGGTAGCACCAACTGACACGACCGCCGAGGAAGCAAAGCTTGAAGGCCTAGAAAAAGTGGTCATCAACAATGACCAGGAGAGGTTCTTTCAGGTCGGAACCCAACTGCCTCCCCGAGAGAAGGAGGAGTTGCTTGAGTTCCTCAGGAGGAACCTTGACGTGTTCGCATAGGATCCCTGCGATGCCCTAGGGATTGACCCATCCTTCATCTGTCACCACTTTAACGTCAACCCTTCTATGACCCCCAAGAAGCAACCACCCCAACGCCCGTCAAAGGAGCACGCCATGGCAATTAAGGAAGAGGTCAATAAGCTTAAGCGCGCGGGGGCTATTAAAGAAGTATTCTACCCCGAGTGGTTAGCAAACACTATGATGGTTAAGAAGAAAAGTGGGAAATTGAGGTTTTACGTAGACTTCACGGACCTGAATAAAGCATGCACAAAGGACCCCTTCCCAATGCCACGAATAGACCAGCTGGTGGATGTGATCGCAGGCCATCCTCGGATGAGCTTCCTAGATGCCTTTCAGGGCTATCACCAAATCCCATTAGCCTTGGAGGATCAAAAGAAGATGACCTTCGTGATACCTATTGGGAACTACCACTACAAGGTGATGCCATTCGGCCTGAAGAACGCTGGATCTACTTATCAGAGGATGATGACGAGAATGTTCAAGCCACTGTTAGGCAAAAACATTAAGATCTATGTTGACGATATGGTGGTGAAGAGCAAATTGGTGTCTGAGCATCTAGGGGACCTCGGTTGTATATTCGACGTCCTCAGAAAGTACAGGCTGCGACTAAATGCTTCCAAGTGCTCATTTGGCGTGGGGTCTGGCAAGTTCCTAGGTTACATTATCACCCACCGAGGGATCGAGGTTGACCCCAACCAAATCAGAGCTATCCAAAACCTAAGGCCTCCGCGAAACCCCAAAGAGATCCAAAAGCTTGCTGGGATGATCACGGCTCTGAATCGATTCATTTCCAGGTCGGCCGACCGATGCAGACCGTTTTATCTCCTGATCAATAAGTGGAAGGGATTTGAGTGGTCCGAAGAATGTGCCATGGCCTTCCAACAACTCAAAGATTACCTGGCCCGGCCACCCATCATGTCTAATCCGGAGGCCGACGAGGTCCTATACGCATACATTGCTGTGGCGCACCACGCTGTGAGCCTGGTGCTAATACGAGATGACAGTGGCGTCCAAAAACCAGTCTACTACGTTAGTAAGTCATTGCACGAAGCCAAGGTTAAGTACTCACCCTTGGAGAAAGCCATACTTGCCGTGGTCCACGCTACGCGAAAGCTGCCCCATTATTTCCAGGCTCACATGGTTGTCGTTTTAACCCAACTACCCTTGAAATCTGTACTTTGGGCCGCCGACTACACGGAAAGAATTGCAAAGTGGAATACCATCATAGGGGCCTTCGACGTTAAATACATGCCTCGGACCATCATCAAGGGCCAAGTCCTGGTAGACCTAACGGCAGAGTTCGCTAAGCCTACTATAGAAGTGGGGGCCGAGGGAAGGATCGCTGAGGAGAAGACAGTTGGAGCAGTCTCTGTCCCGAGGTCACCATGATGGAAGGTATATGTTGATGGTGCAGCAAACCAAAGAGGGTCAGGAGTAGGACTAGTCTTAGTATCCCCTGAAAATCATGTCATAGAGAAGTCCTTGAGGCTCGGATTCTTGGCCACAAACAACGAGGCCGAGTATGAGGCATTATTGCAAGGAATGGTCATGGTACAGAAGATGGGAGGAAAGTCGGTTGAGATATTCTCGGACTCGAAATTGGTGGTAGGGCGGGTAAAGGGAGAGATGGATGCCAAAGACTCGAGAATGCAGGAATACCTGAGCCAGGTCAAGCGCTTGCAGTCGAAGTTTAGCCTCTTCAGCTTGTCTCACATTCCCAAGAGTGGGAACAGCCACGCGGACTCATTAGCCACCCTCACAACCTCCTCGGCCACGAGCCTGCCCCAGATCATACTTGTGGAGCATCTGAAGAGAGCAGGTGAGGTGGCAAGAGGAGCGGTCCCCGTCCATCAGGTTGGGGTGGGCCCCAGCTAGATGGACCCCATAACGAGATTCCTCAAAGACAACGTTCTGCCAGAGGAGAAGTCGGAGGCAAAGAAAATACAAAGGAGTGCTTCTCGGTTCTAGTTGTCCGAGGACCACAAGTTGTATAGGCGCTCCTACTCTGGACCATACCTACTATGCGTCCACCTCGAGGTAGCAGAATTACTGCTAGAAGAGCTGCATGAGGGAATCTGTGGGAGCCATACGGGGGGAAGATCCCTCTCCCACCGGGCTGTCACGCAAGGATACTGATGGCCAGGAATGCAGAAAGAAGCCCTGGACTATGTCAAAAAGTGTGACCAGTGCCAAAGGTTCACTCCCAATATTCATCAACCCGGAGGGACCCTTAATCCTTTGTCCAGTCCATGGCCGTTTGCCCAATGGGGCTTGGACATCGTAGGACCTTTCCCCAAGGCGCCAGGGAATAAAAGATATCTCTTGGTAGTCACGGACTACTTCACCAAGTGGGTAGAGGCAGAGCCCCTGGCCAACATCAGAGACGTGGATGCAAAGAAATTCCTTTAGAGAAACATTGTCACGCGATTCAGTGTCCCGCATACCCTCATCTCGAATAATGGGCTCCAATTCGATAGCAAGGCCTTCAGAAGGTACTGTTGTGAACTGGGAATCATAAACAGATACTCAACTCCCACCTACCCTCAGGGAAACGGACAGGCGAAGGCTGTTAACAAGGTCATCGTCGATGGGCTCAAGAAGAGACTGGATGACACTAAAGGAAGATGGGTAGAGGAGCTGCCCCACATTCTTTGGACGTACCGGACTACACCCAAGCGGTCAACAGGGGAAACCCCTTTTGCCATGACTTATGGTGCCGAGGCAGTGATCCCCTTGGAAACAAACTTCCCAACGCAAAGGACGAGTTCTTTCACTCCAGACAATAACGATGAACTGTTGGGGAGGAGCCTGGACCTGGTTGACGAACGAAGAGAACGAGCGATGGTACAGTTGGCCTATTACCAACAAAAACTCAAGCAAAGATATGACGCCAATGTGAAGCTCAGACCGTTAGCATCGGGGGACTTGGTGTTGAGGAAAGTCGTAAAAGCTACCAAGAACCCTTCCTAGGGGAAGTTAGGACCAAACTGGGAGGGGTCCTACCGAATTACCTCGATAGCAGGAATGGACGCGTACTATTTAGAAGATTTAGATAACAAACCTATACCTCGCCCATGGAATGTAAATAATCTAAAAAGACATTATTATTAATGAAAAAGACTCTTTTGATCTGGATTTTAAGCCTCTCCTGATTACATAGCCCCCGTTGTGATGGCCATTCTAAACGAAACTAACTACTTTAAAGATATCCTAAGTGTTAGACGGAACCAAGGTCTTGCATGGTCCTCGGACTCAAATCTATGGAGAAACTAACTACTTTAAAGATATCCTAAGTGTTAGACAGAACCAAAGTCTTGCATGGTCCTCAGACTCAAGCCTATGGGAAAACTAACTACTTCAGAAATATCCTAAGTGTTAGACGGAACCAAGGTCTTGCATGGTCCTCGGACTCAAGCCTATGGGGAAACTAAGTACTTCAGAAATATCCTAAGTGTTAGACAGAACCAAGGCCTTGCATGGTCCTCGAACTTAAGCCTATGGGGAAACTAACTATTTCAGAAATATCCTAAGTGTTAGATGGAACTAAGGCCTTGCATGGTTCTCGGACTCAAGACTATAGGGAAACTAACTACTTTAAAGATATCTTAAGTGTTAGACAGAACCAAGACCTTGCATGGTCCTCGGACTCAAACCTATGGGGAAACTAACTACTTCAGAAATATCCTAAGTGTTAGACGGAACCAAGGCCTTGCATGGTCCTCAGACTCAAGCCTATAGGGAAACTAACTACTTCAGAAATATCCTAAGTGTTAGACGGAACGAAGGCCTTGCATGGTCCTCAGACTCAAGCCTATGGAAAAACTAACTATTTCAGAAATATCCTAAGTGTTAAACGGAACTAAGGCCTTGCATGGTCCTCGGACTCAAGCCTATGGGGAAGTTAACTATTTCAAAAATATCCTAAGTGTTAGACAAGAACGAAGGCCTTGCATGGTCCTCGGACTCAAGCCTATGGGGAAACTAACCACTGCAAAAAAAGGAAGGGAGTCCTAAGTGTCAGATATAACCGAGGCCTTGCATGTGGCTCGAATCAAAGCCCACGAAAGAACAACTACCTCGCGGGGGACCTATGTTAAGAAGGACCAAAACCCTACCTAGCCCTTAAGACATAAAGGATGCCCAAGCATACATTCCCTCCCATTATTATTGTTACCGACGTGATTGGCCAAGATACAATTCAAGTTAAAGTTATGTGAATAAAAAGAAAAGAGAGGAAACGGGTAGCATGCAAGCAGATAAACAGGCAGAATAGATAAAAAGGGAAATTAAACTCGCATTACAATAATAAGTCCATAGAAATTGCATGGCAAAAGCCGCATTACATAAAAAAATAAAATAATAAAATAAAATAAAATAAAATAAAAATGAGGAAAAGATAAAACAAATGGCAAAGGCAGATTAGACCGTGACGCCAAGGGATCTATTCCTTCTGCTCACTCTCACCCCCGGTAGATGGCTGGATAGAGGCAACCTCAAGGTCCTCTGAGCTCTGGCCTAAAGGGATAGCCTGCAGAGGTACGGCAAGTATGGCTGCTTTCTCGGTGGCGGGGATCTGGGCATTGAAAGGGACGTTCGCAGCCTCTTAGGGCACCTCCTCGCTCGGGTCTTCCCTTGATTAAGCAGTCGAAGGCCCCTCACCCGGAGTAGCCCCTACCTCCTCAACAACCTCCCCAACCTTGGCGCCATCAGAGGCGGCCTCACAGATGGCAGGGGGGTAGTATACGCTCTCCACCTTCCACAGGTCGAATGAGGCCTCCATCCCAGCTTGTGTGAGGGTCTCAGCCCAGACCTGGGAGCAATAGCGCCTACATACCCCAGGAATTTGAGTTTTGTAAGCACCTTCTATCTCGGCCACCCCCTCAGCATAAGCTGCAACCTCAGTTTCCTAATTGGCAGCCAGGGCCTCCTCCCTGCCAAAATCCGCCTCGGCCTTAACCCGCAGGGTCTCGTCTTTGGCCCACTCCACCTCCCTCTGGGCCACCTCAGCAGCAGCTACCTTAGCTTTTAGATCCGCGATCAGCTCCTTCGCGATCCTCAACTGCTCTTCCACCTCGCCCAGACGCCTCGTCTGCTCCCTGGCCTGGTTCTGGGCACCAGCGAGACCCAACTCCACGCTGTCTCGAGCCCTGGTCATCGCCTTCAACTCCTCCTTGGCCGTGGCGAGGTCAGCCTCAGAGGTCTTGAGGGTCCAGGTGGCCTGAAAGCGCCTCTCACGCTCTAGGTCGAGGGCCTTTCCCTGGTCGTTGGCCGCCGCCTCCAACCTATAGGTGGCCTGGACAGCCTACCAGAGTAACCACTGCACTATAAGCCCAACCCAAAAAAAAAAAAGGAAAAAAAGGGGAAGAGTTGAAATCGGGAAAATCATAAGTGTTCGGGTTCTTACCATCCCTAGATAACGCTTGAGGCTGACGAAGACCTGCTTGCATCTCAAAGAATCTAGCTCGGCCATATCCGCCGGGAGCAGCAAGCATCTGTCCAACGCGTCGGCCACATGCACACCTTCGCCCTCGTTAAAGTCTCTGAGGGAGGCGTCATCCCTCAAGGGCTCCCCATGGAGCATTGGGGTAGGGAGCTAGGCTTAAACCTCGGACGGGGTGGTGACGACCTGCCTATCCTCGCTTTTGCCGCCTATCCTTATCTGCTTGGAAGGCTGCAGAGTATTTTCCTTATCCTGCGAGGACACTGGCTTATCCTCCATGAGCCTTTTGCCCTTGTCCTTCTTCTTCTTGGGATCGGCGGGCACGGACCCAGAAGGCAGGCTCATCTGAGAAGGAGGAGGAGGGGGAAGCTTCTGCTGGGCAAAAGTTGACCTAGTCTGAACAGGTTGGGTCTTGGGAGGAGGAGGGGGAAGCTTTTGTTGGGACTTCTCCGGTTGGCCTTCAATCAGATCCAACAGGCTGGTGGGGGGTTTCCTCTTGTAACCCATCGTTGGCGGAGGAGAGGTTTCTAAAGCAAAAAGGTCTGCTTCGGTCAGACAAGGGTCGCCCAAGTCTTCGGGAGGATCCTCGGACTGATCGACCTGATTGAAAATGTCAAACTCTTCCTCGGCGGGGCCAAAATCGACTTCTTCCTCTTCCCGCTCTGGATCCTCCTCTGTAGCCTCGGCGAATCTGTGGAAGGAAGAGGGGACGACCAAGGTGACAACTTCTGGAACAGAAGGCTCCTCGGGGAACAGAAACCCGTCCTTGGTCACGGTGATTTTCTGTAGCCGAGGGTCGTTCACTCGGATCACGTGCTTCGGAACCGGGAACGATTTTTGAACAAGAGTGTACCCTAAGATCTTATGGGCAACTCTAACTTGATGGTCGTCTTCGTTTACAAAAACTAACGCCCTTAGTACTTTCTACAAATCCTCCCTGTTGACCAGGTGGAAGTGGCGCTCGAAGGCGTGCGGGTCTGCAGGAAGAAAACACATTCACATTAGTAACCAAACGAAGCAAAAAAAAAAAAAAAAAAAAAAAAAAAAAAAAAAAGAACTTGAACCCCCTCCTATTCCCACTACCCCACCTGGTATTCCCTCCATCGTTGGGCAGTGAAGGCCATCGTGCCACTCTCTGGACATAATGAGGAAATCCTCATTCTGCCCCTTGCTAGACTCAGGAAGGTACTGGATGAGCCATACCCTGTCATCCCTTGTTTTTAGGTAATACGACTTGCCCTTAAGGAGCTGAAGGTTGTAACACCAGTTCAAGTCGTGGCGGGTCAACCTCAGCCCCATCTTCTCGTTCAGGGCCTCCACACAGCCCAAAATCTTGAAAACATTTATTGCGTACTGGGTGGGGGCTAGCCGGAAGTGCGTAAGGTAGCCCCTCACCACCGACCCTATGGGGATCCTCATACCCCCTTCAAGGAAAGCGATAATGGGAATCACCACTTCGCCCTCCTCTCTTTCAAAGAGCCACTCCCCATCCTCACAATACCTCAGGCCTACATTGCTAGGTATCCCATAGTTGGCAATGAATTTCTCCATCGCCTCCTCAATGTAGACATATTTCTTAAATCTACCCATCCCAAGTGACGCCTAAAGGAACTAAGAAAGAACAAATGAAAGAGAAGAGGGGTAAAGAGGAAGAGAGCTCAGAGAGGGATAGAGCAACTTACAGGAATGAGGAGGAGCTCCTCGGACAGGCCTTTTGTGCTGGAGATGTAAGTGAGAGTTTGGTTGAACTCAGGATAGACGCGGAGAATTCTTGATTGCAAATAAGAAACAAGAAAAAGTAGTTCGAATGGGTATTTATACCGCAAATCAAGGAGCCGTGTGGGTTTTCCCACCCATAAATGCGAGACAAACCTCCACCGTTAGATTTGTAACGTCTCGTTGAACGTGAGGAGCACAGAGCCGCCTGAATTTAATGAAGGGCACGTTACGCACTCTGAAACGTCAGCAATGCGCCTTGGGCAGATGAATAGACCCCTGCACTAACGGGGGATAAGACTCGACTGGACACGGAACAAGCCCGAGGGTGTCAAAATCCTTCTCCCCGCCTGAGGATGCGGGCAACAAGATTTTGAGGGGCTATTGTGGGGTCAGAAAATCAGACAGCCTCGGCCCACTTCAAACCAGGCCCAGAGGCCTATGCTGAGGATGCATGTGGGGTCCAAAGATAAAAGTACGATGTTCAGCTCCCAAGGAACAGGTCCAAGGACGACCTCGTCCTCGGACGTTCGAGACCTTAGAAATGCATGAGCACCCCACCACCAAAGAGGAGTCTTCTTAACTATCTGAGGAGGAAAGGGCAAGCGCCACGCGTCAGCGACGGGAGCCCGGTGAAGGAGCAAGTCTAAGGCGAGCTGTCACCTCTACATTAAATGCTCCCAACTAATGTCCTGGCCGCATTAATGAGGAGGGGATTACAGAACAGTGTTGCCTTAGTTGCCGCAACCCACTGGAAGAACGGGAAGGTGGCTGATGGGACAGGTACTCAGGTGGTGGCCTGGTTACTCCAAGTATAGGGTCGTGATCAATGGGGAAAGGAGTATATAATGTAAAGGATTCCTCTTAAGGGAGGGGGGTTCTTTTCTTTTGGGAGGAAGGGAAAAAGGGAAGAAGTCATAAGAACAGGAAGCTCGCCGGAGAAAGGTCGAGGAGCTTCATTGTTCACGTCCACCTGAGAACTACCACGCGTGATCGTTGCACCCCTTATTAGGCCCTAGTTCTTTACCCCACTCTCTACAAATTAATTGCACGGCTAACTGGGCTTGGGTCCATTCCCGTAATACATAGGGAGGCCTGAACCTGGTCCCTACAACTTTAAATAAGATAATTTTAAGGTTTGAATGTATTAAATTGAAGCGCTTTTTCTATTTTGCATTGTCTTTGCAAATGGTGAAAAGAGAAATGCATGGTGCTTCTCATTTGTGTAACTGCAACTATCACTTTGTCATAACCTTAACATTGATTTCATTTTCTTATGTGGACCTATAGTGGTGATTGGTGGACAGACACTTCTCAGATGATAATAAACCCAATAATGAACCGCCAAGAGACATATTTTTGAAGATTTCATGGACGCATAAACGAATATCATAATTCATAAATAAATTTATATGCAATTTAACACAAAATGAAAACTAGGAAAATTCTTTGTTCTTTCCCTTTTTATTATAATATCTTTTTATCTGTTTTGTTTTGTATGGAGATAACATTAGGCGTCGTGCGGAAGCACAAAAGTGTAAAAGGCAATAGCACTTTCAATCATAAGAGCACTTGCAAGTTGGGGATGACAAGGCTCCTAAGAGTGATTGGTCTTTGATTAATGATTAGCGTTTTGCGATACGTTTAAAGTTCTTGTCATGTCTGTAGATTAGTTCATTTTGAAGTCCCATCTCCTTTCCTGAACAAAAACAAATCTGGAGTCACGGATATTCTAAGAACAATTACAACAAGCAACAGCCAATGCACACAGTCAAATTATGACGAACAATGCACCAAGGACACAACATTTTACAAATCTTTTTTACTACTTGGACCCACTGTGATTTTTGCATATGAAAAGTGGAATAAGTGGTAGTTCCACTTCCATGTAAAGGTAATAGAAAAATGTCATTTGTACGCATTCACTTATTTATATATATGAGTATGTTTGAATAGCACTTATTGTTACTGAAAGTTGATAAAAACTGATTGTTGCTGAAAACACTGTAGCAAAATAATTTTTAAATATATAAATAGTATCGTAGGACCCACTTTTAATATTTTTAATGTGTGAACAGTGCGTAAACAGTACACGCATAGTACATGCACAGTAAATTTTGTCCTCCAAAGTCAAAAAAGCCGGCCAAAAAAAAAAAAAAAAAAAAAAGGAGAAACGCAACGCAACTTTACTAGCTATCCAAACCGGCACTATATATATATATATATATATATATGTGATATATACGCTCAATTGTTTGAACTAAAATTTTAACTTTTAACTTGGAAATCGTGATTGCTCTTTTTCTTTGCAAAAAATGCAAGTGTGAAATAAACATTGTTCAGTGTAATATTATTCCAATCGACAATTTTTCATCTCAACAAGTTAAAAAAAAATGTTGTCTAGAATTGCACTTAAAAAGTTGTCACTTACGTACATAATACACACACTCAATTGTTTGAACTAAAATCGTGACTTTTAACTTGGAAGTCGTGACTTCTCTTAAAGTGACAACTTCTGTGCAAAAAATGCAAGTGTGAAATAAACATTGCTCAATGTAATATTATTCCAATCGACAATTTTTCATCTCAACAAGTTGAAAAAAAAAGTTGTCAGTAGAATTGCTTGGCCATAATTTGACAGTGAGTGTTGGCTGTTGCTTGTGGAAATTATTCTTAGTATATCTCGTTTCCGAAGCTGTTTTAGTCCTTGGAGTGTCCCACACTCGCACATCCCCCGTTTGTGTAGTTTGAATTTTTTGATTTGCTAGCACAAAAACAAAATATAGACCGAAGAAAAAGAGGCTATCGAAGGACATACTGTTGGTCGAACTGGCAAAATTCTATCTATTTGAATGCCTCGAATTCTAATATATGGTTGGGTTCCATCAGGCATCAACACGAGTCACATGACATTATCTTCCTAAAGATCCTGGTGCCGATAACAAAATGTAAGAGAGTCATCAGTCAAAGCTTGGAGTTCACACAAAAGAGCTTATTATGCTTTTGAAACAAACAATTCTGAATCCCAATATTAAGATCATTGCAGAGTTTAGAGATAGATGAACAAGGCCAAAATATTCTTTTAGCTCCATACAACAAAGTAGATCATATTTATCATCCATGCCCATTACTCCGTAGAATACTCAGGCAATGAGAAATTCCTAGAATATCTTGTGGGGAAAAAAATTTGTACAAACCAATTTGTTTTGAGATTAATTCGATCACATTGACTAATTGTTCATTATAGTCATGCAGAGGGGTCATGCAGTACATCAATTAGCATTTAGTAATATTAAGCAATCAAGCAAGTCCTTAGATTTATTAGTCAAAAAAAAGCAACGCTGACCTCAAAGTCTTTTGCAGATGTCTCGTGTCTGTACAAGTGATTTTCACTTCAAGTAATGAGTTTCTTTTTTCTGGTAAACAACTAAAGAAAAAGAGTGTGGTCCATGAGACTCATTACTTGAAACTCTAAATAGATATCCCACCACCTTCTCAAATAAAAAAAATAGATATCCCACCACATTTAGTGTCCAACCCTTCTGGTTCTGGCCATTTAACATTTATTTTCATGTATAATTATTCCAATTGGGGGCCTTGACATCAGAAAGATCCCTAGTTATAAAAGCTCCAAACTTTGTCACAGAAAAGAACTTGTAATATATAATATCCTCAACAGGAACCCCTAACTCGTGGTGAATTGCTACAATTCTGATCCCCAGGTATATACGACAGGCTGGTATCTGTGCAAAGGAAATAACAGCCATGACAAAGAAATCATTGCTTTTCACAAGGTCTTTGTGGCATGTCGGCCATGTCCCCAAGATGAGGAGGATCAAGAAAAGCAGAGAGCCGTAGGAGTGAAATTTGGGCTCTAATGAATGGATTCAATAAACTTGTCTTACCAGACAGTCAAGCCCCAATTTAGTGACGGGCTGAGGCCCAACAAACAAAATTCAACCCAGGTCATGAGATTCATATGCTACCATTTTGGCCACACAAGCGCGTGAGCACGCACATAAAAATAAAAATTAAGAGAAGAAAAAAAGTCGCAACTATGAGCATGATTATTGGTTAATGGACCAACGACCTAAGAGTGAAAATATTGCAGTGTTCCTTGTTCATAGTACAAAATTCATTTTTGATTTAGAGATTGATACACTAAAGGAGAAAGATATTGAGACATTTACGTGCAAGTATAAGAATGCTTCTGAATGATAAGAGAAACATAAGTAAAATTCTCTACTCATGGCCAATGGCATGTTATAACAACCTTTCTCACAAAAAGAAAGAAGCATCCCTTTTTTTTTGGGGGGGGGTGGGGGTGTGGTTGGGGGTGGTGTGGGGGGGGGAAGAAGAGGGGACACTGACTTCTCATTTACAGAAAGATCTGCATCAGAAACATTTTATTCTTTACAAGAATTCAACTCCCTGGAAATCCAGAAAAAAAAAAATGCAATATATCAGTTTAAAAATACAAAAGCCGATAATAGAAAACTTAATAGACTCATTTTGACATTCTTTCAAATTTCAATACAGCACCTAACAAGTTTGACACAGATGAAATGCAATATCCCTTCAGTTTTAGGACTAATCCAAATGCAAGGTGTAGAAATCTTTCTTTAGGCTCTTGTCCTCCAAACTGAACATACCATTGTTGAAATTCTCATATGGACTCATAAAATCATAATAGCCTTCAAAATAATCATCCATGAAGTAATGCTATTTGCTTTGATCCCAGGACATTTCAGGGCTGAGAGACTGCACAATTATATTATACAAACAAAACCTTGTTGCCCAAGTGTTGCACCCCAACCTACCTTTTTTTTCTCTTCCCATCCAATTTATAAACCTTGAAGTTTAATGTAGTCATGGCCATCATCACCATCTCCATCATCTTCTTCCCATTCTAAGAACCTACAAATCTTCAAAAGCCCTCTACCAGAACTAGAAGCCTCTACCATGTACTGAAAAAGGCACCCTTCATCTTTTGTTGCTCGACTCATTGTCTCAACAGGGCATCAACATGGCAATGATCCCTTTAGGAGTGCCCCAATTAATTATAGCGTAAAACCTATACATGTCATATGTCATCTTCACAGTGATCACCCTGAATAAAGTATTCCACATTTTGTTATTGGGTTTGCAGAAAGCAAAAACTGTCTGTAAACATAGCTATCTGCCTATCACAACAAAATCATTGATTATGCTCAGATTCTTTGTTTCTAAGAGGTGAAACAAGTGGCCAAAGTTGGTGATTTCCTGGCAAGCTCCAACCTCCCTGTTTCCTAAATCACCTGGATTTTATTGTGTCTATTTGATCAATAATTGAGGGCATTAGAAATAGGTTTATTTTTCCCCTTCTAATATTCTTCTGAATTTCCTTAGTTCATTTGATGTCAAGTATCCATACAAGGTGGGAAAGCCTAATGCAAAGGCATATGCAAGCCAAAAGGAAATCTAAATATTCTAAGAAAGTCAACCAATATCCCTCAATGAGAAATTTTCATTCAATCTAAACAGAAAGTTTCAGACAGTTTTCTTATCCAAACTTACTTTAAAGAAGGAAACAAGTTTGTGGAGATGCATTATGTATAGATATTGCAATCATGAAGTGAACCCTGAAGTGGCCAGGCTATACAAGGAAAAAAAAAGCCTACATAAAATGAAAAAGACTTGTATTCATATTTTTGTCATGTGTAGGATACCTGCAACCTGCTGTAGAGAGAACTGAATGCAGAATCTTCAGTGCTCAACACACTGCAACTCTGAGATTGAGATATATATATATATATATATATATGTGTGTGTGTGTGTTTTTTTTTTTTATCTTTTCTTTTTTTATAAGTGAGATTGAGAAATATGCTTGGAGACGTAAAAACCTCAAATTCCTGTCTAGTTTTGATATTGCTTCTGTCATTCTTTGACCTTCCAGTTAGATGCAAGGACTAAGATTGTAAAACCCTGTACATGACCAATACGCAAAAGCAGATAGTTCTTTCAAGGCCTCCAGACTTGCCCCTACTCATCATAAACCCACATGGAGACACGGGAACGCAAACCGAAATCACCTTGGCCTTGTTCTGCCATTTTTGTATCAAGCAACTGGAGTTGCCTTTTAATCCATGGAGGATCATTTGGACTCAACCAGAGAGCTTCACCAGTATCCTTGTGTTTGAAATCTGGCTGTCTTGGATTTACCTTACGTTTCCTTAAATCCCACCATTCATATGGATTGGTGAAAAACACTTGCCACAAGTAATTGCGGTTTTCATACCCTTCCAAGTCAGCTCTACCTAGAAATGTGATAAGATACAGGACAAAGAAGATAGATAAGCATGTGGAAAAAGTAAATATTTCGCGATGACTAGCTGTTAAAAAGTGTCGTAAAAAACTCATAATTGAGTATTGTCAAACCTTGAAATATTATGGAAGACAAAGAGAATATGAGAGAGGAAGATCGTAAGAGATTAACGGGTTTCAATCACTAAGATCGAAGTCCACATACCATACATCTTTCATTCACTTTATTGATCACAAATACAAATAAACCCATAGTGTAATGAGATTTATAAAATTTGAAAATAGGTCAACTATTAATTTCTTAAATATATATTTTGATTTAAAATTTCATATTGATATATTTTATTTCTCCAATCTCTTGATTTACTCCAATCAATTTGTTGATTTCGTCTTTAATTTGTGAAAAGTGTCATATTTTCCAACACTCCCCCTCAACCCCTCAAGTTGTGTATTAATCTTTGATGAAATGCACAACTTGCAAAAATTGAATCCAAAGCTTGAAATTGTCTTCCAAAACTTTTGAACTTCCTTTTTTGTACAAGAATATTAACCAATAAAGAAAAAAACTTAGCATGAACCAATTTTGGTGCTTCAAAGATTGTTGGAAAGTATAATTCACTTTCCTTGTCTTTGAAAACCAACTCCAGACATTGATTATCACATAAAATCATGGGATTGGTTGCTATGGAAAATCATATATTGAAGCAATCAATATGCAATTCAAATTCAAATCATCATTGACTTCTATGTGCAATCCTCATTATAAATATCGATTTTATTGTAATGTATTATCATGAAAAGTGAATGAAAGATGTAGCCCTTTATCTTTTGGTGTTGTGGACGTAGGTCTCAATGATCGACCACATTAATCTATTCCATTCTCATCTTTATGCTACATGATATTTCAAATTCTAACATGGTATCAAAGCGTATCAATTGGACCTTACTTGAATCTCTTCATTCACATGCCTCATGTTAGTAATTTTTAATATAATCACCTTGTCAATCATCTTTTATTATTTACATCATTTTTTCTTCCTACTTTTAATAAGGAGATATTAACGTTTCCTTATGCCTATTGGTAATTTTACCTATGCAATTCTCACTCATATTATCTTGCTTCATATTAAAAGGCTTTTGTCATGTTAATCTATAGTGACATCTTTATAGGATAATTTCTTATGAATTTCTCATTGAGGGGGATTCACCATTTTAATGGCACTGTTATTTTCCCAAATTTAACTTGTGTTTGTTAATTTTCTCAGACTCCAAAAAAAAAGGGTAAGCTTTAGAAGAGAGGTTAAGCTTTGGATTCAATTTCTGCAAGTTATGCATTCCATCAAAGATTAATGCACAACTTGAGAGGAGTGTAGGAAAGTATAATTCACTTTCCATGTCATTGAAGACCAAATCAAGACATAAATTGCTAAAGGAGATCATGAGATTGATTAATAAATCAATAGACTGATTGCTAGAGAAAATTGTAGGATTGAAACAGTCAAGAATCAACATGCAATTCAAATTCAAATTATCATTGAATTTTGTGTGTAATCCCCATAGATATGGATTCTAGTGTAATGTACTATCAAAAAAATGAATAAAAAATACACATCCCTTTTGTGCCAAGAGTTGACATAAATATATGCATATAAGCAAAGAAATTACAATATTATAATCACTATCATCCTGCGAGCCTGGTTCAAATTGTTTCTAGGTCAGATATACAAATCCTGTGCTAACAACTTGCTCCTTTTAAAGACACGCCTCGCTTTAGTTACTTGCTTTGTAGTTTTCTACTCATTTCCAAAAGACTAAGAAAATAAAAACTCTAAGCCATATATTTTAGAAGATATTGAAGATATACATTACACATTTATTTCAACTATAGAAGACATTGTACCTGCTCCTAATTGCGACTCCTCGACTTTTTGGCTGGTTGGGCCTTGGCCATCTCGGGCAACATAATTCAATTCTTCTACTGTGACCTATAAAGAGAAAACAAAATAACCATACAGATAGAGGTTGTGCAAATGTATCAGCAGAGGGAAAAAAACTACTGCCCTCATACTTTCTCATCTAGCAGAAAGGGTTAAGGTTTAAGGCACCATCATTTACACTAACATGTGAACTCAATCTATCAGAAACCATGGTTTATTAGCTTCTATCCAATATAGCTCCATCCCAATTTCAGAGCAAATAAATCTTAAAAATCAATGCCTAATATGATTAGCAAAGGGAAAAGAATGAACACGAATTCATAAAGTGAAAGCTTGAACATGTATTAGATATAAGGTGCAAGTGGGATCCAGAAAGAAATTTGATACACCACTAGGTATTGGTTACCACTAAACACAAGGTTAAAGATTAAGAATACCCTAACTATATGAGTCTTCAAAAGAAACCAATAAACAACTTTAATATGCCAACAAAATATCATTAATTTATCATATTTTATAAAATATATCTTTAGAAAATTCAAGAGGTTTTTTTTTTTTTTTTTAATAAAGTAGGAATTCAAAAGATGTGTAAGACAAATGCTAGAGAGAAATTCAGTTTTGTATAAAAAACTGTAGCCACATCTTTGAATGTGAAGCTAGAGCTGAGCAGGAAGGATCAATTTTTATGCCAAATAAGGACCCAGCTATGCAACATGTTAAAAAGATGTACTTGGTTTCTGAACCTTGTAATATGTTCTGAGGTCTCCGTCCTCATGAGCCTTTGTATAACACCCTAAAGGACCTGAAACATAGATAAAATCATTTGGTTTCAAATGTTGTAGAGACATTTCTGCCATCTCGTCCCACATCAACAGTAGTATCCTGTTCACAAATTACAGAATGTAAGTTGCATAGTGGCAAACTTGAAAACCCACCAACTTCCATGTAAAGAAATGCATGCATATATCTAAACGAAAAGCAGAAGCAAATCAAATTGACCTCCCATTACGCATTCAAATCCAATGCATGAGTCATAGCCATTACATGCACTCAGCAAGAAAAAAAAGAAAAAAAAAAGAATAACCACCCTTCTTTGTTCATTCAGAAACCTTCATTCATCAAATCCTACATGCTAAACTTCATTTAAAATGAAATCGTGATATCATAAGAAGCTTTCTGAAAACCCAATGGAAAATTTTGACCAAGTTTGCCATGTATCACATAGAGCATTAGAAAACACATAGAGATAGTTTGAATTAAAGCCTTTTTCCCAAAAACCCCACTCAGATAACTATACAAATACAACATGAAGCTATTCTTTCTTCTCTATCTCTAGTGTATGTGTGTGTGTGTGTGTGTGTGTGTGTGTGTGTGTGTGTGAGTGCATTACAGCATGTGTCTTACCCAACAATAAGTTAAGAGACAAAACATGTTTTTTACTACCGCTGACATGGCCTCGTGTGATTGACACATGATAAAAGTGATATCAATAATGGACCCGGAAGCTCAACTGGTACTTTGTTTCAAACGCCTAGTATTCAAATCTCCCCACCTAACTATTAAATTAACAAAATAAAAAATAGTGAAACCATGTGAAAATGGTGTTACTCCGATCATAATAGGCCATTTGCTCATGCAAAATCAAATGTTGGAAACATAAACAACTACAACAGTAATTATTATTATAAGCACAATTTGAAGAAGCAATTGATACGATTCGATACGATAACGAAAACAGAGAAGTGGAGTAGAGTACCTAACCGTGCGATTGGAATCGTCGGGGGAGGAATTGACGGAGAGCTTAGTGTGAACGCCAAAGCGACCGGTGTTCCTTGTGTTCACAATCTTCAAAGGAAACTCGACGGTCCCAATAAAGCTACCGGAGTTCAGCAACTGCCTATTCCACGTGATCGTCGCCGGCCGCTGGAATTTCAGGGCGTGCCGGAAAACCGAGCTCCCGGCTTCGCCGTCGTCGGCGAAGAAGAATTTCTCTGGTCTAGCGATCGCGGATGAGGACGAATAGAACCGCTTCGCGTTTCGGATTAGGGCTCCGAAACGGTGCGTATTCATTATTGAAAGCCAATTTGGCGGGGGTTCTCTGAAAACTGTTTTTTTTTTAGTACACTCTGACAACTTGTTTGCTTATTTAGGGTTCAAAAGATTCACGGCGGCAACGTTAACTTTTCTCTAGCTAGACATGTAGGGCCCCAAAATTTATGCTTGCAGTTTTTTTAATGAGAAAATATAATTTTTAGTCTTTATATTTTGTCTCAAAAAATTTTTTATTTTTATTTTACAGTAACAGTTAATTTAGTTTTTATTATTTTTAACTTTTTGTGAGTTTGGTTTTTATATTTTGATGGTTGTCAAATTGATCGTGTTATTTTGCTCCCAAAAAAAAATAAAAAATCAATTGTTTTATTTTCAACTTACAATCATTCTAGATTCATTTTAGTTGTTAAGTTAATATGTTTATCTATAAGTTGGAGATTTATAAATATGATTTTATGTTTTTATATTTGATTGGCAAGAAAATACTAAAAGACGAATAAAAAAAAAGGTGAAAAACTATGATCATTAGTGGGAATCAAATTAACCCTGTAAAGTTAAAAATAACAAATAAGATTTTCAGAATTTATTTTTTATTTTTTTATTATTATTGCATACTCGTAACTCATTTACGTGTGATAGCATTTCTATTATTTTTTTGAGAAATGTGTGATAGCATTTCAAATTGCCAAGAACTTAGATTTGACCAACCACAAATATGTTAGTCGATAACTTTGTAATTTTTTTTTTAATTGTTATTTGTCCATGCCATGCATTAAGTGCTTGAGAATTTATAGGGAAATAATTCAAGTTGTAAAATTAGCAACATATTAATGTATAAATAACATCAAGGAGTACTGCCTTAAGCCAACAGAGTGAGACATCTAATAATTATATTCCCCTTTTCCAACTTAAAAATAAAGCATAAATAATTTGTTCAGAGTTCTCACGAACCTCATCTATGTAAGTTCGACAGTCATATTTTATCAAACAAAATAAAAAAGAAAGTTATGAATAAATCTTAGCCATTATGAATAAAGTATCATGAGTTTCAATGATTGTGTAGACTCCCCTTAAAATTCAATTGTTGATTAGCAATAACTTAAAATTAAATAAGTTAGTATCTTCCTTTTATTGGTCAACAATTTTTTTTGGATAATTTAATTGTTACACTTACAGTTGGTGGAATGGGATCCAAAACCTGAGACAATGGTATTGAGTTAAAGTCTTACAGTGCTCCTTACATTGGTTGACAAATTTTTATATAGAGGAAAAATGTGTCTAATAGTTTTGCTTAATGAGTAATGGTCCTCTTTATCTTTTGTAAAAATTTAACAAACACTCATTTCTTATTAGAAGTATTAATATATCTCACTATTTTTAATATTCAAATTTTTGCTATATATAACTCACTAGTTTTTTCCCCATTTTGAGAAGAATAAAACTCACTAACTTTAGGAGCAAGTATGCTTTCAAATAATACAGAAATAAATCTCTTTAGTAATATATATATATATATATATATATATATATGTGTGTGTATGTATAGAGCAAAGCAAGATTTAGGTACAATACTTAGATGTTGTTCTTTAGGTTCCATTTTTAAGATTCTGCCATGTGAATTTTTTCTTATAAGATAGGAGTGTATTTTTTGGAAAATTCTTAGGTACTCCCAGAGCACGGAAAAATGATGCTCCCTCCTCTCACATTCATGGTGGACCCCACCATGAATTTAATGAGCGGACATCGTCATGAATGTGAGAGGAGGGAGCGCCATTCTCTATACTTCGGGAGTACCTAAGAATTACTTGTAGTTTTTAGTTAAATAGCCACATGGTAAAGAAGGGAATTTAAAGAACAGCACCTAAGGTACTGTAACTAAGTTTTGTCCATATGTGTGTGTATATAAATACTATTTTTCATGTTGTATTTAGAGAGTTAAGTATACAAGAATGCATTTATTTATTTTTCTATTAAAAGAAAAGATAATATGATTTTATGGTTAAAAGATTAGTGGGTTGGAGCATGTTTGTGATCAATAAACAATATATATCCATTTGCTATTGCAATTTTTATATTTCTCTTATGTTTTATTGCCTATGTTAGGGCATATAAAAGTGATATTTATACCACTGTATACCCTTGGCGTGATATCACTCCACAAGTATAAATGATTGTGGAGTGTAGGGGGCAAGAGTTGGGGTTTAAGTCTTTAGGAAGGAACTCTTCACACACATATACATGTTGATTAGACTATAATATAATTTGATGGTGAACTAAAAATTGAATCGACTCTGATCTGTCCATAAGAGTTGTCTAGATCATAAAGGTTATCTTAACATAGAAAGGTCGTCCCTAGTAGGATGGTTGTCCATGGGCATGAGGGTCGTCCGTCAAGAAAGCATCTGGATGACCGCCAACACTTAGGAAATAAAGGTCGTCCCTAGTAGGACGGTCGTCCATCATGAAAGCGTCTGGACGACCCCCAGCACTTAGGAAATTTTCAGAAATGTTTATCTACAAAAGCTTGTGGGTCGGACCACGTGTTGCTATTTTGAAACATGAGCAAGATCCTTGTTCATCACTATAATTTAACTTCCTACTAAAAACTTAACTTCCAATGACAGCTGTAGAAGATAAGATTTAACATTCTAACTTCTATAGTGGTTGTGGAAGTTAAGTCTAAACTTTCTAACTTCCACAAATATTGGGGAAGTTACAAAATAAGTAATCACTCCAAAACTCACTATATAAGGATTTATCCACATCAAATGGAAGTAAGTTTTCACTACTCCTAAAAATTGGAATTCTAAAATTTCAAAAAAACTAACTTAAGCATCGGAGAGTTTTTGGCTGGTTCATTCTAGTCACCTTTGATCGGGTCTTTTTATTTTCAGGTCTTCTAAGCAATCACTAATCTATTAAAGCCTGAAGCACTCAGTCTACTGATTTTTGTTTTTTTTACATCATCAGAATTTATATCTTGTATAAAAAAGAAGAAGTGATATTTATTATTTAATATTGTTAAGAGAGCCTAAACGACATGTAGCTTGTAAATAGAATTCACAAACTGCAGGTAGTTTAGGTATATTTATAAGTGGCATAGTTGGTTACAAATCATGTACCCGTGGAAGCTCCGGTAAGATTAATTCTGTTAGGAAGTTAGTTAGATATTATGTTTAGTTAGTGATATATACAGAGACAGAGCTGTACTTTATTTGAGGTTAATGCAAATATCCATTCAATCTAATAAATACTACATTTGTAATGGTTTGCACATATAGTATATACTATCAATAACATGATTCCTGTTTAGATTTCATCATTTTGTGTCATAAAATATCTTCACACAAATTCTAAATTATCTAAAATACCCCTATCTTTTAGTTAAATAATTTTAAATTAAAAAACACAAATGGTTTAAAACTTAAAAGAGTAATTTACTGTTCATAAATTTTAGGCATTTTTCTTTATCTTCTCCATTCTACTTAAAAATTAGGACACTATCTCAATTTCAATTTTAAACATTATTCAACGTTACCTTATCTCTTTTTTAACAAACAAACAAAAAAAAACACAATTATTTATATATCTTTTTAGAAAGATTACTTATTCTATTTGAATTCCAATTCCTCTATGTGAGAGTTGGAAAAAAATGAAAAGTTTAAATTTCAAATAGTCTATTCCATTCACATTAGCCACTAACTAAAGTACAAATAACTAATTAGAAGAAAAAAAGTCACATAAAGAAATATCCCAAGAAATATGATACTATTTCTATATCACTTTTAGACATTATGACACTAAACCCAAAAAACAAATAAATAAAAAAGAGTTTCATCGTATACACAAAGCGCATGTGATGAAGCTAGTTATATATATATATATATATTTTGCCTATTCCATTATTATACTCTAATGTGTAATATTTAATTAATTTAAAAACAAAAAAACTTAATTTGAAATGTTTAGAGACTATTAACTGTGATTAATATAATTTAAAAATAATACACATGACGTTAAAATAAAACATTTTCCTTAAATTAAATCAAATTGACTTGATGATATTTTTTTATAAACGAATAATAATAAATATAATAAATCATGTATAGTATATGTTTATGTATAAATTCTACACAAGTACACATATATGATTATATGTATGTACGTTATTTTATTTGATTGGTCCACCATAAAAAGAAAAGGAGAAAAAAGGGAAAAAAAAAAATTGGTTCCGACTTTTGCCACTATATATAGAGGTGTCAAAAATATTGAGAAAAATTACATTTTATCCTCTAAATTATACCTCATGTTATACTTATTGGGTTACCCCTTAAACTATGAGAATGAATACTTTACCCTTTTAAATTATGCTCATTTTACTCTTACCTCTAAAATATATCTCAATTTATGTGTACCCCATGAATTATGAGAATACATACTTATTTTCATAAACAATTACTTATAAATTGGAGTGCAAAGTATTACACCAATAATAGTTATAGAAAAAATTGTAAAAGATAATATAGTTTAAGAAGTAAATGTAAAAAAAAAAAAAAAAGTATAATTTAAAGTAATAAAATGTAATTTTTCTAAAATATTGCCTATGATTAATTAGGATAGACGGAATTATGTTTTCCAATACTTCAAAATAAGTTGACACTTGACACACACGTACACAAAAACTCGTGGTTGACAATCTTACTACAAAAAAACAATCGAGGAGAAATTCAAAAAATTAATAAACGTTGCAAGTTTACACACGGCAACAACAACATCACTATGGGAAAAAAAAAAGTTTTTGTCAACCTTGACTTAGTTCGTGTTTCACAACCACAAGTTGACAAACAAAAAATTCTAAAAAATCTCTACCATAATTTTTTTTCCTTTGTTTTCTTTCCTCGCAAGTAAAGTATTGACATAAACATATATATTTGTTTGTATGTATATTTTCGGATTCCTCGAAGCTAATAGTCCTAGATTTCTTCAAGATAAGGTTCAGACTTTTTCTCAAGTTTTGTTATTGTGTCACCGAGGTCAATGTGTTTTAACCCAAACAATAATTCACAGATAGGAAAAAAAAAACTGATTTTTAAAATTTTCAAAAGTTACAGCTAATCAATAAAAGAGAGAAAGAACCGTGTTGTTTCCTTTTATCACGACAAAGCTACAGATACGAAGAATAATAATAATAATAATAATAATAATAATAATAATAATTATGTATTGTTGTTGTTATTGTTACACTTTCACTTTGCTTGTGTTCTAACGCTTGAAACTCTCAAATGTTTTATTTCCACAAAGCTTCGCGTGCTACGAGGAATGACAATGGCAGTGTTGGTAAATTCGTTGAGAATTCTGGGAAATCGCATATTCTCGATAGGAGGCTCACGAGGCAGAGGAAGATCCGGCACGCCAGTGATCGAGAACTCGGGTTGAGAAGCAGATCCAGTGATGCGTGTGGGTCGTCGGACCCGCATCGGCCCGACTCGACCCGAAAGTCTCGAACGCCTAGTGGAACCGAATTCGAATCGGAGCACTGGTCTTTATCGGCTGTGCCACAACCTTTGCCTCCGCTTCCGGCCAATTTTTCATTGACTCGGAGATCGGAGTCAACGGGTCAGGCTGGTCATCCCGGATCACCCGATGAAGCAATCGGACCCTCGTTGAGGAGGTAAAGCTTTTTTATTTTTCAGTTGGAAAAAAAAAAAAAAAAAAAAAAACAGAAACTTGTTTGTTTGGTTAAAATTGGAGGTTGGTTTGGTTTTTCGTTGAATCATGTAATTAAACCGTTGTTTGTTTGATTCATTTGCTTATGTTATTACGGTTATTTTTGATGTTTCATGTTTTAGTCTTTTTTTGTTTTTCATGATTATGTATCTAATTGAGCAAAATTTAGGTAAAGTTTGTAAGGTTATCCACAAGGTTGAATTTAATTCGGAAAACTATAGCTTAGCATTAATTAGATATCATTGCAAGGAAAATTTATATGATTTTTGTAGTAAAATTTGCAGTATCCCTGATATCACTTATTATGACAGGTGTAAAACTTACCGGTTCCTATACTGGTTTTTAAGTATTGTAACTTAGGTTCTTCAATCAAATTTAACTATGCGGTTGCATTGATTAATGAACCATATGGTCGGATTTAATTGTCATTGAAAGATGTATTATTATTTTTGATGCATTAGTCAATACAACCAAGTGGTTGGATCAAATTGGGAAATTAAGGTGTAACACCTAAGAAACATTGAAGTTTTGCCTTTATACTAATGATGTTTCTATCTAATTTATTAATTGTAGCTTTTTATTGCTCTCCAAATTTTGTTTGTTGATTAATTGTAAGTACAGGAACTATAACTAAGACAGCATCATTATAATAATGATAATGATTTTGCTATCTAGTTTATTTATTGTAGCCTTCAATTTTTCTCCAAGTTACCTTTGTTGATTTATTGTAATGACGTTGCTCTCAAAAACTCAGGAACCACACTGACAATGTTGTCACAAGCAATTGTCCTATGAAACTCTCTCAGGATGTAAATGTTGGACGTGGTAATCGAAACTTGACTGTGAGAATTCCAGTCAGGAGCGGTTCAACAGATGATGTATTAAGTCCTGCTGTTAGTCCACATTTAAGACCAAAGAGTCAGGAATTTTTTCCTCCTTATGTTACCACAAGTTCGGCTAAATCTTCAACCAATTATCATAAGGGATTCTCTCCTCAAGATCTAAATGTTGAAGGTTACAAATGCAACTCTAGGCAGAAAGTTCTTGTCAAGAGTGCTCCGGCAAGTGGCTTTTCGAGTCCTAATGTAAGCCCACGAAAATCAGACTATGTGGATCCCTTTCCCTCTATTTTGGCTTTTCAAAAATTTCAGGATGGCATTGTTGGGTCTTCTTCAAAAGTGCAACCAGCGAAAACCATGAGAAGTCCTGACCGGTCACCTCTATGTAGCCCAACAGCCCAAAGTCCCCATCTCACCCCTAAAAGTCCAAAGAGATCTGCACATATGGATTGGCCTGAAAGTAGTAATCATGTCAGTGCCTACCCTTTGCCTCTTCCTCCAAGAGCTACATTACCATCACAATCATCCCCGCAATCACATTTAAGTACCACCCATCACATTGCAGAACAACCACACGTGTCATCTTTTAAAGGTCAATGGCAAAAAGGAAGACTCATTGGACGTGGTACATTTGGAAGTGTTTACCTTGCAACGAACCGGTATGCAAGTATTATGAAGTTTGCTTCTAGTTTTATTGACCTTCTTCTGTAGTTAATCTTGCCTTATTTATTTGTTTGGCAGAGAGACTGGAGCTTTGTGTGCCATGAAGGAAGTTGATCTGATTCCTGATGATCCTAAATCTGCTGAATGTGTAAAGCAATTGGAGCAGGTACTTGTTAGAGTTTTCATTCGATTGGAACATAGTTGCTGTTATATGTTGTTTCTTGTTGAGGGAAGATTCAAAATTTGACCAGGAAGTTATAATGGCAAAAGGTGATATATTTAGCCCACCCCAGCCAGTTGGGACTTGGGATTAAGACTTAATTGGGTTGAGCTGCTACAATAAGTTCTAGAGAGGGAATGAACATTGGTTTCTACTACATGAAAGAGGTTTAAGTTGGCAACTTGCATAATGGCCGAAACTCTAGACTCCAATTAGAGGCATTCCCAAAGACTCTTTCCACTTTTGTTTTGTCCCCCTTTCTCCGGTGCTGAGTACCTGAGACCACTTGTCTCTTTATAGAAAAATTCCCCATTATAACTCTCAATGATCAGCATTGTTGTTTGGGATGTTCACATCATGCTTTAACCTTTTCCATGTCATGAATTGAGGTCATGCATTGTGACCACATCCTAATAGTTAGGAGTTCACTTATAACTTTGTGTCTGCTCTAATTATCTTTATAATGTTCTAGTGTTGTTCTTACTATATTTCTTGATACAGGAAATAAAAATTCTCGGTCAATTAAAGCACCCAAACATAGTGCAGTATTATGGAAGTGAGATAGTAAGTATTTCTTTGGTTCTTGTTATATTATATTGGTTAAATTAATTGCTTACGATTTCTTTGCAATTCTGACAATTTAAGGTAACAATATTTATGAGCAGATTGACGATCACTTTTACATATATTTGGAGTATGTTCATCCTGGATCAGTCAACAAATATGTGCAAGAACATTTTGGAGCTATGACTGAATCTGTAGTTCGTAATTTCACTCGCCATATCCTCTCTGGGCTGGCGTACTTGCATAGCACAAAGACTATCCACAGGTTACTATCATGTTTGATAAGAAAGAACAAATTTGCATTGTAACTTAAGTTCTTTGTTGATCATGTAGTATACTTCGGCCAATGAGCTCTAGCTCAACTGGCACCTCCTCCCCTTATGAGTTCTAGGTGGAGGGTGAGGTTGTGAATTTACGACCCATTGGGTGCATGTGTAACTTACAATAAAAAAAATCATGTACTGTACTCCATAAAATGATATGTTAAAACAATGAGGGAAAATTTGATTCTTGGTTGTTCTGCTATATATACCTAGTGGTTAGTAAAAGCACATTGTTGGAGTAGTTTGGTTGCCATTGTTAATGTGAATTTTCAGTGACTTGGATGATTATGCTCTACAGGGATATCAAAGGTGCTAATTTGCTTGTTGATGCATTAGGCGTGGTTAAGCTAGCGGATTTTGGGGTAGCTAAGCATGTAAGTTTGAATTATTTATCCACACATTAGAATTTAATGGTTATTATACTCCCTCAAGCTAGTGTCATATTTAAGCACCATGTTTCTGCTATTCTCTTTGGTGAATAGTGGTCCACCAATGCTTCCTGGATTTCCGCCCCCCCCCCCCCCCCCCCCCCCCGCGCATAATCTGGACCAGATGTTTTTACTTGGTCTGTTCTTTGTGGTTATAGGTTTTTTTTTTTTAATCAGATTCTTTATTGACAGACCCTGGAGTTTTTTTGGGTTTGTTTTCTTACTTGAACCTTGGTTTGTATTCAGCTTACAGGACAATCTTATAATCTGTCTCTGAAGGGCAGTCCATACTGGATGGCTCCAGAGGTACTTCACATTGCAGTTGGAAATAACTTTGTTGACAGCTAGTACGCTTCCTTATTTATTTTTTTTCTTTTCTTTTTTGACTCTGATTACTTTTGTGCAGGTCATGCAGGCTGCATTGAATAAAGATGCCAATCCTGACCTTGCATTGGCCGTTGACATATGGAGTTTGGGCTGTACCATTATTGAAATGCTGAATGGAAAACCTCCTTGGAGTGATTTCACGGGGGTGAGGACATTGTTAACCTTGTTATGCTTCATTGATCATAATCTAGGCATGTAAAATGTCATCTACATGCTATTGTTTCATGTGCTCCGTATGAATTCAACCCATCTCTGATTTATATGGGCCTATTAAAGAATCACACTTCTTTTGAGAAATTTCTTGTGGCTAATTTTTTGATGTACAACTGGTACTTATTTGTACTATCCTGTTTTGAAGGAGGAATTAAAAAAATAAATCATTATTATTATTAATACTATCCTTGTGTTTTAAACTTGATCCCTTTTAGTATTCAACTGTTCTTTTGTTTTTCAGCCTCAAGCTATGTTCAAAGTTTTGAACAGAACTCCACCCATACCAGAAACATTATCCTCAGAGGGAAAGGATTTCCTTCATTATTGCTTTCGCAGGAATCCTGCAGAGCGACCAACAGCTATGAAGCTACTTGAGCATCCTTTTGTACGAAATTCACATGATCAAAATGTTGCAGTCTCCACGCAGGCATTTTCTGCAATTAATCTAACGGTAAGTATGAAATACTGGTCCTCGGTGTTTGGCCATAATGACTGCAGTGTAATAACATTCCCCCCTCCCCCTTCCCAAAGAAAAAGAGAGAACCAAATATATTATTTGTTTGCTTAAATGTTTTTTGTTGTGTTGTGTGTGCTTCTCCAGGAGAAACCACAGACTGTAGGAGATGGCACTTGGCATAAAGATCAGATGTCATTCTCTCCTGGCACACCGATTGTGAATGGGAAACGCCCATGTAGTAGGTAAAAAATACATCCTCACATATTCCTGAAATTCTCAGGCTATAGTTATTGAATTATTTTAGGGTCTAGTTAGTTGGTGCTTTTAGGGCATTTGTTAAAAGACCATTTTAAGAAAGTTTTGATACCAATTTTATGGAAAATATAAAAAATTATCAAAATAATTAGTTACTTTTTTTCTTTTCCCATAAAAAGTTTTAAAAAATATACATTAATTATTCCCATTAATAAATTGCTCTTTCTTAGCCACTCAATTTGGCTTTATTCATAGTAATTCATTGTTGTTATGTTTTCTTTTGCAGAGGGACCTGCCAACATCATAATGCTAAAATTTATAACTGCACTGAGGCTTTCCGTTGTCCTTCTTCCACTATGCATCAAGTCCGGACTTCTCTCCCTAACACACAGTTGATTAATGGTTCACATAGCTTCACCCTTTCTTCAAATATTTCCAGAATGTGCCCCTAGGTACTGTGAACAACCAATTGATTCATGGTTCACATAGCTTCACCCTTCAAATATTTCCAACAATGTGCCCTTACGTACTGTGAACAACCATCCGTGTGCACTTTAAGGACCCATGGAAAGGAAATCCCATACCTCTGAATACTTTTGTAGCTGACTTAGGTTGTTAGGAAACTATGGTACCCGTGGATAAAGCTGGAAAGAGGCAGAGGTTGTCTGGAAAAGTTGCAGCCTGCAGGGGCCTCTAATGGAAATTTTTTCGTTACCATATAGAGATTTCTTTTGTACCTTGCATCCAAAAGAGGTTCAATTTACCATCAAATGAATCTTTGATACCTCCTTTGAAGTTACAAGCCCTTTTTAGCAGGAAATCTACATGGCTGGAAATTGGAAGCTTGTCATCTTATATTCTTTACTAAAGCTTAAGGCTTTAACTAACACAAGGCGTTCATACTTCTGTAATTGATCTCGAACAGGTAGAGAACTTGGTAGAGAAGTTAGGATAATGTTGTCATCTAGTACAGATAACCGAAATTTGACTTAATCTGTAAATATTGAGGCTCCATCCTCTTTCAATTAATTCATTTTCAATAGGTTCTTGTTTCAATTAAGCTGTCCGCATGATTGCAGCTTAACCTCTTTTCTTCCATGTAAATTTATTGTCATTTTCTGTAGAACTGACAGTTATCACTTGGAACAGAAATTTATTCCAAAATAAACCTTGTTCTTTTTGTTTTTTAATTAACCCTTTTTACTTTTTTACCTTATCAACTTATACATATCACATGGGAGTGGTAATTTAGGATGGTGTAATTACTCTAGTTATTACATTGGATCTCAACCTTACGAAACTGGTTTCTCAATCTTACAAAACTGGTTTTAGATTTATGAGTCTTTGCAATTGGATTTACAAACTTACCCTAAAAGTACTAGCTAATTGATTAAAAAGGTTTTGCCCGACATAATTTTGGACAATGTGAGTGCATTTGTACCAGTTTGGGTAATAGACCAGTTGCGTTTGAAATTATGCATCAACAAGTTATTTATTTGTGTAATTAAATAACATTTTTATACCTTATTGCATCACTCTTCTTTGTGGATAACGTTTTACGTTTTCCTCTAAACTAGATCGAATGCTTATAAGACTATCAAAATTTATCATTAATTAAGTTATGTGACTAGCCTACTAGTGCATGAGCTATTTCATTGAGTTTTTAACTTATTTTGTCGAGGAGAAAATGCAAACCCGCTCCTAGGATTTAGATTAATTACAAAAAAATACCCTGAAGTTTCAATTATTTTTTATGACTTCTTGAATTTTTCATATTCGCCAAGTTGACCTTTAAGGCTAATTGATGTTAACTTTTATGGATAGAAAAATCACATAAACATCATAAGATCACATTAAGAAGACACACCAGTTGATTGGTGACATTGTCACATGATTGTTACATAATTTTTCCATCCATAAGAGTTAACAAGAGTTAGTCTTGTCGATGTTTTTTTTGCAAGTGTCCAAAATCACATTGGGTGTTTTTGCATTTAAAAATTTTGTGTATTTACATATTTTTAAAACCTTGCATTATTCAAATTACAATACAAATATACTTTTATAGAAAATTATTAAGATTTATATTGGAAACTAAAGAAATGTGTATATTTTTTTCCCACCATAAATGTGTATACATATATTTTTTTAATTTAATCCAATAATTAATTGTTCTACCAAAAAAAAAAAAAAAAAGCACGTATTGAATTTTTTTTCCCACCACTAAGGTCCCCTACCTTAAAAAAAAAAGAAAGAAAGTTGTTTCCTAAAACATTGCTTTTTTTGAAATCTACAACCGCTGCGCCAATCGGCCTTAAAGACTCAGAAACCTCATGGAACTCACAGTCACAGTCACAGAGCCAAATTCCTAAACCCCAAAATAATGGGAACAACGTAAGTAGCGACTGTTTCACCTGGGGGAGCACTACTAGGAAAACTAAATTCCAAACCCAACAAAATAGGTAATGTGATTTTTCCGTTTTGTTTTTGTCCAATTATTAGTAAAATGTGTGTGCCCATTTCAAGTTTATTCTCTATTGATACTGATGCGAGCAGATTTGTGTTGTTTAGCCAAAATTATAGCTATTTCTAGCGTACAGGCGAGGCTGCTGCCGCGAGTGCTCTTATAAGCTTTTTGAAGCTAATTTTTGGACATTGAATTTTGGCTTTTTTGCTGTGTTGTTAGGTTGAAGTGTGAGCGTGATCGCCACTGATCCCTAAATTATTTTGATGATGGGAAAGCCTCTCTACTACGGTATGTATACATTTTTCGGTGCTAATTGTGTTAGATTTTGTGGATTTAGATTAAATGTTATAGCCCCATTGAAATTACTTGATTTTTTTTTTTTTCCATGTGAATATTATGGGTGCGTTTGTATAAGCTGTTGCAAAACTGTGTTTTGAGTTTAAAATGATAATTTGTAAAAAAGCTACGAGCAGTTGCTGTTGGGAAACCGAGATTTGGGTTTTAAAAATCCTCATTTAAGCTTCAAAAACGCCTAACCAAATGGACCCCATATATCAAACGAGCTCTATGTACAATATAGTAGTTGTAATTTACATGGAATTTAATTAACTTTGATCTTACATTAGCCTAATTTGAGTTTTGCCAAATTCGTTAAACGTTAAATCAGTCAAAAGATTTAACAACAACATTAATAGGTTAATTAGGCTGCTAATGTATTATTTCCCTACATTTTTTTTTAATTATTTCAGTTATACTGATGTTTACTACTTAGTCGAAGTAGAAGTAATAGAGGGTATGACTTCGGATAGAGTAGAAAGTAGGAAACAATACATTTGGCTGACCTTTACTAATGTTGAGGATCCACCCAAAATTTTTTTTTTGAGACCAAGGCTTTGTTTTAGTACTGATGTTATTTGATACTATCCTCACCTTTGCATGTGACCAAACCTTGACTTGAGATGAGTTTGATTTTTTGTTGATAAATTTGTATGATGAATCTTGGTTCACTATCTTACGTTTCATACAGTTATTCTACACGGAATCTAATAAACTTGATCTTAAGAGGCTAATATGAGATTTTCCGAAATCATCATAGATTAAAATCGCTCAAAGATGCTAAAGGATTTAAGTGCTCTGAAAGCTTCTGGTAGGGATCAATATTTTTATTTTTGGGGGTTCCCCTATTATAATATTTCTTTATTACAACCGGGTTATGATGTAGGGAACGTTTATGATAGGCTTGCATTATTTTTATATTTAAGCAGATGGGGCAAAGGCAGAAGTTTCTAAAAGCTTAATCAATAGGATCTATGATGTCTTCTCTGATGGCATACATTTTTCAACACCAGTTTCCTCCTTGAGGACAAGTGAAGTTGATTTGGTATGGCCTTGTCTTGGTATAATAGATTCTTAATTTTGCTGGTTTCATAATATATATATATATATATATATGCTCCTACTGCTGCTTTTAACTTACAAGTACCATCTCCCTCTTCTTTTCTTAGGTACGAGGTGTTTTACGAATGTTTCAAGGGCTTTCTAGTTCCTTGTTCTATTGGGGCCAGAGTGAAAAGAGTTTTTATGCCAAAAGTGGGATATATGTGACTCACCTTTCCCATACAAGCCTTCTTAACATCCTCAACCAATTTATGTATGCTGCGACATGTTTACAGCGTGTAGAAATAGTGGTCAATAAAGTTGAGACATCTGTGAGGTTATCACCCCCTACTTTGAGGGCATTTGCATGTTCTGTCTCTGCTTGGATTAAGGTATGTTTTGCTGTATTAAATATTTAATTCCTGTAATCTATGATCTATTTTACTATAATGAAGACTGAGTTCACTTGTGTTTAGAGCAGAGGTTGCGGGATATTGCTCTGAAGGAGGAAATGAAGATCAGTGATGCTGACATTGGAACCACTCCCACCCTATTAGGTTTAGTCAATTCTCTATCAAGGTTTGTACTTGTTAAGCCTCATTGGAATTAGGTGTGGTAATTGTTGCGGTTTGGGCTATGCTATTGCCCGTTGGCAACTAATACCATCCATAGTTTCTCAACTTCAAGTTGGGATCTTTTCTCTTGGTCAAGGGGCTTACAAAATCAGAGGAAAAAATTTTAGAAAGGAAAAAGAAAAAGAGGAACACGACTTGAGAATGACTCGATCTTTTGAATTTTCATGACTATATTCTTTGAATTGTAATATCAACACTAAGACATTGTACTTTTCTGTGTTAGACACTTTTGACTCCTTCTCTAGACCCCACATTTTTATTGCCCTTCTCACTGCATTAGGCATCTTGCATTGCAATTACATAGGTTACTTTTTCCCCTGTAAGGAATTCATTGTGTTGTAATTAGATTCATGGTCTCATCCCTGTTTATCCTTCGGTTCTTCTTGTTTTGACAATCACTGATGACTGTTTATCAATATTAGCCTCTGCTCAGGTGCTGAGTATCTATTGCAAATAGTTCATGGAGCCATACCCCAAGTGTATTTTGAGTCCAGTTCTTCTGTTCCAGCTGCTGAATTGGCTGTGCATGTGCTTGACTATCTTTACAAGAAGCTCGATGAAGTATGTCTAGTGCAAGGTGGTGAGGTTGTGACTCCTGTGGCAGTATATTTTGTTTGGAATTTAAATTTTTGTGTTTCTTCTAGTTTATGCATTCAAATGTGGAACTTATTTTAATTTCAGGAGGAAGCTTATCAAATGCTACTTCATATTTTTGTTGGGAGTTTGTTACCATACATTGAGGCTCTTGATTCCTGGCTATTTGAAGGAACACTAGATGATCCTTTTGAGGAGGTAATTGTGATTAAAAATTTGTTTTATAGCCAGAAACTCAGAATAGTTTGTTTATGTTGTGCTCAAGAGCTCCTCCAAAGGAACTATACACTTTTGAAGATTGATATCATTAATGTAGACATTCTTTCCAAAATCATTTCCCTGGTGCAAGATTATTGATGATTGTTACGCAGATCACCTTCTTTGCATTGTGCGAGTGAATATTAGGGAACATCATGTTTGATGGCCCTTAAAATCTTTTTTTATTTGAATATTTGTGTGCTATATGTTCGTGATATATGTACTTCTGAAACTATACTTTTATCTCATGATTTAATTATTTAAAAAAAAAAAAAAAAACTCACTATTTACGTAAGCAGTATTGCTGGATTGACCTTCTATTTTTAGTCTCTTTTTTCAAATATCCTTTCTAAACACTATCTTGCTCATTCTTGCATCATTTGCAGGTGTTCTTTTATGCTAACAAAGCAATCTCAGTTGATGATGCTGAGTTCTGGGAGAAGAGCTATCTATTAAGATTTGTACAGTTTCAGAAACTAGATGATGAGCTCTCTGCTGCGACTAGTAACAGCGATCATGTACCTATAACAAATGAGAAGAAGGATACGGGTGAACGGGATTCCATCTCTATGCCTAGTTTATTCAAAGGAAAAGAGCGGGTCATTAGAGATTGCCGAACATGTCCTCTGTTTATCCATGACATATCTAAATCAATTCTTTCTGCTGGAAAATCATTGCAGCTGATCCAGCATGTTCCGACTACATTCTCAGCGACATCTGGCAAAGGAAGTGATTGTCAATTTGATGGTTTTGGAAGCTCTATTGATGGTTTTCATCGTGGGCAACATATAGCAGGGTTAACATTATCGGAAGTTTTCTCAGTTTCGTTAACAGGTCTTATAGGCCATGGTGATCACATCTCAAGATACTTTTGGCAGGATGACCTCTGCAAATCTGAGATTATCCCATCATTTGATGAATCCTTCGTGAGCAAGCTAAAAGTGGGAAATGTTGGTGGTGAAACTTTGCCATCATGCTCAGAGAAGATTTGGTATAAGTTCTTGGTTGATACATTGCTGCAGAAAAGAATGAACAATTTAAAGTCTGCATGTATGGATGCAAGTTCTTTTCTTGATGCAAATGAAGAGAATATGGTTGCAGGTCTTGGGGATAAATTGCCTCTCTTGGAATCATTCTGCCCAGAAAATCCAGTTATTACCGTCTGTCAGACAAGCCTTAGAAATAATATGGATGCCTGGAAAGCATTGAACTTGTCTAAAAATTTCTATCTACCTCCTTTAAATGATGAGGCTTTACGAAAGGCTGTCTATGGTTGTGAGGGCAAATCTTCTCATGTTACTCAAGGAACAAATTATACTTTTGGTTTTCAGTTTGGTGAATCTGAGTATGCTCGTTCACAAAATGACACAGAGCTCTTAGAAGTGGTGTTTCCTTTCCCTACTCTTCTTCCTTCATTTCAGGTAGTACCAGACTGGTAGTTTCTGAGTCACTTTCTAGCTATACTACCATTCCTTAAGATTATTCCTTAAACCACCTATATGTAATTGGGCAACAGGATGATCTCCAAATGCCAGAGCTGTTACCTTTCCAGAAAAATAGCACACTTGCATCAAGAGTTCTCTGCTGGCTTCAAAATGTTGAGCCAAGAACTACTCCGCTCCCTGTGGTTATAATGCAGGAATGCCTTACTGTCTACATTAAGAAGCAAGTAAATAGCTCAAACTAATTTATAGAACTTTAGTTTCTTATTGTGCTGTTCACACACACATGCACCCACACATGTATGTATATTAAAAAGAAGCTCGCTTTTAAATGTCATAGGTGGATTATATTGGCAAGCATATATTGTCAAAGTTGATGACTGATTGGAGATTGATGGATGAGCTTGCAGTATTGCGGGCCATATACTTGTTAGGTTCAGGTAAGCAAGTTGAACTTTTAACTTCTTGTCCTTGTTGGTCACTAGGCACCTCAAATTTCTCTTACTTATTTACTGCTATATTGTTATTTCAGGTGATCTACTGCAGCATTTTTTGACTGTGATTTTTAATAAGCTGGACAAGGGAGAAACTTGGGATGATGATTTTGAGTTGAATACATTATTACAGGTGATGTTACTAAATCCAATAAAATGTTGTGCTTAATATTTGGGGTAGGATATGGGGATTCTTCTTTTCAGTTCTTGTTGTAGGGCCATATCTTCCATCTGCATGATTACTAGGATTATTGGTTGTAAGGGCTTAGCTATGATTTTAACAGCTGTCAACATAACAAAAGTACAAAACTGCTTCTAATTATTATTTAGAGTTTTTTACCCATAAAAGGAATAACAACAACATTTAAGCCTTAGTCCCAAAATTTTGAGCTCAGCTATGGATCATCAATAGATTAGTTAGGGTTGGTCAGTTGTATTTTTATAAATGTTAGAAATCAACTTTTTAATTGAGTACTTTCTTAAGTCATACACTCATAGTTGATGATTTACAGTTCAGTTAATTCCTTTCCCAGTGAAAATGATGTCAATCCAATGTGTTGTTATGCATAGCATTTGAATGGAAAGTTGGTATTATAATATGGAGACAAGAACAAGGTCACTTGGCCAATAAATAAAAATGAGATCTAGAAAAGCAAATATGTAATGGAAGGCTTTGGTAGCCTGAATAGCTGTGCCCTCTTGTTTAAATTTAATACATTGGACAAAGAGAAGTAGCAGAGCTTTACAGGGTAAAGGGCAGCCCATGGGGGGATTATGTGATATCCTAGGGCATGGTTATCATGGTTTTTGGTTCAACTTTCATATGCAGCTTTGGGCTTGTTTTTGGGTTTTCTTTATTGTTATAAATTTTAGAAATTGATGTTTTTTCCTTGTGTATTTCCTTTTTCTTTTTCCTCTAACTTTTGAGAGGCACTTTTTTGTGTACTTCCTTAGTATGCGGGTTGTCCCCTTTTCTGGTGCTCTTTAACATCACAATAGTAAGGAATTGTGGTTAATTTCTATAGAAAAGATAATGGGCTCATTAAATTTCTGCTGGACACCTATGCAATTTTGGTTGTATGCAGTGGCGGAGCCACACACAAGGGTGGGGGGGCCAAGGCCCCCCCAAAATTTTAAAAAACTAATTTATAGTATGTATATTATTTACATTTTAAAAAATGTAGCATGTAAAAATTGAAGTTAGCCCCCCCGAATTTTGAGTCATTTCAATGGTGCTCTTAAAAGAAAGAGAAAGTATACTAAAATCATATAATTTAAGAGGTTTAACAAATTAAGCTATGTAGAAAATGATAAATTTTTGTACATGTCTAATAGAAAAAATACATGACTTTTATATACTCATTAAAATTTAGAAGATGATAAATTTCCTTAGTAAATTAATTTATATATGTGTGTGTAAAGGTTTGTCTTAACTAACATATTTGCATCACAATTTGGCCCCCCCAAACCAAAATTTCTGGCTTCGCCCCTGGTTGTATAGGGCTAGGGCGAACGATCTCATACCCTGCGACAAACGCAGAAAGATCATGGTGTTCAAAAACGATGATTCTGTGATTACATGGGGAGTTTTTGTTAATGTTTAATTTCATTGAATGATCGAATACACTGCAAAGGTGGCATTTATCAGTGCTATATGTTTGCTTAATATGTTTTTTGTTTCTCTTGCCACTTCATATCGTAATCATAGTAGTGGTCTGTGCTTATTCAATGCAGGAATCTATTAGAAACTCTGCTGATGGAATGCTACTAAGTCCAGATTCATTGGTTGTGTACATTGCTAAAAATCAAGGTTTTGATGGTGATCAGCAACCTAGTTTGGCTACTGTTGCCTCGCCCCCTCGTAAAAATCGTGTTCACAGTTTTGGGATTGATGGCCTTGATTTATTGAAATTCACCTACAAGGTTTATTATGTTTGGGTTCACTTTGTTTTATCTTTCAACTCCATTTCATGAATCGACTTTAATGTGTACATGTATTGGATGCGACAGGTCCCCTGGCCACTTGAACTTATTGCTAATGCAGAGGCTGTTAAGAAGTATAACCAAGTAATTCTTTTCACTTTTGGTTGGATTTGAGGTATCATCCTCTTTTTGTTCTCTAATTCTTCCAGGTTGATGTAGGTGATGTGCTTCTTGTTGAAGGTCAAGCGTGCAAAGTTTGTTCTTGATAAAGCTCGGAGGTGGATGTGGAAGGTATTTATTTATTTTTCTCCAATGCCATTCTAGCATATAGTCATTTCCTCTTGAACAGAACTTATAATGATAGATGAAGACATCTGCACAAATATTTAATTTAAGGATCAATGTTGACAAATATCATGTTTTGTAAACCACATGTTAAAGGCTTTCTGATTTGTATCATGCTCCAATTACCTTGATCTTTGTTATGCCTCTTGCAGGGTAGAGGCACTCCGACATACAACCGCAAGCACCACTGGTTAGTGGAGCAGAAACTCCTCCATTTCGTGGATGCTTTTCACCAATATGTAATGGATAGGGTAAGGCTTGTCCCACCATAGATATGGACCTTACTTTCACGGGAATTTTATCACTATTTGCATTCTTTGACTTACGGACATGGACAAAAACATGGTGTTTTTGAGTTAGGGATATTGGACACAACTCTTTAAAAGCCAACCAAACTGCTACATGTTTCTTTCCATTACATTATTTTTTTGTTTGGTGACTTTTCTATAATGTACATATGTTTGCCTGTGTACTCTATAGGTTATGTATAGTATGGTGGTTTTGTCAATGTACTTCCATTTACTGGCCTGTCCTATATATATATGGTTTCGACCTTGTCTACTCACCTACCTTTGAACCTACACTGATGTAATTAATCATTAGTCACTTATATTTGGTTGTTCTCTAATGAGATTGGTTCAGTACTGTAGTGGTGTTCCATGGTGAAAAAAAATTGCATGATATTTAATGGCATAAGTTATCAAATGTAACCTCATGTTCATATATTCATGTTTTTCAATTTCCTTCATGAATTACAATTTTTGATATGGACATGTAGGGGCAGTGAGCATGTATTGAGCTTGAGTGTGTGTGTGTGTAGTTGTTAGTACGAAGAGATGTTTCAAAAGCTATAACTCAGCCCACAAGAAAGAAGAAACTAAAGTTTCTCTGGAATTTTATTTTTCAGTATGTGTTTATAATGATAATTTTACTGTTTGTTTCTCATTTAACGTGTTTGATATTTTTTCCAGTCAAAAATTAAGTTTTATAGTTGCTTCTTTTTCTGGTTTTGTAGTGCTTCGAATGCATTCTCAAGACTCTAAAAGCAACTCATTTTTTATTAGGGATTATGGAATTTTATGTTAGTTACCATACACAATAAATGGGTTCTACTGCATATTGGTTTTTTTTTTTTTAAATTTTTTTAAAAAAAATTCATAAATGCAGTGCATTTTACTAATAAGGGACCTCTCCATGCAAAAGTTCCTCCAATTATAATTTTAGTGTTTTTTTTTTTTTTTTGGAGGTGGAAAAGTAAGTACTTTATTAAGGTAAACTGGCTAAATCAGCCTTAAGTACACGAAAAAATTGTGGTGGAACATCCTCCATCCACACTGATAAATCTAGAATGTCAATTGCATATCTTGCTAGACTATGAGGTGGCGTTTGGTACGGGAGAATCCACGTTACTCTTGGCATCCAGATTCCTAGGAATCACATTCCTAAGAATGTAGCTATTCATATGTTTGATTTATTCCTAAGAATCTTAAATAAATTATTTATTTTTCCCATTCTATCCTTAGATTTGAATGTGAACTACCAAGTCATTTAAAAAAAAGGGTTAAAATTGTCAATTTATAAAAAATACAATTTCCTTTAAGCTTGGGAATCTAGATTCCCCACTGTTTTAAAGGGAATCCACATTCCTACTGAGAAGGGTTTAAGGATTCCCCTAGCATCTGATTCCCTAGCATGATTTGCAACCAAACATGGGAATCTTTAAACATTCCCAGGAATCCTAAAACATTACCCTGTACCAAACGCCACATGAGTGACACCATTACCTTCTCTCTTAGTGTGAGAGTAAAGTAATTGACTAAAACATTGAAAAAGTACCTTTACATCCTCTACCAGCAAACCAAAGGGTGCCAAAGAAACACTCTCATCAGACAAGGCTTTTATTACAACCAAAGAATCACCCTCAAGAACTGCCCTTGAAACTCCAATCTCTGCTGCAAATGAGAGTGCCTTAGCTGCTGCCAGTGCTTCTATTTCCTCAACACTGTAAGCTTGAGGTAATATCTGTGAGCACGAAGCAATAACTAAGCCAGAGCTATTCCTTAAAACCACTCCAATACCTGCCTTGTTCTTGCTAGCAAACACTACCCCGTCAAAGTTAATCTTCACCAAATCACGTGGAGGAGGAACCCATCTGATTTTAGCATGAGGTTGACAATGAGGTAATGGAGATGCTTGACAAGCCCGAAATCCACATAACCTGTCTCTTGATAGCTGCTCAACTAGATGAAGGGCAGGAGCTGTTTGACAGAGGCGAACCTGGTTCCGTTGTGTCCATATAGACCATGCCGTGACTGCAAAAAGTTCTGGGCTTTTTTCCTGCTCAAAATCCAAGACAGAAGCTCCTTGAAGTCCCCAAAAAAAACTGAACTTCGAAACTGCCACAGCACCGGGTCTGACCAGACAATGTCCAGTTCATGGCATGACCACAATGCATGCAATGGAGACTCAGAAGCAGCGTGGCACCGATCACACTTTGGGTCTACAATGATAGTTCATCGGACTAGATTTTCCTTTGTTACTCATTTAACGCGTTTGATATTATTTCCAGACAAAAATTAAGTTTTATGGTTGCTTCTGTTTCTGGTTTCGTAGTGCTTCAAATGCATTCTCAAGACTCTAAAAGCAACTCATTTGTTATTAGGGATTATGGACTTTTATGTTAGTTACCATACACAATAAATGGGTTCTACAGCATATTGGTTTTTTTTTGTTTTTATATTTATAAATGCAGTGCATTTTACTAATAAGGGTGGTATTGTCTTAATTATGGATTATATTACTTTTTCAATTGGAGGCCTATTGGTATGGGCTACACAATGGGAGGTAACCTCCTCTCCCTTTCCTAAACCATCTCCCTTGGTGTAGGAAGGATTTGGTTCAAAGTTCCTTGTTCTATAACAAGAGATTTTATTAGCTGACTCCAAAGCATTATGTTCCTTTTCACATGGTTGTAGACACCATGAATTAGTAGTTATGCATGTACCATTTTGCATCTAAGTTTATGTTTTCAAAAGAATAAGAACTTGTTAGATATCTGACTCGGATTTAGTAATCAGGTATATCATAGTGCCTGGCGTGAACTGTGTGAAGGTATGGCTGCCGCTCGATCCTGGGATGAAGTCATAGAAGTACATGAGGCCTACTTATTGTCAATTCAACGGCAGTGCTTTGTTGTCCCAGATAAACTAGTGGGTAACTTTTGCCTTTCTTTTTTGGTTGTTGTGACCTAAATGCTTGGATCTTGTGTAATTCAGTGATTGTTTTGAGGTAATGCTGAGTATCTTCTCATGATCTCTTTGAATTCAGTGGGCTCTGATTGCAAGCCGAATCAATATTATCCTTGGATTAGCTCTTGATTTCTACTCCATACAGCAAACTCTTAGTAGTGGTGGAGCAGTTTCTGCAATCAAGGCCAGATGTGAAATGGAAGTTGACCGTATTGAGAAACAGTTTGATGATTGCATTGCTTTCCTACTCAGAGTAAGCTTCTATTTATCCTAGTATTGATTCTTTATAATGTGAATGTCAAAGTTTGCATTGAACTCTGGTTTTCTGACTGTACAACATCTTTTCTGTAAGCACAAATATATGCTCAAGTAGATGTGCATCCTCAAGTAGTTGCACCCACAAATACATGCTTTCTTTCTTACATTCACCACCTTAAAACGGGCATGTTATAGTTTGTGGTGTTCTACGCAGGTCCTATCTTTCAAGCTCAATGTGGGGCACTTTCCTCATTTGGCAGATTTGGTTACTAGGATCAACTACAACTATTTCTACATGTCTGATAGTGGAAACTTGATGATTGCACCTAGCTCTGAAACTGTTGGTTTGAGAATGGGGAAGGCCTTTGTAGGTAGAACAGATTGAATGGTGTTATTTGGGATGGTTGTGATACTACGTGTCTGAACATGTTTCAGGGCAAGTGTGTCCTCTAGATTGTACAGAATTTGAAAAAGCCTATATCACCATGCTTTAGGGTTTGTTGATAGAACATGATGGATATGGAGGAAGTTGCTTGTGGCAGCAATGGACCCCTTGGCCTTACCTATAGTTCTCAAAATTGCCACCTGTAAATTAATCTCCATTTGCAATGTTATGTTTCATTGCCTTCCTTAAAACATGTGCAGATATAAGGTGCTCTAAGACTCGGTCATGGTATTTTAATTATAGTAGACTACTGTTTCATGAGTAAGAGTGGACTGAATCATTTTCTCTCATTGTCCTCTAGGGAGAGATCTTTGGTGTGATGTGGGGTTATGCCTTAGAATGTGATAGTTTTTAGCTTACTGGAAAGTTGGGGAAGTATATAAGAATGATATGATCTTGGAATGTTATGCCTTTGCCCCATATTTGGTGTGTTTGGCATGAATGGAACTCTCATATATTTGAAGGATGTGAACTTCTGGTGAAGGATGTTAGTTTTCTTTCGTTTCTTCATGTATAACTTGGCTGTATTAGGGTCGTGCGCCATTTTGCACCCTCATGTTACATGTTTATTAATATTATTATTACTAGTCATAGACCCACGCGATGCGTGGGAATAAATAATTATTTTGTATTGTAATATAACGTATAATTTTTTCTCTAAATTTTTTTGAAGATAATTTGTTCTCTCTAAAAATTAAATAATTTCTATTCAGTCCAATTCGGTCCACATGGTCAATTTCGATCCCCTTTTAGTCCATTTTAGACTAGTTGGGCCTTAAATTGATTCTTTTTGTTTGTTTTCTTTTCAATTTTAATTCAAAAATTCATTTCTTCTCTTAATTTTTGGGTTTAAAAGTATAAAATTTTATTATATTTGGGCTAAACTTTTTAGTTTTGAGTTAAAAAATACAAAGATAATACTAAAATAGACATTAGAAATTCGGTCCTATTTAGTCCATTCTACTCATTAAAGTTCTTTTCGGTCCAATTCGGTCTTATTCAGTTCACATTGGCCCTATTTGGTACACATTGATCCTATTCTGTCCATTTTGGTCATATTCGGTCCATTCTGTCTACTTTGGTATTATTTGGTCTTATTCGGTCAATTTTGTGCACTTTGTTCCACTTCAGTCCTATTCGAGCTATTCGGTCCATTTTGCGTACTTTAGTCCTATTCGGTTCATTCTGTCCACTTTGGTCCTATTCAGTCCAACGTTGCACTACTTCGGTCCAATTTGGTCTCATTTGGTCCATTAGGTCCACTTCAGTCCATTTGTTCTTATTCAGTCCATTTGATCCTCTTCTGTCCACCTTGTTCCTATGCAGCCATATTCTATCCATTTGGTCAAATTCAGTCCATTCAAATTACTTCGGTTCATATTAATGGTCTACTTCAATCTATTTTTGTGTACTTATATAATGGGAGAAAGCCATGTTTGGGTTGAAAGCATCTAATCTAAATCTAAATTTATTAAAATGAGATGGGTTCAAGTTACACTTGGTGTAACTCTTTAGAGTTACACATTTTTAAAACCATTGGATTTAAGTAGATTTAATGGTAAAAAAAGACTCTCATTAATGCTAATATTTTGATTAGAATCTCACTAATTATTTCTCATTTATTATATTTTATATCTATCTTTAAATCCAAAAAAAATATTACATCTGACTCTCTCTACGCTACCACAGCCACAAAAATCAAGAAGCTGCCTGGTGGTTTTGCACGAGCTTTCCTAGTCCCAGAACCATCCTCGACAATGATCTTTCTGTCACATGTTTCTATTGAAGGAATACGAAGAAAGGCTTGGCTTGTGGACGTGAAATTCCATGACAAGATGTGGATCTGAGTCAAATTGCCTATGGAAGCTGAAAATCCTATGAACATGTATTCATTGAGAAACGATGAGAGATCAAGTTGCTCAGAGAAGATTGGTTTTGTTGGGTAATCTTCATCTTTTGATCCTAAACGAATGTCCATCCAACGACGTGGACCATCGTAGGTGATCCAAGCTCGATGAACCAAACCATCGTTTAGGACATTACCAACATCGGACACATTGATTATCATCGTAGATTTTATTACTGTCCGTGAATGAGAAAAATACAAAGTTAAGTTAAAAATACAAAGTTATGATAGACACATATTCTAAATGGACAAAAAATCTAACAGAAATTAGATTAGCACTAGTGGCATCAGATAAATTACAAGCTTGGTTAGTTATTAGATTAAAAATTGCTAAGGGAAGTACAAAGTACCTTGGTCCCACATTGTCTCTGTGAAGATTAAATTTTATATCAGATCAAAAAATTATAAGCTTGGTTAGTCATTAAACAACACTTAGCCATTTATTTATTTTTAAGGAGACATGATATATATTCACAATTAATAAGACTATAAGAGTATGACCGGCTTAAAAGAAGGGGGAAAAAAAAAAGAGTAGTACGAACTCAAAAAAAAAAAAAAAAGTTTTGCAAATATATTTGTAAATTCATTGGCAACAAAATGAATATATGTAAAAGGTTTTAAATAATAAATAAGGAGAGAGAAACAAAATTGCTATTAATTAAGTGAATAAGGTGTAAGTCAATTAGCATTTAATGCTATTTTCTTAACCATTAGATCAATTACAAATCTACGGTCTACAAATGGTGTAACTCTTATCAAGTTACACAAGGTGTAACTTGAACTTATCTCTATTAAAATATATATAAATCTCAAACTCGTAATATCTAAAATCTTAAACACAGTATTTATTGTTGCTACGCTTTTGTTCAACCATATATTATTTTTAGAAACTTGTTGAACCACATTTTTTGTTTTAGAATACTAAATAATTTTAACACACATACACACGATGGGAGAGGAGAAGGTTTAAAAAAAAAACATACAGTAGTGTATATCATGTTGAACCACATTAATGTAGCATTTTAGTCTATTTTGGTATAGCTAAATTTAAGGAAAAGTCTTCTTAAACATAAAGGCTATAAATATACAAATGTAATATTTAGGGCAATTATTTGTTTTAATGTCATTGCTTTAAATGAATTGCATGGAGTTGATTATACATTTAAGTAAAATAAATAAATATATACATATATGTGTGTATGTATATTTTTTATTTAAATAAATAATTCAAATTATTCATTCTCTTAAAAAAGATTATCATGAATCATGATAATCAAAACTCATATAAAACTTATACTAAATATGTATAATTTATTCTCTAAATTTTATTGGAGAGAGAGAGAGAGAGAGTACTCGTGATGGGGAGCTAAAAAATATAACACTAAAACATATGAACCCAAAATAAAGTTTTTAAAAATCACAATGATTCATCAACATAAAGTAGAGTAGAGTTTTCCATCAAAAAATAAAAAATAAAAAAATAAAGTAGAGTTGCAAGAAAGAATAAAAAAAATCAAGAGAAAGAGAATAACCACTTTTTCAAGAGAAAATGTGAGAGAGAATAATAATAAATTTATAGGAAATAATATGAGAAGAAAAAAAGTAAAAATAAAAAATATAGTAATAAATACCAAATTATCTAAGTCATGTTATGTAATAAAATAACATTATATTCTTATATATTATTTTTATAACAACATCTATGAAATCAAAGAGAATAAAAAATATAACAATTTAAAAATACAAAACTTAATTATATCAACCTAAAGTAGAGTTGTTTCTCAAAAAAAAAAAAAAAAAAAAAAAAACCCTAAAGTAGAGTTCCATATAATACAAAAATTCATCAACTTAAATGGAGACTATTGTAAAAAGTGGAGACTCTAATCACATTTCTTGTTGGGGGCAATGGCACAAATCATCAAACTTCTGATAGAGACATATAGTTATTGAGCAATGCCCATTTACTAGTGGGATGCTAATGGCAACTTGCTTCTTCTTCTTTTTATTTTTAAAAGCCGTTTGATCTCCCTTGCTTCTTCTTTTGTGGCACTAGCTTATGATTACTTTATTGGAGGTCCTTGTGAGTATGCCCAAGACGACAACGTTGAGATCACCAGAGCTAACTTGCACAAGCGAGATTTGGCCTTTTGCCACTGTCTCGCTTCTTCTTGATTGATACTATTCAAACTATGAAACTGGGAGATGTCACGTTTCCGGTATTTAGATTTACTGGTAAAGTTTTTATCCTTAAATAAACGACTTAACATTAAATTCTATCTACGTAAGGGAAATGAAAAAATTATTGTGGGCGGTGTAACACGATGTGACCACATGTTTAAATCGTATCTTGTCAAGTGCATTAGAGTATTGGACACAAGCCAAACTTATTTCTTATAAGCAAAACAATGGACTTGAAAGACATGTCCTAAATTTAAAGGTTTTAAGTTTCATTCGTTACACTATTAGTTACTGAGGTTTTTTAATGTATCATAGATAAGGAGTGAAATAGTTTAATTAAAGGTTAAAACACTACTTCTTTTTATTAAAATAATAATAATGGCCTTCTCAAAAAAAAAAAAAAAAAAAATAACGGGGGATGAAATTAAATTGACAAGAAGATATGCAATTAAATAATTAATAACAAAAAACAGTATAAACTAAAATTAGAAAAAACAAAACAAAATGGGAATCCGAATCATCGGATCCAGTTTCGGGTTAGCCTTCGACCCGCATTAAAAAGCCCAAATCAGAACCCCACTTTAAAAACCAATTTTCCCTCCCAAATGCCTCATTTTTCATTTCCCTCCTTTCTCTCTCTCTCTCTCTCTCTCTCTCTACAGTGAGCACTAGGGAATAGAGAAAGCCATTAACACATTCTCAATCTCCGAATCCAAAACCAAATGGATGATCCGACTCCGAAACTCCTCACCATCTCCGACCTAATACACCGTAATCGTCCGATCACCGCCGCGTCATCTTTCCACTCCCCCCTTCCCGGCCGTCCGATCTCTCCCAAACCTGAACCCCCAAATCCCACCCATTCAAACCCTAGCCCTAACCCTAACCCTAAAACTCTCACTCCTCTCAACAACCCAACCACTATGATCGGAACCCTAACCCTCCCAATCAACACCACTCCCTCAAATCCAAACCCTAATTTTCGATGCCCCTACAACAATTGCCTCCAGTTCTCCGATGATTCGGCTTCGATTTGCTGCGACGTTCTCGACCTCGATGTTCGGATCATCGGCAAGAAAATCCGCGTCCTCGCTTGGAATTTCATTCCCTTAAAGCGCGGCGGCTGGTTCTTGGAGATTATCAAATGGAGTTTCCTCGAATCGAGTGGGCTCGGGCTTGGGCTCGGGCTCGGTCGGTGTTCGAATGTGGATACATTTCCATTGGTTTCAGGTTCTTCATCTACCACCACTGATGATGATCTTCGAATTCATGGCGTTCTAGAGTTTATTAGTCCCGTTTCCGCGGTTCAGTGCAATAAAGGAGGCGTAAATTCAAGTCTTCGTGGTTTTTTACTTCAAGTTATAGCTTGTAAATGTACATTATGTAGTTCAAAGAGTTCTAAATTCGTTTTGAATGATTCAATTCGAGAACATGATACTCATTCTTATACAAAACCCGTGTTTGTGTACTTTTGTGGTTCTGCTTCGTCTTGGCATCCTGTAATTACGAAACTTATTGGGAAGATTGTGACGGTCTCTGGGTTGAAGAAGAAGTTAGTGTATATAGATAAGGTAGAGTCTCGGATGATGTATGTGACTACTGAGAAATCTGCTTTGCATTTGTCTAGATTGTCTAAGAAATGGGCACTGCGTGAAAAACGTGTGATGGAGGGGAAAGGAGAATGTGGTTCGTATAAGGGCATAATTAGAGGTGTGTACATGGAAGGGATGGTTGTTGAGCTGGACAATGAAGTGTGGCTTTTGTTAACCGATCGTTTAGTGACTCCACCGCATAGTCTTAGGGTTGGCGCTCTTGTAAGTGAGAATGAATTCACTGTTTGTCTGACCCAAAATTTATTTTTGCACATACAATATGTCTTATCATAAGAAATGGGTGAAATTTGTTGCAAGTATCTGAGTTTTGTAACACCTCCATTGTTTGTAGATATCGGTGACAAATGTTCATTTTGTGAATCCAAAATTTTCTTGGAAGAAAATGCTTATACTGGGGGCTTGCTTCAAGACTAGCATTGTTGTGGAATCCTTCTCCCCATTGGAAACTAGGTATGGAATTCACCGTTTTCATTTTTATTTGAGCATTAAACCATATCAGAAGATGACTCAAAATGATCCTGGACCATCCCAAAATACACTGTTGGCCCCTAAAGCTTACTTGTTGAGTGCATTTAGTCCCTGATATTTCAAATGAGATTCTAAACATTGAGTTTCCTTGGAATTTCCATACATTCCACCCGTTTATAAATAATCTAATCTTATGCTGCAGGAGTCATGTAGTTTCACAATCACAGAGTATGCTGGGGAAGTTTGTTGAGTCCCTAGTATTTTCTGCTAGACTATGGTATGCAGTTGTCTTAAAAGCCTCTATACGTTGTGTAGTTATCAAACTATCTTATTTAGATGAAACCTTTTGATGTCTGGCATTTTATTTTATTGGATGGTTTGGTTTCAGGGTATTACTTGTCGTTTCAAGCTTTAGGAAAAAGTTTCCTGGTATGACAAATGAGGAGATATTGGGATCAAAACATGTAATTCACTAGCTTTGGATTCACAGAGTTTCTAGCATTCTGTTCTTTTCGATAGTCATTGTTATATTGTTTTCCAATAAGCTAGCTTTGGCGTCTGCAAGGTGTTATCAGAAGGAAGGACTGGCTCAGGTCTATGCTAGTTTACATTTACCTCCGCCAGTGTTTCGATCTCGGGTAAATTGGCAATTATCAGTTGGATAAAATCTGTTATCATTCTCTTTTGTTCTCATCTTATATAATGATTTTTATTTTCTTTTGGCAGCATGGAATATTCATGGAAGTATGTAACCATGACCGGTATGGCTGTGGTAGTGAAGTGTATTCTAATAACCTCAAATTGGTAACTCCCGTGTCTTGAATTCTGTGTGTTGGATTGGCTTCTTGATCTTTTTGAAGGACATATGTTATCTAGTTCCTATAGAAATGTGATTATTCAAGCTTTTATTTCAGGTGATGCCCATACCTAGTTTTATCTGTCACTGTGAGGCCACATGGATGAGAATGCTACAACGGGAAAATGACTGTAAAAATATTTGTGAGAACAACCAATTTAACCTTCAATCTTGTGAAGGGAGATTTTATGGCCAATCAATCAAGAAAATAATTACAAGTGAAGATATGGGCATTAGTTTGCTTGGAAGTCTAAAGGTTAGTAATTGAGGTTTATTTTAAACTATTCTAGTATCTTGTAACATCTGGGCCATCATGTTGTTTGTATCAGTTTCATCAAATGTGACCCACAAAGTCCAGTTGTTGATTAGGAAAGAAGACAGTCATAATACTTATGGGTGGTCTAATTTTTTTGAGCATTTGAATTGTATGTTCTGCACATTTTACATGATTTTCACTGGGTGTCGAGTTCTCAAAATGCTGATTGTGTACTGTGAAATTTAGATGAGTTGGGTTATAAACTTCTGTAGATCTGATCGTCATGAGAATGCCTTCTATTCAGATTTCTCCCTCTTCTGGAAGATTACAGTTGGTTGATGCGACTGGTAGCATTGATGTTCTTATACCAGATCTTCCATCAACCTGGAATACCCACAGCATATATGAGGTCATATACGGTGATGATGTTGCAACCTGTTCTCCACTATCTAGTCATGAGATTCTTTGATTGAAATAAAATTTTTTCTGCACATGTTGGCCGTATTCTTCCAGTCTCTGGAGTCACATTTATTTTCTTTTGGCTTTTCAGGTAATTGACTATAGTCTTATTATTGAAGGTGAACCTCATTTGATAGATCATTTGGGTTTGCTTGATGATGAGTCAGTCTCGTGCAGAAGTATATTTCAGTGCATCCCACTGGCAAGAGATGTAAACCTAACAATCTATATTTATTTTCATTTGAGGGATGCAACCTGCAGAAATCTTCCCTTTTATCCTTGTATTGACAAAAAGGATGATTTTGAGAAACTTGAAAGTGGAGCATTTCATCTACTTCGCGTAACACACAAATTTCCTGTGTTGCACAAGGTATTTTTTTTTTTTTTAATAACTTTATTCTCTACATTGTTTCTGTCATGTTCTTAGAAGCTTTTCCAAGTAAGTCTCACTTGGAGTTGTCCCAAGGGAAACCTATGGAAATTAGAGAGAGAGGGGGGTGGGAGTTCTAGGAGCATTAGCCCTGATTGTTTAGAACACATAGTTATCACATTACTTTTGTCATCATTAAATCCACTTTTGCTTAATTTCACAGCTTAATGGTATGGCTGTATCAAACACGTCAAGTCTATTTGTTGAGGCCATAATTTTGCCTTGGGATTTATTTCTCAATGGGGATGGGCTTCCAACAAAGGTTTCAACAGAACAGCTGGAGGAACCCGTGGAATGTTGTGCTGGTGAAAATTACCAGGAGCATGCTTCTCTCAAGAGACGTAAAATTGATCGTGCATCAATCAGAGCATTGAGTGCAGGTGTAATGTATGATTGCAGCAAACCTGACCGGGGACTGAGTTCTTGTTCTAATTCTTATGCTCAATTCAATGAGGAGCTGATGTCTTGCAATTTGAGTTCTTACCATAAAATTTCTTGTTTGATCACTGTTGGAGGTGTTAACTGTAATAGCAAAGTTAGTTCAGGTACCTTGCAGTGCACAAGTTCCAGTTTAAATGGTGGTGGTGGTTGCAGACCAAGTGCACGAAAGGTATTGCTGGAGATCAAGTCTGAAAGTTTTTTCAAGTATCAGGTGAGTTTGATTTCTTTCTTTACTCCAAATTTTTTCCTGCTCCAACGGTACTTTCTTGGTCCAGGGATGTGGAAATAATGCTGCATTGTGCTTTCATTTTTAATGTGAATTAACTTGTGTTTATTTTCATCTAAATTCCAGTTTTTTCAGATTGGTGGTTATTACATCACAAAACATCATGGAGATGATTCTTTTTGTAAAAAGGGTTCTGCTTATGTCAGTGATGTTAAAGTTCTTATTAATTCTGGAATACATATGTGGAGCCTTTCATATGCTTTTGATGAGGTTTTCCCTGATAGTAATTCATCTGACCACCGGGTATTCAGTAGTTCTTTCAGCAATAATGAGGCTCTCTCTGAAAATAAACTTGAACACCTCCAGGTTTTTACAGAAAATTCTCCTAGCACTTGTTCGGATGTTCATATTATTTTCCCTGCAAATGTAAGAGATATCTTGGAGGCAAATCTTGAGGGTTTGGAAGATGGCCTGGTCAAAACAATTGTGCCACCTAAAGAAATCACTAATGATTCTCTGTCTATGGCGTCCACTGATTGTAGTTGCCTATTTCCTGAGGGAAATTTATCATCTTTACGGGGGCAGGTGGTTTCCTTTTATAGCACGGACCATAGTTCCATTGATGCACATCTGAGCTGTGAAAGCCTCGGTGATATTCTCCAGACAAGATTCTTTCAGGGAGTTATAAGAAGTTTTTGTATCCATGTTTTGGTTGACCATCACATCGTAAATTCCTAGTTCACTTTATTTCTTCTTTTCTTGGATATAATTTGGACGGATTATGTCTTATCTCATTGCATCTATCCCATTAATTAGGTGAGGATCTGTGGTTCCCTGAATAAACGCGCTATTCCTATTGGATTTGGACCTGGAGCATATGCAACATTCCATCGAATTCTTGACAGGGGGTAGGCAGTTTTCTTGTTATTTAATATTATAGATTTTACTTTCTTCTTCTTTAGTGCCTGTGGTTTTTTGCTTTTGATTGTATGGATCAGTAGGGTTATTTACAGATGTCCACTAGTAAGAAGCTACAAAGACATTTGCTGGCCAATCACTTTCTAGGCACTGCTTGATGTGACATTTATAGGTGATTTCTAAAATAACACCAAGCGTTCTGTAATCAAGGACAACTGCATGTGGGACTGAGTTTAATGGGGTTAAAGAAGCAATCAAGTATGCAGAAGTGACACTGCTTCAGCCACAAAAATAAATTATGATTTAGTGGGTGAAAGGTAGTATTAACTTATTAAATCAATTAAATTGGTACCGATTTTGGCTTTAGGTGGCATGTTGGGATGAGAATCTGGTAACCATCCAAATATGACATTGGGGAACACATTTTGCTGCTGCAGCATCAATGGTGATTGCCCACATTTATGCATCAAAGGTTGCGGGGTGTACTTCCTTTACGGACTTTATTCATGGCTATAAGATATATCATTCATTTTTTCTTCTTGTGTGTGTGTTGTCTCCATTCATAGCTTGTTCAGTTTCAAATTCCAAGTTGTGGTTGCATGATCTATCTTTATGAAATTACCTATACTCCCATAGTTCCACTTTTGCAATGATTATCTGGATTGCTTCTAAATCAGTTTCTTTAGATTTTGCTAAACTGTTGCAATGGTTATATAATAATTCAATTTTATTCCTTGATTTTCCAGGGGAAAGAATAGCTTTATGTTGACACCTGTAACATTTATAGTAATCAACTCCATCAGTGCAGTCAGTGAACCCTACGACGACAAATATATCGATTCTTGGCCTGCTTCAGATGTGCACAATGATGCTGCTCCAGATACTATTTCTTCAGGACTGATTTCTGATTTGATTCAAAGAGTGGATTGCAAGCCAATGAGGTTTCGTTGCAGGGTAAGTTGCTTTTTGTCTATCAGTCTATATGAGTTTTAAGCAGGTTAAATTCATCTCCTTACTACACCCCCAAATGTGTGTTCTCAGACAGATGAAGCTTACTCATATTGTGCCATTGTTTGTTACAGGTTGTTGCTATCCATGTACTGGTTCTAGAGAAGAGGACGAATGTAAAACATGATGATTTACAATCAAAAGATACCTCCAGGACACCCTTTGTTGACATCCCATTTGCTGGTTTTGTTTTGGGTAAGTCATTTCTCTATTTGCAGAAAATATTATAATATGATGACATTATTAAGAGTTAAGGCCTTTAGTGTTATGAAAGCTGTGGCTAGTTGACGCTACTTGATTGCTTCTCATAGCCAGGATGAGACATTGCAGTGGGTTCTTTACAGCTCCTTGTTTTGGTGATATTGTCTTGTGGTATCTAGGCATAGCATTTTAGGCTTCTCCTCCTCATCCCTGCATTATTTCTCCAATTACCGTTCTTTGTTTTCCTTGTTTATATTTTGTTTGGGACCTTCAGATCATGGGAATTTTGGGTATGTGCAATGGTATTTCCTACAATTTATAGGAATTTAATTCATTGAATTGATCCTGCGGTTAAACATTCTTTTACACTAATTCTTTGGATTTGTGTAATTATGATAGAAAATTGATTTTAACCTTTTCCATGTCAAAGACAAGACCCTCTACTTGCCTATGTGCATGAACATACAGTTGGTGAGACTAAGGAACAGTTGTTTTCAGAAGGTCTAAGTATATTGAATCGAAGTTTTTTTCTTTTTTGACAAGTAAAGCTCAATTTGAAGGAACTGGAATCTATTTTTAGAAAACAGCTTTAACAAAGTCTGTTTAAGGTTCTCTACTCTTTCAAGAAAAAGGGCTATGATAAATCTCAATCAGCAATATATCTGTTTTTGAAGCCTGACACTTTACCCCACATACATCCAAAACTCTTATTGAATGTGGTGATTCCTAGGTTTCATCTCGGTGCCCTAAAGTATTCTGCTACAAAATGTTGCAGCACTAATGTAATTGGTACTTTAAATTGCATGCTTGTCATGAGTCTGGTAAATTTTATTTTTGTTGAGTAGTCTGGTAAACTTTATGGAGAGACATAGTTAAATGTCCTGCATTGTACACTACCTATCAAAAATAATTCGTGAATAATACATAAGTGGAGCAGGTTAGATTATACAATGATCTCGACTTAATCATCAACATTCAGAAGCAAGCACCTCCACTTTCCATGAGTTCTCAGCTTTGCTAGTGACTTCGCCTTCATTTGTTAGTGTACTTATTTTGGCATAATTTTGAATCCTTATTTTTTACCCCTCATTTCAACTTGTAGATGATGGGTCATCCTCTTCTTTTTGCTGGGCCAACGCTGAAAGAGCAGCAACCTTGCTGAGGCTGCATGAAAAACTCCCACAGGGAGCTTTTGAAAACAGTGGCTGGACTTCAAAGCGGGCTCAGATAGATGACAGTGCCTGTAGCACAATCATTTATCATATTGAGAGAATAATCAGAAACCATGCTAGAATTACAGTGAAGAATCATGGGTCAATGTTTGATTCTTCTTATCAAGACCTTGCTGTTTCTGTCAGTTCAGATAACGCCCTCAGTTGCTCAGATGAGAACCTACTTAAGTCCATAATCTTCAATGCTTGCTTTGGCACATTCTGGGTGAGTTTACATTTATTGTGGAAGAGCTTGCAAATTAAACTTCTGTTTCCTCAGAGATAGAATGAAGATATTTTTAGTGTTTAGATGGATGGCCTTTACATGTAAGATGGAATCATTTGGTTTTAAATTCCTGACAAATTTGAGTTTGAACCTGCTAGTCATCACCCGGAAGTTCTCAGATTTGCTAGTGACTTTACCTGCAATTTCAAAGTGTTGTAGGATAGGCGTGCTCAGTAGAATGTTATGAAAGCTTAGAATATTGATTTCACACATTTGTGATATGTCTAAATTCCCTTCATGCATATTCCTTTTGCAATTTTTAATTTTCCTCGTGATGATTAGTGTATATTATTTACTTCTGCTTGGGAACTTATTATCAATTTTACCATTGTCCTGGATGTTCTCTTGTCCTCTGAGTTGATCATTCCTCTTCCCTGTGCTCATTTCTTGATCAGGCCTTTTGCAGTTGCTGCCTTTTCTGTTATCTTCTAACCATTCCTCTTTTCACATGTTGAAATATTTGACTCAATTTCGTGTTGGCAGAATGTTGTTGCAAGTGTGATGGATTCAAGTACTGTTAGGCTACTGGGGAAAGAACACCTTTCAGGAATGGAGACGACTGTGCATGCCAAACAAAACATATGGGCTATGGAAGTTTGTTACTCAAACCCACTTACTGATGGCAGGTATTTGATCCAAGAACTGCTTAATAGATAATTGTTCACAGTCGGTCTCAAGCCCACACAAAGGTGGAGGGTTGCGGTAGGTTGATGGCAAATGTAAAATTTAGTTACTTTTCAAGAATGTATCCTATTGTTGAAAAGTCTTGGGATTAAGGATTTGTTGTTAGTAGCCAACTATAGGTTGCAGGGTCTTTTTAAAAATAAAATAAAAATGTCTAAAAGGAGGTAGAAAACCATATATGTTTAAATATAAAATCAATGTCTAACTAGTTCGATGATGTCAATGATTCAATTTAACTTATGTAGTTAAAGAATTAACATACAAATTGACTTATTTGATCAACTTGAGGACCCTGCCCTTCCCGAATACGTCTTGGTTAATTTGTTTGTTTGAAACTTGTTCATAAGCTGGTGTGGATATGCTTTAGGAGCAACCTGGTCCAGTTCCTTGATTTACACGAGTTCTTCATTCTTGTTTGCTGCCGTGGATGCTGAGGAGTTAATTCTTGTTCGCTGATGAGGATTTGGATCTCATGTACTGTTGATCTCATATATGAGGGTCTAAGATCACTGGCCGTTTGGTACATGTGTATAAATGCATGTTTTCGGTTTTTAAACAATATTACATGCATTTATATATACTTTTTTATTTATATGTATTTTCAAAAAATACAGACAACGTTATTAAAACAACGTTATCAAACTGTCCTAAGCCCTTGCAATCTATGAACAATGCAATCAGATACAGTGATTTTAAAAGCTATTCTGATCACGACAGCATATGAAAAATAGAAAGGAATTAATTGCTCGTAGTTAGTTCCTGAGGATGTAGATAGCATGAGTGGTTGTTGAATAACGTCATGTGTATATTTGAGCGAGCTCAAGTAGAGGTTGGCTCTAATATCCTTGGATTAATGTACGAAGTATTCTAAAAACTGGGCTAAACTAGTCGTGTCGGTTTAACTGTTTGAACTGATGAATCGGTATCTGGCCACAACCCTTTGCGACTTATTCGACCAGTTCAGCTACTAAAATATTGATGGCAATAAATAAGTTAAAAATCTGAGTGGCCCCTATATTGAGGTCTTAAATCAACACACAATCATGTCATAGACACACGCTCCTACCATAATAATGTGGTCCATCTTGGACTCGTTTTTACATTATGATGATACTTGTCCTATGTCTTAAACAATCGGTTTGATCCAATGAGAGCTCAATTACTGTGCCTTTAGACAAACTAAAAAGCCCTTAAACTACAGAACAAACAAAATCCAATTCATTTAAAAATCCAGAAACAAAAAAGGTTAAGAGCTTGGACGAATTGAGGTTTTATTACATAATAATTATAAATAATCTTCGGGAAAAGGGGAACCAATGTTGGCTTGAGCCTGAGGTTTTGTTTGCCATTATCATTAATAGGAAGTGGTGTTCACGTGGCACGAGGAAGAGCACTTGTAGCAATGAGCTAAAAAGTTATATAGCTATTTTAGCTTTACCAAAACAGAAAAATAATCATACAGCAGTGGAGCTAAAAAAAACTACTGTAGCTTAGAACTAAAAAAAAAAAAAAAGATTTATTCATTGCCTGATTGTGTGTGGCTGTGACAATTGTGTGTAATGAATACGTTATTTTATTGTAGTAAATATATTATTTTATTGTGATGTTTATATTATTTTATTATATTAAAATTTAAAATAAATTTACTGTTATAGCATGTGAGTAAATAATATAAATAAAATAATTTTTTGTGGTTCTAAGTAATAAATAGCTAAATTTTTAGCTGTGGATGCTCAAAAAAGAGTTCCTACTTTCAGGCAGGAGTATCATGTTAAGGTTGTTTTCTTTCCTTTCTCCATTGCTTCATACATTACACCACACAGAATTTTTTTTATAAAGTCCTGAAAAAGCTCGTCGACGTTCTTTTTAGAAGACATCTCTCTCTCTCTCTGTCTCCCTCGGAAAGAGTTTGGACTTTAGAATACCGAGAATCCCCCACTTTTCTGATGACTTTTTGCTTTTCTTCTCGTCCTTTTACTGTTGTAGTCTGTTCTGTTCCGTTCTGTTCCTCGGGTTTCTCAAAGTGAAAATAACATATTATTACTTATGTGAAAACGGCTCTACGGTTTGCCATTGGTGAACAGTACTGTGTATTGTCCTCTCTGTAGATCCAATATATGCATAAACTATCATGGTCAGTTGACTCAGTTCTACTTGCCAAACACATTATCATTATATGTCCCATTTCTTGTTTTTTTTTTTTTTTTTTTTTTTTTTTTGAAATTTAAACTACATCTCTCCCCTCTCTCTCTGGTTAGGAAATGAAAGTATTCATGATCTTTAAGATTCCACATACATCCTTTTAGTATTATCTGTACTTGCAGAATATTTCTTTCTCGATTTGTTTGCCTCAAGTATTGACCCTGTACTTCCATTTCTCATTATATTATTGAATGAGTTAACACTATCTGGTTACTGCTTCTTTTAATTAGCCATAAGATATCTTGTCCTTCCAGTCCCTTCTATATTCTCTTCATCAATCTCTTTTCCAAACCTCCAAACTCGACCTCTAACTTGTAATCCATATACCCTCCAACATTTTCAAGCTACATCTTCCAAAAACCCCATAAGCTTGAAAGCTTTACCTAGCCAATTCCCAGCTGCCCAAAACAATCCAGAATCATATATATCTTGAAACATCAAACTTCACAGAGTTCTTTACATAATGTCAATGCCACTAGATCAAGTACCTCCTCCACCAACAGTGACCATAACACAGCAAACTTTCTCTAGCCACAGCACCTTTGTTCCTTTTATTGCTGTTTTCGTCGTGATCATAATCTTTGGGGTGCTTGCCATTATGATCGGACGGCTGTGCTCAGGTGGGACAACCCTGGGCTACGGCCATTATGATATGGAGAGGTGGGTAGAGGAGACGTGCTCATCATGCATTGATGGAAGGATTAGTCCCCCAACAACTACTCCAAGACCAAGGGCTAATAATGTGTCTATCACCTCGGTACCAACAACGCCAATCCAAACCCACCAAGAAAACAGGCAAGAGGAGCCCTCTCCTCAGAACCCGCAGGCAAATGTTTGATTCCTTCAGGTGTTTTTTGGATGTTATAGCCCGTTTTAACCGTTTTATTTTATTAATTTTGGAAATAGCTTTTTGGTAGTTGCTTTTATTATATATTATTATTAAAGAATGTGATGGATTCTTCTTCCTTTAATATCAAAAATCCTGAGTATGTTTTCAGTTTATGTTTACATTCCTGATAAGGCTGAAATGCCTCTTTTGCCAAATGCATTTGCTACAAGACTGTTTTCATCAAAATTTTGGTCACTAGGTTCTCTTGCACCGTGAAAAAAAATACACCCATCTTATATAATTGTGTGATAGGGTGCAGTCTTTTTTTTTGGCTGAATGACAGGGTGCAGTCTAGTAGTTAGAGGCATTGAATGAGCTTTAGACCAGACATTCAATCCCTATTAGGAGTTTTATTAGATTACTTGATACACAGTTTTGGCTGGCGAGTGAGATCATTTATCCCTAATTTACTTCCTAGGTGATGTTTAATGTCATTAACAAATATATATATATATATATATATATGTTATAATTATAAACAATGTTACATCGCTCAATAACTTGTTATTGAATTCATATTATGAAAATCCAACAGTTAAATTATATGTTCTATATGTTTTTAACATGTCATGAATGCCAATATGCCATTTTGCATGCCAATCTAATGTAATTTACTATTTGATCTATAAACTAATCTTTTATGCATTGTTTTAAATTACAAAAATTTGAATTTAAACAATTGATTGATGACATAATTATTAATCTTTATCATTTTAAAATTTTGTAAGCATGAAGAATATATGAAGATAATGTAATCCAACGGTCGACTTATCAAATTTCATATTTAATTAAAAAATATTAGGTGGTGTAATATTACTTAAAGTTATACTAGATGTAACTTGAACTCAACTCATATATATATATATTAATAGCCAAAACTTAGAGAAAATTCAATTAGATTTTAATTAGATTCTCAATTTTGCGACATGTGTCCCATTTAATTTTTAATTTTGTACTAAGTGAATTATTGATTGTAAAAATCGAACAGTCTAAATCCTATTAGATTCTAATTTGGATTTTAATTGGAATTCAATTTTTTGCCACATGTCTATCTAAGTTTTTAATTTTTGTGACAAAAGAATTATTAGGTGCAAAAATCGAAGAGTTTAAAACTAATTAAATTCTAAATCATATATATATATATATATATATAATGAGAAACCATTATATATTTTAGAAAATGTATGCTTTTAAAAAAGTGTAAATTAATACTATGTATAATTTGAACATTTTCTTAAAGATATATATAATTTGAACCATAAAATTGTGATTGTTTTTAATTATACTTGTGCATATGCACAGAGCTACACACTAATGTGTGTATATATATATATATATATATAGAGGGTTCAGTGGCATTAACTTAATGGATAGTTTTAGGAAATTTTTGCTACCACTTTTATATGAAATATAAAAAAATTGTCAAAAAAATCTATGGGGCCAAAGAATTTGGCGACCCCGGCCCATTTTATACTGAGCCTAAGGCCCACGCCAAGAAGGAAGGAATGTCTGAGGACGAATAAATAAAGCCCAAATTGTCGAGGATCATAGCCGAGGACAATCTTGTCCTTGGCCAACCAAAATCATAGAAGGGAAGAGCTGCACGCCACCTAAGGTAGCCTCCTAGAGCATTCTAAAAAGAAGGACGAGTACAATGGACCAGTCATGGGAGCATGGTGTAAGAGCAATTCATGGAGAAGCTGTTACTTCCACATTAAATGCCTCTAACTAATGTTCTGGTCGCATTGATGAGGAAATGACCTCTGAACAGCGCTATCTCGATTACCGCGACTCATAGAACGCCAGAAAGAGTGTCTGATGAGACAAACACTCAAGTATAGGCTTGGATGATCAACAAGTGGAAGGTCAAGATCGTCTAAAGAGGGATATATAATTGGAGAAACCCGCCATAGAGAGGAGGTGGCTGGAGAAAGGAAGAGAAAGCATTATGGTGATCTCAAGAACTCTTGTAACCATTGTCACCCAACACATATACAGGAGTAGAGCTTCTCGAATTGTGCTAAGGACAAACTTCCTCTAATAAACTTAGTTCATTTCTGTTTGATTGTCATAAACCCCCATGTTAATCGTTACCCATGCACCAAAACCTAGCTCTTTGGCCTACTTTCTACAAATTTATTGTATTAGGCTCATTGGGGCCAAGATCCCATTTATTTTTGGACTTAATCCGAAAATCAAGATCCTACAAAATTAATTACTTTTTTTTTCCATAAAAAATTTATAAAAGTACTTAGTCAATGCATCCATTAAATTGTGACAATGACCTTACTTAGAATACACCAAGGCCATGACTACTAGCTAGAGTTGCCTCAATTTTTATTTTTTTATAATTCAATAGTTGGGAAAGGAGATTTAAACTTCCTTTAATTGAAAATACCAAAAAGTATAAGTTGGGTTAATAAGATTCTTGAGTAAAACTACCTCAGTTTTTCTTACATGTATAGCACAATTAAGTGCTCTATGTTTGCACTTTTTTTCTGTTTATAACAAATGAGATGGTGGATTCAAATTACTTTGCACTTGAAATTTTTTCAAAAAAGCCAATATTCGTGTCTGAAAAAAGTGTTTTTTTTTTTTTTTTTTTTTTTTTTTTTTTTTTTTTGGGGTGGAATCGGTAAGGAGGTGTTTTCTTCTTTCTACAATGGTCAACCCCGACCTATGAACTCGTGCTTGAATGCGGCAGTTCGCTCCATTGATTAATATATAAGCTTGCAGTTGCAGGAGCATAAATATTATTCCTTGTTACGTTCACGAGGATAGGCAACAACTTATTTTTTATAGGTAGAATGGTACAAACATTTTTTATTTCTACGTTGCCAAGTGTGTTTTAAATTTATTCTCAGCCAATTTATGTGCCTAAACCGGTAAGACATACCGTCTCGAGACATGTAAAGAAGGAAGAGTCAAAACTCAAAAATCCCAATAGCTACTAAACGAAACCAAAAAGTGCAGGGACATGATTTTCTGCTGCAATTTCACGTGATTAACAGTGAATGATTGAGAAAAAAATAGTAGATTCTTGTGTATATAATTGTCCATTACTTACAATTTATCACTTTGTTAAGTTGTAATAAAAATTGTGACGATTTGTGGGATCCAACTCAACGGAAAAATGTTTTATCTTATGGTCAACCAAGAAAAAGAATTTTATGAGACAATGCCTCTTTCTCAAAATATGTCTCAATTATATGGATTTTATTCACATCTATCTATATCTATATATAGCTAAAACATGAAGCGTGCTATTTATTGTTGCTGCATTCATATATTGCGCTATCTCATTCGCCATGTCATTGGTTACATAAGGTCCGTTTGGATACAATTTATTGTTGCTGAAAACACTGTAACAAAATAATTTTCAAATATATGAATAGTGCTGTAGGACCTATTTTTAATATTTTTTTTTCTGAATAAAGTGGTTGTAAGTTCCATGAACAGTGCATGAAAAATATCAAAACAGTGCATGAACAGTATTTTTTGTCCTGCACTGTAACTTTTGTCTCCTGAACCGCGTGAAAGCAAAAAAAAAAAAAAAAAAAAAAAAAACTAAAAACACAACACAACATCGCAACAAAACTCTGTATCCAAACTAATACATAATCATTCTTTTTCTTATTTATATTTTATTTCTAAATTTTGTTGACAAAATATATACATATTGACTTTACACATTCAACTTTGACTGTTTTAACTTTATATATAACTTTGCATTACATATCCACATTAATTAATTTAGATATTTATACCTAAACAATAAAATCAATGAATAATCTAAAACCACAAACAATATTTATACATACATACATATATATATATATATATATATATATATGCTTTTTTTGTGCCACATCATTAGCACCCTTTCTTAAATTTTTTATTTGATTTCCTTTATATATTTTTAAATTTCTCCTTTATAACTTTTTAAATTCCACCGTTTCACTTTTTTCAATCTTTTATATACTTTTATCCTAACTTTTCCATTTTAATTTTCTTATAAATTTCTGTAGGGTCAGGATTTGTAGTCCAAACCCAAAACAATGAATTTATAGAGAGTATGTGAAAGAGCTGGGTTAGTTGTGAATTTAGCAACTGTTAACTATAATAACCGGGAATGAACCAACGTAAAAACACACTTAAAAGCTAAACAAAATGATGTCCGAAGAGGAATATTATTGATTGAATAGTGAATACAGTTCTTAGAGCTGCAGTAAAATCTTTCTTCCTCCCTTATTCTCTTTTTTCCGATCACTTATTATCAGAGGCCTCTTCCCTTTATATAGCATCCTTTCCCATCATCTCCATCGTCTACTTGTTCTTCATCTACGTATCCACTTGAGTATATGTCACGTCAAGTACCTTCTTTAGCTCTCCGTGATTGGTGGTAGCTGAGATTACACTGTTCAAGAGTCTTCTCCACATAAATGCGGCCATAAAAGTTGCTGCAGTGCATTAAATACGGTAGTAGCAACTTTTTCTTTTAGATATTTCTTCGTTCTTATCATCTCCAGGCATGCCCAAAACTTATCCTTCTCATTGAAGTCGTTAGGAAGATCACTCGAACATCCCAGATATTTGCTTGATCGAGACTTTTTGTATTCAAGGAGAATGAACTCTTCGGACCACTAGTGCTCTCTTCGAACTATATTCCTCGTTCATTTCTAGGTATATCTCTTCCACACGGATTTCTTCTCAACCACTTTCTTCTCTTCGGATACATAGTAATCTTCAAGTAGGGCTTTAGGCTCAATATATAAGGTTGGACTTTTACCCTCCACAATAGCCCCTTAAAATTTTAATTTTTCCCTTGCACCTGAGGAGAAAAAATAGGATTTTGACTTATCATAGAAAATAATGGCTAAGAATATGAAAAGTACTTGAATTTACACGTGCGAGCATAGATTTAGGCGCTCCATCATTATTTACTGACGTTTTGGTATTCACAAAACACTATTAATTTCTCCAAGTGGCGCTATGTCTTTGGTATCCAACAATGAGCCATCGATCCAACGAACAACATTTTCCCTCAGAATTTGGGCGGGGTAATTCCCACTCATTTTTTGACCCCTTATATAAAGCCTCAGAATGGGTTATTTCTTCTTTATTTTGGAAACTCTCAGATTATCCGGTGAACTCAAGCATTCAAATCCACCAAGCTCTTCCAATCATCAATCCTAGTTCTTCCCAAAATCTGTAAGAATCTCTCTCTGAGTTCAAGGATCATTCTCCGATTTAGTTTGCATAAGTTCTCCTTTATTCAAGCCTTTAATCTTCTCTTCAGCCAGCATCCTCGGCCTTCAAGCTCTCATTTCCCAGTTATTATTCTGCATCTTCTTCTAGTTAACCAAAAATGGGTAGATTTCAGTATCTCGTCGATAGTCCTGCCTTAATAAAGGAATTTAAGGAGACATACGGCATACCACAGGGGGTAAACCTGAGGTATTGTCCCCTAGAAAAGATATTAATCGACCGAAGAGAGGGGGAAGTCGTAATCCCTATGATAGCCTTTATAGAAGGAGGAATGACTCTCCCCATGGGTTCTATTACCCAAAATTATCTCTGTAACCATAGAATTTCTCCTGATCAATGCGTACCTAACATGTTTAGGATCCTAGGGGCAATTGACGCTTTGAATCATCATTTAGGATTGGGGCTCACCTGGCTTGACATAGTACATATGTATGAGTGTCATAGCCAGAAGGGAGTGGAATACTATCTTAAATCCCGATCCGACATCATTAGGCTAGTCTCCTGCCTTCCCAAGTCTAACAAAGGGATGAAAGACGACTATCTGATCGTCTCGGGCGCGTAGCATGACGGTCTTCATTGTCCGACCTAACCAGGAGAGCTAGGTGGGACATTTTAGATTTAGGTTTCCTAACAATAGATTTAGGATCTCCGTTTTTTAACAATTTACCTTCTCTTTGTATCATTGTTTTTAAGTTTCTGACTAAGTTTCGTGTTGTGTTAACACGTTTCTCCTCGGTTTAGCCTTACGAATGTCCACGTGCTCAACTACTACGATCAGAAATTTTTGTAAGTGAAGATGGGCAGCTTCGGTGCGTTCCTTTCATTCTTGGTTTCACACCAAAATCAACTGATTTTCAGCCGGTCGGCAACACTATCACTCAAGGAGACTATTGGCTCCAACGAATAGACGTCTCTCAGCGCAATTTTTTAGAATTGTTCGATCTTGCCCCCATGCTCCATCCAAATCCATAGGATATTCCATTGCTCGTCCAATCAGTTCAGCAAATTCCTCTCGAACTAGTAGCAGAAGGCAAAGGTGTTGCTTCCTCGACTTTTTCACTTGAAGAGCAAATTGATAAGTTTAAATTCGAAAGAGAGGCTTCGAGAGAGGTTCAAGTGATACAAGTTTCGGACGCTGAGGAGGAAATTGACAGGTAGTCTAGTGTCCGCCCTCCTGTTCTGATAACTGTTCTTCCAGAAGACTCTTCAGAAGAAGAAGAAGACATGACGAGCTTAAAGGATTTGATGAAGAATAAAGGTAAAAAAGCTGGGCCCAAAGAGACCGGTACGTCTCAACTAGCTGTTAGTCTTCCTTCACCACCTCCCTAGGTTCATTTAGATCTCGACGCAAAGCAATTGCCAGATCCGGAAAAGAAGAGACCCCTCACCGACAATGAAGAAAGGGAGGTAGTGCCTCCGAAAGGAACCAAACAATAGAAAGTGGTCAAAGACCATCGAAGCAAAAGGGCTTCGTCTACAGAGAGCCGTGATAACGCCCTCATAGCTGATGTGCGTCGAGGACCTCGCACTTGGTCCCCAAGGCTGGAATTGGATGGTGCTCCAATCCCCTAGGAAACTTCCCTTAGAAATTATGATGAGGGGAGAGCAGGTCTCGTTGCTGAGGCTTTGGAGCAACCACTGCTCCTCCTATGAGACATGGATTCTTACAGGTGTTTCAGTCAGTACGACCTCTTTTTATCCCTAAAAAGGGATTTAGCCATGGTAAGTAAATTAATCCACTTCTCCAGCTAGGATACTGATGATTTTTTTTTTTTTTTTTATATTGAAAATTTTCCTTCTGTTACGTAGATTACCTAGCAGGTTTATGTGGCCAAGGAGTGGAACAAAAAGGTCTACACTAAAGCCCAAGCAGAGGCCCATTCTCGATCTGAGGCAGAAAAATTGCTAGGTAATTTGAAGGAAGACTTTGCTCATCTGTTCGAGCAATTGAAAAAGGTGACCAAGGAGAGGAATAGTTTAGATGCTGGTCTCCAAAATGCCGAGAAGCAAGCCGAAGACCAATGCCAGCTGTTGAATTTAATCGAGATCAATCTGGAAACAGAGAGAGTGCTAGTAAAAGATTTGCGGATTAAGCTTCAGAAAGCCAAGGAGACTACCCAATTGGGCGAGAAGAATGCTCAGTTGGCCAAGGAGGCTATCAAGGCTGAAAGGCAGGTAGCGTATAAGCTGGGGGTAGAAGAGACCCAAGCCAACCGTACTGAGCAATTTGCCGCGGTCAGCCGAGAGTACTGCGATGTTACTTGGAGAAAAGCGCTGGATGCTATTGGGGTCTTCGCGGAATCTGACTTGAGGCAACTTGGGAGTATATACTACGATCCTGATATTCGCAAAATCACAGGGTCTGACTCCTCTCCCTCCATACAACTCCAAGAGGTTTCGGAGCAATCCCTGATCGGCCAAGTCCCTCCTATCAACCCTTAAGCCCCCAAGGAGTCTGGTAAACCTAGTGATCAGGACAAACCAGCTGATGCTCCCTAGGATAAGGGCAAAGACTTGGAAAAAAAAGAAATCCCTTTCAGAGTCCAAGGAACAAGCCCCAGAAGTTGTTGCTGTTCAGTCCAGTCAGGCTGCTGATCCTTTGGCCCCTCAGATGAAGGCCTAGACATGTAGGAGTTTTTATTTCATACTTGTATTAGTTTTTCTTTTATATAAGGAATTGTGAACTGTTTTCTTTTGATCAATGAAATCGTTTCTCTTTTATTCTTAATGTCTTCGTTGCACATCTTATGAGACTTATTATTATTGTAAATAACTATAACTTGTAATTACAGTAATATAGGCAGACTTAACAATGATATCATGCCAGTGATGTAAACGCCTTATTCAAATACTGGAAGAAGTAGGTCATATAAGAGTTATTAACAAACATTGAATGCAATGAATGATGTGAAGGTATTACAGGTTTTCTTGAATACCCACAAGGAATATTGCTAAGCACTGATTTTGGATTATTTATATATTTACAACTATAAGATGAGGTTATTTAGGCATGATTTGTTAAATTTAAACCTTAATAATGATTATAAGACAATGTTAACTTACCTATATCATTTAGTCCGAGGACTTCGGGCGTAAGTGGATTTAAGTTTAAACACTTAGGCGAAATGTGAAGGAGTGTTAACTAACCCAAATCATCTAGTTTGAGAACTTCAGGCATGATTGGATTTAAGTTTAAATACTTAGGAGAATTGTAAAAGAGTGTTAACTAACCCAAATCATCTGGTCCGAGGACTTCAGGCATGATTGGATTTAAGTTTAAACACTTAGGAGAATTGTAAATGAGTGTTAACTAACCTAAATCATTTGGTCTGATGACTTCAGGCATGATTGGATTTAAATTTAAACACTTATGAAAAGTCCAAGAACTTTACATAATAAACTGGCATATTGATTAAAGTAAAGATTTGATTAATAATAGTACCTTTTAAGGTTGTTTACATTCAAGGGGCGTGGTATTACATGATTATCCAAATCTTCCAAGAAATACGCCCCAATGCCAGCCCTTGAAGTAATACGATATGACCCTTCCCAATTGGGTCCTAACTTTCTCCAAGCTGGGTTCTTTGCAGTGCCTACAACTTTCCTGTGTACCAAATCCCCAGGCTCTAGAGGCCTTAGCTTTACGTTGGCATTATAGCCCTACTTGAGCTTTTGTTGGTAATGTGCTAATCGGACCATTGCATTTTCTCTTATTTCCTTGATCAGATCCAAACTCTTTTCTAGCTGCTCATTGTTACCGCTCGGACTAAACAAACTACTTTTCATGGTTGGGAACCCAGTCTCCAGAGGTATGACAACTTCAGCTCCATAGGTCATTGAAAAGGGGGTCTTTCCAGTAGACTTACGAGGTGTAGTTCCGTATACCCAAAGTACATGTGGCAGTTCTTCCACTCATTTGCCCTTTGCATAGTCTACTCTCTTATTTAATCCATTAAATATGACCTTGTTAACGGCTCCTGCTTGCCCATTCCCCTGAGGATAAGTAGGGGTGGAGTATCTGTTTGTGATTCCCAGTTCACTACAATAATTCCTGAATGCTTTGCTATCGAACTGTAGGCCATTGTCCGAGATGAGAGTATGAGGAACCCTAAATCGAGTGACAATATTCTTCCACACAAATTTCTGCACATCTACGTCTCTGATGTTGGCCAGAGGTTCAGCTTCGACTCATTTGGTGAAATAATCTGTGCTGACCAGAAGGTATTTCTTGTTTCCTGCTTTAAGGAATGGACCCACGATATCTAAACCTCATTGAGCGAAAGGCCATGGGTTGGATAGCGGATTAAGGGTTCCCCCTAGCTAATGAATGTTTGGGGCAAACTGTTGACATTGGCTTCACTTCTTAACATATTCATGGGATTCTTTTTGCATATTTGACCATCAATAACCTTGGGTAATGGCTCGGTGAGCCAAGAACTTACCTCCAGTATGGCTCCCACAGATTCCTTCATGTAGCTCTTCTAGTAGTAACTCAGCCACTTTATGAAGCATGCATAATAAGTACGGTCCTGAATTGGAGCGTTTATATAGTTTCTGGTCCTCGGATAGCCAGAACCTGGTCGCCTTCCTCCGAACTTTGTCAACTTCGCCCCTTTCTTCGGGTAAAGTATCCTCCTTCAAGAATTTAATTATAGGATCCATCCAGCTGAGTTTGGCCTTGATTTGATGAACTTGGACTACCTTTCTTCTTGCTTCTATAGGCCCATGCAGGTCCTCGACGAGGATAACTCTTGGCAAATCTTGCGCCGAAGAGGTAGCGATTGTGGCTAAAGAATCAGCATGTGCATTACCATTTCTGGGGATGTGCAGCAAATTAAAAAAGTTGAACTCCGACTGCAGACACTTGACTCGGCTCAAGTATCTCTGCATTCTTTCATCCTTCACTTCAAACTCACCTTATACTTGACCAACAACTAATCTCGAGTCCGAGAACACCTCTACTGACTTTCCTCCCATTCTTCGAATCATAGCCATTCCCATCAGTAAAGCCTCGTACTCGGCCTCATTATTTGTGGACGTGAAGTTTAGTCTTATTGACTTTTCGATAATGATCTTTTCTGGAGATATTAACACCAGGCCTACACCAGAACCCTTTTGATTTGCTGCACCGTCTACATATACTTCCTAAGGTGATGGGCCTTGTTAAGAAATCATGCCAACCGATTTTTTATCCATGTCCTTCTCCACCATTACCTCTTCTAAACTAGGCTTTGTGAACTTGGCCACCAGATCTGTGAGAACCTGGCCATTGACCGAAGTGCGGGGCATGTATATGATGTCAAAAGCCCCTAAGATAGTGCCCTGTTTAGCTATTCTTCCTGTGTAGTTAACACTTCTGAGTACGGTTTTGAGCGGAAGTTGTGTGAGCACAACGACCGTATGTGCTTGGAAATAGTGAGGCAACTTCCGTATACCAAGTACTATTGCTAAGATGGCTTTCTCCATTGGCAAGTACCGAATCTCAGTCTCATGTAATGACTTACTCACATAATAAATTTACCTTTGCACACCTTGGTCCACTCGTATCAGTACTAAACTTATAGCACAAGGAGCTACCGTAATGTAGGCAAACAAGACCTCATCTGATTCAGGACTGGACATAATTGGTGGCCGAGCCAAATAGTCTTTAAGTTGTTGGAAGGCCGAAGCAAATTCTTTAGTCCACTCAAACCCAGGTGATGGGCCTTGTTGAGAACTCATGCCAACCGATTTTTCATCCATGTCCTTCTCCACCGTTACCTCTTCTAAACTAGGCTTTGTGAGCTCGGCCACCAGATCTGCGAGAACCTAGCTGTTGACCGAAGTGCGGGGCATGTATTTGATGTTAAAAGCCCTTAGGATAGTGCCTCATTTAGCTATTCTTTCTGTGTAGTCAGCACTTCTGAGTACGGTTTAGAGCGGAAGTTGTGTGAGTACAACGACCGTATGTGCTTGGAAATAATGAGGCAACTTCCGTGTACCAAGTACTACTGCCAAGATGGCTTTCTCCATTGGCAAGTACCGAATCTCAGCCTCATGTAATGTCTTACTCACATAATAAATTTACCTTTGCACACCTTGGTCCACTCGTATCAGTACTAAACTTACAGCACAAGGAGCTACCGTAATGTAGGCAAACAAGACCTCATCTGGTTCAGGACTGGACATAATTGGTGGCCGAGCCAAATAGTCTTTAAGTTGTTGGAAGGCTGAAGCACATTCTTTAGTCCATTCAAACCCTTTCCATTTGTTGACCAACGAAAAGAAAGGTTTACACCTATCTGCTGATCAACAGATGAACCGGTTCAAGGCAGCTGTCATTCCTGTAAATTTCTGAACTTCTTTGGGATTCCGAGGAGCCTGTAGATTGTGGATGGCCTTTATCTGATCAGGGTTAATTTCAATTCCCCTGCGAGTCACCATGTACCCCAAGAACTTGCCTGACCCCACACCAAATGAGCATTTAGAAGCATTTAGACGTAGCTTGTGCCTTCTTAGAACGTAAAAAATGTTTTCAAGGTCCTTTATATGTTCAGAAACGATCTTGCTTTTTACCACTATGCCATTTATATAAATTTCGATACTTTTGCCTCACTGTGGCTTAAACATCCTCGTTATCATTCTTTGGTAAGTGGATCCTGCATTTTTCAAACCAAAGGGCATCACCTTGTAATGGTAGTTATTGATAGGGGTGACAAATACAGTCTTCTCCTGATCATCCAAGGCTAACGGTATTTGGTGGTAACCTTAGAAAGCATCCAGGAAACTCATCCAAGGGTGGCCGACAGTGGCATCTACTAGCTGTTCAATTTTTGGCATAGGGAATGGATCCTTAGGACAAGCCTTATTTAAGTCAGTGAAGTTTACACATACTCGCCATTTCTCATTCTTCCTCTTCACCACCACAGTGTTTGCTAGCCACTCAGGATAAAAAAAACTTCTTTAATAGCTCCAATTTGTTTGAACTTTGTTACTTCTTCTCTTACTGCATTAGCGTGCTCCTTGGATAGGCGCCGATGAGGCTGCTTCTTAGGTGTAATCAATGGGTTGACCTTCAGATGGTGACAAATGAATTCTGGATCCACCCCTGGGGCCTCATAAGTGTTCCAGGCAAATATATCAAGGTTTCTCTTAAGGAACTCTATTAGCTCCACCTTCTCCTGTAGAGGCATCTGAGATCCGAGTTGAAAGAACTTTTCGGTATTGTCTCCAGTAACAACTTTTATTAAATCTTTGCATCTAACGCCCTTGTCTGGATCTTCGGCGGGCGATACTCGATGTTTTAACTGCTATAAACCCCTTTTGGCCTTGGCCGAGGACTCAATTTCGGGCTTATGTTGGATGGCAACCACTAAGCACTGTCTAGCCGCAAACTGATCTCCACGGATTTCGTAAACTTGCCCTTCAGATGGATATTTAAAAAGTAGAGGAAACAACCCCTAGCATATAAAGCCAAGGTCTGGCTATTATTGCTGTATAGGGGGAATACACATCTATAACAATGAAATCCACCTCCACTACCTCTGAGCCAGTCTGTACGGGTAATCGTATTTGGCCCTTTGGGGTGACGACTCTTCCTTCAAAGCTAACTAGGAGAGAATTGTATGGTGTTAAGTCATCAGGTTTTAGGTTCAGCCCCTTGTAGAGATCAGGATACATTATCTCTACCGCACTACCCTGGTCCACCATTACCCTCTTCATATCATAGCCTCCAATTCTAAGGGTGATTACTAAAGTGTCATCATGGGGTTGGATGGTTCCAATCTTATCTTCGTCCGAGAACCCTAAAACCAGTTGAGTATCCGGTCTAACTCTCTTCGGACCTTGGCCAAAGTCCCCTGCGGGTAACCGGGCTACCAACATAACCTTGGATGGCCAGGATCCTGTTCTCTTCGGTATGGCGAAGATGACATTGATAGTTCCTAATGGAGGTTTTGAAGAGTCATCTCCTTGGGGCTTTGAGTTCATCTGACTTCCTCGGTCACTAGAGTGGTGTAAGAGGTGTCTTAATTTGCCTTCAAGGACTAGTTGGTTTAAATGATCCCACAGGCTCCTGCAATCCTCTGTGGTGTGCCCATAGTCTTGGTGGTACTGGCAATAGAGATTATGATTACACCTCTTAGGGTTCCCTACTATCTTATTCGACCACTTAAAGAATGGTTCGTTCTTAATCTTTTCCAAAACTTGGTATACTGGCTTTTTGAATACAGTGTTGACTGCTTAAAGATTTGTTGATCCTGATTGCCCAGCAAAATCTCTACGTGGTTTGTTGTTATTGTAACGGTCTGACCTGAAATTCCTCCTCTTTTGGGGGATAACCTTATCATTTCCCTTCCCTTGCTGTTGATTTTCTTTAACTCTTTTATATTTTTCAATACGGTCCATGAGCTGACGCATGTTGGTACTGGCTTACCAGTTAAGGACTTCCTTAAACCGTGGTTAGTGGGGAGGCCGAGCTTAAACGTGCTAAGGTCCATTCCATCAAAATTGCCCTCCATATCATTAAACATTTCCCAGTACTTATCTGAATACGTTTTCAAGGTTTTACCCTCTTGTATGCTCAAGGATAGCAATGAAGACAAGGGCCTGACCACTCTTCGGCATGTGCCAAACGGGAACCAAATGCTTGAGTGAGCTCTCTGAAGGAATCGATGGAATCTACTTCTAGGCTGTCAAACCATTTCATTACAACCGGTCCAAGACTTGAGGGGAAAATTTTGCACATTAGAACTTCATCTTTGGAGTAGATAGCCATCCTTTGATTAAAGTGACTCACATGTTCCACAGGGTCCGTTTTACCATTATAGATGGTGAACGTCAGCTGGTTAAAACGTCGAGGAAGTCTCGCTTCTTCAATCCTGCCTGTAAAAGGTGACCTAGAGATTTGATTCAAAGCTTTGCTCATAGCATCGTTCCCTACGCCTCCACGTGATGGGCTTTGTGGTTGCCTCTTGCGATGGTGCTTTTCCTCAGAGGAAAAGGATTCACTGACTGGTGTTCGAGATCTCTGCTTGTAAGTGATGGCCTGTTCGTCATCGGAATCTTCATCAGAATGTGAAGAAATCCGTTTCCTCTTTGCATGGTGCAACTCCCTTTTTAGCCTTTCAATTTCTAGTTGCATATTCTGGTTCTTCTCTGCATGAAACATATGACTTCCACCATGTGGCTGGCTTAGATCAGTATGCGTAGTATGCACACTACCTTCACGATCTTGTCTTTGCTCCAAATTGAGAAAATGGTCTACGTGTTGGGATGCCCTAGATTCTGCTGGTTGTTGCCCTGGTTCAGCCATTATCAACTGTTGCTTCCACTTTCGCTCAAACTCTCCCCACAGACAGCGCCAATTGTAGGGTCAAGATTTGTAGCCCAAACCCAAAACAATGAATTTGTAGAGAGTGAGTGAAAGAGCTAAGTTAGTTGTGAATTTAGTAACTGTTAACTATAGTAACCGGGAATGAACCAATGTAAAAACACACTTAAAAGCTAAATAAAATGATGTTCGAAGAGGAATATTATTGATTGAACAGTGAATACAGTTTTTAGAGCTCAGTAAAATCGTTCTTCCTCCCTTATTCTCTTTTTTTTTTTATCACTTATTATCAGAGGCATCTTCTCTTTATATAGCATCTTTCCCCATCATCTTCATCTTTTACTTGTTCTTCATTTACGTATCCACTTGAGTATATGTCACGTCAAGTACCTTCTTTAGCTCTCCTTTAGTGATGGTAGTTGAGATTACACTGTTTAGGGGCCTTCTCCATATAAATGCGGTCAGGAAAGTTGCTGCAGTGCATTAAACACGGTGGTAGCAGTTTTTTTTTTTTTTTTTTTTTTTATAGATATTTCTCTGTTCTTATCATCTCCAGGCATGCCCAAAGTTAATCCTTCTCATTGAAGTCGTTAGGAAGATCACTCGAACTTTCCAGATATTTGCGTGATCGAGACTTTTTGTATCCGAGGAGAATGAACTCTTCGGACCACTGGTGCTCTCTTCGGACTATATTCCTCGTTCATTTCCAAGTATATCTCTTCCACACGGATTCCTTGTCAACCACTTTCTTCTCTTCGGACACACAGTAATCTTCAAGTAAGGCCCTAGGCCCAATATATAAGGTTGGGCTTTTACCCCCCACAATTTCTTTTTACTTCTTTTCCACCTCTCTCCCATATTCCTTCCAAGTTGTTCACAGCAAAAAGGTCAATACTCTCTCTCTCTCTCTCTCTCTCTCTCCAATTTGTTTCTTTTTTGGTGATTTTTTTTATTGTTTCAATTACTCTTTTTTTCCTTTTTCCATTAATGGTTCTTTTTGTTATTGTTGATTTAATTATCACATCACATTTGTTTCTCTTTTTGGTAAATTTGTATAAATTTTTATGCATATTTATCTGGTATTTTGTCATTCCAATTCTCGATCATATTTTCTTTCTTTATCCTATTGGTTTGAATTGATTTAGGTTAATAATTAGTTGTTTTGCAAGTTAGAATTTGATTTTTTTTAGTGATCCATTTAGATGTGAAACTATGAGACTTTATTAAGTTTTGTTTTTTTTTTTAATTATTTTTTTTAATCCTTTTGGGTAAAAAAAATTGTAGTTTTTGTAGAGAAAGTACTCTTAATAGTTTTATTAGAAGTATTCTATAGTGTCACTTATTTAGATAAAACAAAGTTTAGTCAAACAAAAATAATTGGATGAGTGACATATTTTTGCTTTTGTAAAATTATTATTATTATAGAAATTTAATTATGATATTTTGCTAATAGTTGTTTATTTGATAATCTTTTTGGGTGGAAAATTTTGCAATTTTTACTGAGAAAATAATCTTAATAGATTATATATCAACAACAATTTTTTTTCTCTAATTGTTCAAATTAATCATTGTTAAGCGACGATTGATATGGCATTTTGTTTGTTTGCAAAGTATCTTCATATAGATATGTTCTGATTCGGTATATTTTTATGGTTTTATTAAGATAACTATTATATTCAATAAGAGAAATCATTATCATAATTTGTATACTTCAAGAGAGATAGACTGATTTGGGATTAAGGATAACATTAAAATAGAAGGCTACATGATGAAATTTTGAATGCTGAAAAAACTAATTTTCTCATTATTTTATAACTATCATGATTGGAAAAACTTAATACACACTATATTCTATCAGTAGCAAATTAGCTCATAATATGAGTAGATGAAAATTTTAATATTGAAAAAAAGCAAATATATATATATATATATATAATTTTTTATTTATAGAGAACACAAAAGTCATTACTTAAAAAATATTAATAATATAGTACGTACAACATTGTTTATTTTAGGGGAAAAAAAGAAAAAGAAAAAGAAAAAAATCCTTACCCTTTGTTTACCGGACCCTTTATTGGTTTGGTAAACGGTTATATAAAGAAAATTTTCTTAATTAATAATTTAATACATCTAAAATAAAATTTTCTTACGAGTAAAACACTTTGCTATATATAATTAGTCATAATTATATAATTTTATGAATATTTTAAAAAATAAATTATATTTTATATTTTATTACTCGCACCTGGCGCAAGTTGCAACTAGTCTCATATAATGTGAGAGGTTGAGAGAACCAAAGCCAAGCGTGTAGTTCTATGATAGAGGGAAATAGTTATAGTTCCCGAGGGAGAGACATCAAGGCCGTCACATAAAAACGCCTGCCAGACCAGAGTAATAAAGCGACTGCAAGAGTAATAAAATCACCACCAAGTAAAAGTTCTGTTCTTCACTTCTGTAGAGATGAACAGAGTTTATTGGTTAAAAGCAGAGCTGCAGAGATGCATGTGAGGATTATAGCCATTACCCAGTAATGCCCAACAGGCATCATTGTGATTTGTGAATGATATAATTGCCTAGTCCAACAAAGGTTTTATTAGCCACATTTCAAGCTGAGTCCCTTAAAAAAGAAGAAAAAGAAAAGGGTAAAACACTAAAACTTATTACAAGACACACAAGTGTTAAATAATTTGTATGTCAACCGTTTCAGAAAATTATTAATTGAATAACTTGGTTTTGTCTTCAAGAGTGGCTGTAAAAATCTGATAAAAAATATATAGAGAAGGAACAACATTTATAACACTGCAAAGGGACAGGAAAAACAGACATCCTATAAAACAAAGAACGATAGGCTGTCATACAAGCTCAGATTTGACCCACTTTTATAGGTTGTTAATAACCAACCTAGGTCTCGAAATTTGAAATTTCCTTGTAACATCCGTATCAAATTGCAATTTGTACGTTAGAATGGAAATTGAAAGTTGATACTAAGGTTAAGATCAAGATCAAGGTATTTGAATATTGTTTATTTTGTTGAAATTAAATAATTATTATTAAAAATATTGTAAATAAAAATAAAAATTAGTTAAAATAGTACAATAAAATTTATAATAGTGTTAAAAAGTATAGCAAAGTTTATAAATAATAATAAAAATAAGTTAAATAGTAAAATAATTTATATTTTTTATCCTAATTCATACGCACACCAAAAGCCAAGTTTCTTCTGTGATCAGTGAGGGGAACACATCCCACTTTCCAACATGCGGAGAGGAAGAAGAAAACGAAATCAGTATTGTTAACCATCATCATGGTCTGAAATGCAAAGATATGACTGATATGGGGCATGTAATTATTTTTGCAGGGGTTAAATTGAATATAATTTGAGTACAACTAGTCACTACTCACTAGGGTGCAGTGCAGCAGTCTGTGATTCTATGCTATTGATTGTTGATATAGATCCTGTGCAATAGTATTGCACAGTTATTGCTTGATGCAATACCTATGGAGGGCTGAGAGCAAAAATTAAAAAAAAAAAAAAAAAGTTAACTTTTCTCTTAAGCTGTTTGATATATATATATATATATAAATAAAAAGTAAATTTTCTCCTCAACCCTTTTATCTTTTAGTTTTTAATTTTAACTTTTGCTCCAGAGTCCAAACTAATGTATCTCGTGCAATAGAATCTAAATCCATTGGTTACATGGTCCTGGGCACTAGAGTTTATGGAATTCTAGGGCCATGGACAATATATCAATTAAAAAGTGTTGAGAGATAGCTGAAGCTAATACGTCTATTTGTTATGAGCCTCTCCAAATAATAGGGATTTGTGTAAAATTAAAATTAAAAAATAGAAGGAAAAAAAAAAAATCACACAGGGAATACAGGAAATGCAAAGACTTACATAGTTTGGTCTTATGCTTTTATTTACTAGAAATGTCAAAAAGAACATTTTAAAATTTTACTGCGAAAATAAAGATATTACAAATGTGTCACGGAAACATTTTCACAAAACTCAAATCCCAAACCCCAAATTCACATCCAAAAAGGTCAGAAATTTTAATGCTAGTGTGCCCAAGACTAAAGTTGTGTGTTGAAGGCAACCATTTATGTGTGGCCACATATATTTGCTTTTTAGGCTTGTCCCATACCACCCAATAGAGTCGGCTGGTTATTACGAACATAACCTTTTTGTACACGAAAAGCAAGGAGACACCATTATTGTCAAAGTCTATAAGGCTTTAAAGCCTTTTAAATTGGTCATGTGGACACTACACGTACCATGCAAATTGGAGACTCCGAAAATAATGTCTGCAAACACAACATTTCTCTTTTTCCAAAAACATTAAGATGACTTTGTTATAATTGATGAATAATAATGGTGATATAGAATAATAGAGATGTTATTCTAATCATAACATATCATGTTCAAAACTATTGACATATTTTGTTATGATTCATGGATAATAATAGTGATTATCTGATGAAATAAACAGTATTCTAATAACAATAGATCATGTCAGTAAGAAAAAAAAAAAAGAGAAAAAATGTTGTGTCAATACAAATACCATTGTGGGCTTTGGAATGGCCATTATGTATTGAAGAGGAAATAAAAGGGTCCGAGTGAGTGTAATCTATTCACAAGTCAGACCCAAAAACAAGAGTGTGACCTAATGCTTAGGCTATGATTCATTTTAGGACAAAGGAGTTTATGGGTTGTGAAGCAGTGAGGCCCAAAAGGTACAAGGAGAGACCTGTTTAGCCCGTTTAAGAATTCATTAAACGGCATGTCAATTTGATCAGACTGACGAGTAGTTTTAGACAAATTTTAATCATTTATCAATATGAAACGAAGCAACATAATGGGTTTGCCAACTACAAGTTGGGAGTTCCTGAAATGAAATGACTATACACTAGTTATAATGGAAAATTTAAAAGCAAAAACGATGTCGTTTGATGTTGAAAAGAATCAAAGGTTTATTGTGCATAAATGGTCGCCTTTTCATTGTCATTGTCGTTTGCTTAAAAGAAATGTGTCCATCTCTATAAATGGCGTCCATTATTTTGTTGTTTCATGAGTATATATTTCGCGAGACATACCCACTTGGCATGTGATGAGTTTCACTTCATATTAAGTCAATTAAGATAAATAAAGGATTACATCATATACATGAAGCTCCAATTGTTGAGCAATCCCCTTAATTAAACACAAATACAGCTAACACTTCCCTAATTATGGTATCAAAACCAACCTAATAATGTCATATTGCCCAAGGGCATTGCAATGTAATGCAAGCTCAATTGATAACGTCAAAGATTTAAGTGAAGGAAATTATAATATCCCAAAATGCATGGATTTAGAAATTATACTAACTATATTGTGTATATTTTTGTGTGCGGATTTTGAGGATATGTATTAGGTTTGTTTAGGATATATAAACAGGTATATCCAGCTATGGCTGAAGCTTTCCTTAGATTATGGCAAAAGATGTGTGGCCAAAGCTATTTCATTTTTTTTTATAAGTAGCCATTCAAGCTATTTCATCGTGTAAACTTGCTTTGTTTGCATCCAAATTAGAATTTCAAGTAGAATTTGAGCTAACATTAGTTGAACTAATGTTTCATATGTGCAACATAGAAGTGTAAATGTGAAGAGTTAGTATCTTTATGCCAATGACTTGGAAACATCTATTAAAATTAAATCTAATCCATTGTGATTATAAACATCCTGCATATAAACTTACCACAATGATACACTAGTTTTTGTTCAAGTGGGTACAATATTAATCTAGCGATTAGTTTTCAGAGGACGCTTTATTTTGAGAAGATGGGAGAGACCTGCTATTACATGTAGCCGACTACTTGGAACACCTGACTTTGCTAGTGCCCTTCCCTTTTGGTCTAGCAACACAAAGCATGGGACATATTTAATATCATAATGAAGAAGCTGCATTGACAATGAATAAGGAAAAATCAGCTAGAGCTTTATATTAATCAATTCATCATATCATAGGGAGGATGTAGGGAGCCAAAGATGCTAAAAATAAACCAAGGAAGCAAAGTAATTGATAATATAACATAATCATAATCAAGTTATGATCCCACTGAGATATTTTTACAAACTGAAGCTTAAAGTACAATTGCAATAGTGCGAAATACATGATAGATTAAGCAATAGATGTATCATGCATTTCACATACTTGAACATAATTCAATTACCACATATACATAATGCATTAAACTGCAAATTAAATTAATCTGACCAACACAACATTATATGCAACAGAGCAATTTTTTCTCCATTTGAAGCGATCAGCTTTTATAGAATTTCAGGAACTTAATTAACTCCACTTCCAAGGAAAGAAGGAATTATAGGATAATAGGCAATTTATATCAACAAAGAAAAGGTTGTTCAGTTGCTCGTTGTACTCCAAAAAATAAACCTCCATCAGCCATAGCACCCTCAAGTATAGATCAGTAGCATATTTCTTTGTGCTCAACATACAAGCTAAACATTCAAATTTCATAAATTAAAAGTGCTTTGCATTTCATGCTCAACATCCAGACTAGTATGTCATTTGGTTGTTAAAACTTTCCCACCCTCAAGAATGGAGCCAGTATCATCAAGGACAAAGCCCTAACGATAAAAAAGGTTGAGATATTAATACTGAGTTACTTCAGGATCCTTTAATATGAGAGCAATAATCATACTCATTGTGACAAAAAATGTTATTCCCAAAAAAATAAGAATTGTGAATCTGGTTCCAAATATTGCCAAATATTTAATAACAATCTCATAATTTCAGCACTTTCATCATCTGAAAAACAGACAAGAAATAGTGAATAGCCTTATTGGCCTTTTGTTATCAAAGAGCAAGATCCTGTCACCAGGACTTTAAACCTGGTATATACTCTCCATCATAAACCATATGATACAATCCAACACAACAAGATTTACTTGAGTAAAATCCACAAATGTTGTGGTCATATGTTAAGCCTATTCTAAATAGGTCTTGGCCAAGATAGACAAGTGAAATACCGAAAAATATAAAAAATGAACAATGGCCTCTCAGGCAATTTCAAGAGATTAAAAAAATAATAATAATAAAATAAAAAGTAAAAACAAACAAATAAGTGAAACACATGAATGATACCGGATATTTTCCCTCAATACTTAATCATCTGCAAAAGTCTAAGTTGCCAGACAACATGGTTTCTCCAAGAGGTATATCCTTGTTGCCTCCTAATTAGTAATAACTTCAGTATAGTGTCATACTCAGTGGGACAAACAACTTGGTAATGCATTCTCATGACTACCAGTAATAACTTCACAAAAACAGAATGGCACTAGCCAGAATATAAGAAATAGGCAGTATGCTTAAAATAATATAACAAGAAACCCCATGGTTTTGTTGATTAATGCTAGATAACTATATCCAACGACCAAGCTAAAAACCAGCCTCAAAATTGCATGTGTTTATATATAAGATTACGAGGAACGTAGCATACCTCAGGTAGCCATTTTTCATTTTCCGCATCTGCCATGACAATGTTGAGCCAATCTAAGTTTCTACCCTCCACCTCTGAAACAAAATCAACTAACGAATTGCAAAGCCTGCATTTTGGTGAGTAGAACTCAATCACAGTAGCCTCTTTCCCAGTTGCCAAGGCTGAAGCAAATGCTGTTTGCTCTGCCTCTGCTTGCTCTTCAGGAGTCAAGTTCAACTTTCTCGACTTCAAACTCTTACTTTGGTTGGTTCCAGCATCAAATTGGAAGGGTTTATTGGAACTGAGCAATGGATAAGAGGATTTTGAAACAGACGTGACAAGATTGAAAGCAACAGACCCAAGATTTTGCAAGGACTTGAATATCCAAGGACTGTCAAACATGCAGAGATTAGGACTTTTAGGATTTTGTTGGGTGTCCCATGGCCATTTCAGGCAAAATAAAGGTTGTTTGGAAGAAGGACCCATTTTCTCTACTTTTCCTTTTTCAGATTGACGGACCTTTAAGACTCTTCATCTGTTACCCATATAGACTACCGAAATGAAGAATACAGTAAGGGGAGAATGGTCTGCATAGAACAAGGAAGATGCCATTAACAAAGCTGCCTCAAGACAATGAAATGACACAATCATCTCTGTCTCCAGTGAGATTGATTATCTTAGAATTGGTTATCATCTTTTGAGTCTAAATTTATCATTCAAGGCCCTTAATCAAGCAGTATCATTAAAGTCCAAACCGATTAATTCAATAAACAAAGCCTTTTGGATGGACCTCCAAACTTCCTTATAACCATCTCTTATATTATATGCATAGGACACAATAAGTCATTGATAATACATACACACCTAATAGTTCTACTAATGAGCTTCTTTTCTGCTTCAATGAATATGGAATATCAAAACTAACTAAAAGCCTATAAATTTCCACAAACAACTGAAGCCCACTACTAGATGTGTTCCAATATCCAACTAAAATGTCCCAATTAATAACAAGAACTAAACCCACAACAACAAGAATTTTCCCAGCAAACAAAAATTACAAAATGATAATGCAATCCACAATAAATTTCATTTTTTTGCTCTTCCATTTTTCTTATGTGCTCAAGAACAATTAACTAAGAAAAAATTACTCTACAAATCAAGAAGGGAAAAATAGCATGCAGTATTTTGATTCAAAAGGAAATAACACAAACCCAATTTGAAAAATCTTCTAAAGAGACGAAATTTCTGCAATTTGACTAAAAAACCTTCAAATTTCAAGTACAGAGTTCATGAACTCAGAAACTCACACAAACCCCAAAAGAATGAATCAACAATTTTTGACTGCCCCTGCTTTTAATCAAACTGAGAGATACGATAAAAACCACAATAAATTCAATGAAAAAACTTCAAACAACGTTAAATATACGTACCTTTTCTGTATGTATGTTGGCCGCTCAGAAAGAGAGAAGGTGTTTTTGGTTAGCTTAAGGTGGTCTTTGTCTGAGGTTGTTGTTATTTCACTGAAATTGGAGGGTACTTTTGTACTTCAATATTTTAGTCACTATTACTGTTATTATGTCGGCCCGCCCAAACCCAACTCAATTGTCTTGACGGGCTCTGGTAAATTGTTGGGCTGGATCTTAACATGGGCTTTAATGATCATTTTCTGTATTTTACTTTATTTTTTATTTATTTATTTATTTTTTTTTAGCAAGATCATTTTCTGTCTTTGGTTGAAGAAGGGATCTATTGGATCCGCATAAGGATTATCTCTCTTATATATAACTCTAGTTAGGGCAGCACGTGGAAGGAACGTGCTTGCCATGGAAAGAGAGTAGCGATTAAAGTCAGTTTTAGATTTTATTTATATCTCAAAAAAAGGTATAAATTATTTGAGTTTTAAAATACATAAAAATTTATGTTAATTGAAAGAGACATTAATTTTAAGAATTGTGATAATTATGTCATAAAAAGTTAATTTCATTCGTATAAAAATTTTGATCAACCACAAAGTTAGGGTAGCTATTTAACATATAAAAATTTATTTTACTACAATAATTTTTTAGTACCTATTTGCTAAAAACAATATATCCACTCACTGAAAACTTCTAAGAATGGTAACGAATATCATTATCTTCCAACAATAAATAACTGAGTTTTGCTATAAAAAAAAGATAACGAAAGACATGTGTCATCGAATTTCCATTAGATAAATTATAAGTTTCGAAAATTTAAACCTAGAAAATCAATGTTTTTTAGATAACAAATAAAACACTTTATATCATCATTCCAACTTTCCAAGAATTATCACTATCTAAAACTCAAAATACGTGAAGAAAATTTTTGGGATGTTAAAATTTGGTGAGAATATTTTAGACATTACACAATAAATATATTAAGAATCATAAACTTTCATTAGGGTTTAATTGAAAGAATAACAATATGACATATTTGCTACTTACCAAAATATTAAGAGAAAAATTGCTTGATTTTAAAGTTCAAGGAGGAATTGTAAACTACCCCAAACATAAAGGATGAAAAGTGTTTTTATCTTAAGTTTTTGTGTGTGTGTGTGTGTGTGTGTGTGTAAAACTATGTGTTTTTACTTAAAATGATGCATAAAGAAAAAAAATACAAAAAGCCAACCCAAGAAAATTGTAAGTGAAACGATGAATTTTAGCTAAACAAAGTTGACTAAACCAACAAAAAATTTCTAAAAACACAACAGAATGATCAGCATTTTCATAATACCTTTACAATTTTGTTATATTTTATTTTGAATTGTAAAGAATTGACAGCTCAGCAATTTTGAAAATATTGTAACGACAACAAGATGTCTTAACATTTTTACAAAAGAAATGCTATATCTACGATATTTTCACAACAAAATCATTAGTAGGTTTTTGCATATTGTTATTGATGAGCAAAAACGTAGTTTCATTGGTAAGTTTAAATTAGAACTAATAAAAATTTATCACCTATGATTTGTTATGAAAATGTTATGAAAAAAATTATGGATATAGTACTTCTTTTTTCACAATACATTTATTTTTAGTTGTGATTGGTTTTAATATAATATTTTATTATTTTATTTTGATCTAAAAAGAATTAACACCTTAACAATTGTAAAAATATTGTGCCAATTTGTTATGTTAATATTTTATTAAAATGTAAACAGTGCAAATTGGACAAACCAAAAATAATATAGCAAATCTACGATATGTTTACCCATTCACCCAAAAAAAAAAAAAAAGTGGCTAGCAAAACAGTGAAAATTGAACAAACCAAAACTATTGTAGCAAAGTCATTCACTTTTTTTATATATAGAAAGTGTTGTGAAAAATGTTGCTGATGTATCACTTTTTTTTTTTCACAATACATTTATTTTTAGTAGTAGTTGGTTCAGTATGATATTTTATTTTGACCTACAAGAAATTAACACCTCAATAATTGTGACAATTTGTTGTGTTACTAACTTATTATATATAATTCGGGTAACTAAGTGTATGTTTAGATTGCATTGAAAACAGCAAACGTGTGTGTCTGCATTTTTTTGTGTGGGTCCTGTGCATTGTTCACAGGACCCGTAAGTACAAATTTCAGCAAATTTTTCTTTAAAACTAAGTCTCACGGCACTATTCACATATTTAAAAATTATTTTGTTACAGTATTTCAGTTTCAACAATAAGTGGTATCCAAACAAACCCTAAAAGTTCATATGTCTAAAAAAAAAAAAAGGGTTCAACTGGCGATGTTATGACCTATGAGAAGGAGAAAATAAAATAAAAAAGGGCCAGTGAATAGTAGGTGTTGAATAAACCACAAACATTGTAGCGGTAAAGATTGGCTCTTTTTATATATGGATAATGGTAAGATGGAGTAACACATTTTGAGTTGGTCTAGGTTACAAGAGTGTAAGGAAAATGTCTTTTGTTGTAGAAGGTATCTTGTGCATCCACATATGCATTATCTCTTAGTCTTTCATAATCTTAATATAGATTGACACATTTTGAGTTGGTCTGAAAATGCGAAAATGAAATGCCTTTAGTTGGATAAAATATCTTGTGCATTCAATATATACATTATCTCCCTTTGGATATAGTACACAACTGTAAAACTCACGTATTGTAAAAAAGATAATACATGAGATTACCATTGTTGTGTGTGTGTGTGTTTTTTTTTTGGGGGGGTGGGGTGGGGGGGGGAATCTCATGTTGCTATGTTAGGCAAGAACACCCTCCCCCAAAAAAAACTCTTACGGGTGCAAACAGCTCACCAACCCACATTCAGTTGTTTTTTGATGACCGTGACGCCTGGCTAATCATAACCTTTCGCAACAAATTCTTTTCCTAAATGGACACTTACCGAAATTGTGATGACTAAATGTGATTGTCAACTCATGAATTGACAATCATGCACTTTCTATCCTGATTGTATTGTCACATATGGCTCTGCTAGTCTCCAAACCTTAGGCATAAATCTGTAATTTGCATTCAAGTAATAAGGAAATTAACTAATGAGAAACGAAATAAATTTACAAATTTTAGCGATGTTGGTAGTATGAAAATGTTGAATTGAATCGAAGCCTAGCAATTTTGCTGCTCATACCAAACGAAGTTGAGGGTGAAACATGAATTGACAATCATGCACTTTCTATCCTGATTGTATTGTCACATATGGCTCTCCTAGTCTCCAAACCTTAGGCATAAATCTGTAATTTGCATTCAAGTAATAAGGAAATTAGCTAATGAGAAACGAAATAAATTTACAAATTTTAGCGATGTTGGTAGTATGAAAATGTTGAATTGAATGGAAGCCTCGCAATTCTGCTGCTCATACCAAAAGAAGTTGAGGGTGAAACATGCATTTTCTAGTCAGTTTGCTTTGAACCATGTTGCCAAAGTTAACTATATAAAGCCCCATTAGCTCATACTCTTTTACCACCATCACATTCTACCTTGGTTTTCTTTCAAGCTCATCAAAGGAATTTGAGAACGAAGATGGCTCTCAGTTACAGTGTACAAGGATTCATCCTACTCCTGACTGCCTCCTTATTGGCAGTTAGTGAGGCCAACACCATTGTTGTTGGAGGCTCAGAAGGTTGGCGTTTTGGCTTCAACTACACTGATTGGGCTCTCCAAAACAGCCCCTTCTACATAAATGATACATTAGGTGAGCACTAAGTGTCTAACTATGTTCTATAAATATCAGAATAAATTATATCTATTTACATGAATTTATTTTTTCCGATAATTTAATAGTTGAAAGTGGGGGATTTGAACGCTAAATATCTCATTTGAAAATACTAGGAGGTGCCACCCAATTGAGGTACAAAGTTCTAGACCTATCTATGCGAAGTTATAGGATCATGTGTGATATCACATTTATATTATAATATTTTATTATCACTATCAGTCTATTAGGTCTAGTTCTGTAAGTATTGTACACTTGTGTTTTAAGTTTCTCAATTAAATTGTTGCATTGACTAATACAACATTTACAGTAAAATCTTTTCCCATGTACAATTGAATTCAAATATGTGAGTTATTAGTCGATACAACCAAATGGTTGGATAATTGAGAAACACAAAATACAACATTCTATCTATATTTGTCCTCTTATTAATACTCTATTTTAAGAATAATTTACAAAATAATAGGAAGTGATGAGGTGAATATTGCAAATTAATGTGTACTATTAAGTTGAAACTATCTCTAAAATATAATTTTGTAATAATTTGAATAAGGGATGATGATTGCAAACTAATTTTGAATTCACGTATTGATTAAAAAATTATAGTATAAGTGTGACCTAGAAATGATTTTTTTTTTTCTAGATAACAGCAATTAACCTCAAAAATATTTGTGGATTAACTAATTGAATTTGTGATTTTGCATTGGTCCATTTGTTTGCAGTATTCAAATATGTTCCACCAAGCTAGCGACACTTCCTTTGCTCCCTCAGTTTATTTACTGCCAGACCTAGGGAGCTATATAACATGTGATTTCAGGAGGGCTAAGTTGTTGGCAAACGCTACACAAGGTAGCGGTGAGGGCTTTGAGATTGTGCTGAAACAGTGGAGGCCTTGTTACTTTGCTTCTAGTGGCCACAATGGCTTCCACTGCAGTGCGGGGTTGATGAAGCTCTCTTTGCTGTTCCATTGCCACGAGGGAATTGGTCATTGCCTCATTCATCACAAATAAAGCCAAGGTTGATGCAATTAATATTGCTATTTATTGTTTCAATAAGTTTGGGTACAGAATCTTTTTACTATCTTTTTACTATCGTTCAGTTGGTATATAAATCGTATGTAACAGTGATATTCTAATCATAACTTGCCACGTTAATAGTTATAACGAAGATAGTAAGAATATTCGGAATCCAAGCATTACTTTATCTGTTTTTATCAGTAATTGTTGTAATAAAAAAAATCAATCAATTGGGAGAACCGTGATTGAATATCAATAAAACTTTTCTTTTTCTTTATAAAGTTATGATACTGTATGATTTATACGGAAAAAATGTGATAGAATTGTTGATTGAATGAGTATTTTATTAAAAACATCCCCAAAAGTCTGAGAACAAGCAGAAAATTCTACAGAAAACAAACATCACAGCCCTACAGCTCCTAACCAGGACAGAAAACATCACTGCAGCTCAAACAAAGTAAAATAAACTAAAGGTTTGTTCCACAACTTTTTCCTTAATTTGTTGAATAGTGGGGGAAGATAAAAGCAGTAAGAGGTACTGTCGTTATTCGCAACTTGTGATCATCTTAATTTATAATAAAGTTAGCTAAAAATTAACTGATACAGTTTATGAGATATTTCGAGAAACATTTTATAGGAAAAAATAATAATAATAAACTTTTTTAATAATTTTTTTTATAAAAATTGTATTAATATTTTCTAAAAATAATCGATTAATAAATATCCTAAAACAACCATTAACGAGACCCGTAAAGTTATACGGTGAAAATAGAATCTGTATGACCCTTCATGAAAGGTCTGGCCAAAATGGTAAAAGACAAAGATGTCAAAATCTTTATCTTCCCACATCGCCAAAGACTATTGCTTTTTGGCACAATTTATTGTCCAAAACCAAAAGGCTGTTATTCTTTACTAGACCTCATGCACGTTTAAAAATTAAAACATGCACGACCACGACATGATTAAACATGAGATTCAATAGTGTCCACTGTCCCAAGGGGAATACATCTTTAGACAATTTTTGCTTCCAAACCTGACCAAAGACAAGTTGTCCTATATTATTTGTCCCATGTTCACTTCCCAACCCATGAAATAAAGCTCCGATTCTCATCATGAGAAATCTCCTTTGTAGATTCTTAAAATGTTTTTGCTTCCTTAAATTTGTGTACTCAAATTACATCAAACACTCAGAACCTCATATATAAAGATTTAAAAGGAACAAAAAAAAAAAAAAAAAGGGCATATGTTTTCTATGAAATTTGATAGTGGGAATATATTATCATTATAAGCAACTAGCTATCTGCTTTAATAAAGAGTTCTCCTATGCTCCCTCTTCTGACTTTTGTTGTGATATATTGTATAGATTTACTTTTTCAATATTTTTCAAGTTTGCCTTTTTCTTTTTGTTAAATTATTTGAAGAAGGAAATGAGCGAATGGGAGAGAACTATTAAGTTTAATATCACATTCACTTAAAATAAATAAATACTCCAACTCCCAAAATTCCTTAGACAAAAAATAAAAAAATTAGATGTTTCAAGCATTTATTTTCTTTCCACGCACACAAAAATTAGTTTAAGACATAATAGGATCCACATTTAAAAAAAAAAAAAAAAAAAAAAAAAAAAAAAAAAAAAAAGAAGGGTCTCATACAGTTTACCTCTCTCACCGTATGTGGGTATCATATAATTGTGAGATCTACATATTGTAAGAGAACAGATATATCTATCGAGTGCATAAATAATTGTTGTTGTTTTTATATTAAAAATACCTATAGCCATAGTTTGGAATATAAGAGAGGACAATGAATTTAATAATTCAATTTTATTTTCTTATCCATAAGCAACAACAATTAGAACATACATTCTAAATTCATTGAATGGTGGCTAACTACCAGTATATGGCCGCATAAACAGCTCATGTTCATGGATTCGTCCCATCAAGATCTGCATTGCAGCGAGTTAAGAATTTTCCTTTTCAATTATTGAGAAGTATATTATATTATATTCATACAATCGATCAGGATTTTTTTTATAATTATTATTCATATTTCAGAAAAAAGATGATATTTTTCCATGGAGAAGGAATAAATATTAAATCTCAGTGCAACCATTATTGCTTAACATACCATCACCATCATTTTTCTAAAAGATAAAATATGGATAGAGGTAATAATAAACCAACAAATTGTGAAATTTTAATAAGGTGCCCTTTGAAAATATGAGTTCAATTAATCTCATAGGCCCCAGATGCAAACCCAAACAGTGGCACTTCAGATAGACTTTTTTTTTTTTTTTTTTTTGGGAGGGGGGGGGGGGGGTTTGATAGAGGGATGATATTTGAATGCGAGCAAAGTTACAGACACAACAATTTTCACAATAAATTCACAAATGTCAAGTTGACATATTGTTATTGATTTCTTATATGAGCACACCAATAACGCTCTTTTCATTATCCATTATTAACAACTAGTTTTCATTTCAACTAGTTGTGAGTTTTATTGTGACTCTAGAGTCTAAATTTATTAGTTCAATGCATCTATATGATATTTCAAGACCTATACCCATCTCACATGCGCGATAGGAATATATAATATAACTTGTGTGAGACTATGAGAGAGTTGAAGGTAAATGATGAAAATAGGGATGGCAAAACTTTCTTACCTTCCTTAACTCACTTTGTCCTATTTTATCTCACATGAGCTTTTCCTGTCTCACGGGTTTTTCATGCCCCTTTTCTCTTTCATTTTTATCCCACCTATGATAAAACCGCCTAATTAGGGATGCAAAATGTCTCTACCCATAACCTACTTTTACCCTTCATTGGATTTTGCCCCTCGAAAAGAGGATGAGGTTGGGACAAGTCACCCATGATCTAATCTTTTCTGATCCTATTTTTCCTTTTTAAAATATAAAAAAGGGTAACTGAAATAATACTAGAATAAAAATATGTTTGTCATATTAAAATTTAAACAAAATTTAGATACAATTCCTTACGTACATGTACTTTAGATTTTCCAATTAAATGCAATCATATGATTATATTGTCTAATTAGCTGCATAGTTAAAACCTTTTTCTTTCTTTCTTTCTTTCTTTTTTTTCTTTTTTCTTTTTTTTTTTTGGAAAAGAAACCCCATAGTTAAATCAAAATCATCCTTAGAAAAGATACGTTGCATTAGTCAATGTAATTAACCATTAATTGGTGAGCCTAAAATATAAAAATTAAGGAATTTTATCTAAGTTTTGCTCTAAAAATTTTAAGTCACTTATTGTAATTGAGCAAAAGAGTAAAGAGCTAGGATGTTGTCACTTGTCAGTTAATTTTGATTAAAAAAATTTAACCCTTCACCCTAAGAGGGTGTATGTATATTTTAATAAAGCATGATGTAATGTTATCAAGTATAAATCAACCAAGAAAATTTTTATTGACAAAAGAAACTAATTACAACGGCTAAGACTCCAAAAATAGATTCTTCATTTTATTTTTTGTCTCTTTTATTTGATATAAAGTGTTAAAGAAATTCTAACTTTGGTATATACCAGCATATATGTGATGTTGATGGAGGTAATCAATATTCCATCTTATCCTTAACGTTTTTGTTCGAAATCTTATGAGTTTGGATCCGCACATCTTATTTTGTTTGCCATTCTTTCTTTATTTAGTGATGATGAAAAACCAAAAACGTCAAAGCCTAAAAATAAAAATAAAAGTGAAAAAGTACCGTAAAAACTCAGCAAAAAAAAAATAAATAAAAGTACTGTGAGGAATATTTCCTTCTTAAAAAATCACCCTTTAAAAACAGTAACCTGCGCACTGATAATATTAAAATCCAGTAATATGGCAATAAGTTATTTCTGGTTTTGGCATGGTTTCCTGGTCACAAAGCAAGATTAGCTTGCATACTGACATGGGATGCTATAATTGGCCAGAAACACCCTTGGAAGTCGTCAAGAACAGAAGACTAACAAGAAGATAATAAAGTTTAAAACTTCTCCATGTTTTGTTGTCATCCCTTTTTAATCAAATACATAGTTGCAAAAGTTACTTCAATTTATTGGTGACAGCTTGCCATTAGAAGGCAGATAAAATTTGTTGAACACTATTTTGTTTTTCCCCTTAGATAAGGTTATGGACAATACATTTTTCACTGTATTGTGATTGCCCATATTATTGAAACAGTGTTTGTGATAAAGCTAGTGAAAATTGAATTATTTTATGTACACAGAAGAAATCCATAACAATTTTACAAAATTTTTGAATTAACATACTTGTGGTGAACTTTGTGTAAAATGTATCTAATTTGATTCAAATGATACAAAATTATTGTGACTTGCTATTGTATCTCAAACTTTATTGATGAAGAATCAAGATAATACTCCCATCACAACGGTTTTTTTTTTTTTTTTTTGGGATAGAATTTATTGGTGCCATTGTGAAAAATTTCATATCCTCAACATTATTATTATTATTTTAATATAAGTGGGAAAAGGAGATTTAGAGATCGAAATCTAGGCAGCTATGGAGAATTGGCCAATACCATTTTACTTCAAGCACTTCTCAAAATTTTGTTAAACACTTTGTTTGTAGCTGAGGCAATAAAATTCATACTACAATTTGCCTTGTAGACTTTATAACCATTAATTACATTTTAACAAATTCAACCCCAAATTTTACTCCTACCCCAACCACAACAACATGAACCATTACACGACCCTCAAAAAGACAAACATTAGTGAAAGCCCGAATTCTCAGACAAGGTTGAGCTCACATAGTCTCTAACCTCTCTAGCAATCACATCCCTCATAACATCCCAAAACCCCGTCGGCAAACTCTCCGACCTCCGCTCCGCCACGCCACCATTCCCACCACCACCGCCACCAATCCCCGGCGGCGCAAGTGTCAAAGCCGTAAATTGCTCATCTTCATCAAAACCATTATTGCAATGCAAAGATCCTGTGGCAAAACCCTCATTATTAATCAAACTATTAGTACTAATACTACAACCCCCACCTTCTATCATTTGTTGATCCTTGACCCTTCTCTTAAGCGTGGAGTTCCAGTGGTTTTTCACAGCATTATCGGTCCGACCAGGGAGCAATCGAGCAATGGTGGCCCACCTGTTACCATATTGAGCATGAGCAGCCAAGATGGTCTCGTCCTCAGCTGGAGAAAAGGGTCTGTGCTCCACGTTTGGGCTCAGCTGGTTACACCACCTAAGCCTACACGACTTGCCAGACCGACCCTTTATGTATCGGCTTATCACAGACCAGTTCCGAGCCCCATATCGTTCAACCAAACGAGTCAAAATCCTATCTTCCTCTGCACTCCAAGGACCTTTGATCTTCTCAGGCCTATTGTGATTTCTTGGTGTTTTGCTAGATAAAGATGAGTCTGAAGAGGAAGAATCAGATGAAGAAGTAGTAGAAGAGGCTTCCATTTTAGAAAAAAGCTAGCAACTTTGATAGAAAGAAAGACACAGAGAAAGGTATTGAATTTGGGATTGTTGAGAATAGCTGGGGCTGTGTACAGAATTGAGGAAAGGAAGAGTTTGGGTTTTATATACACAGACGCAAAGAGAGAGGTGCATGCACTTGTTGGAGGGCTCTAATGGGCTAGAGCTCTTTTGTGCAGAGAGATGGGGTACTTCCAGGAAATTGGCTTTTGTAAAGTGGGTAGGGGACCTTGGGTTTATAAACTCTAATACGCACCCTGTTATTATTTCAGATTTTTTTTTTCTCTTTACTGTGTGAGCCAAAATTTTGTCGCAGTCTGACTCTGCTTTGTCTGGGACTATTAAATTTCCTTTGACGATTTTAGCCCACTAGAGAGAGAGAGAGAGAGAGAGTGCTTTGGCCATTTGGGCACGGCTCTAGGAAAATGTCACACTGAAGTTTTTGACCATCCTTTTCCTTCTCTCGGTTTATTCAGTTATTTGGAATTTTGGGGCAATACGTTATTTGGTTAAAAAGTTTTGAAAATTTTATGAGAAGAAAAATCATCAAATAATCCAAGTAAGCAAAGCATTGACTTGGTTTTGTGTCGATTTGTTCCAATGTATTACATGTGATGCAGATACGACATGTTCTTAAAAATGATTATGTGCAGGGAGGAAACTATTCAAGGGCAGAGGGTGCTATTGCCCCCAAACAAAAACAATAACAACAAATTAATTACAAATTCTAGCAAAAAAAAAATCCCAATAACTTTTATCCAATTTCTCCCTTTCTCTTGAGAGCTCTATACCCCTCTCAAATGACTCCATCCTCATAGTCATAGAGACAACTCCTGTGCCACATATTGATTGCTCCATCCACACATTAATTAGACTTTAAAAATATTAAGACGTGTCAATTGACTTGCAAAACTTTTGATTATAAAATCTCATTATTAATTTTTTTAAAAAGAAAAAATACAAATAATAATTAATAAATTAATATTAATAATGCAACTTTGTCAACCTCTAGTATTGATATTTCAATTTTTTAAAATCTAAGAACAAAGAACTTTGGCCCTTCCTAAGTTTGAATCTTGGTTCCGTCCCTGATTATGTATTACTCTCGTGTCTCATTCAATACACTAAATCTATCAGTGATAGAAAGTTTTGTTTTACATTATTTGTATAATAATTTATTACACATCACAAAATAAATCGTACATTACTAGACGCCATATGAACATAACACCTGTTTGAAAAATGAACATACATCACTCTCATTTGTATTAGTTCCACCAAATTCACTGAATGTGAAGCTTTGCTCGACATTATTTGTACAAGCACATCTTATTCAGCCAATATGGTACTTAAAGTTTTGAAAATTAGTAAAAGAAAATCCAACTAACCAAAATATTGACTTGTTTTGTGTCAATGGTATTACACACTTTACAAATACGACACATGTTTGAAAATGATTACGATTACGTCCCGCTTGTTTGTATCCTCCTCAATTCACTGAATGTGAAGCTTTGCACGGCATTACTAGTACAATCACATGTTACATATCAAAGAAAAACAAGTATATGTGATAGACTTGTTTCTCTTCAACAAAAAAAAAAAAAGAAGACTTGTTTGCTCATGCTTATTTAAGCAAAAAGCTAGTCTAAGTGAGACTCACGAGTCCTGTCACATGCGAATATATAGAAAAAAAAAAAAAAAAAAAGTAAAAATGGGTACAAATAATTAAGGCCCAAAGGGCACAAGGGTTAAAGGGCAAATGTGAGATTTAAAGTGAGGGTGGCCAACTGGAAATAATAATAAACAAAAGAATAATGAATAAAAATCATTCTCGTACTCAGAACATTTGGGGAGTACTTATCAGGAGCGTTTAAAACATGACAGGAAAGGCAAAGCTGTTTAACACATCATATAAGAAACGTTTTAAAACGGCAGAGGTGGGACCTTAAACTTTTTTGACTAAATACTTTGCCAAACAATTACAGCTGTAAGAGTCTCTAATCCACATCCAAATTTTACAAAAGTCACTCAAATCGACGGCCACAATCAACCGTCGGAAAGGAGATCTGTTAAAAAGGAAGGGTCTTAAAAATATTTTTAAAAAAATGGAACTTAATTGGTTTTGAAGATGACTTCAACGCCTTCCACGTAGGAAGGTCCCACTAACAGGCTGTAAGAATCTCACGTGATTCGAGTTTGAATCCCTTTGACTTTTTTGTGTCCTCTAAGAAACCTAGAGACCACACTCTTCTTCCTAGAGCGTGAGCTTGCAGGGCCTCACAGGTTTCACACCCATTATTTTATAGGGTAGGTTAGGTTGTATTCTGCATTTTTATTGGGGTGTAAAATGTTTAAACAAACGTCAAGTAGGTTTAAAATTATTTTAAATTTTCCAACTTGATCCTTAATTGCAGTGAGGAATAAGAAAAAAAACGAGTACAATGATTTAAAGACTAAATTAGAGTTAGAGACCAAGTAGGTCAGTTTTGAAAAATCTTAATTTTAATTAGTATTAATTTAAAACTCAAACCGTAAACTGTGTTTTATCTTTCTGTCTTTAATTTTTTAAGGAAAATTTGAATTTGTCCCTTGTTTACTTTTCTTTGGCTTTTTATATTTTTGTTCTTACCCTACTGATTGGAGATGACACTGTGAACAAATTGTTGGAAGCAGTTGCACGCAACGCAACTCTTGAACATTATTAATTCATGTGGAAACTGCAATCGAAATCAAATTTTAAAATGATAATTGAGAGTAGTTTCATATTAATGGTTATAGAGGCTTTCAATTTCTAAATTTAATTGTTGATTCAGATGGTGGGCTTTTGTCGAAGAATTTTCGAAGTTAGGGACAATTAGCAGTTCTGCTTCGATTGAGAGTTATTAACAAAACATTTAATATTTCTCCGAAAATATGTGTGATATTATTTAAGAATTTAAAATTGATTGTTTTACAATTTCAGTTAAGTATTATCTATTAAGTATATTTTTAAAGTTTATTTTAATTATAGATGATAGGTCTATTTTGGGATATTTGAAAAATGAGCACCAAAGACTATTACTCCAATTATAGTAGAGTATAGGATGAACCATATAATTTAAACCCAACAGAGACTCCCAAATTATACTATCTTCTTTATGGTTTATACCAATTAAAAAGACAAAAAAAAAAAAAAAAGTTTATTCTCTTATGACCTTTTTGAAACTCCTCAATAAAGAATCAAAAGCCAACAAAAACGGATCAGAAAAATCCTACTTTAAAGTCCCAAATATATCAATTTTCAAGAAGAATTACTGAATCTAACAACAAGATAAGAGTATCTATTTGTTATTGAAAATGTGTCGTAATTCTTATTTGGATTACACCATTCCTATACCTAATATCAATAAAAAAAATTTCTTCCAAGTGTTTTTTAGCTTTATCAAATAAATTTGGGTAAATTGTAAATTATACCCCTAAAGTTTGGAAGTGATTGGATTTTACACCTTGAAATTTTAAAATTTGGATTTTACCTTCTAATGTTTGGGAGTATTTGGATTTTACACCCTGACGTTTCAGAATTTGAATTTTACCCCCTATATTTTAGAGATGATTAGATTTTACTTTCTAAAGTTTGAGAGTGTTTGAATTTTACATCCTAAAGTTTCAAAATTTGGAAGTGTGAAATTCAACTACTCTCTTACTTTAGGGGGTAAAATCCAAAGTTTGAAACCTTAGGGTGTAAAATCCAAACACCCCAAACTTCAAGGGGTAAAATCCAAAGTTCGAATCTTTAGAGTGTAAAATCCGAACACCCCCAAACTTTGGGGGTGTAATTTGCAATTTACCCAATAAATTTTGATAATTTTATTGTTTTGTTTCAATTAAATTATTCATTACTACCGTAAGGGACCATTGAACCACATTCCTATTAGGCAAAATGATAGCTTCCTAAGTGTTAGAGCTTGGGGGTTGAGGGAGATCTTGGCTTCTAGTTCCACGAAGCCCTTTGCAACAGATTTCTAAACAATTATTATTATTATTATTATTATTATTATTGTACGGGGCAGATCTTAAAACTACGCCTAATCCACTAAGAGTGGGCTATGACAAAGGCTCAATACAACTAATTTGTAGAGATGGGTAGTTAAGGCCAACACTTTGATTCCTAAGGACTACGACTTGATAATTAAAGAATTGGGCTTTGCAAGAATGACAATACTTTATAGAAATATAACAAGAAAAGAAAGTTTCTTATATAATTCTTTCCTCGGGATGGCTAAGAGACAATTGTTCTTAAGAAATACAATTCTCGGTATTACACTGGTATTTTTCTCTCTCTATTTTTCTATTTCTCTCTCTAAACTTTGTTTGATCCCCCTTCAAGGATGATCTTCCTTCCTATTTATAGTCGTTTGAATTGCATCACAGCCTTCCACTTGGAGGGCTATTGATCTCTCTTTGGATACTTGTCACATTACTGCCTTACTGGTGGTAGAGTAGATTACAGACTGTGAAGTCATTGTTCAGGAGTCATTTTGCCATTAATGCGGCAAAGAGAGTTGTTGTAGGGTATTTAATACGGATGGATGCTGTATCTAGAAATTTCCTTTCTATTTTGTCTATTTGTCCTCATAGTCCTCCTCGGCCTTTCAAACTTAACTCTAGTGCCCTTCCTCCTATCTTTCGAGGAGCATTGGCTCCTTGGACTTCTCGAGCAGGTCGTAACCCTCAACTTTCCTGATCCGCCAAGTACTTAGGTTGTCTGGATTAGGTTGGGTTTGATCTGATGAACAATTGGATCTAATTATATCTTAAGTGGGTCCTGTTGATAATTCCTTCTCTTCATGCTTCCTCTTCCACAATTATTATTTTAAAAAGCATTGAAAATAAAAGCTGGATTTTATTCTTTAGACAAGTAAATAGAATCTTGCATTTTTTTTTTTTTTTTTTTGGTGGAGAAAAAATAAGCTTGATTGATTGGTCTTTTGTGGCACTAATAATGTGAGCTAGCTTGATCTTGATCATGTCTTGGAGCTTGTTACCACGCGCTATATTATAAGTTGTGGTGATTGCATACTTGCATTCATGTAATATGAACGGAGAGTGGTATCATCATTGCATCCTAGCCGCCCACGTGGCTTTATTTATGGGATTTTGGAGCCTTATGGTGTCTCACTGATGTAACGTTAGCAAGAAGCAGTTGGGCAGTTGATATTACAGCTGGTGCCATATCCTAACTCACCGACTTGTTTCAGAGATTTCAAGGCACACTGAAAGGACAGGGCGTGCCATGCTCATAGTCACACACTTCAATTCTCTTTAGACACAAAATTTTGTCACCCACAATTTGTTCTTTATCAAAATTTACAGGGGAATTACATTATAATTACATATGGACCACCACTTCAACTTAAGTAAAAACAATTAAAAAATCCAAAAATAAAAACAATTAAATCATTTTCAGATCTACATTTTATCACAATCATTGCTACAACTTTTATATTTATTAATTTGTGAATGAATTATATAGGGGTAAATTACTTATTTGGTCTCCGTCCTTTACATTATGTTTCAATTTCATCTCTAATATTTTAATTATGTCAGTTTGGTCCCTAACATTTTAGTGTCGTATTAATTTAGTTGCTGCCATTTTCTTTTAGATAAAAATTGTTGACGTGACAAATAACTAAAATAAAAAATTAGTTTATTGTTACATCAACATAAACTAATTTTTATATTCGTCATTTGTCACATCAACAATTTTCATTTAAGAGATAATAATATTGACTAAATTAACAAAACACTGAAAAGTTATAGATCAAATTGACAAAAATATTAGTGACTAAATTAACAAGTATTCTTCACTCTTCCTCTGTGTGTGTTAAAAATACTTAGTATTCTCAAAATAAAAAACAGTGGGTTAATCCCACATTTGAAAATGAGTGTGAGTGAGTTAAGCTATTTTGGATATACACCACTGTAAGTTTCTTTAAAACCTTCTCCCATCTCCCCGTGTGTGTGCGTGTTAAAAATACTTAATATTTTCAAAAGAAAAAATAGTGGATTAATCCCACATTGAAAAATGAGTGTGAGTTAAAAAAGTTTAAAACTTGTGCTGTGTATCCAAGAGTTAAACTTTTTTGAATATACACCACTATAAGTTTCTTTAAGACATTCTCCCATCTCTCCGTGTATGTGCGCGTTAAAAATACTTAATATTTTCAAAAGAAAAAATAGTTAGACCTTTTTGAATATACACCACTATAAGTTTCTTTAAGACCTTCTCCTCTCTCCATATATGTGTGTGTTAAAAAGACATAGTATTTTCAAAAGAAAAAATAGTAGGTTAATCCCACATTGAAAAATGAGTGTGAGTTAAAGAGGTTTAAAGTATTTGCCGTATATCCAAAAGTTAGGTCATTTTGAATATACAGCATTGTAAGTTTCTTTAAGACTTTCTCTCCTCTCTTTGTGTGTGTGTGTGTGTTAAAAATACTTAGTATTCTCAAAGAAAAAAACAGTGGGTTAATCCCACATTAGAAAATGAGTGTAAGTTAAAGAGGTTTAAAATTCGTGTTGTGTATCCAAGAGTTAGGCCCTTTTGAATATATATCACTGTAAGTTTCTTTAAGATCTCCTAGTTTAAAAGATAGAGACTAAATACGTAGTTTACTTTAATATATATCACTTACATATGAACCACCAATAACAAGTATGTGTTTGGAATCAAATTAAAAGTCAAATATTTTTTTAGTACAAATTTTTAAAACTTCATTTTAAAAAAAATATTTTTTTCTCACTTTTGCTAATTTTAAATATACTTTATTACACTTTCAGTAAAACAAAAGGTTAAATAAATAGTTCCCAAACACACCAAATTTATTTAACTTTTTTATGAAAGTTTGCTAATTTATATTTGCATTTTGAAAAATAAAATTTAAAAATTTGTACATAAAAATTAATAGTTAAAAATTAAAAAGGGAGCTTATAAGCCCGTGCCAAACAAATGTGGAGGGGGTAGTGACATGCAATTCAATTATTTCTACTTGATGCATGATGAAGTTGTGACAAAATATATGTACAAAACGTGTTGCTATAGTTTTGGGTTTTGGCATAGACCTGGACACAAATAGTTCTCCGCAAGCAGTTGTACTGTGAGACCTGAAATTGGACTCCATATATATAAAAGATCTTTTCATCTGATAAATTAGATTGGGACTACTTGATGAGTAGCTATCAGGTGGGACCCACAATGTTCCCTTCCAACCCAATTGCCGGTTGGTCTGGTCTCACTGCTTCGCCGAGCCCATGCCGCGTGTGAACCGGTGCTTTGTCGTTCTCGTTACGGGTCAAACTGTTGGTTAATGTTTGTTGAATTATTATTTGTTTTCTTTTGCATGTTTTTCGTTTTCCTCTTGTTTGTTTGTTTTTTTATGTACTTATTTTCCCTCTTGTTAATTTGATAACCAAGAGTATTCACGTCCATCCAAAATATGAATTTCTTTTGAGAGTGAGTGTTTCCCACTTAAAGTAATCTTGAAGGGTTTTTTTAGAATATATATAAAATTTTTTTGAACATTCTTTTGTTTGATTGTAAAATTAGAAATAGTTTAGTCATAGTGGGAAAGTGAAGTCGTGAGGGAATGTAAAACATGAGAAAAGAGAGAGGGATAATTACACTTTGCCAACATGTGATTTGCCTCTAATTCTATGTGCTCACCCGTGATTTAAATTTTGACACTTTGCTCACCTGTGATTTTGACCGTGAATGCTCCGTAACCCACCTCAATGTTTTCCGTTACTCTAACACCAAAAAAAAAAAAAAAAAAAAAACACATCCCAAAACGGATCAAAACTCACTCTCACTCTCAAAAGTTGAAATCACCAAAAATCACAATTACCCAAACTCATACTATTACCCAGAAACTAAATTAGCAAAACTACTCAAAAACTAAAATAACCTATTAAATAAAAGCCTGAATTTAAGCAAAGCATTCCATATATTTATCAATCTAAACAACCATAAGTTTCATTTGAATGAAAGCATACTAATACCCAAATGCCAAAATTCTCAAATTACTCAAAAACTAAAACAACCCATTTGATCTGCCACCATCGCCGCTTCATCTGCCGCCGCTTCATCTAGTTTTTTAGCTTTCTCTTTCTCTCTTTCTTTCACAGTTTATTGTGTTTTGATATACTCTTTCATTAAATCACTCTGTGTGTGTGTGTGTGTGTGTGTGTGTGTGTGTGTGTGTGTGTGTGTGTGTGTGTGTGGGGTGTGGGGGGGGGGGGGGTTTATAGTCTTTTTTTTTTGTTGAGTTTTGAGGATTTGACCGTGTGTTTTGTGTTGGGGCTGTGGGGTTATACGGTTTATAGTGGCTAATAAATTTCGACTGCCTTGCCCAATTGATTGTCCTTTGGGAATTTAACAGAAAAATAACGTAAAGGCGGAGGGATGTCGTCTTCCTTGAGGATGAGGTTGCATTCTCTGTTGGTCTCGATGGAGCAGTTGAGGTGCATTATGATGAAATCTGAATTGGTGATTACGGCGTACCATGGATTTGAAACACAGAGGAAGCATATGAGAGGCTTGACAGGCAAATGGGATAGTATATTCATGATTAGCTCTACCGATATATGTGAATGTGACATCAAGGAGGAGGCCATTAATAATTAGTTATGGATTTTTTTTCTTCGTAGAAACTAAAACAGAGAGACTGAGCCAGCAAGGTTTATGAATGTAGGTTAATGGGATTTAATGGGTTATTTTAGTTTTTGAGTAGTTTTGCTAATTTAGTTTCTGGGTAATGGTGTGTGTTTGGGTAATTGTGATTTTTGGTGATTTCAACTTTTGGGAGTGAGAGTGAGTTTTGATTCGTTTTGGGATGTGTGTGTTTTTTTTGGTGTTAGAGTAACAGAAAACATTGAGGTGGGTTACGGAGCACTCACGGTCAGAATCACAGGTGAGCAAAGTGTCAAAATTTAAACTACTGGTGGGCACATAGAATTAAAGGCAAACCACATGTGGGTAAAGTGTAATTATCCCAAAGAGAAAAGATAACCAACAAACAAGGAAATTTATATGTGCGTGAATTTTTGAATTACCACTTTTATGAGAATGTTGTTTATTTCCTAATAGACTGTGTATTTGCTTTTCTATGTTTAGGAAAATTTGTTTTAATTTAAAAATACTCGCTTGCTATCTAAAAGAGTAATTATTGAGTACTCTTAGAGTATCATAAATACGTATTCTCTTCTCTCACATAACAGTGGAGTACGCATTTATGGTACTCTTGAAATATTAAATAATTTTTCCTAAAACATTTTTGTTTTCTAATCCAACATCTTTCTTCTATATCTTTGATCTTTGTAATACCCACAACAAAAGGATACTTTGATTTGTATGATTGTATCTACTATTTGGAGATGATTTAATATTTGAAGTGTGCATTTAGTACGATTCATTTTAATTTTTTTAATGTTTATAGTATTAAAATATAATTGTACCTAGAATAAAGTGTTGCTTAAAAATAAATTATTTTGATTAACAAGACATGATGTCTTCATAACCATTAAATACAATAATTTAAAATAGTTATCATGTTCATGTATCACGATTGTGTTACTTGGAAATGTTAAACTATCATTTAAGGATATATGATTTGATTCATTACCCATATTATTTTTCTTATTAATTATTTGAAGGAATCTACATAAAAGTGATGGGTAATTCATTTGGCATTTTGTTTATAAACCTAAGGGTATTTTGGGAGAATTATCTTTAATCCTACGTGATTTCAAGGAAAAAAGTATTTATTGTCTCCATACTTTAAAAATTGATTAAAAAAATATCCTTTACGTCATTTAATGAATGGAAACAGTTGATTTGATCAACAAAATTCATGCCACATGATAGGCTCCGCCGCATGATAGGCTCCACCACATCAAAAGGCTCCGCCGCATGATAGGCTCCACCACATCAAAGTGATTTTGATTTCATGAATTCCACTCGTTATGTTAGTATTTTTTGTCAATCATATATCAATAAGGATATTTTTGAAATATTTTTAAAGTATACGTATGATTTAAAATCAAAAATCAAAGATCGCGGATCAAATTTATAATTTAACCATGATTTTATTTTTATCACCTTTCCCATACGGCCTTTTGAATAAAGGAACCAAATCAACAAGCAAATGTAGTGGTTGGATAAAAAAGCTACTCCTATGATCTTACAATAGACATACTTGGCTGCAAGATTAATTAAGCCACGAGATGAGTTCCATATCTCCGTTAATCAAAGAGTACATTTCTAATAGAATGTTGATAACTTGTGGCACTTGAAGAGTGTATTTTAATATTTGGGTGTGAGGCTGTGAGCTATAGTCAGATTGGGTCCAAATGCCGCGTATATTAGGGGATAGAGTTTTGTGGGATAAGGAGGTTTTAACTTTATTTGTACTATATATATTATATAGTCTTACTATATTCATAAACTCAATGAGTCGCTTTATATTTTAATTAAAGAAAAACAATGAATTAATGCTATTCACAACAAATTGTCTATAAGGTTTGAAATTAAGACACATTGTTGACTGATGTGCGAAATGAAAATTGTCGTGTTAGGAGATTCGAATTTGTAACCATTTTGTCTTATCTTTAATTGCAATTCTTCAAAAATTATTGCATTTTATTAAGATGCATCTTCTCTGCATATAGAAACAAACATCATATTTATTGAAGTTGAAGATACAGCCTGGATTTAAGAAGAAGCTTCCTCAAACGTTTCAAGTTTCAACTCTCAAGTATTTTTCTTTTCTTTTCTTTTTTTATTTTATATTTTGACTAATTTTCGAATACTAACGAAATATTCAAATATCATATGCATATCCACAGGGTTTGAGAATGAGGACACGGTGGTGAGCTACATGAATCTTCAAAAGTGGTCAGTCTAATATTCTTGCTTTGTATTTTATGATTGACATGTCTATTGCCAAGAGCTTATCTTTTCAAGACTCAAGGTACAGATCCAAGCCATTGTGTAAACAACTGATTGATGTCAATGTGTAACCATGCGTGTTGTAAAGTTTCAACTTTCAAAGAGCTGTCCCTAGCTCTCGCTTTCAAGAAGGGGGGGAAAAAGACCTAACTGGAGTAGGTTCAGGGTGGGAATATAAACTATTCTCTTGGGTGTGTGCGTTTGCCATCTCACACGCACCATGTAATTACTCCTTATATATAGAGAGGACCGTGGATGTAATCCTAAGATGTTGAATAGAAATTTTGAACTTAATATTTCATGAGACCTTAAAACTATTAGACCGATTCCTTGAAATTAATTGCTTAATTTGAGATGGTATAAATGGTTTGCCCAAAAGTCTTTCCTATTCAATTCCTGGTTACTTCCTCCATTTGTTGGCCAACCAATGCATAATTTAAATTGAGTTGAAAAAATATATGGGTATTAGTTATGATAAATTTCGTCTGCGGCACGTAAGAGAGGGGGTGTCATTAAACAAAGTAAGAGTCTAAATACACGACATATTTTACAATCTTTTCACAATTCATTGAGCTGGTAAATTGCGATAAGTGGAAATATGAGTCCACCGTATCATCATTTATTCATCTACTAATTGAAACTTTGCAAGTTGCAACCTCCACAAGTTTTGAAAAAAGTAACGTGTACATAGATTCACTCGGAACCATTAGCACAGTACTTGTTTTACTTCTGTTATAAGACATGAAGTAGGACCATATTTTTTCTTATCCAGGTATACAGCTTGATCTTTTATTCATGTTTCTAGAATCTAGATTGTTAAACTACTTAGCCCCCACAATGTTGCTAAGTAGACTTTTGCTTGTATTTTCTATGGACCAATTCCCATGTCCTCTTTTCTCCAGCTGGCTCTTTGACCATGAGGATAGAGATGGTCCTGGCCAGAAGTTTCTTTTGGTTTTGGCCCTTTTGGGTAACAAAACTGCTTCCACTTTTTCAGGAAAAGAAAAAGAAGTTGAACCACGTCTGTCACCAACCAGAGCACAAAATCAACAGTTGCATAAGTTTACCTTGTGTGTCATTTGGCCTTCCCGAAATATGGACTTGGGTTGTCCACAGCTTTGGAAATTCAAGAAGTTTATAACGTTCACAGCGAGCTGGGTCCAAATCTGGACTTGGGGTTGTCCACAGCTTTGGAAATTCAAGAAGTCTACAATGTTTTTAGCCCAGCTGTTTTAGAGTTGTATTGCTCCTATTCTAATTAGGCCTTTTACAATGTGTTCAAACTCCAAACATACAATGAGAAAACAACAGTGGGAATAAACTGATAGTCATGTAGTAATGTAGGCTACGTTTAGGACCAGCAAGTATCTCCTACAATAGTGTCCTTCTATTGATAATTATCTTATATATCGAATATATACATTATTTCTCTTATAATATGTGAGCTCTACAATCCTCCATTAATAATTAGAATCCTATATGATTGTTGAGCTCATATACTGTAAGAGAGATAATACATGTATTCAATCCGTAAATATATTTTATTTCTCAAAAAACGTAGTTCAAGTCTCACTTCTCAAAGTAATAGAGAGAAGATATATCTCCTATGCTCATTACATGTCACAGGCTGTAGGGTTTAATGCTTAGTTCCATACTTCAATTGTGGTTGTAGACTTGTAGTGGCCCACTACTAGTGAGAGCCTAATATGCTGGATTTGGTGTCCATTTAATGGTCTTTTTGGGCCATGGCTTTTTTAGGTCCACTAAGAACAAGGACGTCGTTGACAAAACTATTAATTTGATCTTCTTCTTGTTTTTTCGATAGTCAATTATCAAATTTTATGTTTGGGTTGATTCCACATTTCGTTCAAAGTGCTCATATCCGTTCTTGCAGATGCTGTAATGTATTTGTATGCATGTGTTTGTGGGTGTTCTGAGATGGCCCAGATGGGGATGGTAAAGCAGGGCGGAACTACATGTACTAGTGGGGTGCCAAAAATTCTAAAAATATTTAACATTTTAATTATTAGCTTATAAAAATGGGACTTGGCCCTCCCAAATATTTGAGTTAGTCCAATGTTCTGAAAAAAATTGTCCAATTGGTCTAGTAGTTATAGAAAATGTTTTTTTTTTCTCACATTCATTTTTTATTGTAAAATATGTTCTTGTGTTTGTTAAAGTTTTGGACTATTCATGTCTTTGAATACTTTATTAGTTCAATTGAAAATTTTTTACTCACTTTGGTAGACAATTTGATAACGTATATTAAAAATGAAGGGTGCTATTTCTGACACGTGTCCATTTTTGGACATGAGTCATGATCGTAGCGGGTCCAGTGTTTTGTGACACTGGACAGAAGCCGCACCCAAAAACGAAAACTTTAAGGATTCACTTTTAATATCCACTCTTTTTTTTTTTTTTGGGGTAAAAATTAATATCCACTCTTATATGTGTGTATAAATTTCTGTGTTTGTGCAAGTTTATGGAAGTTTGTATAAGTTAATAAATTAATATCATAAATTGGCCCCCCCAAACAAATATTTCTGACTATGCCCTTGTGATAAAGAGAGTGAGATTTGGGATTTGGACATTTTCTTATGTAGCCATATGAAGTTTATGTAATTTACAGGGAGTCTATTTGATTATTGAGAAAAATATAAGGAACAATGCTTTAGAGATCTGATGAATTCCAATAGATTTGATTCTAAGAAGACTTTAAGGGGGCGTTTGGTTCACTAGATGCTACATCAAGTATAATGCTATATTATTGTAATCTCACATTCATGTAATATGATTAAAGGAATGCAATATTACAGTGTTTGGTTCGTTAAGTAAATTTCCAACACATTTAATAAATGTAATATTGCTTTATTTGGTTAATTTCCATAAATGTCCCTTGAAATAAGTTTGACAAATTTTATAAAAACAATTTTATAAGTATCCAAAAAATTACTAATGAAAAATATTTTTATTTACTTTCCTCCACTTTCTCACCAACCAAACAACCCATACAACTCAGATTAGGGAAAAAAAAAATCTTTCACTTTCTCATCAACCTAACAATTACAATCCTCCATTTCATAATAAAATAACCACAAAACATCCAAACAACATTCCATTTTCACCTTTCCAGATTTTCTTACAAACCAAACAACTTGGATTTAAGACAAATCAAACAAAATTCTCACAATTCCTCCCGCCTCCACCACCACCACCGCACAAACCACCATGTATGACTATGATAGAGCTCCCAACCAACTTGTTCTTCACCTCCTCCACGGGCCCATGCTTGCATCACCACAAATCTTAAGATTTCAGCTCCAATTCGGCAATCTCTTCATCTTGATTCCTAGCACCAACAAATAGGAAGAAAGAAAGGGATTTAAAATTCACAAAGCTAGAGAAAGAGAGAGAGAGAGGTGGAGTGAAACGTTATGGTTAATTTCTACTATGACACGTTATCCATGTAAATAACAATTTCCATTTTTTTTTTTTAATGGGAGTAGCAATTTCCATTTTGACAGTGAATGGGGGAGGGAGAGGGTGTCATTAAAGAAGCTAGAGTTTTTTTTTTTTTTTTGAGAGATAATTACAACATGCTGCTAACCCTGTTGCTTGAACCCTTTCCCCCCTAAATCCCCAAGCACTTTGTACATGGGCATGTGCCAATTCAATTACAAGACCTTTGATAAAAAAGCTAGAGTTTAGAAACACAACATATTTTACAATCTTTTTGTAATTTAATAAGGTAGTAAATTGTGGTCAGTTGAAATTTATTCGTCTACTAATTAAAATTAGCAACCTCATCAAGTTTTGAAAAAGTAATGTGTACATGGATTTACTCGGAACCAACACATTACTTGTTCTACTTTTGTTATAAGACGAGAAGTAGAATCACATTTTTTGTTATCCAAGTAATACGACTTGGTCTTTTACACCATGTTCCTCGAAGTTTCTATGTTTATGTTTTTTTTTTTTTTTTTTTTTTTTTTTTTTGGTAAAGAAGTTTCTATGTTGCTAAGTAGACTTTTGCTTGAATTTTCTATGGACCAATTCCCATATCCTTCTCTCTCTAGCTGACTCTTTGACCATGAAGATAAAGATAGCCCTGGCCAGAAGTTTCTTTTGGTTTTGGCCCTTTTGGGCAATAACACTGGTTTCACATATATATATATATATATATATCAATTTTGTTATAATATGTTAGTTCTATAATCATTCATTAATAATTAGAATCCTACGTAATTGTGATTTGTGAGAGAGATAATGCATGTATTCGACACATATAAAATATTTTAAATCACTTAAAACATAGATTTCAAGTAGCATTTCTCAAAAAAGAGCATCATTATTGGTGGAGGCAATAGCTGTAATGCTATTTTTGCCTCCTTAAACTACAAAATATTGTGCACATTGGTGGTGTCATAGCCAAAAAAATTTGGCTACATGCTACAGTAAACAGGTACTAGTACCTATTTATTGTAGCAAGAAGCCAAATGCCTTTAATATTTTTTTTTTAAAATTTTTTTCTCCACTTTTTTATTTTATTTTTATTTTTTGCCTTCCAGCTCCTCTCTCTCTCCCGTTACTCCCATCACAGATTCACAAACCATATCAGATCTCCTTTCTCTCTCATCCCTCTCTGCCCAGTATCGCCGACCTAAGCCCCAAGTTGCCAACCTAAGCCCCAAGCCGCCACCGCCCATCTCTCTTCTCTCTTTGCTGTGATTGGGTTTTTTTATGTGTTTTCATATGTGTTTGGTGGCTGTGTTGGTGGTGGTGGTGGTTGATTTTGGCAGTGGGTTTGTGGATTTTGGTTGTGGTGGTGGTAGATGATTTTGACTTTGGTAGTGGGTTTTATGGATTTTGGACATGGGTTTCGTGGTTTATGGTTGTGGTTGTGGTTGTGGTAGTGGCAGTGGATTGTGGTTGTGATGGTTGGTTGTCATGGCTAGTGTTTGTGGTGGCTAGTGGTGATGGGGTTGTGGTTGTGGTTTTGTTTTTGTTTTTGTTTTTTGTTTTTTTTGTTTTTTTTAAGCATTGAGTTGTGGTTGCCAGAGTAGAGTTGTGGTTGTGGCTATTGGTAGAGGTGGCTGTGGTGTTTTTTTTTTTTAATTTATTTTTTTAATTATTTTATTGTGTTGTTTATGTTATTTTATTGTGTTCAAAACTAAAATAAAACCACTGATATTGGGTATTTTGTAAAATCAGATAATAAAATAGGTAAAATAGTTTCTAGTGGAACTAAATTGCTAAATTTATGGCTCTATCAATGTGGATGCTTAATAGAGAGAAGATATCTCCTAGGCTCCTTGCAGGTCATTGGTTGTAATGGTTAATGCTTAGCTCTAGATACTTCAATTGTGGTTGTGGACTTGTAGTGGCCCACTACTTGATATGATGGATTTGGTGTCCATTTAATGGGTTTTTGGGCCATGGCTTTTTAGATCCACTAAGAACAAGGACATCATTGACAAAACCATTAATTTGGTCTTTTTTAATTTTTTTTTTCCCGATCAATTTATCATATTTGAGAATACATTAGGTCCGGAGCTGGCGCAAAGCAGCTCTTTTACGCCACCAATAATAATGCGCCACGTCAGCCAATAACTTTAAACTTAATACACCTTATTACACACGATTATAACCCACAAAATATCCCAAAACTCAAGTGTATTCTTCTTTCTGATCCCTCTCATCTCTGTTGCTCTCTCCCTTTCATCAAAACCCAGTGCTGATCTGCCATCACCCACACCACCTACGATCTGCCATCACCCAACGATGATGCTCCAACAATTGAGTCCAGAAAATCGGGAAGCACGACGGTGGAGTGCGAGAGTGTGTTTTTCCAGAAAATCTCTTATCTTTACTCTGAAGGGCTGCTGGGGTATGTTCAATTAAAATTAAAAACAAAAACAAAAAAAAAAACATCTGTAAAATTAGAACAAGCAAATACCAAATGGAAGCAGAGAGTCAAAAAAATTCCCCTCCCTTTTCACATTGTATCTGAAAATTTCTCTCATTACAAATATATCTAATGCATTAATCTTTGGCTTAAAGCTTCTTGGTCAAATTGGTTTTGCTTTCTGAGCCAACAGAATCTACGAAACTTCTTGACTCAAGAGAGAGAGAGAGTGAGAGAGAAGGAATCACCATAATTTCACACACCATGGAAGGTAATTTTTTTTTGTTTGATTTCTCAATCTCAAATTCATATTGGCGTATTAGGTTTTCGTTTTTTGATTGATTTGTGTCAGTTGGCTGCAAAAAATTTCTTTTTTGCTAAAATTTGTTGGATTTGCTGGGTTTTTTGTTGGTTGGGTTGTTGGGGGGTTTTTGTTGCTTGGCCTTCCAGTGCTCCCAAATGATATGTTAGAATTTGGAATATAAAGCTTAAATGCTTTGGTCAAAGAAGCTCTGGCAGATCAGCGCTGGGTTTTGATGAGAGGGAGAGAGCAACAGAGATGAGAGGGATCAGAGAGAAGAATACACTTGAGTTTTGGGATATTTTGTGGGTTATAATCGTGCATAATAAGGTGTATTAAGTTTAAAGTTATTGGTTGATGTGGCGCATTATTATTGGTGGCATAAAAGAGCTACTTTACGCTAGCTCCGGACCTAATGTATTCTCATTTTATAAATGGGTTGAGTCCACATTTCGTTCAAAGTGCTCATATCCAAAAAGGTAGGATATAAGATCTAATTAGCACATAATTAAATGTGCTAATTAGTCATTATAGTCAAAGTGCTAATTAGCACTTTGAATAATTAATTAAGGATAAATATAGATAAAATGATATTAATAGTGGGTCTTAATGAAAACCAATAAGAAGTTTGCTACATTAACAGTTTATAAAAATGTTGTAAAATAGTTTGTGACTTTAGTATTACTCTAGAGAGTGGTGATCTAACGATGTGACTATAATAACTAATTAGCACATAATTAAATTAATTTGTCATTGGGGAAAATAAAACCTTCTATATTGTGTTAGTCAATCCAGCCATGTGGTTGAAATTAATTAGGGAACTTAAGATCTAACACCACTAAAATTGTATCTAAATGTTGTCCCTCAACTTTAGCCCATTAGAGATTTTAATCCCTAAAGTTTAAAGTATCACTATTATTGAGTAATAAACTTAAAGTCATCACTTTTTAGTTTGTAGTTTGGCTACATGTTCCTAGAGATTTAATAGATGTTGACAGAAAGACTAAAACTGATCACTCACAGTTTACTGAGTACTAAAAACAATCATTTCTTTTACCAAAAAAAAAAAAAAAAAAAATCATTTCAGACTTCAAGGATTAAAATTGCTACTGAGCAAAAGTTTAGGAACCGACAATGTATTTTTCCATAAACAAATTTATTCATTAAAATTTAAAATGATCGACTCTGGTCCATAACAAATTTAAAGTGATCACTTTTGCCACAATAAAAACAAGATAAATAAAATCAATGAACAAAACAAGGAATCAAATGCCATCTATTTAATTTCATACTAGATAATCATTATGCATAGCTTCAAACTTGAGTTTCTCCTCTGAACATGCTTAGGTCAGCTGCCTGATCATAGAGCAAGATGACATTGAAAACCTGTCAAATTTCTATTTCATGCATAGTGATTTCATTTTTGAAGTATTGGCTTTCATTTTATAAAACAAGTTTTTTTATTTCAAAATTCTAAATGAAAACTAGGCTCATTGGACCAAAAAAGAAAAAGAAAAAAGAAGATATTTACTGAATAATAGCAAAAGGAACTCTAAAAATTTCTTAAAGCACAAGAAATTCTAAATATTTCAAATTTCAAACCCTCATTGATAAATGATTAAATTGTAGATTGTGACATACCACCATCAGTGTACCTATATGCTTTAAGTAAATTTAACTCCTTGACTTTGATATTTTGAGGTGACATTAAATTGCTTTAATAAATCCCCTTAGAAAAGACAGCTCGAAGTCTAATGGCTAAAAGTGCAATTCTAAAGAACCTTAGAACTTGCATTAAAGTTACCAGCAATAAAATTTTAAATTTTTTATTGTATAAAGCAAAGGCTTTTAAAATCAAGATATTTTAAATTAATTAATTTAAATTCAAATCTCGCCATCCAAACACAATCTTAGGATTTTAAGGCAATGTGGAATTGAGTTCATATATAGATATTGTTGTAAAATTTAAAGCAAGAATATAAAGTCCTATTATTTCCTAAATTTGGCGTGATGTGGATTTTCAGTAATGTGCCAACAATGAATGAATGTGCCAGATATGGTGATGAGGACAGTACAGCAACCCTCGTGCAAATGTCCCAAGCTGATTAGAATTGCAACTAATTCTAATAGATATTTGGCATGGATTTGGAACAGTATGTAATAAAGTCCATAATTATAAATTTGGTTCGACCATCTTTGAAACCACACTTTAAAAAAAAAAAAAAAAAAAAAAACTCTTTATACTCTTTTATTTTTATTTTTTAGGTACAAAAATTTTCAAATAGCATATTTTTCAAAAGGTAGAAAGATAAGATACCAATAACTCTTATTTCCATTGCATTTCTAGTAATATGATCATTGATTGTATTATAAAACTAGCAAGTTTACCTCTAGCGTACCAGTGCACCGGAGTTTGGACGTGATACGAACACAACACATTTAAAAATGGCCACTTATTAGTCTTGTATCTTGTTTAGCACATTGAATCAAAATTGTCTTGGCTTACGTTTAGTGTTTTGGTGAACTAAAGTAAATGTGACATTGACATAACATGTTTAAAAATGGTAACTTATTAGTCTCGTATCTTGTTCAGCACATAAAAACACTTAATGAAAGTCTGTCTTACCTTATAAAACTATACATTTATTTGTCGAATTTTAATGCTTACACTTACCTTGGGCTATTTTGTGTTTTTTTTTTTTTTTTTGAGAAATTACATTTGATCATCCTAAACTATTCACTAGATTACACTGTGCACTCTAATTTATTCGAATGTACACTTTGCACCATAAACTATGACCCTTGTTACACTTTGCACTTGGACGTTAGTTTTACTGTTAAATTAGATAGAAATTAATAGCACACAACTTGCACATGATTTTTACTTAGGTGGCACAATGTTTAAATACCAAAACACTCTTTTCAAAAACAATTAAAAACAACAGTTTTTTTTTTTTCCCAACTCTTTATCTCTCGCGCGTCAAATTCAGCTCTCTCACTTTCCCCAAATCAAAACTCTGTAAGTCTGTAATCCTAAATCCCACAATCAAAAATATCTAGTAGGTAGAGCTTTACTGTTTTGTAGCTTTTTGAAATTGTTAATTATGACTGGGTTTTTGTTTTTACGGAGTAAACAATGATTGTTTGTGGAGTATTGTATAGAATAGCGTTTTTTGTTTGAATTGTTGTATTGAATGTTGTGTCTTCAATTGGTCCCCAAATTGTTGGGCTAGAGGTGGGAGAACTACTGAAATTCTTGGGCTGGAGGAGCAAGAATTGCTAAAAATGATTGGGTAGAAGGCTCAAGAACTCCAAACTATTGCTGCAAAGTTCTACTGCTGTAAGAACTTCAACGGCTGCAACAACATATGGTGGTGGTGATAACAGTTAACGAGTGGTGGTGCTAACTTTGGAAAAAGCCATTCAAAGGTGCAGTCCAATATGAAGAAAAAACCTTGGGGAAGAGAGAGTTGTATCTTTACCTGTACGCACGCAAGAGAGACACAGGTCTGAAAAAAAAAAAAAGAAGTTTTTAATTGATCGTGAAAGAGTGTTTTGGTCTTTAAATATTGTGTCACTATAATGTAAAAGTTATATGCTATTATATTCTATCTAACTTAATTAATGGTAAAACTAATGTCATGGTTCAAAGTGTAACAAGGTTCATAATTTATGGTACAAAACGTGCATTTAAATAGTTTATGGTGTAAAGTGTAATTCGGTATATAGTTTGGGATGGTAAAATGTAATTTTTTTTAAAATTTTTATTTTATTGTTTTTTGGGCAAGTAAAAGAAACTTACTACGAACTTCACATAGTTGAGCAAGACATATGAACCTTAAACTTCGCTCAAAAGAACAAAATCAATGAACAATGTTCAAATACGCATGCTAACCAAATGTAATTCTGGTTATCTAATTTTGAAAAGCAATTCTACAAAAAACAGTAAAGGCAGGCGGTTAATTTCACACTTTGTCAAAGTAAAAAAAAAAAAAATGATAAACATCAAGAAAGTATTTATTATTACGGTGATATATCAAATCTCTCTCACAAAGTAGTGGAATAGATTTGATATTTCACAAGGATTCGATATATCACTGTGAGATAAAATAACAACAGAGGAGAAAACAAGAGACTACAAAGCCATGGGAAATATTCCTTTCCTTTAATCATTGAACAAGCAAAAATCTTGAGGAAATGATTTTGTGTAGTATTTTTTTTTAAGTCTCAATTAGTTTACAATATAAACCTAGAAGAAAACATAATTCTACGAGAAAACTTTAGGCAGGTGGTTAATTTCACATTGGCAGAGCAATAAAAATGGTAAACATAGTGGGAAGCCATGAGACTAATTTCCTGTAATTATTGAACAAGCAAAAATCTTGAGGAAATGGTTTTATGTAATTTAACAACAGCAAAAAAAGCTTAATAATTTTACAAAATAAACCTAGAAAGGAACACAAAATTAAGTAATTCTAATGACCTCTTACAAAGAAAATACTCAATTCTGGTCCTGCTGCACCATCTGGATTTATCATGTACAAAGATTCGGAATCCTTTGATCCAACAACTCTTTCGAATCTAGCCCTTATGTATGTCAATTCCCCATCTGCTATGTCTTTTTCAGACTGACTTGGAAGAACCCCAGCTCCCATTGACACACCTCGCAAATGTTGCATCACATAAAGTTCATCATCTGACATTTGTTTCCTCCTAATAGAGTACCCCATCTTTCTTCCATTACAGTAAACTGCCCAAACAAACTCCTCCAACAGTTTCTTCTTGTGAGTTTTTGTTTCACTCTCTAGCGCAATTCTGACTAAATCTGACCCCATTTCCTTGTGAAAAACACTTGTGTGCATTGGTAGCTCTATCACAAACATTGGCATGCATTGAGGGTCTTCTTGTATTGCTAGAGTTACTCTTCCTTTACGAAAACCGAAAAGAGTCCCTGTTGTTGCATTGTCTTTGAGCAAAGGCTTTCGAGGTCTTCCCAATAGTGCCACCATTTTGCACCCTGAGGTTAACATGGGGAAGAGCTTGAACATTTTCAAGAGACCCCCTGAAGACTTTGTGCGTTTCTCATTTCCTGGAGTTGTGTGCCGGAGCAATGATAGTATTGTTTGGTTATCCATTTGAAAGAACGGGCTAGAGTGAACAGGAGGCATTATTGGAATATTGGGTTTTGCTTATGGTGTTGGTTCAAGAAAAGCATTAAAGGGTTTGTTGGAGATGATTGTCAAGAAGTTAAGGATAGATATAGAGAGTGGTACGGGATGTTTAAAGTAGGGTAGGGAATTCATCCAAATATATTAATAAAGAAAAAAGAAGAGAAGAGAGAGAGAGAGTAATGGTGGGAACACAATATTTCTCAAATTGCCGACACGATTTATTGTGATTGAAGTAACATCACATCACTTTCCGAGCTTATCACTAACATTATTTTTATGGTTTGGCCAACACGATCTATCGTGATTGAAGCAACATCACCTCACTTTCGCGAGTCTATCCCTGACATCATTTTCATGATTTGAGTAGGGCTATAAACGAGCCAAGTTTTGCCAAGTAGTGCGTGTTTAAACTTGGCTTGTCAATAAAAATCAAATACTCAAGTTTGACTCGAGCTCGAGACAAGTCTAAAAATAATGTTTAAACTTGATCTCATGAGAATGCCAAGCTCGAGCTAAATATCAAGCTCAAACTTGAGCTCAAGTTAAGCTTTTTAGCTTGGGATAAAAAAAAAAATTGCATTATCAAATGCTTATATCACCAAAAATAAGTAAAGTAAAAAAAAATAATAATAATAATATACTCATTTTATTATGTTTCTAATTCCACCAGTGATTAGTAATTGTTCAAATTACAACTTTACATAATTAAATCCATCCATTCATCATTCATTGTCTATAGCTTGAGTAATTAAAAAAATATATGTAACTTAAGTCTAAAAGTGTTCCATGGTCAGTTTAGAGGGAGTGTTAAAAAAAATTAGAGGAAAGAAGAAAAATTAATGGGTAGTGGTAAGTGGTCTCATGTGGACTTTGTTATCATCAAGATATGTGTAATGTCATAATAATGAGTTTATTTAGTAAACATATATCAAACTATAAACAAGCCAAAACTCGGCATGTTTTGTATTGAGCCCTATTGTACATGGGCTTGTTTACAAATAATTGATTTTGCTTGGGCTCCGCTTATTTATCAAACAAGCTTAAAATTAAGGCTCAAGCTTGGCTTATTTATAAACAAACGAACATGAACGAGTTTTTCATCAAGCTGAACCTAAGTTGTTCATGAACGGTTTGGTTCATTTACAGTCCTATTTAAGTGGAGATTTTTTTTTTCTTTGAGAAGAATGGGTTGAAATGAAATGAATAGGAATACTTCATCAATTCTTATGTTTGGAAGTTTAACAAAAGAGAATAAACTAATTTCATTCAATTCCCGATAAGCATTCCTCTCAAAAGTGGAAGGAACACTCATTCCTTTTAATAAAATTGATGTGAAATATCAATTTTATTTTCATTTTATGAAAAAAATAAATAAAAGATGAATAAGTACATTAATAAATAATTTATATTTATTTCATTTCCATTCCATTCCTCATTTTAGTAACTTCCAAACAAATTAGAAAATAAAAATCCTTTGATAAAATGGATGTGAAATTCCAAATTTGTTTTTCATCTTGTGAAAATATAAATAAAAGATGAATGGAATATTAATAAAAAAATCATATTTATTTAATTTCCATTCCTCTTTTTAGCAACTTCTAAACACATTAGAAAAAAAAAATACAACATGTTCCATTTCGTTCAATTTTTTTTTTTAAACTCGATCTCAAACATAGTATTATTATGCACTAATCATAATAGATTATGTCAATAATTATGAAAAATATTATGCTTTGGACTTATTGTTATAGTAGGAAGTTTTTTTTTTTGAGAATGTTATAGTAGGAAGTTGGTTGGTCACTACTAGGTTGGGCTGTCCTTTGTGGAATCTTTTTGAGGTGGGGATGGAACTAAAACACACCAAGTTGGTTAAGAGAAAGAGAAATGGGGACTATAAAAAGTTTGATGTGACCAAGTTTAGTGATGAAAAGAAAAAAAAAAAAAAAAAAAAAAAAAAAAAAAAAAAAAAGAGTTGAATGAATGTGATAAGATAAGGGAGGTCGGACCACACAAGAAGGTAGGGAAGGCAAAGAAGAAAAACTCAAAAAAGATGAGAAAAAAGGACTGTGGAAACGTTGGTTTGGCATGTGCTTCTCTGATCATCACATATGGTATCAACATCACACTTCTTTTTGCTTTTTTCCCCAAACCCATCTAATTATTGAGGTTCAGCTCATCTTTCCTCCAAAAACGTATCTACTACTATTTATCCATGGAATTTTCTTTTGCTTGCAAACCACTCTCTCTCTCTCTCATTAATTCACTAAGAGTCTTATTCAGTAGCATGTTAGAAAAAGAGGGTCAATTATATTCATTTCATTATTTCATTAGTCCTAGTAGTCTAGTACTACTTTTGTTTAGGGAGCCATTGATAATTTGATAACAACACTCTATTTTAGTGAAACAGCTGGCGATGATATTTTCCTATTAAAATGATTTTCTCAGCACACTAAGATGTAAAAATGGTCCTATTTATTGTAACAATGTGATATGTTCCGGTTAAGACAATCTTTATATTAGAGATTATTACATTTGCATTGTTAATGTGATTTTTCTATCAGGTTATTTGAATAAGGATTTAGATGAAGATTTATGCTTATCCCCCATCAACTAGTATTAGCTATAGGATTTGTTGATTGATCAGGCTATTTATATTTGGCCAATTATTAGGTATTAAATAGATGAGAATTATTATTTCAAGAGAATCAAAACACAAGTCTAGAAGCTTGTCTTGGAGTCCTTGTTTTTTACTCAAAGTAAACCCATTTTCTTATGTGCCAGTGCCACCAGGATTTGTTCTCATAAACACCACACCATAATGTCCAAAACCAAATTCCAAAGGAAAGGGTCTTTATTTTTTTTGCGTAACCTAAAAAAAAAAGGTATGACATGACTAATAACAGGAAGTAGGCATGGTTGACATCGCCACGGTACCATGAACCATGGACAGGTTGAATTTTTTGTTATGTTAGGCACCTTTGGCACACTCAAATCTGATTTTTGGGTTCTGGGCTTACCAGACTTTTGACGGTTCTTACTGCACAATAGTTTCTCAAGTTTTACCTTCTCATTTTAGGCTTAAAAAATTCCGAAAAAAACTATAAAAATCTCCAGGCTTGTCATCATAAATGTATTGGTTATGATAATAGGTGAGTGTATATACAAAAGAATTATCGAATAGAGTATATATAAAACTTAACATAGAATTAACTTATATTTTGTAATAATAGATAAACTGTTAAGATTAGATAGGTATGGCATCATATACTTTGATATTGTTCAACTGTACAGGATAGTTACAAATGAAAGAAAATGGTGAGATTACATTGGGAACAAAATGATATGAGACAGATGCTATACCTATGAAGTGATGAAATGTTGGCTTGTTTATCGATCAGTATCTAGTCCAATAAAAAGCTTTAGGGATCGTTTTTATTTAGATCATCTTCTGAAATGGCCCGATCTGTCTGAGGCACCATATCAACAATGCCCATGTAATGTTTAATAATAATAAAAAATAAAAAATAAAAAACCCTACTCATAGCATGCAATTAGACCAATTAAGGTAACTCATCGATGAGTTTCATATTTATGTTAATCAAAAGAGTTCATTTTACATTGATGCAACATGAAGTGTCAATCCTAAATGCAGGTCATCTTATAACTAAAACTGTAAAAACACAATGAGAAAGATCAAATTAATTGACTGATCAAGGAGGGCTCCCTAAACTCCTAGATTTATGAGTTGTTAGAATTTGATTGAAATCATTGAACAACATTAATAGAGAGTATGACTTCGGATAGTATAGAATGGTGAAAAAGAACACATATGGCCGATCTTAATTATTTGAAATCAAGGCATGATTGTTGTTGTTATAGAATTTGAATTGATGAAACTAATATTTTGGTTTAGAAAATTGAGGACTCTTGTGATAATTCAGGATGATGAACACTCACCCATAGCTTTTCTCATTCTCTACCTGCTTTTGAAATCACTGTTTAAGGTTTGAAATTATTTTAAGCAATAGAAAAAGGAGCTTCAAAGCCTTCAACTGACAAGAGTGATCTAAAATGATTCTCCAATATAAGCTGCATTTGTCGTTTGCCTTAGAATTATTGTCCCTGTGATGGGAACGTCAATCCTACTTCACTTTTTACCACTTCCATCATGTGTGACCCAAAATGCCACTGGTTTTCCATATTAAAGCACAGCTTTGGAAAGAATTTGACCTTTATATTGATTGTCAATTGTCAAACTATGAATGACAAAGACCAAAAACACTTTGGGAGAAAACCTCTATCTTGTCAAGCAATGATTGATATGGATTAGTACATGATAAGTTTAAGCCATTTCTAACAAGGATTAAAAAATTGCCTAATCACGAGTTGCCTAATCACGACAGCACACAATACTTCATGATTTGAGTGATTAGAGCTCGGATAAGTTTTATAGCAATTAGCAATTGGGTTTTCTCACTTTCTGCTCCTGATATTTTCTTTCATGTATAATCTCAAGAGTAAAGACAGAATGGGCAGGTGCATATTATCTTCTTAGCTTTGCATTTGGATTATATTACATTACATATATAATAAGGTCCTTTTCTACAAGACATTAGCAAAAAGCAAATGGGTTCTGCTACTTGCCTACTAATTCAGGCTCCGATTACCTGAATCTAGCTCTCTTTTTGCTTCTGTACTTGTTTATTGGAGTACTTTAGGGTGTATAAAAAATGTGAAAAGAGTCTCATACGGCTTCATGATTGGCATCGATACTTTCTAATATTAAATAACTTTCTTTCTAGATATTTTAGTTATTATTGTTCTTTAAGATAATGGGAACATATAACTGGCAGACCATAATGAACATGATGAGTGTGTGCCATGAACTTAAAATTAATTGCCATGTACCTTTTTCCTCTTGAGCTTCTTGTAGGGTTATTGAATATTAACCACCAGACCATGTGTCTCTCGATGCATCTTTACCTTATTAGACAGCTTTCTTGTGAACAAAAATCTTCGAATTTGAGTAATGATAGTCATACACTCACTGTATATACATTGTCACATGACTAAAATCATATTTCCAGAACATAATTTCAAAAGGCAGTGTGTATAAAATTTGCAATAGAAAGTGTGTAATAAGATTTTTTGTTAGAATTATATAGAAATCCTAATTCTTGGTGGATACTGATTTTCCAAGGCCTACTAAAAAATTAACATCTTTATGCAAGGTGGAGAACAATATTATAACATATTTGTCAATTACTTTTTTTAGTTTATTTAACTTACATATAATTTTTTAAAACTTCACTTATTTTAGCCATACATGTATGTTTATCTAATTTATTTTTAAACTAAATAAATCAATTAAAAAAAAAACTCTCTTATACCAAAAGCTTTCTTTAAGCACAGAGTAGGATAAGCCGCAACCCAGCAAAGTGATTCAATATAATTGTGGCACTTTAATTGGCACCTGCAGGGCCCTCATTATTAAAAGTCTGGGCATAGGGTAATTGATATTATTGGCATTGCTGCCAATTCTATGTCAGCCATGCTCTGAGTCTAGAGTCAAAAGAAATGATAATTAAATATGGCCCCCTGCTGCAAGGTCAGAACAATTGGTACCTATTTATAGCAGATTACGTGAGATATACATGTATATATAAAAGCTGAAGATGAAGTTGTGTGGCGCCCTTGTGCAATGATAATTGAGAAGTACTTATAATTGTATTGTTGGTTTGGAAGGTATTCTAGAGAAGATGCCAACAGTGACTTGATGGAAGCTTATATGGTGTGAAATGATAAGCATATATATATATATATATATATATATTTCCAAGCATACTTTTATTTGTGGGTTGGCTTTGAAAAATATATTTAGAATACTAAATAATGATATGTGGAGTGCTCTTATGATAGGAGAATTTGGAAGCTCCGATCAAAATAGAATGTTATGCACCATTTAGAGAATTCCTTGTTCTTGTTTTTGATGCTGACAATAAGAATGGTGCTATTGTTGTTTTAAATTCTGGCTTGTAGCTTTTTAGATGCTTCTGTTTGTGTTGTACTATGGTGTTATTGTAGTTGTAGGTTTCCGGTTCGCATCTTCTAGTTGCTTGAGCTTGTATTATGCTGTCAAACTTTTTTTGATAAACTTTGTAGTTTGTAACCTACCTATGATTGAATGAAACCTTTCTTATTCATCAAAAAATATAAAATTAGTTTCTTCTGGAAGCAAGTCATTGGAAAAAGAAAAGGCAACAGTGATGCTATGGATCTTACAATTTTATATTTATAAACTGACGTGCACCATTTATAAAAACAATAAGTCTATCTATTCATAAAATTTGACAATTACTCAGGTAGCGAATTATTATGGGTAAATAAAAAAGTAATGTTAGTAGTAGATTCAAATTAAGTTCTTATCAACTCAACTGTGATGAAAATTGTTGTGATTGTAGAATTGTTTTTTATAAAATAAATCCACCGATTATATTTATTGTCACGACACTTAGTAAATATTATGTTAGCTTGTAGATATTATGTAGTAAAATTTATAATATCTTAAATATTTTCTAAAAGGAATAACAATAAGCAATCTTTTCTAACTTTCAATCATTTTCATGATTCTCTCTTTTCACAACTTGGGATATCAAATACTTTATTATTAGGGGTATTTGGATTTGGGAGTAATGACTTTCACAAGTTTGCAAGACATTTTTTCTTTTACTTATAACAAGAGTTGAGTTGGATGGTACATCCTCATACCTTAAGTACATGGAAAAACGTTGAAGCCTAGATTCGAGCTCAAGGGGGAGGGACGAGTATGTATAAGTATTTATGTAGTATTTCTAATAAGTTTTTTTTTTTTTTTTTTTTTCCAAATGTTAGCAGCATTTATTTATAAATTAAAAAAAAAAAAAAAAAAGAAAGAGAAAGAGAAAGGATGACCCAACCAGTGCCAGACTCGGCCTGCTAAATGCTGGCTTGGGCCTAAAATAACAATCCTTGATGAAGCCCTAAAAGAAAATAATTGGGCTAGAAGTACATGACCCTAGAGTGACATACAAAGTCCGCCGCTCGAAAAGATGTATGGACTACGAAACATGGGCCATATGAAAACTACTGCACACTTTCGAATATAGTGATTGAGAGTGTGAATCTGAGCCCAATCAGACCTGGGTTTGTTCAACATAGTTGTCAACGAGATCCAAGATTTATGCTGCAGCGGGCAGTAGACCAGCACAGGATACGCTTACATGAGAGGAAACGCTTGAATTTTTTGTGGCCCATAATATTGTTAGATGGGCTTTTAAAATATGTATGGAGAGAGGAAGGGAGAGATGGGTTTGAAATTTCCTCCCATCCTTTATATTTTCTTTCGTTTCGTTAATTATAAGTATTATTCAACAAACAAAAAAAAGGAGAGACAAAAAGAGAGAGAGGACACGATGAATTCACATATTTATTTGGGATTGAAAGAGTAAAATATAGGTTTTACACAACATTTTTACTGAATTTAATATCTATTTATAAATCTTAAACCAACCAACTGTTATATTATATTGCTTGCATTACAAGTACAAGTAAAATTATTTTATTCGTAAGATTAGGATTACTTTACTTGTATTCCAAATAATATTAGATACAATCAATCTAAACCAGATTTATATATATATATATATATATATATATATATATATATATTTTGGGGTGGTTAAGAAGAGGATTCGTATAATATACTTGGCTCTTGAAGAGGATTGGGTATTGATTTCTTTAACAAAATAAGACAAAAATATATAATCATGCGCGGATTATTTATTTGGTCATTGTTTTGACCGACAATAAATAATATTTTGAATGATCAATGCAAATAGCTATTAGATCCGTTTCTCCAAAAAAAAAAAAAAAGTTATTAGATCCTAATCCAAATCATACAATCTTAAGGTGCTATAATTTTTAATCAATAATATGGGGATAGGATTTAGATTATGGGATTGGTAAGATCATGATGCTACCATAAATGAGTCACTCTTTTTTTTTTTAAGAAAGAAATGGGTCACTATTTGTGGGTGCTTGAGGACCGAGGATGGATCTAAAGAGTTGCAATATAACTGTGAGGATGTCGCAATCCATCAAAGTACTCTGAGGCATTCCAAGTGGGAACAAGAATCTGAAAAGAGAGAATCAGTAGTCATAGGGGAAATTTCTAGTTTAGAGTAGCTTGTTGCCTCCACATTAAATGGTATGCAACAATTTTATTAGCTGCATTGATGAAGAAGTGACCTGAACAGTATAAGTCACAACTAAGCAGACTCCTTCCACCACCTTCTTTAGATGTAAAAAGTGACAAGTGTCATGAGAGAAGGGATGTTACGTGAGGATGGATGGTTGAGATATGGTAAAGAGAGGAGTATATAAGAAAAGGAAGGTTGACAAAGAGATGGATTTGGACACAAGTATCAAGAGACAAAAAAAAAAAAAAAAAAAAAAAAAAAGGGAAGAAGAAGAAGAAGAAGAAGAAGAAGAACACTTAGAGAAAAGAGAGTGAACAGTAATAATTCCTATATAATTGTGGCCTCCTTAGACTAGCTTATGAGGATAAATTGGTTCACCTATCTAATACGATTGGGATTTTCTTCCTTTTTTTTGTCCTCGAGCGAAGGCCCCCTTTAGTTGTTTAGTTTCGTCTCTTACAAATTCTTTGTTTTGGGCCACGTTTGAACTGATCCAGCCACTATTCTAAGTGGGCTTAGGCTGCTAGATCTTTTGATCCTTAGAGCATCCACAGCAGTGGAGCTAAAATGCTATAATGCTAAAATTTAGCTCCACAAACACAAAAAATCTCATGCAGCAGTAGAGGTAAAGTTAAAATTTATAGATGAATTGCTACAGTGCACATCTAAGAATGGATGTGCACTGTAGCTTGGAGCAAAAAAAAAAAAAAATTAATCCCAGCTGTGTATCTTCTCATTTTTTTTTTTTTATTTCATTTCACTCAGCCACTCTCTGCACAAACACAGCCACTCTTTTCCCAGTCTTTCTGCACAAACACTTAGCCCCTCTCTCTCTCGTTCCTGGCTCCTTTCCTCTCAAGTTCACTGTCGTCTCTCCTCTCATTTGCTGGCCGGTCCACCTCAAGCTCACTCCGATACACCTCAAGCTTCCGTCCACCTCAAGCTTCAAGCTTCCGTCCACCTCACTCCGGTACAACTTGCTTCCTTTTTCTTTTTTCTTTTTTTTTTTTTTTTGTTTTTTTTTTTTTTGTTTTCATTTTATCAAATCCAGTCTCATTCACTCTCATTCACTCACTCTATTTCACTGTCATCTCTCAACTCAAGCCTCTCAAGCTCACTCTGTCAACGTCGCCGGCTTAACCATCGTCAACATCGCGCCATCGTCAAGTTCAGACCCACGCCGCCGATCTGCCTTGACGCACTTCTCTTCCACCGATCCATTTCAAGTCAGTCTCTGTCTTCTTCATGTGGATGCTTTACGCTTTTTGATTTGGGTATAATCTTCCGCCAATTCGCCAATCCGCTAATCCACTTTGGGTTTTTGATTTGGTCCACTGGATGTCTCTGTTTTTTATTTTTGATATATGATTTTTTGCTGTTGTTTTGGATTATTGGCTTGGTGATTTTGGTACATTATTTTGGTAGATTGATGATGATTATGGTTTGGTAAGTGTGAGTGATGATGATGATGATTAATGTTTGTGATATGGATTTGGTAAGTGCTCTGTTTCTCATTGATGATGATGATGATTATGGATTTTGTGATATGGATTTGGTAAGATGGTGTTCTCTGATTTGGGTGGATTTCGTTGGATATGTCCTGTTGCACAAAACTAGAAATAGAGCATGATCATGTAAGTTTGGGAATTTTAATTGGATATGTCCTGTTGCACATCTTAATTGGACATTGGATTTTGTTGGATATGTAAGTTTGGGAATTTTCTGTGTGCAGGGAAATTTTGAGTTTTGATATGCATAATCATGATCTATTGTTATAATTCTAAGTATTTTAAGTTTTGATATAAATGTAAGTTTGGGAATTTTCTGTGTGCAGGGGGGAGTTTACATTTTTTTTCTTCTTCTAATTTTATGGGGTCACGTAGAGACACTGAGTTAGTACAGACCTATCATATTTTACGGGTATTATGAATGGGGATATAGAAATTGACTCGCAATTTTTGGGAATGGCTCAAAATACTCCTTTGTCAGTTTCTGATTCTCCACCTCCACCTCAACCTCAAGTTGAAAATGCCTCTTCTGCAAAAGGAAAACGAGGCTCTAACTTTAGTGTAGAGGAATATAAACTCTTAGTGGCAGCATGGCTCAATACTAGTGTTGATGCCGTAGATAGTAATGAACAAACACAACATACATTTCGTAAAAAAGTTTGGGAGTATTTCCAGAAGTACAATACATCCGGTACTACACGTACTGTTGTCTCTTTATTAAGTCGTTGGGGAACGATTAGTGAAAGGGTAAATAAGTGTGCTAGGTGTATGGCTCAAGTTAATGCATTTCATCAAAGTGGTACAACCGAAGAAGATAAGGTATAAATTATATTGCAATAGTGTTAACATGTCCATTCACCAATAGTTTGAAGATATTAATTATGTTATGTTGCTTTTAATTTTTTTAGATTAAAGATGCAAAAGCTTTGTTTGTAGAGAAGTACGAGAAACCCTTTCTTCTTGACCATTGTTGGCTCATGTTAAAGGACCAACCAAAGTTTGCCGATCCTAGCAATGCTAAATCAAGATCATCTGTGCCTCTAACTCCAAAGTCAATATCTATTGGCGAAGGGAATTGTGGGTCCGGACTTGGTGACTCTTCTAATTTTTAAAGACCTATTGGTAAGAAGGCGGAAAAGGCCATTCAAAAGAACAAAGCCACCGGAAAAGATGTAGGGGAATATTTGAACAAGAAATTGAAATTGATTGAGGATGTAACTCGATTGGAAGAGGAGAAAATGTTTATTGAGAAAGAAAAACTTGCGGTTGAGAAGGAAAAAAATGATGAAAAACTTAAGATTGAGAGGGAAAAAATCATGATTGAGAAATTTTTTTTTGAGATAACGGAAAGGTCAGAGGAGGAGAGAATCATGATGAAAGATACAAGTGGCTTGACCGAAGCGCAAAAAGCTTTTTATGAACAACTCCAAGAGGAAATCATGGCAAAACGAAGATCACATAATTAATGGGTTTGATTGCATTTTGGATGTAATTTAGGCTTTAATGTATTTTGTAATGGCTTATGTAGGCCTTTATGTATTTTGGTAGTAATTTTATGTATTTAATAGTGGCTTATGTCACTTGACTTTAATCTTAAACTAGATGTATGTATTTGTGTTGTGACTTGAAGTGCAATTTAACAAAGACTTTGAAGTGCAATCTTTTTTTTTCTTTTGTTAAGTTTCATTTGGTCTTGTGATAGGCATTGATATAATTATTTCTATTCATTGAACATTCTTAGTATCATAAGTTTGGTTTTGAGATGACAGGTCTTAAAATAAATCTATGAACAATGAGCATTCATAATATTTCTTATTTTACTTATCTTTTTAATGCTTGAGGGTAAGCACAAAATTGTGTTTATGTTGTAACTTGTGCGTGAATTGGTTATATTCATTTTGTTGTGGCTTATATCATTTAGCTTTAATCTTGCATTTATAGTAATGTGCGTGAATTGGTTATATTCATTTTGTTGTGGCTTATATCATTTAGCTTTAATCTTGCATTTATAGTCCTAATTGTTTTCTAATTGTCTTGAAGGTTGCATCCATGGATAACTATTTGGTTTGCAAGTTTCTTTTTGATGACTCAGATGAAGATGAGATCATCGAAGAATTTGTTATGGAAACATCACAACCTAAACGTCGACATTCTATCCAACATAATCATTTGGCGGGTCATGAGAGACTTTTTCTGGATTATTTTGCTCCCACACCAGTATATCCACCTGCTTTATTTCGTAGGAGGTTTCGGATGAAGTGTTCTCTTTTTCTTCGTATTCAATCTAAGGTAGAAGCTCATTTTTTTTTTTTTTTTGATGGGAAATATGTGAATTTCATTCATCTGAAATTGAAACACAACAAGGAGACACAGCACAACCAAAGGTCCTCAAAAAGTAATACAAAATAGAGAAACAAGTAATACAAACAGAGGTCCTCAACAAGAAGATGCTCAACCAAGCTTTGGCAAGACCATTTCCAAACCTGAGAAGCACCAAAATTCCTAGCAATCCTTGCAAGCTCATGGGCAACTTTGTTACCTTCCCTTTTCAGATGTTTGAAAGAACACCAAGTAAACGAAGCAGCCACTTCCCAAATGTTCCTGATTATGTGCCCAAACTCACCACCATGGAGCTCTTCAGAAATTGCTTGAATGATGGACAAGGAATTAGACTAAAAAATGGCATGGGAGACTTCCATTTTTGTTACGAGAAGCACACCCTCTTGCATGGCCAACGCTTCAGAAAACTCAGCTGGGAACGATGCAGACAGAACCTTGCTTGAAGCAGCTAGAACAACACCCCTGCAATCTCGGATGACAACTCCTATACACGAGCACCTCCCATCATCAAAAGCTGTTGCATCAGTATTGATTTTGAAGTAACCTGTAGGTGGAGCTTTCCACCTAGACAGAGGGAGAGCTTGGGACAAAGCCGAACAGAGGCAAGCAGCCTTGAACTTCGCCAAAACACCACCAGCCAAATCCCAAGCCTGAATAGGAGGGGAGCCCGAGTCCTCATGAATTGCTCGGTTACGATTCCACCAAATAGACCATGCAATAGCAAAAAAGAGTTCAAGATCGTGCGGGGAGCCTTTAGCAATAATATCTAATGCAATTTCTACCATATTATAGGAAGTGGAAAGGTCCACAGGACAATTGCACCAAAAGGCCCAAGTCAATTTTGCGTGTTCACAGTGAAGGAATGCGTGGGTTGTAGTTTTAATGGCTTTGTCGCATAACGGGCAGAAGCTAGAGCAATGGACACCCCTGTGGTTTAGATTTTGCATGGTTGGAAGGCCATTGACACAAGTCCTCCAAGCAAAAATTTTGATTTTCGGAGGGACTTTCAGCTGCCATATCTGTTTCCACAGTAAAGACCATGAACTGCCTGAGGTGCTTTCACCTTCCTCAACAGAATCCACCAAGCCAGATGCAATGTAGTATGCACTTTTAACCGTGAACTCGCCCTTTTTGTTACCTATCCAAATAAGACAATCCTCGGGAAGATTAAAACTTAGGGGGATTTTAAGGATGGTGCTGGCTTTATGAGGTAGACAAGTGGCATTAATTACATCGACTTTCCACCGTCTAGTGTCAAAGTCTATGAGGGAAGTCACCATGGGAAAGTCTCCATAGTTAGCCCGGGGGGAAACCACCTTGTGGGTTGTTAGTGTTGGCAACCATTTATCGTCCCAAATATGGATTCGCCGACCATTGCCTACCCTCCATCTTGTGCCTTTTTTAATAACCTCAAGACTATTGTGGATGCTTCGCCAAGCATATGAGGGGTTACTCCCTTTTTTGTAGTTAAGGACATCGTCAAAAGGAAAGTATTTTGCTTTGAAGACTCGAGCCATTAAGGAGTTAGGATTTGTGAGAATTCTCCAACCTTGCTTAGCTAGCATAGCAAGGTTAAAGGCTTGTATGTTTCTGAAGCCCATGCCACCATGGAGTTTAGACCGACACATCTTCCTCCAACTAACCCATGCAATCTTGTTCTCTTTATCCTTTTGCCCCCACCAAAAACTCCTCATCAAACTTTCTAGGTCTTGGCAAAGAGTCTTAGGGAGTTGAAAGCAACTCATAGTGTATGTAGGCATGGCTTGAGCTACCACTTTGATAAGGATCTCTCTCCCCCCAATTAAAAGGAGTTTACCCTTCCAGCCGGCAAGCTTTTTAGCCACTCTGTCCTTAACTTCAGCAAACACTTATGCTTTTGATTTCCCAATGATGGAGGGCAGCCCCAAATACTTGCTATGCCTGGAATCTTGCATTGGACCAAGAATGTTAAAGATGCTTTTCCTTAATTCTTGGGAGGTGTTTGGACTGAAAAATACCGTTAATTTGTTGATTCCTGGCAGCTTCATGAATAAGAGCTGAGAGACCCTCGGCACAAAGGAGGAAGAGGCAAGGGGAGAGCGGATCACCCTGTCTGTCTGATGCCCCTTGAAGGAGAAATGTTCCCATAAGCTTCCCCATTATTAAGCACTGAATAAGAAACAGAAGAGACACAACTTATAATAAGATGAATCCATTTTTCCATAAAACCCAATTTCTCCATCACGCCTTTAATAACACTCCATTCTACCCTATCAAATGCCTTGCTCATGTCCAATTTAATAGACATATAATTTTCTTTTCCTTCATTTTTATGATTCAGGTAGTGCATGAACTCGAAGGCAACAAGGACATTATTTGTGATTAGGCGGTTTGGGGTAAATGCACTTTGGTTTTCGGATATGATGTTAGGTAGTATGGCTTTAAACCTATTGGCAAGGACCTTAGAAATAATTTTATATGTGGTGTTACAGAGGCTAATGGGGTGGAATTCTGTCATTCTGGCTGGCTTGTTGGTTTTTGGGATGAGTGAGATGTTGGTTTTGTTTATTTCAGTCATAGGTAGATTTGAATTCAACACATTTAATACCATGTTTGTGATGCTAGGTCCAACAATGTCCCAATAATTATGAAAAAAGATCGCAGACATACCGTCAGGCCCAGGTGCTTTTGTGGGGTGGAGTTGCTTCAGTGCCTTTAAGACTTCCTCACTTGTAAAAGTTTTGGTGAGCTCAGAGTTCATTTCATCCGTAACACGCCTAGGGATTGCATTGATGACTTCATTGATTCCGGTGGGAGATGAAGAAGTGTAGATATTCTCGAAATAGGATAAAGCCGTGGCAGTGATACTTTCCTTACTGTCGCACCATATACCATCCTCATTCCATAGCCCTAAAATGGAATTCTTTTTCCGCCTTTCCGAAACACGGGAATGAAAAAATTTCGTATTTCTATCGCCATCCCTATACCAATGGACTTTGCTACGTTGTCGCCAAATGATGTCCTCACTGTCTAGAAGGTCATTTAATTCTTTTCTGAGCTGATTTATTTCTGCCCCTCTATTGCCTTGCTGGTCTACAGTGGTAATGGAGTTTAGAGCTCTTCTTTTCTCCGTTATTTTCTTTGGAATGTGACCAACAACGTTCTGATTTTAGCTTGCCAGCGCATTGGCACATCGTTGGAGGTTAGAGACAATCCCCTCAGGAGTGATAGAGAAAGTACTAGAGTGCCAAGCAGCCTCAATTACATCATGGCAATCCTCTCTCTAAGGTAGAAGCTCATGACTCTTACTTTGTTCAAAAAAGAAATAGTGCCAACAAACTTGGTTTATCTTCATTACAAAAGATAACTGTTGCACTTAGAATGCTTGCATATGAAGTATCGAGTGATTTGATAGATGAATATGTGCGAATTGGAGAAACTACTGCATTAGAAAGTTTGAAAAAATTTGTTATTGCGGTAATTGATGTTTTCTCTGAGGAATACTTGAGAAAGCCAAACAATGAAGACATTGCTAGACTGTTAGCTCATGGAGAACGTTGAGGTTTTCCAGGTATGTTAGGTTCAATTGATTGCATGCATTGGAAGTGGAAAAATTGTCCATCTGCATGGAAAGGTCAATATTGTGGTCATATTCGTGAACCTACTATTATTTTGGAGGCAGTGGCATCATATGATCTTTGGATATGGCATGCATTTTTTGGGTTACCTGGGTCAAATAATGACATTAATGTGTTAGAGCGGTCTTATGTATTTAATGAACTTGCTGAAAGATGTGCTCCTGCAGTACATTACTCAATCAATGGTTATGACTACACAATGGGATATTACCTTGCTGATGGCATATATCCAAAGTGGGCAACATTTGTTAAAATAATCCCAGCTCCACAAGGACATAAGTATAAATTATTTGCAGAAGCCCAAGAGGCGTGTAGGAAGGATGTTTAGCGTGCATTTGGAGTACTTCAAGCACATTTTGCAATTGTCCGTGGACTTGCACGATTTTTCCATCTTGAAACACTCCAAAAAATCATGAAAGTGTGTATAATTCTCCATAACATGATTGTTGAAGATGAGTGGGATGATAATGAAGTGGTAGACTTGGATTATGAACAAATTGATGGAGTGGATAATCCTCCTTTGCAAGTGTTACGTGAACAAAGTGATGGATTTATGTCATACATTGAGAGACATGGACGCATTAAAGACCGAAAAATTCATTTTCAACTCCAGTCGGACCTCATTAAACATTTATGGCAATTGCAAGGCAAGTCGTAGGAACTTTCTTTTTTGTATGTTGAGAAGCATGAGTCATAGGAATTTGTGTGAGTGTGTGAGTTTTATTGTAATTTGGTTTGAGTTATGTACGTGAGTAATGTATGGATTACATTGTTCTTGTTATAATATGTGTTTTATTTTATATGTTTTTTTTTATAAAGTTCTTGCATTTTATAGTTCACATTGTTCCAAGATTACTTCCAGACAATTGAGACGATAATAGGCTATCATGATGATTGAAAAATTGTTTTAGTAAAAAAAAAATGTATTAAGTATAATTTGGGGTTAAAAAAATTACTTGTTAACACTAGACGATTATTTGCTATTGTGTAGCGGCGGCGGCGGTGACGGTGGTGGAAGAGTCGATGGCGGCGGCGGCGGGGCGGTGGGGCGGCGGGACAGCGGCTGTAGTGGTGGCGGTGACGATTATCGGTGGTTGTGATTGTTATTTATTGTAGTAGATATTTTATTTTATTGTAATAGATATATTATTTTATTGTGATGTTTATATTATTTTATTATGTTGAAAACTAAAATAGATCCACTGCTTCAGCATGTGTGTAGGTATAATAGATAAAGTAACTTTTGGTGGAGTTAAAGAGCTAAATTTTTAGCTCCACTGTTGTGGATGCTCTTACACTATTGAATAATGAAAAACTTTTAAAATCATTTTGATTTGCCCCTTTGATAAGCCACTAATTAATAATTAAAGAAGATGTGGTTTTATTTCGTGACTTTTTTTTTTTTGGTTGGTTTTATTATAAAATATAAAGATGTAATCATGACTTTGTTGTTGTTGTTGTTGTTGTTGTTGTTGGTTTTATTATAAAATACTATAAAGATGTAATTATTTGGTGACCTTTTTTTTTTCTTTTCTTTTTTTATGGTTTTATTATAAAATATTACATGATCGTTAAATCAATATAGATACCAATTGGTTTTTAGTATAAACGGAAATTGAATCCTAAATCTCTTATTCAAATATAAGAAATTTTACCAGTTAAGTTAATTGGAACCTACTAATATATAATTTTTTCATTTAAAGATAGTTTTATGTATTTTCAAGTGTTTGGTAATATAAGAAAAAATAATATAAACACCAACTGTTTGTTTTGATGAAAAACCTTATATAAAAATAGTTTTTCGTATTTTCCAGTATTTGGTAGCATAAAAAAATTGAGTCAAAGGAAAACTATTTCTAGTCAACATAAAATGTATAACTTATTTTTAAAGATTATTTTCCACCAATTTTATTTGAAAAACAACTTTATCTCGCATCAAGTTAAATAAGAGAAATTATGATATTGTTTTTCAACTTATTTAAGGTAGCTACTAGATATAGGAAAGTGAAATAGTTTTATAGAAAATTCTTTTTGGAAAATGACTAATTTTCTAGAAAACATCATTGCTGAAACAAACAGAGCATTCATTTCATATTTCACTTGATTTTTATAATTTTTAGTTAATGTTATTAGGCTAAAATGCAAAACTTACACTCTAAGTTTAACCAAAATTTGATTCTCAGATCACCTCTTAAAAAAAATAAAATTACCACAATTCATTTTTGGCCTCTAACTTTGTTTTGATTCGTTTTAGTCCTCTAAATTTCAAGTTTATTTAGTTAATGACTCTTTGTCAACTTTTGTTAATTTTTTTTAATAAAATGACAAATTTTGGCTACAACTTAAGCTAAGAAAATTAACATGGCTATAGATGATAAACTTATTTTTTATACATAATTATTGATATGTCCTTAGGAATCAGTGGGCTGAAAAGTCTTCGGATGTTGTTGATCTTGAAGAATGAGTCCTGAAAAACCAAAGAAAATCAGAGAAGACCGGTGAAAGCCGGTCTTTAATCCTCCGATGGTAAAGTTAGTGGAATGAAGTAGAAAAGAGAGCACTTCAAAGACTTCACCAATTTTTTATCTAGAATTCCAAAAGAAAAAAAGTCCCCCTACCTCTGCGTAGAAAGGTCTTTATATAGTATTAGAAATCAGTTATTTCTCCTATCGTCGTAGAGTTTGTAGGACTCAGAGAGTAACTTCCATAACTGTCATAGAAGTCACCTCATCGGGACCTGTGTCCTGATTCAAACAATATGACTCTTCAACATGACTCTTGGCTTTTGGATGAGTGTTGAGGTGTAACTCTTGGTGAACCTCACTCGTCCATCATTAAGGACGGATGAGGTTCACTGCTTGCTCGTCTTTCATTGGACGAGTGAATGGAGGACGAAAGTAAGAGGATGGTTAAGGAAGGACGAGTGTACCAGCCCTTCGGACGAGTAATTAACTTGGTGTTTTTCTTGCACCATCAATTATAAACTATAAAAACTTGAAATTTTATCATTTGATTGATGACGTCACTATTAATTTTAGATCTTTGGGAAATTTTACAAGCATATATGATATAATAAAAAAGGCGTAAATGTACTTTTAGTCCCTACATTTTGACGTTTTTCCATTTTAGTCCCTACATTTTATTTTTTCCACTTTTAGTCCCTAAAATCAATTAATGCATTTCATTTTAGTCCTTTTCATCAATCAACTGACGGAAATAGCTGAGGTGGCAGCCAGAGCAATTAAAATATTATAAAAATGCCGCATCACCCATGTCACATCAGCATATAAATTTAAAAAATTAATTTATTAATTTTAACAAAATTTAAAAACATAAAAACAAAATTTAAAACATAAAAATAAGTCAGACAATCAAACCAAAAACACAAATTCAAAATTAAACCCATTGAATCAAATTAGACCCAAGAACATTCGTCATCAACCCACAACCCAGAAAAGAAGAAAGTTTCTCTGCAACTTGGATTGCAGGAACTCTCTCTAACCTGTGATGTGTCTGCATCAGAGAGTGACACCTGTCCAACCCACTAAAGCTGAAATTCAAAAAGTAACTCCCGTTAACTCAAACGTTATACCACTTTTCCATATATTTTTTTATTAAAAAAAAAAATTTCTCACCATCATCACCTAAACAAACACTCTGTCCTTTCTCTCTCCAAAATCTCACCCTCCAAAGTCAAGTTCCCCTCTTCACTATCCCACTTCACACACCTCCTCACGAACCCAGGCAGCCTCTGAAACCCCAAAAAACCACCACCACAGCTCTCCTTCGCCGCCACGAAACTCGAAGACACGATGTGCCTGTACCGTTTTCCTCCTTTTTCTTCTTCTTCTCGAATCGGTAACAAAGACAACGGAAGGCAGGGAACGAGACTGGGGCCGAGAGTTTGGCGAGACGAGGAGGCGAGAGCAAGAACAAAAGGTTGTTGTTGTGAGAGAGAGCATGGTTTAGGCATTTCGTTGAACACTTCGAGGGAGCATTACCATCGGAAACAATAGATAGATCAAATCCCTTCTCTCTCTATTGGCGCTACTCCCTCCAAACCTCTCTCATTCTGCCATTCCCATCCCCCACCCACACTGTCGCCGCCGAGAACCACCCCTCCAAGGCCTTCTTTTTGTGGCAATCCCTGTGTGATGAAGATAATTATTTTTGCGGGTTATATCTATGACAAAGACAAAGAAGATTCTTTTCGTAGTTACCTCCATGACGAAGATGTATGATTTCGTTCGCAGTAATCTCTATGACGAAGACAAAGACAGACAATTGCCCAACCTTTTTTGAGGTTTGTTTTCCATTAACAGATTTGAGATTTTTAATTTTTTATGCGTGGTTTTGTTATTTTCATTATTGTTCATTGTTTGTGATTCATTTTCAAAGTTTGAACATTGGAGCTTGCCTAATTTTAGTTCAGTTTTGTAGCCTTGAGTATTGATGGAATTGTGTCTACTGATGTTGTATTATTTATTTAATTTTCCTTAGTTATTGTTGGTAGTGATTACCGGTGGTAGTAGTTTTGTTGTAGCTAAACTTTGATTACCGGTGGTAGTTTGGTAGGGATACCAAATGTTGTGAAGGAGGGTGGCAGGATTCTTGTAGGAGGATTTGATAGTGGAGTTTTAAGTTGTTAGCCAACCATTGTACAGGGGAGTTCCTTGCTTGTTGGGTGGGTTTTTGGGAAGGATTTTACATTCTCCTGTTAAAGCAGAAATGATACACCAATACCCCCAATTACTGCATAATTCAGAGCAGACTTGGGAGAATGGTTTCAAAGTTTAAACTCATGCTCAAGTAGAATGTGGATTTTCATAGTTTGTGGGTAGGCATCAAAATTGTGATGTTTTAATTAGTACTTTGATAAAAAAAATAAAAAAAAATTGTATTGTATGTAATTGCATTATGCGCTTTCTATGCAATGATTTAGTGGGGAACCAAAATGCAATTGGCTGTTACGTTTGGATGGCTTAGTTGAAATCTGTAGTCTTTTATCTGTCAATTTGTGAAGCTTTGTACTTTGTATTTTGAAAGGCGAAGTTGCTGCACTTTTTCTTAATAGTAGCTCTTAGGTTTGCAGCCTTTGTTATGGAAAGCAAATACTAAGCTGGGAGATACAAGCTGTTAAGAAAAACATTGTTTAATGTATTATGTTCACGATTGTCAAAGGCTTAAAGGTGCTAAGTCATGTTATTTTGTCTAATCAATTGTCGTAATTGAGATTTTGAATATTGGTGATGCTAGATGTCTATAAAGGCTTAAAGGTGGTATAAATTTCAAAATTTCTTTTTTTCTTCCTAAATGTTAAAATAAGTTTCTTTGAATAGATTAAGTCTAAATCAAACTTAAGAAAAACCCTAATCAAGAACCATAATGTGTAAAATGACATTACTGGATTTTCCTTTGTGAAATTTTGCACTAAACTTTGTAATAGACTTTGTAATGTTACAACTTTGAGTGTTGCTGGTTCATTTATATATAATCCCCATTATCCAAAAAAAAAAAAACCATGGGCTATTGGACATGTCCATGTGGTTTAACTGTATTTTGTAAAGGGAATAGCTAATCCAAACAAAAATACAATGGTATAGAAGCTCTCATATTACTCTCATCCCTCGATAAGTAATGTTTGAAAATTGTATTCATCATTGGCCTTATTATATTTATTCTTTTTTAGCATATATGTCATATCATGTAATGTTTGCATTTATAAGATGTTTATTTTTTTTTATCATGATTATTTCAACATTAGGGAATGGGAGGGACGAATGTAAGCAAGGGTAAGCAGAAGAAACGAAAAGAAAACCTGGAACTGAAAATGAAGGAGAAGACAAGTTATTTCCGTTGAACTTTGTATATGTAACGTGCGTTGGTTGATTTCTTAGAGATGAGCACAACTTAAGCCATAATGCAAATATCATCTTTGAAAATTGGGAGATATTTGCCTCAATTTTGCACCTCTGCAAAATGGTGAATTATGCTAAAAGTGGGAGATATTGCCGCAAGTTTGCACTAGAGATTGGCTAAAATGTTGTTGAATAGCCTTTTGGCTTCCTTTTAGTAGTTTGTTACGGAATTTGTCTTGGCCTGCTGGCTTGTAATTGCTTGTATTCTTGTTAACCTTGGGTAGCTTGTTTTGGTAATTGTACTTGGCTTTGGATTGCCCACAAGTAATTTGTCTCTATCTATTTTTATTAGTTTAATAAAATATGCACTTTTTTTGAAGAAGTTGCAAACATGACTTGCAATTTGAAAAGTCATAAAGCTTTTGTAATATACCACTTTGTTCTAGTTTATAGATTCTGCAGAATGAAACACAAAAGGCATATACAAAACTTTTCCATTACATAATATTCAACCATGCGCATATGGATCTTAACATATAGAAATATACATTTACATTACTTTTAAAAATATTTACAAATAGAAAAGTACACTTCCATTACATATACCACTAGTGCCTAACTAAAAGCTAATCATACATGCAAATATAAAACCTAACATGTTTGAGTAGCTTCATTAGTTACAAAAATTGTTAGATACTATTTCCAACAAATTGTCTAATATGTTGTTGTCCGCTAGCTGTCATTTGTATGTGCCATATATTGTCCATTAGCTGTGCAAAAAATTGTCTAAAAATATTGACTAGCTTGCCAAATAAGACATGCTCTACAAAAATATAATTCAAAAAGTCTCCAATATGGTACTCTTCAAGGATTATAAATTATCATCAGGAGCTACTGAAACCTGCAAATATGCCACCAAACATAAATATAAGTATGAAAAAAAAAAAAAAAAAACCTTAAGAAAAATATAGGTTCAAGTTGTAGCAAAAATCACAAGGAATATGCGTACCTGATTTGTCTCAACAATTTGTCCAACAACATAGTCTTGTCCAACCAAATGACTACAAAAGATAGATTCCTACATTTTATATGTTAACAAATTTACATCAATGACATGTTTATCTTATTATTTCCTACGAAAAAGAAAACCAAACCTTACTAAAATTGTGGAACTTCTTAAATTATTATCTATCAAATGGCTAAAAAAATAGTGTTACTCGTAGAAGAATAGACTAAAATGGTATGGGAAGTAAGCCTTTTCACCATTCAGCAAAGATAACAAGGAAAACAATGGGTAAACTACATGTTCAAACAAATCTTTAATTAGGTTTAGACAATCACCATTTGGCAATGCTGTTCAAGGACTTCATAAACAATAACCTCATCACTTGTTCTGAATTTTCTTTTATGGTAATTATTTGCTTATTCATTTTGTAATGATTGCTTTATGTGTTCTATTAGTTGACAAGTTAGTCATTGGAATTAGGAGGTTATAACAACTAACAAGATTGATCCAAAACAGAAAGTGTAGCGACTGAATGCCTATTAACCATGTTATACATTGCAAATCGAGAAGATTCCACATTACAACATCACTGAATGCCTATTTACCATGTTAAAAAATGCAAATCGAGAAGATTCCATATCACAATATCACTAAATATGTAAAGAAAGGAAAAAAGTAAAGAGCTGCAAATGAAGTAAAAACAAAGTAAATGAAATTGATTCTCTCAACTTTTTTGTTATGTAAGTTGAGATAGGGAATGTATAAAAGCCATATAGCCTGAGCCCCAAGCCCACCCAAAAAAGAGTAATTTAACCCCCATGATAGCTTGGGTACATATGAAGCTGATATCCAAAACACAAGCGACTATTTAAGCCTTGTTTTAGGAGATGAAATCTAGACTTAAGTATAAGTAGCTCTATCTAAGCCTTGTTTATTCACAATCCAAAACATAAGTGACTCCTAAACAATTTCAAAATTCAAATAAATCTAATTCCATTTACTGTGAAACTTGAAAACTCAAACCCAAAGATTCATACCTGAGTGAAATTATCCACCAACTGTGAAACTTGTTCAACATTACTATGTTCTTCAAGAGAATTAATGTCAACTGAGGAATTGGCCTATAACATTTGCAAAGAATAATTGTCACGTAAACTTAAAATAAATTTATAGACATATAGATTCATATATTATAGTGCAATATAGCAAATCTTACTTTATTTAGGCATTCAAGTGATTGAACTTGTCTTGACTCACATGCCTTTTTTCTTTGAGATTTAGGATTTCTTGGCCGTTCTAACACACCTTTCAACCTTGATTTTGGACGTCCAATAGTAGGTTTTGTTTTAATCCCACATATATCTTGAAAAGTTATTCCCTCAAAGGATTGGCATCCATTATCACCTTGTAAAACATCCCCAAGAACAACTTCATCATGGACGTCTGTCTGATCCTCCATGCTAAGGGAATAACATTTTTTCCTTATTTCTTGCAAATCCTTCAATAATGTGTCAGAATATCTTTTGGCATAATCATACATTATCTTAAACTCTGATGCAAGTATGGAAACTTCACGAAAATTGTGGCATAAATGAGAGTAACGTTTTCCCAATGACTCTTGAGCATTACCTTTAATATCAACACCATGATAGTTCTTGATAGAACCAACCTTTGCATCTTGTGTCCATCTTTTCAATATATAATGAGTTGGAAGTATCGTAATGTTTTTTTTTGTCAAGAACCTTCAAAGCATGGACACAAAGAATTCCTACAAAGCTGAACTTCATGCAACTGCACTGAACATTAGTTGTTGAGATTTCATATTTAACTAGGTACTCTTGAGTTTTTTGCCAATATTTAACTTTGTATTCAATGATAGTGTCAGATTTACTAACCTTGAAAATTGTACAATCCCCCATCTTCATATATTCATCTTGAAACATTTTGAACATTTTTGGAGTGTACAACTTTACAGCATGTATCAATATCTTTACATCAAGTTGTAAAACTGGTGTTGTCTGCCTCATTTTGAACTCAGCTTGTAGTTCTTGACGTCTCTTATCAGCCAAAACTCTAGAGTAATGTCCCAAAAAAGTAAGCAGATTATATTTCGATTTTAAGTATTTCTTCAACACATTGTTCATTGATTCACTACGTTGGGTGCTTTTCATATCAGCAGTAAACATATGTCGACCATATACCATGGCCCATTTTTCTTTTAGATCAAATATCCCACACAACCATTTATTATTAGTAAGATCATATTTCTCAAGCATATTATTCCATGCAACTAGCCATTCATCTTCATCTTCATAATCATACATACAATTGCCCAAATCAGCTACAAATTGCTTTGATGAATTAAATACATGACTTAGTTTCTTAGCAGCATTTTGATAATATGCCATACACATAAACGATGATTCGATTCAACAAATACCCCTTCTATTGCCTTAGCCATTGCAGCAGACTGATCTGTAAGTATAGTTTTTGGCTGTTTCCCTGACATTGCGCTCAAAAAAGTTTTAAACAACCACGTAAATGACTATATGGTTTCATCATAAAGTAAAGCTGCACCAAATATGGTTGTTTGTTTGTGATGATTAATCCCGATGAATGGAGCAAATGGTCGATCATATTGATTTGTTCTATAAGTTGTATCAAAACACAAAACATCTCCAAAGTGGCCATAATCAACTATTGATCTAGCATCAGCCCAAAATATGTTCAATATTAGACCATCATCATCAACTTGTACTGAATAAAAGTAAGATGGATCTTCTAATTGCATATTATGAAAGTATTCCATCACAGCACGAGCATCACCTTTCTTCAAAGCCTTTCTCCTCTCACGATGTACATGATTTTTATAGTCATAATCTAAAAAACCAAGATTTTCATGACCACCAACTTGCATGATCAATAAATCTATAGTTTGTTTTATTGATATTCCAGACTTCTCTGCATCATTTGCAATAGCTTTTTGAGCAGGTGCAATTTTTCTTTTTGATCTTAACATATGTTTCATTGGTGAAGGAGCAAACTCATGATTATGTTGTTCATGAAAAGAAACAACTTCTAACATACCATCTTTTTGAAGTTGACATGCCATTTGTGCTAAACAACCTACTCGGGAGATTGGGCGATGAAAATGTACCTGTTCTTGGCGTTTGTCAACACCTCGTTCACCCTCTTTTGAGCAACAAAATGTTCTCCTTATGACTTGTCCCATGTTTCCTCTCTTTATAAATTGTTTCCGTACACTGAAACCAATTCAGTGGGCATAATCTTTGTAAAATTCATATGCACTATCATCACAATCAAATTTCATGCCAATTTTTGGAGCGTCTATTGCAGTGCTTGATTTTTTTGGGCTTCCATGAGTAGGTATTACTTGAGCCTCCTTTTGAATAAAAAAATAAAAAATAAATAAATAAAAAAAGTAAGCAGATTAGGAAAATAAATTTGCATATGAAAAAAAAAAAAAAACATGTAAATGAATTGATATGCATGTAAATAAAAACATGTAAATAAATTTGATATGGTTTTCTTTTCTATCTACCCCATATAAACTTACTGTTCTAGATATTAGTGGCAACTTATTCACTGGTTATGTACCAAAGACCCTTGGTAATTTGGAACAAATCCAATTGCTCAACTTGGGGTATAACAACTTCACTAGTGAACCTTTTCCAGAATCTAGCTTTTTTGACTCTCTGGCCAACTGCAAATATTTGAAAATTTTGGGTATACAGTCTAATCCACTGAATGACCTCTATTCTGCCTCCCTTGGGAATCTCTCCACTTCTCTAGAGAAAATTGATGCTTTTGCTAGCCAGATTAAGAGCAAGATTACCCCAGGAATTGGTAATTTGAGCAATTTGGTAGACTTGTACCTAAACAGAAATGAGTTCATTGGACCTATACCCTCTGCATTAGGAAGGCTAGTTAAGTTACAAAGGTTGGAAGTTCAATACAATAATCTATAGGGAACCATTTCAACTGACCGTTGTGGAATGAAGAACTTGGGTCAACTAGTTCTAAGCCAAAATATGCTTTTTGGTTCCATACCATCATGTTTGGGTAATATGCCTCTCTTAAGATATCTCTCACAAGACTCTAATAAGCTAAGTTCCATGATACCCTCCACTATGTGGAGCCTTGAAAACCTCTTGGATTTGAACTTGTCATCAAATTCTTTAATTGGCAATTTACTTCCAGAATTTGGAACTTTTAAGGCCATGATTAATCAACATAATTAAAAAAAATTTATTATATTTTTCTGTGTGTATAAACACTGTTTATAGAACAGAGCACCTTATGTATTTTTCTGTGTATATAAACACTGTTTATAAAAGTTTCAAATAACTGGTTTTTTTTTTTTGGAGCCTTTAGGGAGTTAGTTATATTTTTCTGTGTATATAAAACAGAGCACCTTATGTATTGATTTCATTCATTTTTTTCGCAATTCTTGTAATTCTCTCTCAATCAATGAAATCCTTTCAATTCTATTTAGATTTCTCAGTTTTTACAAGAACCTAAGTAAAACTGTAGCTGAGTTTTTTCAACCCAAAAAAAAAGCCTCAATTTTCCTTCCACTGTTACAAAGATTTCCAATCCAAACAAACAAAACCTCAAAAAAATTTCCCATTTAAACATTTTCCTCCAAAAAATTATTTTAAAAGAAAATCCACAAGAATCAAGAAAAAACCCAGGAGCAAACTTTGAAAATCCACCAGAATTCGAAGCTACAAAACTCAACTAAGATCAGGCAAGCTCCAATATTCAAACTTTGAAAATCAATCACAAACAATGAACAACAATAGAAATAACAAACCAATGCATAAAAATCTAAAATCTGCTAATGGAAAACGAACCTTGAAAAAGGTTGAGCAGTCGGCTCTGTTTTCGTCATAGAGATTATTGCGAAAGCAATAGTCTTTGTGTTCGTCACAGAGATTACCACCAAAAGAATCATCTTTGTCTTCATCACAGAGGTAACCGCGAAAATAATTGTCTTCATTACTGAGATTGCCACAAAAGGAAGGGTATGGAGAGGTGGTTCTCGGTGGCGACAAGTTGGGTGGGGGATGGGGAAGGCAGAGAGAGAGAAGGGGGAAGGGAGTGGGAACGGCAGAATGAGAGAGGTTTGGAGGGAGTGGCACCAACTGAGAGGGAAGAGATTGGATGGGAGGAATGGCGAAGCGTGGTGGATGGGTGGGACTATCGGAATCGAAAACAATGGAAAGATCGGGGGGGACAGGCGGAGGGAGCATTGGTTGAGTGTGGCTGAGATCAATTGAAGAGAGAAAGGGAAAAGAACGAATGAGAGAGATGGAGATGGGATTTGAGCTGTATAAGGCGGAAGGAAGGAGACAGAGAGAGTGTGAATAACTGGTGTGGTTTAGGACTGAGCTTTTCGTTTTGGTTATGGTGGGAAATAATTGCTCTTTTGATTAAAAAAAAAAAGAAAAAAAGAGAGAGGGAAATATAGCGCAGGTTTCACTAGGGAGAGAGCCTAACGTCTGACTTAACAGGGAATTGAGTTAACGGGAGTTTTTTATTTTGGTTACTTCTTGAATTTCAGCTTTAGTGGGTTGGACAGATGTCACTCTCTGATACAGACACATCACAGGTTGGGGAGAGTTCCTGCAATCCAGGTTGCAGAGAAACTTTTTCCTTCTTGGAAATGGAATATCATCAAGAGGAAAGTCTTGACAAATGGAATTATTGGTCAGACTCTATCCGACAAAAACGAACTAAAAACAAAAAAAAGGGATAAAAAAATTGTAGTACAGTCTATGGCACTCTCTTTTATATTGCCTGTCACTCGCTTCTCTCGTCATTATTCTTTCACACTCAATTCCAACTCCAAGTCAATTCACATCGCTTGAACGCTCATCTCTGCTATCTCCACTCCAACAAATACAATGTCCTCTTCTTCTCAACTTTCCAAAACCGCCGCTCCTTATGGCTCGTGGAAGTCGCCGATCACATCCGACGTCGTTTCCGGCTCCTCCAAACAGCTCGGCGGCACCGCCGTTGACTCCCTCGGCCGCCTCATCTGGCTCGAGTCTCGCCCCACCGAATCAGGGTCCGTCCGCACACTCAAACAAAAAAAAAAAAAAAAAAAAACGACGGGTCGTTGTTATTGGATTGGTCTTTGTTGTTGTTGTTGTGATCGTCACGTGTTTGTGTTTTTGTGTAACTCAGGCGATCGGTTCTGGTGAGAGAGGCGGAGAAAGCTGGGGAAGAACCGGTGGATATAACGCCGAAGGAGTTTGGAGTTCGGACTTTGGCTCAGGAATATGGCGGTGGCGCTTTCCGTGTTTTTGGTGACACTGTCGTTTTCTCCAACTACAAGGACCAAAGGCTCTACAAGCAGTCTTTGGATTCTAAAGGTTGCTTATATAGCTAAGCTTATACTGTTATTTCGCTTTCCAAAGATGCATACACACACACACACACACTATCTGCTAATAAATGTTTTTACTCCTAGCTAGTAATGATATAAGTATTTGGTGGCAAGCAGGTTCTTCTCCTGTACCAGTTACCCCGGACTATGGCGAACCAGTAGTAAGCTATGCAGATGGAGTCTTTGATGCACGCTTTAATCGTTATGTCACTGTGCAGGAAGGTATATTTAATGTTTTTGATGTGCTGTTGGTCTTGTATACTGTTACTGTTGGTCTATTTCATCAACGTGTGCTCATTATTACTTGGCAGATCGTCGTGAAAATAAATTGAATCCGACCACGACAATTGTAGCAATAGGGCTTGGCAACAAGGATATTCAGGGTAAGAATTTATAAGCAAATGATGGTTTATGTATGTGCGCGCACACATTTTGAATCTGCAGATTATGTGCTTTGCAGATTGTTATTTGGTCTTTCAATTATCTATTGTTGTCAATATTTGATGTTCATTTTCTCCTACTTGGATCATAATATATACAGAGCCAGGAGTATTAATTGGTGGAAATGATTTCTACGCTTTCCCACGTTTGGACTCGAAGGGTGAAAAAATAGCATGGATTGAATGGAGTCACCCTAACATGCCATGGGATAGAACAGAACTCTGGGTTGGATATATTTCTGAAACTGGGTAAGCAGAATTCCTTTTTAATGAGCTGATAGCTCATGTTTTAGTATCTATTTCTTACCAAGAAGTATCTTATTAGGTATCAAAAATATCTCAGACTTTGTGTGACTTACTGTCACCTGCTGCCAGGGGAGCAGGGAGATTGGTGCTGCCCTGTTGTGGCTTGACTTCCGCATGTTTGTTGTCATGCACAAGTCATGAGATCTGTGAAGGCAAAAATATATGTCATCAACTGACATTATTGAATATTGATAAACTATCATCACTTGTCCCAAAAATTTAAGCTAGTGGGAAAATGGCGAATTTAATCACATAACCATTATTCTAACTCTTCACCTTATGTGTGCGCCTAGACTCCTCCCTCAATAAGTAGGGTCAAACGCGTGAAATTTTTAACTTTTAAATGGGAGGTTGGGTGGAGATAGGATTTGAACTCTGGACTATTTGCTTTGATACCATGATAAACTATAACTTGTCCCAACTTATCAAAATAAAAACTACCACTTGCCCAAAAAGCTTTAGCTAATAGAAAATGATGAATTTAATCACTCGAGTAATTCTAACAAATATCATTAGAAGTGGTTTAAACTTCCTATTATAGAACGATTATGTATATGCATTTTAATCCTCTTGTTTGTAGAAGTGAATTAGACTCTATGGTTAGTGTCAAACCTTTGTGTATGTAATTAAACCTTTGTGTGTGTGTGTGTGTGTAGCCACGCACCTTTATTTTCCCCCAGCTATGTATTGGCATGCTAGACTCTGTTTTTCGTACATGTTAGTCGGTTAGTCCCTTCTGCTGTAATTCTCATTCCTACACACTCTTCCTACTTATTAGTTACTTGGTTTTAATGACACCACAATCTGTTATTTCTGAAGCTTTTTTTTTTCCCTGATAAGATTAACATAAATGTTATTAACATTTGGTTAGTAGAGTTAATTTTCCTTATATTGTCATGTAGAGAGGTCTACAAACGCATCTGTGTTGCTGGCTCTGATTCTACGCTTGTGGAGTCCCCAACTGAACCCAAGTGGTCCCCTGATGGTATTTTGTTAATCTTCTTGGTTGATGATCAAAATTAAATACAAAACTTCATGGTGAAGTTATTAAATGTTTAACAAATGAACTCCTCAAATTCTCTACTAATAGGGGAAGGTTGTATTTGCCTTATCTTTTCTTGCCAAAAAAAATTCCATTTTTGTTTTGAAAATTGTGGTCGGATCAGTAGCCTTTTGAAGTTATCCCCTACAATCTATTTGAGGAATTGTGTGGTTTTGGATCATTCATGATGTGGAAGTGTGGGTCAATATGGAGTGTAATTGCATGGATGGACAATATTCATCAAAATTCAAATTTGGATTGCTGTTGATAAGCTCACAATCCTTTTCATCAATCCTATGACATCAATATTTAAATTCTCATTCTACGACAAATTCTTAGCTCTTTGTTCTATGGAATTCCTTTTGGATGTTTTTCTCTTATTCTTCCATTTTCTAGGGCATAGCACACCCCCCCCCCCCCCCCCCAATTTTTTTTCTCATTTTTTCAATGAATTACTTATAAAAAAATTGGGCCATGGAATACCCTTAAGCTCCTCTTCTGCTCCTTTGGATTCTAGTATGATAGGCTAATTCATTATTTTTCTGAAGTCTCGGGTGGGTTTTTCAGAAAATGATGATTCATAATTACATGCTCAATGGTTGCTATGAAATCTGTTCTAATGTAACTATTTTCTGTAGAAGTTCTAAACTTTTTGTTGCATCATTTCTTGAAATAATATATTTCATTTGAATTTGTGCAGGTGAACTATTTTTTATTACTGATAGAAAAAATGGGTTTTGGAATATCTACAAATGGGTAAACTATTCACGTTAAATAATAATGAGGTTACCTAGTTCATGTGTTGTTCCATTATCCAGTAAATATTTTAAGGTCATATCTTCTTCATGTACACAGAATGCTGATATTCCAGTTTGTTATCCTTGGCAAAATAGTTTGTAATTTTGGCATTATCTTTGGTTTTTATAAGTTAACAACTCCATTGTTCTTTATCATTTGAAATTTTAGGGAACTTCTTTGATTATTAGAATTTATTGGCTTGACCGCATTATATGTTGTTAATTGTGTCAAATGATTGCCGCTTGCTGTCAGTTCATGTCAAATTTACATAAGCCTATGTTGCTTAGAAACTGCTTTTTTCAAAATTTCAATACCATGGAGTTGTATTTTATGTTAGTTGTATCATGAAAAGTGGGCTTCCCAGATGTAAAGGCAACATAAACTCATATAGTATTATTGGGTAGACAATTAAATAAGGGTATCTAAAATTGTTGTTAGATTTTATTTGCCTGGTATTGTGCACTACTGAAGTTGAAATATCAAATGGTTCAACAATGTATAGCTTCCTATAAATTTATTGGGCTATTGTTCATTGTTGATTGGAATTAACTCTAATTCTATTTATGCATTGGATTTCTGAAATCTGAGACTTTGAATCTGCTTGCACAGTCTCCACTATTTCAGAAACTAATTAGTTGAAACTTGAGGGCCTTCTTATTGTAGCAAGTTTTTTCTTTCAACTTGCAACTTCCAATCCAGCAGTCCCATCAGCGGAACTCACATGATGGGCTTGATAGTACTGCCAAGTTATCTGGGAAAAGAAAAGAAAAAAAGAGTTAAAACAGCCAAATCATACACTGAAAACATTGAGAAGATAAAACTTGCATATGTTTATGGTGTGACCAGAAAATACTTAGGCAATGCATATGCATTTATGAGCTTTCCTGGCAAAGCAAAGTCTGGTGATTTTTGCATCTCATTCATAATGAATATTGTAACCTAATTGATGCTTTTAATTCCCATCTGTATTCACATGAGAGACTCTTGTAATTTATATATGTCTGGAATCTCTTAGACATAGTGTTTCCTCATGCACCATTGGCACTGCTTGAACTTGTTTTTTGGTCACGCATAACTTATTTGGCGTCATGTGGAATTGATTACTTGATCTTTTTTCCTGGGTAGCAGATTGAGTCTGAGAATGAGGTAGTAGCTGTTTATACCGTAGATGCTGAATTTTCCGGACCTCTATGGGTATTTGGCTTGAATTCTTATGAATTCATTCAGAGCAATGAAAAGAAAAATTTAATTGCTTGTAGCTACAGGTATACCTGACAAAGCTCCTAGTTCATTGTTGTATGGATTTATCTTACTTTTGCTTGTGATTTGTGATACTTCTATTTGTTTTTGTTATGGTAATAAAAAAATTGTACATGCAGGCAGAATGGGAGGTCATATCTTGGAATTCTTGATTACGTTCAAGGCTCGTTATCTCTGCTTGATATTCCTTTCACAGATATAGATAATATTGTACTTCCTAAATCCTTATCCTCATTATAATGCTGTGCTTGTTAAGGTGTCTTGATGATGGTTGTGCGATGTGCCTATTTGTGTATGCAGACTTCAGGAAATCATTGCCTGTATGTGGAGGGAGCATCTACTGTAAATCCATCGTCAGTAGCAAAAGTACTGTCTCCTTTTAGCACCCTCGTATTGCAGATTCTGCTATTTAAGATCAACAAATACAGGCAAAGGCTATTGTTAAGAGATTCAAATAATTTATTTTTGTTTCATGTCTTCTAACATTCACTTTTTATCTTTCAGGTGGTTCTAGATGAACATAAATCTAAGGCAGTTGAATTTGAGATTATTTGGAGTTCTTCACCTGATAGTTTAAAATACAAGTCCTACTTTAGCTTGCCCGAGTTAATTGAATTCCCAACAGAAGTGCCTGGTCAAAATGCCTATGCATTCTTTTATCCACCAACGAATCCCATGTATCAAGGCAGTCAGGGAGAAAAGCCCCCATTGTTATTGAAAAGCCATGGTAAGTTATGGTTAATCATTTATGAGCAGGATTGGCCAGTTATTCATGATTTCTGATTTTCCACTCAACAGAAGCATGTAAAAGATGGGGCCATTTCCCTCGCTACAAAAATCTACACTTCCTAATGCAGTTAACATGAAGAAAATTTTATTTTAAATTTAGTTTTATTTAATTTTATAAGTGAATTGGATTTTTTATGACCAATCCATGGATTTTATTTTAAGTCTTATTAGTTAATTAGGTCATTAATTGGGCTTTGAGTTAACGTTATTTTTTTTATTTAATAATTGGGCTTTGACCCATGTCAATTTGGTTAGGATTTAGCATAGTAGTTTATATAGACATACTATTGTATTCCTATGGAGACAATTTTATGATGAATGAAATTTCTTTTGGAATTTTTTCAATGCCTTAGTGTTGATTCCTTGGGTGCTGACTCTAGGCAACCCTAAGTGCTGATTCCTAGGTCCTACTTTTTATTTTTCTGTTCTTGTTGATTCTTAATCCGCTTTGAGAATTTGTGCTGCATCACTTCCCAATTTATAAAGCCTTTTAGGCATGGTAATCCCAGATAGCTGATCCTTTTATTTGGAACTAGTACACACACACACGCGCATATTTATACAATATCCAATCAGATCCAGGTTGTTTATTTTTATTTCAGGGGTAGTACTTGTATTGTAATATTGTAAATGAAGATAAAACAGCTTGAGAGAGTATGAAGTAGGCCATCTGATGAAAACTGTTTCAAGACATGCGCATGTTTCAAAGCTTTTTATTTGGAGTTGCATACATAGAGAAATGTTTACGATAGTTATTAATCTGGATCTTATCTTGGTAAGACTCTTGATGTAGTGATTTGTTGTTAGTAAAATTTCATATGATTATATTGCTTTTGGCTTCTGCAATTAAATGTGTGTGCAACTGAACTTAGATTCTTTCAGTTATATCAGTAACAATAAAGTAGTAGAAAATTCTTGAGAAGGGGCTCTTGAAATTTCATCAACTAGGTTTTGTAATAGCATAAATGTCATATGAAATATTGCAGGAGGCCCCACAGCTGAAACGCGTGGAATGTTAAATCTGAGTATTCAGTACTGGACTAGTCGAGGTTGGGCAATTGTTGACGTCAACTATGGTGGAAGCACTGGTTTGTCTTTAATCTATCATAATTAAACTTTGTATTCCAGATTTAGATTATCTCACTGCCAATCATTGATGGAATTTGTTATACAGATTCTAATTCATTAATTTTAACTTTAGGTTGAGGCAATCCTGCTAAATCTTTCAATTTTTTCTGTTTAACAAGTATGCTTAGGCTTTGTTGCAATCAGTTTCACCTATTGAAGCAATGCATTTTAATTTATATCTGTTCATTTTATTAATGCATGGACATTGTATTGAAGGCTATGGCAGAGAATATCGAGATCGGCTTTTGGGGCGTTGGGGAATTGTTGATGTCAATGACTGTTGTAGTTGTGCTAAATTTTTGGTAATTGCGTTCTTTTCATTAATTTCCTATTTAGATTGTCATTGATGTATACGCTGTCAATGCATGATACCATACCTATTTTATTTAGGTGGACTCAGGAAAGGTAGATGGGGAACGGCTATGTATCACTGGGGGTTCTGCTGGAGGATATACAACCTTAGCTGCTCTTGCTTTTAAAGAAACGTTTAAGGCAGGAGCTTCATTGTGTGGTGTAAGTGTTACATTGATGAATTGTGATATGGTTTCTCATGTAGTTTTTGAAAGCATCCATTAGCAGGATTTTGCTAATGGTTAATACTTAATACAGCTCTTGATTCAACTCTTTGGTTTAGTTTGTGATGCATTGCTGTAAGTTTCTACTGAAGGATGTCCATATTATGTTTCTTATTTCTTAAGAGTAACAGAATGCACTTCTGTTCAAGATGTGCTTATGAGGGTGTATGGTAAATAAATAGTGTTTCTGTGCAAGGAAATGACTTTGTTGCCCATGTTGTTGGGGGGGGGGGGGGGGGGGTGTTCGTAGCTGTATCTGTGTCCCCATTCAATCAAATATAAAGTGTAACAAGATTTGTTCGCTTACTTTATGCTATAAATGTCCGATTAGGGAGCTGCGTGGTTCTCCGTGGGTTTTTGGTTTATATTCTTCTCAGAAAGAAGGCATTTAGATGGAGGTAGAAAACCTCATGTAGCCTTGCTCAAGGTTCGGGAATTCCTCAATTTTAGTCATTTCGAGAAGAATTATCTACCAATAAAATAAGTTTCCAGAATATCTGTATATGAAATGAACCTCATATCTGAAATGGACTATGGGGCTAATATGAAAATGGAATCAAACATGTAGGGTCCAAATGAAAATTTTGAAACTTTAAAGGCCAAAATGAAAACAACCTCAAATTTAAGGGCCAAAAGTGTATTTTGGTTGCTGCTATCTTTTGTAAACCAAGTCCTACCTAGTACCTGCACCTGTATACCATAAATAAACTGCAACATTATTTCTTTCCCTTGCCTATAATAATTCATTTTTCATATCCTTCTGTTCTTTTCTTTTCTTGATAATCTATAGTACTCATCCACACCATTTGAAGCAATATCTTGCACTTTATAAAAGTGGTTTGGTGGAGCTAGATAATTTCTGGTCTGCTTCTAGTTAAATCTTCATTGACTGTGCCGGTGGTGTTTGGACTAAATGGTATCTCCTGCCTACTTATCAATAGTCAGGGGTGGTTTCACGGGTTTAATCTTGTGTGAGTGTGTGAGTTGTATATACCTGATAGACAGACACAGTCCCACACACTTTACTGTCCAATCAATCTCCACTGGAAAAAATTAGTGATATCAATGAATTATTGGATCTGAATATAAGTTTAGAGCCATTATTTACTATTCTAATGAGAGCATCAAACACTGTGTTGAAGGGTGGCATGTGATGTTGAACCAAAGAAAGTTGGCTTCAACAGTTCAACTTGCATGACTTGTCTTCCCAACTGCTAATAGAAAGCAGTCTTGGGTTCATGCACATTCATAAGTTGGGGTGGTAGTTATGTTACCATCTGCAATTTATCAGTAAGGGTAAGATTTTTGTTTTTGATTGGTTGTAAAGGTAAGAAATTTGAAATATTCAAATCTATGTAGTGCTTTAATAATTTGTTTAGAATTTCTTTGGCTCTTCTGTGAATGTAATATTATTATTTATTTTTTTGGGTCTAATGAGTGTGTGTGTGTGTGTGTGTTTTTTTTTCCTTCAATTTTGAATTTTAAAATAAGGAAATTGGTTTATAAGGCGATAATAAAAATATGAAATTGCTCTGCAGAAATAGAAAGTTGACAGGTTTTTAATGTCATCTTGCTATATGAACAGGTAGCTGACTTAAGCTTGTTGAGAGCAGAAACTCACAAGTTTGAATCTCATTATATTGATAATCTTGTTGGTAAGTTAAAAAATGACATTTGGCAACTTTAAATCTCGTTATATTGATAATCTTGTTGGTAAGTTAAAAGATGACATTTGACACCTTATTATATTCATTCATTTTTATTTTATTTTTGATAGGTAAATATTCATTCATTCATTTTATTTATGTCATTTATGTTTAAGCAGTTAACTGATTGCAGGAAATGAAAAGGCTTACTTTGAGAGGTCTCCAATCAATTTTGTTGATAAGTTTTCCTGCCCTATAATTTTATTCCAAGGATTGGAGGACAAGGTAAACAGATTCCCCTTTGCTCTTTCTTTGTCTTAAATCTTTTCTGTCCTTAAGAATAACAAAACATTGGATATACAAGTACAGTATTCTGGAGTCCTCTTGATTAAATACGGTAGTTCTGATTATAATTAACCTTCAAGGTTGAGTTTTGAAAATCTCTTTTAATTTTGCAGGTTGTACCTCCTGATCAAGCTCGTAAGATTTACCAGGCATTGAAAGAAAAAGGTCTACCAGTTGCGCTTGTAGAGTACGAAGGAGAACAACATGGTTTCCGCAAGGTATTAAAAATTATTACAAGTTTATCTAACAACAAATTTGTATGATAGGCAAACAGTATGCTTGATCTAGTATTGTATGCAGGCTGAGAACATTAAGTTCACACTAGAACAACAAATGGTTTTCTTTGCACGACTGGTTGGACACTTTGATGTTGCAGACGAGATTAATCCGATCAAAGTCGATAACTTTGACTGAGCTCTTAGTGAAAAGGTACTTTATTCTGGAATATTTGGCATTTGCTTTTTATGTTGTAAGCTTACTGGCCAAGTGTTTGTAGTGCCATCTGACAAGAGCAATCAATTTGTTGGTTTCAATAAAAGCTTCTGGATCTGCTATAAGTTTGGGTGGTCGTGAGTTAGCCACATGCACATGCAATACCTTTATCTTGATATACATAGTAGTTTTGAAAACTTAAGAAATCTGCTTAGACGTGTTGTCTTTTAATTTTAAATGAGAAGATAGAGATTATTGTTCCTGGTGAATTATATGGCATATTTACTTGAATGCCTAATACATAGTTGGATTTTACTTTGATATGATGTTGAATTATTCAGTAAAGTACTTTCCATTAGAATGGACAGATCAGAGTCCAATTGCTAGAAGTGCAATTCTATAGAGCCTTATAATTGCCTTGCAGATCATCTAGGATATTTTAGGTCATGTGGATTGATTTCATACGTACATTGTTGGACCCACTCTAACTTGATGAATTTGAACCATGTCCTTCTTGACTCCATCTTCTCTGCACAAGTCCTTAACAAGGATGACTCGAGGTAAACCTTGCGCCGAGGAGGTGGCAAGAGTGGCCAATGAATCTGTGTGCGTGTTTCCACTCCTAGAGACGTGTGACAAGTCAAAGAATTCAAAGCTTCGTTAAATCTTGCACATTAAAGCTTCCTTCTTGAAGTGGACGGCCATTCTTTGATTAAATTGGCTGAAATGCTCTACGGGGTCCATTCGACCATTACAAACGGTGAACGTAGGCTGATGGAACCACCGAGGTAGCCTAGCCCTTTTTCTATCTTATGCGTGAAGGGTGACTTAAAGATTTGATCTAGAGCCTTGCTCATGGCATCATTACTTAGGCCTTTACTAGATAGGCCCTTGTGTTTTCATCTATGATGGTGCTCGCCTTCGTAAAAGAAGGTCTCGTTTAGTGGAGTTCTTGATCTATGCCTGTAACTGTCGTCCTCTTCATCATTAGAGGATATGTCAGAACTGGAAGGAGATTGCCTTCGTTGTGCATGGCGTAGTTTCTTTTTCAAGTCATCTATCTCCTGCTGCATGGCTTGGTTATTGTTTTGTCTCTGGGATACGCGACTGCCCCCTTGGGAGTGGCTTCTGCTTGTTTGGGTGGTATGCACACTCCCCTCTCGATTCCTTTCATTCTCCTGATTTTGTTCATGTTCAGGGTCAGGAAGATTACCTTGTCCCTGGGATCCTATGGGTTCTGTCTGTTGGGGACTTGCTTGGCGTGGGTTTTCTTGGTGTGGACTTGATCCTACCATGTCTAATTGTTGCACTCACAAACACACAAATTCTTTCCCACAGACGGCGTCAATTGTAGGGAATAGGTTGGAGCACTATTCCTAAGGGATAAGTGAATTCAAGCTTAGCAAGCCCAATACAATAAATTTGTAGAGAGTGGGCAGAAGAATTGGGTTTTGATGAGTGTAACAACAGTTGAAGATGATTTAAGAATGAATAAGTAAAACAAATATGGACTTCGGCAAGCAATTCAATCCTTGACACTAGTTTGAGGAGCTTCAGCTTATTATTTTCTGAGTGACAGTGACGATTGTTACAAAGTTAGTTCAAATTGCTACAGTGCTTTCTCTGGTAAAATCTCCAATCCCTTTTCTTAGAGCTCCTTCTTCCTTATATATTACTTTCCTCCTTCATCTCCACCATACACGTACAAGTCAAATCTGTTGTTGCTAGTCTTTGTCACATCAACCTCCTCTCAAAGCTCTTAGGTAGTAGTTGTGAGTCTAAAAAGTCACTGCTCAGGTATCATTTCCACATTAATGCGGCCAGATAGTTAGTTGTGGAGCATTTAATGTCTACCGCCATGTTCTAGTGTGCTTACTTTCTGTACTTATCTTTTTCCTTGGAGTGTTTTGGAAGATTGGCTTTGCTAGTAAATCACTTTTCTTCTACCTCGGCTTTGGCTTGCCTAGGATAGAGTTGTTCTCGGCACGGTTTCTCGAGTTGCCATAATCACTATTGTCTTCTTCATATGCGATTATGGGCCTCAGCATGGGTTTCAGGCCCAGTATAAAAGGTGGAGGTATATCATTGGGCTTTATGACCCCACAACATGAAACCATGTAAATAAAAATGTATGTCATACAATATTAATTTCATTTTTATAAAAAATTTAGGTTAGGTGTTTAACAACGTATGAATATATATTGTACTATAATAGTTTCTTAGTACCTATTTTGCTAAAGGAAATATTTATACACTAAAAATTTATAAGAATGATAACGAATATTATCATCTTCCAATAGTAATTAACTTGGTTTTGCTAAGATATTATCACAATATTTAAATTTTCGTAACAAATGATGTCATATGCTCTTCATCCAATACCTACAACCATCCACAATGAAAATTTTGTGTTATATTCATACTTCCTTATCACCTTATATTTTATGAGTCTATGTATGATGTTTAGCTTACTTAGTTTTTAATGAACACCCATTTTAAGCAAGAAGAAGAAGAAAAAAAAATAACAAAAGATTGTTTCATTGAATTTTCCATTAGATAAAATTATATCTCTAAAAGATTTAAACCTAGCAAATCAATGTTCTCTAGATAACAAATAAAACACCCTATATCACCATTTCAATTTTCAAAGCATTATTACCACCTAAAAATCAAAATACTTAAAGAAAATTTTTGGGATATCAAAATTTAGTTGGGGTGTTTTAGACACTACATTTTATTTTATGAATCATAAGATTTCAATAGGGTTTTACTAAGATAGTAAAGTATGGGGTATTTTCTAGTTTCCCAAAGATTAAGGATAAATTGTTTGATTTTAAAGTTTAGGGGAGAATTATGAACTATCGCAAACATAAATGATGAAAGTGCTTTTATATTTAGTTATTTATTTATTTATTTTTTTGTGTAAAACTGTGTGTGTGTTTATTTATTTATTTTTTTAAATTTTTATAGTGCATTAAAAAAAGCAAAAATACAAAAAAGTCATTTCAAGAAAATTGTGCGTGAAACAATGAATTTTAGCTCAATTTTGATTTTAAAGTTTAGGGGGGAATTATGAACTATCCCAAATATAAATGATGGAATGTGTTTTTATATTTAGTTTTTACTTTTTTTCTTTGTGTGTAAAACTATGTGTGTGTTTTTTTTAATTTTTATAGTGCATTAAAAAAAATAAAAAATACAAAAACTCATCCCAAGAAAATTGTGTGTGAAACAATGAATTTTAGCTCAATAAAATGTAACAACACTTTGACAATATCTTTATTATTTTATTACAATATATTCTATTTTGACTTATGAAAAATTGATAGATCAATAGTTACGAAAATATTGTGTAACATGTCACAACATTTCACAATGCCATTATTTTTTATTGTGGTTGGTTTCAATATGATATTTTATTATTTTATTTTAACTTAAAAAAATTACACCTCAATAATTGAAAAAATATTGTAATAAGCTCCTCGGTGTTTTATATATAGAAATTAACACAAACCATACAAAAATGTAGGGCTAAAAGGCATCCTGTCCTATGGGAGTAAATGACAGAAAGATCATGCCCATTGATTCTACTATGAACTTAAAAGAAGAAAAAAAAAAAAAAAAGAAGCTAAAATGCAAAATTTACTCTTTATGTTTTACCAAAATTCATTTTACTTTTGTTCATTATAGTTCTTTAGTTTTCAAGTTCATTCAATTAATACTTTTTTTATCAACTTTTGTCATAGGTTGTTGCCAATTAAAGTGTAAAAGACAAAAATACCCAAGAGACACTTAGCTACTTTTTAAGGGCAAAAAGTCATTACATTTAATACAAGCATATGCACTTTTTTATATATAGAAAAAGACAAACAAAAACCCTTAAAAGCATTCAGCCTACTTGTATCTTAAGGGTAAAAAGGTTATTGCAATTATTAAACAAATAATAAACAAAAAGCAAGCAAGGTGCTTGACAAAGCACTATTCAGAGGCTTATTCGCACTTTTTATATAAGTAATAGATATCACGTGATCGTTAAATCAATATAGATACCAATTAATTTTTGATATAGGGGGAATTAAATCTTAAATTTCTTATTCGACAATAAAAGATTTTACCAGTTAAATTAATTGGAATCTACTAATATATAATTTTTTTCCTATAAGGATAGTTTTCTATATTTTCAAGTGTTTGGTAGCATAAGAAAAAAATAATATAGACACCAATTGTTTGTTTCGATGAAAAATCTTGTGTAAAAATAATTTTTCATATTTTTTAGTATTTGGTTGCATAAAAAAAAAAAAAAAAGAGTCAAAAGAAAATTATATTTAGTCAACATAAAATGTATAGCTTATTTTTAAAGATTATTTTCCACTAATTTTATTTGAAAAATAACTTTATCTCATAGCAAGTTAAATAAGAGAAATTATGAGATTGTTTTTCAACTCATTTAAGATTGTTGCCAAATATAGGAAAATGAGATAGTTTTATAAAAAATATTTTTGGAAAATGATTCATTTTCTAGAAAACGTCATCGTTGAAATAAACAGAGCATTTATTTCAAATTTCACTTGATTTTTATAATTTATAATTAATATTATTAGGATAAAATGCAAAACTCACATTCTAAATTTTATCAAAATTTGATTCTCAAATCAACTCTAAAATTAAAAAAAAAAAAAAAAAAAAAAGTTGTACCACAATTCATTTTTATCCTCTAAATTTGCCTTGATTTATTTCAGTCTTCTAAGTTTCAAGTTTATTTAGTTAATGCCTCTTTATCAACTTTTGTTATTATTATTATTTTTTTTTAATAAAATGACAAAATTTGGCTAAAACTTAAGCTAAAAAAATTAACATGGATAGATGATAAACTTATTTTTTTTATATGTAATTATAAACTACAAAAATTTGAAATTTAATCATTTGATTGATGACGTTGCTATTAATCTTTGATTTTTGAGAAATTTTACAAGCATATAGGATATAATAAGAGATTGTAATCCAATTGTGGATTTCTCAAAGTTCATATCCAATAAAAAAATATTGAATGAAGTTGTAGCCATTAACTACAACTAAGTCTATAACTAAACTTTGTTCATTTTGAAAAATATTTGTCAATAATTAATTAAATTATTTATAATTAAAATATTTAAAGGAAAAATTAAAAATTTGGACAATTTACTACAACATTTAAAAAAAGTTAATAGAGATGTCTTAATTGAATAAATTTAAAATTTAAAGGACTGAAATGAATAAAAATAAAGTTAGAAAATTGAAATGAATTATAGTAAAACATAGAAGACGTGTTTTTTTTTTTTTTTTTTTTTTTTTTTTTTTTTTTTTGGTTGCATTTTATCCTATTTAATAAAAAAAAGTAAAATAATGAGATGACCAAAGTAACAGCATTATGAGATGACCAAAGTAAAATAATGCAAAAAAGAAAAAAAAAGGATTTTAATTTAAAAGTTTTTAAAATTTAGGATTTTATACAAAATCATTCGTGTTTGTTCGATTAGACCCATGTGTACTTAAATTGTTTAACCTAATTAATTAACCAAGTTGTTACTTAGGTTTATTATTCAGATCTAGGTTAAACACATACAATCATATCACTAAGTGCGGATGGAATATGTACCTCCACAAGTTTTTACCTTTTATCTTGTTGATTTGGCTTCTATTTCTTAATAATATTTCATTTTTTTCTTTCTCAAAAAAAAAAAAAAAAATCACTAAATGCAGAAAAGTAAAGAAGACAAGTGATATGATGACCTAAGAAAACCAATAAAATTGTCTAGTTTCAAGGTAAAAAATATGGGGAAGATTTAACCTAAACTATTCTCAAGGCAACAAATTCACTATGATAAAATGTAAGTGTTTACAATATATTTTTCCCTAAATCTGAAGTTATTTCTTGTAGTACATACTTACATGATCACACGTAGCTCCGAATCCATAAACTCTTCTATCTGAATTTGTTAAACACAAACATCCACGTTTGTGACCATAAATACCCACGTTTGTGACTCTGAGATCTCACTCAAAACTTTAAATCATAAGCTATGTATGATCTTGTTGTAGCAATTTTAGATCTACTGGTTCTAATAATGTGTAGATGGAATTTCGGTAGTGACTTTGAAAGGAGAAGCCACAGTACCTTTTAGATCTCATGAGAGCACCTTCAAAGTCTATTCAAAACGTGCTTTAGAATTTCTTTTAAATATGAGGAGAATTAGATCTGAAACTCTATTAACTTAATGGGCTTAATGGACAGTTGGGCCTTAATTAAATTATGCATAATCTGTCTTTCGATCGGTCGAGCCAAGCATGTTTCAAATTCTTGAACCTTTTTCTTGTATTATAACTTGCAGCATCTTGAACATTGTCTAATATATCTTATAGACTTTAGGAATTTATATGTAGACAATTTTGTACTTTACGATTTGCCAATTGTTTTAAACTTTTAGAACCTAACAATCCGCAATTATGGAATTTATCACTTATTTATTTTAATATTGTTGGCATGTAGGGGTGTTCACCAAATCGCATAAACCGCACAAACCACAAAAATCGCCTGCAAAATGGCATAACCGCACCATACCGCAAGTAATAGTGCTCCGCACCTCATGGTGCAGTGCAGTTTGCAGTTTTATAATAAGAAAACCGCACAAACTGCACCGCACCACACCCTCTTTATATATTAATACATTTATTTATTTTTAATATTAAATATATTATTAATAGTTTAATAACCTTAGTTTTCAAAAAAAAAAAAAGTTTAATAATCCTAGCAAGTGTTGATTAGAAAAGCCAACAAAAAATAAAGAAAAACTAGCTCAATAATTTAGAACTTGGTCCAAAAAAAGGAAAAATTAATTTTGTGTTGAGTAAGAAAAGTTCAAAATTTGAAAAATATACTGATTTCAAACTGTATCTTATACATAGTATGGCGCATGTGACCGCAAAAAGTGAGGTGCAGTTCAGTGCGGTTATGGTTTTGGCTAAACTCTAAACCACATCACACCGCATCACATTGCACATATGACCGCAAGAATAAGATGTGGTGTAATTATAATTTTAGGTAAACTACACTGCAAAGTGCGGTGCTAAAAATGATCCAAAACCGCACCGCCAACACCTCTACTGGCATGTTTCCTTCACAGCTCTAGAGCATAAAACGACATCACGACAGGTCGTTTACGAGGATTTTCAATTTTCAAACCGGTAAAAGGACTGATGAGGGACTATCATCTTCAGATTCTTCAAATATCATCAATTGGAAAGTCTTGACAAATGGAATTATTGCTCAGACTTTATCCTATAGAAACGAACTAAAAACAAAAAAAAAAAAGGGATAAAAAATTGTAGTACAGTATATGGCACTCTCTTTTATATTGCCTCTCACTCGCTTCTTTCATCATTCTTCTCTCGCACTCGATTCCAACTCCAAGTCAATTTACGTCGCTCGAACGCTCATCTCTGCTATCTCCACTCCAACAAATACAATGTCCTCTTCTTCTCAACTCTCCAAAACCGCCGCTCCTTATGGATCGTGGAAGTCGCCGATCACATCGGACGTCGTTTCCGGCTCCTCCAAACGGCTCGGCGGCACCGCCGTTGACTCCCTCGGCCGCCTCATATGGCTCGAGTCTCGCCCCACCGAATCAGGGTCCGTCCGCACACTCAAATCAAAACAAAAAAAAAAAAAAAACGACGGGTCGTTGTTATTGGATTGGTCTTTGTTGTTGTTGTGATCGTAACGTGTTTGTATTTTTGTGTAACTCAGGCGATCGGTTCTTGTGAGAGAGGCGGAGAAAGCTGGGGAAGAACCGGTGGATATAACGCCGAAGGAGTTTGGAGTTCGGACTTTGGCTCAGGAATATGGCGGTGGCGCTTTCCGCGTTTTTGGTGACACTGTCGTTTTCTCGAACTACAAGGACCAAAGGCTCTACAAGCAGTCTTTGGATTCTAAAGGTAGCTTATATAGCTAAGCTTAATACTGTTATTTCGCTTTCCAAAGATGCATATACACACACACACACACACACACACACACTATCTGCTAATAAATGTTTTTAGTCCTAGCTAGTACTGATATAAGTATTTGGTGGCAAGCAGGTTCTTCTCCTGTACCAGTTACCCCGGACTATGGCGAACCAGTAGTAAGCTATGCAGATGGAGTCTTTGATGCACGCTTTAATCGTTATGTCACTGTGCAGGAAGGTATATTTAATGTTTTTGATGTGCTGTTGGTCTTGTATACTGTTACTGTTGGTCTATTTCATCAACGTGTGCTCATTTTTACTTGGCAGATCGTCGTGAAAATAAATTGAATCCGACCACGACAATTGTAGCAATAGGGCTTGGCAACAAGGATATTCAGGGTAAGAATTTGTAAGCAAATGATGGTTTATGTATGTGCGCGCACACATTTTGAATCTGCAGATTATGTGCTTTGCAGATTGTCATTTGGTCTTTCAATTATCTATTGTTGTCAATATTTGATGTTCATTTTCTCCTGCTTGGATCATAATATATGCAGAGCCAGAAGTATTAATTGGTGGAAATGACTTCTACGCTTTCCCACGTTTGGACTCGAAGGGTGAAAAAATAGCATGGATTGAATGGAGTCACCCTAACATGCCATGGGATAGAACAGAACTCTGGGTTGGATATATTTCTGAAACTGGGTAAGCAGAATTCCTTTTTAATGAGCTGATAGCTCATGTTTTAGTATCTATTTCTTACCAAGAAGTATCTTATTAGGTATCAAAAATATCTCAGACTTTGTGTGACTTACTGTCACCTGCTGCCAGGGGAGCAGGGAGATTGGTGCTGCCCTGTTGTGGCTTGACTTCCGCATGTTTGTTGTCATGCACAAGTCATGAGATCTGTGAAGGCAAAAATATATGTCATCAACTGATATTATTGAATATTGATAAACTATCATCACTTGTCCCAAAAATTTAAGCTAGTGGGAAAAGGGTGAATTTAATCACATAACCATTATTCTAACTCTTCACCTTATGTGTGCGCCTAGACTCCTCCCTCAATAAGTAGGGTCAAACTCGTGAAATTTTTAACTTTTAAATGGGAGGTTGGGTGGAGATAGGATTTGAACTCTGGACTATTTGCTTTGATACCATGATAAACTATCACTTGTCCCAACTTATCAAAATAAAAACTACCACTTGCCCAAAAAGCTTTAGCTAATAGAAAATGATGAATTTAATCACTCAAGAGTAATTCTAACAAATATCATTAGAAGTGGTTTCAGCTTCCTATTATAGAACAATTATGCATATGCATTTTAATCCTTTTGTTTGTAGAAGTGAATTAGACTCTATGGTTAGTGTCAAACCTTCGTGTATGTAATTAAACCTTTGTGTGTGTGTGTCTATAGCCAAGCACCTTTATTTTCCCCCAGTTATGTATTGGCATGCTAGACTCTGTTTTTCGTACATGTTAGTCGGTTAGTCCCTTCTGCTGTAATTCTCATTCCTACACACTCTTCCTACTTATTAGTTACTTGGTTTTAACGACACCACAATCTGTTATTTCTGAAGCTTTTTTTTTTCTTCCTGATAAGATTAACATAAATGTTATTAACATTTGGTTAGTAGAGTTAATTTTCCTTATATTGTCATGTAGAGAGGTCTACAAACGCATCTGTGTTGCTGGCTCTGATTCTACGCTTGTGGAGTCCCCAACTGAACCCAAGTGGTCCCCTGATGGTATTTTGTTAATCTTCTTGGTTGATGATCAAAATTAAATACAAAACTTCATGGCGAAGTTATTAAATGTTTAACAAATGAACTCCTCAAATTCTCTACTAATAGGGGAAGGTTGTATTTGCCTTATCTTTTCTTGCCAAAAAAAATTCCATTTTTGTTTTGAAAATTGTGGTCGGATCAGTAGCCTTTTGAAGTTATCCCCTACAATCTATTTGAGGAATTGTGTGGTTTTGGATCATTCATGATGTGGAAGTGTGGGTCAATATGGAGTGTAATTGCATGGATGGACAATATTCATCAAAATTCAAATTTGGATTGCTGTTGATAAGCTCACAATTCTTGTCATCAATCCTATGACATCAATATTTAATTTCTCATTCTACGACAAATTCTTAGCTCTTACTTTGTTCTATGGAATTCCTTTTGGATGTTTTTCTCTTATTCTTCCATTTTCTAGGGTATAGCAACCCACCTCCCCCCCCCCCCCCCCCCCAATTTTTTTTCTCATTTTTTCAATGAATTACTTATAAAAAAATTGGGCCATGGAATACCCTTAAGCTCCTTTTCTGCTCCTTTGGATTCTAGTATGATAGGCTAATTCATTATTTTTCTGAAGTCTCGGGTGGGTTTTTCAGAAAATGATGATTCATAATTACATGCTCAATGGTTGCTATGAAATCTGTTCTAATGTAACTATTTTCTGTTGGAGTTCTAAACTTTTTGTTGCATCATTTCTTAAAATAATATATATCATTTGAATTTGTGCAGGTGAACTATTTTTTATTACTGATAGAAAAAATGGGTTTTGGAATATCTACAAATGGGTAAACTATTCACATTAAATAATAATGAGGTTACCTAGTTCATGTGTTGTTCCATTATCCAGTAAATATTTTAAGGTCATATCTTCTTCATGTACACAGAATGCTGATATTCCAGTTTGTTATGCTTGGCAAAATAGTTTGTAATTTTGGCATTATCTTTGGTTTTTATAAGTTAACAACTCCATTGTTCTTTATCATTTGAAAGTTTAGGGAACTTCTTTGATTATTAGAATTTATTGGCTTGACCGCATTATATGTTGTTAATTGTGTCAAATGATTGCCACTTGCTGTCAGTTCATGTCAAATTTACATAAGCCTATGTTGCTTAGAAACTGCTTTTTTCAAAATTTCAATACCATGGAGTTGTATTTTATGTTAGTTGTATCATGAAAAGTGGGCTTCCCAGATGTAAAGGCAACATAAATTCATATAGTATTATTGGGTAGACAATTAAATAAGGGTATCTGAAATTGTTGTTAGATTTTATTTGCCTGGTATTGTGCACTACTGAAGTTGAAATATCAAATGGTTCGACAATGTATAGCTTCCTATAAATTTATTGGGCTATTGTTCATTGTTGATTGGAATTAACTCTAATTCTATTTATGCATTGGATTTCTGAAATCTGAGACTTTGAATCTGCTTGCACAGTCTCCACTATTTCAGAAACTAATTAGTTGAAACTTGAGGGCCTCCTTATTGTAGCAAGTTTTTTCTTTCAACTTGCAACTTCCAATCCAGCAGTCCCATCAGCGGAACTCACATGATGGGCTTGATGGTACTGCCAAGTTATCTGGGAAAAGAAAAGAAAAAAAGAGTTAAAACAGCCAAATCATACACTGAAAACATTGAGAAGATAAAACCTGCATATGTTTATGGTGTGACCAGAAAATACTTAGGCAATGCATATGCATTTATGAGCTTTCCTGGCAAAGCAAAGTCTGGTTATTTTTGCATCTCATTCATAATGAATATTGTAACCTAATTGATGCTTTTAATTCCCATCTGTATTCACATGAGAGACTCTTGTAATTTATATATGTCTGGAATCTCTTAGACATAGTGTTTCCTCATGCACCATTGGCACTGCTTGAACTTGTTTTTTGGTCACGCATAACTTATTTGGTGTCATGTGGAATTGATTACTTGGTCTTTTTTCCTGGGTAGCAGATTGAGTCTGAGAATGAGGTAGTAGCTGTTTATACCGTGGATGCTGAATTTTCCGGACCTCTATGGGTATTTGGCTTGAATTCTTATGAATTCATTCAGAGCAATGAAAAGAAAAATTTAATTGCTTGTAGCTACAGGTATGCCTGACAAAGCTCCTAGTTCATTGTTGTATGGATTTATCTTACTTTTGCTTGTGATTTGTGATAATTCTATTTGTTTTTGTTATCGTAATAAAAAAATTGTACATGCAGGCAGAATGGGAGGTCATATCTTGGAATTCTTGATTATGTTCAAGGCTCGTTATCTCTGCTTGATATTCCTTTCACAGATATAGATAATATTGTACTTCCTAAATCCTTATCCTCATTATAATGCTGTGCTTGTTAAGGTGTCTTGATGATGGTTGTGCGATGTGCCTATTTGTGTATGCAGACTTCAGGAAATCATTGCCTGTATGTGGAGGGAGCATCTGCTGTAAATCCATCATCAGTAGCAAAAGTACTGTCTCCTTTTACCACCCTCGTATTGCAGATTCTGCTATTTAAGATCAACAAATACAGGCAAAGGCTATTGTTAAGAGATTCAAATAATTTATTTTTGTTTCATGTCTTCTAACATTCACTTTTTATGTTTCAGGTGATTCTAGATGAACATAAATCTAAGGCAGTTGAATTTGAGATTATTTGGAGTTCTTCACCTGATAGTTTAAAATACAAGTCCTACTTTAGCTTGCCCGAGTTAATTGAATTCCCAACGGAAGTGCCTGGTCAAAATGCCTATGCATTCTTTTATCCACCAACGAATCCCGTGTATCAAGGCAGTCAGGGAGAAAAGCCCCCATTGTTATTGAAAAGCCATGGTAAGTTATGGTTAATCTTTTATGAGCAGGATTGGCCAGTTATTCATGATTTCTGATTTTCCACTCAACAGAAGCATGTAAAATATGGGGTCATTTCCCTTGCTACAAAAATCTACACTTCCTAATGCAGTTAACACGAAGAAAATTTTATTTTAATTTAGTTTTATTTAATTTTATAAGTGAATTGGATTTTTTAGTATCAATCCATGGATTTTATTTTATGTCTTATTAGTTAATTAGGTCATTAATTGGGCTTTGAGTTAACGTTATTTTTTTAATTTAATAATTGGGCTTTGACCCACGTCAATTTGGTTAGGATTTAGCATAGCAGTTTATATAGACGTACTATTGTATTCCTATGGAGACAAGTTTATGATGAATGAAATTTCTTTTGGAATTTTTTCAATGCCTTAGTGTTGATTCCTTGGGTGCTGACTCTAGGCAATCCTAAGTGCTGATTCCTAGGTCCTCTTTTTTATTTTTCTGTTCTTGTTGATTCTCAATCTGCTTTGAGAATTTGTGCTGCATCACTTCCCAATTTATAAAGCCTTTTAGGCGTGCTAATCCCAGATAGCTGATCCTTTTATTAGGAACTAGTACACACACACACACACACACGCATACTTATACAATATCCAATCAGATCCAGGTTGTTTATTTTTATTTCAGGGGTAGTACTTGTATTGTAATATTGTAAATGAAGATAAAACAGCTTGAGAGAGTATGAAGTAGGCCATCTGATGAATACTGTTTCAAGACATGCGCATGTTTCAAAGCTTTTTATTTGGAGTTGCATACATAGAGACATGTTTACAATAGTTATTAATCTGGATCTTATCTTGGTAAGACTCTTGATGTAGTGATTTGTTGTTAGTAAAATTTCATATGATTATATTGCTTTTGGCTTCTGCAATTAAATGTGTGTGCAACTGAACTTAGATTCTTTCAGTCATATCAGTAACAATAAAGTAGTAGAAAATTCCTAAGAAGGGGCTCTTGAAATTTCATCAACTAGGTTTTGTAATAGCATAAATGTCATATGAAATATTGCAGGAGGCCCCACAGCTGAAACGCGTGGAATGTTAAATCTGAGTATTCAGTACTGGACTAGTCGAGGTTGGGCATTTGTTGACGTCAACTATGGTGGAAGCACTGGTTTGTCTTTAATCTATCATAATTAAACTTTGTATTCCAGATTTAGATTATCTCACTGCCAATCATTGATGGAATTTGTTATACAGATTCTAATTCATTAATTTTAACTTTAGGTTGAGGCAATCCTGCTAAATCTTTCAATTTTTTCTGTTTAACAAGTATGCTTAGGCTTTGTTGCAATCAGTTTCACCTATTGAAGCAATGCATTTTAATTTATATCTGTTCATTTTATTAATGCATGGACATTGTATTGAAGGCTATGGCAGAGAATATCGAGATCGGCTTTTGGGGCGCTGGGGAATTGTTGATGTCAATGACTGTTGTAGTTGTGCTAAATTTTTGGTAATTGCGTTCTTTTCATTAATTTCCTATTCAGATTGTCATTGATGTATACACTGTCAATGCATGATACCATACCTATTTTATTTAGGTGGACTCAGGAAAGGTAGATGGGGAACGGCTATGTATCACTGGGGGTTCTGCTGGTGGATATACAACCTTAGCTGCTCTTGCTTTTAAAGAAACGTTTAAGGCAGGAGCTTCATTGTATGGTGTAAGTGTTACATTGGTGAATTGTGACATGGTTTCTTATGTAGTTTTTGAAAGCAGCCATTAGCAGGATTTTGCTAATGGTTAATACTTAATACAGCTCTTGATTCAACTCTTTGGTTTAGTTTGTGATGCATTGCTGTAAGTTTCTACTGAAGGATGTCCATATTATGTTTCTTATTTCTTAAGAGTAACAGAATGCACTTCTGTTCAAGATGTGCTTATGAGGGTGTATGGTAAATAAATAGTGTTTCTGTGCAAGGAAATGACTTTGTTGCCCATGTTGTTGGGGGGGGGGGGGGGGGAGTGTTTGTAGCTGTATCTGTGTCCCCATTCAATCAAATATAAAGTGTAACAAGATTTGTTTGCTTACTTTATGCTATAAATGTCCGATTAAGGAGCTGCGTGGTTCTCCGTGGGTTTTCGGTTTATATTCTTCTCAGAAAGAAGGCATTTAGATGGAGGTAGAAAACCTCATGTAGCCTTGCTCAAGGTTCGGGAATTCCTCAATTTTAGTCATTTTGAGAACAATTATCTACCAATAAAATAAGTTTCCAGAATATCTGTATGTGAAATGAACCTCATATCTGAAATGTTTATTATTCCCAAGTACCTGAACTGTTGCTATCCAACTAATGTATGCATTCAGCCCTTAAATTTTGGGTTTGTTTTCGTTTTGGTCTTTTACGTTTTAAATTTTTTGATTTTGGCTCTTCATGTTTGATTTTGTTTTCATATTGGCCCTACTATCCATTTTTATTAGTAATCTGACTGTCAATAATATGTTTTTTTACTTACAACAATGAAAACGGTCAGATTACCAACGAAAATGGACTACGGGGCTAATATGAAAATGGAATCAAACATGTAGGGTCCAAATGAAAATTTTGAAACTTTACAGGCCAAAATGAAAACAACCCCAAATTTAAGGGCCAAAAGTGTATTTTGGTTGCTGCTATCTTTTGGAAACCAAGTCCTACCTAGTACCTGCACCTGTAGACCATAAATAAACTGCAACATTATTTCTTTCCCTTGCCTATAATAATTCATTTTTCATATCCTTCTGTTCTTTTCTTTTCTCGATGATCTATAGTACTCATCCACACCATTTGAAGCAATATCTTGCACTTTATAAAAGTGGTTTGGTGGAGCTAGATAATTTCTGGTCTGCTTCTAGTTAAATCTTCATTGACTGTGCCAGTGGTGTTTGGACTAAATGGTATCTCCTGCCTACTTATCAATAGTCAGGGGTGGTTTCACGGGTTTAATCTTGTGTGAGTGTGTGAGTTGTATATACCTGATAGACAGACACAGTCCCACACACTTTACTGTGCAATCAGTCTCCACTGGAAAAAATTAGTGATATCAATGAATTATTGGATCTGAATATAACTTTAGAGCCATTATTGACTATTCTAATGAGAGCATCAAACACTGTGTTGAAGGGTGGCATGTGATGTTGAACCAAAGAAAGTTGGCTTCAACAGTTCAACTTGCATGACTTGTCTTCCCAACTGCTAATAGAAAGCAGTCTTGGGTTCATGCACATTCATAAGTTGGGGTGGTAGTTATGTTACCATCTGCAATTTATCAGTAAGGGTAAGATTTTTGTTTTTGATTGGTTGTAAAGGTAAGAAATTTGAAATATTCAAATCTATGTCGTGCTTTAATAATTTGTTTAGAGTTTCTTTGGCTCTTCTGTGAATGTAATATTATTATTTATTTTTTTGGGTCTAATGAGTGTGTGTGTGTGTGTGTGTGTTTTTTCCCTTCTATTTTGAATTTTAAAATAAGGAAATTGGTTTATAAGGCGATATTAAAAATATGAAATTGCTCTGCAGAAATAGAAAATTGACAGGTTTTTAATGTCATCTTGCTCTATGAACAGGTAGCTGACTTAGGCTTGTTGAGAGCAGAAACTCACAAGTTTGAATCTCATTATATTGATAATCTTGTTGGTAAGTTAAAAAATGACATTTGGCACCTTTAAATCTCGTTATATTGATAATCTTTTTGGTAAGTTAAAAGATGACATTTGACACCTTATTATATTCATTCATTTTTATTTTATTTTTGATAGGTAAATATTCATTCTTTCATTTTATTTATGTCATTTATGTTTAAGCAGTTAACTGATTGCAGGAAATGAAAAGGCTTACTTTGAGAGGTCTCCGATCAATTTTGTTGATAAGTTTTCCTGCCCTATAATTTTATTCCAAGGATTGGAGGACAAGGTAAACAGATTCCCCTTCGCTTTTTCTTTGTCTTAAATCTTTTCTGTCCTTAAGAATAACAAAACATTGGATATACAAGTACAGTATTCTGGAGTCCTCTTGATTAAATACGGTAGTTCTGATTATAATTAACCTTCAAGGTTGAGTTTTGAAAATCTCTTTTAATTTTGCAGGTTGTACCTCCTGATCAAGCTCGTAAGATTTACCAGGCATTGAAAGAAAAAGGTCTACCAGTTGCCCTTGTAGAGTATGAAGGAGAACAACATGGTTTCCGCAAGGTATTAAAAATTATTACAAGTTTATCTAACAACAAATTTGTATGATAGGCAAACAGTATGCTTGATCTAGTATTGTATGCAGGCTGAGAACATTAAGTTCACACTAGAACAACAAATGGTTTTCTTTGCACGACTGGTTGGACACTTTGATGTTGCAGACGAGATTAATCCGATCAAAGTCGATAACTTTGACTGAGCTCTTAGTGAAAAGGTACTTTATTCTGGAATATTTGGCATTTGCTTTTTATGTTGTAAGCTTACTGGCCAAGTGTTTGTAGTGCCATCTGACAAGAGCAATCAATTTGTTGGTTTCAATAAAAGCTTCTGGATCTGCTATAAGTTTGGGTGGTCGTGAGGTAGCCACATGCACATGCAATACCTTTATCTTGATATATATAGTAGTTCTGAAAACTTAAGAAATCTGCTTAGACGTGTTGTCTTTTAATTTTAAATGAGCAGATAGAGATTATTGTTCCTGGTGAATTATATGGCATATTTACTCGAATGCCTAATACATAGTTGGATTTTACTTTGATATGATGTTGAATTATTCAGTAAATTACTTTCCATTAGAATGGACAGATCAGAGTCCAATTGCTAGAAGTGCAATTCTACAGAGCCTTATAATTGCCTTGCAGATCATCTAGGATATTTTAGGTCATGTGGATTGATTTCATACGTACATTGTTGTAAAGTTCAAAGCAAGCATGTAAAAACCTTTATTTCTAAATTTGGCATGATATGGGGCTTTCATTGAATCTCTCTCTTTGGGATATTTGGTGTTGTCCGATAGTACATGATGAGGATAGCTTTCCTCTAGTTGTGAAATTTCATAACCTTGATTGTACATGATGAGGATAGCTTCTCTCTAGTTGTGAAATTTCCCAATCTTAATTGTTGCAACTCCTGGTGGATATTGTTTTGTATGTTTTCTGACTGAAGCAGAATGGTGCTTATGCTTCTGCATTTTTTATTTTATTTTTTTGGGTATGTATGATGTTTGGTTTTGAAGTAGTTGAAGTCGCTTTAAACACCAGTCGAATTTTAGCTGCCATTACTATTTAAGCGAGTTAAGTGCCCAACTGCCGAACTGCCCATTAGTATAGCTTATTTTTCAGATTTCTGAAAGTGAGTTGTTTGAAATATAGAGAAAAGTGTGATTTAAAAAAGTTGTATTTTGAAAAAGTGCTGTTGAAACCGTCCTCCCTATGGGCACTTTGTGGATTTAGGCTGCTCATGCATTTGTAGCTCTACAATCATTGATTGTATTATAAGACCAATCGTTTACATAGCAAGTTTTACGCTGTTTAATAGTCATCTTATTTGTTAGGGTGGGAAGAAGGGGGTGTGGAAGGAATTGCAAAATTTATTAACAATGCCGGTCTCAAATTGGGCGGCTGAATTAGCCTTCCTACTTCTAGAAGTTGACCATTCTTCTGGTGAATCAATTATTTTTATTCTAAGTTCTAACATGGCATCCTTTAAAAGATTCAAAGGTATAACAGTAAATTTTATTTCTAAGATTTCATCTCTATCTAATATCTGGTGCTTCCCTTCTGAACCATAACATAGCTTAAAAAATTGTGACAAATGTAACGTAATGACATCTCTAACTATCTAGATGGTTGGAAGTAGTCTAAGCACGTAGAAAGTTGATAAGATACAATATTAAAATATTGTTTTTCCATTATAATTATAATAAAGTTTTCTATGATAGCACCGTCTATCTTATTCTGGTAGGCATTTAATTCTTTAATGATAGTTTAACAGGTAAGTCATCAACTTTTGTCTTTTATGTACCTTTTATTTTTAGTTTATTATCATCTTTAGCAAATTGATAATATTGCCTTCTGGCCTAGGTGATGCCTATGTATCAGTAATGTGTCTTCATTCCTTCAGATTTAATGAAAACATTCGAGTTAAATAAATTATAGGGGTGATTGTAAACATGACAGGCAGGAAATAGAAGGTTTGGTCATGTATGTTTCCGTTAACTGCTCTTGTAAATCTAATAATGTCATACTATTGGAGCAAAACAGAGTTGTCAGGTTCTTCGTTACCTGTATTAGTAGACTGTATAGTGTATACCTATGGAATGACAATTCATTCATGCTTGCAAGGACTAGTATAAAGAGTAAATATTGGTGAGCTTCACATTTTCATGAATGCAGTATGTTTTTGCACTGCACAATAGAATTATGAACCAGACGTTTAGTTCATTTGAGAATCTACAGTTGTGGGAACAAAAAAATTATTTTTATACAACAAAAAATAGGAAAAAAATTCTCAACATTCTGTCTAGATTCATGAACGTGCAAGTGTTCCAAAGCCATTTGCGAGTGCATGGATGGCAGGATTGAATGCCAGTCGCCCTAGAATCCCCTGTTTGTATGGCAAGAAAGTTTTCTTCTTCAAGTCCTCCGATGCTGCTTTGTTCGTGGTGTAATGCAACTCATGGGCTGAAACTGGTCCCCTTCTCTTGGCGCCGGTCACTGAACCAGAACTATCTGTGGACCGGAAGCTTGCTATCTTAGTATCTTCATGTCTCTTGTACAAAGCTGAGTACTTCCTGAATGGATCTTTGTCTGTTGCTCGCCCTTCAGATGCACTCCGAAACAACAGAAAGTCTTTTAGGCTCCATTTCTTAGAACTCTTTGAAGAGGAAGACGAAGAATAAGTAGCAGCAGAAATTGATGCCTTTGAATTCAATGGGGATTGTTTGGTGCTTTGTTGTGCCTTTTCTTCTTCTGCTGCTTCTTCTTCTTCTTCTTCCCATGGAATCTCAGCAACCCTGATAGGAGAGAGCGACCTTATTGCTTTGCGGCCTGAATTTGAGGACGACTTGGCTGGAGTTCTCTCTCGCCCTCTTTCTTGTCCCGCTTGGTTTCGTGTGTTTTCTACTGCCTTCGCAAATGGGTCAGTATCTTTCTTTCTTCTAGGTGAAAAGGCACCCAGAACCATCTTCCTCCCTTGTGATATTGGTGATCTAGGTGACCTCGGAGACAAAAGTGGGCTTTTCTGGTTTGTGTACTCATAAACTTTATTGCCAAGTTGAAGCCGAGGTGGAGGCTTCAAAGGCCGGATTTTGCCACCATCAAAGAGCACATCAGCTGAGAGAGAAGCCTTCTCTAAGTCTTCACTAAAATCAAAAGCAAAATCATCCTCATCCTTGGTGCCACTACTCCCCTTAGGTAACTTAGGTGTACCAGGCTTTTCTTCCCAGTCGAAAGGAACCATGGAAGGCGCATTCCCTTTTCTTTCATAGCTTTCATTCATCCTTGAGAACTCATTGAGGTCCTGGTAAAACTCAGACATGCGTGTTGGACTTGATGGAGCACTGAAGTAGTACTCACCAATACGTCTAGGTGTAGAAGGAGCACTCAAGTGTGGCAAAGAAGGACGCGAATGGTTGAAGTCGAAATCCATTCTTGATGCTGGTATCACCACCTCCATTTCTGTAAATTTTCCTATGTTTTTGGTAGAGAAGAAGATGGTACAAGTTGCAAAGGATCTTAGCAGAGACAGGTGAATATATAAAGGAGGGGTAGGAAGGAGACAAGAAGGGGCAGATAGGTAGGAGAGAGCTAGAGATTGTTGACCGTTCGTGTAGGAGCCGCCTTTTAATACTTTTAGCAAAATAATTGTCACCTTCTCTAGAGTAATTTTATTCTTGTTGCACATGGGTATCCTAATTTTGCTGTACTATCCTACCAAATAAACAATATTGGTAATAAGAGTGGACAATTTAGTGTCATGGGGACCCATTAACATACGAATTTTCAATGAAAATAGAGGGTAGACGTGGGGGGAAATCATGGATATACAGATAAGAAAACGTGACGAATGCCATCACATTTGCCTTGAACCCCAATCAACGGAGTCTTTTGCATCACTAGATTCGTAATTTCTTCTATTTTGTGATGTGGGCAAATGTGCCGGCATGCAAAATCTATGCGAGTACAAATGAAATGCGAACAACAATACTAGGATGTGTGGAGCTCTTGAAAGACGTGGTAGGCGTGTCGTGCTCGTGCAAAGCTTATAGCGAAACTCGTGGAAAGAACGGTTCATGAGTGGAAAATACTCAAAAAGTATGTGTAAGTTTCTTCGCAATGGTCAGTTGTTCACCCCATTACGTACTTGTAACTTATAAGCGTCTGTGTTACAAATGTTGAGAAAAATAATCGAAAATTACACCTAAAACCCCAACCAAGAGGTGAGGAGAAATGAAATTACAAAACAAATCCTATGTTTTCTAAGAAATAGCATTGCAAATCCACCTTAAAGACCCTTAGAAAACACAGGACTTGTTTTGTAGTTTTATTTCTACGTTTTCTAAGGGTAAAATCAGATCTAAAACACTTTAAAAACACAGTCTCAGTTAGGGCGGTGAGTGAGTTGAGCTAAGTATTAAAAGTTTAGACTTTATCATGTAATGTTTTTTATTTTTATTTTTTATTTTTATCCTCAAACACTAGTTGAGCTTGAACACATTACCAAACAAGATTACATGTTCAAATTTGGTTCATTTTCTTGTTGAATAAGCTCAAGCTTACTCATGAATTACTTGATTAAATTATTCTTTATTCTTATATTAAAAATCATGACTAAAATTTATTATCCTTCCGTAAACCAATGAATTTTATTACGAATAAACTGTTTATATTATCAATAAATTATAAATTCAAATTTGAGATTATATAAACCTAGATACAAATGTACACAATCCATTCTTAAAACTATATAAGTATATTTTTGGACAATTATACATAAAAAATATAATATTATATATAATTAAATTAAGTTTGCATGTTCACAAGTTTGTTCATAAACATATTAAAAACTTGGCTTGTTTAATAGTCGAGCTCAAACTTGTGCTTGAGCTTGACTTGTTTAAGAGTAGAGCTCAAACTTGTGCTTGAGTTTAGCTTAATTGCTAAACAAATGAACATGAACAAAGTTTTTTCCAAGTCAAGCTCGAGCTTGAGGTGTTCATAAACAACTTGGTTCATTTAAAAGTCCTAAGCTCAATATCCAAGAGGAGGAGACTACTCAATACTTGTGATATATGCTTAAGATCCATCATTTTACTTCTAAATGAGCTTAGATCCAAACTAGTTTGAGTCAGATCAGTGTTGGAAACTCCCTCTAAGTTAGGGACAGAGCCACTATTGGACTAGGGGGGGGTCAATAGCCCCTCCCCATTTTTTTTTTTTTAAAGAATATTATTATATATATGTGTACTAATTTTAGCAATTTTATTTTATAAAATTACATTTTGTTATTCTTAAAAAATAACATTGATTCTTTTAAGATTAATGCTATACTTACAAACTTTTTTACAAACTGTTTTGATAGCAAATTTTTATTGGTTTGCATATAGGCCCACTACTCACATAATTTTTTTTTAGTAACTACTTATCACATCAGTAATCAATTAATCAATCATCAATATTAATATCAATATATATATATATATATATATAAAAGCAGAGATCTCATTCAAGAGATCACGAGATTCTGTCAAGTGGCGCATTTTATGCAAAGAGAATTGAAATATTCTTGAACATAAGAACAAATTAATTATTGAATTTTTGGTTCAATGTTTCAAGACTTTTTATCTCTCACACATACACATAAATCTCTTTACATTTTAATTCATCATTTTCATCTCTTGCACTTCTACCCTTTTATATATACCTACCCATAGCCCTTGATACCATCACATCTCAAATACACACAGACCAAAAACAATGTCATTTACCTTCAATATTTCGACGACACCTATCTAACTCTAACATTGTTGTTTCATCTAATCCTAACCCGTATGAGTTGGTTACAACCAAGGAAATGGGGGCTTGCATTTTATACTGAGTGACAACATACGACAATTACTATTTTGATGTTAAGGTTGGACATTGTGGATTTATGAGTTTTGTAAATAATGTGATTGACCATGGGTGTTTAGTATGTGTATTTTTTTAAAAAAAGAATTAAAGAGAAAGAGAAAGACACAGTCAATTTCAACTTTTATTCTATAATATTCCTCTAAAGTTTTTTTTTTTTTCCTCATTGCTGCAATTGAATATTTATAATGGATGTGTGTAATATTTATAACTACTGTTTTTTTATAATGAACTCATTACAAATAAAATTTTGTAACAATTATGTTATAGTACTTGTAGGGGTGATAGGCTCAAAGGTACGTATTTGTAAAGTATATTGGGCCAGGGGCCTAATCCAAGGACATTAAATAGTTCGAGGATGGGTAAACACTTTTATAAGAGTCCATATTGGTAAGTGAATAGTTGAAGTCTGATCACGATCAACTAAGAAGACGGTTCGAGGATAAATACTTCCTCGGCTGAGCAAAGCCAAGGTCAGAAGGTATGGTCTGACACCAAGAGTAGCATCCTGGACGATTCCACTGATGCGGATAAGTATTTAGAAGGAACAAGACAAAAGGAGACCATGAAATATCTCAAGGGAAAGCTGCTATCACCGCATTAAATGCTCTGTAGCTAACTCTCTTATTGCATTGATGTGGAAGTGATACCTGAACAATGGTTTTTAACTTTACAGCTACTACACAAAGACTTTAAGAAGGGATTGATGGGACAAGTATTAACACCAATCATCTGGTCTGCACGTGAAGGGTAGAGATGAAAGGAGTACAGAGTATAAAGGAAGAAGAGGGCAATGAGAGAAGGAGATCAAGAAATTAAAAGAAAAAGACTGTAGCAATCAAGAATTGCATTTGTAACAAAACTTGAGAGAAATATATAAGAACTGATCTTCTAGGACTGTACCGATGATGATTTTCTTTAGTATAAACTTGTCTATCTTTATTTTCTTGTCATCTGAATCCACTTTAATTGATTGTCTAATTTATTAAGGCTTACTTTTCCAACCCACTCTCTACAAATTCATTGTTTTGGGCTTTTTGGGCCTAAGTCCATCCACTTTTTGGGCTAGGGATTCAAATTTGGTCCTTACAGTACTTATACAACATTCTCCCAAACCATCTTATATAAAATATTACAGCATTATTCGTGCATTGCACGGGTAACTTACTAGTTTATAAAAAAGTTTATAACTCTAATATTTTCCTCATTTTAGTGACCATAATTTTTTTTTTTTTATAAATCTAAAATCTAAAACAAAATATACAAGTCCAAAAAAAAAAAAAAAAAAAAAAAAAAAGAAGCTCAACAACAAAAGGTACCTATAGTAAAACTAAAAAAAATTAAGCTCAATTAACCAATTTTATCAAAAATAAATAACCCCACCCTTTAAAAAATTCTAAACAAAAATAAATTTGTTCTTACTTAAATAAAAAAAAAAAAAAAAAAAAAAAAAAAAAAAAAAAAAATATAAACCTCAACAATTAAGTAGTAACAGAGTCAAAGATTAAAACTGCCACATTTAGCTAATAGTAAAACTGTCTCCTTAACTCAAAGTTTTGGCTCCACCCTTGGTATAAGCACTTTAAAAGGCAGCCCAACAGCCACCAATGGAGGATAAAATTTTCGATAAAAATTATCAATACTATAATGTATGTTAAGATTTGATATAGTGATATAAATTATTTTATTAATGCTTAAATGTGGTTAAATAGCATTTTAGAATTTAATTAGGTTGGTTGTATCCTAGCACCATGAAGTAAAGAGTTGAATTTTGATGGATGTGGATTTGCCAAGTACGAGTAGGAGTTTGAAGTACAATTGTTATTGGTTGGATGACATCTAACCCAAATTGCTTTTGGAGGTTTAGGAAGGCTCACCCAAACCTTATCCTACCATCAGCTAAAGATTTTAAAGTACAATTTTTATTGGTTGGATGACATCAATCCAAATTGCTCGTGCATAGTTGCATGCAAATAACAAATTATACCAATTTTTTTTTTTTAATTTAAAATTAGTTCCTTTTAATATTTCATTTCTATTGATAGAGACACGTGCTTGAAATCACGATTGACTAATTCATTACTTCTAGATTTTTATACTCTTGTCTTGTTGTTCAGCAAGATGGCTGGTTTAATTGTCAATAAAGCTCGATTTGGTGGTCCAGTTAATCTGAGATTATTGGTTGCAAACAAATTAAAACATAGGTTGGAGAACAAGTTGAGCCTCTTTATTTGATTATTTATAGGCAAACAACCAGATTTTCTACCTCCTAAAAAGGTCGTACTTTTCTGCCAACACTCTTTAATCAAACACGTTTCTTTTTTTTTTTTGAGAAAATAATCAAGCACGTTTATTAATCAAAATTTTACATCATCATATTTAATTAATACTACTACTATATTGTCCCAATTAGTGTGCTCCAATTTACAACTCACAATGGTCTGTAGCCTGAGTGATCGACACGATGTGTTACCAAAGAATAAAAATTAAAAAGACCATCTAGAAAGAAAAAAAATGACATTAATGGGTCTTTACGTACGTGATAGCTAAAATTAATAAATTTCTTTAATATTTGCTCATAAAAATCAGGAGTTCAAATAACTTGTTTGAATCAGGAATTAGTATACTTAAGAGATTAGTCAAGTGATCTAAATATTAGCAATCTTCACCATGAAATAACAACTTCCTCTATATTTAAAGAAAAAAAAAATGAGAGATCTTAATACTTTCTTAAAAATCCACTTCAAATCGAATATTTTTCTTAGATAGATAAATAGTGGGGTAAGGAGAGGTGAGGTTTGAACCACATATACTTATAATAAATACATGCAATTGCTCCATAGCAATGTGGAATTAAACTCCTGAGGTACTAAATTTCCTAATAAAAATTTAAAATTTAAAGCACTTTGTTTGTATGCTATATTTAAATTGAATTTTTATATTTTTTAGTGTTCTTTAATTGGATTTGGATTTTTCGATTTTTATACTCAACAATTTATTTGGCATAAAATTAAAAATTAAATAAGACACATGGCGTAAAATTGAAAATTTAATTAAAATCTAATTGGATTTTGTCTAAACTTTTTTTTTTTTTAGAAAATTTTAATCTATAGCATCTGCTTCTAATGATAGTTCATTATCATCAGACAAGACACCAATTAGTTTTTGGTGTAGGCGGGAATTTTCTATATTGTCCCATCTTGTATTTCTGTTGAAAAATAAGCTAGTTGGAATAATTTGGAACTTTTTGAAGGTCAAAAATCTAAGTCAGACATTGATCTTGTCAAAGTATTAAAAGCAATATAAGGTTTTCCCGAGGTTAGGAACTATAATACCATTAATTTAAATGAGTAAATGCATTAATTTTCCATTACAAAAATTAATTAACATCAAGGTAGCAAGCAGAACTGTAAAGGCTACTACTATTGTCCTTTTTATTTTTTATTTTTTAATATATTTATAACAAGACTTAATTTCATTTATTATCCTCAACTAAGATTGAGTATAACAAATAAGAAAGTTCTTTCAATCTCCAAAAATAATTCTTCATTTCACCCTAAAAGAGGTTAACTTGTGTAATTCAATTTTCATTTTAACTATATTCAACACCTATTGTACATTTCTTTCAATTTTAATATATTAAATCTTTGGTATTTTCAATGGAGACATTGAAGGTTCAAATTTCTCTTCCTCTAACTATTGAATCATATATATTAAATCCAAAGTTCTTTTCCAAACTTTAAGCAATCACAATACAAATATCTAGTATCTCTAATGTCTTAGCATTTTCACATTAATTATCCGCTTTACCATGTCCATACCCATGCTCATGAAAAATTCACCTTTATTATCAATGAAGATAATATTAACTCCAATTAATTATTTTAGTTTATTTGTTTATATACAAAATCTTTCCTTTTTTTTTTTTCGGTACAATTGTATTTTATATTAATTTTCAGCAGATACATAAGCTTTCAGAAAATACCAATTCCAAGTCCAAAAGCACATGCAGGATGTAACAGTTGTCTAACTCCAACTTTGACTCACACACTTACGAACCAACAACAAAAGTAAAGGTCGAATGTAACACACCTATGGCCCACCTGTTTTTCTCAGTGGTATGGGCCTCAATACCTCCCTCATTGAACCCCAGCCCACAAAATACAAATGGTCCAAATACCAGCAATTTAATAGCTTTTCAATTGGGCATGTACTGTATACAATTCAAAAGTCCTTCTAATACTATTGTTTTGGACGCAGGCCACCATGGGCCATTGCTAGGCCCATATATATATAATTTTTTTTTTTTTTTTTAACTCCCTGAGTTTATAAAGCTAAAGCACAAGCAAGAACGTGAGAAACTTAACCATCTTGATCAAGGTTTAGCTTAGTAATTGTGACCCTTGTACCTGGAAAAGTGCTTCATTATTTAGTCAAGTATGGCTGGTAGTAGATGACCCCATATCGTAAAAAGAACAAAGTAAGGACCACTCAACAAACTTTCTTGAACGTAGGACAAATATTAGACCAAATTACAAAATTTTTTTGGGGTGACTGGTGAGGTAGATCCGTAGATACTTCAAAGTTATCCAATTTTTGTAGCTGAATAATACTTATCATTAAAAAGAGAAAGGAAACTACAAAAGAGACCCATCAGTACAAATGTACATATATAGCTTTGGTTTTGATTGCACAGTTCGATAGCTTCACTAATGTGCTCAAAAAATGGATCACTTAGTACAAATGTACATATAGGGAATTAATTGATGGGGAATGGGTATGTGAGAGTACAAAGAAATTTAATTACTCTGAGTTAATTAAGGAGACGCATGAATATAATATAACATCTTTCTACAAAGTCGGCTTAGGACAATTCCATTCACTTACACAATAAATGTTTACAATCCAAAATTATAACCATACCATTAAGGGGTTGGCAATGAGTCAAGATTATGCCCTTAACAAGAAGCTAAAAATGGCACCAAACTCTGTCATCATTGATTTAAGGATAAAGTTTAATTACAAACTTGGTTGTAACTAATGATTATAACTCTACTCAATATTTTCTTATTAGATATGAATTTTGACAAATTCACTATTATATTACATGGTTTTCTTACATCCTTCATGCTTGTGAAATTTCTTGACAATCAAAGAGTAATAGCTATATTATTAATCTAATATTTAAATTTTAAGTTTTTGTAGTATAAATTATGCATAAAAAATAAGTTTATGGATTGAATAATAAATAATATCTGATTAACATGAAATTTAACATGCAAATTAGAAACATAAAAAACACACAATTTAATGATTAAAATTTTAAAATATATGACCATGTTAATTTTTAGTGGGAGTTATAGTCATCGTCATGACAAAATTTGTGACTTAAATAAGTTTTCCCAAAAAGAAAAAGAATTTTATTAATATGTGCACTTTTTCATTCTTGATAAAATTTTTTTAAAAACAAATTTGTTAATGTGAGCTTTTAGAGCACACGTTAACTGAATCCAAAGAAAAATGACCCATCTTCGGGCCACGAGCCAATAACTAGAATATTTTCTATTAAGTAGGGAATTGCACTGGTGGCTTTCTTTGAACACTGGACTTAACAACTTCATATGGGCTTCTTGTCCTTATCTTTTTTAGGTTCTAATCAGTAGAGTATGGAATGCCCAAATCCCAATTAATGTTCATCAACGTGTCAGACAAAGTGATGGTCAGTGATCTGTCACTGTTTACACCATTCTTTAATGATATTTGCGTTGTTTCAACTTCCAATTGTCAATAAAGTTGGCAGCTTTCAATTGTGTAGAAAGTGATAAAAAATCAATACTACTCAAGGGAGATCAAGAATAGATAATAACTTATGTGTTTATATAGCCCCTTTTTATTAATGTGCCCACATTTTTTTTTGAGGGGGATTAATGTGCTCACATGGTTTAGCATTTTTGGAAACTTATTTAATTTCTTTACTTATGTACGGTATTTAAAATCCCACGTTACTTTTGAAAATAATAGTGTTTATTTTCGGTTTTATCTACTTTTAGCAAATAAACTGGTAGTTGAATTCAAGCAAATCCTTTTTTATTTTTTCAATTTAGTTGATATCCATAATTCTTGGGTTAAAAAAAAAGAAAAGAAAAAAGGAATTCAACGATATAGTTTAAAACCCCATATGAAAGGAACTAAGGAAGGCAGTGTCAAAAATTGAATCAGGAACTTACTTTTTAATTTATTTGATTTTTGGTCTAAAACTAACTCTTCACAAACCATAGGTACATGCGGAACCCCTCAGTGGAAGAGATCATTCATCTCAATACTGCTTACAATGAGACCATATATACATCTAGCTCACATACACATTCTGTAGCTGTCTATAACAAAATTGTAACCTGAAAGCCCTTAAAACCCAAGCAATAAAGAATTTAATTGAAGCAAGAGTTTATTATGTGTATAACAGGTACCTAAAATTGAACTCATATGGCATAACCTGGACAAACTGGGAAAGAGGCTCTTTTTTTCCACTCTCAAGGAACTTAATTGCTTCTTTGGCAAGTTCATTTGGTAACTGAAGGCAGATCCAATCAAGCAATGACTCCAAGTCCTTTGCAAAGTCAGGTAAATACCAATCCAACAACTTTGGGATTGCAAACTTTGTAGCTGAAACTCCAATTGCAGCCTGTAAGAACTCTTTTTTAGCCACTTCCAGTTCGTTCTCAACCTGAGATGCGGTATACACTCTCACCTTCATATGGAGTAGTTCATAAATCAGTAATGCATCATTGTATGGAACTCACTTAGGCAATAGCAAAAGTGGGAATTGAAAGAGTCTTGATTTAGACATTATTGGGTGCTAGGAACATATTAGAATTCTTGTATTAGTTGAGAAATTATCACAATGAAGCTCAGGAAAGAAGTTAAAAACTTAAAATATATATTGAGAAATATTTTAGTGCCACCAAGTATAAACGAGTGCATTGGTGAATCTATTGCTAGCTTTAAAGTTTCATTGAACTTGGGACCACTGAAGAACTTCATTAAATTTTCTCAAGATAGATGTGGGACTAAGATTGATAACTGAGGCAAAGCTGACTACTTATAAACTTACAGCAGGTGAGGACCAACTTCCACAGGATAGCGCAAATGTCACCAACGGTTCAGATAACTCTAATCCAAATCTGCTTCTCACTGTCTTCTCATCATTTTTTGCTCCCTTTGAAAATGTCTGGTGGGACTAAAAGTCAGAAATTTGTTGAAAGAATTTTTATTTCAAGTTGGAATTCTTGTGATAGACTTGACATACTACTTACATATTTTGAGTGGTAAGGCAATCTCAGGATGAAATGTTCGATAGTTATTGCATTTAGCAAGTGCTCCCCCACATTTATTGTTGCCTGAGTAGCAAGCAATGGAACTGCATAAATAATTGGCTCTATCCATGTAATGTTATAAATTTTAACGAATTCTAAATAGAGACATTCAAGTACTTGATTTAAATACTCTTTGGCTCAGGTGACAGTAGATTAAATATATTGTTACTGTAGCAAGAAGATAAGGAGTTTCTGGATAGTCTGTACCTTCTGCATTAAAGCAACAACCATCTCAGGACTTTCTGGTATGCCGTATTCTAGGAATGCCTGAAGCAATACAGTATAGTTTAAGGCTCTTTGTTTTACACTTAACAAAGGTACAGAAAAATGCAAGTGAGGAACATAAACTATCACTAACTTAAAAAAAGAAAAAAAAAAAAAAACCTTTCATTCATGTGGACCTTGATATGTATTCTCAACAGAACAGTTGACATAATGAAACAAGTATTCATGTAAAGGATTCACATACATTCATCATGCAGGAATTGTAAATGTTTATCCAGAATGCAAGCTTCTCCTGATGGGTATGGCTTTCTAAGTTGACAGAGGCAAGTTTCCCAAGAAGTAGTCTGAAGAAATCAGAAAATAAATTTAATGCGATTTCTAGCATACTGTAGATATCATGAGTAAAATGAGAAACTTTCATAGTTATATGAAACAGAAAATTTACTTTAATCTGCTAAGTAGAAACATAGAATTTGCTGTTCGGTTGAGATTGATTGACCCAGCTTCAATTTGACATAATTTCTTGTATGGACCAATGTCTCTGTTTCCAAACTCTGAACAAATACCATAAGGGTCCCAATATTTTGTTTCTTCACTGCTTTCTCTAGCTGCTAATGTTGAAAGTGAGGGTAAATTTTCTGCACTACTTCGATTTTTCGTAGAACTCAATCTTAGGAGAATGCTTGATAAGCACTTCACAATATTTTCAGAAATTCTGTTTGGGCTGTCATTGTCTGACAGTCTGAGTCTTTCATCAAGAGTTTCCGCTTCTAGACTTGCTTGGTCTTTTACTCTGCGTTCTAGCTGGACATTTGAAAATTCATATTCATTTCATTGAATACAAATGTCACCCCCAATAAAAAAAAGACAAAGTGAAAATTAGTGAGATTAGTACATACTTGTAAATTCTGAGGATTTAACCGCTTCTCTGCTGATAGATGGCTTGTGATAGGTCTCTTAACTGGAGTTTTAATTGCTAGAGGTTTATGCATTGAGGATCCCTTTTGGTTCCTTGTTGAATTAGTACATGGTTGGTCCTCTTTTCCCCGACCATCATCTGGGATGAGAGAAGTGGACAAGGCTTCAAATCCTATTTCCAGACACATGCATGTTCTTAAGGTATATGCTTTTATACATTGAGTTAAGCAGAAAGCTTACCAGGAAGAGACGGTTTATGCCTCCGTAGGGAGGCAGCGGAATCTACCACATTTTGAGTCGAGAACTTGCCTTGCTCCGATTTGTGATTCTTAGAGGGGTATGGGGCATATGAATCAGCTGAATTCTCTACGCTTCTTTTTGTGGATGAAATGTGGACAGCTTCCTGATACAGGTCCTGTCTAAAATGCACAACTTGTTCTTCAAGCCGAACCACTTCCTCTTCCAAGACAGCCACCTCAGCCAGAAGCTCCAATGTCTATACAAGCGAAAATCCATCATTAAAGAATACAATTCCTCATTGAAAAATATGAAAATGGTCAGATAAACTATTTGGTTTCTCTGTTCTCTACCTTAAAATCTATCAATTCAGTTCAATCATCTCTCTCACTACCTACTTGAACTATGATTATTGTCACTATAAGCTTAGAATCTAACCATTGATGAACTAGTTCACTTGAATTGAACTTTTTGTTAATAAACACAAAAAGGAAAATCTGTTAAAATATAAAACAGAAATGGAATTATGAGTCCAAGCAGATTGTGAATTACTAACATTGATGAACTAGTTCACTTGAATTGAACTCGTTGTTAAGAAACATAAATAAGGAAAATTTGTTAAAACATAGAACAGAAATGAAATTATGAGTCCAAGAAGATTGTGAATTACTAACATTAGCAGGGAGATAAGGGGGAAGACGAGGTAGAGCTCCCAAAGGTCTGTTGAAAGCCCTCTCCAAAGCTCTGTGAACATTCTCTTCGTGCCTAAGCTTCTTCTTAAGCTTATCAACCTGAAAGTCAAAGTTTCAAACTGAACTGTCAAAAACAGAGGAAAATAAATGAATTCCAAACAAACTAACAAAAATAAGAAAAGGGTCTATGAGAAATTGAATTTATACATCTTGCTGTAAAGCAATTTTTCTTTCCTCGCTGGAAGTCCGCCGACTCTGGGTAGCTTTTGCAGCATCATTTTGCTTTCTCCCCTGCATATCCAGCTTCTCCTTTAAGACAACAATAACACAATCAGCTTCAACAAGAAAAACAATGCAATAGACCGAATTACATGTGTGCATAAAGTTATTCTTTTTGAAACAGAAAGCATATATGGAAATCTATGACCCTTACAAGCTACACAAACAGTGAAAGGAATAAATTCTTTTTATTGGGAAAATTCTGGGAGGACATGGATTCAATTGCCCAGGTATAAAACCGTGAAAAAGACACCTTTCTCAGATTCTCATCAAAAAGATTTTACTTTTGCAAAATTTCTGGAGATTTGAGTTTCAACTGAAGCCATATTTTCAGGTGAAAACAGTAACCCCCACCACATGTGAATAAATTACACACTTCACGGATTGGAAGTTGCAACATCTACAGTAGAAAACCGTTTTTCAAAAAACATATACTCATAATAATATAAAATTAACTTCGAAGCATTTAAGGATTACTTTTTCTTGTTTCATAGGAGCTTTCATAGACTGAAGCGAAGTTCTGACTCTGGTATTCATGTTTTGAATTCCGTCAAATCTGCACCAACATCACCAAACCCAATTCAACACCATAACTAACAATCACAAAAACAAGGAATAGCAATGATGAGATAAAGAAACAAATTCAAAGCACACCATTCCAAAAAATACTACATTGAATTTCTTTCAGTAGAGATGATCAGAGTCAGACCTTCATCAAAGTGTTTCAGTTCATTGACTTTAGCAAGAAACTTGAACGAGTTCAATGCCAACGCAAAAAGGTAGCAGTAAATAACAGCGCAGTGATCACTCCAATCTCAGCATTCCTCGTTTACAGTGAAGTAAAGTGTAAAACCAAAGAATACCCAGATAACAAACGGTCGAGTTTTCGAGGTATACGACTTTGGATTATGCAAAAAACATAGAGAATTGTACGTGTGTGGACAATCTATATATGGTCTAGCTGAGTCTATAGCTGTACCTTCCACCGCTTCTTTATTTCAAGAAAAGAAGAAGAAGAGAGAGAGATTGAGAGAACGTGTCAGGTAGCTTTGGTGTGAAAGGTAAATTGGTTGGCTTTCTTTGCCAAAAGGCCTAAGTGCAAAGCAAATGCAGGTAAAGCGCAATATAGTACCGTACGCAACAAAATGCTAACGCACTATGGAGACTCTAAATGGGTGTCAGTCAGTTACAACTCTTCTCTGCTTTTGTCACCATGAATCAGCTTGCAACATCGCTTTATAATCCAATTGTGTGATAGATTCTGTCGAATAAATTGGATAAATATGAAACGCGGTAATAATTGTCTCATGCATGAGATATTTACATCTTTCATCTTTTCTTTTTATCGTAAGTAGTTTTCACACATATATATATATCATTTTTTCTTATTGTGAGCCCTACATAATCTGGATCGCATAACATTGTGAGACTCACGTGCTCTGAGAGTGAAAATGCATATACGTAATAAATTTCTTACTGATGTTCAATAGTCACTAAGTCATTACAAGGAGCTTAATAGACATCCTTTGTCCTATTTTAGATGTTCTATTAATCACGATAAGGAAATAAATTAAAGAAAGTAGTAGATTATGATTTCTTTTTTATAGGAAAGGTATATTGTCATTTCTGGAATATAAAATAGAACATTTGAAATAAAATATTTTATCATTGCATCATTTGGATGAGTTGGTACCTCTCTAAGTGTTTGAGGGAGCAAGGAACAACGTATTTAGTATTTAAATTTTTCTAACCATCATTAAAAAAGAAAAGAAGAGAGGGATAAAATATTTTTATTCACAAAAGAGCTCTAATTTTAACTTTTTTTGAGAAGAGGTAAGTAACTGTAATTTTTGTTTTATTTTATTTATTTTATTTTATGGAAGTAACTGTAATTTTAACTTAACTAATAGTTGGTGACACCCAGAATTTTCTCTGTGACTTTACACTTCTTTAGTTGCCTTTTTGAGCAATGTTTCCAAAATACCCCTTAACTATATGCTTGGATATACAAGGAAGTAAATGTAAAAGAGAAGGAACATTAGTGCTATTTTCATTAAATACTAAAGTTTTGTTTTACTATATGTTATTGCATTTTTATATTTATATGATGGGGTTGACTCCAAAAGTTTTATCACTGGTCAGTCCCAAATTGGTAGGGCTTCCAATAATCCTATGCCTTACTGGTTTATGGATTTGGAAGTGAACTATGAGGTGGATTAATTTAATTAGTAATTTAAAAATTATGGGCGGGTATTTGTGGGCAAAAGCTGCCAAAGTCACATGTGCGCCAACTAAACATTTTTGCGTTTATGTAAAAAAATAAAACTTAAAGCTGTCGGCTGTCAGGACATTATAGTTTAGACAATTTATGGCTTATGAAAAAAAAAAAAAAAGGAAAAAAAAGAAGAAGAAAAAAATTTAGTTCATGTAACATTAACATGGTAATTCATGATTCTTACTTTATTAAATCCACAGTCAGCTCATGAATCCAAAAAAAAAAAAAAAATCGCAGTGGGGGTTTAAGAAATGCATTGTAAATTCAATATGAAACATGTGGCTATTATTATAGAAGATCTTTTTTTAATTAATTAATTTTAAAATGAGTAATTGAAACCTCTCGCTATAGTGTCTTTTACAGAAATTTTTATTCCTTTAGTAAGCAGAATTAAATAATAATAAAAGTAAATTAAAAAAAAAAAAAAGGTTAAGTGGAAATAAACTCACAAACTAGTGTCTTAGCAAAAGGAACACCATTAATCCTCTTAAATTCAGAGAAAGAGAAAAACTAAGAATAATGAAGAGAAAGAAATCGAGAAATTAGGTATATTAGAAAGAGATTTGAGAGTGAAAAGCTGTGAAACAAATAAGGTAAAATTAGATAAGAAAAAATAAAAATTTTTCCTTCCTTAAAAAGGGTCAATCCATTTCACCCGCACGTTTCCCCGACCTATCGCCTCAATGGATCAGGTTCTGGTTGTCTTGCTTTTTCCTGAGTCCAAAAATCCTTACCTATACTTGTTTTTATCTTTCAACTTTAGGTAGGTTAACGAATTTGATCAGTCCAATTTTATCATGTCTACATAAAGCGTTAATTAAATATTTATTGGAGTTGAAATTTAAATGTCATAACTTTTGGAAAATCATTATTTTAGAAAGAGAGATTTTACGTTTACAACAATTTTACAACAAATCATAGGTAGTTAGTTGTTATTGGTTCAAATTTGAAACTAGCGTTAAGATTACTTTTTTGCCTCAATAATAACAATCAGTAACAATTTGCCACTTAGAATTTGTTGTAAAAATGTTATATACATATTATTTTTCTTTTAGAAAATAGTATTCCCTAACCTTTTTTTTTTCTTTTTCTTTTTCGTTAAGAACTATTCCATACAATAAAATTTAAAGCAGCAACCCAACTTAATCAAACGACTCATGCTCTTTGAAAGCAATTAATGCATTCATATTGCTTTTTATTATATATATATATATATATATATAAATAAAAGATTGAATTCTACTTTAGCCTAATGTAAGTATATATGTGTATGAAACTCCCTCCTGAAGACTTGAACTCCGGCCTTTACTCCCCACACTTCACAAGCACTTATGCTTATGAAGTGACTATCGCACTATGAATGTGCGGTGGCAATGCATTTATATTGTTGGATGCATGTATATCTCCATTCTCTTCATCGAATAAGCACTTTTTTAAATGCCAAAGTTAAAAGATTTATTATGAATTGGAATATGGAATCTGGATATTTAACCCCACATTGTGTGCATTGTCTGGTGTTATCTTTAAGCTTTCCTCTTAACACCTTCCATTCCAATTTCCCATATCCTTCCTTACAGAACAAAAATTGTAGAGATGATATCCACGATATTTTTATAATATTTTTTCAACAAATTTTAAGTGTTAGGTTGTTACTAGTAAGACAAAAAAATAATTTTTATGACAAGTTCAAATTAAAACTAATAATAATTTAGTAAATATGATTTGTTGTAAGAATATTATAAAGATATTAGGAATGTAGCACTTCTTGAAATTATATTCTTTTTTATTTTCTCTTTTTCATTTCTTCGACAAAGAATATAATTTATACTCTATTTAAATTGACTGTTTATGGGAAAGAGAGATGTGCTAAAAAAAAAAATTACTTTCTTGTATATAATAACAATAGGATAAGAACATAAAATTTTCGTTTTTTTTTTTTCTTCACAACAATTAATTTGGCTTGTTATGATTAGTGAATAATAAAAATAATGTCAACAATAAATTTATGTAAAAGTGATGTTACTTCAATCTGAATTTTCTTTTTTGGATCACTGGTGGCTTCACGTTAGAGCCAGGGTGGTCACAGGATCACCCTGACTTGAAAAAAAAATTATTATTATATATAAAATTTAAAAATTTTATGATTTTTTTTACCCTTAAAAAAATGTGTGACCATCCTAAATTTTTTAAAGCCCAATATAATTAAACTTTGGACAAAATTTAGCAACAAATTAACTTGGTTGTAAACTAAATGTCTGTTTGGGATCCGCTTATTTTGCTGAAACTACAAACTTTTTGCTGAAAGTACTGTAAATAAAGGTAAAAGTTTGCTAAAATAGTATAGTGAGACTCATGAATAATACTAAAAATTGCAGTATGACCCATAAATAGTAGTAAAAATAAACTGAATAGTAATATAAGTTGACAAAATTAATCATGCCAAATGGACACTAAGGCTATAACTCCACCCAATGTTTTTTTATTATATATGAATTTTGACAAATCCACAATTAGAATACATTTTTTTTTCTTATATCTTCTATGCTTGCAAAACTTCAAGAAGATAAAAAATCATTAGCTTATCTCATCAATTAAATATTTAAATTTCGAATTTTTGTAGTCTAAAATTATACGGAAAAAAATAAATTTATAGATCAAATAGTAAATAACATCTGATTGATATGAAATTTGACATGTGTTTTAAGAACATAAAGAACAAACAATTCAATGGTTAAATTTTCAAACTATGTAGTTATGTTAATTTGTTTAGTGAAAGTTGTATTCTTCGGCTACAACTAAGTTTGTAGTCAAATTTTGTTCCTCTTAACAATATATTGAGCCCTTACAAACAAAAAGAAAAATCCAAGAAATTTTTTGAAAAAGATATAGCTTGTAGCATTGATAATAAGATTATCATGCAATGATTTCAAAATAAAAAAATTCGTAGAAAGAAATTGTAAGACTTTATGTATTTGGATGTTTTTATTTTTTGCTTCTATTTTTTTTTTTTGTTGTTGTTAATATATGAATTTATCTTTTTATTAGATTTTGTTTAATTTAAGTTTCTTCATGACCACCACCACGCATTCTTAGTGCGGTGGTTACTTTACAGATATAAGTACTTATAGGATATTGAAAGAGTTTCACGTACATATACACTTAAATTATGTTAGAGTAGAAATTCTATCTTGTATATATATATATAAAAATTTCTTCATAATCAACTTGAAAAAAAATTCTTAGAATTGCCGCTGTTTGGGATAATTCAATAGCGGATAATTTAATAGCGAAGAGAATGAGATTTGAACATTGTATTTCTCAATTTTTATTTTTATTTTTGAGAAGTAGATGTCTCATTGTGAAGACGGCAGCACACACACATGGAAGGGATGTTGAAACAGCAAGCTATCATGATGGGTGACCAGGACTGACAAAGGGAATGGACTCACCAACCGCCAGCCACGTGATCAATGATTGTGACGCCCAAGTGGTCAAGCACAGGCACATGAGATTAACTGCGATTCAATGCTTAATAAATAACATTAGATTTAATTGCAGCTATTATGTTAACGGTCACGACAACGAGTGTTTCTAAAGTATTGATTAATAATTTATTTTAGAAAAATTTTAACATTATTTTTATAAAAAATAAAAAAAAGTTTTCAAAACATTAATTTTTTTTTTCATTTCTCATAAAAACTTTTTTTTAAATGGATTATTAACGAATGTCTTAAGGGCATTCGTTAGTATTTTTCTTAGATTGATAATCTATTTTAGGAAAGTTTTGACACTACTTTTAGGAAAAATGAAAAAACTATCAAAACATTAATTTTTTTTTTTTTCATTTCTCATAAAAACTTTGTTTTAAATGGATTATTAACCAATACCCTAAGGGCATTCGTTAGTATTTTTCTTAAGTTAATAATCTATTTTAGGAAAGTTTTAACACTACTTTTATGAGAAATGAAAAAACTATCAAAACATTATTATTATTTTTTTTCATTTCTTATAAATTTTTTCTTTAAATAGATTATTAACCAATGCCCTAAAGATATTCGTTAGCATTTTCCTTGAGTTAATAAACTAAGCCATTTGTGAAAAATGACACGGATCTTCTCACAGAGGCCTTTGATATTACCAGTTATAGAGAGGGTAGTTTAGTCCTTTGATTGTGCTACAGGACAAGGGATTGTTGAAAATGAGACAACCTAAATCAGCTAGATTTGAAGGCAATTATGTTGAGCTTTTACATAATCATCATTCTATTGGATCATATTCTTTCTTTATGCAATCGCAATTGAGAGAAAAAGATATGACAACTGAGTCTGGAGTGATTGACAAGCCATGAAGAATATGATATGAAAATGACTCTTTGCTGACCAAAAAAAAGAAAATGACTCTTTTTCCTTTGTTAAGCAATTCTAATTACAGTATTGAACTTTTAAACGTAGGAATGATTACAATTGAATGTAAAAGAGAAGGTAGGTACATAAATATAAATAATAATGGCTTGCTTTACTTGTTACGCAAAATTAAAAGTAAAATACAATGCCTCTTTGTATGGTGAGGATTACAAATTTGTTAGGTACATGTACATCCAAATCGTAATCACTTTTCTCTATCTGAAAAAAATGCAGACCTCGTTCTAGTCTAGCAGCAAGCCAAAATCTATGTCGGTTATGCCAAATTAAAAAACAAACACGTATGGACCCTAATCATTCAAGCTAACAAACAAATACACAAATTGGGCAACAAAGTTTTTTGAGGAGTCCACATATATTTCAGAGCTAAGGCAAGCATTTTACCTATATATCCATATGAGCTGTGATATTTCGTGAAACTTTACTGTGCAGTTTTTAAAATTCTGTCCATTCATTTTTTACATAAATGGATTGGACTTTAATATCAACAATAGTTTAAATAATATCAAAATAATAGATTTTAATTAATTCAATTGGTAAAGTCTTTTGCTGTTGAATAAAAGATCTTGAGTTTGAATCCGGTCTACACTAAAAAAACAATTGATGTTTGGCTTGTGTTAAAGAGCAATTATTATAGAACGGATACTATAAATAAGAAATTCTATCGTATTTATAATAAATAAATACCAAAATGGTATAATTAATGTTTACTTAATTTTTTATAATGCGGTCAAATTCAATTTGCTCATTTTAAAGTGTGTATTCTCAGCATCACTCCGCCATAGGTAAAAAAGAATTAAAATTTCTAAACAATATGAGACAAACTACAAGTTGAAAAATGAAATTTCTCATTCAGATTTTCATATTTATGGATATGGATTTGCTGCATACTAAGTTGCAGTAATTCCTACAAAAATGTACATGTGTCAATACCTCAGATAAACACCTGTTCAAGCTTATATTTAAATGAAAACTTCTATTTTAAGATTGAATTTTTTACTGGATTACCACTTGACATGTGTGCATTTTGCAAGAGTTACTGTAACTTAGTTTGCAAGCAAATCCTTACCCTTCATAATTGGACCCTATCCTTTGTTTAGTTTAAGCTAGCAACCACTACTTTCATTGCAAGTCTTTGTTTACCACCTAATAAGATCTACATCTTTTTCTTTTCTTTTTCTCCCCCTAAAAGAAGAACATCTAAATCCATTTATGTTGACCAAATTGATCTAGTTGTTAGAATAGTTTACTCTTTTTTTTTTTTTTAATTTTTTTTTTTTGGGGGTGGGAATCTAGAGTATTTTACTCAGGGATAGTTGAATGGATGCACTCAAAGATTAATATTGCTTCCCAGGATATATATATCATATGCATGTAATTGTAATTTCAATTTATATAGCCTAGACAGGAGTCTCTCTGTTTATAAATTGGCTTTGACCAATCACAGTTCATAACCAAAAAAAAAAATGGCGAGGGGAGAAAAATAACAGTTTTTGCGGGATCCTCGACACATAGAAAGTTGATTAATACTCCAAGTGCTCAATGGAGCAGATGTAGATCCTTCTGACAGATGAAAACGAAATGTCAATAGCGAGGATTCCAATTAATTGAAAATAGTTTTTTTTTTTTAGGAAAAAAATTGTTGTTTATGTAATATATATATATATATATATATACACACACATACATTGTAGATTTGATTTGATAGGGAAGGTTTTGAACTTTCAACTCAAAATCGTGTCAAGAGATTGTAGCTTAACTAGTTAGCACCTCTTAGTATTTTCAATGGAAAAATTCAAAGTTCAAATACTCCTACCCCCAACCGATGTAAAAAAAAAAAAAAAAACCCTCAAAATCTATATCAGATGCCAAATCTAATAAGGAACAAAACTTAAATACCTACTTTAGGTATTGTTCCTTAAATACTCTCTCTAAATTAAGTCACATTTCTAAATTTTTGAAAAAAAATCAAGTTTCATTTGCTTTTGGAACAGTAGCTATGACGTTATATATAAGTTTTTCCCGAATAGTATTTGGTCAAGTGAAAAATGTAAGTGAATGGAAAATAAGCCCATTAGAGCAAAAGGTGTTTTTCGCATACATAACAAACTACCAAAAAAAAAAAAAACCTCTCAAAATAGCTTCTCTCTCTTTGTTTTTTCACCCTCCATTGATTGACCATTGACTAATTGTTCATCACTATTGACCTTTTTTTCTATATTAAGTTTTGCTTCCCCTCAAACCAATCATTTTTCCACTTAATTTTTTGCACATATTCTAAATATTTTTGTTTTGTCATTTGGGGCTCTCAAATGACCCGAGAAAAAGGCTTTTCTATTTAGGGTCTAATCTATTTTTATGAATACAAAATTTTGTTTATATAATTATTTGGAATTATAAAAAATATTAATGAATTTCCTAGTGAGCAAAAAAAAAAAAAAAAAATCATTTTGAATGCCGTAACTGTTCCAAAAAAAAGAAAAGTGACTTTTCCAGAACATGATACCAATTGAAATGCTAACTCTCAGGTCACGCAGAGACTATTGGGTCACTGAAATGGAAGGACAAAAGTGTTGTAGTAGCAGAACACAGTGACACTCTACTTTTTGTGGTAATTAGAGATGTCCACGGCCTCTGTTTGAAAGTTTCTTTTTCCTCTGAATTGGTCTGCCACCCCGCAAATGCAACACTATTTTGAGTATTTTCATTGTGGAACAAGGCATTCGACCCTAACAAGTAACAACATAAGTAAAATCAATACTGTCTGTCGTGTGTAAAATAACTATTTTTAGTCCCTCTAATTAGCTGTGAAATCATATACTTCAATTTTTGCACAGTTACCTTGCAGGAAAGAATAGTTTATACAAGGAAAATCCACAAGAGTAAGAGGGAAAGAAAGAAAAGCAAGCTCCTTTTGGTGGGGTTTAGGGAAAAGCACATAGAGAAACGTAAATGTGAAACAAATGTCGGTAGGTCCATTTTCAGGAACAGAAATTGAGAAAATAGTACTTCTACTGGGGAGCCAATAGAATCATTACTGGGTCATATGAGTGTGGCCTCTCTAGAATCCTATCACCTTGGTTGGAATATTTGGATCCGAAGGACTTCATAAGTTGCCAAAGGTGATGTTCGAGAGTCAATTTTATCAATAGGACTATAGTTTTTAAGATTTAATATTATACAAACTACCATATCATTTAAAATTTTAAGTGACTTTAATTTTTATGATTTCATATTATACAGACTGTCATGTTATTTAAAATTTAAAATTACCTATTTAATTTGATTCATGAAATAAATTTCAAATCAAAATAATCTTTTGACTTTGCTCATTGTGCAATAGATTCCATAAGGACCATAATATAGCCCACACCATTTCTTGCATAAAGACATCTACTCATGCATGTCTTCTATAAAGTGCACGACTTAAATCACCTTTTGAAGCTTTCCAGTGTGGGGGCTTTTGATAATGAAATGAACATGATATCATGCCACTAAAATCATTGAACCTCTTTTGCTAAAGCTAGCTAAAAGCTTAGCTTATCAAAGGTTGTCATCTTTCTTTTCTCTCTTGTCTTTTTCTTCCTTTTCAATTTCCATGGCACCACATGTGTTAAGCATGCTTCTGTTACAACCAACACCCCGAAGTAGATCAAGAAATGATTTAATTATGTCTGGTTTCTCATTCAAAGTTAATAGAGAGGGGGTACTATCATTGCTAATCTCTATCAATTTGATGTAGAAGTAAAAGGTCCCTAGGAGTAAAAAGTTTTCTGGTTACTAAAATTCCCATATTGATATAAATGAGAATTGAGAAAGAGTATGAGAGCCCTTGAAATTAGAATTCAAAGCATTTAATATAGAATTGAGCATACTTTTTCTTACTTTCAAAATAAAAATCAATATGTTGTAATCATACCGGCAAGTGATCATAATTGTAATACACATTCCTCTTCATTAATCACATTGTACGGGTTAATAAATGCAATGATGTACAAGTAAATAAATGAATGTGATAAACAAATGAGATTCTTGGATAAAAGAATGAGAATTGATGTAGATAAGAGCAAAAATGCATGTTAAAATGCTGGCATAAATATGATGGTCTAAGATTATTGCAGATCTAGCTAGGAAATTCGTATTAATCATGCATTGTAAGACAAAAGATGGCACAGGCTTTAAAAATGGTCCTACCGTCCTACACTATCCTTGGAAACTAGTGTGGTGAGTGAGCATCCATGGGCTTCTGAAGTCACATAATTTTAATGTGGGAGTCAGGCCAAAATAGAAAATAGAACCATCGGCACTTTGCAGTCGGCAGACGGCAGACGGCAGTCCTGATAATGGGCAAAAGCAGCTATATGCTGAAAAGTCTTTCTTTTACTTGCAGTGGTGAGAATCAAAAGCCACTTTGTCTTGGGATCCAATAGTTCGTACTATGTGCTATGAACTATCATTATTATATAAAACAAATTTTTTTTTATCATATATATATTTTTTCCAACAATTTGACGTGATTGATTATAATTGTTGTATAATTAAAAATATGTGACTGATTGTTTCGAATGAAAAGGATATTATTTCAATAATAATTTACCGCTTAATGTGTTATGTAAAAGATGGTAAATTTTTTTATGCACATCAACTATTGTCCCGTATGACTATCTTTCTGTCCCCTTCCGGATCATTTGAAGAGACACCAACAAATCTCTATTATTGAATGATAAAGCAAAATGGTGATCCTTTGATGTGAAAAGTAACTCCTTTTTTTTTTTTTTTTTTAATTTTTTAATTTTAATTTTATTTATTTATTTATTTATTTTTTTATAGTTCTTCTTATATATAAGAGTAACTCAGTGGTTGAATCAAAAAGCCAATACTTTGCTACAATTTTCACTCGGATAAAGCATATGTGTCCTATTCTTAGCCGACCAAGTACACCAATAAGTTTGCCAACTCACTTTTTAAACAATGACTGATCGAAAATGCCTAATACATGAGCATTTTGTTCCTTACCAAACCCCACCCCCCCCCCCCCCCCCCCCCAAAACAACATTTATTGAAAAAAAGGCATTAGCGTTTGTGAGTTCAAATGATAACATCCCTTCCATTGAATAAAAGATCTGAGTATTTGAAATAAAATAAAATAAAGCATTACACAATCCTACCCATCAATGCTTAATTATAAAAAAGAATCAAGTGTAACCACTTACATTAATAATAAAAATCCTGAAAAATGTGTATGTATTATGGCAATTTGTGACCAGACTTTGTTACTCTTACTTGCCACACTGAAAAATGCATAATTCATAAGCATTTCAGTTTGTGATATTATAACTTTGTGGCTAATACTTGCCCCATAAATCTAATAACACAATACTTTTTCACAACTAAAGATATGGTTTATTGTGATTTGTGTGTTATAAAAGTGGTATTAGTGATGAGTTTAGATCATGCATGTGATATTTCTCTAATTACAAGGTAATTTTAAAAAGAAGTAAAAATAACTGTATCTCTATTATTACTCATACTTGCCTAACCGAAAAATGAGTAAAACACAAGCATCTTTGTGATCAAACTTTATAATACATATTTGTCACGATTAAAAAGTTTTTTTTTTTTTTGGATGTGATTTAATTTTAATTAGATGTTAAGAAGACATTAGGATCGATGTTAGTATATTCCTGTTTTAGAAAGTCAACATCGTAAACTGCAAATTTTTCTTCCTAAAATAAAAATTGAAAGCTAGGGGACAAAAACAAGTTGACTAGTGTTTGATAAGATCAAACTGTCCGGTAACAGTGGAAGTTAAATCATCTACCTGGTCTTACAGATCTACTGGAGATCATTCAATTTTTTAGAGAATTACAATAGTGGATTACAGTGAACGAATCCAAATTTCCATTAATTAAAGGCAGGCAATAAGACAAAGCCAGAGAAAAAACAATGAGAACTACATAAGCTGCACATAAGCCAGTCTCATTATGTCGTCTTGTTTTGTTTTGATTTTGCCAGCTTTCATTATGAAAATGGTCCCCGTAAGCGTGTTCATCATGTACTTCTCCCCACATTTTCCTTTTGGTTTTAGGCTTTTAGCTCTTTTTTCCAGACCCCACTTCTGAACTTCTAACGAAAAGCTTCATCGAGTACCCGATTTAGTGAAAAATGGATGAGGGTCAGTTCAGACGTTTCTTGCAAGCAACATGCTACATTGAGGTCCAAATATATTGAGAAATTAGCAAGGTTCCCGCATTTTGAGGACAAGTTTGTATAAATAGGTTAATATAGGATAATTAGATTTGTATAGGCACTTGCTAGGTGGAAAATCTTAGAGAAATTGAACATATATGATATAAATTATGGTACACAAGAAAAGACACCAATAGAAATGGAGGAGGATGATAACTAATGGTCGTGTTGAAAAAGATAGTAGCTAGGGGATTTGAAAGAATTCATGGAAACAATGTTATAGAGAAAGGAATGAGTGAGGAAGTGCCATTTGAAACTTGACAACCGCATATGATACTGAAGAACACTTAGTTCAAGAAGAATGGTCTACATTTAATTACCTTCAAAGTGAAACAAATATTTAGGCAAATAGATTTTATCATTACTTGAAAAGTTGATAGTAGATGCAGTAAAAATTATGACTCTATGAGTGATATAAACAGAGAGTGTAACTCATTTAACATATGTTGGTTGTACTAGATGAAGTGGAGAAGTGCAAATATGAATGTGGAATGACTATTGAGTTAAAGGAAATGTTTTACAAGACTACCGTAAAACTCGTTATACTATATGATAATGAATGTTGGTCTATTAAGAAACAATACTTTCATAAAATAAGCGTAGTTATTAAAATAGATAACTGGAAAAAAAAAAAGGATAAAATATAAAGTGAAGAAACTCATCATTCAAAGATAGGAGAGAGTAGGGACTATTGTTGAGGAAAAAGTTGTAGAGAACTAATTGAGGTGATTTGGTCATGCGCAAAAGAGAAATTAATGCACTAGTGAGAAATTAATGCACTAGTAAAAAAGAAGTAGAAGAAGGCTTATGATAATACTAATAAAATAGGATTTTAGATATAATAGAATGGTAGAGGATAATACATATTTTCTACGTTCATTAGTTTGGTGAGGATTTATAGTTGGCTGATTCGATAGATGTTTTGCCCAGATCTGGAAGCTTATTAGTTTAATTCTTTGTTTTCTGCAATGTACAACTACCTTTTCTAGCACGAAATAAAATATGAGCGACCCCACTTGTTCTTTTAGAATTCAATCTTCGTTGCATGCTTGTAGCCACTACAACACAAGTACGTACACACTAGCGAAAAATAATATAATTATCAGAGAAATGACCGAAACAATAACGATATCAGCAAGTTTTCATTTATATCTATCATACTATGGTACTATATTCCTTTAAAGCAGCAATATATGTAAAGCACATGTTCACCAACAGCTTGGATGATTTGTTAACAAAGCATTATCTCATAACTTGGTCGCATTCGAAATTTCAGAAGCTGGTGATATTGGACCATGCATGTGTATAAATTTTCATTGGTATAGGGCTTCTTCAACATGTTATGAGAATCTTGTTCTTAGTAAAATTTCGGAACAATTGTGTTGAACATTAGCTTAAATATGCTAGAAAGACGTGGAAGCATAAAATAGGAATATAAGAACATGAGTCTATTGAGGAAATCCTTAATAATAACATCTTTATTACATGAGAGTATGATATAAATCCTGTGTTACAATGAATCCTAACATGAGTATATATAGTAAACTAAATACTAGATTAATAGAATTCTAGTACAAGTATGACAATTAGTTTGCACACAAAAAAAAATTAGGCTTGAACTTATGCTAATAGGTTAATATATCTCTAATTGTGGTGTATGCTAGACCAGACTGACTGGTCATAACACCTTTGGTTAGCCATATGGTTCAAATTTCCAACTTTCCATGCTCTAAAAGTGTTACGATTAAGACCATGGTTTTAAAAACTAGATCAGAAGCAAAATTGTTTTGGCCTCCAGTTCCCAATTTAACTTAATTTTGACTAATTTTTGACATTTTTACAGGATTGGACTATGTCCAGTTCCCAGTTGAACTGGACAGACCGGCTGGTCTGGTTTTTAAAACCTCGATTAAGGCTACTTAGTTGTTGTGATAGTTCATCATCCGTAAAACATGGTAACTTCAACCTTTTCTAACTGATTCTATGATTTCTATCATGGTATTTGTTTGCTTTCTCATCCTTAGTTATATGAATTGCCTAATGCTCCGAAGATAGTTTGTCAATTGCCACCAAATGAGTCAACATCACACATATTACGTACGTAAGAAGCTTTATTAAGTAGGTTAATGAAAACAAGAAAGACGATGGCATTATCAATCATCGATGCACAATCACAACTGTTTAGAATTCAGTTCTAAACATCTGCCCCCCCCCCCCCCCCCCCCCCCCCAAAAAAAAGAAGAAAATTAAAATAGCTAAAAAAGATTCCAGAGAAATTCTCAATTGAGAAAACTCTCCCAAAATCCCATTTCTTCAAATTACCTCAACCAACCAAAAATGCACCCAAAAAAGAAAGAAAGTGAAGGTGTCAGTTTCTTTTTGTAATTAAATCCTCATAAAATGTAATCTTGCAAGTGACGTATTGCCAAGGAAATGAATGTGATAATTTTTTTTTACACGTAATTTGTTTGAATTTTATACGAACAGCCAGGGTTTCCAAAAACCAAAATAAGTTTTTTCCTATAAAAATAGGAAAAGGAAAATAAAATGCGGTGAGCGTGGATCGAACACGCGACCTTCAGATCTTCAGTCTGACGCTCTCCCAACTGAGCTATCCCCGCTTGGTGTTGTTAACTTAATGAATTTGAAGACTATCAAATGCTGAAATCCTGACACCGCCAAAGCTTTAGGGCCTCAGGGGCGGGCCTAGAGTCTGGCTTGGACCTTGGAACATAAATAGAGTTGTTGGACGTTTTCATAGGGAAAAAGGAAAAGGCCCAAATTATCGAATTCTTGGGGAAAAATCAATCTAGGCTTGAAAATACCAAGTTTGGACCTAGTCTGGGTAAGCCCAAATTAGTGGACTAATTGCAGTTCTGGGAGGACTGAGGGATTTTGAGGTGCTATCCCTGTATGGTGCATATTTCATATATGGCATGAAGCAAATGCAATGCAAATCAAGTCACTCTAGGATTCAACTCAAATATGTGCATACCACAGAATTTGAATCTATAGGCTCTCTTCCATGGCTAGGCCAAATAGTTACCGATTAAATTTTTTTCATTATGTTTCCTATAAATCAAATTTGCTAACACCATGGCTTTAATAAGTAAAAATAAAGGCAGAAATGCATTTTTTGTCTCTACATTTTGACCGTATTTCCATTTTGGCCCCTACTTTTTTTATTTTATCGCTTTTAGTTCATAAATGAAAAAGTGTTCCATTTTGGTCTTTATTGTTACTCACTTAACGAAAATATCCTACGTGGCAAACGGAGTGCACTATTGGCATAATAAATACTAATGTGTCTATTAAAATAATATTTAAAAAAATTTATTTGGATTTTTGAAAATGCCGTGTCAGCAATTTAATTTTAAAAAAGCCACATTAGATAAAAAAAATTAATATAAACTTTTGAATTTCAATTTTTTTAAAAAGTAAAATAAATAAACAAATTAAATTTGTTCCTTTCATTTTTTTTTTCCAGAAGAACATGTTCATCTTCTTTGTGTTCTTCCCCAGAACATAACTAATCATGCTCATGTTTTCCATATTCTTAGTAAATTCATCCTTTTTTTTTCCCCTTGTTTTTCTTGTACTTTCTTTATAAGCATCCGCAATGGCTCATGCCATCCTATCCCATTTTACCATCTTAAAAAGTCACTTTATCAATTATACAATACCATTTTATAATACACCAAGTATTCCAACTTTTATTTTACCATATTACACATTAAAATAATATAAAAATATTTCTCACTTCTCTCTTTGATCTCTATTTCTCTTCCTCTGTCAACTACCCACCACCACCACCACTACTGTCCAGCTTCTCAATCACACCACCCACCTTCACTGGGCAAAACCCAGCCAAATGAAAATCCAAAATCAAAATCAAAATCAAAATCCGAAATCCAAAATCAAACCCATCTGTTCTCACCAAACCTAAACCCATATGTTCTCACCAGCAGCAATGGTGAGAGAGAGAAGGTCGCCCGTCGCCGTCTCTATTCATCCCAAACCCATATGTTCTCACCAACTCTTCCTCATCATTATCATCATCATCACCGAAACTCACAACTAAACAAACCTAGCAAACACTGAAACCCACCATTAAACCCAACGGAACAAATCCCCCAACCCATAAAAAAAAAATCACAACCAATGGACCTAAATCCAACCACCCAAATGCCAACCCAAACACCACCCAAACGCCACCCAAAACCGACCCAAATGCCGGAAACCCATGAACAAACCCACAGAAACCCATGAACAAACCCACACCGGAAACCCATAAACAAACTCATGACCTCCACGCCTCCACCAGAGAAGCTGATTGAGCCGCTACGCCTCTGTCTCCACACCGTTGAAGAAGAGAGAGTAGAAAGAAGAGAGAGAAAGATAATGAAAATTATGATCTACAGAGAGAGGAGAGAAAAGACCAAACCGATTAAAAAATAATTCTTGTTTTTACCATTGAGCTACAGTGCAATTCTACAATTAGAATCGCACTGTAGCACAATTGTATTTTTTTTTTTTTTTTTGTGATACTTACATTTTACAACATCTAATGGAGTGGGCATTTTGAGCCTGAAATGTAAAATAAGCCTACATTTGGGATTTGACCTATCTGTTGCTGATGCTCTAACCAAACACATCAAAACTAATTGATAGTTAAAAAAAAAAAAATTTACTATCCATTTTCTTGGCAACCAAACAAATTTCAGTTTCACCCAACAAAAAAAAAAAAAAAAAAAAAATCCAGATTTGACAACCAACCAACTTTTTGATGTCAATCCAAATATCTAAACATTTTTCACAAACCCAACAAATCCCCTTATACATAAACCCAACAAATTCTCTATTACAAACCCAAAAAATTTCCTTTCACAAACCCATAATATCCCTTTTCAAATTTATCAAAAATAAAAACAAATACAACAAACTCAAGCCAGATAGAGAGAGAGAGTGAGATGAGAAAGTGAGGGAGAGGATTCACATTCAATCCCAAATAGGTTTTAGATCTACCTAGAAACCCACACCACACACTACACATAGCCAAAAAATTGACCCACCACTTGCAAGCACTATCGATTCCACATTGATTTATCGCTAGCTGAGGACCCACGTCACACCGACGATTCAGAAGAACGAAAGAAAGAAACCATGGGGTTCTACCGAGAGAGAAAGAGAGAATAATTGAAAAGAAAGAAGAAAAAGAAAGAAGAAGAAAGAAGGAAAAAAACAGAAGACGAAAAATAAGAAAAGGTGGAGAAATAGTGATCTAGGAAGAGAAAGAAGAAGAAAGGAGAAGAAAGAAAGAAAGAAAGAAGAAAAAAGAAAGAATAGGAGGCAGAGAAACTAAGAGAAAGAGATCTAGAGAAGAAAAATAAAAAGAAACAAGAAAAAGAAACAAGTACAAACAAAAACAAACATAGATCTAAATTCCACCACTTTTTTAATTATGATTTTTCCTTTTTTATAATTTTTAAAATTGATAAATTTATTTTTTTAAGTTAGAGGTTGACATGGATGCTGATGTGACATTTTTTAATATTATTTTAATGGACACGTCAGCATTTATTGTACCAACAATACACTTTGTTTGCCATGTAGGATATTTCTGTTAATTGAGTAGGTAATGACCAAAATGGAATGCTTTTTTTTTGTTTAGGAACTAAAAATGATAAAATAAAAAAAGTAGGGATCAAAATAGAAATAGGGTCAAAATATAGAGACGAAAAATGCATTTCCGCCAAAAAAAAAAAAAAAAATGCTAACATTCTAGGAGATGCAACGCACATAGCCGCAGGTAACAAGAAAATATCTGTAGGCAATAGTTGAGGGAGATTAAAATTTTTTCGTGGAGGCAATAGTTAAAGGATGTTAAATTTTTCTCGTGCTAATAGTAGGCTTTATCAATGACTCAATTTATTTCTTTTGAAAATTTGAAGATTGCTAAAGGTATTTCACCAGTTATGGCATTGGCGTGGATGAGCTTTGGCTTAGAGTCTTGGGACACATCTGCAGGTATTTGGCTGTGCAGTGAACATTGACCCCCCAAGACAACCTAATGTATTGGAATTTGGCCATACTTGAAAGAGTATTGTTTATTATTCATATCTTATTACATACACATACACTTTTGAAATGCAGTGAAATTGTGACTTCAAATCATGATTTATAACTTAGAAATCGCGACTTCACAATTTCAATGCATTTTAAGGGTGTGTGTACTATTATTTTCCTTAATTGAAATATGTCATATTCAAATTTTGGGTAGGGCAAGCATGACCTGATTCACATGGACATTCAATAATTTGTATGGCACTTAATTAATAGGTTGAAGTTAATTATTGTAATAAGTAATTCTATAATGATAATCATGATTTTTACGTAACAATCAGGCTGATATGATTGACAGGCAGGACCAAGTCGTCCATTATCCGCAATTGGACAATTGGTGCAATGATGGAACACGTAGCCCTTTAGATCTAAATGATTTTGTATCATTGTATAGGATATAATGGTGTCTCTTCCAAAGCAGAATATAATTTCCACTGAATTTCCAATTGGAGCAGGCCTTTTCCAAATACCACTTAGAACTATTTAAAGTGAGTATAGATGATGCAAATTCCCAGCTGATTCCAACCTTTTGTTGCTAACAGGTTGGAGAGGTATACCTAATACAAATGAAAATTTTACGTAAACTCTTATTACTTTCCCCCCTCAAGAAAAAAAAAACAAAAACAAAATGACTTCACCATTTGGGAATTGGGATAGACAAGATATTGCGTATTCTTATGTAACTTTCCTCCTTGATATAACTTTATCAGCTAACATTAATATGTAGACAAAACATTACCATTAATCCTAATATTATCACGTATAACAACCATACAGGCAAGAAATTAAGAGGGGTACTTCTCAAATTTACCTTTGAAAGTCAAAAGCAAAGCTTTGCGTCCTCTGATTTCGAGGAGGTTTGCTTGAAGTTAATTATATATGCTGCCTAAAAGGGTCCCTAGGTAGCTAGAGAATGTTGTCATGTCAATGTTCTTTTCTAAACACTAATGTTAGTCGATATAATAATTTTTACAATCTTTATTACACTGATTGATTTAAATAATTGTGATTGGAATAACATTATTTTTATATGAAATTATTATTTACATAATTTTTGTTAGCCTCTATCCCAACATGCCAACTCACTCATTGTGAAAATTTTTATATGCTCCGCACTCCACTTCAAAATCTCGATCCAATTGGTGCTTCCATGATGCAAGAAGCCTCCACACTCCACTTATTGATATATAAATAGACACCAAAAGCCCTTCAAGGAATTAAAGTAATTTGCAATAAGCAACAACAAGAGCTAGCCATGAAGCTTTTATTTCTCACAAGCTTTCTTATTCTCCTTTCTTTTCACCATTTGGTTTTTCCCATCTTTTGCAACTCTAGTCAAACTGACAACCTTTTCAAGTTGCTTAAATCTCGAAAATCCCAAAATCCTCCAAATACTGAACTATGGGTTGGATTAGACAACGATGATGGCAATTTTTCTCCTGTGTATATTGGACCTCAAGATGGGTTGAAGAAAGCTGACAAGATCAATGCCTTGCCAGGACAACCAAAAGGAGTGGATTTCGATCAGTATGCTGGCTATATTACTATAGACCCGAAAGCCGGGAGAGCACTGTTCTATTACTTTGTGGAGTCACCTCAGAATTCTGCAACCAAACCCCTAGTCTTGTGGTTAAATGGAGGTAAACACAGTGCCACATATTTCAATTTCATTTGTATGAACTAGTATAGGCACAAAGAATGTAGAAAATACCCACTTATATTCTTCCTAGGTAGTAATAACAACGACGACTCCAAATGATAATATTACATTATATATATAATACGGACGTTTATATTAATTACATTAACATCCAGGCACACACAATAGAAAAAGAATCTTAGGTAATCCTATTATATATGTCCACACAATCAAACACAATTTTTTTATTACGTAGGAATTCTTGGCTTAGCGTCCTGCATTTTAACTATATATATCAAGTTCTACTTGCTCAACTTACTTTCTTTCATTCTGAATATAGAACATAAAAAGGTGGCATCCTATATATAGAAATAACATATCTTAAAATATCGAAATTATAAATTAATCGATCGATTCAAAATGGAAACATAACCTAATCTTTCTTATATTGTAATCGCATTACTACCACATTACCCTCGTATCGTCTTGTACCAAATACGAGCCAAACTCAAGTTCGTCATCATACTAAATTGGATACTTTTTTTTTTTTTTTTTTTTTAAAGGCTACTAAATTAGATACTTTGATTACATGTTTAAGTTTGCTTTGTTTTCTTTTCATACAATTTCAAGTTTATTCACAAGTTATTCATCAACTTGGTCTTTCTTCATATAATAAACACCACCAGTAAAAAAATTTACTATTAAAAATTATATATATGAGATTGACCGTTAATATTATTCATTAATTCCAAATAATTTTTTTTCCTTTTAGAATCCAAATAATTATTTGATATCTTATAAACTTATTTAAAAACTTACACAATCCAAAATCAAGTCTTTATAAATTATACATATAAAAATATATAATAAGAATAAAAAAGCATATATACACATAAACATATGATATATTATATATGCCCAAATTGAATTTATACTCACAAGTTTATTCACAAAACCTATTATATTTTTTTAGCTTAACTTATTCAATCTTTGAGCAAAAACCTGAATATGAATTTCTCGTTTGTCAAATAACTGAACATAAATATTACAACCTACAAATATTGACTTATTTTAGATTCTGGAATTGAGCTTAACACTTCAATCAGCAGCAAAATACAGTTCCAGATCACAATAAAATGAAGGAAACTTTGAGATTAAAAAAACCCTCCGGAAAACTTAATAAAATAAAATTAAAAAAATAACGAAGAAGAAGAAGAAAGAAAGAAAGGCTTGCTTATTCTGTAGTCTCATCTGTGGAGAAGGCAGGGCCTGAGGAATATTGATACTACTATTCTCACATATCATAGCATCAGCCAGAAATGTAAAGTAGAATAGACTTAGATCCTAATAACATGTGGCCACCATTAAATGTAAAGTAGGATAGACTTAAATCCGCAGTAACAACTCCAGGAATTTTTCTCAGAGTGTTTCTTAAGAAGCATAAATTATACAATTTAATGAAAAGAGAAATTCATATGTTGACAATAACAACAATAAAAAAACACACAAATATATAAAGTTTACAATTGTTTTCTACAAGTTTTCATATTTTGAAATTGATTCATGATAGTCTCATTATTAATGTTACAAGCTACATCTTTTTTAATATACACAACCAAGCAATCATTTATTTACTGAATGTAGAACAAATTATAAAGCAAAATTTAATTTTATTGGCAAAAAAAAAAAAAAAAGCTGAGGGTGTTCCTAAATTTTTTTGAAGGGTAGACAAATAAATTTTTTTCAAATTATTATATATATAAAAAAAAATTTCAAATCAAGATGGTCCCAGAAGGTGGTGCCGCCCCTCTAGATCCAAATAACATGTGGCCACCATAGTCGGACTGGGCCACTTCAATTCCCAACCTCTTCTGTTTTGTCACCCACCATAATGTCCACACGAAACCCAAATCATCAACCTAATGAGTGGTGTTTATTATTAGGTTTAGGGGACACGCGAAAATGAGTGTTGTTAATCTTGAGCTATAAATTATGGGTTAGGCAACATCATGTTGCCAATAAGTCAATACTTGAGCCCACCCAGCAAGTTCTACATCGAAAATAACCTTATTTATTTATTTATTTTTTTAGAAGCGTTTCTTCACAATATTTTCACATTATTTTTACAAAAAATCATAAGTAGGAAGTTGTTACGAGTTTTTAATTTGAATATTCATGTTTTTTCAATTTTTTTTTGAATCACCACGAAAATTACTTTTTTACCTACTAGTAATAGCTCGCAATAACTTGTCATTTAAAATTTGTTGTGAAAATGTTGTGTATGATAGGAAATTATTTTTTAAGATGAATTTTGGCATTAGCAATGCCAAGTTCCTTGTTTTGTCTTCTAAACTCTGGAACTCATGTTTATGAATTTGTACCTAAAGGACAAGTTCATTTCGTAGCTGAACCGAAAGAATGACAATATGTCCTCCAACCTTTTACACTGTGTTTGGTTGCGATGAATTTAGGGGGGATGGAAAACATAAGAAGGAAAATAGGGTAGAAAACACTGTTTTTCCCTGTTTGGCAAAAGAGAGAAAATGGGGAAGGAAGGAAAACTGGGAGAAAATTTTCTCTCCCGGGCCCACAAAATTCATCCTCCCAAATCAGGAGGAAAACATTGGAGAGAAAGTGCCCTCACAGCACTTTTACAAAAATGCCCTCTCCAACGTCTACAACAACCCAGCGCAGCAAGGAAGGAAGCAGAAAATAACCACCAAACCTAGCACCACCACCAAACACAGCAACCTAGCACAAAAAATTAACCCAAAATCAACAAAAAAATTAACCCAAAATTAATGAAAAAACAGTTAGAAAACCCAACTCAAAATCATTGCCCAAAATAATTTTCTGTGTAAAATAGACGAAATTTTTTAAACAGATTGATGCGATTGCTCTTATCACTTTTGCCTCTTTTCATCTTACCTTCACAACACACTAACATCCAGCTACCCAAGTTCTCTTCTCTCTCTCTTTTTTTTTTCATTTTTTTTTCAACGTGACCTGATACATTATTGTAATTTTTACATTATAATAATAAAAATAATAACATAAATTTATATATATGATGTGGTAAATTTTATATTATTTAATGAGTACAAATAAATTTATTTCTTCAATATTATGTAACAAGGGTATAATAGTCAAAAGAGTTTTCCACTCTCTCATTTTTCCACCCCTCCAACCAAACACATAAGAGGGAAAACTAAATATTTTCCATCCTCCCACTTTTCCATCCTTCCACAATTTTCCATTATCCCACTTTTCCACTCCTCCATCCAAACAGACCCTTAGGTTTTGATAAGAACTAAATATTGTTAAAATTGGTTGGACACGTGAATGGTCTAATGAATCTCTCCAATCCATTTTGGAGATATCTTTATCCTTATCCTTAAAAAAAAATTAAAAAAAAAAAAAACCCACGAGCTAACTCTCCTGTTTCAAAATTTAAGAGAAAACTAGCTAGCTATCCCCTGTATAATATACGATGACAAATTGATTTGAAAGAAAACTCTCATATTCTTGTATTATTTATTAAAGGGTCATGTTAATAGGTATTTTTAGGACAATTGTTAATAAATTATTTTTTAAAAAATTTGACATAATTTTTATAGGAAATATAAAAAGCTATAAAAAATTATTTTTTTTCCTATAAAAAATTTCTAATTTTTTTTTTAACCAATGCATTTGTTAACTTTTACCTTTATTAATAATAACACCATCTTCTTCTATATTATAAACAATCACCTTCCAAATTTTCGATTTCTACAAAATCATTTAGGGGTTGTTTGGATTTTGATGGTTTTATCACTCATCACCCAATTTTCATCACTCATCACTCATCACTCAAAAATAGTGAGACCCATAGAGATGCAGCTTGTTTGGATTTGTTTTCAAGTTTTGTTTCTATCACTTAATTCTCACATTTTTGAGTAATGAGATACAAAAACTAAAAACAAGTTTTAGGTGTTTTTGAGTTATGGAAACTGAGTTATAATGATATTTTTGTAATTCTATTGAACCTACTGGGTCCCACCCACATTTTAAGTCCCATCCGTGGTAGAGCAATAATGCCCAGCCAACGGCTACATCACAATTCATTCTCAGCCTCCATTGTTGTTATTTCTGAAAGATATAAATGGCAAAATGGGTCAGAATTTTCTAACCCAACTCGACTTGACCTGCGACCCGACCTAAACCTGAACCATTTTTTTAATACTTTTTTTTTTGGGTAAAAAAAAAATAGTAATATTAAGATAATATTGGTTTAATAGTTTATTATGAGTTTTAAGGAAATAATTGATACATTTATATGACTGTATACAAATTAATTGAAAAATAAATGGTTGAGCATTCTGTAATGAGTAAAGATTTTTAGATATAAAATAGTAAAATACATGTCAAGATAACTTAGTTACAGTAGAGTTAAAAATATAGATTTAAAATTATAGACATGTATGAGAAATATTCACAAGTGTGAAAATAGTAAAACCAAAATATTAAATTAGCATAAATGATGAATGCTTAGACCTATTTTTTTAACAATTTATGTCCAAAATAAATGGCTTTTCAAAATAAATTATGATATTTCCTAGAATGTATGTTACTTAAAAATGATATGATATTCATAAAAGAGACCATGTATAAATAAGTAAGCAATCAAACTTTAATGTATATCTCCCTATAAAAAAAAAAAAAAAAAACTTTAATATATATCTCACTTGAAATAGAGTACCAACCAGAATTGATAATAGATTATAAAATTAATTTCCAAAATTGTAAATTTCTTATATGGTTTTATTCTTTATCAAATGAGTTATCCAATAAGTCATTTGTAATTTTGTTTTATATTTTTGAATGTTAATATTGTGTAGAAATAAAACACGTGTATTTGTTTTATTTATCGTTATATTATTTTGTTTTAGATAGTAATGATATGATTTGTATAATTTTAAAATTATTGAATAAGTATTAATAAGTTTAACAAAGTTCATTCTTAATATAAGTGCTGAATTCAAAATAATACATTTTACATCAAGTAATTTGTTGCATAACTTTTCAAATGACAAATACATGTTATTTTCTTTATTAAAAAAAAAAATCATGTAAAAAATACGGATCAACCCGACTCGACCTGCATTAACCCGCTTAAAATGACCTGTTTTTAACCCGTGATCCGCAACCCAATTGACCCGACCTAGCCGTTTTGCCATATCTATGGAAAGGTGATATTGCTCTCTAAAAGCCATTCTCAGCCTCCATTCTCAGCACTATTCATTCTCAGCCTCTAGATTCTGCTGCAATAAGCCGTGAGTGTATTTTTTTTTTTTTTTCTTCCTTTCTTCATCTATTGCTTCTTCAGCTGAAACACCATCTTCCTTTAAATTCATGAAGTCCTCGGTCACCATAACGTCCTTCCAAAGATTCACAAAACCCCAAACGCAAACTCAGGAAAAAAAACTCTCACCTGCACTGCGGCCACTCTCAAAGAAGAAGACACTGACAGAGAGAAAGAGTCAATTTTTTATTTATTAAAAGAAATGAATAAAGAAGAAGACATACCTGTGGAATAATGGTAGGATGGTCAGAGGGTGGGTTCCACCTTTTTGAGTTTTCAAAGTTGAAAACAGAACTGAGTTTTAGGTGCCTAACCGAGTTTTGGAAACATCTGGAGATTATTGAGTTATATGAACTGAGTTATAGATTGATGATATTTGAGTGGTGAGTGAGCATTGTTTTTTAAACCCAAACAGCCCCTTAGATTTGCTTTTTCTCTCGCATCTTATCTTTGCTTTCTTACACCATTACTTACTAATTTACTCGCATAGGGCCACAAAATTTGAATGCATTGCTGATTTACTTTTGAGTTATAAACTCTGTATCATAACAAGCTCAAATATCTCTTGTCAGTTGTCACAACATATTGGATTTTTCCTTCCAGTAGTTGTGAGACCGACACAAAGCATTATACTTATCGCCTAACTATTTCTTTAACAAAAAATAGGAAAAGTTAACGGATGTCACTGGTGAAAAAATTCTAGTACCACCAAAAAAATATACAACTTTTGCCAAAGTTCTCTATTCGGTTGATTGTAATTGATGAAAAAAAAAATAGTAGATTAACGTGAAAGTTACAAGAAACCAGTCATAATATTTCAAGCAGGAGAGTAATGGCAAAAGTTGTGAGTTTGTTTGTGGGTGGATAGAATAACTCACTAATAAAACCATACTGAGATTTACAGGCCCAGGATGCTCTTCTCTTGGATATGGAGCCATGGAGGAACTGGGACCTTTCAGGGTCAACAGTGATGGAAAAACATTATTCCGAAATGATTACGCATGGAACTCCGGTAAGCAGATTCATGTAATTTCACCTTCAAATGATGAGTAAGCTGTACAGCTTTAAGTACTAGAAATCTTATCTGAATTTATTTCTCTTTAAGTAAAAACTAATACCCTTAGAAAAAAAATATTGGCAGTGGCAAATGTTATCTTTTTGGAGTCCCCAGCTGGAGTTGGGTTTTCATATTCAAACACGTCCTCAGATTACATCAAAAGCGGTGACAAAAAAACAGCGGAGGACTCTTACACTTTTCTTGTGAACTGGCTAGAGAGATTCCCCCAATATAAAAACAGAGATTTCTTTATAGCTGGAGAAAGCTATGCAGGTCATTATGTACCTCAACTTGCTCACACAATTCTCTCAAAGAACAAGAACAAAAACCAAACAGTAATCAACCTCAAAGGCATTGCAGTGAGTACATTGTGAATTCTATGCGCTTGTTATCTCAATGCTTATACTAAAAAAACTGATTAAGGCTTCTCTGTTAATGTCAATGGATGCAGATTGGGAATGCTTGGATAGATGATAATACTGGTCAAGTGGGCATGTATGATTATTTTTGGACACATGCTTTAAACTCCGACGAAACTAATGCAGGAATTCACAAGTACTGCAACTTCGTTAACGATAATTTCTCAAGCCAGTGTGATGATTACCAAACACAAGGAGATTTAGAAATCGGAAATCTTGATATTTATAACATATATGCTCCAATTTGCATAAATGCAAAACCCAAGTCAGGCCAAAGCGGTTCTGTAAGTCTTTATGCATCAATCAAAATAGTTTTATTTATTTATTTATTATTTTATTTTATTTTTTTATGAATAATTTCAAATCTGATTAGAATAATAAAGAAATAGCCATGAAGATTATTATAAAACAGGGCGCATACAATTGGGTTTGACTTTATGCTCATGTAAACTAAGCATGAATTTTGCTTCAATAATCTGTGATTTTATATTCAGGTGACAAGCACATTTAAAGAACTTAAACTGACCTTGTAATTAGAACTAAGCTAGAACTGATTTTAATCTTACACTATATAGGTCCACAATTTTGATCCCTGCTCCGACTATTATGTCCGTACTTATCTAAATCTTGCCGAGGTGCAAACAGCTCTTCATGCAAAAGCTAGAGAATGGGAAGCTTGCAGGTATGAGTGAGTTACCTGTGATACCCTGTGGACTTGACCACATTGGCAGTGATGATCTTGTCACAAAGCATGAAAAGATAAAAGTCCCACAAATGCAAAGTTAAGATCTTTCTTGGACTAAAAGTGCCACCCAATACAAATTACTAATTTTGCTTCTACACTGCCTGCAGTGGTTATGCATGGACAGACAGCCCAACGACAATTCTGCCCACTATAAATCATCTCATTTCAAGTGGAATTAGAGTATGGATATACAGGTAGTCCCTCATCTTACATGAGTTTTTTTGGTTTTTGGCAAGTTATCCTTCAAGATTTCCTATTCATGAGAATACCCTGTTAAAATTTCTCTCTTCATTACTGAACCAAAGCTGTAAGTCTATTACAGTAATTAGATATAAGAGTGCTGATTATTACACACCGGTGTGTACTAAATGTGTGCATCATGTCAATTGAAATTGTGTCTTCAAAAAAAGGCTGTGTGCGGATGTGTGCAACTATGTGCGACAAATTAATTTAGATATAATACAAGCTACCAATTGCTAGCACCTTAAACTTTCTGTCAATGAAACCTGCAGTGGCGACATAGATGGCCGAGTTCCAGTAACCACCTCTAGGTACGCCATAAACACACTAAAACTACCAGTCACTACTAATTGGCGCCCATGGTATTCTAACAATGAGGTAAATATATTAGATAATTGATCTCATAGTTTAGCCAAAATTAAATAAGGTTAAGAATTTCCAACATGTTGATGCTGGCAGGTTGGAGGATATGTGGTTGAGTACAAAGGAGTGACATTCGCCACAGTAAGGGGAGCTGGGCATGAAGTTCCAAGCTACCAACCAGAACGAGCACTTACCATGATCTCATCTTTCCTTACAGGGAAACCTCCCCCAGTAGAATAAATTGCCCTTTCACACTGTAATTTCTAAAAATTTATATTGTCCAGGTACTTGTAAACTAAGCTCAAATAGTTTCTGCACGATCATGGATTGGCTTCTACTAGAGAAAAGGAACTCAAAAAAGGAAAAAAACTATTTATTTAGTATTGAACTCCATGCTGTGTTACGTCTTTCTTTTTCTTTTCTTCTTTTGTTGAAATAATCAACAGCAATACCACATCAACAAGTACAGATGACAGAACTTCTCTTACACAAGTTAAATCCAATAAATTCCCAAGATTCAGGTACAATTTAAGCAAAATCAAGACAACTAGATCCAACAGTTTGACTCAGAATCTCCCATTTATAAAATAATGAGAACCTCCCCCATAGAACTCTTAACTTTAGAGTTCTGGGGGGCTTAACCCCAAGGAGATACTACTAGCACACGTGCACACAAAAATACAACTATCGAACATTAAGCAATCGAGTTCTGACAGTCAAACTCTACACTGACGATTTATGCACTACCTCCTTGATAGTCCAGAAAGTAAACTAAGCACTTTCCTCCTCTGCCTTAACTCCTCTTCCATCAAACCTCAGCTCACATATTTTAGCATGTTGAGCAACTCAAGACAAGCCTTAAATTGCAACACCAAAACTCATTTACCCTCACTCTACGAGGGAACAAACTACCAAGATATATCACCAAATTATTAGAACCCCAATAACACATATCTACGTCTTCGTTACCAAAAGACCGCTGTATTCATACTCGTATCCTATTCAAAACCAGGTTTTACATCACTTTCTTATTATAATTATTATCTATGAAGCACTGATGCGTTTCCAGATTCAGGTGTGGGTACGGGTGAGGGTGCAGGACTCAGCAATTTTTGAAAACATAGGATGCGGCAATTAAAAAATTATTTAAAAATTTTTTATTTACGTATTTCATATATTGCTAAGCATGCTTTTTTATATAATAATAATAGAAAACTCATATAATAATAATAATAATAATAATAAAAATAAATAGTAATAAGTGCACAAAAGTTTTTGATACTTGAATTATTGACAGAGGTATTAAAATAGATGAGGCTAAAAATAGATGAGGCTTCCCATAAAAAATGAAAAAAAGGAAAAAGATGTGGCTTAGTGGCTCACGTATTTGATCAGTCCAAAAACAAAATAAAAGATATATGTGGCAGGTATTAAAATAGGTGTAGCTTCCCATTAAAAAGGAAAAAAAAATAAGGGAAGATGTGGCTCACGTGTTTGGTCATAGAGGCACAAAAAACAAAATAAAGCCTGGCATTTAACAAAACTTATCCTATCATTTTACTATTAAAAAAAAAAAAACTTATCAAAAAAAGAAACAGAACAAAAGGCAGCAAAAAAAAAAAAAAAAAAAAAAAAAAGAAGAAGAAGCAAAGAAGAAGAAGAAGAAAGGGGTTAAGGCCACTGGTATCTTGTGATGGCGACAGCGCCTATCTTGTATCAATATCCATTGGTATTTTCGGTTTAAGGTTTTTTTTTTTTTTTTCCTTACTGGCCGATTTCCTTTTTTCGACCAAAACACACCGATATTCGGCCGATACAATCTAATTTGGCCCGAATTGGTGTGCGTCGGAGCCGAATCAATGCTAGTTGATGCGAATCTAGAAGCGAAAAAAAAAAAAAAAAAATTTTCCAACGCGCGGGAAGCGGTGTCATCCGCTGCACCCTGCGTTGGGCTACGTCGAACACCGTTATGACGACCCTATAGCCACGTCGGTGCTTTCTAGATTATCATAAGTTTTTTTAGTTATGTTTGCTAGTTACATATCGGCATTAGGTCCATTTCAGTCCAATTTAGTCTACTTTGGTCAATTAAGTTCAATTCAGTCCAATTCTGTCTACTTCGGTCCAATTTGGTCTACCTCTATAAATTTGGTCCAATTCGGTCCATTCACTCCACTTCAGTTTATTCAATGCAATTTGGTCGACTTCGGTCTATTTGGTCCATTCTATTAGGTCCATATGGTCTACTTCTGACAATTCGGTTTATTTAGGTCCAATTTGGTCTATTCAGTCTATTTTGGTCCATTTAGTCAATTTCGGTCCATGTCGGCACAATTTGGTCTATTTAGTCCACTTCAGTCCAATTTGATTCATTTCAGTTCATTTTGGTCCAATTCAATGTACTTAAGAATAGGAAAAGATAAGTTTGAGTTGAGAGTATTATCAATTGTTTGAGGAATATCAATTGTAATTATATGATAAATTTGAGTTATCATGATAATCTCCTTAATAGAATGAGAATTTGAATAATGAATGTGAAACTTTAAAATTTTAGTTGTACCAAAAGAAATTAGGAAAATATAATGCATAAAAACAAAAGTTAGAAAAATACGGATCATTTCAATAAATACACACACACACACACACACATATATATATATCAATCAATCAATTAAAAGCACAAAAAATGATAAAATTACATATATTGTAAAAATTTTGTAATTAAAATTACTTTTAGAAATTTTTTAATTTTTAGGTAGAAAAAATTATTGTAGGGTCTCGATTTTCAGGCTAGGCCAAAAAAATGAATGGGATCTAGGCCCAGTGAACTGGTATAATAAATTTGTAGAGAGTGGGTCAAAGAGCTAGGCTTGAGTGCGTGGATAACAGTTAAAATAGGTTTTTATGTTGATCTAACAGAAATGAGCTAAGTTTATCGAAGAAAGCTTGTCCTCGGTACCATCCGAGGAGCTCTACTTTTGGATATATTGGGTGGCAATAGTTGCAAGAGTTCATAAGATCGCCATGATGCTTTCTCCCCTTTTTCCAGCCCCTTTTCTACGGTGGGCTTCTCCTATTATATAGTCTTCTTTAAACAATCTTAACCTTCTACCCGTTGATCATCCAAGTCTATACTTGAGTGTCTGTCCCATCAGGCATCCTCTCTAGCGTTTTGTGAGTTGTGGTAATTAAGGTAGTACTGTTCAGGAGTCATTTCCTCATTAATACAGTTAGAACGTTAGTTGTGGGCATTTAATGAGGAGATGACAGTTTCTCCATGAGTTGTTCTTCTACGTTGCTCATATGACTGGTCCATTATACTCGTCCTCCTTTTTGGAATGCTTTGGGAGGCTACCTTAGGTGGCGTGCCGCTCTTCCCTTCTATGCTCTTGGTTAACCGAGGATAGGATTGTCCTTGACTATGCTCCCTGGCAATTTGGGCTTTCTTTGTTTGTGTTCAGACATTCCTTCCTCCTCGGCGTGGGCCTTGGGCTCAGTATGAAATGGGTCGAGGTCACCAAATTCTTTGGCCCCCACAATTATCTACAATAAAATTTAGAGAATAAATTATACATTATACAACATTTCAAAATAATTATATATTCTCACGCATCACGTTTGTCTACAGTTAGTCTATATATATATATATAATAATAGGTGAAGCTAACAGAAAATCAAATTAAAATTCCAAATTAGAGTTCTAACTCTGCGCCATGTGTCTTTAATGATTTATTCTTAAAGAGTTTTATTTCTTAATTTTAGAATCAAATGTGAGACTACATCATAAATATTCATCTAAGTAAGTTATTAAGTACTAAAACTAAAGAGTTTAGAATAAATGAATCGTTAAAAAAAAAAAAAAAAAAAAAAAAAGACAATTTACATTTTATACCTAATAATATTCTTATAAATTTTTTTAAAGAGTTAACAAAATATAAAAATGACTATTAATAGTATTTAAATTATATATATATATATATATATATAGGAATTATATTATGCATCATATTATATATCTTTAAGTGTATCCATGCATATTGTTAGGTTCTAAAAGTTTAGAATAATTGACAAATCGTGAGTACTGATAACGCCTTAAAATGTGTACTTGTTATATATTTATGTGGGTGTTATCTCCTTATTACTATGCTTAATTTGTATAATTAAGCCATGATTTGCATTAGTCCCTATTATTTATCTTTACATAATTTCTTGAATAAGATGCTATTCATTGTGTGTAATTTCTACTTTCAGGAAATCATGTGAGAAAGATGAGTTTACAGAAATTTGTGAGAGAATGGAGGCCAAACTAGAATTAAAGTGGAGCTAAAGGACCATGCCTAAATGTCTAAGGAGGTGCAGCTGGAGTGCTTGGATCATCTAACATGATTGGAAGCTTCAAATAAGGAAAGAAATCAAAGAGGTAGAATCTGAAAAGGAAAAATCTGATTTGAGCACTGATCAGTATTTTGGGCGTATCTCTCTCCTCAAAAATCCAATTGACACAAGACCAAATGGGTTGAAACTGTGACTTAAATATCTACAACTTTCCAGTTTTGAGTTTTTCGAAATTCTCAATTTTTGAAGGCCGAAATTAACTCACAAGTTACTGCTGTAAACTTGGACGGAAATTTAAATAGTGAAAAGTTTTATTTTCTTTGGACATTTAGACATTAGGGTTTTAGAAGGGAGGCGGGGGAGAACGAATTTTGGAAAAGAAAACCTTGTATTTTTCTTTCTCTAATGGCAGCCTAAACTCTTTGCTAGGGCTAGGGGTTATGTTTCTTCTCTATGGTATGAATATTCAATGTGATTCTTTCTAGGATTTTATTATTGACATATTTGATTGTTCAATTAGATTTCTTTTGATGTATTAGTTCTTCCATGCTTTCAATAAGTTCAATCATGTTTTTCTTATTGTTTAGAGGAATTTCTAATAGTTTCAAATAGAAATCATGTTTTAAAGTGAATGGGTTTTTTTGAAAACTTTTCTAATCGCATTATTAATCAAGGTTATCATGCGTTCTTGAATTGTCTCAATTCAACCAAATCATAAGTTTTTAATTGTATAAGAACAATCAATTATGAAATATATATTTTCTTTGATCACAAAGAATTTCATATTGATATAGGGAAACAACCCGATGCCCTAGTATTTACATTATTGATTTAAATCAGTTTTTATTATTATTCTTGTTAACAATCACCAAGCAAAAATATTTTTCTTCTTCACCCAAATTACTGTTTAATTATATTGTCTTTGAATTTACCCTACTCCTTGTGGTTCGACCTCGGTACTCCGAGAATTATATTGCTACGATCTCCTACACTTGGGAGTGAGCAAGCAAGTACAAACTTATCTAAATATAGATTCCTAAGTCTATAGGTTTGATTAGACAATGCTTAAGGTGATATAAGTCAAGATCCAAGAACAAGCAAGCTGCAGAAAAAAGAATTAGCAATTTGCCTGGTTCGATCGACCAAAAAGACAGGGTCGATCGATTGAAATACGGGTTTGCAGAATTTTAAGTCGGCCCAAATAGCAGTTCAAGCCTTTTAAGGATTAGGGTTTCAGATCTACTTCTCCTAGTATATAAAGGAAACCCTAGGCACGTTTTTATATAAGGCTTTTAGAGAGAGAAGAGTGTGCCTCTTTTGTAGATCTAGGGTTTTGTACCGAAAAGCTCTCTAAGGTTTTTGTTGAGTTGTGTGTTGAATCTTTTATGAGATCTGAGAGGTGCTTACCTTCATACACATACATAGAGCTATCAAGATCAAGATTTGTATCAAGAACTTGATGGTGGTTTTAGTTGCTACATAAAGAACTTTCAAGAAGATCCAAAAGCTTTGAGTGAAGTCTCAAAGTCAAAAGTAGGAGAACTTGTGGTTGCTATGGATCAAAGAAAGAAGTAGTTTGTGGACTCGGAGCTATCATGGGGTCGTGGTAGTAAGTTTTCTACTCGAGGTAGCAATAGGACGTTAGATGTAACACCCCAACCAAATTGCATAATTAATTTTATGAGTTTATTTGCACGTTATTATCTTATTACTTTTAAGTGCATGAAACTTTGATTTTGTGATATTATAAACATGTATACTCTTTTTATTGTTTTGGATATGAATTTATAAAGGTCAGTATATATATGTGTGTGTGTGTGTGTGTGTGCGCGCAAAGTTATATTAATCTTTGGGTCTTTCTAAAGATATAAACTTATAAGGGATGGAAAGTAGATTTGCCAAAAGTTGGAAAAAGTGGCTGTGATATTTTCTACCCTAGCATCACACATATCCCACCCCAAAAGTCAATTTGCCTTATCTTTCGTTTGTTGCATCTGAAGTCCAGCAGCTCCTTTTTCTCCTTTCTCTACTCCTTTATTTTTGTTTCTTTCTTCTTCCCCTCTCACACGGCAACACTTCTCCCTCACTCTCTCACCAAAAATTGTTAGACATCTCTCAAAGAAGAAATTAAGAACCTAAATACTAAGGTTTCATCTTTAAAGTGTGTGGTAAGTAAATTAAACCTCATCTGATTTTGTGTGCTTGGATAGTATGATTGTTTGTTTATTTTCATTCTTTATCCTCTGTTCTGATTTGTGAGACTGAACTTGTGATTCTGTTTTTGTAAGTGAGAGAGTGATGGAGTTATGGTCTATTGGATGCTTGTTAGGGCAATTTAATATGTATTGTACGGGTATAAAAATACCCAAATGAAATGATGGTCAAATGCTATTTGTTGATGATTTTAGAAAGAATATGTGCTGAAGCTGTCATTGTGACAGATTTGATGTTTACCAAAAGAAAATTCTGTATTAAATCATATTTTGTGAATTAGGATGCTAGGAATAGTTTTTATGAATCCTAAGTTGTTGTGGAAGTGGTCTCACTGCTTTTGGATAGATATAAAAATAATGGTTTAATTTCTAAGTTGCATGAGTTTCTGCCAGGATAGATTTGAACATGTTGTATTGTATGATTTTTAATAAATCATGGTTTTATGCTTTGAATCCTAAATTTTTATGGTATATATTTGACATACAGAGGAGTAGTTATGTAAAATTTCATGACTTTTGGATGTGTTTGAATAGCCCATTCGTATTTTACAAATGGGGATTTTGCTGCTGTAATGAGCAGTGAACAGGGTAGGACAACTCTGACTTTGCGGATTTAATTTTGAAGCTAGGGTGAATGTTTTGAGCTATAATTTAATATGCTCATCCTTTAGTATGTTTTAATCATATATAAATTTTATATCTCGATTTCTCTATGTTTTGGTATATAATGCGTTTGATGATTGTATCATATGCTTTGGGGAACTTTATGTGATGGGAATTAAGATTTTCTTGAGTTTGAGAGTTAGCTGTGATGGAGGTATAAGTTTAAATACTTAGGAAGAGTTTTTCAGTAATAAGTTTTGGTTTTTCATTTAGGTGACGAGAACGAGAACATAGATACTTGAGCTCTTCTTGTACAATCTCTCGCGCCTTCTATTTTCAGGTAAGGGATTGAGATATGTGCTTTTGATAAGTATAAAGATTATTTCAAAAAGTATTATACATTAAAACCTTTTAATTAAAGATATTACATATAAGCATGATTTAAGTAAAATATATGTTCGTGAGTTGTGCAAGCTTATATATATGATAATTTTAGCATATTGATGCTATTATCTATATCACGAACATAATATTTAAAAATGAGATGGATATGCTATTATTATGGAATATTATGCAAAATAAGAAATTTCAATATAATGTATAAGTATGGAAATGTTTCGGGTTATGTTCTCTGGTGATCTGAACTCGGCCAGTAGAGGTTAATTACTGGCTTTCTATAGAAAAATATTATATGTTTGGCCATTTAAAGTAGAGGAAATGGGGCTACCCATAACTCTAATCTGAATAAAGACTTCTCCCCAATGTGTACGGACGGCGGGGAGGAATAAAACCTTGAGGGGATGTGCCATCAGGCCTCCTGAAGAGGACAATATCATACACACAAGGGCACCCAAATGTGTTGAGGTCTTCTCTGTACAGACTTATCAGATATGGAATAACCAATATGTTATGAACAACTATATTACGTTATTGATCATGAGAAAATGATTTTGTTTAAATGCATTATGAAAAGGTAAAAGCCCTCATGAAAAAAAGTTTATGATGAAACCTTTTATAGTCTTTTTAAAAATAAGATAATGGAATTATGTTTACATTTCTTATTATGTCCTTTTATTATTATATGAAAGGAAAATGAAGCATTTTATCTGAAAGTTCATACATTATTTTAAGAACAATGTGAATAGTATGAAGCTATATTATCAAAGCTGGCATATCCATAAAATAATTGATTTACATACATTCTTATCAAGGGCCCATGGAGCTTAAAAACCTTACTGTGCTTCGCAACTCACCCTTTAATATTTCAGTGCACAGGTTCTTCCTGGAAACAGCGAGAGTGTTAGAGGTGGCAAAGATTTCGTGAATTCTCGTTTGTTAGAATGTAGAGTTTTTGTTGTATAGTAGATTAGCTCTTTTGTTGTATAGGATGAATTGAGATGTACTTGATTCTTGAGCACAGATGTAATTTAGTATCTTAGTTTGTTTTAAACCCCGGTTGTATGCCTTTGGAGTTAGGTTTGTAATAAGAGTTTGCTAAACGTTTAGCTATGTAATATTTACATGAATACTTAACGTTTTAGCCAAGTGGTAATCTTTCCAAGTTTAACAGAAATGAAATTTCAGGTTTTCATCATTTTTGTATATTATGGTTTTATGTAAGAAATAAGCAGGAGTTCAAGAAATAAATTCTTAATAAGCACTTTCAGATTAGGTTGGTTCGTGTTAGTATTAAGGTAAACTTAATATTAACATGCCGGTCATGCTCTAAATCCTGAAGTATAGGTTTGGTCGTGACATTAGTGGTCTAAGTTCTATTATAAAAACTTCAATTCTTTCATAATGGATCTATTTTACCTTGAAGATAGCTAGGTTAAATCTTTCACAAGTTTTTTACTGGTTTGGTTTTCCTGAGTTATCATATCATTGTATTCTTTATATTTTCCGTTGCTTTACATGATATGATTGTTATTGTTTTAACCTAGATTTGAATAATAATGTACAAGTGGTATCAGAGCGGGTTAACTCTTGATTTAGGTTATTATACCTAGAGTTGATCCTTCATCTCTATTATCATGGATAATTTTAAGTGTCTTACTGTTTTTTATTGTGATGATTTGAATAAAAATGACACTGTTGTTTCTGTTGATCTTATCAATGCCTGTGAAACTCTTCGTAAGTAATTATTGAAATCTATGAAAATTGATAAGAAATTCAAGGAAGAGTTAAGATTGGTTAATTTTGAAAAAGAGAAATTGGTTGTTAGATTAGATGAATCTAATAAAAATAATGAATTTTTAGAAATCAAATTTCTTCTCAAGATAAGAAGAAGAAAAGCTTGGAACAAGAGTTAGTTGAATTTAAAGTTAAAATTGAAAATTTGACTAGTACCAAGCTTGCTGTTAATAATAGAAGTGTTTTTGTTTTTCTTAAACCTAAAATTGAGAAAGTTTATATCCCTCTTTTCAAGAGGAATAATAAAGAAAATGCTTATTTTGCTAGGTTAGACAAAAGTAAAAGTTTTGATGTAGATGTTGAAATTTCTAAACCTATGTTTAAACCTACTGCTAGTGTGCAAAATAAATCTATTTTTGTGCCTACCTGTCACCTTTGTGGTGTTGTTGGTCATATTAGATCAAATTGTTCTTTGTTGAGAAAAAAACTGAAATCTGAGACTACATTTGTTATTAGGAATATTGATGTTCCTAAATTTGTTTCTGTTTGTCACTTTTGTGGTGTCTTCGGTCACATTTGTTTTAATTGTCATAAATTGAAATTTAAGCATTCTATATTTCAGTCTAGGATATGTGATAATATTTCTCCTACCATAAGTCCATATAAATTGTTTCATATTCTTTTGAAAAATTTGAGCTTGTTTGCTTGTGAAAGGAATTTGTAGGATTTCAGTCTTTCTCAGAAGTTTGGTATAATCTCTCAAATACACTCTGCTTCTCACATGGATTTTTACCTACAAAGCTGAAGACTCGTGTTATATGGGTGAGAAAAGATTCTCTAAGGTAAGTGTTGCTGACTTGTCCCTAATTTAATTCTTTCAATTGTTTGTGGACATGTTTTCTTTCTGTTTTTGGTTTTTTTTTTTTTTTAGGTTGTTTTTTATTGAAAAAAAAATAAATCCAAAAACATTGAAAATTTTCAAAAAGACAAAAATATTTTATTTTGTGTCTAGTTTTATTTTTCTTGAGGATTACATGAATTATAATTTCTCTCTCTTGATTTAGAACATGCTTGACATTGTGGAGAAACTTGAATAGTGTGTGTTATATAAGTACTAAGCTATTTCTGATTTTGTGTGAGTATGTACTAGTTTGTACATGTATTCAAGGATTAATTAAGAAATTGATATTTCTTATTTGTGTACCCTCTATAGCTTAGTTTAGCAGTATCATGCATAGCTTTGCATTGTTCATCTAGCACAATGTGTGCTTTTTGTTTTTGGTCATAAAATTTTTTAAAACCAAAAAGATTTTTATTTGTTTTGTATTACACATCATGGTAATGTAATTGAGGTTGGCCTATTATATTTGCACTTCTTGACTATGTAACTTGTTTAGCTTGGATGAGCTTATTTTTTATGCACTTTGCTAGTTTTAGCTATATAGTGCATGTTGTGTGGGAGTGTTTATAGTTTTAGATCACATGATCTTGATTTTAAAGTCACATGCTTTTGATTGTTAGGACTAAAAAATCCTAAGAGAACAGCATAAATAATCATCTCACCACTGTTTACTAGCCAATCATAAATACGTTAGTGCATATCATATGATTTTGTACTCGAGAAAGTGTAGCACATGCACAAAAAGAACATAAGGTGTAACCTCAGCTTATAATAATAAAATTTGTATGTATATTATTGGGCTATAATAAATTCAAATTGAAATAAAATTGATATGTATATTATTGGGCTATAATAAATTCAAATTGAAATAAAATTGATATGTATATTATTGGGCTATAATAAATTCAAATTGAAATAAAATTGGTGTGTACATTATGAGACAAATTAAGAAACTTATATGATTGCAAACTTGTTTTCTAGGAGATGTGAGAGTCTCTCTAGGTGATAGTCACTTTCAAATTTATGTGATGAATAATGTAGAAATTGTGATTGATTACTATTTACATATCACCTCACATGTACTTCAAGCTATTACTAGTTGTACACACGACACAAGTTATTCCTTGCTAAACTTAGTACATGATATTGTGTGTGATCTTGTTGTGGCCATCCAAGATTATGTTTTCTATGGTGTTTGATGCAAACTATGTTTAAGGGTTGGCAAATTTGTGTTTTTGATGATTTAAAACCTTGTTTTGAAGTTCTGGGTTGAAAACTCATGTTTTTGAAAATTTTTGGAATCATTCTCATGCATTACATGTCATGAAAAATCTTTTGAAAATTGATTCCTCAGAAAAATTTCTGGTTTTTCAAATTCAGTTTTCTAGAATTTCAATTGATCGAATATGATTTTCAATCAATCGAAAATTTCAAGATTTTTCAAGTCTAGCTTTTGCCTGACTCGATTGGTAATCGATCGATACTCATCGATTAAAACTAAAAAATTTTCAATTTTTAAGTATTTGACCAATTTTTTTTCATGCATCATTTATGTTTAGGATTCACATGCATAGTATTGTTTTCTGTATCTATCTTGCAATTTTGCAGTCATATCTCTCATTGTTTTCACACATAACATGCATATACTTTGCTAAATTGGATACTCAACTTGATTTAAAAATTGATTGATTAATTTTTGAGTCCTTGTGCATTTTAGTATATGCTATTTTTTATGTGTGAACTGTAGAAAATATTTTTCTTAAAAGATATGATAGATATTAATGTGCAAATATTTTCTATACTCATGCAACTGTTTATGGGTCACATAGTGTCAAGTTTGCATTTATTGAAATAGAGAATATTTTTTTTTAAGTGTATCCTTAACTTAATTTTTTGAGTTTGATATGTGTCTTTTTATTTATTCCCACCTCCTAAATTTTTCCCAAAACTATTTTTCTCAAAAAAAATTTTTAACCTTTGTTGTTCTTAGGGGGAGTTGTTGCTCTTCATTTGTTTCCTTGATTCTCTATTTTCTCTTAACTTTTATTGCGTATATTTTCTGTTTACTTTTTGTTTGAGTTTTCTTTGTCAATATGTGACAAAAGGGGGGAGATTTAGATGAAATATGGGAATATGTGGGAATCCTGTTTGTTTTGTTTAGGGGGAGTTGAAATTTTTTTGAAAGGGAGAGAAAATAAATTTTTGATGTATCTAACTTAGGGGGTTGCATATTTGTTTTATGCTTTAGTTTGTTTATTTTGGTTTACTTGTATTTTCCACACATGCGTTTATGGTTTGTTTAATGTTTCAGGTATTCACAGGTTAATTCATTCAAAGCTGTTGTTTACTCTTGCAACTGAGAGGTAGTGGTTAGTTTGAATTGTATTTTGGGCAACAATGTGTAATTGGGCATTTTATTGTATTGGGTTATTCTTGTATTTGAGCATTTCATTTTGTATGTAAGTTTTGTCACGAATTACCAAAGGGGGAGATTGTTGGGTTCGAAAAAAGTTTAGAATAATTGGCAAATCGTGAGCACAAACTTGTCTAAATATAGATTCCTAAGTCTATAGGTTTGATTAGACAATGCTCAAGGTGATACAAGTCAAGATCCAAGAACAAGCAAGCTGCAAAAAAGAGAATTAGCAATTTGCCTGGTTCGATCGATTGAAAGACAGGTTCAATTGGTTGAAATATGGGTTTGTAGAATTTTAAGTCAGCCCAAACAGTAGTTCAAGCCCATTAAGGGTTAGGGTTTTAGATCTACTTCTTTTAGTATATAAAGGAAACTCTAAGCACGTTTTTATAAAGCTTTTAGAGAGAGAAGAGTGTGCCTCTTTTGTAGATCTAGGGTTTTGTACCCAAAAGCTCTTTAAGGTCTTTGTTGAGCTGTGTGTTGAATCTTTTGTGAGATTTGAGAGGTGCTTATCTTCATACACACACATAGAGCTATCAAGATCAAGATTTGTATCAAGAACTTGATGGTGGTTTCAGTTGCTGCATAAAAAACTTTCAAGAAGATTCAAAACCTTTGAGTAGAGTCTGAAAGTCATAAGTAGGAGAACTTGTGGTTGCTGTAGATCAAAGAAAGAAGTAGTCTACGGACTCGGAGCTATCATGAGGTCACGGTAGTAAGTTTTCTACTCGAGATAGCAATAGGATGTTAGTAGTCTAAGTTATATTATAAAAACTTCAATTCTTTTATAGTGGATCTATTTTACCTTGAGGATAACTAGATTAAATCCTCCCCAGATTTTTTTAGGTCATCGTACCATTATGTTCTTTATATTTTTCACTGCTTTACATGATATGATTGTTATTATTTTAACCTAGATCTAAATAATAAACTTAAGTATTCACTTGGTTAATTAATTAGGTTAAACAATCTAGTTTATAGGAGTCTAAAAACGTACACATATACATGGAGTTACAAGCTAGTGAAGCATAATAGCTAAGGCATAATGTAAAAAAGCTTCTTTTCTTATAAATTGAGCTTCCACCATAAAAATCTAATGTACAAAGGTGTGACACATCCTATTATATGAACCAAAACAAAAGTCACAACTTCATCCCTAATAAAAATTTATACAAGTAATCAGTGTTCATGATCCTGAGCAGAGTTGCATAGCTGATGTCAGGTTTGATGTGAAAATGGACAGCTTAATTTCTTTGTCAGCATATCTGGATAGCCTCTTGACTAACCTCAGAAGAAATGTTTGCCTATTTAATATGGTCTCTCAGGGTGTCCAAGTCTCCAAGAGTCTTATACTTGCGAAAGATTAATCTCTGTTTTGCCGCTAGTTTGCACAGAAGCTGCAATATTTGCGTCTATGAGGCACTGTCATCATCCTGAACATGTTGCCTAGGCATCCCGGGGAAAAGCTATGGAGAAACAACTCATTATATTTTAGGAGGAAAGGAAAAAAAGAAGAAAAAAAAATGACACTTGTAATAAAAAACACAAGAAAAGAAAAAGTTTAGCTAGATAAAATGACCGAAGTTATCGTGTGCTTCCAAAGCTTAAGGATGCTACCAACCTGCCACTTGCCAAAAATTTAGGAGGTGACAAGTCCGATCTAGCTCAAAGAAGGAATGGATTTAGGATTTTAAGTTAGCGAGAATTGGAGTATAAAGGAAAAAAAAAAAAAATCTAAATAGGCATCTATATAGTATTAAAAAATTATAAATACTCAAAATTATTGTTTCTAAATATATTAAGATGAAATTATTTACCAACAAAGACAAAAAAAAAAAAAAAAATTGTTTTTTTTAATACTAAGCTGGCTATGATTTGTGTGTGTGTGGAAGTTAGAGTATTCAAAGTGGTGGTGCTAAAAATTTTAGTTTTTAACACCTCAAAAAACTATTTTATCTATTTTACCACATTACTTTAGAATACACCCAATATAAAATATTGTTTTATTTTTTAATCACTTCATTTAAAATAATATAAACAACTTATTAAAATAATAAAGGAAGAGAGAGAATTTGTGATTTTTAATTGAAGAGATGTAATCTTAATAAAATATTTTATTTTATTTTTAATAATTTGCTATAGTCAACTATTATTTATACCAATTTACTGTAGTTGGAAAAAAAAATTAGTTTTAGATTCTCTAATAACAAATAATTTTTTGGTTCTTTGGTGGTAAAAAAAAAAAATATATATATATATATATATATATATTTTTTTTTTGGCTAAAATACAATCATCATTGTGAATGTTTTTATTATTTTTGTTAAGTTTTTGGGTTGAATAGTTGTTATTTGGGTGAGATTAGCTAGGCTTATTGAGAAGATGGGGCCTCAGGTTTTGAAAGGGGGGCTCAACTAGAAAAATGAAATATATAATAACTTTAAAAAAAAAAAAATTGAACCCAAGAGGGCCCGGGCCCCCTTAGGCCCACCTAGGTCCATCCTTGGCTCAAAGGGCACATTCTCCCCTTGTAAAGACGTGAAGGATGAGACTATTAGTTCAAGACCCATTACACACACACACACACACACACACACACAGCTGCATCATATATTCTCACTGCATATGGGTTTGCACAAATCTATTTATCAAATACTATAAATGCATGTGCCAACTATATCAAGTTAGATCTCATGATTTACCCTAAGAAGCATGGGTAAAATACGATATGGGATACGGTGATATAGAAATTCTTGAAAAATTATGATACGATTTGACGTGATTACATGTATTAATTAATCATTTATTTTTTTTAAATTGTTAAGTATATATCAATTTAAAAGTAATAATGGAAAATAAAGTGAATACATGGCCGTTATATGATGTTTAGAATACAAACTAATGTCCAAAAGAGTAAATAAAAAATAATTAGATAAGTGTTCAACATTAAAACTAATATATAAGGAATATAAATAAAAATCCTTACAAGTTTGGGCTATCTTGATCGAGGGGTTGGGTTGTATCTGAGTTATATCATGGCGATATCCTAGATGTATCGTCACTTTTTTTTCAAAAAAAAGGGTTGGGACACACATGGAATACATATGTTGTTGAGGAAAAATGGATTATCCATTCTTCCAAGGATTTAACATGGTTTTTACATGTAATAACTTCCTAGGTTGTATTTCAAAATTGGAAGAAACTTATCAGTGCTTGTACGATATATTTTTCAGTTTTTTGAAAATGAGTTTTATTCATTATTTAAGTGGTTAGTTCAAATTAGAACTAGTAAAAACTTATCGTCTATGATTTGTTATGAAAATATTGTGAACGTAGCATTTCTTGCTTTTTTCAAGGCCATTTAGAACATTTTAAAGTGTGTAGAGACCAGGGGTGGAACTAGCAACAAGGGAGGGGGCCATGGCCCCTCTAAAATGATCAAAAATCCTTTTATACTATGTGTTTTTATTGAATATTTCAAATATTTACCTTACTAAATTGGAGTTGGTTACCCAAATATTTTAGTCCATTGGTATTCTTAAAAAAGAAAGGAATATATATATATATATATACACCTTATAATTTAAGTGGCGTAACAAATTAAACATTCTAGTTTTATAGTAACAAATTAATGAAATTACTCTATAGTTTCAAAAGTAGCAAAATAAACCTCTATTTCTAAAGATAACAAATTAGACTTCATCCCATAGTGTTTGAGTTATAATATAGGTTAGGGTTTAATTTGCTATTCTTTGAAACCTTAAGGTTGAATTTATTACATTTTGAAATTATTGGGTTTAATTTTTTGCTTTTTAAAACCTCACATTTTAATTTGTTAATCTTGAAACTATATAATTTGATTTGTTACATGCTTAAAATGAAATTTATCAAAATGGATTTAGTCAATTGGTTCAATATTTATAGAGACAATGTAATTTTTTAAATTTTCCTTCTCAATTTAATTTTTTTACTGTAAAACTTACTCTTCTACTTCTATTAAAGTTTTACATCATTCATGCTTTGGTACTTCATTTGGTTTCATTAAAATTTTGTTAACCACTTTGATAGACAATTAGTAATATTTTATAATGAAAATGAATAATTTCATAATTTCACTACCGAGATGGTAAAAAAGGAATTTTATCCTATGAAAAAATTTCATTGAGCAAAATCTTGATAGGAGATAATAATAATTTTTTTTAAAATTAAATATTTGTGTACATGCATGTCTATGATCAAATTATACAACTTTTATATAGTCATCGGAATTTAAAAGAGAATAAGTTCTCATTAAAAATTATTTAGACCTAGTCCGAACCATTCAGCCTTTTTGTCTTTGGAAGGAAAATAAGTGAACAGAAACTTTTTCCTTACACCTCTTACCGCAGACAGCGCCAATTGATGATGTACGAAAATCAGTAGGCTGAAATACTTCAGGATATGATAATGGCCGTGAGTCCAAAAAAGAAAGAAAAAAAATGTCAAGGGTGATCGATATATCCCAGCCAAGTACCCTCTAATGGTTAAATCAGTTTCCTCTCTAAAACACTAGGATGGGAAAGTAGTAGATGGTCAAAAACTAACCTTGGGTGAATAGGGCTTGTTCCTTTTATAGAGAGTTGGAAATGGGTCTACTTGTTTGGATCCACAACAATCATGGATGATGTGGGTGGTTAATGGATGAAATAGGGAACGTGGAGTGACTATGGGGAATTCTCTCCATGTTTTAGAAGTAGTGCATTATGGCTTGATTACATGGAGCATTATGAGAGGTTTTCTTGTAGAATTCAACAAGTATTTCCTGGTCATCCATGCCCTTATGTCAATCATGGATGACCATCATTAAATAGTCTTGTTATTTTGTGGATGAGTATAGGTCATATACATGATGCCACAGTTGGGCTTTTCTCCTTTCGAGGCTTTCTAGATGCTATCAAGTTATGGTTGTCAAAGAAAGGGGAGCGAGCTACTTGTCTATACGACCCGCAGAGCTTCAGAAAGTGCATCCACACTGCACCAACCATCCACCTAATACAAATGAAAATTTCTAAATGAAAAATTTATGTATACTTTTATAACTTTCCTCCCTTGAAGGCAGGGACGGATTCAAGACTTGGAGTTAGGGGGGGCAACTCTGTTGTTGACTGTGTGCAGTGGCTCCGACCTTTGAGTCTACTGTTTTACTACTAAGAATTTTTGTTTAAAATTTTCTAAACGACCAAGTTTTTTGTTTTGGGTAAAATAGATTGATTGGGCTTAATTTTTTTAGTTTTATTATTGGTGATTTTTGTTTTTGGGTTAATTTTTTTGGGCTTGTATATTTTGTTTTAGATTTAATCTGTTAATTTTTTATGTCCTTTAAAAGGTGAAAAATGCTAAAACTACAAAATTTTTACAAATTGCTAATATGGTGAGTGGTTATTGATAAGTAAAAAGTGATGCAAGTGTACGAACCAATAAGAATTTGCTACCTCAGTAATTTGTATAAATGTTGTAAAAACCTTTGTGGCTATAACATTATTCTCAAAAGAATTGATGGCATTGAGGGGTAAAGTGTAATTTTATTGAACAAATTACTAAAATTTGTATTTATTAATATAGTAATATTTTTTTTAAAAAAATTAGGGGGGCCATTGCCCCCCTATTCCAATTACAGCTCATCAATGCTTGAGGGGGGATAAAATGACTTCAACACTTGGGGTTGACAATATATTGCGTATCCTTATATAAGTTTCCTCCTTGATATAACTTATATACGCTAACATCATCATGTAGTCAAAACATTACCATTAATCCAAATACTCTCTCACGTATAAAAACCATACAACCAAGAAAGAGGGATGCTTCTCAAAATCATATCATATACTATATAATAAATGTTGGTCTAGACATCTCTACTCCAATTATGTCTCTACTTATCTAAATCTTGCCGAGGTGCAAACATCTCTTCGTGCAAAAGCTACAGCATGGGAGGCTTGCAGGTATGAGTGACTTACCTGTGGACTAGACCACATTGGCAGTGATGATCTTGTCACAATGCATGAAAAGATAAAAGTTCCACTTATGCAAAGTAAAGATCTGTCTTGGACTAAAAGTGCCACCCAATACAAATTACTAATTTTGCTTCTACACTGCCTGCAGAGGTATTATATAAACAGACAGCCCAACGACAATTCTGCCCACAGTAAATCAGCTAATTTCAAGTAGAATTAGTGTGTGGATATACAGGTAGTCCCTCATCTTTACAGCTTTGTTGGTTTTCGGCAAGTGATCCTTCAAGATTTCCTATTCAAGAGAAAATCCTGTTAAAATTTCTCTCTTTCATAAATGATCCAAAGCTGTAAGTCTATTACAGTAATTAGATATAAGAGTGTTGTTTATTACACACTAGTGTACGAAGTGTGTGCATCATGTCAGTTGTATGTGCAGATCAGTTGTATGTGCAGATGTGTGCAACTAGATATGTGAGACAAACATTGATGAAGATATAATACATGCTACCAATTGCTAGTGTTAGGACATATGTGAATCATGTTAGAAATATATGTCAATATAAAATTGGCTAATCCTTTGACAAAATGCATTTTACTTACAATTGGGTAGATCTAGGATGTGTTTAATATTTCAAGGAACAAGATTTCAAGTTCAAGTGTTAAAACCATGTAAATTTGTCCAAGAATCAAGTGAAGAAGTGTTGAATTTTAAAACTCGACAGCTAGTATATATCGAAGTTTAAAAGGCTGTTAGCCCGATGCTCGACAGTTGCTCAATAGATAAGGTATCTGTCGAGATTTATGAAAATTAGTTTTCTAGATTTGATTTCACTCCAATCCGTGAATAGATGTTTGAGCTTTCTTTTCTCACAATGCTAAGCATATATAAGGATTATTTTAAGGGTCGTCACAGCTGATGCAACTCAATGCAAAAGTTTGTCACAAGCATATTATGAACTGGAGACATATGCCCTAGTTAATCTTTCTCTTCAAGAAGCTTCTGTGTTTGTACACTGTAGGATTTTGTAACCAAGGAGTTTCGTGATCCTTATCGCATACTGGGATCCGAGCATCAAATTAGTTAGTTATGTACTGAGAGACGTGCATTAAAAGGAGAGATTGTTATTACAAAACAAGTCCAATTGGGTATTGGGGTAAGGGTTCAACTGTAAGTTAGTATAAGATATTGAGATTCTTTTACTTGTAACCGCTTGTTATGATAGTAGTGGATTCTCGAGATTGATGACCTTAAAATCACTCAGTAGGGTTTTTGCCATGTAGGTTTTCCCCATTCGTAAACAAATCACCGTGTCAATTTATTTTCCATTGCATTTTAACTTAGTTGGTGATTTGCTTGTGCTACCACGCTTATTGCATGCTAATTGAATTAATTAATTAACTTGGCTAATTAATTGGTTAATTCATCATAAGAGGTCAAATATATACGTTGTAGAGTGGTTTATGTATTTAATTTTATTTCAAATACGAGCTGGACTCAAGTTCATCGAATTCTCATACTAAGCTAGATTACATGTTCAAGTTTGATATATTTTCTTATCATTCAAGTTCAAGCTTATCATGATTTATTCATCAACTTACTCTTTCCTCATATAATAAAACCCACCACTAAAAAATGTTATTCCTTCACAAACCTTTATGAATAATTAAAAAATAAATTATAATTATAATAATTATTTTCTATTTAATTAGATAGAATCATTTTCATTAATGAACTTATTAAGAGTTAGATCCACCAACTTTATATTATTAAAAAATATACCTATGAGATTAGCTATTAATATTATTAACTTATTAAAATAATAATTTGATATCTCATAAATTTCAAGTGGTGGGTTATTACCAGTGGCGATGCCACGTTCAACCCAGGGTGGTCCCAAGACCACCTTGACCTGAATTTTTTTTATATATATAATAATTAAAAAAAAATTTATTTATCTACCCTTAAAAAAATTAGGAACACCCTCAAAAGTTTTTTATGCCAAACAAATTTTGAACTAAAATCTATAAAAAAAAAAAAAAAAAAAATTAACAGAGTAAGCCAAAAAAAGCCCAACATCAATCCTAAACAAAACCAACCCCAACTAGATTTTTAAATCAAAATAATTATTAACTAAATACCTAACAGGCCCAACCCAAACGTATTCTCAATAAAAAAAAAAAACCAACCAAAAGCCAATATGAATACATGTCCGCCGATTCATCAATCATCAAATGGTAAAGCTAAATCAAAACCTAGAATTAGAAACCTTACCTAACCTAAAAAAAAAACCTCATCAACGACAACGCCTTCCGCCTCCACCTGAAACCTCATCCAAGCACATCGACACAGTGTGGCGATGGCGCTTCTGCCTGAAACTCGAGTAACAGAGCTTGGATCGGGCATCGTAGATCAGAGATCTGTCCATTTGGATCATAGCTTGTGACGTTGACGCTTGGCCTTGAATCCTTCCTCGCCTTTGATGCCTCGACGTGTTGCCGCGGCTCATGGCGCCACCCCTCAGGCCTCCCTCAAGGTATTTTACACTTTACTTCTCTCTCTTTTTCTCTCTTAATCTTTGGGTTTTGCTATGGAGTGTGGACTGTGGTCTGAGAGAGAGAGAGCTCTTAATTCTCTTGAACTGAGTTACTGAAAGCCTAAAATGAGACTCTCTCTCTCTCTTTAAGTCTTTATCTGATTCTCTCTCTTTCTTTCTGAACTGATTCTCTCTCTCTTTAAGTCTTTATAATTATTCAATTTATTTGCCCCTATTTTTTTTTTTTTACTTTATTCGTTGGTCTATAATTATGTTGGTCAATTAGTGTTAGTGAGTTTGTCTTTTAGTGTATGGTGACTTGTGAATTTATCTGATTGGTTCCTCTTGTATGAATATTGTTTGTTGAGTGGGGGGGTAGATGGGGCCATGGGGTGTGTGGTGTGGGGTGGGATATTTGAATTGGGGAAGTAAAGGCATGCAGAGGCAGGGGTGTATGTGCACATGGGGTGTGTGCTAGTGTATGCTAATGCACAATGGGGTGTGTGCTAGATTGCTAGTAGTTAGTAAAAAAAAATTTAATGACTAAACACCAATAATTAATAATTTAATTAACCAATACATTATAAAAGACAAACAAATTAAATTATGTTAGGCTAAACAACAATTAATAATTTTATAATTAATGAAACAACAATACAACAAATTATAGTTTATAAAAGACAAACAAATTAATGAAACAACTAAACAACAATAATTAATAATTTTATTAATATTTCAAATGAACTTATAGTTTATTGTTTATTATTTTTCTAGAATTATGGACAAATATTTGATAAGAAAACCATGAACCCAAGATTCATCTCCTGTGCAAGATTCATCTTCATCTTCTAAGCGAATTCATGTTGACTTTGACTTAGAAAATCTTCCTTCAAATCCTAGGCTACAAGAAAAGATACCATCTTATCATCCTAATAATCATGATGAAATAAGAAGATATTATTTATAAAAAGGCCCTTGTCAACCTATTTTCAAAAACCATGATTACCCTGTAACAGATTTTTCTGGAAAGCCTCGTCGATTTACATTCAAATGGTATGTAAATAGAAAGTAGTTGGAATATAGTATAGACAAGGATGTAGTATTTTGTTTATATTGCTACCTATTTGGGCAAGTATGCAAGGAGGAGGTGATACTTTTGTAACGAAGGGATTCAAACTTTGGAATCAAAAAGAGATGTTAAATTCCCATGTTAGAGGAGTTAATAGTGCTCATAACCAAGCTATCAAGAAGAGTGAAGATCTAATGAAGGAAAAAAAAACACATTCAAAGTGTTTTGGTTAAGCAATAAAATCAAGATAAAATTGAATATTGGGTTCAATTAAATGCAATAGTTGATTGCATAAAATTCTTTTTATGCCAGGGATTAGCTTTTCGTGGTCATGATGAATCTCAAGGTTCAAGTGATAAAGGAAATTTCCTTGAACTTCTGCAATTTTTGGGGGATCACAATGAATCTATCAATGGAGTGTTGCAAAAAGCTCCGAAAAATTGCAAGCTTACCCACCATGAAATTCAAAAAGACATTGTGAATGCAGTTGTACATGAAACATCCAAAGCTATCATCAAGGATCTTGATAAGGGGTTTTTTTCAATATTAGTTGATGAGTCACGCGATATCTTAGTAAAAGAGCAAATGGCTCTCATTCTTCGTTATGTGAACAAAAAAGGAATTATTATAGAGCGGTTCCTTGGTATTGTACATGTAGCAAGTACCATTGTTTTGTCACTCAAATATACTATTGAATGTTTACTTTGTGAACATAATTTGAGTTTATCGAAACTATGTGAGCAAGGTTATCACGGGGCTAGTAATATGAAAGGTGATATCAATGGTTTCAAAACTTTAATTTTGAAAGAAAATAAGTCAAAATTTTATGTCTATTGTTTTGCTCATCAACTTCAATTGACTCTTGTTGCCATTGCTAAAAATCACATTAACATTATTGAATTTTTTTATGTGGTTAGTAATTTAGTAACTGTTGTTAAAGGCTCTTGTAAGAGACGAGATGCTTTTCAAGATGCACAATTTGCCAATTTTAAATAAGAATTAGAGAATGGTGTATGTAGAAGTTGGCAAGGTTTGAATCAAGAGACAAATCTTAAACGTCCTAGTGATACATGTTGGGGATCATATTATGGGACTATTCTCAACTTGATTTTAATGTTCTCTGCTATTGTTGATGTACTTGAGATTATTGAAGAAGATGGCCTCTTCGACCAAAAAGTTGTAGCTCGATCTATTATGAGGTCAATTCTATCTTTTGAATTTGTCTTTGCTCTACACTTGATGAAAAACATTTTAGAGATCACAAATGAGTTGTCAATAGCATTGCCAAATAAATAAATAAATAAAGATATAGTAAATGCTATGGATCTTGTTAAAATGTCTAAGCAACGATTGCAAGTGATGAGAGATGGTGAATGGATATCTTTATTGATTGAAGAGTCTTCATTTTGTAAATATTTCAAAAAATTTAAATGATATTCAAACTAAAAATTTATTATAAAAAATTTTATACTTAAATTCCAAACAACAACCCACGTTTTCTTTCTAAAAAAAATATATATATATTTTGTCTTCTACTTCAACTAAAAGTCTACTATCAACATTTTAAGAACAACTAATTCTTAAATTAATTTTATATTTTTTTTATGATATATTTCCCCAGATTAAGGGATAACATTTAATAACTGTTTAATTTAAATAAAACTAAAAGTCTATCATTAAAATTTTCTAAATTTAAATCCCTCACAACTCACGTTTTTTTTTTTTTCCTCAAGTTGAATCTTATTAAATTAATATTTTATTAGGATATTAAACTACAAGACTCTTAACTAAGGGATAAAATTTAACAATAATTTAATTTAGATAAAACTTTATCATCTAAGTTTTAGAAATTTAAATTCTACTCCAACTAATAGCATATTATCAAAATTTTCATATATATATATATATATATATATATTAAGCCATGGTTTTTCGATATAATCTCTCTTAATCATTAAAGTTATCCCTATAATTAAATCCCACACAAGACACCCCATGTTGTTATATTGTTTTCATTTTTTTTTTCCCTCAAGATGCAACTTACATTTATCTTTTAATCTAATAAATTCATCTTACTTGTTGTTCTTTATTTTTGAATTTATGTACAAAATTATTATACCAAAAGAATTTTACTATAAAAAGTTGTGTTTAGAAACCATGATTACGCCTGATGGCTACTTTCACTAATTAGTAAATTAATTATTTATTATTTATTAGGATATATTTCCTCAATTTAAGGGATAATATTTAATAACGGTTTAATTTAGGTAAACTTTATTATTTAAATTACAATAAATTTAATTTCTATTCAAACTAAAAGTCTATATATAAAAAATTCTAAACTTAAATCTCAAACAATAACCAAAGTTTTCTTTCTATAAAAAAAAAATAATTTAAAAAAATAAAAACTCATATTTTGACTTCTACTCCAACTAAAAGTTTATTATCAATATTTTAAGAACAACTAATTAGTAAATTAATTTTATATTATTTGTTATGATATATTTCCTAAAATTAAGGGATAATATTTAACAATTTTTAATTTACATAAAACTTTATCATTTAAACTTCAACAAATTTAAACTCTATTCAAACTAAAAGTCTACAATCAAAATTTTCTAAACATAAATATATCAGAAAATTTAAATGCTATTCAAACTAAAAGTCTATTATAAAAAATTTTAAACTTAAATTCCAAACAACAACTCACATTTTCTTTCTAAAAAAAAACAATATTTTATCTTCTACTTCAACTAAAAGTCTATCATCAACATTGTAAGAACAACTAATTCGTAAATTAATTTTATATTGTTTTTATTTTTAATGATATATTTCCTTAAATTAAGGGATAAAATTTAACAATTTTTTAATTTAAATAAAATTAAAAGTCTACATCAAAATTTTCTAAATTTAAATCCCTCACAACTCACGTTTTTGTTTTTGTTTTTTTCCTCAAGTTGAATCTTATTAAATTAATATTTTATTAGGATATTAAGCTACAAGACTCTTGACTAAGGGATAAAATTTAACAATAATTTAATTTAGATAAAACTTTATCATCTAAGTTTTAGAAATTTAAATTCTACTCCAACTAATAGTCTATTATCAGAATTTTCATATATATCTATATAATAACTAATAGGCGAAACATTTGACTTTTTGTTGACCAGTCCTCATTGCGCCATGTGGCTACATAAATTAATGTCATGTCTTCCATTAAAAACACAAAACAATGTATCTTTTCATTTGGTTCTTATATAAACCATTTCAGTACAATTCTTTTGCTATTGTTGCCTGTTGGTGTTCAGTTGCATTGTTCCTGCCGGTAGTTATAAATTTTACACATTTCCTAATAAATTTCAGTTTATATTTCTTGAGACAAAACTCAAAAACTTCAAGTTCATTCTGATTCTTCACCATCTCTCTATGTACGGTGGAGAACCTTTGGTTTTCACAAATATATTTTTGGTAGGTTTTAACACTATATTCCATTATAGGTTTTTTGGTTTTGTTATTTGAGTTTTAAAATCTTCCTCCACAAATCCTAAAGGTAGGTGCTCCACAAATTTTAAACGCATGCAACATAGTAACGTCTTCTCCTGTGTCTCCAGTCCGCTTTTTTCTTCTTAGAAAGTGTTAAATAGCTTTTTCTTTCTTCATTTCTTTTTTCGATTAGGTTTCTGTACGTTGCATATGGGAGATACTTTGTAACCATTCTAATTGCATATTTTATTGTAAAAAATTAGATGGTGATAGGCTTAATTATGTGAATTTGACCTTACAAGAGAGGTTTGTATTTTTCATGGTTTTCTGAAGTTCTATGGATTATATAATATTTATTTTGTTTTAACTATTGTATGGAAAGGAAAGATGTTCCTTATAATACCTGAACGAGGTCTTGAAAAATAGTCTTCAACTCCTTGCTACAAGAAATACAAACACGAAGATGATGCTATTAAAAATTCGGTTAGCCCTCTCTTTTCAAAATATTTTAATTTTTTCCCTGTTTTTCTATTTTGTCGCTTCTTTTAAGGTTTTTTATTGTTACTAATTTAATTTCTACTCTTATATGTGTTTGAATCATATTATGAAGGTTTAGTGTGAATTATTATTGAGGATATTTCATGACTTTTGGTTTAGTGTGAATTATATGTGTTTGAATCATAATGTCGCTTCCTCCTTCCATATGGACGGTAAGTAAACCTACTATTCAAAACTAAGTGAAGTATTGAATCCATATATATATATATATATATATATATATATATATATATATATTCACTATATTTATAATTACATTTTTTCTAGATAATGTCAAACTTATATATATATATATATATATATGATATGGCTATTTGATATTGGATCTTAGGACAGGGGATATGATTGCTCATGATTTTAAAGGTGATATTGAAGATATGAACCGAGAAGTTGCTACTTATTGCTTAAAATTACATATTTGGGAGAATTATGCTAGAGACATTATGTTAATCATTACATTTTAAACATAAATAATATTGGTTTAAGTTTTGACACTTCTTTTTTTGCCCGGAAGGTAAGCCATTATGAACACGTATACATTTAAAAACATCAAACAATTGTGACTTTTCATTTTTCAATAACCACATTTTCAGTTAATAGGCACATTTTTATTCAATAGGCACATTTTTGGCCAATAGATACCTTTTCAGTTAATAAGCACATTTTCATTCAATAGACACTTTTTCAGTCAATAGACATCTTTTGGTATATTAAAATATGAAGGATTATGACCTTTTAATAGATATCTTTTGGTATATCAGATTTAAAGGGTTATAACCTTTCAATAGGCGCATTTTGGTATATATATTACACATCTTATATAAATAAGGTTTTACAACCTATTTAAGTGAAAATCCTGCCTATATAAAGTGACATCATTCAGATAAGCATGGGACAGTTTTTTTTTTTTTTTTAATTATATAAACACCAGCCTTCAAAACTACACTACCACATACCAAAAAAAAAAAAAAAAAAAGTCTTTCATCACCAATCCATTCTTATCAATTAAAAAAAAAAAAAAAAAAAACCATTCTAAACAAAAATAATAAACATCAAAATTTTGAAACCCAATCAATGATCGACGGATGTGTAGCATCACAGATTCACAGTGTAAGTATTATATGAAGGTCATTATTCATACTGCGTGTTTAGTTCATGCATAAGGAACATCAATTTTAGGGTCTTGGAGATCAAATTGGCTTCATAGATTGTCTTTATGAATTTTAATTTGCTTATGTAAAATAACTTGTCTTTGATGACTTTATTAAACCCATGGGATGCTCCTTATAGAAGTTGACCGGGTACTCAAATCTGAAAGATATTTGTATAAACTTTCATGAAAGTTAAGTGAGTACGAAGAAGAGAAGCATGTTAACACCAATGGGAGAATTGACCAGGAAATCTTGGTGCATGGGAATTATTAGAAATTTTTGGATTTAAAAATTGTATTAGATTGTGATTTTAATAAACAGTATATGTTTATTTCTTTATTTCTACCATACAATCAAAACAATTATAAAAATTATATTTAAAAATAAAAGCAACAACAAGACAAAACATTATAAGAATAAACACACAATATGAAGAAAATAATAAATCTTACATTAGTCATTATGTAAGACTCTTATTCCTTCCCACAAAAAACTAATAAATAAAACAATATTGTTCTCTTTTGCCTAACTAATAAAACTTTGTGTTATTTCATTCAATATTTTTTTTTTCTTTTCTTTTTTTTTTTAATTTCATGCATTTTTGCTTACTATTCCAACTAAAAAAAAAAGTCTTTTTCTTTTTTTTTTTTAAACTCATTCTATAGCTATTCCCGTGCATCGCACGGGTTAGCGACTAGTATATATATATATATGCACGGGTTAGCGACTAGTATATATATATATATATATACACACACATATACACATATACTTAGTTAACTGATCTTCGATTTTAGAGATTAGAGCAGAAGAACTTCGTAATGACAGAGAAAGGTTTTGCCAAAGCAAGTGCCTTAGTTCTTCTTCATATTTTTGATATTTTTCTAATTCTAATATAGTAAAAATAAGCAAGCACCCTTCCCCCCCCCCCCCCGCCCCCCCTTTTTTTTTTTTTTTTTTTTTTTTTTTTTTCATTTTCACTCGATTCATAAACTTCTCTCAACCCAATTCGATTCTTTTTTCGACCCAACCCGGGGGAGGAGGGGCAATATGGGACGTCTATCTAGGGGGCCTGCACTTTATTATAGGGAAAGGGGTGAAGGACGATATATATATATATATATATATATAAAGCCTTGGTTTTTCGAAATAATCTCTCTTAATCATTAAAGTTATTTTTTTTTCTCAAGATGCAACTTACACTTATCTTTTAATCTAATAAATTCATCTTACTTATTGTTCTTTATTTTTGAATTTACATAAAAAATTATTATAGCAAAAGAAGTTTACTATAAAAAAGCAAAACAATGGATACTCATTTAAGCTAAAGACCAAACTCTAAACAATCAATTCCTTTTACTTATAACCATTTGTTTTGATAATAGTGGATTTTCAGAAGTGGTGACCTTAAATTCGCCCGGTAGGGTTTTGACTTCCTGGTTTTCCCCAATCGTAAACAAATCACTTGTGTCAAATTTATTTTCCGCTGTATTTAACTTAGTTGGTGATTTGTTTGTGCTACTATGTTTATTGCATGTAATTGAATCTAATTAATTCACTTGGTTAATTAATTGATTAATTTACCAAAAGGGTCAATACATTTTCGGCCTATCAGCGAGCAAGTCGCAAACTTCACCATTCTTCACAAATATTCACCGAACTCTCACACTCAACCCTTACGTTAAATCCCACAAACATACAAGAAAATGATTGACTAAAATATAATCAAATTTAACACAGAATTAAAGCCAACAAAACATAGTTGAAAATTACAACTTTACACATATGATTTAAATACCAAAATAAGACTTAAAAATGAAATTTATTTTAGGTGTACAAATATAATTGATTTTTTAATCTTAAGCTCAGAATTAATTATTTTAGAATAACTTTATTTATGCAAGTATTAGAAAAGATTCATCTGCTTGAGTTCAAATCACTTTCTTCAATAATAAATTAGGAATTAAAAAAATAATTAGAAAAGATTTTATTAATCATTTTAATTAAAGATATTATATATAAGGTCAAATATACAAAATTATGCATTTTATATAATAACTAGGGACCTTTGAAAGTCAAAAGCAAATTAGCTTTGCATCCTGAGATTTCTATAGGCGCCTGCTTTGCCACAACTCACAAGTCAATTATATACCTATGAATGGTCCCTAGCTAGAGAATGTTGTCATCTCAATGTTCTTTTCTACACTGCATCCTTTGCTTCTCCTTGGCCTATATAAACACTAATGCTAGCCGCGCAATAGTTTTTACAATCTTTATTACTACAATTGACACGAACAATTGTGATTGCATAGTATCACTAATTTTCACATGAAACCATTATTTACATTAATTTTATTAACACCAATCAGAAAATGTCAACTCAGCAATTGTGAAAATTTTTGTCTCTCCCCCCTTACTACTACATAAATAGACACCAAAAGCCCTTGAGGGAACTAAAGTAATTTGCAATAAGCAACAGCAATAGCTATGAAGCTTTCATTTCTCACAAGGTTTCTGGTAATCCTCTCTTTTCACCATTTTGTTTTTCCCATCTTTTGCAACTCCAGCCAGACTGACAACCTTTTCGAGTTGCTTAAATCTCGAAAATCCCGAAATCCTCCAAATACCGAACTATGGGTTGAATTAGACAACAATGATAACAGTTTTTCTCCAGCGTATATTGGACCCCAAGATGGGTTCAAGAAAGCTGACAAGATCAATGCCTTGCCAGGACAACCAAAAGGAGTAGATTTCGATCAGTATGCTGGCTATATTACTGTAGACCCGAAAGCTGGGAGAGAACTGTTCTATTACTTTGTGGAGTCACCTCATAATTCTGCAACCAAACCTCTCGTCTTGTGGTTAAATGGAGGTAAGTATAGTACAACATATTTTAATTTCATTTGTATGAACTAGTATAGGCATAATGAATGCAGAAAATACACACCAACTAGATTTATCTTATCTCATAGCTAGGATGTGTCAATTAAATGATAATATATTATAGGTCCATTTCGGTCTATTTGGTCCAATTCGGTTTACTTCAGTCCAATTCAGTCTACCTGTGTCAGTTCGGTCCTATTTGATCCATTCAGTCCACTTCGATTTATTTCGGTCCACAAGGTCTACTTAGGTCAACTCGGTCCAGTTAGGTCTATTTCAGTTCAATTTGGTCTATTAAGTCTACTTCGGTCCATATGCTACACTTCAGTCTAATTTGGTCTATTATGGTCGCCTTTGGTCTATTTGGTCCATTTCATCCACTTCATTCAGTTCAGTCCAATTTGGTCCGTTCAGTCCCATTCGGTCTATTTGGTCTATTTCAATCATTTTGGTCTATCTGGTCCATTCAATCCATTCAGTCCATTCAGTCTATTTCAGTCCGCATGCCAGCTTTCAAGTTCTAGCTACTTACTCAAATTACTTCCCAAGTTATATATAGAAATAATATATCTTAAAATATCAAAATTAGATGTTAATCGATCAAGTCACTTAATCTTTCTTATTTTGAAATTGCATTACTGCCACATCACTCTCATATCCTCTTGTACCAAATATATACTGTTGTAAAGTGGTTTATTTGTTTAATTTTAATTATTTCAAATACGAGCCAAACTCAAGCTCATCATATTAAGTTAGATTGCATGTTCAAGTTTTATTTTTTATTTTTTTTTAAAGAAGTTCAAGCTTATTAACAAGCTATTCATCAACTTACTCTTTCCTCAAATGATAAAAACCACCACTAAAAAATTTTACTCCTTCACAAACCTGTATGAGTAATTAATAAATAAATTATAATTAAAAATAAATTGTGTTTGAATTAATTAAATAAAATAATTTTTATTAATGAACTTTTATAAAAGTTAGATCCACCAACTTTATATTATTAAAAATTATACATATGAGATTTACTATCAATATTAATAATTAATTCAATATAATAATTTGAGATCTCTTAAATTATTTACAAACTTACAAAATCCGATCTAACCATAAAAGGAACCAAATTTGACATAAAAAGCATTAAAAGCACTAAAAATAAGGAAATAAATAATCTAAACTTAAAATAATGAAAATTACCAAAAAAAAAATAGCAAAATTAAATAGTAGATTCTGTCCGACATCATTGTATACACCCAAATTGAGTTTTATATTCTAGAGTTTATTCATGAACTTATTATTATTTTTTAGATTGACTTATTTAATCTTTGAGCCTAAATTTGAATGTGAACTCAATTCACTTTCCAAATAACTACATAAATTAAAATTTTCTTGAATTGAGTCGAGTTCAATTTCTTTTACAATCTACAAATATGGACTTATTTTAAATTTTGGAAGTAAGCTTAACACTTCAATCAGCAGCAAAATATAGTTCTTCAAAGAAATAGGATACTTCAAGATCAACACCCCTCCATAAAACGAGATGATATTACATATATGATATATGTATCATATACATGATAGATTTTCTCCCAAAAACAGACAAAGAAAAATTACTTTTTTTTTTTAAAATTCCTTTTTTGTCCGTGTTGAAGAAATTAAGGGCCCGAGGAATTTTTCATGCTACTTTCCACATAGCATTAGCAAATAGCAAGAGCAGAAATGTAGAGTAGAATAGACTTTAGATCCCAATATCAACCAAATTAGTGGTATTTATTAAGGCATACGCAAAAATGAGTTCGGTTATTCTTGAGCTAAATTATGGGTTAGGCATCATTTTACTAATAAGTTAATAGTTGAGCCACCCAGCAAGGCTCTAGAACGAAAATAACCTTAATTTTCTTAGATGAATTTTGGCATTAGCGATTCTGATCGAATTCCTTGTTTTGTTTTCTAAACCCTGGAACTCATGGCTAAACTGATCCAACCATAAGCTATTGACTATCCTCCAATCCGGTTCGGAGAAATCTCTACTATCCAAAAAAATCATTTTTTATGACTAAATAATGTTACACATATATTTAAATATATATATATATATATATATTGTTATATATCAATTTAAAAGCAATAATGAAAAATAAAGTGAATCTATGGCCATTAAATGATGTTTAGAATACAAACCAAGATCCAAAAGAATAAATAAAAAGATAACTAGATAAGTGTTCAATATTAAAACCAATATATAAAAAATATAAATATAAATTCACACAAGTTTGGGCTATCTCAGGAGGTTAGGTTGTAACTTTATCTAAGCCATATTACAGGCGTATCCTAGACGTATCATTACTTTTTTTCAGAAAAAGGTTGGGACACACATGCATACAAAGGCATTATAGAAGAATCCAGTACAAACCGTATCAGATACAGGTAGTCAAGTAAAAATGAAGTATCCATACTTCCTAGGATTTACCATTGTTTTTAGATGTAATAACTTTTATTTCAAAAAATTAGAAGAAACTACTATTAGTGCCTGTGCAACAAATTTTTTAGTTTTTTAAAAATGGGTTTTTTTATTTTTATTTAAGTGATAGGTTTAAATTAGAACCAATAATAACTTACTATTTATAATTTTTTGTGAAATATTATGGACGTAGCACTTCTCACTTTTCCAAATTAAGGCCACTTAGAACTATTTAAAATGAGTAGCTAGAGATGATATAAATTCACAGGATTTAAATTCACAGGATTCCAACCTTTTGTTGCTAACATTTTTTTTTTTTTTTTAGAATCAACGAAGTGCCTTTTATTCAAACAAAAATAACAGAGTCTACTAGAAACAAAAGAAAGGAAATATGGGGGAGCATCCTCCATCCACACCCCATAATCTAAAACAATTAAAACAAACAGAGCTAAAACAAAAGCAACCATATTACCCTCTCTCTTAACATGAGAGTAGTGTAATTTACTTAAACATCTTGTCAAAACCACACCGAACCTTGGTTTTTTCCCCCAACTGAATCATGCATCCTCAAGATTGACCTTAACCATGTCCAAGATAGGAGCTCTCCAGTGAATTCTGATCGAGGTGGATTGTGGTTGGGGAGGTTGTTGCACTACCTGGAATTCCGGTAAGAATTCATTGGCCACGTTGACGAGCTGGTTTGGAATGCAACAAGGTTGGTTAGTTCTGACCCGATTCTGATGTGTCCCTAATATCCAAAACATGACCGAGAACGACTTTTTATTTTGTTCCGTTCTGATCATCCATGACAACAACTCTTTGAAATCCATGAAAGATGCTTCCACGATAGAATCGCTGTTGATCAAAGACTTAGTCATACTGAGGATGTGCTCTAGCCTTACTTCGTTTGCTCATGTTTCGGCTATAAACACGGTAGAGGGATCTTTTGCCCATAATATTTCACCAGGCTATCTCTCTATCCATGGGTTCCCAAGCCTATGACAGATCATTACAAAGAGAATCATTGCATCTGGTGGGGCTATGGGACAACCTCCGCCACTATCTGTGATTGAGAGACATCCTCCTTGGAAACTTGTCACCTCTTATTTGGTAGCTCAGGGAGAATTCTATTGTCATCTATTACTCTTTTACCTAGACCCTTATCTTCTTCCCCCCCCCCCCCCCCCCCCAAAAAAAAAGGAGAAGGAGAAAAAGGTTGGGCTCATCGAAGTCGAGACTAATTGCCCTATGTAGGTCTTCGAGTTTGCTTAGTCCATGTTGTTGATTTTTTAGAACACTTAGGATTAGGGTTTGTCGAGCTTTGGATGTGAATAGGAGCTGCCTCTACGGCAAAGAAATTTTTTTCTTGGTTGCTAGCCGACTTCCGTGTGCCCTTGTTTTTAATTGGTGAAACAAAATTGGAAACCTTGGAATTACTTCTCCCATTAATGGCCCTCACCGAATTGCCCTTAACAGTCTGATCCTTATCATATTGAGCCAAATCCATATCAATTTGTTTGATTTGAATATCAAATAAATTCTCGGGAGTTATTGAGTTTAGAATTAACTCAGGTTCCTTAGTTTTCGGTTCCCCATTATTGTTTGCTTCCGTTAACATCGTGACAGCCGTTGGAGGAATTGATTCAATATCCTCATTAGGGAGTAACGTGGCATTAATGGCAGGCTCATTTGTAATGGGTAATTCATTGATATTGATTACCGGAGTAACTCCTTCATCGGTTACCAAATTTGCCTGATTCGTCTCCGCCTAAGTTTCCATTGCCGGTTGGTTTTCTTATTCTGTTGGATTGTTCACCCTTGTCTCTGCCCTATCCCTTGCCTCTTGGAATTCTTTTCTCGTGAATGGGTGTCTGTTGTCTTAGAAACTAGGTACCACGATAACATCTCTTCCACTAGACATGTACGAGCAGCCTTTAGAGTGGAATTGTACTGCTGTTGTTCCACTTTAAGCATGCCTTTACTCTGCAACCACAGCTCGCAACTTTTGTTAGCATGGTTCAAGCACCCACACCAAAAACAGAGATTTGGTAAGTGCTCGTATCTAAATCAGACCTAATGTTTTGACCCATTCTCTAATGTAATCACCCACCTCAGCATAAAGGCAGTGTAGTATCAATCATTACTCGAACCCAAATGAAATGTCCGCCTTCATCAGTTACTGCTCCTGTTGATTTCTCAACTTCCCCAACAATGTCGCAGATGTTCTCTACCACTTCCTTCGTCATATATTGAATTGGGATATCATGAACTTGAACCCAGAATAAGGTTTTTGAAAAAAACCAGATCGCACACTGGACAATCTGTGCTGTACCTTTGCAACATTACTAGATGTTCATCAAAACTCGAAGGTTGGTTTTTGAGGATTCTTTCAATATCATTGGGATTATCAAAAACAACAACACTCGATGTTCATTTTGGTTACAGATTGTGAACTCGTTTGTAGATCTCCACAACTATTTGAAAGTTCGCGCCATGGCTTCAATATTTAGGAAATGTGGGGTAAGGAATTGAGCAGCTAGCAAATATTCACTAGATCTTTGTTCATTGGACAGGATGAATCCAACGGTTTCCTTTCCTGAAAGGGAAAAGTTGGTCAATTGATTTGCTAATTACTCCTCCATGAGAATGAGAATTGGAAAAGGACCAAGAAATAAAGTGTCTCCCCACAACCCTGAAAGAACCAAAATACCATTAGCTCAGAAGGTACACTTGTTACCATCTGAGAACAAAGTCTCCTCTCAAAGAAGGGACCAACACATTTCTACTGCCTTAGACAAGAGAGAAAAACCTCTCTCTCTAAGCGGCAGAGAGACCAAAAAATCGCAGAAAAAAAAAGTCGTGCAGGACCTGCACACTATCTCTGCCGTGAAAATCTCGGCACATTAGACAAAAAAGTCATGGGAATAAGTCGGTGAATCTTATCTCTTGCTATTTCCTTTTCTTCTACTTGGCAATCATTTCAAGATCGGAAACTTCCGAACTAGATGCTGGGGCATGTGGTCCACTTTTTGTTGCTAACTGGTTGGAGAGGTGCGCCTAATACAAATGAAAATTAATTTCTAAATGAAAATTTTAAGAATACTTTCATAATTTTCTTCCCTTGAGGAAAAAACAAAATGACTTCACCACTTGGGGTAGACAATGTATTAGCTAATATTCCGCCAAAAAAAAAAAGGACAATCTCACGTATAACAACCATACAAGCAAGAAAGAGGGCGCTTCCCAGATTAACTTTGAAAGTCAAAGTAAAAGATTTTTGCATCCTGAGATTTCTATGCGCCTTTTAATTCAAAGGCAAAGCTTTGTATCCTGAGATTTCAATGCGCCAGCTGCTTGCTACAAGCCGCTTATGAATGGTCCCCCGCTAGAGAATGTGGTTATCTCAATGTTCTTTTCGGCACTGCATCATTTACTTCGCCTTGGCCTATGTTAACACTGATACTAGCGACACAATAATTTCACAATCTTTGTTACAATGGTTGACAAGAACAATTGTGATTGGAGTAACACCAATCACAAAATGCCAACTCAATAGCTGTAAAACTTTTTGTATCCCTCCACTTACTGCTATATAGATAGACACCAAAAAGCCCTTGACAAAAATAAAGTAATTTGCAATAAGCAACAACAAGAGCCATGAAGCTTTCATTTCTCACAAGGGTTCTGCTGCTCCTCTCTTTTCACCATTTGGTTTTTCCCATCTATTGCAATGCCAGCCAGACTGACAACCTTTCCGAGTTGCTTAAATCTCGAAAATCCCAAAATCCTCCAAATACCGAACTATGGGTTGGATTACACAACGATAATAGTAATTATTCTCCAGTGTATATTGGACCCCAAGATGGGTTGAAGGAAGCTGATAAGATCGATGCTTTGCCTGGACAACCACAAGGAGTAGATTTCGATCAGTATGCTGGCTATATTACCGTAGACCCGAATGCTGGGAGAGAGCTGTTCTATTACTTTGTGGAGTCACCTCAGAATTCTATAACCAACCCTCTCGTCTTGTGGTTAAATGGAGGTAAATACAGTTCCATATGTTTCAATTTGATTTGTATGAACTAGTATAGGCACAAAGAATGTAGAAAATACACACTAGATTAATCTATTCAGTCCCATTCAGTCTATTTGATCCGATTCGGTCTACACGGTCTATTTCAGTCCACTTTCGTCCATTTGATCTATTACAGTCCATTTTATTCATTTCAGTATATCCGATCCACTACGGTCCATTTCAGTCCACCTAGGTCTCACTCACTCCAAGAGGCCCACTTCGGTACAAGTCAGTTAAATTGGTCCATAATGGTCTAATCGGTTCATATCAGTCCACTTTGGTCCCATTCTGTCCACTTCGGTTTATTTTGGATTAATCGGGTCTTAAATTGATTTTTTTTTGGTAAGTTGCCTTAATTTAGTTTTAGGCTCAAAAACTCTGTTCTTTTTCCTTAATTTTTGGATTGAAAAGTATGAAAATTTTTTCCTATTTAAGCCAAATTCTTTACTTTTGGGCTTAAAATATAAACAAAATGGGCATTAAAAACAAAGATGCTCACTACGATGCCACCACCAGTGTTTCCATTATATAGTTCAAAGCAATTACGGAAGATATTAATAAAACCATACTGAGATTTACAGGCCCTGGATGCTCTTCTCTTGGATATGGAGCCTTCGAGGAACTGGGACCATTCAGAGTCAACAGTGATGGAAAAACACTATTCCGAAATGATTATGCATGGAACTCTGGTAAGCAGATTCTAGTAATTTCACCTTCAAATGATAGACTAAGTTGTAGAGCTATGTACTGGAAATCTTATCAGAATTTTTTTCTCCTAAAGTAAAAACTAATACCTGTTTAAAATAATATTGGCAGTGGCAAATGTTATCTTTTTGGAGTCCCCAGCTGGAGTTGGGTTTTCATATTCGAACACGTCCTTGGATTACAGCAAAAACGGCGACAAAAGAACAGCGGAGGACTCCTACACTTTTCTAGTGAATTGGCTTGAGAGATTCCCTCAATATAAAAACCGAGATTTCTTTATAACTGGAGAAAGCTACGCTGGTCATTATGTACCTCAACTTGCTCATACAATTCTCTCAAAGAACAATAACACAAACCAAACAGTAATCAACCTCAAAGGCATTGCAGTGAGTACATTGTGAAGTCTTTCTTCAGTCTATGATACGTGCCTGTATCTCAATGTTTATACTAAAAAACTGATTAAGGCTTCTTTGTTAATGTCAATGGATGCAGATTGGGAATGCTTTGATAGATGATAATACTAGTACAATGGGCATGTTTGATTATTACTGGACACATGCTTTAAACTCCGACGAAACTAATGCAGGAATTCACCAATACTGCAACTTCGTTACGGGTAATTTTTCAAGCAAGTGTTATAAATATCTAATTCAAGGAGAAGCAGAGATGGGAAACCTTGATATTTACAACATATATGCTCCCCTTTGCAAATCATCAGTACCCAAGTCAGGCCCAAGCCGTTCTGTAAGTCTTTATGCATCAAGCAAAATTGTTTCTTATAAATAATTTCAAAATATAATTAGAATAATAAAGAAATAGCAATGAAGATTATTATATATACAAGACGCATACTATTGGGTTTGAGTTGATGCTCTTGTAAACTAAGCATGAGTTTGGTCGCAATAACATGTAATTATGTATTCAGCTGACAAGTGCATTTAAAGAACTTAACTGGCTTTGTAATTAGAACTAAGCAAGAAATTAAATGAATTTAATCTTACACTATATAGGTCCACGATTTTGATCCCTGCTCCAAAAATTATGTCTCTGCGTATCTAAATCTTGCCGAGGTGCAAACAGCTCTTCATGCAAAAGCTACAACATGGGAAGCTTGCAGGTATGAGTGACTTACCCGTGGTACCTGTGGACTAGACAATATTGGCAGAGATGATCTTGTCACAAAGCATGAAAAGATAAAAGTCTCACATATGTAACGTTAAGATCTTTCTTGGACTAGAAGTGTCACCCAATGTAAATTATTAATTTTTCTTCTACACTGCCTGCAGAGGTTTTATATGGAGAGACAGTCCAACGACAATTCTGCCCATTATAAATGAGCTCATTTCAAGTGGAATTAGCGTATGGATATACAGGTAGCCCCTCATCTTTCCTTGAGCTTTTTGGTTTTTTTACGAATGATCCCTCCAATATTTCTTATTCAAGAGAAAATCCTGTCAAAATTTTTCTCTTCATAAATGAACCAAAGCTTAAGTCTATCAACAATAATTAGATATAAGAGCACTAATGATTACATATTGGTACGTATTGAGTGTGTGTCATGTCAGTTGAAATTGTGTCTTCAAAACAAGATTTCAGTTAAATTGTAAAAACTCATGTTTCTAAGGCTGTGTACGGATGTGTGCAACAAAAATTAATATTGATATAATACAGGCTATCAATTGCTAGCACCTTAAACTTTCTGTCAATGAAACCTGCAGTGGCGACACAGATGGCCGAATTCCAGTAACCTCCTCTAGGTACTCCATAAACACACTAAAACTAGCAGTCACCACTGCTTGGCGCCCATGGTATTACGACAATGAGGTAAATATATAAGATAATTGATCCCATAGTTTACCCAACATTAAACAAGGTTATGAAATTTCAACATGTTGATGCTGGCAGGTTGGAGGATATGTGGTTGGGTACAAAGGAGTGACATTCACCACAATAAGGGGAGCTGGGCATGAAGTTCCAAGCTACCAACCAGAACGAGCACAGACCATGATCTCATCTTTCCTTACAGGGAAGCTTCCCCCATCATAATAATATCATATGGTTCCAAGCTATCAACTAGAACGAGCACTGACCATGATCTTATCTTTCCTTGCATGGAAACTCCCTCCATCAGAATAAATTGCCCTCTAGCACAGTAATTTCTAAAAAATTATATTATCCAGTTACTCGTAACCTAAACTCAAATAGTTTCTACAATGTCATGGATTGGCTCCTACTGGAGAAAAAAATTTCAATAAAACATGAATAAGATTGGATTTTTGCCTTAAAGGTGGATGTTTGATATCCAAGCTCCTATGTGAACCGATATTGTATTTGTAATACTCAATTTCGATATAAAATGAATACTATTTGAATTTTTTGCCTTAGAGGTATCCAAATTGATACGTAGGACTAAAATAATCTTTTTATGACACGATTTCTGCATAGCATGAATACTATTGAATTTTTGTCTTAAAGATATACAAACCTTAAAACTTTGGATGTCTGATATCCAAATTGAATTGTAGAATTGAAATCATGTTTTTAGAACATGATTTCCAAATTGCATGAATAAGATTGAACATTTGCCTTAAAGGTGGATGTTTAATATTCAAACTAATATGTGAACTGAACTAGTGTTTCTCACACACAATTTTGGTATAAAATGGATACTATTTAAATTTCTACCTTGGAAATATATGTTTGATATCCAAACTGATATATAAAACTGAAACAATGTTTCTAAGACACAATTTCTATATAACATGAAATCTATTGAACTTTTTTCTTGGGATGTCTAATATCCAAACTGATATGTAGAACCAAAATAGTGTTTCTAAAACATGATTTCTAATTATCATGAATTCTATTGAATTTTTGCCTTAGATATACTCAAACCTGTAAGGTTTGGATGTCTGATATCCAATTTTTAGCATTGAATTCCATGATGTGTTATGTCTTCCTTTTCTTTTCTTCTTTTGTTGAATTAATCAACGCAAGACCACATCAAGAAGTACAGATGACAGAACTTCTCTTATACAAACTATATCCAATATATTCCAAAGATTTAAGTAAATTTTAAGCAACATCAAGACAGCTAGATCCTACCATTTGACTCGGCCTCTCTCATTTGTAAAATAATGAGAACCTCCCCAGAACTCTACACTATAGATTTTTCACTCGTGCACTACCTCCCTGATAGTCCAGAAAATAAACTAAGCACTTTCCTCCACCGCTTTAACCCCTCTTTCATCAAACCTCTGCTCACATATTTTAGGATGTTGAGCAAGTCAAAACAAGCCATAAATTGCAACACCAAAACTCGTTTACCCTCACTCTACGAGGGACCAAACTACCAAGATATATGACCAAATTCTCAGAACCCCAATAACACATTTCTACATCTTCATTACCACAAAACCTAGCTCTGTCTCCTCACACCATAGTGTAACCCCCAGTTGCTCAAATCTATCAAAATTAGCCGACCCACATGAGATGTACTCTCAACTTCCAATTAACTCAATACTCACGCTATAACTACTTCACACAACAGGCAATCCTTGTCTGATAACAGACCTATACCTCTTTCTCATCGGTAGATACTTGAACAAATAATGTTTTTCCATTTTCCAATAATTCCGCAATTCCCAATCCTTTCTTTAATAAAATCACTTGTTATTTATCAAAGCCTCCCAAGACAAAGACAAGCCATCTATGGAAACAAAATTGACATTCAAGAGGAACCCTGCTCTAAATCTCAAGGAAAAATTAAGAGGGAAATATGTCATTTGGGAACTAGGAAGGTCTAGACAGCAAAAGCAAGGCCAGCCATAGCATAAATATATATATATATATATATAGTTGAAGCATGGTATTTATTGTTGTTATGCTTCGTTGAGCAACATCAGCTGCTATGTCATTATTTTCTTTCCATTTTTTCTTTAAAAAATATGTATATAAATATTAATGTATTTAATAATGCATTATGTCTTTACTCATTCTCAAAACTAATTATAATTTATCAATCATGATATGACCATAACTTTTCACTACCTTAACTTTACACCATTTATTTATTTTTGGTTTATACTCACCCAATAGAAAATCTCATTCCATCACTATATTTATATTTGTGTGTTAATTTAGTATTCAAAGCCAAGTTTTACAACACTTTATTATTATTATTATTATTATTATTAATTTTTTTTTTAGTTAGGTTTGTTATTACATATTGCCATTAGGTCCATTTCAGTCCACTTCATTCTACTTGGTCTAGTTTGGTTACTTCGGCCTACATTAGTCCAATTCGGTCCATTAAGTCCACTTCGGTCTATTAGGTCCACTCTGGTCCAATTTCGTCTATTTCGTTCAGTTTAGTCCATTATGTCCATTACGGTCAGTTTGGTCCACTTCGATCTATTTCGGTCCATATCATCTATTTCAGTCCAATTCAATCTACTTCATCTACTTCGGTCTATTTGGTCCAATTTGATCAATTCGGTCCACTTTTGTCTAATTTAGTCCATTTAAGTCCACTTCGGTCCAATTCAATGTACATACTTAAGAATGGGAAAAACTAAGTATCGATGGAGAGTATTATCAATTATTTGAGAAATATCAATTGTAATTATATAATAAGTTTGAGTTATCATAATAATCTCATTAAAAGAATGAGAATTTGAATAATAAATATGATACTTAAAAATTTTAGTGTAAGTTTGGATAGAGTTGAAAACAAATTTCAGCTACGTTGGGCGTTTTTCCATGGGTCCCATGACTGTTCACGGGACCCGCAAGTATGAAATTTAGCAAAAAACTTTAAAACTGGGTCCCACACAACACTATTCATATTTAAAAGTTATTTTACAACAGTGTTTTAAGTTTTCAGTTTTTATTTTTCTGTAATAAACGGTATCCAAACAGACTCTTAATTGTACCAAAAGAGAAATTAAGAAAATATAATACATAATAATAATAGTTAGAAGAATATGGACCATTTCAAAAAAGAATAATATCAATAAAAAACACCAAAAATGATATAAAAAAAATTTTGTATAAATTGTATAATGAAATTTTTTTTTAAAATTTTTTTAATTTTTAGGATGAAAAAATTATCTACAATAAAGTTTAGATAATAAATTATACATTATACTACATCTCAAAATAATTATATATTTCCACGTATCATGTTAGTCTGTGAATAGTGATGCATAATAGCTAATGATTAAATTCTTTTCTTATAAGTTGAGCTTCCACCATAAAAAATGTAATGTACAAATGTGTGACACATCCTATTATATGAACAAAAACAAACGTCACAACTTCATACCTAACAAAAATTTATTCGAGTAATCAATGTTCATGAAGTAGCAACAAGACCAATCCATTGTCAACAGAGTTGCATAGCTGATGTTAGGTAATTTAAGGTGAAAATGGACACTTTCTTTGTCAAAATATCCGCATATATCCTCTTGACTAATCTCAGAAGAAATGTTTGCCTATTTGATATGATCTCGTCACTACCAAAAAAAAAAAAAAAAAAGAGTTTTGTGGCCACGTTTGTAAAACGCGGCCTTACGTCCAAAAAACGTGGCCATAGGCTGATTTGGCCTATAGCTGCGTTTTTTCAAGCCGCGTTTTCAAATGTGGCCTAAACCTTATGACAATAGGCCAGAGGGGGTCTATGGCCGCACTTTTCAAACGCTTTTGTGTTTTGTTTTGTTTTTTTTTTTTTTTTCCTTTTTTCCTTTTTTGCTCTCTCTCTCTCTCTCTCTCTCTCTCTCTCTCTCTCTCTCTCTCTCTCTCTCTCTCTCTCTCTGTGGAGAACTAAGATGGTCCTAGATCTGACAAAATAAGCAAAATGAATTCAAGCAATTCAACATGCAAATCGAAATAAGCTCAAATTCAGAACAAAAAAATCCATAAAAAAACTCGTAAAATACGCAACGAAAATTCCATGACAAAATAGATGATAGATGAGATGGCCATACACAACAGACCAAAGTACCTAGACCCACTCCACACCCACAAAATGAATTGAGTCACTGGAGATGTCTCTGATTCAAGTAATCTTGTCACCTACTCCTGTAAATGTTTAACAGAGCAAGTATATTAATTTCCCCAACATTTCCTAACTTTTAATGAATCAAATTGAAATGAAAAGAGACCAGACTACTAGAGAAAATATTAGCAATGAAAAAAAAAAGATCCAACAAAAGCCAACCTACAGTTTATCTTATCTTTCATCATTTAGCAAGTAAATGACTAAGCACACTCTATTGGAAATATATAAAAATAACAGTAGAAGAATAAAGTAACCCAAAATCAGAAAAGAACCCACAAAACAAACAGTCATCCATTTTCAATCTGCAAAACAAAATTGCAAAATCTAACACATTAAGATGAGAGTAACCCAGAAACAAAAAAGAACCCAGAAAGCAAATAGTGGAAAATTATCCAAATTATAATCTAAACTCCGTAGCTTTTATAACAATAGCATTCATTATCTGAATTGAAAAAAATGGAGAAAGGCAAGGCAAGACCAATCAGATTCCTCTTAAAAACTCAACATTTCCAACTATCTCCACACATTCAATCACATTATTAAAGCAACAACACAAGCTCAGATCTCTACATATTAAACAAAACCCAATACACAAAATTGAAAAACTAAAACAAAAAACGACATACCCCTTGGATTCTTAACCCAGACCATCAAAAATCACCAATCACAAACAAAACTTCAAAAAATTTAGGATCTTTTCAGTAACCCCAAAGCAAAATCAACAACAACATAAACAAACACACACAAAGACCCAAATGCAAATTAAGAAAAAGGGAAAAGCTGAGAGAAAGTACCTGTAGAAGAGTGGAGAAAGATCGGCAATAGGGCATGGCTTGCGATGGTTGATTGAACGGACAGGTGAGGATGATGGATGAACTTTGCTGGGCTTCGAAGATGGGTGAGGAGGATGATGAATCGGGTCGGCGATGGTGCGTGAGCTTCAATGGCAGCGGTGAGGACGATGATGAATCAGTGAGGATGATGGATGAATCGGAGGTGAGAGGTTGATGAGAAGGATGACTGTAAAACGACAGAGGGGTGAGAAAGGTGAGATCGGGCTTTCAGAGATGGAGGTTGATGTGCTATTGAAGAGGATAGCTAGGTATGAAAATTTTTAGTTTAATATTTATACAAAGCCTAAAGCCGCGTTTTTAACATGCGGCTATAGGCAAAATCTGGGGCTACGTGTTTAAAACGCGGCCCCATCCAAAACTAAAGCCGCGTGTTTAAAACATGGCTTCAAACCATAGTTAAGGGAAAAAAAATTTCTGCAAAAAAAAGTAAATGCGAAGCTCCTATGGCCGCATGTTTTAAACGCGGCCATAGCTTTGCCCCAAAAAATGCGGCTGCAACTCAAAAAAACATGGCCTTAGAGGGGGTCTATGGCCCCACTTTTAAAACACGGCCTCATGTTTTTATTTAAGCCACGTTTTACTAAAACGCGGCTTAAGTCCAACGCGGCCCAAAAAAATGCGGCCTAAACCCCCCACGTTTTGTAGTGCGTTGAGGCATCCAAGAGCCTTATACCATTCCCTTAAGCTACTTGCGAAAGATTAATTTGTTTTAGCGGAAAACACTTACATAGTCCTAGAGTAATGCTTCAAGCTCTCACTTAAGGGAGAAACAACTCATTATTTTTGGGGAGGAAAGGAAAAAATGAAGAGAAAAATGACACTTATGATCAAAAACACTAGAAAAGAAAAAGTTACCTAGATAAAATGACCTAGAAATTCTAGAAAAATTATGATACGATATGACGGGGTTGCATGTATTAATTAATTCTTAAATATATTTTTATTTATATTTTTTATATATTGTTAAGCATTTATTCTTCATCTTGTTAAATATATATATATATATATATATATATCAATTTAAAAGCAATAATGGAAAATAAAGTGAATCTATAAAAGATAACTAAATAAGTGTTCAACAATAAAACCTAAAAAATATAAATAAAATTCCTTACAAGTGTATCCTAGATGTGTGTATCGTCACTTCTTCTTCTTGTTTTAAGTTGAGACACATGCAATGGCATTCTAGAGGAATCCGGTACGATACTATTTAAAGTTCTACCTTGGAAATATATGTTTGATATCCAAACTGATATATAATACTGAAATAGTGTTTCTAAGACACAATTTCGTTATAACATGAATTCTATTTATTTTTTTTCTTAGCATGTCTAATATCCAAATTGATATGTAGAACTGAAATAGTATTTCTAATATATGATTTCTATTTGGCATGAATTCTACTGAATTTTTGCCGTAGATATATCCAAATTAACCTTACTGAAATCCAATAGATATGTAGAAACTCAAATGGTATTTTTAAGACACAATTTCTAAATAATATGAATAAGATTGAATTTTTACCTTAAAAGTAGATGTTTGATATCAAAACTAATATGTGAACTTAAATAGTGTTTATTTTTAGCATTGAATTCCATGATGTGTTATGTCTTCCTTTTTCTTTTCTGTTTTCTTTTTTCTTCTTTTGGTGAAATAATCAAAAGCAAGACCACATCAACAAGTACAGAGAACAAAACCTATCAAAAAAAAAAAGTACAGAGAACAAAACTTCTCTTACACAAACTAAATCCAATATATTCTCAAGATTCAGGTACAATTTAAGCAACATCAAGACAACTAGATCCTACTATTAAGTTGACTCAGCCTCTCTCATTTGTAAAATAATGAGAACCTCCCTCAAAACTCTTAAGCCTAATAAGGAGATACTACAAGCACACAAAAATACAACCACCAAACATTAAGCAATAAAGTTTTGACTGTCATTCTCTACCCTAAAGATTCTTCACTCATGCACTACTTCCCTGATTGACCCCAGAAAGTAAACTAAGCAATTTACTCCTCTGCTGTAAGCCTGTAACCCATATTCCATCAAACCTCAGCTCACATATTTTAGCATGTTGATCAAGTCAAAACGAGCCTTAAATTGCAACACCAAAACTCAATTACCCTCACTCTACGAGCGAGGGACCAAACTACCAAGATATATCACCAAATTCTCTAAACTCAATTGACACATTCCTACATCTTCATCACCACAAAGACCTAGCTCTGCCTTCTCACACCATAATGTAACCCCCTAGTCACAATTGCTCAAATCTTTCAACTTCCAGCTAGCTCAATACTCATGCCATAGCTACTTACATACAGCAGACACTCCCCTTTTTTTTTTCTTTTTTCCCTTGTGTCAGAGCTTAATGGATTTAATGCACATGGACATTCTATACTTGGTATGGCAATAAGGTTGGAAACAGTTAATTATTGTCATAACTCGTTTTATAATTAAAATCATGTTTTTCACATAAAAATCAGCTGGTATCACTGACGGGCAACCAAGTCGTCCATTATCTGCAATTGCAGCAATAATGAAACACGGATCCATTGAACCTAAATGATTTTGTATGGGACAATGCTGTCTCACTGTTTCTTCCATAAACCAATATGATTTTCACAGAATTCCCAACTGGGACTGGCTTTTCCAAAGGCCACGTAGAAGTATTTAAAGTGAGTAGAGATGATATACGTTTCTAGGATTCCAACCTTTTGTTGCAAACTGGTTGGAGAGGTATACCTATACAAATGACAATTTGTAAATGATCAATCACTGCTGCTTTGCTACACAGAATTTTCCATATATATCCTTACATAGCTTTCCTTCTTTAAAAAAAAAAAGGGGGGTGGGGTGGTGGGGGAAGAAGACACGCATGATTCCAAGTCCGACACTTGATTCCTCATGTCCGATGTGCTAAAGTTTCATGACAATTAGCTGGCCATTAATGCTGAACTTTTTATGATATAATCATGTCCAATTTTGACAAGATACGACAAAAGGTTCTCAAATCTTTGAGAATCAAAATTTCCTTTAATTTTTTTTTTTTTTTTCACTTAATATGAGAATTCTTGGAGGAGAGAGATTTGATGGTAGAGCTCAGGTCGTCATCCAAAAGTTGTATAGGACAACTCAGGTCACTACAAGTGACGACAGTGGTGTCACAACAATGGAACAAAAACCTCAGAAATCGTCAATGAAGTGAGAAATGGGAGAGAGACTGAGACAATGTGAAATTGTGGGGGAGAAATTAGAAAATGGTTGATGTGATGTGATGTGAGAAGTAAATTTTAATTTGATAAAGTTGGGGTTCTAAAATATATATGTAAAAGATTTCAACATAAATATTTTTTTGAGCAAAAGTTTGAAGAAAATTTGTGATTTTGAAATACAATTTTAACAAAAATAACTTTAAAATAATACAATTTTTTATAACTATAAGTAAAATAATAGTATCATTTTGCTAATTTGGCCGTTTCATTTGTTGGCCATGAAAATCCAATTTAAAATAAAAAAAAATTGAACCTCTTTAAATCGTGTTTTTACATAGATCTGGATATCTGTCTTGTCAATATTTTTATGCTGTGTCGGTTTCAAAAGGTCAAATGCGAATCTAAAAAGTAAACACTACGGACACTCTAGGGAGTCCAATCATCTACGTGTACCACGCATGTATTTGCCATAGAAGACTCAGTTTTACATGCTCTTTACTTTTGTCTTCTTTTTTTGACAGCCACACTCTTAACTAGACATGGCAAAACGGGCGGGTCGGGTCGGGTTCGGGTCGGGTCAATCGGGTTACGGGTCAAACGGGTCACGGGTCAAAAACGGGTCACCTTAAGCGGGTCAAAATCGGGTTCGGGTCAATCGGGTTGCGGGTCGGGTCGGGTTGGGTCGGGTTGACCCGTATTTTTCACATGAATTTTTTTTTTATTTAATTTTTATATAGAAAACAACATGTATCTGTCATTTGAAAAGTTATGCAACAAATTACTTAATGTAAAATGCATTATTTTAAATTCATCACTTATATCAAGAATGAATTCAATTAAACTTATTAATACTTATTCAACAATTTTAAAATTATACAAATCCTAATATTACTATCTAAAACAAAATAACACAAAGATAAGTAAAACAAATACACAAGTTTTATTTTTGCACAATATCAACATTCCAAATATAAAACAAAATTACAAATGACTTATTGGATAACTCATTTAATAAAGAATAAAAATATATAAGAAATTTACAATCTTGAAAAGTAATTTTATAATCTATTATCAGTTGTGGTTGACACTCTATTTCAATTTGAGATATACTTTAAAATTTGATTGCTTACTTATTCATACATGGTCTCTTTTATGAATATCATATTATTGTTAAGCAACACACACTCTAGGATATATCATAATTTATTTTGAAAAACTGTTTATTTTGGACATAAATTATTAAAAAATAGGTCTAAGTATTCATAATTTATGCTAATTTGATACTTTAGCTTCACTATTTTCACACTTGTGAATATTTCTTACATGTCTACAATTTTAAATCTATGTTTTTAACTCTACTGTAACCAGATTATCTTGGCATATACTTTACTATTTGATATCTAAAAATATTCACTCATTACAGAATGTTCAACCATTAATCTTTCAATTAATTTGCATATAGTTATGTAAATGTACCAATTGTTTCCTTAAAGTTCACAATAAACAATTAAACCAATATTGTCTTAGTTTTACTTTTTTTTTTTACCAAAAAAAAAGTTTTAAAAAAATGGTTCGGGTTCGGGTCGGGTCGCGGGTCGGGTCGGGTTGACCCGCAAAAAACACGGGTCGGGTCACGGGTCAACCCGTTTTTGCTTCGGGTAAAAAAAATCGGGTTCGGGTCGGGTATTTTTCGGGTCGGGTCGGGTCGGGTCAGAAAATTCTGACCCGTTTTGCCATGTCTACTCTTAACGTGTTGACAAAACTTGAGCGGTCTTTTCTTAAATAATATGCTTTGTTGACGTTGACCAACTGTGATCACATGAATCCACCGATTACATGAAGGTTGCGTTTGGAACTTGAAACCAAGGAATTTTAAATGAAGGATTTTAAAGGTTTGAAATGTTGGGTAGATTTATTAAATCTAAACTCTTAACGATTTTTGAAATTTTTAAATAAGATATTCAAATTTAAGGCCTGTTAAGTAGAGTGGTTCAAACTTACATTTTTAATTTTTAAATACTTTTACACATTTTTTCACTCATATGTATTTTAAAAAACTACAAAACATATTACTTAAACTCCTCTACTAAATAGGCTCTAATTACTCAAATCCAAATTCAATTATCCAAATCATGTCATCTAGACATACCAAAATTGTTATTAACATTCATCATAACATGCTAATTTAACGGTTAGCAAAAAAATTGTGAAATTTATTATATCACTCAACTTGTATTGAAAGTATTGAAATCTTTATTGCAACTATTGATGTGACTAATTGTGAATCTATGATCACACGAATCCACTATTTACATATTTTTAATCAATATCAATCACAACATACCAACTTAACGGATATGAAAAAAAATGTGAAATTTTGTGTCACTCATACTTGTATTACCATATAAATAGACACCAAAATTAAGCCCTTGGGCTTGATAGAACTAAGTTAATTTGCAATAACAACAAGAGCCATGAAGCTTTCATTCCTCACAAGGTTTCTTATTCTCCTCTCTTTTCACCATTTAGCTTTTATCATCCTTTGCAAAGCCAGCCAGATTGACAACCTTTACAAGTTGCTTAAATCTCAAAAATCCCAAAATCCTCCAAATACTGAACTATGGGTTGGACTAGAAGATGAAGATAGCCATTTTTCTCCCGTGTATATTGGAGCTCAAGATGGGTTGATGAAAGCTGACAAGATCAATGCCTTGCCCAGGACAACCAGAAGGAGTAGATTTCGATCAGTATGCTGGCTATATTACTGTTGACCCTAAAGCTGGGAGAGAATTGTTTTATTACTTTGTGGAGTCACCTCAGAATTCTGCCACCAAACCTCTCGTCTTGTGGTTAAATGGAGGTAAAGATAGTACCATATCTTTCATTTGTATGAACTAGTATAGGCACAAAGAATTAATGTAGAAGATAACCACTAGATTAGTCTTGCTTCATAGGCTGTGCCATGAAGTAATAATATATGCAATTCCTAGCTAGTAACAAGAAGAACAATATACTTCTATCTTTTCAGTCAAAAAAACAAGAAGAACAACAACGACGCTGATGATAAAACACAAGTATTTATCCGATGCTAATATATTCTCTACACAATCAAACACAAGTATTTACGTGGGAATTCTTGGCTTATGCAGTTATGCCCCGCATGCCAACTATCATATTTTACTCCCTCGACTTACTTTCTCAGCAGTTCCTAGTATTTTTAAAGGAAAATCCAAAATCCAGATCCCTCCTCCCCAAATAAATTATCCAAAAAAAAACTTTCTTTGTTTCATTATGATAATAGAACATAATGGCGTGTCCCAGCTGCCATTATTAGTGTGGGAAAATGGGAGTAGCCATGCCCGCTTCCAATATATGCATAAATAACATATTTTTAGAAGAAAATTAACGCTAAAGGTCCAAACTATTTTATATTTTTTTTTTTTTTTTTTACAAACTACTAATTTACTAAGCAATTGTGTAAAAAATTATGTCAATGGTGGGTCCAGATGCAACCCAATAAGAATTTGTCATATTAACAGTTTGTAAAAAAAATGTAAGATAATTTGTAACTATAGTATTACTTATATTAAGAATATGTAAATTATTATACATTAATTAACAAGTCAAAACGTAATCATAACCTAATATTACTCCATAATATATATATATACACACACACACATGAATGGGTAATATGTGCAATACACACAAAAAAATTAATATGATATAATTTTTTCTTTTGTCTAAATATGGAATTTGATCATTATAATAAATATTATTAGGAAATAATTATGATTGAGGTTGTATATGAAATTAAATAATTTATAATTAGACATTATTATAACTGTGTTTATAAATAGAATTATAAATATGATGTGCCAATATTTTAATGGCTAGTTTAAATATAAAATAAAATTTAAATTTAATTAAAAAAAATTTATATACATATTAGAATTATGATGTGTAAAACTGTGAGATCTCAAAAGTTTACATGACAAACTATTATGAGGCCAAGCAAATACACGCAAAATATTCTTATTCTTCAGTGGCATTACTATGACCCTATCATACATATCTTCATGTACAAAATATATACAGGTGTGAACAAGCTTAATTGAGTGTCAAAAGTTCAAAAAGTGTTTCATTTATTTAATTTTACTTCAAACAAGAGTATAGTTCAAGTTCATCACTAAGTTAAATTATATGCTTAGGCTTGATTTGTTTTCTTGTCTTATAAGTTCAAACTTATTTACAAGTTACTCATCAACTTACTATTTTCGCATATATAATAATCAACAACACCACCAAAAAAAATTTACCACTTCACAAAAATCTATACCAATAATTATTAACTAAATTTTATTATTTTAAAAAAATTGCCACTTCACAAAAATCTAAACTAATAATTATTAACTAAATTGTATTATTTGAGTTAATTAGATACAATGATTTTAGTTGAATGAACTGCCAAAAATTAGAGTCACCAATTTTATATTTTTAAAAATGATATATATGAGATTAAATATTAACATTATTAATTATTTACAATTAATAATTTGATCTCTCTCTCTCTCTCTCTCTCTCTCTCTCTCTCTCTCTCTCTCTCTCTCTCTCTCTCTCGATATATATATATATATATATACATATACATATATAGGGGTTCATATTATACCTAGTATAACTTTAAGCAATATTACACCACTCAATATTTTTTAATTAGGCGTGAATTTTGATAAATACGCTATTAATTAGATTACATTACCTTCATATATTCTCCATACTTGCAAAATTTCAAGGTAATCAAAGATTAATAGTCACATCATCAATCAATTTTCTAAATTCAAGTTTTTGTAGTTTAAAACAATATTTAAAATATGAGTTTATGGATCGAATAGTAAACAATATCTAATCGACATATAATTTGGCATGAGTGTACGTTAAGAATATATATAGAACATATAATTCAACGGTAGAATTTTCAAAATATATGTGAATTTATAACAAGTTATTGGATAGTGTAACATTACTTAGAGTTACATCAGTTATAACTTGAAACCAACTTTTTATATATCCCATCCGTGTATAAGGCATGGCCCGAGGAATCTTCATAGTTCACTTCATAGTACTACTTCCCACTTAACATTAGCAACAACTAGAGAATGTAAAGTAGAAGATATTTTCTACTTGATCTCCATCCATGTTGTCCATATGACACGTATCATCAACCTAAAGTACCTCATGAGTGCTATGTATTATCAACTGTGTTTTTTCCTTTCAATGCATACAATGTCTTGCCTCACCCAAATTTTGACATTTCTTGAAGGGCAGTGATAATTATAAAAACCTAAGAGGAAACTATCCTTTGCATAATCTATGATGACAAATTGATTGAAGGAAAAGAAAACCCTTGCATCTAAAAGTTGAAACGTAGTATTTATTATTACTACACTCCTATTAAGCCACATCAGCATAGCATTTCAGTTCATTCGGTCTCATTGGGTCTACTACAGTCTATTCGGTCTATTTTGGTCTATTCAGCCCACTTCGGTCTATTCAGCCATTTGATCTATTTCGGTCCACTTCAGTCCTGTTTAGTCCATTTCAATCCACTTCAATGTTATTCAGTCCAATTCGGTCTATTTGGTCCATTTTAGTCCAAAATAGCACTCTTCGATCCTCTTAGTCCCATCCACTTCAGTCCTATTTAGTCCATTTCAATCCACTTCAGTGTTATTCAGTCCAATTCGGTCTACTTGGTCCATTTCGGTCCAAAATAGTGCACTTCCATCCTCTTAGTCCCATTTGGTCCATAACAGTCCATTTTGGTCACATTCTATCCAATTCGGTCCATGTTGGTCCATTTTGGACTAACTAGCTCTTGATTCTATTTTACAGGTTGCCATTTCAATTTTGGGCTCAAAATTTCTTTCCATACTCTTTAATTTTGAACTTAAAAATATAAACAAAATAGGCATTAGAAATTAGAAATTAAAAATATAAATCATAAAAAGGCAATAAAAATGATAAATATTCATAAAATAAACTTAAAATCCAAGTTTCAATAATACAAGAATTAATAAATTATAGGGTAAACTACGTTTTTTGTTTCTATCCTATACATCATATTTCAATTTGATCATAATCTTTCAATTGTCAATTTGGTCCCTAACTTTTTAATACTGTGTCAATTTTCTCACGTATGAGTTTTAATTAACTCAACTGATAAAGTTCCTAAAAGTTGACGTCATAAGTTGAAACTCTCAAAAAATTTTAAAATTAAAAAAAAAAATAATAATAAATAAAACATTTTCTCACGCATAGCGTGAGTTGCAACTAGTGATCTATTAAAAATAACACAATTTCCTTTTGTATTACAAACATGCACCTTCCAAATTTCCAGTTTCCACAAACTCTTAGATTTGCTCTCTCTCTCTCTCTCTCTCTCTCTCTCTCTCTCTCATATATCTTAAGTCCGAAATAAGATGGACCACATAATTTTATTGCATTACTGATTAACTTAAGTTCTAAACCTTTTGTTTCTCCAAAAAAAAAAAAAATCGTTTACCCCAACATATGGTCTTTTCCTACCATTAGCAATGAGACATTACGCTTAACAACTTCTCTAATTTGAAAAAGAGAGAGAAAGAGACCAGGTGAGCCCAACATATGGTCTCTTCCTACCATTGGCAATGAGGCATTACGCTTAACTACTTCTCTATTTTGAGAAAGAGACCAGGTGCTCACCTCGAAGCCACCTCCATTGTTTCCATTATATCTAGTTCATAGCAGGTTAGCAACTACGAAGAGATTAATAAAAGGATACTGAGATTTACAGGCCCGGGATGCTCTTCTTTTGGATATGGAGCCATGGAAGAACTGGGACCTTTCAGAGTCAAGAGTGATGGAAAAACACTATACCGAAATGATTATGCATGGAACACAGGTAAGCAGATTCTAATTTCACTTTCAAATGATAAGAGTAAAGCTGTAGAGCTTTAAGTACTAGGGACATCTTATCTGAATCTTTTTCTCCTTTAGTAAAACTAATACCTGTTAAAAATTTTGGCAGTGGCAAATGTTATCTTTTTGGAGTCCCCTGCTGGAATTGGGTTTTCACATTCGAACACCTCCTCAGATTACATAAAAAACGGTGACAAAAGAACAGCGGAGGACTCTTACACTTTTCTAGTGAACTGGCTTGAGAGATTCCCACAATATAAAAACCGAGATTTCTTTATAGCTGGAGAAAGCTATGCTGGTCATTATGTACCTCAACTTGCTCGCACAATTCTCTCAAAGAACAAGAACAAAAACCAAACAGTAATCAACATCAAAGGCATTGCAGTGAGTATATTGTGAAGTCTATCTTCAGTCCAAGACGTGCCTGTATCTCAATGCACTTCCATGTAAATGTCAATGTATGCAGATTGGGAATGCTTGGATAGATGATGGTATTGGTCAAATGGGCACATATGATTATTTCTGGACACATGCTTTAAACTCCGACGAAACTAATGCAGGAATTCACAAGTACTGCAACTTCGCTACCAGTAATTTTTCAAGTACATGTCATGACTATCTAACTCAAGGAAACATAGAGGCTGGAGCGCTCGATGTTTCTAACATATATGCTCCAGTTTGCAACTTATCATCGCCCAAGTCAGGTCCAAGCAGTTCTGTAAGTCTTTACGCATCAATCAAATATAAATAATTTAAAATTTATTTAGAATAATAAAGAAATAGCTACGGAGATTATTATATATACATGAAGTATACAATTAAGTTTGACTTGATGCTCTTATAAACTAAGCATGAATTTCATTGCAATAATATGTGATTATGTATTCAGTTGAAATGTGCATTTCAAACTTAACTGGCCTTGTAATTAGAACTAACCTAGAAATGGTTTTAATCTTGCACTATATAGGTCCACGATTTTGATCCCTGCTCCAACCATTATGTTGATCGTATCTAAATCTTGTTGAGGTGCAAACAGCTCTTCATACGGAAGCTACAAAATGGGAAGCTTGCAGGTATGAGTGACTAACCTGTGGTAACCGTGGACTAGACAACATTGGGAGTGATAATCCTGTCACGAAGCATGAAAAAATACATGTCCCACATATGCAAAGTTAAGATCTTTCTTGTACTAAAAGTGCCACCCGATATAAATGTCTAATTTTGCTTCTGCACTGCCTGCAGAAGTACTCCATGGACAGACAGCCCAACGACAGTTCTGCCCACTATAAATCAGATCATTTCAAGTGGAATTAGCGTATGGATATACAGGTACACCCTCATCTTTACATGAGCCTTTATGGTTTTTTCCCAGTGATCCCTCAAGATTTCCTATCCAAGAGAAAATCCTGCTAAAATTTCTATCCCCATAAATGAACCATGACTGTAAGTCAAAAATCTATACCGTTAAATATTACAGTAAGTAGATATAATACAGGCTAACTATTGCTAGCACCTTAAACTATCTGTCAATGAAAACTGCAGTGGCAACATGGATGGCCTAGTTTCAGTAACCACCTCTAGGTACTCCATAAACACACTAAATCTACCGGTCAACACTACTTGGCTCCCATGGTATTCTGGCAATGAGGTAAATATATAAGATAATTGATCCCATACTTTACCCAGCAGCAGTAAACAAGGTAATGAATTTTCAACATGATGATGCTGGCAGGTTGGAGGATATGTGGTTGGGGACAAAGGATTGACATTCACCACAGTAAGGGGAGCTGGGCATATGGTTCCAAGCTACCAACCAGAACGAGCACTGACCATGATCTCATCTTTCCTTAAAGGGAAACTTCCCCCCTCAGAATAAATTGCCATCTGACACATTAATTTCTAAAAATCCATACCATCCAGGAACTTGTAACCTAAGCTCAATTGTTTCTGCAAGGTCATGGATTGACTCCTACTAGAGAAAAGAAACTCAAAAAATAAAAAAGTATTTATTTAGTATCATATTCCATGCTGTGTTATTTCTTCCTTTTTTTTTTTTTTACTTTTTTTACTTTTTTTTCGTTGTGGAAATAATATACATCAAGCCCACAAGCACAGATGACAGAATCTCTCATTTGTAAAATAATGAGAACCTCCCTAACATGTAACTTTAAATCTTCCCCAAAACTCTTAAGCTTAAGGAGATCCTACTAGCACACATGTGCACACAAAAATACAACCACCAAACATTCAGCAATCAAGTTCTGACAGTCGAACTCTATACTGAAGATTTATGCACTACCTCCCTGATCGACTACAGAAAAAGAAAAAAACTAAGCACTTTCCTCCTCTGCTTTAACCCCTCTTCCATCAAACCTTAGCTCACATATTTTAGCGTGTTGAGCATGCCAAAACAAGCCTTAAATTGCAACACCAAAACTCATTTACCCTCACTCTAAAAGGGAAAAACTACCAAGATATATCATCAAATTCTCAGAACCCGAATAACACATATCTACATCTCCATTACATCTTTTACTCTGGCTACTCAGGCCATAATGTAATAACCCCAATTGCTCGAATCTATCAAAATTAGCTGACCCACATGAGATGCACTCTCAATTTCCAACAAACTCAATACTCATGCTATAACTACTTTCATTCAACAGGCACTCCATGTCTGATGATGGACCTATACCACTTTCTCATCAGTAGAATACTTGAACAAATAAAGTTTTTTCTGTATTCCAATCATTCTGCAATACCCAATACGGCCTTTTTATTTAATAAAACCACTCATTACTTATCGATCACAAACCCCCCCCCCCCCTTCCCCCCAACCCCAAGACTCCCACTAAATAAGGATTACCAAACAATTAGACAATACTTTATCAAAAGTACAGAAGAAGATCAACTGTATATTTGTCCAATGATCCCTACCTATGCTAAAGGCAGACTCCAAACCCTTCACTTTTGAAGCACAGAATATTTTCTTTCTGATTGGAAAGAAACTCAGAGACTCATGAGCATATGACCTTCTTCCACCACCAGATTCTTAGTAGCTGAAGGATATGGAATTTAACCCAAAGGTATCATTGTATCAAACCAAGATTCTTTTGTCCTCACATATAGCAAGAAATGGCAACAATTATTTACCAGTCCGTAGCTTCCAAGGCTGGGAATATAAACTAGCCAATTCTGGTATCCTTCATGGAGAAAATTCCTGAAAATCCAGGATGACAGCTTTCAAAAGGCAAGTAAAGGACAGGGGAGGGGGAGGGGGAGGCTCTCGAAACCAAATGAGAGATGAGCTAAAAGAATTCTCCAACCAGCGCCAAAGCCTCCCAAGACAGACAAGCCATCTATGGAAACAAAATTGACATTCAAGAGGAACCCTGATCTAAATCTCACTGAATTTTGGAAAAATTAAGAGGGATTAACATATGTCATTTGGGAAGGTCTGGACAGCAAAAGTAAGGCGAGTCACAGTATGAAGCATAATAGCTAAGGCATAAAAGAGCTTCTTTTCTTATAAATTGAGCTTCCACTATAAAAATGTAATGTACAAAGGTGTGACACATCCTATTAAATGAACAAAAACAATAGTCACAACTTCATACCTAATAAAAATTTATACAAGTAATCAGTGTTCATGAAGTAGCAGCGAGACAAATTCATTGTCAACATAGTGGATGTCAGGTTTGATGTGAAAATGGACAGCTTTCTTTGTCAGAATATCTGGATATTCTCTTGACTAACCTCAGAAGAAATGTTTGCCTATTTATTATGGTCTCATGAGGGTGTCCAAGAGTCTTATACCATTCCCTTAAGCTGCTTGCGAAAGATTAATCTCTGTTTTGCAGCTAGTTTGCACAGAAGCTGCAATATTTGTGTCTATGAGGCGCTGACATAATCCTGAACATGTTGCCTCTTTGTCTACTTGCATCCTGGGGAAAAGCTATAGAGAAACAACTCATTATTTTTTGGGAGGAAAGAAAAAAAAGAAGAGAAAAATGACAATTATTATCAAAAACACGGGAAAAGAAAAAGTTACCTAGATAAAATGACCTAGAAATGATCATGTGCTTCCAAGGCTTCAAGGATGCTACCAACCCACCTGCCAAAAATTTAGGAGGTGACAAGTCCGATTGATGTACTAGAACAATCCACAAATTGACAGTGAACTCAAAAAACCAAGTTATGAACTGCACAAAACTCATTTGAAGTCTCAAATGAGCTCTAGCTCAAAGGGCACCTTCTCCCCTTGTAAAGACGTCAAGGATGAGACCATGGGTTCAAGAACCATTACACATTCCTAACTTAACACCCCCTTCCCACAAAATAAAAATAAAAAATAAAAAAAAAACTAACAGCTTATGTTTACACGAATATATTTATCAAATACTATAAATAAATGTGCCAACTATATCAAGTTCAATCTCATGATTTACCCTATGAAGCACGGGTACGGATACAGTACAATATGGGATATAACTATATGAAAATTCTGGAAAAATTATGATACGATACAGTAGGGTTACATGAATTAATTACTTATTAAATATATTTTTATTTATACTTTTTATATATTGTTAAGCATTCATTTTTCATATATTATTAAGCATATATCAATTTAAAAGTAATAATGAAAAATAAAGTGATTCCATGGCCATTAAATGATGTCTAGAATACAAACCAAAATCCAAAAGAGTAAATAGATAAGTGTTCCACATTAAAACCAATATACAGAAAATATAAATAAAAATCCTTACAAGTTAGGGCTATCTCAGGGGGTTGGGTTGCAACTGTATCCGAGCAGTATCATGGGCATATCCTAGACGCATCGTCACTTTTTATCAAAAAATAAAAGGCTAGGACATGCATGCAGAGGTATCCTAAAGAAATTTGGTACGATACATATCGAATACGGGTACCTAAGAAAAAATGGAGTATCCATGCTTCCTAGGATTTACCATAGTTTTTACATGTAATAACTTCCTAGGTTGTATTTCAAAATTGGAAGAAACTACTATCGGGCCCATTTGGTCATATTTTTCATTTTTTGAAAATGGAGGTTTTTTTTACATGTACTTAGAAAAAAGTGAAGTTTAAAAAAAGTTGTACAGTTTGAAACTGCATCAAACAACAGTATGTGTAATCTCCTGGAAATGGTTAAAAATTTTAAATTGCAAGTCTCTTTCATTTCACATCTGACTACCATCCTCAACAATTCAAAGCTAGTTTTCTTGCACAAGCCACTTTATATCTTATCGTAATTCATCACATATTACATTAAATTCATTCTCAATATTTTATGAATAATTATTATTTGATTATACTAGGCTAATAAAAAGTGTGGAGCTAACAGCCCAATTACAATTAAAGGAAACAGTAGTTAGTAAATTTTAGGTCAGTGGCATAAATTTTCTCCGATTTTTTTGATCAGTCAATTGCATTCAGTAACAACCATAGCACAAAAGGTTTGTAATCAATAACTTATATCAGAGAGATACTGGCATAAGGTAAAATCTCCAACAAAATATGTAAGGAAAGTGAACATACCCTTCAACACCAGGTTGTGCTGGGTAGTACACATTTTGCAGGCCTAATCTTTTCGCAGCCAAAGCAGTTGTCTCACCAATACAGGCAACTGAATTGTTCCACCACTTTGCATCTGAAATAAGTTTGATCCAGGCACTGTTGCAATGGAGATTTATGAACTAAGTACATGGACTAAAACTTCCTTATCAAAAACCCCCTGGTCAATCTAGGAAGCCCAAAGAACAAAAGGAAATATAGGTGTTTTATTGACCCTCATCATAAGGGGTGTAACCATAAAGTTGACTTAAACTGCGTATAGGCAGTATATGAAACGGTCAAGTACATGTCACTCCACTCTGTAACTCTGGGGAAACTAACTAAATGTTGCATAAAAATAAAAGCACCAATTACACACCGAACTGCAGAAGGCGAGGCAGCTGCAACAACAGGAGTAGAAAGTGCCTGCTGTAAAAGCATTTGGTCAACATCATGGACTGGTACCTGGAAGAAATCATTTCAAATCAGGGGCTTATTTACACAATTAACACAATTGGCTTATTATAAATCACCAGCTTGAATTTTTTTATTTTTTTTGGATAAGTATAAATCACCAACTTGAATTAGTACCCATGTACATAAACAGCAACTTATAATAGATTACGCTTCCACGTATCACAAGAAATGAATAAGGCAGTTATTTTAGAGGCCGGAGAAACACCCACTTCTTTGAAGATTCTAGAATCAAGATTGACCACAGACAACCAATTAATTCATTTTTACTGCAATATTGTCACTCTTGAGTTGGGAGAAATGTTAAATAACTCTTTAAATTATAGGGCACTAAAATCCATTGATTCAAGGGATCTATGACTTCCCAAAAAACCACAAGAAGAGAACCACAGCTGGTAAACATGATGTCATTGTAAATAAAGGAATTCACAACAATTGTGAAGTTTCCACAGGGAAAAGGAGCGAAATATTTATAGCCTAATTTTATTTAACCAGCTCAGAACTCATAAATTCAGGCCTGTCAACAGAATCCCCAGAAAGAGGGGAACCTTCCAATTCTTTGTGATGGTGAGGTGTGAACATGAGGCATGTGATCAAATTAAAGGTTGAATCTAAGAGAACATCACAATGAATGATTATCCATAAAAAAATCCCACTGAGATGGATAAGCAGATATCAGAAGCAAAAATGAACTCCAATCAGCAAAGTTTAATATGACAAGTGCATGTCAGAAAATCAACAAAATATATAGGCACCACAATGAAAAATCCTTGGAAGCAAATTTGGCAGATTAGAATTTGAAGTGAACATACATTCTAAGAATCACATAAAAATTAAAAATTGATCAAGGGACAGTCATTAATAGGAAATTAACAGCATTAAGCTCATAATAAGACGCATGTCAGTAATCTTATGATTCATATTAAATGCCAAGAAAAGTTCTCTTTTTGTTTTTAGTAAGCAATATGTCAATAAAAGTTTCAATGTAGGCATAGAGCAAATCAAATGTGGCATTATGTTCGTTATACAAGAAACCCATAACCATACCAGCAATACTAAATACTTTACCGTCGTATATGTATTTAGCCTTGTGACCTCGAATCCACGATTAGACAATCCTTCCTCTGTAACACATACACCATAATTGTTGTTTAAGATTTCGCACAACCTTTTTTAAATATAAAAACAAAGAAAATCGACTAAAAGTATGATACTAACTGCTAAATTATAAAACATTGAGACTATAAACTATTAAGCTTGCGCTACCCCTCACCACACAGAAGTAATTTGTAACTGCCCCGTACCATAGGAAGGTAATTTGTAATTTACCCACAAAGAAATACATCATTATCATAGCAGTATTGTTAAATGTGGATTAAAACTCAAAGCACAAAGCCTCAAGATCTAAGCACTTTGCTTGGTCAAAGTGACGCTCATTTAATGAAGTGTCCCCAAAATCCCTCTTATCAAATTCCTTAACATTTTTTATGTCTTGATAGGAGTATTCTGCAGGTTTTGAAACTGCTAGTTAATTTTGGTTTCCTATTTCTGTGTATTGTTAATTAAAAAAATCCACAGCTGGCCACTTTTTAAAGTGGTTATTATAAGCCAACTCTAGCTACTAGTTTGAGTCAACAACTGCATGATCACATACTACTTCTCATCTACCCTAAAACTTTACTTGTATTAGTGCACCAGGCCAATCAGACTGATTTTGCAATGCACAACACCATTCTCATTCTCATAAAATATAAAAAAAATAACATTCTCAGTAATGAAAAGGCCAAAAGAAACATATAACAAGAAGCATATCGCATACCAATCTCACTGCTAGCTTTTGCAGAAGCAGGATATAGGACTCTGCATTTTTGCCCATTCTTTGGAAGCTCAGAAGCTAGAACCTTACCTGTCGCTGGAGTGAGACAATTCACAAAAATTTCACATTATGGTGCTTAACCGAATCAAATAATAGTAATTTTTCAGAAGAATGGATTATCCATTGAACAAAATACTATAAACAATAAACCATGGTAGCAATGAATGATACATACTCAAAAGAAACGCACCAAATTGCTCCAAAACAAACAATATATATACACACACACGTATGCATATAAGTATCTGTGCATGTATGCATGTCTGTGTTCGCATGTATAAATGGAGTCAATAATCAACCCTAAATGCAGGAAAGCAAACCCAACTAAATGTCTCATCAATATAATAAACTAAATTTCTGCAATCCAGAAATCTAACATTCTCATCAACACAAGACTGTTCTAACATATTCACTCAATTTTTTAGCTTTTAGCAAAGCAACTAAAAAAATGTTGGATTGTCAAGAGTCTAATTCATGCTGATTATCAAGATTCATGTATGATAATACCCCCAGTGCTCATCGTATAGATTATCATGTGTTCCCAATAACAGGTAGCAAAATCCAGGTTTAAATCTAAGTGCAAGCCTGCACATAAATACATTAATGAGTACCTTTAGAGGGAGCAAAGGCAACGCTGAGTGATTGCTTTGAGGACTGCATTACTTCCTCAAAAACGCTCGCCGTACCAGCTCCCACAACACCTACCTTAACATTTGGGGTCCCAGCAGCCCTAAGGTTTTAAATAGAGGTCAAGTTTACCATTTTCGCCAAGTATGAAAAGAAGAAAAGAAAAGGAAACCAGTATTTAATTTAAGATCTCTTTAAGGCAGCATATCTTATGATATGCTGAATTGCATCCAGCATCCTAGGGAATAAACAATTTTCCACACAGCCTAAGCATTATGTCAAAAAGCCAATCAATTCATAACAAGGTATAGAACATTTCAATTGAAAAATATAATATACATATCCTAAAATGAAGGTTGAGATGCAGCTCAAGAAGACAGGAGACACCATTGAAGCACAAACAAAAATTCAGGTCACATCTTCTAGAAAATTTGCAGAAAAAAAAAATACTTTTACTAAGTGGGCCAGAGTATAGTTAACAAGTTCTAAACCTTACTTCCATGCCTCCAAAAAGACTGAACCCGCCTCAGGGGAAGTTATGACTATCCAGTCAAATGTAGTGTCTGCTGCCATAAACAGAAAAGAAGAAATAATGTGAAAAATAAATCTCATTTGTAACATGTCAGGCAAGCACCACTAACCAATCATTCTTGAATGACATAAAATATATGCAATTAGGAGTCATACTGGGTAGGGGCAAGAATTTTAAGAGGCATGAGAATAACTAGTTGGAAAAAGCCACACAACTGTCCAAAATCATAATAAAAGAAAACTAGAAAACAAAAATAAAAAGCAGTTCAATTTCAGGCAAAGAATAAATAAGTCATAACTAAGGTAATCGGGACCCTGGACATACACCAGATCCAAGACCTATCCTAACTATATCTCTTTAAAGATTCATCTCAAATTTATCAGTCCAAATTAATCCAGGCTTGCCAACCCATAGCTTGGCATATAATCCGCACAAACACAGCACTCCAACTGACAAGGAATATGTCATGTGGTTTGATTCTAGCTACTCATACATGCTGCCACATTAGAGATAACCTAACCGTGATCAGTGGTAGAATGATATCATTGGCACTTGCATCAAAGAAAGTGGGTCCATACCACCAACAAGCTAAAACACAGAGCTTGTGATCTTACCATTTAATACAGAAGAAAGCCTATCTAGATCAGGTCCCTGTGTATGCTGAATGAGGGGAAGCTCCAGACAGTTGATCCCATGTTTGGCCTGTACTCAACATTAGAAATTTCATCTTAATTCCAAACTGTATTTGACCACCCATTCAAAAAGAATCCCACTGTAATATATTTTTTTGGTGGTGGACAGACAGTTTTGTGTCCACTGGACACAGCTGAGTAAGCACGATGCACAAAAAAATAATAATAATAAATGGATGTAATATTTTGCAAAGAACACAGCAAACACAATATGTGAGTAAAACTAACAACGGTGCAGCACCATACTGGTTTTAATAAAATTAACAGTAGTGCAAAATATTTATTACCATATAGCTGAAACTATGTTATGTATAAAAAAAGGAATAGCTTTTAGTAATTGAAAGAAAAGATTTGCATGCAGTGACGGTGGATATAGTGAACATTGTAGAGAAATGGCATTGAAAGAAGTGGCAAGGGAGATAAAACTAAACAGGTTGTAAATTGCAATGGTTGTGAATAGGTGGCAGCGATGGATGCACAAAATCAGTGGCTGCAAATGTGTGGCAGCAACAGATAAAAAAATTAGCTGCAGAAGCAATAGTTGTGGTCTCAATGAAACCATATATAGGTGATAAACTGCAGCATGCGCCATTCTTTTGTGCTAAAGCAAGAGAAGTTTAGATGCAAGATCAAGAAAATCGGGTTTTTCCTTTTTTTTTTGCTTGTTTTTGAGGCAGAAAATGGGGGTTGTTGTTGCATTCATAATAGAGCGAATGAATTTTTCCTTTTTTTGGGCTTGGGATCGGTTGTGAACAAAAACAAAATATATGACACTACGCACAAACACAAGGAATTCCCACTTACTTCATTGTTGACAAATTGTGAAATTATCATACATTTGAATAGACGCATCATCAAACTATTGATAATAATAGTCCTTTTTTTTTTAAATGCTTCATGATAGTGTAGTTTTATGCAAATCATATCCAATCTACTTACCAGCCACTTCATTTTACAAAACCAATGGCAAAAACACAAATAATTTAATATGTTTATTTTTGTATAATTGGAACTATGACAAAAACAACTAGTATCACCATGTGTTAACACTTAACACCATTTTTTTTTCTTCATCCTACTCCAAAGAGAAAATAAAAGAACACATTTTCTCTTCAAACTATTTATTCATATAAAAAAAAAAATTTCAGCCTACACACAAATTTTTTTTTCTTGTAGTAAGTGAACCAAATGTAGCTTTCTAATACTGTTCAAAATGATTAGATTTTGGCTTTTTTGGAATGTAACATCAGTCTACTCTCAATGGTACATGCAGATAATGCACAAGCCGTAGGAATATTTGCTATTAAATCAAACACCAAATCCCCATGCCAAACTCAACTACAACAAAGAAATTCAAATAAATTGAAGATACAACAAAGTGAATGAAACTAAAACTAGCATATTAAAGAAAAAGCTACAGAAGCACCAAAATAATGCGTTCTGAAACCCTAGAAATCCAACCGGAATGCAACAAAAAAAAAATCTCAAGAAAATAACAGTGGCGGAGAGAGAGAGAGAGTGAGGAATGACATACCAGAGCTTTGATGAGCTTGCCATTCTTTCCACGCTCTCTGGTCACCACGACCTTCGCCTTCGAATTCTGAGTAGAAGCTGACAAAGACGATGCAGCTTCGAATCTGAGCGTAGAGAGAAAGATTCTTCGTCGTTGTGAACAATGCGAAGAAGAAGAAGCAGCAGCAGCAGCAGCAGCAGAAGTTGAAGAAGGAGGAGAGAGAGAGAGCGAGGAAAGAGAAACTTGATGAGCCATTTGGAAACGTGTTGCGCACAGAAGATCCGTTCTGAGACAGCTGTTGCCAAATTAAATACAACCGACCTCTATTGATTTAAATTAAATTAATTATTCCTCTCGTCCCAAAATTTCTCCCAAAAGACACTGATTAAAATTAGGAGTATTAAACAAAGACGACTTAATCTTAACCAACTTTAATTAGTCAAGTCTTTTCCTTTCTTTTTTTGAGAATCAACTTTAATTAATCAAGTAGGTACTCCGGTGGAAGCCGCTCGAAGCCACGTGGCTATTAACTATTGGTTGGTTAGTGAAGCCCCCATTAGTAGTAATAATTAGTGCGTTAATTTCACTGTAAAGTAGCCTGTGCCTTTTCTTCCAACACTGGCCACGTAGATTTGTGGGTTTGTTAGTGAGGGTGTGGGATCTATGGTGATTAAACGGACTATTTTATGATGACCGTCCGATTGAGAATGGGGACGAGAAAAGAACGATACTGTAGTAATAGGTTTTTGTGCGCCACATGCACCGACAAGGAGATAAGTTAGATTTGCTCTTAAAAAATAACAAGTTGGATTCTTGGGGGACCATGTCCCTGGATTACATCATGGATGACATAGTTAGTCCCTAAATTATAATAGTGAAAAATGAGCAACATTATTAGTGACACAATTTGTGTCACAACTCGTTCATGTGATGAGTTGTGATTGGTAGGAACACTCCTCTATTAACTATAACTCGCTCACACCCCTTTCACCAATTACAACTCGCCAGATGAATGAGTTGTGGTACAAGTTGTAGCACCAGCTTAATTCGAGAAAAATTAAGGATGCTCTAATGTATTGATTTAAAATATGTTTTTAATCATCACGCACTTTTGGCATGATAATCATTCTAGAGACGAAACCAAAAATTCTATTGAGGGGATGTATGTATAAACCAATTTTTTTTTTAAATGAAAATCTAAACTACCATTTATTTGGTATTAACAAAATATCAACAAATGAAAATACATAAAAGAGTTGTTTCTTAATATATTGTAATACAAAGTAAACAGTATTGGTGTAAATTTACATAATTGTTGTAGTAATTTTGCAAATTTACACATTTTTAACTTGTCTCTTCCTTCATCATTGGAATATGTAAAGAAATAATAAATAAAAAACTTTATGCAAAATGAATAGTATTAGTGTAAATTTACATAGTTATTATAGTAACTTTGTAAATTTACTTTTAACTTAACTAATGTGAGAGAATTTGGTGATTTTGAGACTTGACATTACTAACCATGTCCCATTACCAATTCAGCTTGTACGGTTGTTGGCCCATCATTGGAGGGCCCATGGGCCGTAGGTCGGATAATAGTTCCTTAGCAGGCCCAACCCATAATGATCGATGGATTGGGTTGTGGACTATTTAGTCCTCGGGGTCTGACGTTGCTCGAGGCCTAGTCTAGGGCATCTCGGTAATGCCTTGGGGAATATCACCGCCGAGCAACATTCGACGTCTGTTGCAAGTCTCAAAAACTGACACACCTGTTTCTAAAGTGGGGCCCTTTTTGTTAGGGAATAATCCTAAAGGGCTTCACCTGCTCGAAAAATCCTCAAAAGTAATCATTATTAGCCCACTAAGGAAGGCTATAAATAAGAAGAGAATAGGAGAGGAAGGGGTTAAACAATGGAAGGTAAAGAACCAGAGAGTTAGAGAGGAAGAGAGAGAAACCGAGAGCAAACCACCTCAGGAAAAAGGTAGGCAATTGTATACTAGGTATAGACTTTCGTCTTAGGAGCTTCCCATTGTAGGATATCTATACACCCACTACAACAAGTAAATTGTGAGCCCAACAAAAGAGTTAGCCCATTAACCAAAGTACAAGCATGCACAATTGGCGCCGTTTGTGGTGATCTCCTACTTTGCTGTAGTTCCAGGCAAAATTAGCTACCTTTGAGCATGGTCAACCAGTGTTCGACAAGTTTTGCAGATAGCTAGTCCAGGGGTTCATCTCGGGGCTTGAGTTGGCAAAAGAAGAGGTAAAAAAAAAGGATCAGGACTACAAGTACAAAGAGCACGAGGAGCGGCCGGACTCGAGAGAAGGATTCTCACAGTTGTATCGATCAGTGTCCTACATTCCCGAGCATGAGCAATATGATAGAAGGGATCAGGAATTAGAGTGCTTGTGTAAACAAGTCAGAGATTTGAAACTGGAAGTGCAGGGTAGGTGTCAGAGAAGGAATCGTGGTGAATCCCCCGAAGATTCTAGCAACACTGAGAAGAGTCAGGGGGAGTTTTACCACCAAAGTGATTCCTACCGATCAAGGGTGAGATCTTATGAGTTTGCTAATTAATTGTCAAATTCCCCTAACCGACACAGGCATTACAGTGCGGCGATGGATGCAATGAGTTGGGCTTTATAAAGAGCGGCTCGGTCACCATTTTCTGACGAGATTGAGCATGCTTAAATGCCAAGGTGTTTTAATTGACCACCATTCATTTCGTATGATGGTAAGGTTGACCCCGTTGAACACGTCAGCCATTACATCCAAACGATGTCATTGTATAGTCAGAATGACGCACTTATATCCAAGGTATTTCCTTCCAGTCTCGAACCTACGGCTTTGAGATGGTTTAATGGGTTAAGGAAGGGGTCAATTCACAATTTCGGCGAGTTAATTTAGGAGTTCAGGGATCGATTTATGACTTGTAGTCAAGTGCCCCAACCTATTGACGCACTACTATCCATGAAAATGGAGGTTAGAGAAACTCTTCTGAGTTATGCCAACAAATATTAGGAATTGTATAATGAAATTGGGAGAGGCAATGAGAAGGTGGCCGCCAGCACCTTTAAATTGGGACTTCAGCAAGATTCAGAGCTAAGAGATTTGCTAACCATGAGGCCCCCCAAGATTATGCATCAGCTAATGAGGCGAATTGAAGAATATAAAAGGCTGGAGGATGATTGGCAGCATGCAAAGAATCCACGACCTAGGGGCTTTCAACCGAGGCCAAGGAGGGAAGTGAGAATTCAAGAGCCTAACATTCGAACCAGGGAGATCAACATGGCATTTAAAGAGCCCTTTCATAAGATTCCGAAAAAGCCGTTTCATAAAGGACACCTCTTATCTTATTTGTACCAATTGAAGCCGTATGTATAACTTCGATAACCCCCAGTGGTGGGAGCGTGTTCCCTTATTTTCTCGATGGAGAATCCTGAGGGTGACACTCAGCCCAGGAAGAAACCAAGATTGAATCAAGGGCTAATTGGGTTCAGAGATGAGGATTTGGAAGGGACAACCCAACTGCACGACGACGCTCTCATAGTCACTACATGAATTGGTGGATTTGTAGTGAAGAGAGTGTCAGTAGATCAAGGAAGTAGGGTCGAAGTGATGTGCCCCAACCTATACAAGGGGTTAGGGTTAAAAACGGAGAACTTATCTAAATATAACACCCCTTTAATAGGATTTGATGGTAGGATGGTGATCCTTAAGGGATAAATCTCCTTGCTCGTTAATACTGAAGGAAAAGAGGTAATGGTAAACTTTATTATGGTGAATTCCTTCTCCCAATACACTGCGATTCTCGGTTGACCCTAGATCCATGCTATGGGAGCTATACCATCTACCTTGCATGTGAAGGCGAAGTTCTATACCGAACAGGGGATTGCTGTGGTAAGAGGAGATCAACAGATGGCAAGGCAATGTTTGGTAGCGGCTGTCAATTGGGAGATTAAGCAGAAAGAGTCGGCCAAACAAGACCTATCATAGCAATTACAATAGCCCATAGAGGGTAGAAGGGCTGACAATGCCGAGGATATGGTTAAGGTAAGTATACTTCCATATGAGAATAGAAATTTCCAAATAGGTGCAAGCATGAGGCAGGAAGATCGGATAGCTCTATTGTTAACCTTGGTTCAGAATTTGGATATTTTTGCCTAGAACACATAAGATGTCCCCGAGGTTGACCCAAAATTCATTACTCATAAGTTAAATGTGGACCCATCATTTCCACCCAAGAAACAGCAGCCGAAAAGGTTGGCTAAGCAACATGTTGAAGTCGTGAAAGAAGAGGTAGAAAAACTAAAGCAAGCTGGGGCAATTCGGGAGGTCTTTTTCCCGAAATGGTTGTCGAACACTGTGGTGATCAAGAAGAAGAACAGCAAGTGGCAGGTTTGTGTAGACTTTACCGATCTCAATTGAGCATGCCCTAAGGATCCCTTTCCTGTCCCTAAAATTGATCAGTTAGTAGATGCAACGTGTGGACACTCAAGGATGAGCTTGTTGGATGCTTTTTAAGACTATCATTAGATTGCGCTAACAGCCGAGGATTAGAAGAAGACATCCTTCATAACTCCTGAAGCCAATTACCACTACACAGTGATGCCCTTTGGCCTTAAGAATGTTGGGGCTACTTATCAAAGGATGATAACAAGGATGTTCAGAGATAAGATCGGGAGTGCAGTGGAAGTGTATATAGACGACATGGTTATAAAGAGTCGGGAAAACTGAAGACACATAGAAGACTTGATGGAGGTATTTGAAATACTCAAACAGCACAAGCTACATCTCAACACTAACAAATGTGCCTTCGGTTTGAGGGCCAGAAAGTTTCTAAGGTATTACGCACCGAGGAATAGAAGTGAATTCCGACCAGATAAGCGCTATTGAGCAACTCAAGCCACTGAGCAACCCAAAAGACGTACAAAAGTTGACAGGGATGATAGTTTCATTAAACCGTTTCATGTTAAAATTGGCAGACAAATGCCTACCCTTTTATCAGTTGCTGAAGAAATGGAAAGAGTTCCAATGGATGGAGGAATGTAAGGAGGCCTTCCCAGAACCTAAAAAAGTATTTGGTCAACCCACTGATATTGTCTTGCCCGCATCCAGGGGAGGATTTATATATGTATCTTGCAATGTCCAAGCATGTTGTGAGTGCCGTATTGCTGAAGAATCAAGAGGGAGCACAGAGGTTGATCCATTATATCAATAAAACACTGGTCGATATAGAAACCAGGTATTTGCCTTTGGAGAAACTCACATTGGGGTTGGGCAATGCCACTAGGAAGTTGCCTCACTATTTCCAAGCACGTACTATGTATGTATTAACCGAATATCCCCTACATTCTCTACTTAAAAGATCTGACTTTACAGGAAGGATAGCGAAATAGGGTACTAGACTCGGGTCATTCGATATCCGGTACAAGCCCAGAAGCTTGGTCAAGGGACAGGTGCTCTTCGATTTCATCACAGAATTCATTCCCATTGAAGGGGGCCTTGGTGGGATCTGTAATGTTGTTACCCAACCGAGGAAGGTGTTCTTTAACGGCACATCCAATGCTCGAGGGGTGGGAATTGGCATCGTAATCATGTCACCAGAGGGAGTAAAGCTAGAATAGTCTTTAAGGTAAGGTTTCTGAACATTGAATAATGAAGCCGAGTATGAGGCACTTCTCGCAAGACTTAGAGCCGCACAGAAGCTAAAGGCGGCTGATTTGGAGATCTATTCGGATTCTCAGCTAGTGGTGAGTCAAGTTAATGGAATTTTTGAAGCCAAGGATTCTCAAATGGTCGAATATTTGAGGTTGTAGGTCAGACGATAAGTAAGTTTCAAAAGACAAAGGTAATCCAAATCACCCAAGGACAGAATAGGCATGCCGACTCATTAGCAACATTGGCCTCATCCTTAGATAATGAAATTCCTCGGTCGGTTACGATAGTGGTAGTACGCAAGCCTAGCATTGACCCTCAAGTGGGGGTATCGGTAGTTACGGTATTCGGATCAAGTTGGATGGACCTGGTCATAGAATTTCTAGCTGAAGATCGGCTATCGAGTGAAAGTAAAGAAGCTAAAAAGGTACGTAGAGTTGCTGCATGATTCTGGTTGTCTCAAAACCAAAGGTTGTATAAAAGATCATTCGGGGGTCCCTATTTGTTGCGCCTTCACCCCTCCAAAGTTAATGACCTTTTGACTGAATTACACGAGGGAGTATGCGGCAGCCATGTTGGGGGCCATTCGCTGGCTTACCAAGCGATGACCTAGGGATTCTGGTGGCCGAAGATACAAAGGGACGTTATTGAATATGTGAGAAGATGTGAGCAATGCCAAAAGCATACCCCAGTCGTACATCAACCAGGAGGGAATTTAAATCCAATTAGTAGTCCATGGCCCTTTGCGCAATGGGGACTAGACATCATTGGGCCATTTCCCCGAGCAACCATAAATAGAAGGTTTGTTCAAGTGGTTGTTAAATACTTTATCAAGTGGGTTGAGGCTGAAGCATTGGTAAGTATTCAGGATATAGATGTCAAGAAGTTTGTGTAGAAGAACATAGTGACGAGGTTTGGAGTACCAAAATCTCTAGTATTGGATAACGAGTTGCAGTTTAATAGTAAGGCTTTCCGTAAGTATTGCAGTGATCTTGGGATTAAGAACAAGTATTTGACCCTAGCATATCCGCAAAGTAATGGCCAGGCCAAGGCGACAAACAAGGCAATCGTGAGCCAGTTGAAGAAGAGGTTGGAGGGAGCAAAGGGTAGGTGGACCGAGGAATTGCCAAATGTGCTATGGGCTTACGGAATGATGCCGATAAGATCAACTGGTGAAATCCTTTATTCCCTGACCTATGGAGTCGACGTAGTCATACCAATGGAGATAAGCTTGTCCATTATAAGAGTCTCAGACTTTTTTCCAGTCGCCAATGATGAGTTAATGACGAAATAGCTGGATCTACTGGAAGAACACCAAGAGATGGAAACTATTCGGTTAGTGAACTATCAACAAAAGATGGCTCAAAGGTATTATAAAGGGGTAAAATTAAGGGAATTTAGTGTTGGGGACTTGGTGCTGCATAGGGCATTGGGAAGTGCTAGGGAACTAAACGCTGGGAAGCTGGCTTCGAACTGGGAGGAGTGGTACAGAGTTACTGCAATTGCTGGAGTAAGGGCATACTACTTGGAAGATCTGGAAGAGAGACCACTTCCCCAACCATGGAATGTGCAGAACTTAAAAAGATATTACCATTAAATATGTTAAACTTTGAAAAGTGATGTACTTAACTATCTTTATATTAATGGTACTGTATATTTGCAAAGTATGGTAAGCGCTTTTTGTTTAAAAATTATATCAAAAGTTTCTAAGGACAAAAACCTAGCCCCAGCCTGACCCCAGTCACCGACTAGAAAGAAACCTTATTAAAAATTTTCTAAAGACAGAAACATAATCTTGGTCTGACCCCGGTCACTGACTAGGTGGAAATCTTATTAAAAATTTTCTAATGACAGAAACCTAGCCTCGGTTTGGCCCCGATCACTGAAGAGATGGAAACCTTATTAAAAGAATTTCTAAGGACAAAAGTCCAAGCTCAGCTCTCCCTGAAAAGCAGGAGTCGATGAATGGATTAAAAACTGAAGCCTCATTCTCGGTCTACCCTATTTCAAATCCAAATGGATCTCGAGGGAAGACATACACAGTAAATACATAAGATTAGAATTGCTTTAAAGTATGAGAAGGTTCATCCGATGAGAGTTAGGATTGACAAAGGAATAATTATACAAAAAAAGAAACGAAAGGTAAAGCAATCTGGATTAATTAAAAATAAATATATCCATTCTCATTGTATCTGTCAAAACCTTAAAAGAGTCAAGCTTAATTTAAACATTTAAGCACCAAACCTTGATAATGAAAGGAAAAAAAAAAAAACAAAAAAATACGTAATAATAAGTCTTAGGCTTCGAGGTTTAAAGCATGCTCAGAAGGATTGGGAGGTACGCCCATGACCATCTGAGGATTGGGATTCGATAGGGTGCATTGTGGCATTTGACCTTCCACGATAGTAGGATTGCTCAAAATGTCAAGTTCGATCACCTCGGTATAGGAATCAATTTCTCCGACTAACTCCCTCATACTAAGGCTATCTTCCTCTTCATTCTGAGTGGGATCTTAGACGGAAGAAAGTTGCAGGGGCTTAGGGTAAGGTATCTAATCAGGGTCTCTAAAAGGAGAGTCTTCGGGGAGACCTAGAGCATTTACAGCAGCCATCCACCCCTCTCTAAACCCATAGTGCTGAGATTCAAGCATGATGGGCTTACTAGAGTTCTTGGCGTCAGCAAATCCCATATTGTAGAATTTGTCTTCACTTTGTACCATGGCAACCTTCAGATCGGCCACCTCCATATCCCTAGCTGAGATGACACTTTCAACCTGAGCAAGCCTCACCTCAGCATCACAAGACCTCTTGGCTTCCGTAGCTCTCCCTTTGGTAGCCGCTAGTGCTGTGACTTGGTCCCGCAGAGTGGCCTCAGATACCTCCTTGAGAGCCCTCTCCTTCTCAGGCTCTTCCACGGCGCCCTTGAGCTGTCCTTCCAACATATGGGTCATTTGAGCAGCCTGACAAAAAAATTGAAACAAAGGGAGAGAAAAGCCAAGTTATAAGTAGATATGGATATAAGATGTAAGTAAATAAAATGGCAGAAATTGAAGTTTACTGCAATAGTATGCCATTTTAGCTTAAGGGAGATAGCTTCAGCACTGCCCTCGGCGAAGTATTGCATGTCGTCGGGCAACAAAAGTGCCTGCCTGAGGTTGTCAATAATTCGACCACCCTGCCCGCTAGCCCAGTTTTGGATGTAGGAGTTCGTGGGAAAAAGGCAGTCACCCAACATGAAAACACTCTGCTAGCCAGGAGAAAGGGGTGCAGAGAAGGAAGCTATATTAGAGCCTACTAGCTCAGTGGGCCTTGGGTCAGAGGGTGTCTCCCAGATAACCAATGGTACGACAGTTGGGATTGGAGAGGGGCTTGATGGCGCATCAGTAGGGTGCTCGGTAGATTCAGAAGTATCCTGTGGCCTTTTGCTTCCACGGGGAGCAAGAGGAGGAGGTTATTGTTGGGAGACCGACCGTCCCCTAGGCAAAAAGTGGTCAGCAATCATTTTCTTCTGAACCACCATCTCAGTATCAGACTTATTGGACTCTGTCTCTTCAACAAGAATGGGATTAGCAACAGGAACGGGAATAGCTGCAGCCGACTCCTCAACAAGGATGTGTTCAACTCGACCGTGAAATACTCGGTTCGCTGAGCTATCCTTAACAAGAAGTAAGGACCCCTTTCTTATTTGTTGAGGACCGAGCCTTCAAGCCTCGCCGAGTGTCAATCCTCTCAGGAGAAAACAACGAAGACAAACATCGAGGTAGGAAAGTAGCGGGTACCAACAATGAGTGCTTGCCCGAGATCTTGGTAACTTGTGTATAAGGGGGTACACTCAAGAATGAGGTGGGACGCCCTTAGCTAACCATCGTAGTGCACGAAGATCTCGGAGCACAGCACAAAATTTAGTTCCCAAGAATTTACAACGTTGATATCTAGCTTGAAACACTTTGTTACTGCATGGAAAAAAGGGAACATAACTATTTAAAAAGGGGGGGGGGGGGGAGAAGAAAGAAGCAATGCCGAGCAATAACATCTCCCGCGCAAAAAAGAAAAAAAAAAAAGAAAAGAAAAGGGTATCGACCAATCTCCCGAGGTGAGGTTGAGCAGGTTAGTTTGTCGGCAAGCCAATTACCGTTGACCTTCATGTACTCTCCAGCCAAATTCCTGTTGGAGTCAGGGAGACACGATATTAGTCGAACCATGTTGTCTCAGACTTTAAGGTAATAGCCCAACCTCTTATTACCACACATATTGTACAAAAATTGATGTCATAGTGGTCGAGGCGTAAACAGTACAAATTGTTGAGCCGACTCACACAACTCACCACTTTATAGAAATTAAGTGGAAGTTGGTTAGGGCAAAGGCCATAGAACCTAAGTGTCCTAAGAAATAAGGGACCCACTGGAAATCTAACCCCCCCCCCCTCCCCCTCTCCCCTTCTAAGATAGCCATTAAAGGAAAAAAAAAACACTACATGAGGATGCCTATCATTTTCTATACTGCCCTCGTGGCAGTATTCTATATCTACATCTAGAGGGACATTAAATCTAGCTCTAAAGGTGGCTAAAGCAACCTCGATCTTAAGAAGGTGTGCAAAACCCATCTTCTATATCAGGAAATATGGGGAGAACTTAAAAGACAAGATAGAAGGTAAGGAACTTACAGTAGGTACACTAAGAAAGATGATCTCGAGGAGGAGGATGGTGCTCGAGAACTATGAATACTGAGAGAGAGGAGAAAAATAAGAAATGATCAGTGAAGGAGAAGGCTTTAATTTATAGGGTGGTGAATCAGGGAGGCATTAAATGAGCTTTAGGCGGGGGCATTAATCCCTCTTTTTGCAACTATTACATGCGTGGCCTCGATACGCGAACCGTTAGGTAATGATGACCATCTGATTTGATAGCCTATTGCCTCACATGTCAAAAACACAAGTTGTCTTGTCTATAATTAAAGAGTGACGATTAATATACCCAATAAGTGACTGGTGATTTAATAAGGATCCTTGATTCCATCCCCAAGACGTGGGAAGGAATCAAGAGGGGGCTATGGTATTGTTATCGGCCCATCATTGGAGGGCCCATAGGCCGTAGGTCTGATAATAGTTCCCTAACAGGCCCTACCCATAATGCTTGGCAGATTGGGCCGTGGACTATTTAGTCCTCAGGGTCTGACGTTGCTCGAGGCCCACTCTGGGGTATCTCGTAATGCCTTGGGGGATATCGCCGCTGAGAAACATCTGGCGTCTGTTGCAAGTCCCAAAAACTGACACACCTGTTTCTAAAGTGGGGACCATTTTTGTCAAAAATAATCCTAAAAGGCTCCACCTGCATGAAAAATCCTTAAAAGAAATCATTACTGGTCCACTAAGGAAGGCTATAGATAGAAAGAGAATAGGAGAGGAAGGGGTTAGACAATGGAAGTTAAAGAACCAGAGAGTTAGAGAGGGAGGGAGAGAGAAATCGAGAGCAAACCACCTCGAGAAGAAGGTAGGCAATTGTATACTAGGTATAGACTTTCGTCTTAGAAGCTTCCCATTGTAGGATATTAATACACCCACTACAAGAAGTAAATTGTGAGCCCAACAAAACAGTTAGCCCATTAACCGAAGTACGGGTGCACACAAAACTATTTAATTTTACTTCTTATAAAGAAAATTGTACTGAAACTTAACTACTACCAAAACACTCACCTTTACTTTTTGCTCGTTAGAAAAGTTGGATAAAGTAAAATAGACTTTACAGAGACAGAAAAGAGTTCATAGAGAGTGAGAGAAGAAACATTGAAACAAATACTAGGCGGCCAATGGTAGATCAATCTAACAAGAGTTAACAAGAGTGATGAGGAGTAGCAGGTCTTCTATGGGCCTCTCTGGAGTGAAGTGGCGGTGTGGATGCAGTGATTCAATATCAATGATAACTATTAATTTAGAGGTTTAGTTTTAGAAATTAGAAATATTTCATAAAATAGTTTTTTTTTTCAAGATTTTAATAGGACAGAAATTGTACCAGTGGTTAATTTCTTTTTTGTGGATATTTGGACAAAAAAAATTTGTTGTTGTTGTCGTTGTTTGGACTATGTTAAAGGGGGGGGGGGGGGGGGTGGGGGGAGAATAATTTCTTAGGCCCAAACTTTGAAATCTTAAGAAGATACATATAACTTTGACATTTTTCAAAAATCTAGGGGGGCTACTGCCCCTCTAGTCCAAGAATAACCCCATTCCTGAATATAAGTGCTTGTAGAGTGTGGGAGACAAAAGCTGGAGTTCACGTCCCCATAAATCAGTTTCACACACATATATACTTAGATTATGATAGAATATAATTTCTATGTTATATATATATATATATATACACACACTTTTTATAGAAAATGAAAAAAGTAATTAATTTTTTTAACCATTTTTTATATTTTTCATAAAAGTAGTATCAAAACTTTCATAAAATAGTTTATTAACAATTGACCTAAAGCATTCGTTTTAAGGATCCATTATAGTAATATAAATATATAATACCCATTCCAATATGAGGAAAGTTAATAACAGATACTCTAAGAGTGTTGATTTATGAACTATTTTTAAAAAAAATTAAAGAAAAAATAATAATAATAATAATTAAAATTTTGACAAATTTTGATAGTTATCATAAAAGTGATATTAAAACTTTTCTAAAATAATCTATTAACAAATTAATGTCCTAAAAGCATCCATTAACCAGACCCTCCCAATAATGCTAAAACCACAACTAAATTCACAACTTATCTAGTGATGAATTTGTAAACTCACCGCTTTAACTAGACCCTCACAATTCATCACTCAATCAAGTTGTGGTACCTAATATATATTTTTGGTGGTGAACAGACAACTATGTGTCCATTGGACACAGTTGAGTAAGCACAATACACAAAAAAATAGGAATGGCAACGGGTCGGGTTCGGGCCGGGTTTTTTTATACCCGGACCCGGCCCGTTTACTAAACGGATTTTTTTCCGGGACCTGAACCTGCCCCGCCGGGCCCCACGGGCCCCATCCCTCATGACTAGCCCAGCCCAAAGTCAGAAACAAAAATTTTGATTTATGATTTTTCGGCCCAAAATCACAAACACAAACACAAATCCAAACATAAACATAGAAATCACAAACACAGATTCTAGATCTACAATTTTCCCTTTCAAAATCACAAACCAAACACAAATTTTAGATCTATGATTTTCATTTTTCCCTTTTCAGAAATCATAAACACAAACACATACACAAACTCACATGATTGAGGCGAACTGAACCCAGAAAAAAAAAAAATGGAGAATGAGGTGGAGTGAGGCTATGTCACGCTTGTAGTTGTGGCCATGGGGAAGGAAGATGAAACGAAGTTGAGAGAGTAGAGAGCCTGTGCGGCGGCGACGTGGGGTAAAGCCTATGCGGCGACAGCGTGAGGAAGATGAGAGGGGCAGAGGCCTGACTGTGGCCGTGTGTGTTATGGGCTTGTGGCCATGTGTGTGAGAGAGCTGAGAGATGAAGAGGGAGAGGCGCAGGTCAGGTGTGAGCTGAAATGAGGAGTGGAATAGAATAGTTTAGGGTTTTTAAATATATATATATATATATATATAGGTGAGGGTAATTTGGTAATTTTATATATATATATATATAAAACCGGGTCTTATCCGAGTCGGGTTTCGGGTTTTTTTTTTTATAAAACCCGGACTCGCTCCGAGTTTTTTTAAAAAACCCATACCTGACCCTATTCTTTATCGGGCCGGGTAAAATCCGGCCCATTAGGGTCAGGTCGGGCAGGGCCAAGTATCCGCAGGGCGGATCTAAATTGTCATCCATACAAAAAAAATATTATTAATATAATAAATGGATGTACTATTTTGCAAAGAACACAGGAAACACAATATGCGAGTAAAACTAACAACGGTGCATGCTGCAGCACCATATTGGTTTTAATAAAATTAACAGTAGTGCAAAATATTTATTACCATATAGCTGAAACTATTTTATGGATAAAAAAAAGGAATAGCTTTTAGTAATTGAAAGAAAAGATTTGCAGGCAGTGACGGTGGATATAGTGAATATTGTAGAGCAATGGCATTGAAAGAAGTGGCAAGTGAGATAAAATCATAAAACTAAACAGGTTGTAAATTGCAATGGGTGGCAGCAATGAATGCACAAGATCAGTGGTTGCGAATGTGTAGCAGCAACAGATAAAAAGATTAGCTGCAGAAGCAATAGTTGTGGTCTCAATGAAACTATATATAGGTGATAAACTGCAGTATCCGCCATTCTTTTGTGCTAAAGCAAGAGAAGATTAGATGCAAGATCAAGAAAATCAGGTATTTCCTTCTTTTTGCTTGTTTTTGGGACAGAAATTTTTTTTTTTTTGGGGGGTGGGGGGGGGGGGGGTGGCGGTTGTGTTTTGCATTCACAATAAAGTGAATGAATTTTTCCTTTTTTCAGGCTTGGGACCAGTTGTGAACAAAAACAAACTACATGACACTAAGCACAAACACAAGGAATTCCCACTTACTTCATTATTTACAAATTGTGAAATTATCATACATTTGATCAAAATATTGATAATAATAACTTAAAAAAAAAAAAAAACAAAACAAAACAAAAATGCTTCAAGATAGTCTAGTTTTATGCAAATCGTATCCAATCTACTTACCAACCATTTCATTTTACAAAACCAAAGGCAAAAACATAAATAATATAATATGTTCATTTTTGTCTAATTGGAACGGTGACAAAAACAACTAGTATCACCATGTGTTAGCAACACTTTTTCTTTTTCATCCTACACCAATAGAAATATAAGAAAATATTTTCTCTTCAAACTATTGATTCATATAAAAAAAAAAAATTCAGCCTACACAAAAATATTTTTTTCTTGTAGAAATTAAGTGAACCAAATGGAGCTTTCTAAAACTGTTCAAACCTCAAAATGATTAGTGTAGGGGCTCCGTTTTTCGGAGGGCACCCCCGACAATACATTTGTAGAGAGTGGGGCGAAGGGCTTGGCTCCGGCCGGCTTCTCGCCGGTCCTCCAGGACATTTTCCTTGGCTTTTCTTCACTTGGGGTTGCTCCTCGGCAGGCATCCGAGGAGGCCCCCCTTTCACGAGAGGGGCTCTTCACCTTATATACTCCCCTTTGTTGATCCTGGCCTTACAGCTGTTGGTCATCCAGGCTACTGCTTCAGAACTTGTCCCATCAGACACGCTCTTCCCCATACTGTGGGTTGCAGCCTCCAAGGTTGCACTGCTCAGGGGTCTTGTCTTCGTTAATGCAGCTTGGGGGGTCAGGCAAATATATTAAGTGTGGATGTGACCACCTATTCTGGGTTTGCCCCCTACTCAGAATTAGACTAGGTATGCCGAGGAAGGGTGTGTCCTCGGCATGGGTCCGAAAAGGGCTGAAAAACCCTTTAGACGACTGTCTGGGACAATTGTCCCTCCTCGGCTTAGGCATTGGGTCAGCCTAAAGGTGGGCCGGGGATTCCAGGCCCACGGGCCCCACAATTAGATTTTGGCTTTTTTGGAATGTAACATCAGTCTAATCTCAATGGTACATGCAGATAATGCACAAGCCGTAGAAATATTTACTATTAAATCAAACACCAAATCCTCATGCCAAACTCAACTACAACAAAGAAATTCAAATAAATCGAAGATACAACAAAGTGAATGAAACTAAAACTAGCAGATTAAAGAAAAAGCTACAGAAGCACCAAAATAATGCGTTCTGAAACCCTAGAAATCCAACCGGAAAGCTAAAAAAAAAAAAAAAAAATCTCGAAAGATAACAGTGGCGGAGAGAGAGAGAGAGTGAGGAATGACATACCAGAGCTTTGATGAGTTTGCCAAGCTCTCTGGTCACGACGACCTTCGCCTTCGAATTCGGAGTAGAAGCTGACAAAGACGAAGCAGCTTCGAATCTGAGCGTAGAGAGAAAGATTCTTCGTCGTTGTGAACAATGCGAAGAAGAAGAAGCAGCAGAAGTTGAAGGAGGAGGAGAGAGAGAAACTTAATGAGCCATTTGGGAAACGTGTTGCGCAGAGAAGATCCCAAATTAAATACAACCGACCTCTATTAATTTAAATTTAATTAAGGCTGTGTTTGTTTCAACTTCAAACCACTTCCGGAAATCAATTTCCGTAAAATTGATGTGTTTGGCTGCTTAGGAAAATTGGGTCAACGGAAACCCATTTCCCCTTTGACCGAAAATGAGCCCTCTGTTGGTGGAAATAGATTTCACCTTTTATTTTCACTTCAAATGGCATTTTCCGGAAAATTGAGAAACGGAGAGAACAAACCCACGAACAAGCCCAGTCGAACGAACCCACGAAACAGAGAGCACGAACCCAGGAAACGGCGCCATCGCCGAGCCATAGGAATGGCAACGGGTCGGGTTCGGGCCGGGTTTTTCCATACCCGGACCCGACCCGCGGGCCAAGACCCACGGCCCGAACCCGGCCCGTTTACTTAACGGATTTTTTTCCCGGAGCCCGAATCCGCTCCCGCCGGGCCCCGCGGGCTCCACGGGCCCCGTTGGGCCGTGGTACTTCAAGGCCCATTCGGTGGCCCAATCAAAAAAAAAAAAAAGCGATTTTCTCAGCAACCAAACAGGAGGTAAAAGAATACTCAAGAAAACCCATTATTTTCCAGCAACCAACAGATTTGAACAATCGAAAACCAACAAAACCCATTATTTTCTCAGTAACCAACAGATCAGAAACCTTTTTTTTTTCATTACATTATTTTCCCACATCAAAAGTAAAAACAAGAACTAACATACAAACCCTAGGTCTGAACAATAAGACCCTACAAAATCAAATCAAACAAGCCGATCCTATTCAACCAAAATAGCACTAAAACTAAATATTACAAATTTGATTCTTTGAACAAAAAGAAAGATTTTCATCCTTTCAAAAAAAAAAAAAAACGATTTTAATTGCAAAAGCCCAACGAGGTGAGGGAGATGAGAGATTTGCGGCCTTGTGAGGTGGAGCAAGGCCTGGCGAGGTGGGGAAGAGCAGCAGCGTCAGGGAGGGAGGAAAGACCTGGCGATTTGGTGATTTGGGGCTCGGCCCGGCGAGGTGAAGAACGGAGCGACGCCGGTGAGGCGAGGTGCAATCAGCAATGGCGCCGGCGAAGTAAGACTGCTAGTGGAGTGAGAATGAGAGCGAGGTTGAGGGTGAGGGAGAGAATGGAGGCGGCTTGGGAGAGAATGAAAGGGTTAGAGAATGGGTCTGAGGGTGAAAAATGACTATTTATACTTAGGGTTTTTTTTTTTTTTTTTTTAATATTATATACGGGTCGGGTCGGGTCGGGCCGGGTATGCCTAATACCCGGATCCGACCCGAACCCGCTTCGGGTTTTTTTAATGAAAACCCAGACCCGACCCTAATGTTAAACGGGTCGGGTAAAACCCGACCCATTAGGGTCGGGCCGGGCCGGATACCCGCGGGTCGGGTACATTTTGCCATCCCTACCGAGCCAAGCCCAGCGCCCATCGCACCTCGCCGTCGCACCAGTCTCGCACCCCACCGTCGCACCGCGCCGATCAATCAAAAGGAAATCGCAGCACCGCGTCGATTGCTCCATCGCCGCTCGACCCAGACCCATCGCCTCTTCGATCGCGCCATCGCACCTCGTCGTCGACCCAGACCCATCGCACCTCCTCGATCGCTCCATCGCCGCTCGACCCAGACCCAGACCCTTGATCGCGCCATCGCACCTCGAGCTCTCTCTTCCTCGATCTCTCAGTTGTTTTTTTTTTTAAATTTGATTGTTGTTGTTTTTTTTTTTTTTTTAATTTGATTGTTGTTTTTTTTTTTTTGATGAACTGATTGTTGTTGTGGTTGTTGTTGCCGGAATTTGTTGTTATTGTTGTTGTTGTGTTGTTGCCGGAATTTACTGCCGGAAAATAGCATTTTCCTAATAGAACCAAACACATGAAAATATTTTCCGCAACAATTTTCATAATTCAACCAAACACTTAAAAATATTTTCCTTTTCCGAAAAATAACATTTCCGAAAAATATGTATTTTTCGAAAAACGTTTTATACGAAACAAACACAGCCTAATTAATTTTTTTATAAGAAAATTTAATTAATTAATTATTCCTCTCGTCCCAAAATATCTCCCAAAAGACTCTGATTAAATTATTAAACAAAGACGACTTAAGCTTAACCAACTTTAATTAATCAAGCAGGTGCCCCAGTAGAAGCCTCTCGAAGCCACGTGGCCATTAACTATTGGTTGGTTGGTGAAGCCCCATTAGTGGTAATAATTAGTGCGTTAGTTTCAATGTAAAGTAGTTCTGTGCCTTTTCTTCCAACACTGGCCACGTAGATTTGTGGGTTTGTTAGTGAGGGTGTGGGGTCTATGGTGATTAAACGGATTATTTTATTATGACCGTCCAATTGAGAATGGGGACGAGAAAAGAGTGATACTGTAGTAATGGGTTTTTGTGCGCCACATGCACCGACAGGCGACAAGGAGATAAGTTGAATTTGCTCTTAAAAAATAACAAGTTGGATTCTTGGGGGACCATGTCCCTGGATTACATCATGGATGACATAGTTAGTCCCTAAATTATAATAGAGAAAAATTATGGATGCTTTTGGTTTAAGATATATTTTTAACTCCTATAAATATATATATATATATATTTTTAATTATGGTAAATCTTTGACATAATTATCACTTCATAAATATAAATAAAAATAAAGCCAAGAATTCTACTAAGGGGTGAAAGTATGAACCAATATTTTTTTTTTAAAAATGAAAATCTAAACTACCATTTATTTGGTATTAACAAAATATCAACAAATGAAAATACATAAAAGAGTTGTTTCTTAATATATAGCAATGCAAAGTAAATAATATTATTGTAAATTTATACAGTTATTATAATAATTTTGTAAATTTATACATTTTTAGCTTGTTTCTTCTTTTATTCTTAGAATACGTAAAAAAATAATAAAAAATTATATACAAAGTGAATAATATTAGTGTAAATTTATAAAATTATTATAGTAATTTTATAAATTTACTTTTTAACTTGACTGATGTGAATGATTTTGAGACTTAAGATTACTGACCATGTCTGATGTCCCATTACCAATTGAACTATTTAACTTTATTTCTTATAATGAAAAGCGCAGTGAAACTTAACTATTACCAAAACACTTACCTTTACCCTTTACTCATTAGAAAAGTTGGATAAAGTAGAATAGAATTTACGAAGACAGAAAAAGAGTTCATAGAGAGTAAGAGAAGAAACATTGTCTTGGTTTGGATAGCACTGATACCTGCAGCGCGTTTTGTGAGTTGCGTTTTCTCCCCTCTTTTTTATTTATTTTTTTTTTTTTGCCCAGATTTGACGGCAGTGGGACACAATTTTTACTGTGTATAAACAGTGTGACACTGTTCACTCACTGTTTACATATTAAAAAATATTAAAAGTAGGTCCTACGGTACTAATCATATATTTAAAAATTATTTTGCTACAGTATTGTAGGAGCTCCTTTTTCGGAAGGGCACCCCCGACAATGAATTTGTAGAGAGTGGGGCAAAGGGTTTGGCTCCGGCCGGCCTCTCGCCGGTGCTCCTTGCGTTTTTCCTTTGTCGCTTTTCGTCTGGGGTTGCTCCTCGGCTGGCGTCCGAGGAGGCCCCCCCTTCACCAGAGGGGCTCTTTGCCTTATATACTCCTTATAGTTTGATCCTGACCCTACAGCTATTGACCATCCAGGCCACTGCCTCCAGAGCCTGTCCCATCAGACAGGTTCTTCACCATGCTGTGGGTTGTGGCCTCCAAGGTTGCACTGCTCAGGGGTCTTGTCACCATCAATGTAGCCTGGGGAGTCAGGCAAACTCACTAAGTGTGGATGTGACCACTTATTCTGGGTTTGCCCCCTACCAGGGATTAGACTAGGTGTGCCAAGGAAGGGCGTGTCCTCGGCATGGGTTCGAGAAGGGCTAAGACCCTTTGGACGACTATCTGGGACGATTGTCCTCCCCGGCTTGGGCCTTGGGCCAGCCTAAAGGTGAGCCGGGGATTCCGGGCCCACGGGCCCCACAATAGCCCCTCAAAACCCTGCTGCACGTTTCCTCGGACGGGGAGGAGGGTTTTGTAAACCTCGGCCCTTATGTTCCGGAAGGCCTTCGGCTGGCTGGTTCTCCCTTGAGTGGCCGGATCAGCACTCAGACTCTTCAGTAGGTAGTTAGTTTCTCCACAGGACTAGGTCTTTGGACTACGCAGCACCTTGGCTCTGTCGTAAATAGCTAGCTCCCCATGGGCTTGGGTTCGAGGACCATGCAAAACCTTGGTACAATTGCTGCCTTCAGAACGAGTGGCTAGCTCCCCGTAGGCTTGGGTCCGAGGACCATGCAAGTCCTAGGTACAGTTGCTGCCTTCAGAACGAGTGGCCAGCTCCCCGTAGGCTTGGGTCCGAGGACCATGCAAGTCCTAGGTACAGTTGCTGTCTTCAAAACGAGTGCCCAGCTCCTCGTAGGCTTGAGTCTGTAGACCATGCAAGTCCTAAGTACAGTTGCTGCCTTCAGAACGAGTGGCCAGCTCCCCGTAGGCTTGGGTCCGAGGACCATGCAAGTCCTAGGTACAATTGCTGTCATCGTTGGTAAGTGGCTAGCTCTCCATAGGCTTGAGTCCGTAGACCATGCAAGACCTAGGTACAGTTGCTACCATCGTTGGTAAGTGGCTAGCTCCCCATAGGCTTGAGTCCGTAGACCATGCAAGACCTAGGTACAGTTGCTGCCTTCAGAACGAGTGGCCAGCTCCCCGTAGGCTTGAGTCCGTAGACCATGCAAGTCCTAGGTACAATTGCTGCCATCGTTGGTAAGTGGTTAGCTCCCCATAGGCTTGAGTCCGTAGACCATGCAAGACCTAGGTACAGTTGCTGCCTTCAGAACGAGTGGCCAGCTCCCCGTAGGCTTGGGTCCGAGGACCATGCAAGTCCTAGGTACAATTGCTGCCATCGTTGGTAAGTGGCTAACTCCCCATAGGCTTGAGTCCGTAAACCATGCAAGACCTAGGTACAGTTGCTGCCTTCAGAACGAGTGGCCAGCTCCCCGTAGGCTTGAGTCCGTAGACCATGCAAGACCTAGGTACAGTTGCTGCCATCGTTGGTAAGTGGCTAGCTCCCTATAGGCTTGAGTCCGTAGACCATGCAAGTCCTAGGTACAGTTGCTGCCTTCAGAACGAGTGGCCAGCTCCCCGTAGGCTTGGGTCCGAGGACCATGCAAGTCCTAGGTACAATTGCTGCCATCGTTGGTTTTGCCTTCGTCCCCGAGTGTGAGGACACAGTGTTCACCTCTTTGGGCAACTCAGTTTCACATCGGATAGAGGTCCCTTCCATTAACCCCTTGTAGGCTGCTGGGGCAAGAGTTAGTATACCACTACTGCACAGTTACCTTCAATAGGAGTTCGTCCTCGGATCCGAGAACTTTGCTTTAGTGTGAAGACGTCCACGGGTCATTTTCTGGGAGCTGTTTTTCCTCGGGTCGGATTGTGACTTCACACGCGGGGCTGATCTTGCCTCTGGTTCGTGTTCCTCGTCTTTCTGGTTTACGAGGCGTCGCTTGGCCTTCCGTGCTCAGTGTTTGACGCTTCGGTGCCCGTAACGCGCCTCCATTAATGCCCTCGTGAATTAACACGAATCAGGCGGTTGGCAATCCCCTTGGAATTGGGTGGGAATTAATTCCCTTTGACAATTCTCCCTTCGAATTCTGCGCGGCTCAACTCCCACCGGTTTTCGCTTTCCATAAAAGGCGTTCTGGGGGGAGTGTTTCTCCTCATTCCATGAATCTTCCACCACGAACAGAAATATACACTTTCACCTCCCTGAGCCCCTTTGACACCGCCACCAGGATTGTGACCACAGTTAGGAGATTTGGAGTTAAGGGCCGCCGTGACTGCAGCCCCCACTAGGCTGCCGGCGCGGCAGAGTTTAGGCGTAACACTGGCAGGGCCTTGTACGGTGGCCAGGGGGGGACGTCGTTGAAGTACCTAACGCCCCTCCCCAGAGCGCACCTCTGACGAAGGAGGCACGCGAACTCCCGTCACGGCTAGTGCCCGAGTATTGCCGTCTCCGACGGTCAATGCTCGTGCAGTTTGGAGAGGGTCGAGGAAGCATCACGAGGGGAGGTGTTCCGGGGTCCCTGGGTCGGCTCCTCACTTTGTTCAAGCTTTGGTTTCAAGGTGAGCCAGCCCCCAGCCCCCCTTCCCATGCTTTTACTGTCCAGTTCTCCCATTCTCTGGACGCCAGTAAAAGCACGGGTTGACACTTCCCTCATTCCTGATATTAATTCTTTGCGAGCCTCTTGCCCGGCCAGTTCCAATACCGGTCCGCCTGGGCCTCTGATTGTAGGATTAGTTGGTAGGATTTTTTGTAAAACACGCCTGTCTGAGCCTCTGATTGTATTTGTAACTTTTTTTTTTTTTTTGAGATTGTAAAGATCGTTGTATTTATAATCGTCTTCTGAAATAATAAAGAACTTTTATTTTATTTGTTGTTGAGTTTCCTTTTCGTACTGCAATTCTTCTCTTCTTCTTTTCTTCTTTCTTTCTCTTTTTTTTTTTTTTTTTGTACCGCCAACTTTTGAGTAGTAACTGCTTTAGAATGACCGCCAGTTGCACCGGCCGGCGCACTAACCCTTCCCACAGACGGCGCCAATTGTAGGGGCTCCTTTTTCGGAAAGGCACCCCCGACAATGAATTTGTAGAGAGTGGGGCAAAGGGTTTGGCTCCGGCCGACCTCTCGCCGGTGCTCCTTGCGTTTTTCCTTTGTCGCTCTTTGTCTGGGGTTGCTCCTCGGCTGGCGTCCGAGGAGCAAAGGGGCTCTTTGCCTTATATACTCCTTATAGTTTGATCCTGACCCTACAACTGTTAACCATCCAGGCCACTGCCTCCAGAGCCTGTCCCATCAGACAGGTTCTTCACCATGCTATGGGTTGTGGCCTCCAAGGTTGCACTGCTCAGGGGTCTTGTCACCATCAATGTAGCCTGGGGAGTCGGGCAAACTCACTAAGTGTGGATGTGACCACCTATTCTGGGTTTGCCCCCTACCAAGGATTAGACTAGGTGTGCCGAGGAAGGGCGTGTCCTCGGCATGGGTCCGAGAAGGGTTAAGACCCTTTGGACGACTATCTGGGACGATTGTCCTCCCCGGCTTGGGCCTTGGGCCAGCCTAAAGGTGGGCCGGGGATTCCGGGCCCACGGGCCCCACAAGTATTTTTAGCAACAATCAATTTTCAATAACTTTCAGTAATAATAAGCTGTATATAAACAGACCCATTAAAACAAATACTAAGTGGCCGGCAGTACTTCGGTCTAACAAGAGTGATGAAGAGTAGCAGGTCTACCATGGGCTTCTTTGGCGTGAAGCATGGGTGTGGGTGCAGTGATACTATATCAGTAATAAATATTAATTTAGAGGTCTAGTTTTTGAAATTAGAACGATTTCATAAAATGGTTTTTTTTTTTTTCTTTCAAGATTTTAAAGGGATGGAAATTGTACCAGTGGTTAATTTCTTTTTTGTTGATATTTGGACAATTGTACTTGGTCCAAGAATAGTTTTGTCCCTGAATATAAGTACTTATGGAATGTGAATGATAAGAGTCAGGGTTCAAGTTTTCAGGAATAAACTTCACACACATATATTTTTAGATTAAGATAGACTATAATGTGTGAAAGATATAGGTCGGGATTCAAGTTTCTAGGAATGAGCTTCACACACATATATTTTTAGATTAGAATAGACTATAGAGTATAATTTCTAGGCTATAATATATATATATATATATATATATATAAACTTTTTATGGAAAATGAAAAAAAGTAATTAATTTTTTTAACCATTTTTTATATTTTCCATAAAAATAATATCAAAACTTTCCTAAAATAGTTTATTAACAATTGACCTAAAACATTCATTTTAAGGACTCATTATCAACAATTGCCTAACTAGTCGTGGAGCTTGATGGTAGAGTTGTTGTGGATCTAGTCCTTTCCAAGAATACCTCTAACAAAAATTATTCTTCTCTCTTGAATGACTGCAGGTCCCTTCTTAGATGTTTCCAGCAAATCAAGGTCAACCAAATGCGAAAAGTTAATAACGGGTGTTCTAAGAGTATTGATATATAAACTATTTAAAAAAAATTATAGAAAAAAATAAATAAATAACTGAAATGTTGACAACTTTTTATTGTTACCATAAAAGTGATATCAAAATTTTTCTAAAATAATTTATTAACAAATACTCTAAGGGCATCCGTTAACCAAAGCCTCCAAATAATGCTAAGACCACAACTAAAGCCACAACTTTTTTATGTGGCAAGTTGTGAATAATGGATTTGTAAACTCACTACTTTAACTCGATCACTTACAACACACCACTCAAGCAAGTTGTGACAAAAGTTATGGTACCTAATTTTTTTGATAGTGTCATCTTTATTGCACTTTTTTTTATTACTAAAATGAAAAGTACTTGTGCGCTTGGGTCTTGATTATAAGTAACCTTACTTCTTCTTTTTTCCCATTATTTTCATAATAGTTGATTTGGCAAGTTTTTATTGATTCCCATATAGGCCAACTACTAATATCATTTTTTTTTTTATATACCAATAACAACTTATCACCTCAATAGTTGTAAAATTTGTTTATTTACAAAACTTGCATAGGTTCTTGTTGTATATAAAAGGTAAAGGCCAAGAGGCTACAGAATCAGCTTTGATATTAAGAACTACACTGGCTGCATATCTAGTTATAGATAGGAGATGGCTAACTTGAAAACGTGTAATGCAAAATATGATAGTAAATATCATTTAGTCGCACCAAGTCTACAAAACTCTCATTTTATGAGCTCTTAAGAGACAATAATAGATAGTTTTATCCCCAATTCGTTTGGAAAATTGATTTTTAGACTCGACCCACAACTTATCACTTATGGTGGAAGATACCTACCATCACACCAAGGCCTAACTTTAAAGGGTAAGTATCATTATTCATACAAAAAATTAAAGATATTAGGAGTCTATTTGGAAACAACTTATTTAGCTAAAACTAAAAACTTCTTGCTGAAAATACTGTTAATAAAATTAAAAGTTAATTGAAATAGTATAGTGGAACCCATAAATAGTACCAAAAAATGCAATGGGATCCATGAATAGTACCAAAAATAAGTTGAATAGTAACAAAAATAAACTAAATAGTAAAATAAAATAAAATAAACTGCATTTTTCAATCAATGCCAAACGCAACCTAAATATCGACAATCCTGTATAATGTAAAAGTTAGCAACCTCTTTTAGAGTGGATTTAATCAATGAATATATTGATTTATTCTAACTCTCTTCACATGAAATCATTCAAATCCAATTTTGCATCTTTTGGCTAAATTGATTTTTCAAAAAGTCCCTTTACTTTAACTATTTACTACTAAAATATGAATAATGCTAAAGATATAAAATATTTTACAAAAAATTTAACAAACTATTAATGTGGTAAATAATTATTGATAAATGAAAAAGTGATATTAATAGTGAGCTTAGATAAAAACCAATAAAAAGTTGGTCATATCAACATTTTGTAAAAATATTGTAAAATAATTTATGGCAATAACATTACTCTTAAAATATAATATACATCTCATTCTCTATTTTGCAATAGATTTTATTAAAATAGTCTTATAATATTCTTTTTCTTTTTTCTTTCCATAGATAAAGAGATCAGAAACACAATTCCAAACTCAGACCACCCAATCATCACCAAAACCCACTCTCCCCACACTCATCGTCACTTCCTCCCATAAAGCCTTGGAGACCTTCGAGCTTTAACCCTAGATTTGAATCCATACAAATCTATCTATGTTTTTGTCTCGTCTTCATTCAAACTCAAGCCCTTTCTCTGTCTTCAACCCTCTTTGTCTTTGTTTTGGTTGCTAATCCTAGTCTCTGTTCAAACTCAAGGCCTGAATCACTTCACTCCCGTTACTACATTCCGATGATGAAACAAATTATTTCAAATAGAGAGCGATCTTGATCCCAAAAGCACATTAAAGAAATCCCAGGCCTACATGTTAGTGAGACAAAGGGCATATGCGCCTGACGCATGAGATATCTTTTCCACTAAAATAGAGTGCAGCTTTCTAGTTTGATTATTTATTATTATCTATTTTCTAGCCCAATTATGCAATTAGATAGTAGTTGATAATTAAATGCTCTACCATGCTATCCCTGCATGAAATGCTTAATTCACTTGATATTATGCTATCCCTACATGAAATACTTAATTCACTTGATATTAGAAGCATTGCTCGAAAGGCTGAAAAGATAAATTTCCTCATAACCATGATGCCTGGAATTTAGCAAAAACTACTGGTGAATGATTGTAGGGAACTTCATTTGATCTTGGAGCATTGCTTGAAATGCTAAAAAGGCATATTTCTAGACCCAAGATACTGTCTAAACTTAGCAAAACTAAAAAGGGTACAATCTTGTATGTTTTCAGTTAAGACTGTTAACAAGAGCATCAACCACATTCCAAACTGATTTAAGGTGGATGACTGGTCAAAAAACCTTATCCTTTTGGGGTGTCAAGTGAAAACACACACACACACACACACAGAGATTTAACGTTGAGTGCAACTTTTTGCATCAATACCAATGTCCTAAAGTCTCTGAATTATCATGCTGCCAGCCCCTACACACATGCTAAAGAGTCAAAGAAAGTATTCCAACAAATAAGTTTTCTCATTCAGTCCAGTGATTTGTAAATAAATCATTAGTCAAATCCCTACAAAATTAGTTCAGGCTATCAAAATTCAGTTCCACTCCACGGTTGGAGGGATTTTCTTAAGAATTCTACAGAACCACTCAACTTACAGAGAAATGAAGAAATTTTGCCCAGTTAAGCGTGATATTGTCTAATTTCTAGAACTACTTGTGCAGTTTCTTCAGCTCACTTGTTGTTGGTTTCCATAAATGGGGTAAGCTCCATACGCAGCAAATGGTGCAGCATACATGCTTGGGTCATGAGGTGGTGGCAGAGCATATCCATAACCATCATAAAGCTGCCCTCCATAGTATGCCCCACTCCATTGGTTGCCATAATCTGCTCTAAACTGCCAAACCCCAAAAAGAACCAATTAAGAAAAACAAGATCACAACAAATCAGAATTTATGGGCAGATAAAATTAAAAAGATCAATTGTTTTAGCAGGTCATTGGAGATAAGTTTTGGAGCTGCTGTAAGCATTTCCAGTTCTGAATTGGATTCTATGGATCCACCATTAAAGATTATCATTATATACTTCCTGAGAAAGCAGGTAGCAATGGATGTGTTCAAATGAACACATCATTCATGCAAAACTGATCAATGACCCTTCCAAGTTTCCAGCAGCTAGGGATGACTTCAAACAGCTCTGTCAAAGCTAATTGCATAGTGAAATCTGAAATGTCCATTAGATCCTTGAAAAAGCTCTTTTTCAAACCCAAAAGTAGATGCAGTAAAAATGGAGTGATGGTGTCATTTTTTTTTTTTTTCCTTTTGGGGGAAAGGGAGAGGGAGTGGGGGGTGAGATTTTGCCGAGTACCTGTTTATTTGCTGGATTGCGACCCCAAGAAAGACGCACAGTTTGCTTGCCGATTACTGTGCCATTCAATTTCTGTAATGCCTCCTCTGCATTATTTCTGTAAAGAGAGATTAAGAGGACCATGGAGTAAAAGGCAAGCCATAATTTTAATGAAACATGTTTTTTCTTTATTAGTAAGTCACACATGCAAGAGGGTTTTGAATCCACAATCACACCATGTACTTCTGAGGGAAAAGGTCCCAATTGATAAAAAGTTCACCGGAATAATTGTTATGTACCAACACTTTTCTTTCTTTTTGTTTGGAAATGTGCCAACACTTGACATAGTTATGGTAAAAAAATTCTACCTGTTAGCAAATTGTACAAACCCACACCCTTTTCCAGTTGGTATTTTAACAGAGACGATATCACCATACTGTGAGAAAGGCTGCTTGAGATCTTCATCACTGACATTAGGGTCAAGCCCTCCAACAAATATCTAATAGAAAATTTGGGTTAGCAAATCCTAATGATTATTACTTAAATCCACAAGAAGAAGATGAAACTCACTGTGGTGTTTGTAGAATCCCCATCAGCCTGTTGCGCTGACATACCATTTGATGCATATCCACCTACCAAAAAATTAAAGAATAATTAAAACAGATATAAATAAGCAAAAGTCAAAGTTAAATGCCATGGCTACATAAGAGTAACTCCCTTGACATTTCAAACCATGTTCTTAAATACAAGCAGTTTTTTTTCAGGGTGAAAGTAAATATATATAAAAAGGGTACATAAAGGAGTGCTAGCAAGTGGTAGCATACTAGAGAGTACGCCCAAAGTGAAATCAGCATCTAAAATTTAAAAGTTCAAAAAACTCTTAACAAATTACAGAAGGAGAAACGACTAGTAGCAGCATTTCAATCATAAATTTAAGAAAAATGTGTGTTGGAGAAACATCTTCGCAGAGTAATTAGAAAGAAAGGAAAAATTTAAGAAAGAGGACATCCTCAGATACAAAACTCATTTGAATTTTTGTGTTGGATATTATGTCCCTTGTGTATATAGTCGATCCAAACCAAAATTTCCAACCATACAAATTGACAACCTGCCCTAAAAACACTCCTCCAGTTTCAGGACAGAATTTTGGCTTTCTTTGAGAACAATACCAAAGCAGCAGGACCCCCATAATTTAAACATCCGTAAAGGTATTCAACATAACCTCTGATGAAAAGTTTATTTCTTCAAACCCATAGTGCAGCAGAATATGCTGCATCATGACTAGGCCTGATGAGGCATTACCATCTACATAATCTGTGTTCTTCTCATCAACTTGTACCTTAGACAAACAACTTAACTTTTGGGCCGCTGATATGGAAAAAAAGAACTGTTCCATCAGTCTGGTCAACCAAAAAAGTATTTTGATTTTGTTTTTTAAGTAGAAATTTCTGCTCTACCGCCCAAAAAATAAGTATAAGGAATGCTAATGAAATCAATCTAAGGCCATTGTATAACATTTTTTGTATTAAGATCAACTAATTTCCAAGGAGTTGTGACATCCGTCATTCAAATATTAAAATTGGCATTGTTTAGTCCATCAACACAAATAGGAGAAAAGAAAATATCTCCCAATAGTTTTACCTGTCCACTAACAGTAATTGACATAAAGAATTTATGATGAAAGTCATTGTACAATGGCAACAAAATATATTTCATCCTAGTTAACTACTCCTCAGTTATCAAAAAACAGAGCTCTTTCATGTGTCTAGTCCCGTTATAAAGGACACAAAATAACACCAGAATCTTTATATTAATTCCGATATCTATTTATTCCTCACTCAACATATTGGTAATTGTTCCCTTATATTAATTCCAATGTCTATTTGTTCCAATTCTGCATGTGTTGAATGAAAGAGTAATAAGAATATAATTGTTCTACTAGTTGGATTACACTCAGCCATCAGTATGACATGAAGCAGAGGGAATGTACCACATAAACACAGATATGTCCATTGAACACAGAAAGATTCAAAATAACCAAGAATGAGGAGTTGATAACAAAGAAAAAATTGCAATTCTTAAATGGTCCACAGAGCAGCAAGGTGAATTTTTTTTGAATAAGTAAAAATAAACTGTTTCATTGAGTAATCAGATGAAGCAGGCTCCCCTTGTGTACACACTACACAGGTAGTGTACTAGTGATGCACAAATATAGTAAAAAGTACTCAAGTCTAGAAATTCCTAAAAGGAGGAAAAAGCGTGCCCACTTAAGGCAGCCATCTAATCGTACAAAGATTGTAATAAAAAAAAATTTGAGCTCCAAGGATGCCCAACCTCTTCAAAAGTTTGCCTGTCTCTTTCCTGCTAAATTGTCCACATAACACAGAAGGGAATGGCCCTCCAAAAAGCAAGGTGCCATTTGCAAATGTTTGTTGATGAGGCAAGATAAGAATAAATAAAAGAATCTCACACCTCCACCATGTGAAAAAGATGCTCTCTTTAGAAAGTCTAGATTCTATACATTGAAAAAAAAATCAAAAGCTAACTGTGGTTACATCACAACTAGTGCTGTCAAAAACCACTCAAGCAGTAGTGTGAAAGTCCATCGGCAGCCAAGTCAGGGAAAAGAAGCAGAAAAACAGAGCAGCTGTCTCAAAGGCTTTGTAGCACAAGTTAGTTATGCTGGCAAGGCATTGGAAAAGGGGAAAGGATCAGAGACAGATTTCACTACTTTGTATAGATCAAGCTAGAAATAACAGCTGTATATAAGGGATGGTGTGATTCTGGGCACCCACAATCACAGCTGTCTAACTTTTCACATATGAAAAATTGCAGAGGATCCTGAAAAACTTGTCTGAGAAAGAGAGAGAGAGAGAGAGAGAGCAGAACAAATAATTGGAGGAAAACTATAGTTATTGAAGCATGCATTTCAACCAATATATCTGAAGGTATCAAGTATTACAACTGCTTATTTCTTATTGAAATAGAATAATTAAATACCTTGAGATTGTTGATATCCAGATGACTTCCTAGGAGTTGCAGCACCAATGCGCATAGGCCTGCTCGAACAATAAACACCATTCATTTCAGTCATGGCCTGTGATCTCTCGTTCTCATCCCCAAATCTCACAAAACCATAACCCTTTGAACGGCCAGTATTGGCATCAAAAACAACTTTTGCAGCTTTAACAGATGGATATTTACTAACAAAAGTTTCATGCAATAAGCTATCTGTAACATCTGCTGCTAAATCTCCTACAAAGATAGAAAGATCAGGAACATTATCTGATCGCTTGTCACCCGTGCTAAATGTTGCCCAGTTCAGCCGGAAGGGCTGTTCTGTATTAGGCATAAAAAGTCCAGCATAATTTTGTAGAACTTTCTCAGCTGTCGCATGTGAAAAAAATTCCACAAATCCATAACCCTCAGATAAACCAGTCTGTTTATTGCGAATGACCTTAACAGAGGCAATCTGCATGATATATGACACATAAGGATTGCGAAAATAGCAACCGAATAAACAGACAGAAGCAATATATGGCAATTTCAAATTTCACAAAGTTGCTTTTAAGAAAGTAAATTAAAATTGTAAAGTTTTTTTTCCCAATTATAATTGAAGAGCCGTGACAAATCTACAATAGGAAAATGCTAAAGCTACTACCAATTTTACTACAAAAGGTCTACAAACTAACGTGACAATGAATATGATTAGTGCCATATCAACAACATAATAAATAAAATTTAGAATTACTTCTTTTGTTTTGTGTTTAAAAGTTGACGCACCAATTTGTAAGTCTTATGTAATAAAATTTGTAGTAGATATAAAGTCACTCTTCCAATAAAAATATTCAAGAACTATTTGCAGTCAAAATAAACCAAGCCTAAGTGAAATCGCAATAGAAGAAGGAACAGAAAATTCAGATCAGCAGAACCACCATGTATTTGTTGCCCCCATTTTAATTTTATAAATAGTTGAAAAGAAAAAAGAATGCAAATACATCAATACGTTCAATGCAATTAACTAATTGCCTAAATTATATTTTATAACTCCTCTTTTCAGTAGAAAATTCCTCCACCTTTGTTGTCAATCAATTAGGACCTTAAATACTTAGACACAACAAAATTAATGTTGCGCAAAGTTTAAAGAGAGCTATACACTAGAAGACATCTTGGCTGATTCTTTTCTAATGATCCTGCCTATATATAGTCATATAGTGGCAAATACACATAAGTACAGATTTTGTTATTGTCTTTAATGGAAATAAGGCCAAAGTTAGAAGTCGGCAACATAGAACTTTTCTTTTATTTTTTAGTTTTTATTTCCAAGCAATAATGAAGCATTTGACTGCCATGCATGCGCACATTAAGTGAGTTGATATCAATATTTGTATTTCCAAAATCATGTCATAGGAAGGATTGTTTCCAATCTAAGAAGTATTGACACATGCACAAACACAACACCACAACAGTTCTTGAAAAAATCAAGACACAACATAATTAGATACGACAGCACCATCATAACAATTAATTTGACTTCTCCCAGACCTCATAAAAGTGGAAACTTTATGTACTAGGTATGGCTTTTTTTTTTAAACTATCTTTAGGTATATTTTATTTTTACTTTAAGTTTTCAAAATAGATAACAACTATAATTTTAAAAACATATCTAAAATCAAAGGAAATTTTTAAAAAATAAATAAAAATAAAAAATAAAAATAAAAAAACTCTCCTGCTCGACAAATTGAGGACAAGCATGAAGAAGTGTTATTCGGTCAGTTCCAGTCATAAGTGTATTCACCATTTATTAGTGAATGATCAGAACATCAAATTAGGGCAAGCTCATAATGCTAGATAGGAAGCTTCAACCCTATATGCTAGATAAAAACCTTGATGCTAATCCTAAAGCACAAAAATATATCCAAACCTAAGAAGCATGGACACAAAACTCAACACAACACAGGACATATCGATGGATATGTAATTAATTAATATGTGTAGATATATATTAAGCTTTTAAAATAAATTACAACTATTAAAATACTTATAAACACATCCAAAATCAAATGCTTCGTAATTTTTTTTTTTTAAACTTTTTTTTTATCCTCCTAACACATTGTGGACAAGCATGCAAGAGTGGTGATTTTGGAGTGTATTTGCTTCTTAAAACATTGCAAAATCAACTCCATCTTCCCTAAGTAATTAATGAAACCAAACAACAGGTGTAACATCCTTTTCTTTACTTTATTATAAGCCAACAACACAAATTCCTCTAATAAGGACATAATACCGTTACCACTTTTCTCAGTACAAAGCAACCATATTTAAAACACTTTTCTCATTATATCACACAAAACGTTCACATACATAATCCTTAACTAAACCCCAACGTTCACAAACAGAGAAAATGCCAAATAAAGCAATCAAAACGTGTCCTTTGAATATTCATTCATTCATTCATTCAAAACCCAAATCAACAAACACAAAAAATAGATGAATATACGCAAATACAAACGAATGCGAATACGATATGAAATGGAAATAGAAAGAAAAGAAAAGAAAAAAATTGGACCTCTCCGGTGGAGACGAAGCAATTGTGGAGGAAACTCTCGTCCATCCAATGGTGCAAATCGCCGACCCAGATCGTCTTGTTGTGTTCGCCGCTAGATCCTTGTTGCTGCTGCTGAGACTGAGAGTGTTGTAGCTGCTGGTAAGGGTGATACGGCACGTAATGCTGAGGTGGAGGCGGAGGAGGCGGAGGATGACCGTAATGCTGATGGTGCGGCGCCATCATCTGATGCTGCATTACCATCGCCGCCGCCGGATACTGCATCGCCACCCACGACTGCGGCGGCGGAGTCTGTCGTTGTTGTTGTTGTTGTTGATTATTACTATTATTATTCAGCTTCTCTTGTGGCTTTGAATCAGAGCCGCCGTTATTCGATTGCATCGTAATATCTTACACTCACTCTCACTCTACGCAAAAAAAAAAAAAAAATGAAAGTTTTGGATTTTAGAGAGAGAAAAGTCTCTGAATCTGAAGGTTTTTTTTTTTTAGAGAGAGAAAGTGAAGGGTACGGATACGGTTAGGGTGAGGATTTTATTTTGAGGATAGAGAAGGAGTCATTGTAAAACGCGGTTGAGCTCGTGGCCGTTGGATTAGGCAGTAAGGGTTGATCTGGACCGTTGATTCATAAAACTGAGATTTATAGCTACTGTTGAGGTTTCTCTCTCTTTTGGATCCGCCGCCAGCTTGAGCTTCCACTTGGGTTTTTTTTGAGTTTTAACACTTTTTATTATTTTTTTTTTTGTGGCTATTTTGCCCTTCCCTTAATAGATATTTTTTGGAATTTGAGATTAATTTTTTTTAGAAATATTTTTTACTATTTACGTTCGTGTACCAACAAAAAAAATGACAGTGTGTTCAGGGCAAGTCAGTTTTTACTTTTTTTAGATTTTTTTTTTTTTTTCACCTCACGTCATGTCTTTTCAATTACAGTGACTATGACTATTTATGGCAGTGTAGATGAAGTACTTGAAAGTTTGAAGGTTGAAACATGATCTGTGCCAAACTGGAAATTTTCCTAGGAATCTGTCAATCTGAACTAGTTCAGTTTTGATTTATCATTATTCATTTAGAAGAAAAAACTACAAAAACAAAATGATACTTTTTAACTTATAAAATACTAGTTTTTTTTTTTTTTTTGGCAAATAGAATGGGGGAAGGAAGTTGTGGTTTGAACGGCATAAGTGAGACATGATAAGGATATATTGTATTTATCTTCTAATAAAAGTTACATCCTTTCATTAAAAAAAAAAAATATATATATATATATACATGTTACCCTTTATTGGGAGATGAGGTTCTAAATTTGGAAAGAATGTGAATGCATGAAAAGGGAAAAAAAAAATATACTAGTAGTAATGCTTTAATTTTTTTTGATAGCTTGAGAGATGAGGCATTTGAATCTTATACATTTATGTTGAAAATATTGAAAAAATTTCAGTTGAATTTTAATACTCTTCATACATGGAAATAACTTATGCACACGAAAAGAAAAATACTAACACTAGTAACTAGTAAACATCCTTTTATGAAAAAGAAATTAAAAAAAATTGTTTTATATATATATATATATATATAAGACTCATCACAGATTATTAAAAAAAAAAAAAGACTTATTAGATGCACTACAATAATTTTCTTTTTCATTTATTTGTTTTTTTGGTTTTTTTTTTTTTTTTTTGAGAAACTTGTTTTTTTGGTTTAGTTTTATAGTGTTTAAAAGTGATATATAAACAATCGTGTATATTTTGTTTTTTAAAGAAAGAGATAAGGTAACTTGGAATACTGTTTAAAAAATGAGAAAAAGATAGTGTTTTAAGTTTTAGACTGAATGGAAAAGATAAAGAAAAAAACCTAAAACTTAGGAAAAGTAAATTACTCTTTTAATTGTTTGTGTTTTTTAATTTAAAATTATTTAACTAAATGATAAGAGGTATTTTAGAGAATTTAAGAATTTGTGTGAGAGTATTTTAGTATGCAAAAAGTTGAAAACCAAACTGAAACCGTGTTATTAATAGTATAGATGTTGTGATATTGGAAAGAACTAAAATGGACAAAAAGTACTTATTTGTAAGCATCTTTTTTAGAATAAACAATACCATTACATAATTTTATAATAATTTGTTTTGGATAATTCGATAGTAATGGGGTGAAGAGGGGGATTTTTTTAATTTTGGATGTCTCCTTTAAAATCACTAATAAGTTCCAACCGATTGAATCACAAGACCCTTTGACAATACCATTACATATTATGTCGTGAGATAAAGTTCTAAATTTGGAAATGATCAAATACCATTATAGAATCTCTAATTCTTTGTGATATGAGATCTGAATTAGGAAAGAAATGAAGTGCAAAAACTAAATACTAATATTAATAGCTTGTAAGCAAGGTTTCTTTTTAGTTTGATCTTCTTGGTTAAAAAGCAATCAAGAGCTTAAAACATTTGTATATGTGATTGTCCAAATAGATAAGACAAAGTTTAGATACAAAATTAGTAATAGTCTAAGGCTAGAATCTTATTCAATATTTTTTTTATTGGAGGAGAATATAGACAAATCTATTATTGAATTACATATTCTTTTTATATTCTCTATACTTGCAAAATTTTTAGAAAATTAAAGATCAGTTGTTATGTCATTAATAAATTGTTTAACTTGCAAGTTTTTGTAATTTAAAATTATGTATAAAATATAAGTTTATAGAATATATAGTAAATAAAATCCGATTGCCGCAACATTTGACACGTCTATTAGGAACATAAAGAACATGCAACCCAACAGTTAGATTTTCAAAATATGTAGTAATATATATTTTATTGAGTAAATGTGTAGTTTTAAGTTATAAAAAATTTTGTAGCTAAATTTTGTCCAAATAAATATTAGCTAAATTAGGCCCCAAAAAACTAAGCAAAGTTTGTAGCCATGGCTAGAGTCAACTTCTTGTTACATCTTCTATTAAACATGCATATCTGATATCTCCTAAGTAAAAAAGGAAAAAGAAAAAGAAAAAATATGCATGTGATAAATGGGCTTATGTTATAGATTAACGTAGGGCTGGCCGACTGGGCTTAGGTTGATGATTCCCTCTCGACTGGTGCATTGCAAGCCCAAAATAAAAGCTAAATGTTTGATGAGGCATATTGGCCCATCAAGTTTTTTCATGATATATATATATATATATATATATTTTTTTTTTTTTGAGTAACAAATTTTTTGAGAAACATTTTTTTTTTTTTTGGGAACCGAAAAAAAGGAAGGTAATGAGATTCTAATATCTAGTGTCTATCCTGTTTAATTGCTAAGTGGTTACACAAAATTAGCAAATTTTTAGATAGAAATAACATCTTAACTTCTTTTGATAAACACAAAAAATTATTTTTTGTTGAGAAAAAGTTAAAAGAAGTGATATGTTCATAATATTTTAACAACATTTTCATAACAAATCATAGGTGGTTAGTAATTATTGGTTCAAATTTGAACCTATTACTGAGATTATTTTTTTGCCCCAATAATAACAACTAGTAACATCTTACTACTTAGAATTTATTGTAAAAATATTGTGGACATAGTATTTCTTAAAAGATAATTGTTGATAACAACTTCTTTTTCCTTCACTTATTTAATTCTATCCTAATACACCACTTACTCTTCTTTCCTTTACCATTGATTTGTGTTTTTTTTTTTTTTTTTTTTTTTGTTATTAATATATATATATGTGTGTGTGTGTGTGCGCGCGCGTGTTAATAACATAATATGAGCTTCTTTGCTCTTATCCAATCTTGGCTTAACTATTCTTATCAATTTTTTTTTTTTACTGTTTTATGAATTCTTTTAATAGACACAAAAACTTAATTATTTATAACAACCTCTTTTTCTTTCATTTATTTAATTTTATCCTAATACACCACTAGATAGGGGGGAGTAGTGTATTTTTGTAAAAGATTTTACCTTAAAAAAAAGATTTCACAAAATTGTATAAAGGGTTTTACGATTAATGGAAAACATTTTTTAGTTTAATCAAATTTTACAATAAAATAAACATAATAAAACACTGCAAACATTTTACAGTGAAACAAACAAAATGAAATATTACAACCACATTACTATAAAGTGTTTTGGTTTTTGATTTGTTTATTTGTACACAACATCAGGGCAGTGTAAGATTACCAAAAACGTGACATTAGAGCATTCTTAGCGAATAATGCAAAATCCATTTTGCATTTCCATGTAGTAATTAGAACTCCTAAAGATTAGCTTATGCATTACTGTAGTAAACAATAAACATTGCTATAGTATTATGCAAATATACATATTATTGTAGCACGGTGTAAAACATATTTTGTTTGTTTTTGGTTGTTGCTATTGTTGCAGATGGTGTAAAAAAAAAAAAAAAAAAACTACTTCATTATGATTTAGTGTAAAATAAAGAATAAGATGTAGGACATGTTGTTTAAGTGATAATGGGAATGCAGAATACTTTATATATATATATATATATAAAGAATCCAATGTGAATGCTCTTACCATAAATAGTAAATTATGATAATGTCACTACTTTATTAAATGATGGTAATCTCATATTACCTATTTATGGGAATGTAATAATTTATATGAAATTGTCCATTGACTTCATTCTTATAAATTTTAATTACAAAATTATTATATTTTCTTTATTCCAGACCCTAGCATAGCCCCTTTCTCACTAGCCTTATTTCAAACCCTAGTCTAGTCGTAATCTTTTGCTAAATCTTATAAATATTTAGTTATTTACCACTCCATAAATATGACCCTATAGCATCGACAAATAAGATGATTTAAGTCTTGGACATTTAAAATATCATGAAGCGTTAGTAAAATTAAAAGACTCCAAGTGTTAGGGTAATAAATCTAATTTTCAATATAATATCATGATTACATGAATCAACTGGCTATATTGAATCTGTTTGTAATTTGTAACTGTTCCTAAAATACTTCCACATCTATTTGTAATTTGTAATTGCTTCTAAAATACTTCCACTCACATGTATAAACATGTCAAAGCTACAAACTTAGAAGGAAGAAAAAAATTGCATAAAGCTGTTGCTATCCTTAGTGTCCATCCATCACTCAAGAAAGCCTACTCATCAAGGGACAACAACAGTCGAAAGTCAATTTATCTAGGATTTGATTCCCCATTCAGGAAAATTCCCAAAAATTCCTTGCCAATATAAGTTGGTGTGGGCCATCATGCAATTGAAAGGCATTAGTCTATTAAAAAGGCAAACATCTCTCTCTCTATGGTGCAACAAAGTTTATTTATTCCATTCTTGCTTTTGGAGTGATGACAATGCATAGTATCAAATTGATAATCAAATTATATATTTGGTTATAATATACTAGTTGGTATTAGCACCTATGGTTTTAATAATAATTTAAATGAATATCTTATTTATCATGGAAGACTTGGAAGTCAAGAGATAGTTCACTTTGATTGTCAATCATTAGAACAATCTATAAAATAATTATTTGGCTCTCACGATTCAGATAAGTTTTTTTTTGTTTTTGTTTTTTGGGTTTTGTTTTGTTTGAAACCTCATGATTCAGATAGTTAATAATCAATATTAATGCTCCATTCTTAATTAGTATATGTAATATTACCGTCAGCTGCTTTCAATGTGTGACCATCAGACTGGTAAAGCTCAAATTACAGGTTCCGATGGAAGTGAATCAAGTCAAAATATATATATCTTTCGAATTATATTCCGAACTCCATGTATACCCTTTATTTATAGAAAAGGTTAATGAGAAAGAACTCTGTGTGCTCTTCACTATAACTATTTTTGTTGTTAATATATAGGATGGCTGTTTATCTTGTGCAAATACAATCTTCCTTTTTCTTCTTCTTCTTTTTTATTTATTTATTTTTTAACACAGTTCTTTCAATATTATTGTGGGGCCCGAGGGCCCAGAACCCCCGGCCTACCTTTAGGCTGGCCCAGGGCCCAAGCCAAGGAGGGCGATCTCCCCAGATGGTCAGCTTAAAGGCTTTAGTCATTCCAAGGCCCAAGCCGAGGACACACCCCTCCTCGGCACACCTAGCCTAATCTAGGTAGGGGGCAGACCCAGTGTAGGTGGTCACATCCACACTTAACGATTCTGCCTGGCCCTCCAGGTTCCATTAATGCTGACAAGACATTTCACTGAAAAACCTTGGAGGCAGCAACCCCCAGTATGGGAAAGAACCTGTCTGATGGGACAAGTCCTGAACCATTAGCCCGGATGGCCAACAGCTGTAAGGCCAGGATCGAGCTAAAGAGGGTATATAAAGCAAAGAACCCCCCTGGTGAAGGGGGGCCTCCTCGGACGCCAGCCGAGGAGCAACCCCAAGCGTAGAGCAAATAAACGAGAAGTCCAAAGAAGACCGGCGAAGGGCCGGCCGGAGCCAAACCCTTTGCCCCACTCTCTATAAATTCATTGTCGGGGGCCCACCTCCGAAAAAGGAGCCCCTACAATTGGCGCCGTCTGTAGGAAGGGTTAGTGCGCCGGCCGGCGCAACCGGCGATCGTTCTAAGGCAGTTATTACTCAGAAGTTGGCGGTGCAAAAAAAAAAAAAAAAAGCAAAAGAAAAGAAGAAGAGAAGAATGGCAGTGCGAAAAGAAAACTCAACAACAAGTAAAAGAAAAGTCCTTTATTATTATTTCAGAAAAGATTACAAGAGATTACAAAGTACAACAATCCTCATTATTTCATAAAAGAAAAGCTACAAATACAATCAGAGGCTCAGACAGGCATGTTTTACAAAAATTCCTACCAACTAATCCTACAATCAGAGGCCCAGGCGGACCGGTGTTGGAACTGGCCGGGCAAGAGGCTCGCAAAGAATTAATATCAGGAATGAGGGAAGTGTCAACCCGTGCTTTTATTGGCGTCAAGAGAATGGGAGAACTTGACAGTAAAAGCACGGGAAGGGGGGGCTAGGGGCTGGCTCACCTTCAAACCAAAGCTTGAACAAAGTGAGGAGCCCCTAGACCCCGGAACACCCTCCCTCATGATGCTTCCTCGACCCCCTCCGAACTGCACGAGCATTGACCATCGGAGACGGCAATACTCGGGCACCAGCCATAACGAGAGTTCGCGTGCCCCCTTCGTCGGAGGTGCGCTCTGGGGAAAGACGTTAGGTACTTCAACGACGTCTCCCCTGGCCACCATGCGAGACTCGGCCAGTATTACACCTAAACTCTGCCGCGTCGGCAGCCTAGTGGGGGCTGCGGCCACGGCGGCCCTTAACTCCAGGTCTCCCAACTGCGGTCACAACCCTGGTGGAGGTATCAAAGGGGCTCGGAAAGGCGAAAGTGTATGTGTCTGTTCGTGGGTAAGAATTCATGGAATGAGGAGAAACACTCCCCCCAGAACGCCTTTTATGGAGGGTGAAAACCAGCGGGAGTTGAATCGCGCGGAATTCGAAGGGGGAATTGTCAAAAGGAATTAATTCCCACCCAATTCCAAGAGGATTGCCAGCTGCCTGATTCGTGTTAATTCACGAGGGCATTAATGGAGGCGTGTTATGGGCACCGAAGCGTCAAACAAGGAGCGCGGAAGGCAAAACGACGCCTCGTAAATCAGAAAGATGAGGAACACGAACCAGAAGCGGGATCAGCCCCACGTGCGAAGTCACAATCCGACCTGAGGAAAAACAGCTCACAGAAAAGACCCGTGGACGTCCCCACACCAAAAACAAAGTCCTCGGATCTGAGGACAAACTCCTATTGGAGGCAACTGTGCAGTAATGGTACAATGACTCTCGCTCCAGCATCCTGCCAGGGGGCTAAGGGGAAGGACTTCTACCTGACGTGAGACTGAGTTGCCCAAAGAGGTGAACGCTGTGTCCTCATACTCGGAGCCACTTGGAAACGATGGCAGCAATTGTACCTAGGTCTTGCATGGTCCTCGGACTCAAGCCTACGGGGAGCTGGCCACTCGTGTTTAAGGCAGCAACTGTACCTAGGTCTTGCATGGTCTACGGACTCAAGCCTATGGGGAGCTAGCCACTTGGAAACGATGGCAGCAATTGTACCTAGGTCTTGCATGGTCCTCGGACTCAAGCCTACGGGGAGCTGGCCACTCGTACTTAAGGCAGCAACTGTACCTAGGTCTTGCATGGTCTACGGACTCAAGCCTATGGGGAGCTAGCCATTTGGAAACGATAGCAGCAATTGTACCTAGGTCTTGCATGGTCCTCGGACTCAAGCCTACGGGGAGCTGGCCACTCGTACTTAAGGCAGCAACTGTACCTAGGTCTTGCATGGTCTACGGACTCAAGCCTATGGGGAGCTAGCCACTTGGAAACGATGGCAGCAATTGTACCTAGGTCTTGCATGGTCCTCGGACTCAAGCCTACGGGGAGCTGGCCACTCGTACTTAAGGCAGCAACTGTACCTAGGTCTTGCATGGTCCACGGACTCAAGCCTATGGGGAGCTAGCCGCTTGGAAACGATGGCAGCAATTGTACCAAGGTCTTGCATGGTCCTCGGACTCAAGCCTTCGGGGAGCTGGCCACTCGTACTTAAGGCAGCAACTGCACCCGGGCCTTGCATGGTCTACGGACTCAAGCCTATGGGGAGCTAGCCACTTGGAAACGATGGCAGCAATTGTACCTAGGTCTTGCATGGTCCTCGGACTCAAGCCTACGGGGAGCTGGCCACTCGTACTTAAGGCAGCAACTGTACCTAGGTCTTGCATGGTCTACGGACTCAAGCCTATGGGGAGCTAGCCACTTGGAAACGATGACAGCAATTATACCTAGGTCTTGCATAGTCCTCGGACTCAAGCCTACGGGGAGCTGGCCACTCGTACTTAAGGCAGCAACTGTACCTAGGTCTTGCATGGTCCACGGACTCAAGCCTATGGGGAGCTAGCCACTTGGAAACGATGGCAGTAATTGTACCAAGGTCTTGCATGGTCCTCGGACTCAAGCCTTTGGGGAGCTAGCCACTCGTACTTAAGGCAGCAACTGCACCCAGGCCTTGCATGGTCTACGGACTCAAATCTACGGGGAGCTATCTATTTACGACAGAGCCAAGGTACTGCTCGGTCCGAAGACCTATTCCCGTGGAGAAACTAACTACCTAATGAAGAGCCTAAGGGTCGATCCGACCACTCAAGGAAGAACCAGCCAACCGACGGCCTTCCGGACCATAGGGGCCGAGGTTTGCAAAACCCTCCTCCCCGTCCGAGGATACGTGCAGCAGGGTTTTGAGGGGCTATTGTGGGGCCCGAGGGCCCAGAACCCCCGGCCCACCTTTAGGCTGGCCCAGGGCCCAAGCCAAGGAGGGCGATCTCCCCAGATGGTCGGCTTAAAGGCTTTAGTCCTTCCAAGGCCCAAGCCGAGGACACACCCCTCCTCGGCACACCTAGCCTAATCTAGGTAGGGGGCAGACCCAGTGTAGGTGGTCACATCCACACTTAACGATTCTGCCTGGCCCTCCAGGTTCCATTAATGCTGACAAGACCCTTCACTGAAAAACCTTGGAGGCAGCAACCCCCAGTATGGGAAAGAACCTGTCTGATGGGACAAGTTCTGAGCCATTAGCCCGGATGGCCAACAGCTGTAAGGCCAGGATCGAGCTAAAGAGGGTATATAAAGCAAAGAACCCCCCCGGTGAAGGGGGGCCTCCTCGGACGCCAGCCGAGGAGCAACCCCAGGCGTAGAGCAAATAAACGAGAAGTCCAAAGAAGACCGGCGAAGGGCCGGCCGGAACCAAACTCTTTGCCCCACTCTCTACAAATTCATTGTCGGGGGCCCACCTCCGAAAAAGGAGCCCCTACAATTATATATACATACATATATATATATATATATATATATATCGAATTATATTCCGAACTCCAAGTATACCCTTTTTTTATTTTATCGAAAAGGTTAGAAAGAACTCTGTGTATTCTTCACTATAACTATTTTTGTTGTTAATATATGGGATGGCTATTAATCTGGTGCAAATAAAATCTTCCTTCTTCTTCTTTTTTTTTTATTTTTTTATTTTTTTTTTATTTTTTTATTTTTTTAACACAGTTCTTGCAATATTATATATAAGCTAAATTCACCATCTATCTAAGTATATATAACATAAGATATCAACTTGAAACTGTATTTGCAATATATTTTATCAATAGAGCAGGACTTAGGTACAATACTTAAGTACTGTTCTTTAGATTTATTTTTTAAGATTCTACCATATAGTTTTTTTTTCATGAATGAAAGTATATTTTTTAAGTTTAATCACATGACAGAATCTTAAAAGGGGAATTTAAGGAACAACACTTAAGATATTGTATATAAGTTTTGCTCTTATCAATATATAAAAGAAAATAGATAGTTGAGCCAAAAGTCAATTGAAACTGGATTTTTCTATTCTATTTAAGTATTTATCATCTTATTGAGGGAAAAAAAAAAAACAAAGATCCTCTTTGTTGATAGGAATGTTCCATTTTATACTCTTCAAGGGTTCCATTTATTTGATTTTTTTCTTTCTTTTTAAACTATGATTACTTTATAAAGGAAAAAAACGAGAGACACGCGTGGAAATATAACAAAGGCATTTGTTATTGTCTTGAAAGTACTCATTAATACAACCTTGGATAGCTCAGAAGTAGCAACTGATATCTTAGACTAAATTAGTATAATTAAGGCTTCAACTACAACAGATACAAAGTAACAAAGTCCAATTTTATTGACTGATACCATAGGATTACATACAATGATATAAGAGTAATGCTACAATTACAAACTCTTTTACAATATTTTTACAAATTGTTGATGTAGTCAACTTTTTATGAGCTTTCATCTAAACCCACTACTAATCACTTTTTCATTTATTAATAACCACCTACAACATCAACAGTTTGTAAAAAATTTTATAAAAAAGTTTGTATCTCTAGCATGATACAAATACTGAAATACACAAGAGACTAGGAAATACATATGCATCATTATCAGCCAAACCAAATCTAAATTTCTTAACATTTCACAACAATAAACTGATTTATTCTTATGAACAATTGATATTAATCATGCATGCAGTTTAGAAATAGGAAAATTATTAGATATTTTTAGAATACAGTAACGTAGTGCTCTCTCCTCTCAAGCATGGAAGATCTCACTATTAATATAATTAGTGAAATTTATTATATTAATATAAGAGAAGGAGCATCACATCACTATACTCAATACCTAATAATTAGTCATGTAAATATATGTCTACTCGTTTGGATCCACACTTTGAGATCCTTTGGAGTGACCAGCACCAGGACTGTGACCTGGATCAGTGGGTCGGAAATCATCAGTTCTGCTTTCTTCAACATGAGTTTGACCACTACCAGCTGGTGGTGCAGGTACAGTACCTGCAGCTTCATGGTCTAAAATGCCACGGCGCAAGTGATTGAGACCATTTCTCATTTCCCTAACAATTTTCTCACAAATAGCTACGTGATTCTGATCACATTTCTTAATGTTCTGTGTCCTCAACTGCCTAGTTCCCTCAGTGGCAATAATCCCATAAGAAAAGACTATTGCAAGAAGGAAAGCAATTGTGTAAATGAGCTTGAAGGTGGCCATGAGAGATTATTAAAAAGAATGATTTTGTTTCTGAATTGACTAAGCAAGAATGTGAGTGAGTGTGTGTGAGAGAGAGAGAGAAAGAAGGGTTGGCATGCAAGAGCTATTGTATCCGAGGGTATATATAGGCCTAGAGAGGTGGGTAATGCGGCTGCGAATTATATTAATATAATATAAATTTTTCTAATTAAAATGTTGGAAATTCTAAATTGGTACATTGTAAACGATTCCTATGATTATGTTTGCCAAGTTTTTTCTTGAAAGGGACTACAAGAGTATATTCTATGTCGTTTTAAGGATCTAGATTTCTATTGTGCATGTGCCATGCAACTATTCTCCATTTCTCTACATAAAATTTACATTGAGAAAACACTAATGTCTGGACTATAATAGGATCAAAATAGTGCGAAACATCTATACGACTATACCCACTAGCCAAGGTATGACAAGACATTTCTCAAGAAAAAAAAAAATGAATGACAAGACATAATTTCTGGTGCGAATCCAACATTTGACTTCAGTGTTTTGCCCTAGAATCTTTGCTCAAAATTCTGTAGCTGCTCACTATTAATGCGTCACATTTCACGTGCTACCATGATCAACTACACCCATCTTTTAATTGTTTGCACGAAAAAATCTCTATGGAATTGAAAGAGATGTAACCAGATGGTCATGTGCGTTTGGAATCTCCTAAGTCCTAGCTTATTTGCAAATTAAAAATTGAGACATGAACTTATACTTTAAACAAATACAACTAATTGATTTATATTCTTTTACTAAAAATATGAAATAAGATAATGTTAAACAAGTGAGTGCCTTAACAAATACCTTTAAAACAATCGTTAAGAGAAAAAATAAATTCCACTTATATTGAGAAGAAACAAAAATGGCAAGAGTTAATAAATATTTAATTTTTTTTTTTACTGAAATTGACTCAATTGCATTTAGAATGCCACCTTAATAATTGTTCTTAAACACGCAATAACAAGACCCTTAAACAAGTAACTATTAAGCTAGCCAAAAATAGATTCCTTAAACAAGTAACTAGTAAGCTAGCCAAAAATAGATTTCTTAAGTTATAGTTGGCAAGTTGGAAGGTTCTATATGCATATAATCATAGGGAACACCAAATTAGTATCCTTCATTAACAAATAAAAAGTGGCTTTATGTTTTTAAATGCTCTTTCTTTTAGATCGATCCAGCTCATGATATGTGTATGGTTAGTTGCTTACAATATGTAATATTGTAAGTTCATCAATGATACTAAGAATATAATATCAACGTACAACAATAATAAAAATAAATTACTTTTGCTCTATATGTACTATATATAATTTAGTTTTTGCTTGCTAGTGCCGGCCATTTGCGTCTGTTGGTAATGATGAAAGAATCAAAGTTCGATTTTTGTGGCGGTTCTTTTTGACTGAAAGTCCTTTCTTTCTGGCACCCCTTCAAAACGAACCAGGAGTTTCTTTGTTGGGCACTTCAGAAGGCTAAAAACAAACTAGCAAAAGAGAAAGGAAAATGTTGAAAATAAAAGCCCTAGTAAATACCTACCCCTCTCTGTGTTTTTGTCTGTGTGATTTTAAGAGGAGGCTTTTAATTTTTATGAGCTCATCATGAGCTCAATAGTCTTGAAATGTTTTGGTTGCCCTTCACTATGTTTCTTGGTTGCCATGATTAGGGCTCCACAAGTATTGAACCATAAATTAACGGAGGTGCCGGCTTAGAAATGGTAACCAAGTTGGAATTGATCTCTGTATATACATGCATGCATACAGTAGAGCTAAAGTTTAAGTACCGGGTAAGGCCTAGCTTATAGGTGCGTAGGTCCAAATTCTAAATCATGAGGGAAAAAGAATAAGTTACAATTATATATATTTTTACACAACAAAGTAAAAATAAAAAAAATAAAAAAAAATAATGAAAACAAGTTCATCCAAATACATCATTAATTAATTATTTAGTTCATTGTGATATATGAGTTATTCACTAATAAGTTATTCGCATGCATGTATTATAAAATTATCGTACCCATTATGAATTTTCATGCATATTATTTGTTTGGTTGCAAATTAATCAAGTAAATCCAAGTGCATATATAGCATAACGGGGGTCTCTTTAAAATATTTGCACATCTATATTTCAATGACTAAAGAGCATTTTAGTTTTGATAAATTGAAAATAATAACCTCATCTAATATCCAACTAACAAAGGTCAATCTTTCATTTTCCACATAAATCCTTTTCTACCTCTTCATTGTTCCCAATTTAAGTCTTGATTTTTTTTTTGGGGGGGGGGGGGGGTATGTAGATATGAACGGTGGAAGATTTACTTATTTCAAATTTCTTTGCAAAAACAAAATGAAAGATTTTCATACTAAGATTTAACTTCTTTTTATTTGAGTATATATATATATGTGTGTGTGTGTTTTTTTTTTTTTGAGAATCAGTTTAAATATATATGTGTGTGTGTGTGTGTGTGAGAGAGATACTGTTGCTATATTTTTATTTAATATTTTGTCACGCTGTTGTTGATTTTAAAGCAAAACATACAATTTTATATTTTTGAGAATTTTATCAAATTTTTAACAAATCTGCAAATATGATTTTATATATTTATTTCTATATATATATATATATATATATTCTTATTTATATAATAGTTAGAATAGTAAGGTGAAAGATTTGAAAGCTAGTCTTGACAACATAAACATAATTAAATTCTCGAATATTCAAGGTACTAAGGCATTAAGTTTAAACAAATCTATAGTACTATGATATTATGAGGGACATGTGAGATTCTTTGAGCCAAACACTACGTAATCTTCCTTCAAATCTCATCACACCAACAATTTAGTAAGTTAAAAGAGGATTTAGATCTTGATGCACAAACTAAAATTGTTAAGTGATCTTGACCGAGGGCGCACTAACTTTTCAACACGTTTACTAGTAAAAGAAAGGTCAAGAGCCTCTCAAACCCCACATAGAATGTCCCTAAAGGGAAGAGGACCCCTTTGTCCATTAACATATATAAAATCCCAGAGAAGTTAATTGGTACTTCAAATGAATCTAATGATTCTCTTTTGTTCTCAAATGTCCCCCATGCGGCCATGCCTTTTTCTCTCTCTCTCTACCAAAAAATTAGGTGCTTGACAAAATTATGTGGTTGGCTCCTCAAAGTTTGGGGAGGCTCATCTCACCACTTAATGAGTTTGGGCCAAGAACATGACCACTTGCAGTCATTGAGATAGTGGTATTGGTTGTTACAAGTTGTGGGATGGGATGTCGGCGATTACGATTGGGCTTGAAAATGAAAACCACTCATTTTAGACAATAATGATAGTACTGCACATTTTTATAAACACTTTGCTATAATTGTTTTACATGGCAAATTGTGATTGATTGCTTGTTACTATTATATGAACCCATATTTTTCTTCCCACCGCTTACTATTTGTTATGTTGGACAATTGTAACAAAATGTACGTGTAAGCATGTGATTCTAATATTATTGAATTTTAGTCATTGAAACAAAACAAGAGAAAGATATAAGGGCACACATTTGTCACATGTTACCCCAATTTGTGCATATATTTGGTGGTGATTGGATTGTTATTCACCAACTAAAAGTGATAGTCTCATAGGTAAGTAAGTAATCTAATCATTTGTGCATGTATTAAGTGGTGATTGAATTGTTTTTCACAAAATACAATTGATGGTCTCATAGGTAAGTAAGTAATCTAATCATTAAGTTGACAAATGTGTAAATTATGTTAGAATGTGTAGTAAATTATGTCTCACTAGGAGAATTGGAAACAAAAATCCAATTGTGGTACTAAAAAGGAATCTCTGAAAGGCACCATGGATCCTTTTTCATTTGACTTGAGATTTTGTCATAGTTTATTTTCAGTTAACTTATATATAAAATTTTGAAGATTTTCTTTTTTCAATTACAATTCTAATTTCACTTGACTTTTTTTAAGCCTGATAAATCAATGAAAATTAATTCTTTCAAACTTCTTGGAAGATAAATTCTTAAAGAAGTAAATAAACCAAACTGTTTATAAACATTTCAATCTTGACTTAATAAAAAATTTGTTCATATTTGCTTATTTATAAATAAAATAAACTTGAGTACTTTTTAAGCTTGTTTAATAAACAAGCTAAGTCCAAAAAGAAAAGAAAAAGAGGCTTGATGTGACTTAATAATGTACTTGTGTTGAATCACATCAATTAAACCAACTACCCTACCAATTCGTACGAAGAGCTACGTCATGAGGAAGTGAAAAACCAACTATAATTTAATAAAGAGAAAGCATTAAGCTTCATAAATTATTCGGTACTCATGTGCACTTGATCTTAGCCAAAAGGATGAGAAAGGCATTCGGTACTCATTTGAAATAAAATAATAATACACCATAATCTTGCTTTGGCTCAAATTTTCAAGGTGGTATATTATTTTTTTCAAACCGCACGATAGAAAAAGGAGTTCTTGGCTTTGATGCATATGATCATGTGTCCTTGGCACCTTATATATTTGCACAAAGCAATTGTTCCAAATATTTGACCAAAGATCATGAGGGGAGATATTCAACGAATGACTAGAAACTGAACTAATTAAATATTTAAACACATAAAATTTCTATGATCTATTGATTTCTTTTTCTTTTATTCTTGCATTGACCCACAATAAAGATTTTCCAAATAAAATATACATTTGAAAGGTCACTTATGTTGGAATAAAAACTCTAGAATGTTGATATAATTGTTATTCGCTGTGGGCTCATAAACAAATTTAAGTCACTTCGTTGCTGGTTTCTTGTTTGTTTATGTTTGTTTTTTTTTGTGAGTAGAAAATAGACTTTCTATATGTATCTCACTAGAGTTAACTCTTTAATATCGAATTAAAATTTAGATCGAAAGTTTGCATATCTATTGCTAGAGTAAAACTTAGGGGCTGTTTGGTTTTTTTTTTTTTTTTTTTTTCATCGCTCATCTTTTCTCACTTAATTTTTGTCACTTATCACTCATCACTTAAAATACCCCAACTCCCTACACCCCACCCATTTGACACCATCACTCAACTTGTCATCACTCAAAATTTTCAATAGTTTGTGGGCCCCATACCTGTAACTTGGTGCAGCTTTTACTCTTTTTTTTCCCTTTCAATCCCTAGTACCCAAACTCACCGAACCCAGTAAAAAAAAAAAAAAAAACCCAAAAACCCAAACTCTCTAAACCCAGTGAAAAAAAAAAAAAAAAAAAAACCCCAAACTCTTTGACCCCAATGAAAGAAGAAGGAAAAAAAAAAGATGAAAAAGACCAGACCAGACCCAGCGTGAAAGGGAAAAGAAAAAAAGAAGAAAGAAAATCACCTAGTGTGAAAGGAAAAAGAAAAACAAGAAGAAGAAGAACCCAAACTCCCCAAACCCAGTTAAAAAATAAAATAAAATAAAAAACTAGTGAAGAAGACCAGACCAAACCCAGTGTGAAAGGGAAAAAAAAATGAAGAAGAAGATCACCTAGTGTGAAAAGAAAAAGAAAAAAAAGAGGAAGTGTTGACTCCCAATTTGCAACCCGCATTTAGTCTTACATGGAGGGTAAAATGGTACTTTCATCTTGGAAATATGCATCTTGATTCTGGTCATTAGATTCTTAATCTCATTCCACCAAAATGATCTTGATATTGTAACGATCAAATTGACTGGTCATAAGCCCTAATCGGACCACCAGATTGAAAGTTATCATCAAATCAATTTTTAATGTCTAAGATGCACCATCACAAATTGAGTCCGACTATATGTGATTATAAACAATTGATTTCAATTGGTTATAAGTGTAATCAATTGGAGATCAATGATATGTTATAATTTGATTGATTAGGATTACATTTTATGGTGAGGTTGCATACATCTAATTAATTAGATAGTTAAATATTAATTATTTAATAAGTAATTTGTGCAATTATCTTTTAATTATAGTAAATTTGGAACTAATTAAGTCTGAAATGGGAGTGATTAGAGCCATTTAATGTTAATTGGGAGCTAATTTGGAACCTATTAATGTTAATTATGCTGAAACCATTTTCTAACAAATGACCTCTGCTCGTCATTTCATCGATATCTCTCAGAATATTTTGAATCTGTGAATGAGGTTAATTTTTCTAAAAATTAAACATCCAGGGCTTTAATTTGAGTATAAGAATGAGACAATTCCGATTATAATTGAGTGAGATATGAATTTTCAAAATTGGCTCTACAGGCTGTTCTAGCAACTACGGGAAAATTGAATTTTGGCTTGCTCCTCACTCCCACCAATCTCTCCATTTAATGCACCAAATTTTCCCCAAGACTAAAATAAAGTCTAGGTTCATGATTCTTTGTCAACCCTCATTAAATGGTCTTCCATTCACATTTCTTCCATCACTACTATATAAACCCTTCCTCTCTTTCATTCTAAAGGACACAAAAAACCCCATCTCTTCTCCTCTTTTGAGTTTTAGTGGAGTTGAGTAGTCTTGTCATATATTGGTTTTCCTGAAATTGAAGGTATTGAGTGAAACTTACTCTTCCTCTCCTAACTCTTCTTTTCTTCCACCCTTAGGACCTTTACCGAGAGTCTCCTCCTTCATCATATAGATCTTGCATGAAGATATAATCAATTTTCCTAACTTGTTTTTTTATGTTGCCATAATGAGAATTTAATATTAAAGCATAATAGTAATTATTTAAATTCTCTTGAATATGTTTGAATGTTCTCAAATGTTCTTATGTGTTCCTCACATATTCTTGGTTGTTCATCACATATTCATGCAGAACACTAGTTTTGATCTTAAATCCACATAAAAAAAAAACATGAAAAAGATGTTTATTTTAATAATTCTTTCAAATCCTTGAATCTATAATATCACCATTCACACACATTCTCTAACTTTTTATTTATTTATTTATTTATTTTTATGTTGCTATAATGAGAATTTAATATTAAAGCATAATAGTAATTATTTAAATTCTCTTGAATATGTTTGAATATTCTCAAATGTTCTTATGTGTTCCTCACATATTCAACCAGAACATAAGTTTTGATCTTAAATCCACATAAAAAAAAAACATGAAAAAGATGTTTATTTAATAATTCTTTCAAATTCTTGAATCTATAATATCACCATTCACACGCATTCACTAGAATTTATTTTTCAATCTAAATGCAATGCTTAATAAATTGAATTAGGGTTTATCACATGCACACACAATAAATTCAATATGCAAATTAATTGACATATTAGATGATATGATATGAATGTTGGCCACCATATTCTAGAAGACCGGTTTCACCGGGCAAGGTGGGCGCCTAATATCTTCCTACCTTGTAACATAGCCTCCGAGCTTAGATCAAGGGTTGATAAATCAATACTTATCCTTGTAATTTTCAATTTCTAGATTATAACTAGGAAACAAAACCATGTACTTTATTTTAGATTGTATCTAGGATCAAAACCATGTAATTTTCTTATGATCAATGTAAATTCAATTTCAAATTAATAAAAAGAGGAATTTTTCAGTTTTGGTTTTCTTATTTATTCTAATAATTAAATAAGTGGCAACTCCATTGTAAAACCTTTAATCTAAAGGGGAAAATATAATTAGTCGAACTTTCATTTTGAGAGGCAATAACATGACTTCACCCATTTATGTGGGTTTTGCCCAACATCCATATAAAAAAGAGGTCTGGGGCACGGTCTCTCACAAGAAGAAAAAACCAAACTCACCTAGTCTAGTGAAGGAAAAAAAAATGGTCAAAAGTTCTGGTTGTGCTCTGACTGTGGGACCTAGTGTGTTGTTTTAATTACGAAAATGTAATTGAAAACAGAGTTATGAAAACTAAAAACACCTAAAATGTATTTTCAGTTTTCATAACTTATCACTAAAAAATTAGAGAATTGAGTGATGAAAACAAAAACTGGAAACAAAAACCAAACAGACTTCTCAGTTATGGGTCCCACCATTTTTAAGTTATGAGTTATGAAAACAGAGTTATGAATTATGAAAACAGAGCAATGAGTTATGAAAACAGTAAATCCAAATAGCCTCTTAACCTCCCTTTAGTGAGATTCTTAAACTCAACTTTATTTTACTTTAAATATATTCTTCATTCTTCCATTATTCAAATTCAAGTAGGATCTCTCACAGATTACAAACTACATACCTAAATATATAATATAGTATATATTCAGCTAACCTAAAGGATGTCATCATGACATTTTAACCTCGCTTTTATTGAGAACTGGATACCAACTCCATTGAGAAACCAATAAACTACACTACCCCATAACATCGTGAAGACTTGTATGTGTGAAAGACCGCGCCCTCGGCCTGTTTTATAGAATGTTGGGCCAAATCCACGTAAATGGGTGAACTCATGTTATTGCCTCTCAAAATGGAGATTCAACTAGTTATATTTTCCCTTTAGATTAAGGGTTTTACAATAGAGTCGCCACAAGATCTCTCACAGATTACAAACTACATACCTAAATATATAATATAGTATATATTCAGCTAACCTAAAGGATGTCATCATGACATTTTAACCTCGCTTTTATTGAGAACTGGATACCAACTCCACTGAGAAACCAATAAACTACACTACCCCATAACATCGTGAAGACTTGTATGTGTGAAAGACCGTGCCCTCGGCCTGTTTTATAGAATGTTGGGCCAAATCCACGTAAATGGGTGGACTCATGTTATTGCCCCTCAAAATGGAGATTCAACTAGTTATATTTTCCCTTTAGATTAAGGGTTTTACAATAGAGTCGCCACTTATTTAATTATTGAGATAAATAAGAAAATCAAAATTAAAAAATTTCTTATTTTACTAATTTTCAATTGAATTTACATTGATCACAGGAAAATTACATAATTTTGGTCCTAAATATAATTTAAGATAAAGTACATAGCTTTGTTTCATAGTTACAATTTGGAAATTGAAAATTATAAGGATAAACATTAGTCTATCAATCTTTAATCTAAGTTCGAAACCTATATTACAAGGTGGGAAGGCGTTAGGCACCCACCTTGCTCGATGAAACTGGACTTCTAGATTATGATAGCCAACATTCATATTACATCATCCAATATGTTATCAATCAATTTGCATGTTGAATTTAAAGTGCGTACATGTGATAAATCTTAATTCAATTTATTAAGCATTTCATTTGGATTGAAAAAAAAATTCTAGTGAATGTGTGTGGATGGTGATATCTTAGATTCAAGAATTTAAAATAATTATTAAAGAAACATCTTTTCATGTTTTTAATGTGGATTTAAAATTGAAACTATTGTTATGCATGAACATGTGATGGACAACCAAGAACATATGAAAAACACATAAGAATATTTAAGAACATTTAAACATATTCAAGAGAATTTAAAAAGTTACTATCATGCTTTAATCCTAAATTCTTATCAAGGCAACACAAAAAACAAGTTAGGGAAATAGATTATACCTCCATGCAAGATCCATATGGTGGAAGAGGAGACTCTTGGTTAAGGTCCTAAGGCTAGAGGAAAAGAAGAGTTAGAAGAGGAAGAGTGAGTCTCACTCAATACTTTGAGTTTCAAGAAGATCAAGATATGACAAGACTGTTCAACTTCACTAGAACTTAAGAGAGGGGAAAAGATGGGGGTTTTTTGTGTCATTTGGAATGGAGGAGAAGGGGGTTTATATAGTAATGGTGGAGAAAATATGAATGGAATATCATTTAATGAGAGTTGACAAAGAATCATGAACCTAGACCTTATGTTAGTATTTGGAGAAATCGAGTGCATTAAATTTAGAGATTGGTAGGAGTGAGGAGCAAGCAAAATTCAGTTTTTTCATAGTTACTGTAGTAGCTTGTAGAGCTAAATTCAAAAAATAATATCTTTCTTAAATTTGATCGAATTTGTCTCGTTCTTGTGCTCAAATTGAAGCCCTAAATTTCTACTTTCTGGAAAAATTAACTTTATTTATAGATTCAAAATATTTGTAAAGATATCAACGAAAAGGGGAGCAGAGGTCATTTGTTAGAAAATAATTTCAACACAATTAACATTAATAGGTCCCAAATTAATTTCCAGTTAACATTAATAGGCTCCAATTACTCCTATTTCAGACTTAATTAGTATTAAATTTACCCTAATTAAAAGATAATTGCACAAATTACTCATTAAATAATTAATGTTTAACTATCTAGTTAATTAGGTGTGTGCAATCCTACCATAAAATGTGGTCCTAACCAATTAAATTATGACACATTATTGATCTCAAATTGATTATACTTATAACCAATTGAAATAAATTGTTCATAATTACATATAGTCGGACTCAATTTGTGATAGTGCATTTCAGCTATTAAAACTTGATTTGATGATAACTTTCAATCTGGTAGTCCGATTAGGGCTTATGACTAGTCGATTTGATTGTTATAACATCAAGATCATTTTGGTAAAATAAGATTAAGGATCTAATGACTAAAATCAAGATGCATATTTTCAAGGCAAAATTACCTTTTTACCCTCCAGATGAGGTTAAATGCAGGTTGCAAAATGAAGTGTCGACAGTATGGAAGAAAAACACAAAAATGAGTCATTTCCATCAATTTGAACAATTTGTTCAGTTTACAAAAAATAGGAAGGGGTTCTTTTGCTATCACGAGAAAGAGAGAACAATAAGAGTTTATGTTTTGGTTTGCTTTCTTGAAAATATTTTAAAAGCTGCTACTTATATATATATATATATATATATTCGAATGTACTTACATATCTAGATAAATGTTTGTTTACAAGATAACAGATAACTATGCTATTGTATTTGGATTACATGATAATTCCTAAATAGTATTTGCTTTGGAGGTATTTGGATTACGTTTTTTTTTTATATTGTTTTGGAGGTTCTAGTAACTAATCATTAACCTAAGCGATGTATGGAAAAGTTTGAGAAATTTTATTTTTATCTTTATATATGATATGTATATGATGAATGAGTATTAATAAAAACAAAGAGTAAAATTTAGAGAATTTTATAGAAATTAACTTGCTTAATTTAATTACAATTTTTTTTATAGAGAAGATCAAACCTATTTATTTAGAATTTGTTTGGTGTTGGGTTAGTTGATAAAAAAAGGGGGGCAAGCTAACTGGTTTAAAGTTTAAACTAATATAGTTTGACACTATTTGCAGCTCTAAAGCAAATTAAAAATTTATATTATAATGATGTCATGAAAAAATGTGGCTTTCAAAGTCTTATGCAGTAACATTAGAGGAAGTGAACAAAGATCTAAATTTTATTTTTTGACTAAACTATGAATTACACTTATGAAATGACTATCACATTACGGCAGTGGTAAAACTGCTTTCTCTCTCTCTATCCTTGTCAATATATTCTTAAAAGGAAAAATTGAGCTCTGACTGGGCCTTTCTCTTTTATTCCGATCTGTTGGCATTTACTGGGCTTGCCAATCTTTTAAGTTTTAATCCTCCTCCACGGGCGACCTTTATCCTATTTGGGCTTAGTAACCTCAGCAATCTTCACAATCTAGCCCGTCAAACCTTCGCCGTTGTAGTTGACTTTCTATCCTACACGTTTTTTTTTTGATAAATACATTCTTCATGTTTCTTGTTTTCTGAACGTTACGTGATTCTCAAATCTGATTCTCCTCTGTAAAATCTGTTTCATACTTTCAGTAACCTCCAAAAACACGTGATATTATTAGGCTAAAATATAAAGTGCACCGTCTAAGTTTGATTGAAATCTATTTCATTTTCTAATCTTATTTTTATTCAATTAAAATAATTCAATTCAGGCATTTTGAATTCAAATTTGTTTAAAAAAAAATTGCCATTAAGTATGAAATTAGCTAATGAAAAAAAATTTTTTGAAAAAAAAATTCTTACATAAAATATTTATAAGATTTAAAAAAAATTAATTTTATAGATTTTTTTTTTCATGTGGAAATAATATTTTTTTAAGGGCAATTGGACAGAAGGCCTAAATTGAATAAATTTGAAACTTAAAATATCCAATTGAATGCAAGTAAAGTTAAATAATAAAATAAATTTTAGCTAAACTTAGAAAATACAATTTACATTTTAACCGTAGAGTAATTCTTAAGTACTGAGCACGTTGAATGACACTTACTCTTTTTATATTTATAGTGAGATTCACTCATTAAATTTATGATGAGTTCATTAGGAATGAGAAGAAAAAATATTATTGAGAGTATCTAAGTATTCCTCTTATTATTTGGCACAATAATTTCCCTTTCCATTAATAAAAAAAATAAAGTTATTCAAATTGGGCTCAAAGTCAAAAGTCAAGAAATCAATGAATACAAGTAGGTTGGGTATTCATTGAAGAAAAAGCCCGAGGCTACTCTTACGTGTCACAGACACAACCGAACCGCCTCAACAACATTAACTTGGGTTTCAAACTTTGAATAAACCCCAAAAAAAAAAAAAAAAACAAAAAAACAAAACATAAACTGAAGCAACCTTTCTTTCCTTCCCAATCTCCACAGTTCCATGTAATTCTAAATTCTGACACATCAATATCGTTATAAATAAACAATAATAATTTTTTTAATTTTTTCTGTCAAAGAATTATTCCGAGTAGAAAGAAAGAGAGAGGGGGTGGTTATAGGCAAGAGCTTGAAAAAAAAAAAAAAAAAAGAAAAAAAAAAGAATATGCCATTGCAATGTGCCTATGTTCCTCAAAAACATTCTCAGATACCAAGTCGCTCTTTTACAACATTAGATGACATATGATAGCGTACCGCAACCCCCTTATTTCTCTTTCTTATAATAATTACATAAATTTCTGCTAGCACATGTTGTGTTATCTTTCTCTTCCTTCACTCCTTGTATTCTCTCATCACCGCTCTCTCTTTCAGGTACAATCTCTCTCTCTCTCTCTCTCTCTCTCTCTCTCTCTCTCTCTCTCTCTCTTTGTAATTTTGCTTTTATGTTCTTGTGCTTTATAATTCTTCAATTAACTGTACGTGTCTCTCTCTGTGTTTGTGTTTGTGGCGGTTACTTTGCGGTTAAGAGTTGTGTTAGGGTTTGTACTTGTTTGATTTTTTTTTGTGTGACTGATTTGAATTCGTTATTACAACGTAGAAGAACTGCGCAAATTTAGATAAAAGTGAATATATATAATGTAATATGTATGTATGTATATATATGTAAGTAGTTAGTATGTATGGTCTCTTTGTGTTGTTGTGTGCTTTTTGATTTTAATTTTAAGTGTTATGGACATTGCATTTATTGTTTTATAATTGGTTTTAATAAGTTGGAGAACCATATTATGGAACTGGTGGTTTTTTTATTTACTCGAGATAATTGTGAATTTCAATCAGTATTCACTGTTTGCTTAGACTTAATTTTTTTTGAATTGAAGTTGATGAGATTAATTGATGGGAATAATCACTAATGCTAATTCTCGAAAATTCGTTTTGTGTCTAATGTTTTTTGAACTCATGACCTCACCGTCCAACCCATTATTTTGGGAGAAGGAAGTGCGAGTTGAGCTATAACTCACTGGCAAGCGCATGATTTTTATCTTTTATTTTATTTTTAATTCCAAAAAAAAAAAAAATTACATTAGATCACAATGTTGAGGAAATGTTGGGTCTTAATGTTGGAGGGATGAGGGTCTGCTTTTACATGCTCGTATCTGCCTCAACTAGGAGGGCCATCAGCCTGATTAGAATATAGTGATTGATATGTTGTTTTCTTTTCCACATACAATTTGCTGAACTTGTCTCTTGTCCTGTGTATTTATAAGTGTAGCATTGTCAATGAATGTAATCCTTTCAAGTTAGTTATTTATTTATTTTTAATAATATGAATTTGTGCTCAGGATTCTGGAACTTGTTTCTATGGTGGTTTTGGAAATCCCAAAGAGAGTTTTATTTGCAAGGCTTTGAATCAAGTGAAGTGATCTGAATAAGTGCAAGGCTGTTTAATGGGTTCTGATAAGCAGTCTGTTGGTTTACTGGAGACACTTAAAATGGAGAGAGTTAGAACAATTTTTACTCCGGCATATCCGTACCCGCATGAACATTCACGGCATGCTATAATTGCTGTTGTTGTAGGTTGCCTGTTTTTTATCTCATCAGATAACATCCATACTCTTGTAGAGAAGTTGGACAACAATATTAAATGGTGGTCTATGTATGGCTGTTTGCTTGGTTTCTTCTATTTCTTTTCATCTCCATTTATAGGGAAGACTATTAAACCAAGCTATTCTAATTTCAGTCGGTGGTAAGTAGTTTTCTCCTCTCCTATGCTATTGAGTTTGCTTCTCATACTCAGTTAGATGCACACACGTGCTTAATATTTATGTATTTCTGTCACTTTTCTAGTACGGTGAACTATAAAATCTAGTGGTGTTAGTAATCTTTGGAAATTTACTTCTGCAGGTACATAGCCTGGATTTTAGTAGCAGCTGTGTATCATCTTCCTAGTTTTCAGTCAATGGGAGTGGATATGAGGATGAATCTTTCAATGTTTCTAACAATATTTGTCTCTTCTATTTTGTTTCTTATTGTATTCCATATTATCTTTTATGGTCTTTGGTACATTGGCCTTGTTTCACGTGTGGCTGGAAAGAGACCAGAGATCTCAACCATTCTTCAAAATTGTGCTGTAAGTTGTGATGATGCTTTTGGTACCTCTGTGTCACATTGCTGGTTTTGCGATTACATATAAACTCTGAATATCATGTTTATGCCCTTACTTTTGGTTCAGGTTCTTAGTATAGCCTGCTGTGTTTTTTATAGTCATTGTGGCAACCGTGCTATTTTGAGAGAGAGACCGCTTGAACGGAAAAACTCTAATTGGTTTGCTTTTTGGAAGAAACAAGAGCGAAACACATGGCTTGCAAAGTTCCTCCGTATGAATGAGTTGAAAGACCAGGTCTGCTCATCTTGGTTTGCTCCAGTTGGTTCAGCAAGTGATTATCCACTTTTGTCCAAATGGGTTATCTATGGCGAGGTACATTTAGCATCCACTATAAGTTTTTATGCAAAACCTTTTCCCCCCATTTTTTGTTTGTAATTTTTTTCCCTTCCATTTCTCAGTTAGCTTGCAATGGCTCATGTGTTGGTTCATCGGATGGAATATCTCCCATATACTCACTATGGGCTACATTTATAGGTCTTTACATTGCCAATTATGTAGTGGAAAGGTCAACAGGGTGAGTAGCAAATGTGCAGTTGATTTTATTATTTTACTGTTGTTGGTTGTTCTCTCTTGACATCAGTAGGATTTCTTGTTTTAAAGTATAGGTTTTGATGCCAAGGGTTCTCTTCTGTCTCTATTTCTGCAATTAGATTCTCACTAATAGGAATGTATGAACTGAGTACTTTCTTTCTCTTCTTTTATGTTGTTAACCTTCTGTCCTAATTATCCAATTAAGGTTGTATATAGTTGATTAATGTGAAGGTATCATTGGCTTTTTGTTGTTTTGACTGGGAGGGTCTATGTAAGTAATTGCTGTGTGAATTGATGTTATTGTGTTACTGGTCTAATTAGAGTGGATATCCAGCTACAATCTCGGCTTATAAAGTATTGTAGCTAGGTTTTGGGTAGGATGATAGATAAATTTTGTATCCTTCTTGAGTATCTCATTAAATTGGGAATCAACCTCTCCAAAACAAATTGAGGGTTAGGCTACCTACCATGACATCTTCCAAACCCCACAAAAAGTGGGAGCTTGGTGCACTAAGCACCATTTTTAAAAAAAATATTTTTTTAATATCTTATTATAGATTAAGATTGGCCTGTTGAGGATGAAGTAGAAGAGAGAAATTTTTACAATTATCCAAAGATAAGAGATGTAACACTTTAAGATGGTTTATCATGTTAAATCAATCCTTTTTCTGTTGTACAATCAGTTTAGATAATGCTTATGCTTGATACTTGGTTTTACATCTCCTCTCATTTTTCCCTCCATTTCCTCTTCAATACTTCATTGATGTCTTACAATGAACAGGTGGGCTCTTACTCATCCTGTGTCAGTTAAAGAATATGAGAAATTCAAGAAGAAGCAAATGAAGCCTGATTTTTTGGATATGGTTCCTTGGTATTCAGGGTAAGCACTCATTTTTTTCTTCTGCTGCCTCTGCATTGTGGGGGTGAAGGGCGGGGAGGGGGTTGCTGAAGCTGATTTTCAGTTTGTAGTTTTCACCATGCTGATGACTACATGTTGCAGGACATCAGCTGATTTATTCAAGACTGTTTTTGATCTCCTAGTATCAGTAACTGTCTTTCTTGGTCGTTTTGACATGCGTATGATGCAGGTAGAAAACCTTATTTATTCATTATTTTATACATCAAGGTTCTGTAATATCTTTTTCTTAAGTTACACGTTTTCTTACTTAGTGAATATCCTCTTGAAGTTTGAAAATTCTTATCTATTTTAGGATATGATGTTATCAAATGAAATACCCATAAGTAGTAATATCATTGTTAGAATTATGGTTAAGTGATTAAATTCCGCATTTCCTAACAGTTTAAGATGAACAATTGGTAATTTAACAATCATTATAATTTTTTATTTTTTAAATTTAGAAGTTTATATATATATATATATATATTGAAATTTCCCATATTTAATTTTTATGAGATGGGGAAAAAATCAGTCATATGATATCATGTTAGAAATTTTGCATATTTGGCAAGTTCCTTTTTTAGTCAATTTCAGTACTTTTCCTGAGTGTTTTTGAGTCGCAGAATAGCCATCTAGATTAGTCATATACTTGTTTTAATTAATTATTTGTGGCAGTTTTTTTTCACCAACCACATGCTTAACTTGTTTCAAGTTAACTCCTTCATGAATCATATGAGATAATCAAGGAGTGGAGTTAATTAATAATTATTCCATATAATAATTATTCCATCTCAATGTTGGTCTTTATGTAATTATGTCTGTTATCCTTCCCTTTCTCTGGTCATTAGGCAGCAATGAGCAAGGTTCAAGATGGAGGAGAACAAGGCGATCTTCTATATGATCATTTAAGTGAAAAGGATGAGATGTGGTTTGACTTCATGGCTGATACTGGTGATGGTGGGAACTCATCGTATGCTGTGGCACGACTACTTGCTCAGCCTTCCATTCGTCTCACTAGAGGTGATTCTGTGGTTACCCTACCACGTGGAAACTTGCTACTTATTGGAGGAGATCTAGCGTGAGTTGAAAACTCTTACTTATGATTCATAACATGACGTGATTACATGTAATTATGCTTATTGGAAATTATAAGTTGACATCTATTTATACTCATTAAAAAAAAGTTGACACCAATTTATATAATGCTTACTGTTAATGTAACCTTTTTGGTCTTGATGATTTGTTAAAGTAAGCAATGAATATCAGAAAATTTGAATCCTATAGTCATTATTACTAAAAAAGAATACCGAAAATGAAAATTCCAAATGATTGTGATTGTTGAACTTTATTTAATTTTTTATGTTTAATTTTAGAATTGGATACCTTAATGTCTATTGTTGGGAGCTGAATTGATCTTTAAGGTTGTGATTGGTTGAAGAATTTGAGAAATTCTTAGAATTTCCAAATTGAAGGGATTCAAATTGATGGGAATTTTAATCCCATTAATCAAAATCTCTATTGTTTAGATAAGTACAATTAAGAATTTAGAAATTAGAGTAGTATAATCTTTTCAATGATGATGGCAATGATTTGGTGATGACGGTAATATGGTGGTGGATGTTATGGCAAGTGGCAGATGTAGTGACACATGATGGTGGTAGCATCGACAGTGGTGCTGATTGTATTGTTATTAGCAACAGCAGTGGTAAAGATGTGAAAAGCAATGGTGGGTTGTGTGAGATAATAATGGTGGTAGAAATTTGTACAATGACAGCTTCTTCCACGATTTTTTCTTTTGGGGCTTTGTACATTCCTCCATGGAATTTGAACTTGGGCTATGTATATTTGAAAACCAAGTTCACTCTATTGTTAAAGAAAACAAGGGAAATCAATGTTGGAAATTCCAAAATTGCAACCGAGTAAAATCCTACATAAAAATCTCTCATGCAAACACAACATTGTTGAAATTCCAACTCTGAAAGTAACTAGACCTAAAAGAACAATCTTCAACACCACTACGTTACATGTTTCAACTCACCATAATAATATCAGCCACACCACTTTGGCCCTACTGCCTTTATCATATGTTTGCACACCACCTCTTAACTGCCACATCAACTCCCTTTTGCCACCACTGCCTCTGCCTACTTTGTAGTGCCAACCACTCTGGCATCAATTTATAAGCGTGCTGGATTTAAGGTTTGTTCTCTTTAGAGTGCAACTCCATGCTGGCTGTTCCTATTATGTTAGAAGTTCTTGGAATGGACTTAATGGTTACTTGTTTAGCATGTTGCAGACCACATATTCTGGTAATTTTAGGATCACCTTGTTGGAACTTTGCTTTCAGCATTTGACATGAAAGTAGACAATTTAGGGCAATTGCTTCAAATTGAATATTTTTTTTGTTTTTGCTTTTTTTTTTTTTTTTTTTTTTTTTTGGGGAGGAGGGGAGGGGGGGGGGGGTGGGTGGGTGGGGGAGGTTGCTTTAGAGTATTGATGTTGAGTGTTTAATTGTCAACAATTGATTTTGAAAAAAAGAAGGGGGGAAAAAAATCTATGGCAAGGGTAGGAGAAGAATTAATTATTATATGCTAAACTATTCAAATACACACTCAAGTATCTCTAAATGACATCTCCTTCTGTGTAGGGCATGTTCATTCCGTATTGTTGTGTGAGTTCTAATTATATAAAAAAAAAAGCTGAATATCATATTGTCTGGTTCTATTATAGGTACCCTAATCCGTCAGCGTTCACATATGAAAGACGCTTGTTCCGTCCTTTTGAGTATGCTCTCCAGCCCCCTCTGTGGTATAAGCCAGAGCACGTAGCTGTAAACAAGCCTGAGTTACCCTGTGGGGTGTTTGAACTGAAGCAATATGATGGACCTCAGTGTTTTGTTATTCCTGGAAACCATGGTTTGTACAAATATTGAGTCTGAGCCTTTCATGATTTACTTTTGTTCCTCCACAAAAGAGAAAAGTTTTTGGAACTGATTCTGTTGTTTTCATTTATGAATTTATTACTGCATTTATTTGATAACATGAACTAGTATCAGCTTTTTAGACCCCGATTTTCCTCATTAAGAAGCCCTTAAACTTTGTAACCATCTAGATTGTCACTATGGTGAAATAATATTCTCTTTTTGAATGCAGATTGGTTTGATGGTCTTAATACCTTTATAAGGTATATATGTCATAAAAGCTGGTTGGGTGGGTGGTTTATGCCTCAAAAGAAGAGTTATTTTGCTTTGCAACTCCCTAAAAGGTGGTGGGTATTTGGTCTCGATCTAGCACTCCTTGGTGATATTGATGTATACCAATTCAAATTCTTTTCAGAAGTAGTAAAGAACAAGGTAATTCTTCTTTTCCTTTTTTGCTATTTTAATACTTTTCTGAAAATATCACAAGTGGATGAGATTGGTGGTGCACCGGCAATCTAACCAGATGGGATGCTTGCTGCATGAGAGTTGTTTCCATGGTCCCCTTGTTATTGTCTCAATCTTGTTGGGTTGAATCTGATGCCTATAATAAATTTTTTAGAGATGGGCATATTATAATGTGTCCATTACACATTTTGACAAGCACTATATTGAGTGCATATCGGACTTTTGTCATTGCGTCAAGACATTCCTGCTGTCACCCACTAACAGATTAACTATAGTGGATAGTGAAACACTTAATCTTGCAATGTGGGTCTAAATATATTTGCTTTGGGATGTCTATATTAATGGTCAACACCCCCCACCACCCAATCCCTTTTGGGGCCAAAAATTATTAAAAAAGTAGAAGGATTACTGCCTTTTAGGTTTATATTCTTGAAATGGCTGCTTGTGTCAGACTACCCACCTTTACACTTTTGAAGTTAGTGTTAATATGTTAACCGTCATTTATAAATTTATAAGTGTGGACTTACAAAGCCAACAAACACTTGCATTACTTTCTCGTGGTTATGAACCTGGATTTGATTTTCATATCTTTATTTAGGGAATTGTATATCATTCTTCTGGCTAATAGTCATTAGCTTCATTCTATGCTGATAATTGCCGTACAAATGATTGTGCTTATGCGCAGAAATTGGTAATCAAATATATGTGAGTATACATGTTTATTATTATCAATGGTCAGAACACAGATACATAGCCTGGTCCATATGTCGAGATTTATATGGAAATTGTCATGTTTGACACAATTTTTTTTTTAAAGATGACACTTGTGTCCATGTCCATATATTCTATGCTGATAATTTTTTTTACTTATATAAACATTTTTCCTGGTTGACCCTAACATCGTTAACTCACCTTGTCTGATCAAGGTTGGGGATGAGGACTCTGTGATCATTATGACACATGAACCAAGTTGGCTTATTGATTGGTATTGGGATGACGTGTCTGGGAAGAATATCTCGCACCTGATATCTGATTATTTGAAAGGAAGGTGCAAGCTTCGAATGGCTGGGGACCTGCATCACTATATGCGCCATTCCTCTGTTAAATCAGATGGGCCAGTTCATGTGCCACACCTACTAGTAAATGGTTGTGGTGGGGCATTTCTGCATCCCACTCATGTTTTCAGTAAATTTAAAAAATTTCAAGGAGTTTCTTATGAGTGCAAGGCTGCATATCCTTCGTATGTCGATTCAAGCAGGGTAAATGTGGAACATATTTTTTTGTGCTTTCATTTCCTTGATAAGGCCAAGTTCAAAATTTTTTATTATTCTCCCTTTAATTGTTGGTGCACTAATATATTTCTTATTTTTATGCAGATTGCTCTGGGAAATATTTTGAAGTTTCGGAAGAAGAATTGGCAATTTGATTTTATTGGTGGCATTATATACTTTATATTGGTCTTTTCTATGTTCCCACAGGTGGGTTTCTGTTAAGTTCTGTGTGTATATTCATCTATGGTAGTTATCTAGATAGCATCTTTGAACAGAGATGAGTACGGAATTTTCTCCCCCCACACAGTCTCTCTTGAAAGAGCTTGTACCTTGCTGGCTTTCTTGTCTCCCTCCTTGTGCGCAAGCAGTTAATTTAGTTGCTTATAACATGGCAAATATTACTGTGTTACTGAGAGGTGACATTTTTTTTTTCTCTTTTTCTAGTGCAAGCTCGATCACATCTTGCAAGAGCGTTCATTTTCAGGTCACTTGAGGAGCTTCATTGGCACAGTGTGGAGTGCTTTTATATACATGCTGGAACATTCTTATGTATCTTTAGCAGGTGCTCTGCTATTGCTAATTGTAGCAATCACATTTGTACCCCCCAAAGTGTCTCGGAAGAAAAGGGTAATAATCGGAGTTCTTCATGTTTCTGCTCACTTGGCTTCAGCTTTAATTCTTATGTTGCTGTTGGAACTGGGTGTTGAGACGTGTGTCCAGCATAAACTACTAGCAACCTCAGGTGACTTCTTTTTTTTCCTGTCATGTGTTACTTAGAAATTTGCTTGTTTCATATATTTTTTTTGGTAAGGTCTAGAAGCATTTCCATCTTATATTACAAGCAGCAGCAAAATTCATTATTAATTTTATATGTTCTCTATGGAGATGAGGAAAGTTAATTATATTAATATCATTATTAGTTTTCTTATTAGTAATTTACACACCTACCCGGTGGGTCTTGAACCAATGACGGATGACCTCATCCTTCACCCATTCTTATGGTCGGAAGAGCTGCTAGTTAAGTTAGAGCTCATTGGCTTATCATTATTTGTATGATATAGATTCCTATGCATATGACAAGTTTGGAGCTTGACATTTTTATGTTTATACAATCATGTGTCATGACTGCAAGAATCTAGATTTCATTTTTTTTTTACTCACTACATGTTTGGTCCTCCAACAATGGGGTTAGTTTCAATTTTGTCCCTCAACTTTCAAAACCAAGTCAATTTTATCGTTAGTCAACTTTTGAGGATAAAATTGACTTGATTTTGAAGTTGAGCAATGAAATTGACAATTAATATTGAGAGACCTTTATAGAAAGTTGAAGGATGAAATTGAAACTGTGACAAATTTAATGAAACCGAAATTTTAGTTTGGCTATTTAAATTTAATTATTGGTACAACAATAGTAACAAAAACAGTGTTATGATTGATAATTACAGTGACTGAGGTGGTTTAACGTGTTGATAATATCAAAATTTTTTTCATCCCAGGTTATCACACTTTATATCAGTGGTACCGCACAGTGGAAAGTGAGCACTTTCCAGACCCAACTGGCCTTCGAGCTCGTATAGAACAATGGACCCATGGCCTTTATCCAGCATGCATCAAGTATCTCATGTCTGCATTTGACATTCCAGAGGTAAGAGAATCTTTTGTGTGTACCCGAAATGTGCTTCATATTCATCTATATTAATGGAGAAGTATAATTAGGTCATGGCTGTAACACGGAGCAACCTATGCAAGAATGGAATAGATTCGCTCTCTCGAGCTGGTGCTTATGTATATTATGCTTCAGTCTTCCTTTACTTTTGGGTCTTCTCAACCCCTGTGGTTTCCTTGGTGTTTGGAAGCTACTTATACATCTGCATAAACTGGCTTCACATACACTTTGATGAGGCCTTCTCCTCTTTAAGAATTGCTAATTATAAAGCATTCACTCGTTTCCATATCAAGTCTGATGGTGATCTTGAAGTTTTCACCCTTGCTGTTGATAAGGTGAGTAAATCATTAAGTACCTTTGATGTGATGATTTTTTTCTCCACTGACTCATTACTTTATTCCCCACTCCCTCCAATAAACTAGAATTGGAATTGCATTATATTCCAGATCACCAGCATTACAATGTTATTTTCTACATACTCTACCTGATGAAGTCTTTCTTACAGTCAGCCCTGTGCTTGATGTAGGAACCAAGGTCTAGAGCCAATAATTAGGTGATAATGGTTAGGGCTTTTCATCTAGTGTACCTGATTGTGGACCTTATAAAACCTGCCTCTCCCCTTTATTCTTATATTAATTTTCTTTTAATAAACTGAGCTATTATCCTGCTTTTTGTTATGATTAGCCCAAAAACTGTTCTTATTAAAGTAAAAGGATAGCTCTTGCAATTTATAAGCAAACTTCTTGTCTTCTATTTTAAAACAATGTTATGGCATTCATGTTTTGACTGAGTAAGATAATTATAATTGCCCTTAGAGCTTAGCATCTTACAGCAATCAGCAAGACATCCATTATCAGCATATTCTGTGATTTTAGAGAAATTAACCAATCAAGTGAATCAAAATGTGTCAAGTAATGTCAATGGATCTTAAACTAGAGAGTGGTTTCCTTTTAAAATTGTTTTGTAAGTCCTGGCCCCTGGGCATGAGCAGAAACTGCTTAGCCTGTAGGGGTGAATGCCCTTGAATTACTTGACAACTGGTTCTAGCGGGTGGGGTCAATTGTTCGTAGGTTTTATTAGCTAGAAGCAAGTTCAAAGGGCTCTTTTTTAAAAAGGTTCTCTACGTTAAAAAAAAGTGGTTTGTAAGACTTCCAAGCTGGACATATTTGTGATGGTAATTGAGAAATTGAAGTTTGAAGAACACTTTGTAAAGAAACATTATATTACTGAATATTTTATAGTTCATATTAAAACTGTTGAATGCAACGGCTACACATTCTTGGGAACACTTGGAAGTTGTCTAACCCTTATTACAAACGCTTTTTTGACAAGCAGGTCCCAAAGGAATGGAAGCTGGACCCTGATTGGGAGGTGGAGTCAAAAGAATCTCGGCAGTTTAGCCACTTTAATAAGTTCCCCAGCAAATGGAGTGCAGCTGCTACTCATCAAGACCCACTTCATACTGTTAAGATTGTTGATCAATTTGTTATACAGAGAACTGGTAAATCTGATATTGGATCAAGTAATGGGTCAGTCAATCAGTGACCTGTGCTTCTCAATTGTAATATTAATGTAGTCCTCACCCGAGAAGGAAGCAATGAAAAAAAAAAAAAAAAAAAAAAAGAAAAAAAAGAGAAGAAAAATTTAATGTTATACTTCTTCAGGTTCTATTTTCCAGCTGTCTGCTGCCTATATATAGGGTGCTAAGTGCTATTAGATCTGTCTCACATGGACCCCAAGTGTTCTTAGGACTCATATTAGGTGTCTAACTAACGAGTATTTCGTATTTACTAAATAGGTTTCTTTCTAGATTGTTGTATAGTAAAATATGCGATGGTTATTAAGATCACAGGTTACTTTTAAATTATTTTATTTTATTTTTAAAATTGGTCAGGACTTGGTGTTGTGAATGCCCTAGAAGGCTAACATTGGAAAGATCTGGTTGCTTTCATATAAAATAGATGTCTGATATTTTCGTTTGCCACATAAATTGTATTCTACTTTTTCTATTCTACACAGCCTATAAAAAAAAACCAAAAAACTTATATTAAATTACCTATTTTACATTTTATTTTATTTAAATAATTATTTTCATTCTTTTTTTATTATCATCTTCATAAAGAGAGAGAAAGAGAGCCTGGTGAGAGCAAGAGGTGTGAGAAAAAAATTTATAATAATGAAATACAAAGCTAATCATGTATAAATTTATTTATCTCTAAATGTGTAAAATTGAGCATTTTTTTTTTAATATATATTTTCCATTGTCTGATGCAAATGTTCATGGTAACAACCATTTTCTCTCTTTTTTTTACCATGTTTTTGTAAGGAGAAATAATATGTTTACAATATTTTTATAACAAATCTTAAGTGGCAGGTTGTTACTGGTTGATATTGTTGGAGCAAAAAAGTAATTTTAGTATCAGTGTCAAATTTGAATCAATAACAACTAACCACCTGTGATTTGTTGTAAAAATATTGTAAAATTGTTGTAAGTGACAACAAGTGTTAAGGTAATATTTCATACCCAAAAAAGAAAAAGTTTCAAATAATCATTTGATTTTCCAAGCAATGGGTCACGGTGGTTCTAAAATTTTCTGCTAGAGAGTAATGCAAAATAATCGTAAGCCACATTCTGAATTCCTTGAGTTTCTTCACAATGGAAAAAGAACGGATTCTTGCTGTGAATTGTCCATTAATTCCTCTGGTTTATCTACAAGTACGCTGCAAATGGACAAAATCTAGCAAATATGCATTAGGGTTGGTTTGTGTAGCGGATGCCACTGCGTTTTTTGAGATTACGTTTTTTTTGGGCTGGTCTAAGGCACTGTTTATGGACCAGCCAAGTGATAAAAACGCATGAACAATAATTTGCAACAATAAAAAATATTTTGCTACAGTGTTTTAAATAATAAGTTTTCAATTTTCAGTTTTTAGCAAAATAAGTGGTATATCCAAACGCACGCTAACAAGATAAACATTCTAAAAAGAGGTACACTAATTAAAAGAACCAAAATTGTTCAGTGTGCTTTCTTGCTATAGCCAAAATTGTTTGTGATAAATAATGACAAACTTTGATTTGCCGAGTTGTAATCTACAAAATATCTAGTGCTGTTTGGAAGACTACCTACGTTAGTTTTCATAGAGGAATCTCTCATATGATGTCCCTTCCAATGCTTCTCGGACAGCTTCCCAGTTTTGGATTTGCATCGACAAGGGGGCTGTGTGTATCTTAACTTGACTGCTCGAAAGCTCTCTGTATGGCAACCTTAGAAATTCTTGGACCTCCTTAAGGTTAAGGTTCTGCGCAGAATGAAAGACATATATAGACATTACAATTTGACATAGGTAAAGGGAAGTGCCAATCATAAGTTTGCTCGTATATAAGCTAACTATGCGATCAAGAGTGTTGTAGTTTAACTAACACTTTCTGATGTTTCTAACATAGTTCTGCCATATTGTTGAAACTATCGAATTATATAATATAAAATAAAAGCTAACCGTGCGGTTGTTGATAAGATCCTCGTAGTAGAGAACCATGTGGCGGGTTCTCTTAAAGAAATCTATAGCCTCGGCAGTTTCCTCCGCTTCTTGTCGCAGCTCGGATAAAAGAAATGTTGCATTGATTTTTGGCTTGTATTTTGCTAGTGTACGAGCCTGCAATCCATGTAACTGTGAGATTAATTTCCACTTGAAAGATGAAACTCACATCCATGTGTTTTGTTTATGTAGAGAGAGAGAGAGACCTCCCTTCGTGAATAAACATGAGATTGGTGGGTTCCATTGAGTGACCTAGCATCTTTGTCATGGGAGTTTGCAAGCACAGAGATCATCCTGCGCAGTATATTCTTTCTAAAGAGGAATATTGATGAAATTCCTCTCTTCTTAAAGTACTTCAGTATCTGTCTGCGATGCCGGTAAAAACCCTGCCAAGTATTAAGCGAATTAGGAGATATATGCAACAAACAATTTGCCGCAATTGACTTGACATTTTTCATAACGGTTGATATGACTTGTTTTTTTTAATATTAACATCAATTTTACTCTGGTATATTACAGACATGCACCAATCAAAAAAAACTTTGTAAGCAACTGGAATTTTTTTTGAAAAATATTATCTTCCTAAACTTATTGAATAGGAAGAATTTAAGTCAATGTTTTGACTTGTGATATAAGTGTCTTTTGCTGGAAATTACATTAAAAATGACAAAACAAAAATAAAGAGATTAAGCTACAAAGAACTTATGTTATATTGAACAAAATATTTATATCCTAAGTACTTCAATCTGTAATCCAACTTCTACTATGCTATTCACCTGATTAATCATCCATTTGAACCCAACCGCAGCCGTGCACTCATTCTTGGAAGCACTATTGAACCAGTCAAGTCTATAAACTTTATTCATTGTCTTCACAATAGTAGTGATATTAGTCCTCCTCTCTCTAGGTGTAAAAACTTCTCCATTGGAGGTTACATTAATATGACTATTTAATAATGTCTCAAACCAGCCACTCCCGGTTCTTTGCAATGACAAAATGGCAAAGAACCGGACCGGATTGCACGTACATTCCCCCCTGTAAAAGAATAAATCCAATAATATTATATATGTTTGACAAATCTAAGTTGAAAAATTTACAATTATCCAAGATAGAGTGCATGTGTAACTTATTAATAATAATAATAAAAAAAGACTTTATTGGTACCTGTCATATGTTTTGGGTTTGGGATAATGCACATAGGGAATCTCAGATGGTTTAATATTTGTAGCATTACACTGCTGGTCCATCACTTTAATGTTTAGCAATTCGGCTATTTTATAGGCGCTTATTTGGATTGAATAGATTGAGCAAATGTAAACTCCACAAGCCATGACAAAAAGGAGAATCACCATCATCCTCAATATCAATGGAGGTTTCTTAGGAGGCCTTATGAACTCTCTATCCTGTAATTTATGGATTACCAAGATGTTACTCAATAATAGATAGAGGTTACAAGTTACAACAAAACAGCAAACTTATGAATTAGTAACTGGAAGAAAACAAGAAGAGACATGACATAGGTACCAAGAATCGTAGAAAACATTACAATTGGCAAGCTAGCTTACTATGGCTTCCATCTAAAAATTTTCAGAAAAGGATAAAAAAAGATGAAAGAAAAGTATGATTTTAAATGGATTCTGGGTTTCATTCTATCTGTACACGCTGAGAAAAATAAGGCAAAATAAACGACCAGAGTCGGGCTTTTGCTTGAAAAAATCAGATCAAGGCAAGCATCTGTTACTGATATTGGAAAAAAGAAAAAGAAATATGGTTGCGGCATCATTAAGTCGATAATCTAATTCGTGATGTTATACTGTTAGACTTCAAGTCTTTTGGATAATAAATATTGCTACAATATAAGTTCAAAGGCTTTTTAGCGAAATGGAGAGAGAAGTAAAATTTGACACGTACCTAATTGCTTAGAAAAATGGCGCCCATGCATGATTGCTAAATTTGCATAAGAGAGGAGAAAGAAAATGGAATTGAAATTCGACATCCATATTACAGAATTCAATTCCAATTCCCAAAAATTCAATTCCAATTCCCAAAGCTTCCCAAGCTTGAAAAAACTAGTTTTTAATGTTACCTTTTTACTATTAGTTAACGGGTGCTCTTAGAATAATGATTAACAATTTATTCTAAGAAAGTTTTAATATCATTTTTATTGAAAATGAAAAAAGTTGTCAAAATATTAATTCTTTTTTCTATATAATTTTTTTAAAATAAATTATTAACTATTACTTTAAGGGCATTTGTTAGCATTTCTTTTCATTTAAATTATAAGTGTTTGTTTCTTTTAAAAACTAACATTAAAGCTAACATTAGAAACTAGTTCTCAAGAAAAGCTTTGGGAATTGGGATTGAATTCGGTCATGTGGCGAATTTCAACTTCTTTTTTTCTATCTCCTGTATCCTATGCCTACATCTCTCTTCATTTAGCTAAAAGATTTAGCACAATAAACATAAAGCCCATAAATTAATTCAGATTTTGGCAATATTTACCTAAAAAACTCTCATTTCTTCGCAGTTTATGTTTTGAGATGAGCCCAAAAGTAATAATCTTTGGAAAGTTGATAAATGCATGTAAAATATATATATATATATATATATATATATATATATATATTCCAGTTTGGAGTGTAGCACCTAGCATTTTTTTTTCTTCAAATTCCTAGTTTAAAGAATTATCAACAAGCTATGTATATATCTTTTTTATTTTTATTTTTATACAAAATAGAAATTTTATTCTAGCATAATTTAAGAGTATATATGTGTAAAACTCTTCCTTAAAGACTTGAATTCTGGTTTTTACTCCTACTCCATGAGAACTTTGTACTTATGAAGCATCAAACCAAAATAATTGGTATCTGAAATATGGGTCAATAGGTTACCAAAATAATTTCTGTAATTAAACTAAATGTATACAAACTTACAATGTTGTTAACTTCCAGCAATCTTCCTTGCCTCTCTTTATCTTCAATACGTCTCTTCATTTTATTTTCTATTGATCACTCCTGGTCTACATGCAGGTAACAGTGTTCTCTCTATCTCAAGTATTTCCTTTTGAACTTGTTGAGCCTGTGTTCGTTAATCTGATTTGGTTGCTTTTTGATTCGAGCAATTAATGCTTCTGTATACGTGATCTAGTTCTGATCTTCCATGTGATTTCATTATGTGAACCTTTTATAAATCAAACAGGTATGCATGTCTCTCTCTCTCTCTCTCTCTCTCTCAATTGTGGAATCCATTGTTATTTTCTTCGTTAAAAGAATTCTCATTGCTGTTATATATAGTACTTATATATATTTAGGTTAAATTGTATACTTGTCATTCAACATTTCACCTCTGTTCTAAAGTCATTTTTAGACTTTAAAATATTTAAAGGATGTACTAAATCTCATTTATCGGATTAAAAATGGTAAAATAGCAAAAGAAATCCATGAGAATATGTCCCCTAAAATAGCAAACGAAATCTATGAGATTATGTCACCTTAAAAAATAAAAAAAGACTATTTAATTATGTCTCAAACCAGTCCCTCCTGGATCTTTGCATTGACAATATAGCAAAGAACCCGGAATGGATTGCATGCACATTTGACATAACTCCCTGTAAAAGAATAAAGCCAATATTATATATATGTTTGACAAATCTAAATGAGAAATTTAGAATTAACTAAGATGGCATGTGTAACATATCAATAAAAAAAAAAAAAAAAAGCAAAAGAAATCCATGAGAATATGTCCCCTAAAATAGCAAACGAAATCTATGAGATTATGTCACTTTAAAAAATAAAAAAAGACGATTTAATTATGTCTCAAACCAGCCCCTCCTGGATCTTTGCATTGACAATATAGCAAAGAACCCGGACTGGATTGCATGCACATTTGACATGACTCCCTGTAAAAGAATAAAGCCAATATTATATATATGTTTGACAAATCTAAATGAGAAATTTAGAATTAACTAAGATGGCATGTGTAACATATCAATAAAAAAAAAAAAAAAACTTTATTGGGTACCTCTTATATGTTTTGGGTTTTGGATCATGCACATATGGTGCTTATCTGACTGGCCCATCACTTTAATGTTTAGCAATTTGACTTTTTTATGGGTGCTTATTTGATTTAAATATATTGAGCAAATATAGACTCCACAAACCATGACAAAAAGAAGAATTACCAATATCAATGGAGATTTCGTAAGAGGCTTTATGACCAGTGTATCCTGTAATTTATGGATTACCAAGATGTTACTCAATAATAGATAGAGGTTTACAACAAAAGAACAAGATTTTGAATTAGTAATGGGAAGAAAACAAGAAGACATACGATATAGGTAACAAGAATTGTAGAAAACATTACTATAATGGCAATAGGAGCTTACTATGGCTTCCATCTAAGAGTTTCCAGAAAAGAAAAAGAAAAGAAAAGAAAGAAAAGTATGATTTTTAAGGGTTTTGGGTTTCATTCTATTTGTATGTGCTGAGAAAAATAGGGCAAAAGAAATGTTCAGAGTCGGGCTTATATATGTGTAAATACAAAATTTCTTAATTGTAGAAAATCAAACAATTGAAAAGAAATATGGTTTGTGTAGGGTCAATTTTTGTTGCCCAAGTCCAAAGGATATGGGTTAAAGGCCCAACGAACTCGGAACAATGAATTTGTAGAGAGTGGGTGAAAGAGCTAGGTTGGTTATGAAGTACAGAACAGTGGGCTAGGTTACGTATAGTGATGATAACATGAACTGAAGCTTAGATAACTCTATGAATGAATGTCCGAAGAGGCGTTTTATTGAATGAACCGTGATTATAATATTCAGAGCTACAGTAAAACTTTTCTCTCTCTCTTTCTCTTTCTTTTCTCCGATCTGCCATTATCAGGGACCCTTCTTCTTTATATAGCATCCCTTCCTATCATCTCCATCGTCCACTTGTTCTTCATCCACGCATCCACTCAAGTGCATGTCACGTCGTGTGTCTACTTTAATTCTTTGTGAGTGGCGGTAGTTGAGGTTGCACTGTTCAGGGGTCTTCTCCACATAAATGCGGCCAGAAAAGCTGTTGCAGCGCATTAAATGCGGTGGTACCAGCTTTTCCTTCAGATATTTTTTAGTTCTGATCATTTCCGGATCCACCTAGGATCTATCATTGCCGTTGGGACCGTTGGGAAGATTAGTCGGACCTTCCACACGTTCGTTTGATCAAGGCTCATCATGGCTGAGGAGTAAGACATCCTCAGACCAATGGTGACCTCTTCGGAAGACACTCCCCTTCTACTTCTGGGCTTCCTGCTTTAGATGGGCTGCCCCAACCACCTATTAATCCTCGGGAATACAATAGTTCTTAACAGGCGGTTTCGGGCTCGTTAGGTAGCTTTGGGCTTTTTCCCCCCACAGTTTGCAAATATAAATTTGTATTGATGAATAATGAGTATAATCTCTATTTCAATTTTTTTGCAAAAGCATACCCTCTGATTCTATCTTCTTTGAACTTGACTCAAACAAGAAATCTTCTTGACTTTAGTTGGAAGATGGATTGATCGGTCTTCACAATAAATCTATAGCTTTGAGCTTATTAGAGATTTAATGTCCTTCAAGTTCTTCAAGCCCTTCGAATGTTCTTCAAGTTCCTCAAAGATTCTTCAAGTTCTTCAAAAATTCTTGAGATAGAATTTTTCCAGAGTTTAGGCCTTTGAAAACTTGGCATTCAAAGTGAGAGGGGATGTCTTCTATCTATGGTGGTTTCAGAGGATAAAATCCACTTAGATGTAGTAGACTCTTAATTGGCCCAAATTTCTTAGAGATAATTATGTCAGTTTATCTACTTTGATAAAGATCATATTTTGATGAAGATAATAATCAACAAAGATAAATAATTATCTCTATTTAATTTATTCTAATAAAGATAATTATCTATCAATTTTGAATAGAAAATTTATCTTTATTTTATTTATTTATTTTAATAAAGATAATTATCCATAAATTTTGAATAGGAAATTTATCTTTATCTTGTGGGCCAAATGACATGCGGCAAATTTTGATATGTCAATGTGATGTCAATTTGGATGACGCATGTTAATAGGCCCAATAAATGCCATTGTCCAAATGAGCCCGTCAAGTACCATTGTCCACCCAGACCTAGCATGGACGATGGTAGAAGAGCCATAAAGAGGAACATTCAATATCTCAAACGGTTACAAATTAGCCAAGAAGACCGTTGGGAGACCCATCAAAGCCCACATTGAATGAGCCCAGAGGCATTACAAAAGAGGCACTTATGCCATCATAAATAGGGTACAATGGTTAGAAGAAAAAGGGATATATATATATATATATATATAGCTACTGATGATGCAAAAAATCAATAGTTAAGCTCCTTGTTGTAGCGGATGGATGACACTATGAATTGGGTCGTCTTCGTAGGTGAGAATCCTGCAAAATGAGCTTAGGGGAAGAGTTACACACCGGTGTGGCGTTAGCCAAACCACCTCCGATGCTTAGGTCAGTAAGGGAGAAAGATTTTAGAGAGAAAATGAGTCGAGAGTGATTTTGTAGAGTATTTGTGTGTATCTTTAACTTCTGTTGTCTTTTATAGTTATGTGCCCCATTAATGGGCAATGATGTGCTGCATTTATGCTCAACAATTAGTGCATTACAGAATATTTGTCTAGAGATCATAGCTTATTTTGTGATAGTTGCTCGGTTTGTGTGTAACGGAGATCACAGCTCATCAATGTGCATAATAAATGCATAACATCTTCTTTGGGTGAATGATGATCTGTGTGTAATGACGACCATAGATTTTTGGTTCATTAGATACACTTCGGAGCTAAACAAGGTACACACACACACACACACACACACACACACACACAGCTCATTTTGTGATAGTTGCTCGGTTTGTGTGTAACGGAGATCACAGCTCATCAATGTGCATAATAAATGCATAACATCTTCTTTGGGTGAATGATGATCTGTGTGTAATGACGACCATAGATTTTTGGTTCATTAGATACACTTCAGAGCTAAACAAGGCGCGCGCGCACACACGCGCACACACACACACACACACAGAAATACTGATACTTTCATTATTTACTCTAGCTCTCATAAGCCCTCTCTGCCAATTCCATTCATTGACTTTACCATCGAAGACTCCATGGTCGGCACCACACTGGTGACCACTTAGAGAGGATTCCATTCTTAACCTTACAGGTATAAAGACAAAGCCTGTGCTTACCTATCTAGACAAACCTAATTGATTGACGATCTTGACATCATCACATGTCATCATCTAGTTTAATTAATTTAATGACATTAATTTAGAATTTGCCTCTAAATTTTGATGTGGCATTTTATAATTGGCTTAAAATTTTGCCTCCTACAAATGCCCCCTTGAGACTTGGTCATGTTCACAATTTTGAATGTGGAAAGTGATCAAGTCTCGACAACTTCATGCTTTGATGCAATTAGTATCAGCACCTTTCATTTGTTTAGAAATTTGCAAGCAGGCATTTCTCCAAGAGCTTGAACATGTGTAGGAGTCTACCACTATGAGAAGAGCTTTGCTCCTAATCAATTTGTCTTGTGAAGATAACTTTAAGAAGGAAATTTGTTTCCTAGTCAAAGTAGTAACCGTACAAGGACTGAAATTCTATCCTTTGCAGTGATTATGCCTTCCATCAGACACTAGAATTGTCCTTCATTTTGACTTCTTTTCCTAGCCAAATTAGTCTTTGATTAGATAAATTTGTTTTCTAGTCAAAGTGGTCTTAGTTAGACTCTTAGTAGGAATTAAACAAATATCCCCACTATGAGAAGAGATTTACTCCTAATCAAAGTGTAGTTAAAATATGCCACGTGATAGCAAAGTTCCTATTACGATTTGGCTAATGGCTATCACAATTGCCCTTAAGACGTTGGCTGGGATTGCAATTCTTCTGGGCCTAATCTTGACAATTTAGGATTCCATATTTGCTTCAAGTCGGCGGCCATAAGGGCTTCCACTTTTAAGAAGGAAGTTTGTTTCCTAGTCGAAGCAGTCTTGTGAAGAAAACTTCAATAAGGAGAATCTGTTTCGTACTTAAAGTAATATTGGCCACAGTACATCAGATATCAACAGCCAACGTCCTATAAGAACTGGAACTCTATCCTACTTAAAGTCCTCATGAGTTTAATTCCAATTAGAACAAAGGAACTCGCAATGAATCATTCTTTATTTTGACTTCTTTTCCTGGCCAATCTAGTCTTGACTAAATGAGTTTGAGTTGCATTTAAACTCTCTCTGACCAGCACGATAAAAGGGTACCTTAGCTGCACGTAATTCACTTTTTTTTTTTGGTAGTGCGTAAGTTCGGAAATCTCAAGAAAAATTCTTGAAGAAGGCATAGGAATTTTCTTTTCTTCCTTTTTTTTCAATTAGGTAACAGAATAATTTTCTTTTCTCATGATTTTACCTTCATGTTATATCTTTGTAAACCGTCTCTTTTCTTTGTAAGCTCTCAAATATGTTGACTTATGTTTGCTAGTGCAGATTTGATTTCAACCTTAGAGGTTACTCTTACCGTGATTGTGTCGTGTCCCCTGTGCACGGCAAGGGCCTTTTTTTATAGTGCTTGCCGTGACTGAATTTTACTATTTTAGCCCTTAATCACCTTTGTCTGGTCTAGGAGTACTTGCCGACCACCACTGGTTTGTTTGTGTGCCACTCCCCATCACCAGACAAAAAAGACTATTTTGTTTGTTAGTCTGCCGTGGCACCCTTTCCTGCTACAGTGTGGGTGCTCTTTCTTCTTATCCCTCATGGCATGCACCTAGTGGTTCCAACTCAGCCTTGCTTCTCTTGGGTGGTATGTCATCACAGTAGGACATTTCCCCCAAAAGAGCCTGAGTAGGATCCTCAGAATAGGTTTTTTCCCTTTCCTCACCACCAAACCATGCCCTCTTACCTCTGACCATGACCTCACCATGTCTCGTATTGGCTGGGTACAGGCTGGTGATGTTTGGGCCTTGCGCGTGCCTCCCTTCCATGTGTGTCTAAAATCTGCTTGCTGCTCATGCGTTTGCCATGGTTTGAGGGCTTGCTTGCACAGTCTATCGTTTGTCCCTGACCTTTTGTGTGAGATTTCCCGCTCCTCTTAGGGGCTGGGCTTTATTTGATATTGAGCTTTGCCTTCTTTTAGCCTACTCCTTGACTGCTATTATTTTCTGCCATATCACTCTATCATTCCTGTTGTGACATGTATTTGACCCAATCCTATTAGGCCTTTTTGGGTCTACTATTTATTCTTCCCCTAGTGGCTCAATATGGCCATTGGCCTTTTATTACGTTGCTTGCGGGCTCTTGTGTCCTATTTGTTTTCTCTTGGGCATCCTTAGCCCATTTGCTTTTCTTGGGCTTCCTTGTCCATTTTCCTAACTCTGTATTTCCATGAGTTTTTACTAACTTCATTAGGCTTTCCCATCCCAATTACCTTATCCTCATCCTTGGGGTTCATAGGCTTGCCATTAACCCCTTACTTTCTTTACTTGCATTACTTCGGGCCTGCCGTAGTCCATTCTCACTTTTCTACATCATATACTACTCATGGGATTACTATTTCTCTCTTTCCAGTCTCCTTTAAGCCCATTTGCCTCTTCTAGTCTCATTTGTTTATTTCATGGGCTTGTGATCCATTATTCTTGCCGCTTGGGTTTAATGGTTTTTCTATCTATTTACCAACTCCATTCTGCCCGTGTTGCTGGGCTTCTCCTTTCCTTTTGACTTCCAAAATGACCATCAACAAGTTTATTTTGTTCCTCAAGCCAAGTAGCTACCAATACAATGATCTCGAAGACAATCTTAAAGATGAAGACTGCCTTGAAGATGAAGATAGTCTTGAAGACGAAGACAATCTTGAGGATGGAGACAATCTTGAAGACAATCTTGAGGATAAAGATTACCTTAAAGGCGAAGACTATCTTAAGGATGTAGACAATCTTGAAGACAATCTTAAGGATGAAGATTACCTTGAAGAAGAAGACTATCTTGAGGATGGAGACAATCTTGAAGACAATCTTGAGGATGAAGACTACCTTGAAGACGAAGATTGCCTTGAAGACGAAGACAATCTTGAAGATGAAGACTATCTTGAGGATGGAGACAATCTTGAAGACAATCTTGAGGATGAAGACTACCTTGAAGATGAAGACTATACCTTGAAGACAAAGACAATCTTGAAGACGAAGATTGCATTGGAGATGAAGACAATCTTGAAGACAAAAACTATCTTGAGGATGGAGACTGATAGACCCAATAAATACCATTGTCCAGACAAACCCATTAGATACCTTCATTCACCCGGACCGGGCTTGGATGGAGAAATAGAAGCCATAAAAAGGCATTCAATATCTTAGATAGTTACAAACCTGCCAGAAGACTGTTGGGAGGCCCATCAAAACCCACATTAATGAGCCCAAAGGCATTACAGAAGAGGCATAAAGCCATCATAAATAGGGTATAATGGCTAGAAGAGAAAGGGATATATATTCACCTTTCAGAACTAAACAAGGTATATACATACACATACACTGAAATACTTTATTCACTCTAGCTCTCATAAGCCCTCTCTGCCAATTCCATTCATTGACTTTACCATCGGAGACTCTGTGGTTGGCACCACACTAGTGACCACTCAAAGAGGATTCCATTCTTAATCTCGCAGGTATAGAGACGAAGCCCATGTTGACCTATCTGAATGAACCTACTTGATTGACGATTTTGGCATCATCAGTTTGGTGCCGTCTGTGGGAACGACAATTTTGTACTTAGGTTCAAAAGCGTAATTCCATTCAACTCTAAGGTCCAAATGGAGTCTGCATTGCCTCAAGATTCTACAACACTAGCCCTGCAAATCCAAACACTCATAGCCAATATAGAGGAACTCACAAAGTAGAACCAGGAGATGAGACTGTAGCTTCAGCAGGAAGATAATCGCTCTGGGACTAACCGGAACGACGATAGAGATGACCAAAGAAGGAATGTCCACCGACGACTAACTACCCTTGAAGGAGCGAACTCAGACCTCCTTAGGGAAATGAGAAGGGAAATAGACGAGTTAAGAAGTGCAATAAGGGAGAAAAAAGACCAGAGCTTAGACAGGATGGTTAGGAGGACAGACTTGCCCTTTACAACAAGGGTCCTAGAATGCCCAATGCCTTCAAAGTTTCGTCTCCCACAACTCTAGTCATTCAACGGTCTCGAAGATCCTTTAGACCACCTTAACACCTTCAAGACAACTTTGGGTCTTCAACAGCCCCCTAACGAGATACTGTGTTGTTCTTTCCCCACCACTCTCAAGGGAGCAACATAGGAGTGGTTTAGTAAGCTACCAACATCGTCCAACGATAGTTTCTAACAATTGGGCAATTCCTTTTACGCCATTTTGTTGGTGGATAACGCCTAAAAAGGTAGGCAGACCACCTGTTTACCATCAGGCAACGGGAGAAGGAGACCTTGAGGTCATATGTGAAGTGTTTCACCAGGGAAACCTTGGAGGTAGATGTAGCAGATGACAAAGTGTAGCTGACAACCTTCAAGGCTGGATTGAAGTCTAGAGAGTTCATGGTCGCACTCGCAAAAAGCCCTCCTTAAACGATGGTGGAAATGCTTATGAAAGCCCAGAAATATATGAACGCCGAAGATGCCTTGGTAGCAATAAAGGATGAGGAGAAGCCCAGGGATAGGGAAGGAAAGGAAGAAGACTGGAGGGGACGAAAAGGAGAAAGGGGAGACCGACAGGGTACTGACAGAAATAAGCGAAAGGATTATAAAACCCTTCGGATGGTAAAATTTACTTTCTTGATTATGCCTGTTGACTAAATTTTGACGCAAATTAAGGATGAGCATTATCTCAAATGGCCAAGGCTACTGCACTCATCACCTAATGTGCATGACAAGAAGAAATACTACCATTTCCACAAGGATCACGATTATTACACTGAAGATTGTAGAGATTTAAAGGAGCAGATAGAAGAACTCATTCAAAAATGGAAGCTGCAAAAGTTTATAAAGAAGGGAGAGCCTAGCAGATCTGAGAGTGATAACAAGGAGAAGCATGAAGTTGCTCCGAGGGACGAGGACAATGTGTTCAACCGTCCCTAAAGCATGATAGGAGAAATAAAAACGATCATAGGAGGACCGTCCACAGGTGGATCTTTTAAATCCCTTAAGAAGTCACAATAGAGACAGGTTAACAGCGTCTACAGGATACCACCCTTTAAACATAGGAGGACGAATAGGGACATCATATTTTCGGAATAAGATGTTAGAGGAGTGAAGCAGTTGTATGACGATCCCTTGGTTATCATGCTCATGATAAAAGGGTTTAACACCAGGAGAATCCTCATAGATAATGGCAGCTTTGCAGACATCATCTACCTCTTTGCCGTTCAGCAACTGAAGGTAGATCCTGAAAGGTTACGGCCTTTTGAGTCCCCCTTTGTCAACTTCAGTGGAGATCGGGTGTATCCCAAAGGTATAGTGACATTGATGGTCACGGGGGGATCCTACCCCCAACATTTAACTCGTTAGCTTGACTTCTTGATGGTAGATCGCCCCTCCTTGTACAACGTGATAATTGGAAAGCCCACACTCAATCGTTGGAAGGCAGCCACGTCCACCTACTACTTGAAGGTAAAATTCCCAACAGAGAATGGCATGGGCGAAGTAAAAGGAGATTAAGTGCTGGCTAAGGAATGCTACCAAACGGTGTTAGCCTCGAAAGAGAACCATACATGGATGATCGAAAAGAAGGAAGAAGAAAAAGTGGTAGCCCTGGAAACTGTAGAGTTGGTAGACGGGGAACCAATGAAGACCATAAGGATAGGGACGACTTTGAGTGAAGAGATGAAGAGAAGGCTCGTCCAATTCCTTAAAGGCAATTTGAACGTTTTCGCATGGAGTCATAAGGATATCCAACACCAACTGAATGTAGATCTCGAGAGGAAGCCCGTCCAGTAGAGGCAGTGAGTCTTTGCCCCTGAACGAAACAAAGCAATCATGGATGAGGTAAAAAATTGCTGGTAGCAAATTTTATTTGCGAGGTCTACTATCCAGACTGGCTGACCAATGTCATCCTGGTGAAGAAGGCAAATGGGAAGTGGAGGATGTTTGTAGACTTCACAGACCTGAATAAGGCCTGCTTGAAAGACAGTTTCCCCCTACTGAGAATAGATCAACTTGTGGATTCCACGGCAGGACACAAGCTCCTTACATTCATGGATGTGTTCTCGGGATACAACCAGATCAAGATGTCAGAATAAAACCAAAAGAAGACTACCTTCATCATTAGTTAGGGGCTTTACTGCTACAAGGAATGCCCTTCGGACTGAAAAATGTAGGAGCCACCTACTAGAGGTTAGTAAACAAAATGTTCAGTAAGCAGATTGAGAGAAACATGGAGGTATACATGGATGACATGCTCGTCAAGAGTAAGGAAGAATCTGTACACTTGGACGACCTCGAGGAGACTTTCACTACTCTCAGACAATACTAGATGACGTTGAATCCTAGCAAGTGCACCTTCGGGGTTGCATTTAGGAAGTTTCTAGGGTTCATGGTGTCCCAAAGGGGGATAGAAGCAAACCTAAAAAAGGTGCGAGCCATATTGGAGATGACATCACCAAAGACGGAGAAAGAAGTCCAAAAACTGACAGGGAGGATAGCAACACTCAACAGGTTCATCTCTAAAACAAAGAACAAATACTTACCCTTCTTTAGAACTCTGAAGCAATCTTTCACCTAGATAACATAACTCTCGGTCTACTATGTCAGTCAAGCATTCCAAGGAGCTGAGGCAAAATACCCACGGATTGAGAAGATTGCATTCGCTTTGATTGTAGCCTTTCATAAGCCACACCCCTACTTCTAGGCGAATCCTATTCTGGTGATGACAGATCAACCCATAAAGAAGTCGATGAACAAGCCTGAGGTTGTAAGAAGAATGGTCCAATGGGTAATCGAACTTAGCTAGTTCAACATTGAGTACCACCCCAGAACAGCGATCAAGCCACAAGCATTAGCGGACTTTATCATCGAGTTCACAACCCTTGACGAAGAAGGAGCATAGGATGAAGTGGTGAGATGGACGATCTAGGCTGATGGGTCGTCAGCACGAAAAAGGGGTGGAGTAGGGTTTATCCTCATTACCCCAGAAGGAGATATGCGTAGATATGGAGTTCAACTTCAGTTCCCCGCCATTAACAATGAGGTGGAATACGAGGCAATATTGACAGGACTAAGAGTTAGAAAGGCATTGGGCACTAGAAACTTGCTCTTCCAGAGTGATTCTAAGTTGGTCGTGGGATAGATAAAGGAAGAATATGAGGCAAAGGAGGAGAGGATGCAAAAATACCTGAGACTGACAAGGCATCTGGCCCACGAATTTGATTGGGTAGAATTCGTACAAGTCCCCAAGAGCCAGAACATGGAGGTAGACGAGATAGCGAAGCAGGCTTTGTTAGAAGCAGGATCGAAAATCGTAGACTTAAAGATGGAAGTCCAGAAGCGTCCCAGCATTGAAGAGTTCCACACCTTTGCAATTCAAAGCGAAAATAGCTGGATGACCCTAATCCTATCATTCCTTCGAGATGGATGACTTCCACTAGACATCAAGAAGGCCAGGAAGGTCAGGAAGAGAGCAGCCAGGTTCACCATCTTGAATGATGCCCTGTACAAAAGGGGGTTCTCTATGCCCTACCTAAAATGTGTTGAGGAAAGTAAAACCAGGTACATCTTGGAGGAGATCCACGAAGGGGTATGTGGAGACCATGCAGGCCCAAAATCCTTGTAAGATTGTCAGAACATGTTACTTCTAGCTTACTATGTAGAGAGACGCAAAGGAGTTCGTTGAATGATGCGACAAGTGCCAAAGGTTTGGGAATATTCAATGCGTCCCAGCAGTGAAGTTAATGCCCATAACCTCACTGTGGCCATTTGCCCAGTGGGGAATTGACATTGTGGGCCCATTACCCCAAGGTAAGAGACAGGTAAAATTCTTACTGGTCTTAATTGACTACTTTACAAAATAGGTTGAAGCAGAAGCACTCACGGAGGCAAAGATCCAAAACTTCGTATGGAAGAACACAGTTTGCAGATTCGAGATACCATGGACAATCATATCAGACAATGGACGATAGTTTAACAGCCAAGATTTCAAGGACTTTTGCTCAGGATTGGGGATCAAGAACCAGTTTTCATCTTTGGGACATCTGCAAGCCAATGGACAGATGAAAGTGACGAATGAATGTTGCTAAAGATCATTAAAGCTTGGTTGGAGGGCACATGGCCGGAGGAATTGCCTAATGTCTTGTGGGTATACAGAACTACAGTAAGAACCTCGCCAGGAGAAATGCTATTCAGGCTCACCTATGACATTGATGCAATAATTCTAGTTGAAGTAGGAAACACCAGCATGAAAAGAAAGGCTTTTAGTGAAGACAACAACAAGGATCAATTTAGAGTCAACCTGGATTGCTTAGATGAAGTAAGAGATGGAGCATCCCACAAGATGATGAAATATCAGTAGAGGATGGCCAATTACTATTACAAGAGGGTGAAGCTTAGAAGGCTTAACATAGGAGACCTCGTCCTATGCAAAGTCATGCCAACAACTAAGGATCCAACCTAAGGGAAGCTTGGAACAACCTGGGAAGGGCCTTACAAGGTCATCCATTACTTAAGACAAGGCAACTATCACCTAGAGACAATGGACGGGAAGAAGCTACCCTGGCCATTGAATATTGAGCATTTGAAGAAATATCATCAGTAGATGTAAAGTACAATTGTATTCATGAGAATAATATTTTCATTTGAAATAAAGAAATAAAAGCACCATTCAATCAATATTCCAACGTATTGTATGCGAGCCTAGAACACCAAAAGAAGCCCAAGTGATAAGATTCCTTAAATGGATGTGAATCACATAAAAAATGGCTAAGTGATAAGATTCCCTTAGACGAATGTAAATCACAGACAAAGCCTAAGAGATGAGATTCCTTAAATGGATGTAAATCACATAAAAAATGGCTAAGTGATAAGATTCCCTTAGATGGATGTAAATCACCCACGAAGCCTAAGTGACAAGATTTCTTAAATGGATGTAAATCACATAAAAAATGGCTAAGTGATAAGATTACCTTAGATGGATATAAATCACTGGGCACCCAAAAAAAATATATATATATATATATATATATATGTTTATGTGTGTGTGTGTGTGTGTAAACTAGGCAACAGCAGCCTCATCACCACTAGCAAGAGTGTTCTCTGGAGCATTCCCTTCAGGAGCAGCAGTTGTGGACTAAGAAGCCTTGTCTGTCTCCATTTCTTTATGCACCTTCTCAAGGTCTAGACTCCCCAAGTCCACGCTAGTAGAATGCTTGACGAGGTGCCACCAAAGAAGCTCACCCTTGTAATACCAACTAAAGAGAACGGTGTTGTACTCCTTAGTTTGTTGAAAAGCTTTGACGGCCTTGGCAACGGTGGTCTTGACCCTCTAATTCGCAGTTTAAAGTTGCTCGTCCTTCTTTGTGGTCAGCTGCTTCTCAGTCCTCAGGTCGTCAGCCAAAGCTTTAGCCTTTTCCTTGGCAGTGTTAGCTTTGTCTATGGCAGAAATGAGCTCCCTCCTCAGCTTAGCATTCTCCACCTCTAGAGCCTCCACTTTGGACCCCACTGAGATTGCCTTGACCTTGTGGCTCCGATGTGATGTGGATTGTCTCCCCTAGCACCTAAAAAGAGGATCATACAAAACATCAAACCTTCAAATCCATGTGCAAAATCAAAAAAGGAAAAATGAGTGATATAAGTACATCACCTAAACGAGCTTGTGGATGTGATGACCCATGATCTCGTTGGAGGGCATACCCCAGAACACCTTGAGCTCCTCAGTAGTTAAAGCATCTTGTGCCCTCGTCAGAGCTAGGCCAACGTCATCCCAAATACTTGACGTGCGCAAGTCAACTTTCTCCTTGCCCTTGTCCACCATGTGCTGCTTCTTCAAACGAGTGGTGATCTCTTCCACAAAGGTAGTAGGAGATGTGACCCTTGTGGCCTTAGGGACGGAAACAACAGGGGTGACAGGAGTCCCCTTATCAACGACCCATACCACCCTCTTCTTGAGGTTCCAGAGAGACCCATTCTTCCTGGCCCTTATTTTGGCATACATTTCTTGATTAAACTTTGTCATCATCTTTGTAAAAGAGAAACACTTGTCAAAAAAAAAAAAAAAGGAAGGAATTTTTCTTGGGAAGAACCAAACATTTACTCTTTTCTTCAATCTCAATAGCTCGCAGAACAAAGGAAGAAGGCTTTGGATAAAGGTAGTGTCGAGCTAAAATCCTAGGATTGACCAGGTTGTCGAAGTCATCAATCGTCTTAGTGTATTCTGTAGCAGCTTGGACATGCTTCTTGTACCTACTCTTGAGCTTTGGACACTTCTTAACTACACAAACAAGACAAATAAGAGGTTAGTAACAAATTAAGAAAAAAAGGAAGAAGAAAGGACTGGTAGAAAGACAGCGCATCTAGACTCGGGGCTCTCCAACGAAAAACCAACCTAGGGACGTCACCAAAAAAATCGTCAGAGAGGGTCTCCCATCTGTCTCTGGACACAAAAAAGAACCTCGATTTCCAGTATCGGAAAGATGACGGTAGATCAGTAGTAATCCTGGCCTTCCTGACTCAGGGCACAAGTTCGTAGTACCCGTACTCCTTTGATTCCTTCAAACAATATAAGTAAACGAACTCATCCACCCTAATTATGTTGGCCTCAGTGATGATCATCCATATTTCCATACAGCTTATTACTGTTCTCCACAAATTTGACATAAGTTGCCCAAGAGCGATGTTGATGTAGTTTAAGAGCTTTATGATGAAAGGGTGGACGGGGAACTTAAGGCCACATTGAAAAGCTGCCTTATAGAAGCACACTTCCCCAGGCGAGGAGTGGCAAGCTCTCTCCCCCTTATGAGGAAGACGAATCCTGGCCTCCTCAGGAAACTGAAATATATCCTTAAACCTAAAAAGAATGTCAACATCCAGTGCACACTCTTTACTAAAGGCATGAAACGGCCTGACTTCCCTTTGGCCAGAGACAGTAGTATCAACCTCCGCTTCAACAGGATTGTCGCTAGATGACAACCCCGTTTCTGACTCATTAGATCTCACTTTTGACATAACCCTCCATTCATCCACTAGTTCCTCGAACCAATTCACTGATTGATGAAGCAAGGGAAGCAAATCGGCCAACACTAAACCTAAGCCACTAACCCTAAACACAAAACTTTCAATTAAAGGGATGAAGGAATGGGAAGAATCTAGAGAAGCCTTAAGCATGCAAAGAAAAACGAAATGGTAGGACAGAGTCTCCTAACCTCAGAGCTATCAACCATGGAACCCAAAAGAAGAAAAAAACGGGATAAAACTCTAAGTCCAAAAACAAGAAAAGGAAAAAACCAGTAATTTTCGTTACAAAGAATAAATCAAGGAGAAAGAAACTGTACCTCAAAAGAACAATCCTAGAAAGGAAAAACGTGGTAAAGAGCTCGGAGAAGACAAACACAAAGCAACAATGACTCAAAGAAAAAAAAAAGTGAGGAGGAAAGAGAAAATGACAGTTTAAAAAGCTGGACACGAAAAACTGAAAATCAATGGGAAACCCAAAGGACATATGAGTGGAGCATTGAATTCCACCAGTTAGAATGTACCACGTGGCCACGACGCGTATGGCGCCACCACTATGCGTTAAATGTGGCTGGAACAGAATCCCAAGGGTCACGTTTGAACAAGAAACCTTCCACCTTCTTGTGATTGTCATTACACGTAAAGACGACCACAGAACCGGGAAGGGGGGGGGGGTAGCTGATAGGCCTAATAAATACCATTGTCTAGACGAACCCATTAGGCACCTTCATCCACTTGGACCCAGCCTGGATGGAGAAATAGAAGCCATAAAAGAGCATTCAATATCTCGGACAGTTACAAACCCGCCAAAAGTCCGTTGGGAGGCCCATCAAAACCCACATTAATGAGCCCAAAGGTGTTACATAAAAGGCACTAAAGCCATCATAAATAAGGTACAACGGCTAGATGAGAAAGGGATATATACACCTTTTAGAATTGAACAAGGTACATACATACACACACGTTGAAATACTTTATTCACTCTAGCTTTCATAAGCCTTTTTTGCCAATTCCATTCATTGACTTTACCATTGAAGACTCCGTGGCCGGCAGCACACCAGTGACCATTCAGAGAGGATTCCATTCTTAGTCTCACAAGTACAAAGACGAAGCCCGTGCTGACCTATTTGGACGAACCTACCTGACTAATGATCTCAACATCATCAGAGACATCTTGAGGATGAAGACTACCTTACAGATGAAGACTATCTTGAAGACGAAGACTCTTTTTTGGAAGATCTTGAAAATGAAGACTGTTTTGAAGATGAAGACTACCTTGAAGATGAAGACAATCTTGAAGACCAAGACAATCTTGAAGAAGAAAACTATCTTGAAGACGAGGACTTCCTCGAAGACAAAGACTTCCTTGAAGATGAAGATTGTTTTTGGAAGATCTTGAAGACGAAGGAAGATTTACTTGAAGATGAAGAAGACCTTGAAGACGAAGATTGTTTTGAAGATGAAGATTGCCTTGAAGATGAAGATAATCTTGGAGACAAAAAATATCTTGAAGATGAAGACTTCCTTGAAGACGAAAACTTCCTTGAAGATGAAGATTGTTTTTGGAAGATCTTGAAGACGAAAGAAGATTGCCTTGAAGATGAAGAAGACCTTGAAGACGAAGATTGCCTTGAAGACGAAGGCAATCTTGAAGATGAAGACAATCTTAAGGATTAAGACTGTCTTGAGGATGAAGACAAAATTCCTTGAAGACGAGGACTTCCTTGAAGACGAAGATTGTTTTTGGAAGATCTTGAAGATGAAGACAATCTTGAAGAAGAAGACTACCTTGAAGATGAAGATGATTCGTACAAGACCTTGAAGGCGAAGACCTCCTTGAAGACAAAGATCGTCAATGCAAGATCTTAAAGATGAAGACAACCTTGAAGATGAAGACAATCTTGAAGATGAAAAGAATCTTAAATATGGAGTTTGTCCATGCAAGGATGTACATTGGCATCTTTGTAATGGAGCAACTGTCGATGCAACAATCTAAGGATGTGCTTTGGCCTATTTGCAATGGATGTGTAGGCTTCTTGCTATGATACTTTTTAAAGGTATAAAATGACAAGTATTAGACATTAGAGATACAAGGTGACACCACTCAAAGTTTAAATATGCAAGAAGATGACACCAAATCTTTGAGGATTTGAGGTGATCCAACTCAATAGAAACTTTAGAGATGCAAAAAGATGCCACCAAGTTTTTGAAGATGCAAGGAGATACATACCACCAAGACTTTAAATGTGAAAGGTAGAACTACTTAAACTTTACAGACGAGAGAGAAATCACATTTTTGAGATGCTAAGCGACATTCTCACAATGATGTTTGCTTTCATGGTCACTTTGCATTCCTTTTGGTAGCAATGTCTTACAATGATGTTTGCCTTCATATGGTACCATTGTCTTCTTGTGGCGACTTTCTCATAGTGATGTTCACCCAAAACTATGATTGCAATTAGTGTGACATACCAAGTTGCCTATGTTGTACTAGAGAGAGATCGAGTCATCACGTGGTTCAAGAATTTTTTTTTTTTTTGATGTGTGATTGAACTTAGCATATAATGTCAAGCCACCTATTTACCCTTTGAGAGAGATCAAGTTATTATGTAGTTCAAGAATTTTTTTTTGGACATGTGACTGAACTTAGCATAAAATGCCAAGCTGCCTACGTACCCTTTGAGAGAGATAAAGTCATTCTGTAGTTAAAGTTTTTTTTTTTTGGTGAACACTTTCAAGAGTAATGGGAAAACATCATGTACCGTTTAAGTGTTGAGGTGAGCATTTTAGGCTCTTACCAAGGAGTGCTTCAATCTTTAGGCATAATAACGTTTCAAGAATTTTCTGTTGAAGGCCAATTCTCAAACCATTTTCGACAACCAACATGTATGCTTCATTTGTATAGACTTCTTGAAAAATATATGGTCCATCCCACTTTGAAACAAACTTATTCTTAGTGTGATGGGTGACAATGATGGATCTTTGTATAGCAAGAACCAAATCTCTAACTTGGAAAGATTAAGGATGAACCTTCTTGTTAAAAGTCTTAGAAATGCAAGCTTGATAACACTCAAGGTGTTGTTGTGCCTCAAGGCTTTTTTCATCCAAAGCTTCTAATTCTTCAAGCTTTAGACAAACATTGTCTTCATTAGAAAGACCTTCTTGAATGGCAATCCTTAATGAAAGAATTTGACATTCAAGTGGTCGAACAACTTCTACGCCATAAACAAGAGAATAAGGTGTGGCTTGGGTAGGTGTTCGATATGTTGTATGATATGCCCACAAAGCTTCCTCAACTCTTTCATGCCAATCTCTTTTTGACTTTCCTACAACTTTCTTGAGCAAATTGCATAGAGTTTTATTAAAGGTTTCTACGAGACCATTGGCTAGAGCATTATACATGGAGGAATTATGCTACTTAAAACCAAAGTCATTGCAAAGCTTTTCCATTACATAGAGTTTTGTTAAAGGTTTCTACGAGACCATTGGCTAGAGCATTATACATGGAGGAATTATAATTCTCAGAGTACCAAGGTTGAACCATAAGGAGCAGGGTAAATTCAAAGACAATATAATTAAATAACAATTTGGGTGAAGAAGAAAAGTACTTTTGCTTGGTGATTGTTAACAAGAATAATAATAATAAAAGCCGATTAAAATCAATAATGTAAATACCAGGGCATAGGGTGTTTTCTTATATCGATATGAAATTCTTTGTGATCTAAGAAAATATATATTACATAATTGATTGTTCTTATACAATTAAATACTTATGATTCGGTTGAACTAAGACAATTCAAGAATGCATGATAATCTATATTGATAATGCGGTTAGAAAAGTTTTCAGAAAAAGCCCATTCACTTTAAAACCTGATTTCTATTTGAAACTATTAGAAATTCATCTAAACAATGACAAAACATGATTGAACTTATTGAAAGTATGGAAGAACTAATACATCAAAAGAAATCTAAGTGAACAATCAAACGTGTCGTTGATAAAATCCTAAAAAGAATCACATTAAATATTTATACCGTATAGAAGAAACATAACCCCTAGCCCTAGCAAAGAGTTTAGGCTACCGTTAAAGAAAGGAAAATACAATGTTTTCTCTTCAAAATTCATTCTACACAACCTCCCTTCAAAACCCTTGTAGGGTCACAATTTGTAGCCCAAGTTCTAAAGATATGGGATATAGGCCCAATAAGCTTAGTACAATAAATTTGTAGAGAATGGGTGAAAGAGCTGGACCTTTTGTGGGTTGGACAATGGCTAATAAAGATTTAAAAGATGAACAAGCATGAAACACACGTAAAACTGAATGAAATGATTAGCCGAGGAGATAGATTATGAATTAAACCGATAGAACTGAATGTTAATATAGTTTTTAGTGTTACAGTAATTCTCTTCTCTTTTTCTTTCTTCTTTTTCCGATCCCCCTCTCATGGGACATCTTTTACCTTATGTAGTTCCTTTCAGACCATCTTGATCTTACACTTGTTAATCATCTAGGCCTTTACTTGAGTGCATGTCCCATAAGATATCCTTTTTAGCTTTTGGTGAGTTGTGATAACTGAGATTACACTATTCAGGAGTTTTCTCCATATAAATGCGGTTAGAAAAGTTGCTACATTGCATTTAATGCGGTGGCAGTAGCTTTTCCTTTAGATATTTCAGAGTTCCTATCGCGTTTGTACGTGCTTGGATCTCATCCTTATCATTGAAACTTCTTGGAAGGTCATCCAAATCGCCCAAATACAGACTTGATCAATATTCATCATATCCGAGAAGGAGCTACTCCTCGGACTATATTTCTCCATTCTTTCCCCATGCAATTCTAAACTTCGAGGCCTCTTCCAATCATTTAATCCTCCTCGTACATATCCCTGTCCTCAGATAAGGCCCAAGGCCCAATATACAAATTTGGGCCCTTACTCCACAATAGCCCCTCAAAATTTCGGTTTTTTCCTCGCATCAGAGGAGAAAAAGTGGGATTTTGATTTGCCTCAAAATTAAGAGCTAGGAATATCAAAGTCTTTAAGTTTTACATGTGTGGGAGTATAGTTTTGTGTGCTTCATCATTGCTACTAACATTTTAGAATCCGTAAAGCGCCATTAATTGCTTCAGGCGGCGTTATGTCTCTGGCATCCAACGGTGAGGCATTAATCCAACGGCTGATATTTTTCCTTAGGGTTTCGGCATGATAACTCCCACTCATTCCCTGCACTCTATATAAAGCCTCTAAGGAAGTCATTTTTCCTTTACTTTACAAGCTCTCAAGTTCTTCAGCGATTTCAAGCATTCGAATTCACAAGACCTATTAACTCGTAAAGCTTACCATTCTTGTTTCCCTAGAAATCTTTGAGAGTTCTTCTAAAAGTTTCAAGGATCATCCTTCACCTTAGTTCGTGTAAGTTTTGATTTCCCCGAACCTTTCTTTTTCTCCTCGGCCAACCTCCTTGGCCCTCAAATTCTTATTTCCTCAGTTGTTATTGTCGGCATTTTCCCTTTTAACTTGTTTGAAATGGGTAGATTTAGGCATTTAGTGGACAGCCTTGCCAAGATAGAGATATTTAAGGAAACATATCGCATACTGCAGGAAATAGCCCTGTGGTATTATTCCCCAGAAGAAATATCAGCCAACTGAGACGTGGGAGAAGTCATAAACCCTATGATAGCTTTCATAGAAAGGGGAATGACTCTCCCCATGGGTAGTATTACAAGGGATTATCTCTGCAACCATAGGATATGCCCTCACTAGTGTGCACCCAACCTTTTTAGGATTTTAAGGAGTATTGATGCTCTGAACGAGCACTTAGGCTTGAGGCTTACCTGGCACAACATGGTGCATATGTACGAGTGTCACAAACAAAAGGGAGTTGGATTTTATCTCAAATCCCAATCCGATATTGTCAGGCTCATCTCGTGTCTCCTCAAATCTAACAAGGAGATGAAAGACGACTACTTGATTGCTTCGGAGGTGTGGCATGATGGTTTTCATTACCTAACCCAAAAGGGAGAGCTAGGTGGGATATCCTAGATTTTGGTCTCCTAACAATAGATTTAAGCTTTTTGTCCTCGGCCTTGTTTTGCTTTTTTTTTTTTTTTTTTTGGTAACAATGGATCTTAACTTTCTGATTGTGTTTTGTTCTTCTTTGATGTTAACAGATAGAAGACACGTAGCTTCTCGGCTTAGCTTGACTAACGTTGCAGCGCTCAATTATTTGCTGAGATCCGAAATCTTCATAAGTGAAGTCGGGAAGCTTTGGGCCGTCCACCTGATTTTGGATTTCAAGCCTATCTCAGAGATATTCCAAGAGGTTGGCAACGCTATAAGATCGGGTGACCATCGTATAGCTTGAATTGACGTGTCTCGGCCCAATTTCTTAGCCCCGCACGATCTTCCACCAGTACCACACCCCTTTCCCCAAGGTGGTCCTCTGATCATCCCACCAATTCAATAGGTTTTGTTTGAAGTAGCCGCAGCAAGAGAGGGGGTTGCTCCATTGAATTCCTCATTAGAGAAATAAATTGACAAGTTCTGTTTTGAAGAGGAGGTGCCTCGGGAGGTACAAGTGATTCCTCTCTCAGATGCCGAGGAAGAGCTTGACAAGCAATCAAGCATCCACACACCAATTTTAATAACTGCTTTTCCAGACGACACCTCGGAAGAAGAAGAAGACGATGGAATGGCTCTGAACAAAGGGAGCAAATCTTTGAAGGAGCTTATGGCCACGAGGAACCAAGTGTCTACCTCAAAGGAGGCCAATAAGTCCCAAGTCCTAGCTAACCTTCCTCTTCCTCTTCCTCAAGTTCCTACAGATCTCGGATTGAAGCCACTTCCCAAGATGAAAAAGAAAAGGCCTAATGGGGCTTTGGAGGAAGACGAAGTGGGCCTCCAAAAAGGGAAAAAACAACAAAAGATTGCCAAGGACAACCGGGGTAGGAGATCCCCTTCGTTGAAAGCCGGGATGAATATCTTGGGGCTAATGTGCGTCGACCACAGCGCACTTGGTCCCGTAGGCTGGAGGTTGATGGTGCTCCCATCCCTTGGGATGCCACGGTTCAAAGCTACCAAGGGGGCATTCTGGCCACCTTGCTGAAGCCTTGGAGTAGCCACTTCTTCTCCCAAGAGATATGGATGCTTACAGGTGTTTCAAGCAGCCTGAGTTATTTTTATCCCTTAAGAGGGATCTTGCCATGGTAAGTGGTTCGGTCTACCTTTCCAATTGAATGTTTATTTACTTTTATTCATTCTTTTTGTTTGTCTTATAGAGAATTCTTGTGCTATTGTTACACAGATTACCCAACAAGTTTTTGTGGTCGAGGAATGGGTTAAGGATGCCCGCAACAAGGCTAGGGTAGAGGCCTAATCTTGGTCTGAGGTTAAGAAAGCGTTGGGCAATCTTAGGCAAGACCAAGCTGAATTGTCCGAATAGTTGAAAGAGGCGACCAAGGCTAGGGACAGTGCTGATGCAGGCCTTAAGACTGTAGAGAGATAGGCCGAAGATCAGCGCTAGAAGTTACATGTGATCAAGATTAACTTGGCCACAGAAAGGCAACTGGTAAAAGATCTTCGAGCTGAGCTTCAGAAGGCTAGGGAGGCAACTCAGTTAGCCAAAGAAGCGGCAGAGGCGAAGAAGTCAGCATCTTATTTGCTTAGTGTGGAAGAAACGTAGATAAGGCTGGCCGAAGAACTTTCAGGGGTTTGAAGGGATTACTGCGGCGTAACATGGGGTAAGGCCCTTGACGTTGCAGGAGTTCCAGTAGACTCTATTTTGAGGCAACCTGGGAGCATATATTATCATCCAGAAATTCATAAGCTTCCAGGTTCTGACCCTTCTCCTTCACAGCATCTTCCAGAGGCATCAAAGTAGCCTCTTACAAGCCAAACTGCTCTTACTTCTGTTGAAGCTTTAAAGGGGTCCGTCCAGGTAGAAGACCAAGGCAGGGAAATTGAGGGAGCTCAAGAGAAGGAGAAAACCCAGGAGAAACAAGCTACTTCCAAGGCCAAGGCGAAAGGTAAACAAGTTGATCCTAAGGCCAAGGACGCTGCTTCTTCTCAGTCGAGCCAAGCCGTTGATCCTATAGCCCCCAAGACCAAGACTTAGTTATTAGTACACTTTGTAATAGTTTTTTTTTTTTTTTTTAAATTTTTTTATATAATCTATTTTCTCTCTTTTTGACTAATGAAAGTACTTGTTTTTATCTCTCACGCCTTCATTTCATATACTTTTAGACTTTTTGTTGTTGCGAATAATTTTGAATCATTGTCACTTCAGTTTCAGTAAGAATCAACCCACAATATTACTCCAATGATAATACAAGTAATTTAACTAAGTGTCAATGAAGGTTGATTATAATAAAAATAAGCAGTGCACGTGGTAGAGACTGAAAAGAGGAAATGCCTTCCACATTTATCAATACTTGAATAAGTAGCCAAGGATTTCAATCATAGACTTAAACATTTGTAGAGTTGTTGTCGAATGTTTAATTTCATCTAAATATGTGGTCCGAGGAACCTAACAAGACTTAGGAGTTATTTAACACTTATAGAAGTTGCCATTGAGTGTTAATTTCACTCAAGTATGTGGTCTAAGAGACCTAACATGACTTAGGATCTGTTTAAGCTCTTATAAAGAAAGCCAGTGTATTAATTTTCCCAAAACATTTGGTCCGAGGACTTCAAGTATGACTAAGGTTCTATTTAAACACTTATAAAAATGCCATTGAGTGTTAATTTCACCCATGTATGTGGTCCGAGAGACCTAACATGACTTAGTATCTGTTTAAACTCTTATAAAGAATGTCAGTGTATTAATTTCCCCAAAACATCTGGTTCGAGGACTTCAGGCATGACTAAGGTTCTGTTTAAACACTTATGAAAATGTCATTGAGTGTTAATTTCACCCAAGTATGTGGTCTGAGAGACCTAACATGACTTAGAATCTGTTTAAACTCTTATAAAGAATGTTAGTGTATTAATTTCCCCAAAGCATCTGGTCCGAGGACTTCAAGCATGACTAAGGTTCTGTTTAAACACTTATAAAAATGCCATTGAGTGTTAATTTTACCCAAGTATGTGGTCTGAGAGACCTAACATGACTTAGGACCTGTTTAAACTCTTATAAAGAATGTTAGTGTATTAATTTCCCCAAAGCATTTAGTCCGAGGACTTCAGGCATGACTAAGGTTTTGTTTAAACACTTGTAAAAATGCCATTGAGTGTTAATTTCACCCAAGTATGTGGTCTGAGAGACCTAACATGATTTAGGATCTGTTTAAACTCTTATAAAGAGTGTCAGTGACAAATATTATGTCTTCAACTAACCAAAAAAAGCATATTGACAAAGGAAACTTTCATTAATAATAATACCTTTTCAGGTTGTTTACATTCCAAGGACGTGGTATCACATGCTCGTCTAAATCTTCCAGAAAGTATGCTCCTATACCAGCTACCAAAGTGATGCGGTATGGTCCTTCCTAATTGGGTCGTAGCTTTCCCCATGCTGGGTTTTTCATAGTGCCTAGAACCTTCCTCAATATTAAGTCACCAGGTACTAATGGCCTCGGCTTTACGTGGGCATCGTAGCCTTGTTTGAGTTTTTGTTGGTAATATGCTAATTGAACCATTACACTTTCTCTTCTTTCCTCAATTAAGTCTAGGCTTTTTTCTAGCAACTCGTTGTTACTATTTGGATTGAATGAGCTTGTCCTTAGCATTGGGAAGCCAGTTTCTAAGGGAATGACAGCCTCTACCCCATATGTCATTGAAAAAGGGGGTTTCTCCTGTGGACCTTCAAGGTGTAGTTCTGTAGGTCTAGAGGACGTGTGACAGCTGTTCTACCCATTTTCCTTTTGCATCATCCAGTCTTTTCATGAGTCCATTCACTATGGTTTTGTTTACTGCCTCAGCTTGTCCATTTCTTTTAGGATAAGCTGGAGTGGAATACCGGTTCCTAATTCCTAGTTCACAACAATAACTTCTAAAAGATTTGCTATCAAATTGAAGGCCATTGTTTGAGATAAGGGTACGAGGGACCCTGAACCGCATGACAATATTTTTCCACACAAACTTCTTGGCATCCACGTCTCTGATATTTGCCAAGTGCTCAGCTTCAACCCATTCAGTGAAATAGTCTATGCCGACTAGCAAATATCTTTTGTTCCCTGCTATCTTAGGGAAAGGACCAACAATGTCCAAGCCTCATTGAGCAAATGGCTAAGGACTGGACAAGGGATTAAGAATTCCTCCCTGATGATGTATATTTGGCGCAAATCTCTAGTACTGATCGCACTTTTTCATGTATTTGTGTGCTTCTTTTTGCATATTTGGCCACCAATAGTCCTGAGTGATGGCTCTATGGGATCAAGATCTGCCTTCTGTATAGCTTCCACAGATCCCTTCGTGTAACTCTTCAAGAAGCAGCTTTGATGCCTCAGGATGGATGCAGAACAGATAAGGCCTTGAGAAAGATCACTTGTACAACTTTTGGTCCTCTTATAACTAGAAACGAAGTGCTTTTCTGCGTATCTTATTAGCTTCGGATTTATCCTCTGGTAGGATATCCTCTTTCAAGAATAGTACTATGGGATCCATCCAACTAGGACTTACTCTGACTTGATGAACCTGGACTACCTCTTCCTTTTCTTCTCTGTGTCTGCACAAGTATTTTATAAGGATAACTTGAGGTAAGCTTTAAGCTGAGGAGGTGGCCAGAGTGGCTAAGGAATCAGCATGTGTGTTCCCTCTTCTAGGGACGTGTAGTAAACTAAACGATTCAAATCTTGACTGTAGACACCTAACTTAACTCAAATACCCTTGCATTCTCTCATCTCTTGCCTCTAGTTTGCCATTCATCTGGCCAACGACCAATCTTGAGTCAGAGAACATCATTACTGCCTTTCCTCCCATTTTACAAACCATGGACATTCCTTCCAACAAGGTTTCATACTCGGCCTCATTATTAATGGCCGAGAAGTCCAATCTTAATGATTTTTCAATGGTGAGCTTCTCAAAGCCCCTAGGATAGTGCCCCATTTAGCAATCCTTCCTGTGTAATCAGTGCTCCGCAGTATGGACCTAAGTGGAAGTTGGGCAAGGACAATAACCGTGTGCACTTGGAAATAACGGGGAAGCTTTCATGTAACATGCACTACTGCTAAGATAGCATTTTCTAGTGGTAGATAACGAACCTTGGCCTCTTGTAGGGATTTACTTACATAATAAACTGGTCATTGTATGCCACTGTCAACTCTAATTAGCACGAGACTAACTGCATGATGAGCCACAGCAATGTAAGTGAACAAAACTTCATCTATCTCTGGGTTGGACATGATAGGCGGCTGAGATAAATATTCCTTCAGTTGTTGAAAAGCTAAAGCACACTCATCGGTCCACTCGAATACTTTCCACTTATTCATTAGGAGGAAAAAAGGTCAGTATCTATCAGCCAATTGGAAAATAGACCGATTTATAGCAACGGTCATTCCAATAAGCTTTTAGACCTCCTTGGGATTTCGAGGTGGTTGCAAGTTGTTAATTGCCTTGATTTGATCAGGGTTGACCTCAATTCCTCGATGAGTCACCATGTAACCTAGAAATTTGCTCGATCCAACACCAAATGAGCATTTGGTAGCATTAAGGTGTAACTTGTGTTTCCTCAGGATTTTAAAAACGTTTTTGAGATCTCTTACATGCTCGAACTCAACCTTGCTCTTGACTACCGTGTCATCTACATAAACTTCAATACTCTTTCCCAACTGTGATTCAAACATTCTGGTCATCATCCTTTTGTATGTAGATCTTGCATTTTTCAAACCAAAAGGCATTACTTTGTAGTGATAATTCCCAGTAGGGGTGACAAAAGCTATATTTTCTTGATCATCCCTAGCTAATGGTATCTGATGATAGCCTTGGAAGGCATCTAAGAAGCTCATCTGAGGATGACCCACGATTGCATCTACTAACTGATCTATCCGAGGCATTGTTCAAAGATCTTTCAGGCACGCTTTATTCAAATCAGTGAAGTCTACACACACTCGCCACTCGCCACTTTCCATTCTTCTTTTTTACTACCATGGTGTTGGCCAACCATTCAGGATAAAAAATTTCCTTGATAGCCCCTGCACGCTTGAGCTTCATTACTTCATCTCGTATTGCATCTACATGCTCCTTGGATAGGTATCAAGGTAATTTTTTCTTGGGGGTAATAAATGGGTTGATGTTCAGATGGTGACAGTTGAAATTTGAATCTACCCTTAGGGCCTTATAAGCATTCTAGGCAAACACATCCACGTTTCTTTTTAGAAATTCAAATAGCTCTTCCTTCTTTTTGAAAGGCAATTGAGACCTAATTTGAAAGAAATTCTCAAGGTCGTCGTCAATAACCATTTTTATTAGATCCTTACATCTCGCCTCCTCGGCTAACCATTTAGCAGGCAGCGTCAGAACCCTTAACTTTTGTGAGCTTTCCTCAGCATGGGCTGAGGACTCAACGTCGGGCTAGTGTTGAATGGCAGCAACCATGCATTATCTAGCCATAGATTGGCTCCTAATGATCTCTTCAATCCAGTCCCTTGATGGGAATTTCATTTTTTGATGCAGGGTAGAAGAGACATCCTCTAGCACATGCAGTCAGGGTCTGCCCATTATGGCCGGGTAGGGGGAATAAGCATCTACCACTATGAAGTGTACTTCCACTGTTTCTGAGCCGGTTTGTATGGGTAACCTGATTTAATCCCTTGGAATGACAATTTTTCCATCAAAGCTTATCAATGGGGATGTGTAGGACATTAAATCCTTCGATCTCAAGTTCAGCCCTTTATACAAGTCCAAGTACATGATCTCGGCACTGCTCCCTTGATCCACTATTACCCTCTTTACATTATAGCCCCCAATTCTCAGTGTAACCACTAGAGCGTCATCTTGGGGTTGCATGGGTCCAACCTTATCCTAATCCGAGAAATCCAGGATCGGCTGAATCTCTATCTTGGCCTTCTTGGGCTTTGAATTGGGGTCCTCGGCATGTAGCTGAGCAACATACATGACTCTGGAGGAATAGGAGCCAATTTTTCCTGAAGCAGTGAAGATGACATTGATCGTTCCTAAGGGTGGCTTTGTAGAGTCATCTCTCTTAGGTCCTGAATTTGTTTGACCACTCTGGTTACTAGAATGATGTAAGAGATGCTTTAACTTTCCCTCTCGGATAAGTTGGTCCAAATGGTCCCATAGATTTCTACAATCTTCCATGGTATGTCCTTGATCCTGGTGGTACTGGTAGTAAAGGTTTTGATTGTGCCTTTCAGGGTTTCCTGCCATTTTGTTCGACCATCTGAAGTATGATTCATGCTTAATATTTTCTAGAACCTACTACATTGGTTCTTGGAATACTGCATTGACCATTTGAACATTGGTAGAGCTAGATTGTCTTGAAAATTCTCTCTGGGGTCGGTTGTTGTATCGGTCTAACCTGAAATCCCTCCTCTCCTGAGGGATAACCTTATCCTTCCCTTTTCCTTGGTACTGGTCTTCCTCTACCCTTTTATACTTATCAATCCGATCCATGAGCTGGCGCACGTTAGTAACGGGCTTTCCAGTCAAAGATTTCCTTAAACCATGCTCGGCTGGAAGGCCGAGCTTAAAAGTACTGATGGCCACATCGTCAAAGTCACCTTTAATCTCATTAAACATCTCCCAATATCTATCGGAGTATGTTTTAAGATTCTCCCCCTCTTGCATGCTCAAAGATAGGAGGGAAGCCAACAGCCTAGAAACTTTCCTGCAGGTCACAAATCGGGAGCCAAATGCTTGAGTGAGTTCATTGAAGAAGTTTATGGACTCCACCTTTAGGCCGTCGAACTATCTCATCGCCATGGGTCCGAGACTAGATGGAAAGACCTTGCACATCAAGGCCTCGTCCTTAGAATGGACAGCCATTTTTTGGTTGAAATGGTTCACATGCTCGACTGGATCTGTTCGTCCGTTGTAAATAGTGAACGTTGGCTGATGAAAGCGTTGAGGGAGTCATGCCCCCTCAATCTTACTTGTAAAGGGTGATTTGGAGATTTGGTTTAAGGCTCTACTCATAGCGTCGTTTCCTACGCCCTTGTGTGGCGGGCTTCTAAACCGCCGCTCGTTATGGTGTTCCTTTTCGTAGGAGAAGGATTCACTGGGTGGAGTTCGAGACCTCCGCCTATAACTAACGTCTCTTTCGTCATCAGACGAAATGTCACTGTCAGGGGAAGCTCGCCTCCTTTTTGCATGGCGTAATTCCCTCTTCAACTGGTCAATCTCTAGCTGCATTCCCCTGTTGCTCTTCGCATGGGAGATATGGCTTCCACCTTGAGGTTGACTCCTTTCAGTGTGCGTGGTGTGTACACTTCCTTCATGGTCACCTCTCTATTCAAGGTTGAGAAAAGGATCACCATGTTGGGATTCCTTTGACTCTGCTTGTTGTGGACTTGGTTCTGCCATATTTGACTGTTGCTTTCACTATCACACAAGCTCTCTCCACAGACGGTGCCAATTGGAGGGTCAAAATTTGTAGCCCAAGTCCTAAAGATATGGGATATAGGCCCAATGAGCCCAGTACAATAAATTTGTAGAGAGTACGTGAAAAAGCTGGGCCTTTTGTAGGTTGGACAATGGCTAATAAGGATTTAAAAGATGAACAAGCATGAAACACATGTAAAACTGAATGAAATGATTGTACAAGGAGACAGATTATGAATTAAACCGATAGCACTGATCAGTATTTTGGGCGTATCTCTCTCCTTAAAAATCCAATTGACACAAAGCCAAATGGGTTGGAACCATGACTTAAATATTTACAACTTTTTAGTTTTGAGTTTTTCGAAATTCTCAATTTTTGAAGGCCGAAATTAATTCACAAGTTACTACTGTAAACTTGAATGGAAATTAAAATAGTAAAAGTTTTATTTTTTTTGGACACTTTTGACATTAGGGTTGTGGGCTACTTTCTTGCTCTAGGCCAAGGGTTTCCCTTGTAGCCTTTGGCTTTTTTGCAGTCCCACATCGAAGAGAACTTCCCCCACTTTCTACCTTATACGCTGCGAAGCGAAGGAGTAGTGTGGGGGAAGTTCTCTTTGATGTGCGACTGCAAAAAAGCCAAAGGCTACAATGGACACCCTTGGTCTAGAGCAAAAAAGTAGCCCACATACATCTTTTTGCAATTTATGTTTTTTTTTTTGGTTAAATTCTATATTTATAAGAAATGTAAAAAGTTATCAGTATATATATATATATATATATATTTGTTTGCTTCTCATAAAAAACTTTTAAAGATATTTATTTATTTGATACTTATAATGGAAAGAGGTTTGGGGCAAGTGTGTCCTATATACTGACCCAATATAATGTGAAAACGTGACCTTATTATATCAGGTCTAGAGTATAAATAGCACTAGACCTAATTCATGTCCATTATAATAGAGGGAGATGCCAGTTAAATTAAAATGATCTTAACAAGGAAAAAGGAAATCACAAGTTTACATTTATGCTATCATTAATTTCACACAAAACTCCTTTGTCCTTATATATATATATATATATATTAGCTGGACTAGCTAGTGACATTCATCAATTCAGAAGCATGATAACATGGCAGAGATGGGTTTTGAGAGATGGTTGATGATGGTGGTTTGAGAGAGAGGCTGATGGTTTGAGAGAGAGAGGTTGATGGTGAGAGAGAGATAAAGAGGGTGATTCTAAGGATTCATGTTTGATTTGGGAATTTTTCGGTCTCTATGCGCCAGATTTGGTTGGTGAGTGCCTTACGTGACATACACTTGACTGGGTTTTGGGGTAGGAAAGCCACGTGTTGAAGTGGGGCATGCCACGTGTGAAATAATAAGATTATTTTATTTCTTTGTCAGTCACGTATGCTTTTTCTGTTTGTTAGTTGATGGCAAGGACTTAAATGTCACACGTTAATTGGTTTAGAGACTAAAAGTGGTGAAATTAAAATGTAGGGATCAAAATAAAAAAATATCCAAAATATAAGGATTAAAAGTACATTTATGCATTCTTTAAACTTTTTGGGAATTTCACGTCATGCTAATTACGAATGCAATGACAAAAAAGAAATAAATAAATGTTTTCTTTAAATGGAAATAAATAAATGTTAGGTACTATAAAAGACCAAAAAAAAAAAAAAAAAAGTTAATGGCTTGTTTGGAAGTTTAGAGAGGGAGGAGAGTAGAGGGGAGTAGAGGGAAGGGGAGTAGTGGGGAGGAGACTAGAGGAGAATGATTCACCTCCACCTTATTTGGATGTTTTTAAAATTAGTAAGGGGGAAGGGAGTAATTAATCCTTCCCCTTGTGTAATTTTATTAATATAATAAGGGTAAATTAGGTAATGTACTTGGTCAATAGTTTATGTACTCTACTCCCCCTCCAAATCTCTCCAATTTGAGGGAATTAAAATTGGGGGGTTAGAGGGAGTCCAAACCCCTCCAAACTCCTCCAAACCCCTCCCCCTCATTCTTTAAAAAACTTCCAAACAAGGTAATTGCATTACTCTCCCTCCCTCTACTCTACTCCCCCTCATTTTTTAAACATCCAAACATGCCATAACGGAAAACAACACTCCACGCCGGACTGTTATCCTTGTCAACTTTAAAATTTGGAAAATTTTGCTTCAGACCCAAATACAAAAACAAATAAAATACTTGAGAGGGTCTAAAAAAAGGGCCAAATTATGGACTCGTCAAAAGCTGTTTAATGATGAAGACAGTGACAACCTGCAATGATGAGTAAGGGTCCAAATAATTTGAATTCCACTTATAAATTAGGAAAAATTATGCTTGCCTAGACTATAGCACTAATTATACTTTACACTTTAAACTTTTTGAATATATATTATACACTATAAATTATGATCATTTTTATTTTCTTATACTCTAACAAATTAGTTGCATTGGGCCTATAAAATCTTGTTCCACTATTCTAAGTAGGCCTGGCATTTTTGGGCTCTTACAAGAGTAATAAAGTAAGAATTGAAATGATAATAGAAAAAAGAAAGAAAAATTGATGATATTTGTTGCAACTACAAGCTGAGCTGCTAAAGAAAGCAAAATTATTATGACTACAAAGCCAAAAAGAGTATAATTGTCAGCACTGCCAAGAAAAACTCATGAACTACAATATTTTTCTTGAGTTCTTTTCTCAAGTAAAAATGAAATTAAAGATTATTTTTATGTAATAGGATGAAAGAGTTAAAATTTGAATGATTATTATTATTTTTCTTTTTGAATAGGATTTTTGTTGAATAATTTGTTAACTTGTTTTTGTTTGGTCTAATCTTTCTTTTTGGGCTATTTTTGTTGTTACATGGGCTCCTTTTTTTTTTTTTTTTTTGGTTTTAAGGAGTCAAGAATTATGTTTGTGGGGACATAATTATTTTTGGAGTAATCCTACATCTACAATTTTTTTTAAAACAAATATTATGCAATAATTTTTTATTAGTGAGTTAAAAACTAATGTCAATATTGAGCCAAAATTAGAATTAGTAACTACTGTTGAGGAAAAAATTTTCACACCACATGGAATTTATTTCATTGGCAACTCGCACCAAACCCATGGGAATATTATCTCATCAAAACCCATAGTTCAAGCTCATGGCACAATATCTCATTTTCAGCTCATGATCCAAGCTTATGAGTTTCATCGGGGGAACTTTTGGTGTCATGGTTTGGAGGGCCAAGAAGTATGTTTAGTAAAACTCCAGTAGTTCAAAGTTGATTAAGGAAACATGTTACTTTGCATGTCTTCCCCAATTCCCTAAACTCTAATGAGTCAGTGTGCAATAGGAAATATATGGTAAGCCTCTCATATCACATAACACTAAAAATGATAAAACTCTCCATTGCTCTTTACCTAAAACTTAATATTCATCATACAATCCAATTATATTATTTCATATAAATTATATTATTATTTTCATCAATCCCAAACACATGTCTAAACCTTTTTGGCTATCTCTAAATATAAGAAATCTATTTAATATCTCATCCAACATTAAATGTCCTCCTTGCTCTCCAAGATTTGGTCATAATCTATCTAAAACTTCATCAAATATCAACCAATGAGTCTATTACTTACCAAAATTATATTGTAATAAAATCATGGACTAAACATATAATTTTTCAAAAGAGGAAATTTAGCCAAAACTACCGCAACAATTTCAACAGAAACTATCTTTACTCTAGCAAAAGCTCCAACAAATCGCAAATGTCCAAAAGTGACATCATCAACCCATTAATGCCTAATTCTAGCAACTTGCTACCGTACCCAAAGAAGCAAGGGTCCTATAAAAGAAATTGTTGAGGGTCTTTTTTGTGGAACTTGAATAGAAGGAAGGAAGCCCAACCCAGCAACACGGGCAGCAAAGAAATGGCAAGCATAGAGTAAAACCATTAAGCCCAAGCTATAGGAATAATGGATCATAGGTCTATAAAATAAATAAATGGGCCTTGAGGAAGAAAATGGGCTCAAAATAGCTCGGAAAGAGAGAAATAGCAAATAGCAAACCCATGGGCAGTGTATGATGTGGAAAAGTAAGAATGGGCCGCGACAAGCCCAAAACAATGCAATCAAAGAAAGTAGAGGATTGAGGGCAGGCCCACAAACCCCAAGGATGAGTATGAAGTAATTGGGCCGGGGAAGCCCAATGAAGTTAGTAAAAACCCATGAGAACACAAAGTTAGGAAAATGGTCGAGGAAGCCCAAGGCAAGCAAATGGGCCGAAGATGCTCAAGGAAAAACAAAAGGGACACAGGAACCCATAAATAAGAAAACCCATGGTCATATTAAGCCATTGGGGAAAGAATACACAGCAAGCCTTAAAAGGCCCTGCATGATTAAGTCATTACAGCAGGAATGAAAGAGTAATATGACAGGATATGATGGTAACCAAGAAATAGGCTGGAAGAAATGTAAAGCCTAGTATCAAATGAAGCCTAGCCCTTAAAGAGAGCAGGGAATTATAAAACAGCTCACATAAAAGGATGAAGAAGGGCGGCAGACTGTGCAAGCAAGCCTCCAGACCGCGGCAAATGCAAAAGCAGCAGGCAGATTTTGGACATACATGAAAGGGAAGCACGTGCAAGACTTAGGCACCACCATACTGTACCCAGCCAATATGGGACGTGGTGGGATCATGGGTCAGAGGTAAGGGGGTATGGTTTGGTGGTAGGCCGAGGGAAAAAGACCTATTCTACGGCTCCTACCCAAGCTCTTTTGGGGGGTACGTCCTGTTGAGGTGACAGACCACCCAAAAGAAGTAAGGTTGAGGGAGGAACCGTTAGGTGCATGCCATGAGGGATAGAGAGAGAAAGCACCTACATTGTGGCAGGAAACGGTATCACGGCAGACTAATGAATAAAACAACTTGCCTTTGTCTGGCAAGGAGGAGTGGCACACAGACAAACTCTTGGTGGTCGGCAAGTACACCCAAACTAGATAAAGGTGGTTAAGGGGCAAAGTAGTAAAATTTGGTCACGGCAAGCACTATAAAGACCCTTGCCGTGCCCCGAAAAAGGGATTGAAAAACAGAGGAAGATCACAAAATAAAAGAAGAAAGAAAGTAAAAAGAAAGGAAAGAAAAAGATAAGAGAGAAAACAGAAAAAGAAGAGAGTTAATATGGTGAACATGCACCAGTAGGTTGATTTCCCTCTTTCCCTCTCAAAATCCTACTCTCTTCCCAAAAAGTAAAAAGGATTCCTTTGAGCACTAACAATTCAGGTCCGGTTCTCTCAAAGCCATTAATCTCCACGGCAGGATCTTTCTTGAAAGATTAGCTGCATTGAGAGGAAGCGTTCTTCCTCTTTGGTTTTTTGCTTCTACGGACCAAACTTGACTTGATTCATATTTATTTTTAATTAACTCATATTATTACTTGCTCCTTTATCTTCTTTGTAAAAGTCATTATTATCACTGTGATTATATTTCATAAATAGGAATTATTTGGTCATTTTCTGTTAAAAAGTCATAGGACTCTGTTTTGTTGTTATTATATTTGCCTGCCATAACTTATCTGAAATAGCTCTGCTTGCCATAACTCATCTGAAACAGCTCTGCTTGCCATAAGTACACTCCTGGCAGACGAGACATAGTTTGTGCACAAGCTGGCTCAAATTGAGTTATAGTCAGATTGGTCTTAACTCTCTTACTCAGAATACTCGGACCCACTACCGTAGGAGGTAGCCCAGCCCAACGCACAGCACAAAAAAGGCCCTTACATAAATCATACCATTTTAAACTAAGATCTTTAGCCTCCAGCTACAATACTAAAAATAGGAAAATCCCATAAAATTTATCTTATTATTTTTAGCCAAACTCATGAATTTAATGCAGAGTATTTTCTCTAGCAGAAGACCTCACACAGTTGACATCATCCAGTTATGTTAGGATAGCTACTACTGTAAAGCCGTCAACTGTAGCAGATACTGTCGTACTGCTATGTCAGCTGTTGTACAACTATAGCAACAGTCTTAAAGTTTCAAACTTTCTTCTTTTGGCTAAAAACAAAAAACCCACTAATGAAATCGCTTACTTTGTCAAATACTTTTTCTTATTTGCTAAAATTCCTTTAACTAATTCTAATTTAATTACATACTTGGCTCTGTATAAAGAGAACCAAGCCACACACTAACACACCCACTATCCATCTTTCTCTCACTCTCTTATTTTGAAACTTCATCATTTTGCTACCCGTAAACACATCTCCATATTGTCGACGCTCGGCCTCGATCTTTGGTAGTGGAAAAAACTGTCGCCGCTATGGGCCTTCATTCGACCACTTGCCGTGGCAACAGCTTGTGCACGCGCGGGGCTCGTTGAAGGCCCCTCTCGATGTCAACGTGTATGGTTCGCTCGGAGCTTCGGGTGTTTTCTCTCTCAGTGGAGGAAGGTAGGTTTACCTTTGGTTTTATGGCAGGAATTTGGGCCAAATTTTAAGTGATTACCAAAGGTAAGTTGAGTCGCCACCAATCATTGGGTTTTTTTAAGGTGTGATTGGTCACCTATTTCTAGTTGATTTTATTACCAATCCTAGGTTAAGAAAAATGTCATTTTTCCTAATCTAATGTGGATGACAAAAAATCATGATTTTTAGGTCCAGAAGTTTGGTTATGTACGGGGAAGGTGTTAGGCACCCTACAACGCCTGTCCAAGGACAGTCATTTGTTTTCATAAAACCTTAATTTTTGGAGATTGGCAGTGAAAACATGATTTTGGCATTGGCTTTTGGGACTTTGCATGCATGGGGAGCTCTGAGGTTTGGTCTTTTGAAAGGGTGTGGTCCAAATCTATGCTTTCCTAAGGCATTTGAGGAAAGTGCTATATTTCCACTACAAAAATTTGGCGAGAAGTCACCTTACTTTTGCGGCGAGAATTAGGCATTGCTAGCCTTAGGTGACATGTATTGTGACACTCACACCGAAAAGAGGCAAGCAGGTATATTTATACATGCATCATGCACAATGCTAGCACATAGAGTATGAAAGTAAATGTCTACGTCCCTAGAGCATGGCCCAAAATATAAGTGCAGGAAAGTAAACAGGAGTTGCCATACTCTAGAGATGAGGATGAATGGTGCACAACATGATATACCTAATACAAACCATCTAAGGGATAAAGAGAGCAGAAAGGAGGGGGTTTAAAAGAGTACATAACCAAAGGGAAAAAGCTACACCTTAAACCTATTGACTACAGCCGCTTGGCTCAACCATATGCCCTTTTTGCTTGCGCTTAGGAGACTATGCCCTAGCTCCGTGTGTCCTTGCTCCATGTGTGTACATGTAAAGGCAAAGACAAGAAAACCAGCAGACAAGCAACGGAAGGACAATGCATAGATAATAGCAAAAGGACACAAAGCGAACAAGCAAAATAGATATGGCAAGCATAGCAACAAAGATGCGGGTAAACAAGCAAAGGAGATAGCAAACAAACAAGCAAGAAAGCAAACAAAAAGTGGTGTTCACGAGGGACAAATGTAGGTTTGGATTGAATGTCCATAACTTCATTGTGTTGAAGTATGGACACACTAGCAAGCAAGACTCATGCATGGACATTTAAGCAAGCGTGCAAAGATGCATATAAAGCCAACGGGTGTCACAAACAAGCATGGAAAGCATCACATCGCACGGAGTAGCAAAAGGGGAAGGTGTACACGAAGCAATCGGAATCAAGGCGATGCATCCCTAAATGGTTACATCCGAACAAGGCCTCATGGGCATCGAATGTAACCACACAACCACAAACTTGCTAAGGGTGTCAAACGTGGCAAAGCCTAGAACTAGAGAGGCTAACACAAGCATAAAGCATAGAAGTAAGCAAGCAAGCATAGACATGCAAATAGGGGGGATCCAAACCCTTTGATATGGGCCAAGGTGTATGGACAATGACAAAGGCCATTGGGTCTAGATCGGGTCTGAACCGATACGCCAAAACACAAGAAAGAAAGATAAAGTGACAAAAGGGCTACAATAGCACATGGCATGACAAACACAACCTAGGTCTAAGCACATAAGCATGGCATGGAGCGCACAAGCACATGGAAGATGGCGCAATGCAAGCATAGCACAGATCTAAGCACACAAGCACGTGAAAACGTAGATCTATGATTGCAAACATGTGAAAACTTAGATCTAAGCACATAAACATAGAACTAGGCATAGACATGTGCAAAACATGTGAGAGCATGCAAAAGCTTAACACATAAACATGGAAGAACGTGAATCCAAACATATAAGCAAGTACAAATGCGGATCTAAGCATAAAACATGGTAAAAAGCATACGAGCACATAGATCCGAACAAAGCATAATTATAAACATGTTATCAAGCATGTGAGCACATAACCCTAACATCAAAACAAAGCAAAGAGAGGAACAAAACCAAGGAAACATGACATAAAAACCCTAAGCATGTAGATCTAAACATATAAGCATGTAAGGATGTAGATCTAAGCATAAAACATGGCAAAGAGCACACAAACCCATAGATCTAAGCTAGAAACACACATAAAAGCAAGAAACATGGTAATGAAAGCAATAAAACATATTATGCAAGCAAAAAGGAAGGATAAATGCTAGAAAAAAGATTTAGAAGGTTAGGGGTGTGGATGATAGCTAAAAAGTTACATCCACACCCCTAAACCCCAAATCCAAAGTGTGGAACCAAGGAAAGGAAGATTGAGTGCAAAAGCAATACCTTGTGTTCTTGATGAAGAGGAAGAATCGAGAGACTTTGATGTGTTTTTTGAAGTGTTTTTGGGTATTTTGAGTGTTTTGAAGAGAGAAAAAAAAATATAGAGAGAAGCTGGGCAGAGAGAAAATTTAAGAAAAATGTTTGTTCTTTCTGTTTGGGGTGTGCATGGGGCTATTATAGCCTCGGGTGCAAAAATTGAGGCAACGACCTTTCAATGGCTGTCGGCCTCAATACTCCTCTAATCAGGCTGATCTTAACTCCTTTGGATAGATCTTGATTTTCAGTTCCTAAAATCGTATGGAACTAAAAAATCCAACCGTCAGATCAAAAGTAATGGCTCCTAGAAGTTTGTGGTGCAGCGATATGTACATCATCCCGGTTTTCGTGATATCTCGACCGTCTTAACTCCGATTTTGACTCATGAATAGTCATTGGAATGAGAATTCGATAATATTCGCAATGGCATTGGTTTCAACTTGTTCCAGCGGCCGGATCAAAATTAGGGTTTTTGGACCCACCTGGGATCAACTTCAGGTCGAACTTGGTCAAACTCAGTCAATTTGCTAAAAGTTTCCAAGAAGATCGGATTTGAAGTAAAGCTATGAAAAATTTCATTTTGTGAGAGTTCGGACCATGTTTGACCTTCGGTTAAACCTAGGACTAACTAGGGGCATTTTGGTCATTTTAGCAAAAAAAGTCACTTCGAGTACTCCGGTGCTCGAACGGGTTGCGCGACATCATTCTAGATGTTCTCATGGCCCCGTAGAGAGAAAATAATATTTTTGGATTTTCGAGGAGTCTCGCATGTAAATCGAAGGCAGACAAAATACGGTATCAACATTTATCTTTCTCCATTTCTCTTACAAAATATCTCTTCTTAGATAACACCATTACAATACACAAATTACGCAACACCACTACCCATCATATACTTACTCTCTCATCCTCAATATTCTAAAACTTCATAATTTTGCTGCCCATAAACACATCTTCATCTCCTTCTCCATCTCTCTCACAAAATCTCTCTTCTTTGAAGGCAACATAACCCATGACATAACATAAAAAATCACTTCGGCAACAACTATAATCTCATGTATTTACTATATTTAACCTCAATGTCTTTCATTTTTTCCTATATTCTACAAACACATTCCTCACAAAATATCCATACATGCTTCTCTTATATCTTTAAACTCCATGTCTCATAAAGTATATATATACAAGATCCATATTCAACAAAGTTTCTACATATACTTCTCAATAATATTACAAACACCATGTCTCACAAAACATATATATTCCTCTTCATCTCTATACACCTTACAAGACATCAAACACTCTTCCAAGAACATATTACAAAAGCCCTTTCTCATGGAAGACATATGAACATTAAAGACTAAAAGTCCTTCTCCTAGAAGGCACAATGATTTAATATTAAAGTCATTCTCATGAAAGACATAGATTTCTAATACTAAAAGTCCTTTTTATGGAAGACAATATCACTCATATTTGACTAAAAATTAAAAGAGTATTACATGGGGAAAATCATTTAAGTGCATGATAAAGATGATAAACTTAACCAACCTATGCACACAGCTAGACATATTCTCTCTCCCTTCAGTTGCACACATTTTTCCCCTTCAACTGTGAAGTCACCATGAAAGGACTCATAATATCACATTGTACCGCTAGACTCATTTTATCATGTTGCTGAAATGTTATAAATCCATTGATGTTATACGGCTAGAGCCACAAACTATGAAGATAAGTCATTATATTTTTATCTCCAAAATTATACTATTGAGTATATTTTAATTCATTATCATTATACCGCTATACTTATATTGTTATGCCATTAGAATGTTATCAGCCCACCAATGCTATACGACTAGAGTCAAAAACATACAAGATAAGTCAATATTTCTCTATCTTCAAGATTACATTATTAAGTATGCGTTAACTCATCACTATTGCACCGCTGGATGCAAACTACTTTAATATTGTCTCACTATTTAATAAGCATGGATACACTAATGCTTCATTAATGAACATATACAATGATAAATTGAATCTATCTCGCCACCAGACATATATTATTTGGACATGAACCATGGCTGGATATAAACTATCTAACTTACATTATTTGGACATAGACCATTGCTGAACATACCTTATTATGTTGAACATGAACCATGAACCGTAGCTAGATAAGGACTATTTTGGACTCATTTCATTATTGGACATATGACACTTAATTAATTACTTTCTAATACAGGACATCACTTAATATACATAATAATGATGTTCAACTAATCATTTAATCAAAACTATTCAATTAAATATATTATTTATTTATTTCAACAATTATCATGATTCTAAGGCTTTGGGATTTATCTATTTTGTAGGCTTAAAAATGCACCGGAAGCCATTGGTATATGTAGCCTAATGTCGAGTTCCAGATTGAACTCCCTAAAACAAATCCGGGTCTAGCAGAGTCATACCTCTAGTGGAAGACATGTGGCTACGTGCAAAAACCGCCCGACAACTGTTTTCCGCTTATTACATAAGATTTGTAGTGAAATTATTGTAAAAATGTTATGAATGTAGCACCACTTTTCTTTTTATTAAATCGAAATTTTTATAATTTTCAAGTCAGGGTGGTCAATAATTTTATTAGGGTGATCCAAATAGGTTAATTTTGCAAGTACATACACATATATATGTGTGTGTGTGTGTATATTAGCAAGTCAGGGTGGTCAACTTACAAGTGGCGCCACCCTGAACCAAACCTAATCGCACTTGTTTCAACTTTCAACCAAAAATACTCATCAAACAAAACGGTGAGTTTTGAATATGCTTTTTATTTATTTACTTAGAAATCGGTAAGAAAAGTTTTGAAATTGGCAATTTGCTTAATAACAAAGGAACAACACGCGTAAAATGTACCGCGGGGCACGAGTCCAGTAAGGTGTAGACTAAGAAAGAATGAAATATATAAATAAAAGATCATAAAAAGTTACCTTTTTCCTTTCTCAGCGAAAAAGTTACATATACCCTCAAAAAAAAAAAAAGAAAAAAAAGAAAAAAAGTCACATTTTTCCTTTGTTTTTTACTTAAATTTTTGGCCGAGTATAATTATTTATCTATCCTCTGTAGGAAAAGTTTTGAACTTGGCAATTTGCTTAATAACAAAGGAACGGCACGTAAAAGGTATCGCGTGGCAGGAGATTAAGAAAGAATGAAATATATATATATATATATAAGATCATAAAAAGTTACATTTTTCCTTCTCAGCAAAAAAGTTACATTTCCTCAAAAAAAAAAAAAAGTTACATTTTTCCTTTGGTTTTTACTTAAATTTTTGGCCGAGTAAATTATTTATCTATCCTTTGTAAGAAAAGTTTTGAACTTGGCAATTTGCTTAATAACAAAGGAACGGCATGCAAAAGGTATCGCACGGCACGAGTCCACTACGGTGTAAATTAAGAAAGAATGAAATATATAAATAAAAGATCATAAAAAGTTATATTTTTCCTTTCTCAGCAAAAAAGTTACATTTCCTCAAAAATAAAAATAAAAAGCAAAAAAGTACATTTTTCCTTTGTTTTTTACTTAAAATTTTGGCCGAGTATAATTATTTATCTATCCTTTCTCTTCCATTCGCACTAACACGCCAGTCGAGATAATTCATAATATTATTCACTTGTTTTTGCTTTCTCTTTTTCAGCACAATTATTTGCCTTCTTATATCTCAATAAAAAGTTTCTCATAATTTTTTGCTATAATTGTGACTTAGCAAAGTATAATTAATGAAATTCCATTCCAACATGCAATTGTTTTACTATTAAACGAGCTTCACTCCTGTCCTCTCCCAGTTCACCAACTATGTTTTTCTCTATAATCTTCTTCATCTGAGAGCCCGTGGGTTTTTTTCGTCTTTCTACCAGGAAGACGCCATTGTTAAACACTTATCAATTCCATGGTGGTCGCTTTCTACAAGGTTTCGACTCAGAAGATGGTAGAGAGATAAAGAGCCAGCAGGTACCTGTGTTCTCTCATGTTTTTACTTTAGACTATGGTAACAATTAACATTACCAGTTTTAAATATTTACCATTAAATGCTCATTATTCATCCGACTCATTATTAAATTCTGATTTCATTTGGGGAATATCATGTACTACTTTTTTTTTTTTTTTTTTTTCCTAAGAAGAAAGAGAATATCTGTACTACTTAATATTTTGATACCTCTGTTATTATGCAAAACCATCACGGTAATATTTTTAAAAAACCTTTGAAATTACAGATTTTTATCACACTTTCTCGGAGTCCAAACAGGCCTCTGTCAGCTCACAATTTTTCTCCTTCTTCACCTCCTTTTAAGTTCTTTCACCCTCTCAGCTTCGTTTCCACTTTCACAAATCTCTCTTTTGGACTTCACATAATTTTTTTCAATCCATTTTACGCCACTACCACCACTTAGTCCAGTGGTACCGAACCCCAATCTCTCTCCGATCGTGATTTGGTTGTAAATATTACATAAAAAGTATTTCGATTTGGTTATAAATAATGGATTTAACTGTAAATATACAACTCTAGATCTACAAAAATCTTTCATTCTCGTTCAAAATTGTCAATCAGCTTGGTTAATGATTCACTGGGCGTTTCTTTGCAATTTTAATTTATCTGAGTTTCGTTATTTGTCGAGATCTATTTGGTCGTTTGTGTTTGTTATCACTGTGCCTTGTTGGCTACTCGTTGATTAGTTTTTGGATAAAAATTGCCATTAAAGTGGACCATAAAACTCAGATACAATAGTTATATGGAGTTTTTTAAGTTTTCTTTTTAAAATTTTTAAAATTCGGTCATATAGTTAAAAAAAAAATGCTTTTATTAAGGCCAACAAATTCATATGATTAAATTTTAAATAAAGAATATAAATAATAGCATTTAAGTATTGGACTTCCTTAAATATTCTCCTTAAAAAGTGCTCCTTCTCAGACTCGTAATTTTCAATTGTCATTAATCATCACTTGTGACCCGCCAATATCAAATACTTTATTTTTCCTTTTAACTTCAGAGTAATACTCAAGACACAATTTTGAGTTTGGCAAGTTATGAGTATTAGAAGTGTCTCCAAATGACCCACTATCATACTTTTACCATTTACAACTCAATACATGACGAGTAAGTTGACGTACAAAGTTATGCACAAAGTTATGTCTTGAGTATTAAGGGCCCATTTGTTAATGTTGTTCTAGTAACATTGTTTAAGTGTTATGAAAATACGTATAAGTAAAAAGGTGTTATAAAAATACGTGTTAATAAAAACTATATTTTAAACAAGAGATTAAATTCTATAAGGATGGGGTGTAAAACCTACATTTTACACAATCTAATAAGTGATTGTTACATTAGCATTTTATTTAAAATTTATTAAAATTCAATACATCCTATCATACCTAATAACATCTTAATAGATTCCCAATTTGGTTGGATTTATATATGGATATTAGAATTGATTGAGTGTAATTGCGTTTATTCTTAAATATGTGATAAGATGATGTGGCATGTTAGGATTGGAAGGGTAAAACATGAGTTTTACACCACATCCTTATAGAATTTAATCTCTTTAAACAACACTAACAAACAAGCCCTAAACTTTAAGCTCACGTGTAATTTCCATGGTGGCTGCTGGCTTGTGGTGGGGAGTTATGGACCAAAGCCGGTTGGACCAAGTGTTTTCTATCTGGCAACACCATTAAGAAAAATTAGGACCAGAAACCTGTGCATAGTTTAATGTATTTGTGTTTTCTTCTTTTACCTCTTCCAAAAAATTTCAAACCAATCCCATAATAAATACGTGGAACTTTTATATTACCTCTGCCCCACTTTGTTTATCCTTTATTCCATTTTAAGATGTCCTAAAATATTGTCATGTTTCTAAAAATAAAAGTCATTAATTTACTAATGTTCCTATTATACCCCTATTTTATGTCATTAATAACTCTTTTTTTAACAAAATTAATAAATTTATTTAAGGGTAATTTTGTAAGCTTATACCATTTTATAAGGCAGACAAAATAATAAATGATATTCTCTTAAAAAGTTTAACTTTTTAAATAGGACAAACAAAGTGACACGGATGGAGTATATCAAAACCCAAATTTCAAACCAATCCCACGGAAGCATTTGTTTGTTTGTTTGTTTTTTTTTTTTTTTTTGTTTTTTTTTATATTTGCTTTGCTTTAATTTTTGTTCATCCTTTTTATTTCCCCTCTAATTTGTGTCAAAATGGGTAGACAACTAAGACAAATGCATGGTTCTGAACTTACTGACAATAAGACTATAGAGAGGGAAAATTCTTAACCTATTACAAGCTGACACATCATACTACCAAGTCCGCAGAGCATGACCAATTACAAAACTCCACGTATTACTACTAGGTTTTGCTATCACTATTCAGAAACTAACATAAATTTGCCAAGTGTTGTTGAAATAGGGACATAAAATGCATGCATGCATGCATGCAACAACAACAACAACAACAACAACAACAATAAAAACCCAATCACACATTGACACATGTAAGTGATGACATAATCAGCTTCACGCAAGTAAGCGATGATGCAAGCAGTCCAATCGAGTGCTGACATGTTTCACCTTGAAAATCAAAACATTTCGGCCAATCAAAAGATACCACATGTTTTGAAGAAAAAGCTTCAAAGCTCCTCCAATCGATGGTGACACATGTCACCAATCAAATTTCACAACGTGTTGCTCACCCACTCCCAAGCTCCTATAATTAGAAGCCTTTCTATGCTATTTCAACACACACACACACACATACCAAGAAACCAGCACATCTTGGAAGACACCAAGATTTAGACGTACAAAAACTTTGCTGAAATCAAGCCTTGAAGCCTCTAGGAATTTCAAGAACTTCAACTTTGAATACGAAGAACATTCGAAGAGTAATCATTCCAATCATCTTCCTAGATCTCAAAGGTCATTGGAATCAAGCTCAAAAACCTCTAAAAACTCCAAGAAATCACAAATTGGTGAAGCTCAACGGATTTAAGCCTTTAAAGCCTCAAAGAACTTCCACCGCAAACCTTCGAATATGAAGAATATTCAAAGAGGAATCATCCAAATCATATTCCTAAATCTCAAAGTTCACTATAATCAAGCTTAAAAGCCTTTAGAAATCACAAATTAGTGAAACTCTACAAATTCAAGCCTCTAAAGTTCCAAAGAACTTTCACCACAAACCTTCAAAGATGAAGAACACACAATGAACAAAGAATTTCTAACAAGCTTATAGCCAGAATTTCATTGTAATTATGTTTCAAGGGTCTTCAATCTATCCTTCAACCAAATTGAAGAATATTTGGTGTTCAAGTCAAAATCACATTACCACAATTCCAATCAACAAATATTTCAAAGAGATCGAATCAAATGATCACTCTTTTGTAATCATAGAGAACTGTACCACATATTCATCAATACAAATTTGCATTTGTGAAATTATTTTACTTGTTTGACTTATTTCAAACTAGAAATTTAGTCACCCACAAATTTTGGCACCCCTAGTGGGACTTCTCTGCCTCTCATCTCATTCTCTTTCAAAGGAAGAAATCTCTATCATCTTGCTACCAACTTCAATGGCCTTTAGCAAGAACATTCAAGCTTCAATAATAGCTACTTCAGTTAGACTTGGTACGGCTATCACCAACGACTACATTGGTGTAATCAATTGTAGCCAACCTAAAGCTCATAATCAACTTCAATCTCAATCAACCAAGAAAGTCAAGGTCTAAACAATCATCTCCTTAGATTCTCTTACAAGAAACAAGGTCATTAACAAGGACATCTCTACCTTGGAACACCTCAAATGTGGGGGCAAATCCCCTTCTTCCTTCACAAGAAGTTTGTCGCACGATTTCTCTCCCATTAAAGGAAATCCAAAAGATGAGATTTCACATGCTCACTTTAATTCACTTCTTTCTCCATCATCTTGGGAAGTTATGTTAGTCATGATGACTAACACCTCTACCATGGAAGAAAAGATGGCTTAAATGGTGCAAATGGTCGTCATTCTCACAAAAAGCACTTGAAGATAAGGACCTCCAAATTGCAACTCTAATGAATAAACTTGAAATACAAGATCTTGGTGAATCAAGCCATTGTCCTAAGTTCCCATTTGACTTCACTTCTACAAAGGATGACAAAGGGAAAGAAAATCAAGACACTCCTTAACGAGAACAATCTACTTCGGTTGCTTCGTTATTAGTTCAACAATTATAAGATATGATAACAAATACCATCTAAGCACAATATGGAGGTTCTTCTATAAGTTCTCTCACATATTCAAAACCCTATACAAAGCGCATCGACAACATAAGAATGTCAAATGGGTATCAACCCCCGAAGTTCTTGTAGTTTGATGGCAAAGGAAATCCTAAGTAACACAATGCTCACTTTGTAGAAACTTGTAAGAACAAAGGGACTCAAGGAGGCCTCCTTGTAAAGCAATTTGTTTGTTCGCCCAAGGGGAATGCCTTCGATTGGTATACATACTAAGAAGTTGAGTCAATTGACAGTTGAGAATAACTTGAAAGACATTTTATTGACCGATATAGCACGTGTCGCATAGTGAGCATAATGGAGCTTACTAATACCAAGTAATGGGAAAATGAGTCGGTGGTCGATTATATCTATTGATGGCATTCTTTAAGTTTGGATTGCAAGGATAGACTTTTTGAAATATCTACTGTAGAGATATGCATCCAAGGCATGCATTGGGGACTTTCTTTATATCCTTCAAGGGATAAAGCCTCGAACATTTGAAGAGTTAGCAACTTGTGCACATGACATGGAGCTGAGCATTGCTAGCCATGAAAATACAAAACCTCTCATACCGGAGGAAAGCATAAAGGAAGTAAGGAGGAATAACAAGAATGCAAAAGGCAATCTCAAAGACCTAGTGGCTGTTAACATTGTCGTAGTCAAGGTTTTAAGAAGAGGAGCAAAGACAAATGAAAAATGGCTTGAATGATGGCAAAAGAACGAGGTGCGTTGTCTGACTTTTGAGGAACGTGAACAAAAAGTATATCCATTCCTCGATAAAGATGTGCCAAACATCTTAGAACAACTATTGCAATTGAAGCTGATTAAATTGTTAGGATGCAAGCGACCAGAAGACATGGAGAAAGTTGATGACCCTAACTATTGCAAATATCATCACAAAATTGGCCACCCAATCCAAAAATGCTTCGTCTTCAAAGAATAAATCATGAAGCTTGTCAAAGAAAACAAGATTGATCAAAAACTTTGATGAAGTTGTCGGGTCAAACCATTTGACCATTGCTTGTGATGTACTTCCAACTCTTAGGCAGGAGGCAAAGACCATTGAATATTACAAATTGATTGACAATGATTGCATAAGGATCGGCCCCATCAATGAGAAGTTTCTTAAACACTTCTATGCTTGAAAATTGAGGAATGCTCCTCGGTAAGAGCTTAAATTGCTCACTAAAATGCTATAAGGGTACATGATGCCTTCCTATTACCTTTGAAACTGTACAAATAAAGAAAAATTAATCACCCTCTATGGCACCATTTGTGAGTGTGGCATAGTGGTTGGATGCCTTTATCACCCTTGAGGCCAAGGTCTTGGGTTCAATTAATGGTGATACCTTCTATTGCACAATTGGTACCCATGAAATGCCATGGGTTGTGGGGTGATAATTACACTCATGAGCCCTTCTTTTTATGCCCCAAAAAAAAAAATCATTAAAAAAAATCATAAAAAAAATCACAAAAAAAAAAAAAAAATTTGTTGAACTATGTAATGACTTGATCCTTCTTTGAGGTACGTAGGTAGCTTAGTACTTTTCACTAAGTTCATTCACAAGAAAAGAAGAAGGATTGTTAGTTTAGCTTGAAGAGTTTTTCCAAAGGTCGTCAATATGCTTTTGAGATCCCTTTGATTGGCAAGCGTTGCTTAAGATCAGTCAATTGCTCACTACATGATACTCAAAGATCATTGTGGTGGAAAAGACAGCTGCTAAGACTTGGTGTTACTTAGCTTTCCTTGAACTAATGATAAACATAAGTTGGTTCTTGGTTGTGGAGTAAAATAAAATCTTCAACCTCTTTTGCAAGGAATGAAGTTTGCATGACATTGCTCATCTTCTGTAGACATCCTCCCATGTCTCTGAAATATGCTTTGCATCACTCATCTCTTGGGGGCAAGAAACCTTTCACCTTTTGGTGGTCGTCATGACTCACAAAGATGACTACAGAACCTGGGGAGGCAGCTGATAGGCCCAACGAACGTCCTTGCCCAGACGAACCCATCAAGCACCATCGTCCACTCTCCCTCCTCATGGACGAAAGGAGGTAAGCCATTAAGAAGAGAATTCAATATTTCAGACAATTACAAACTAGCTGTCAGACCATTGGAAGCTCATCAAAACCCACATTAATGAGCCCAGAGGCATTACAAAAGAAGCACTAAAGCTACAATAAAAGTCACAACGGCTAGAAGCAATGGAGCTATATATAAACACATTTCAGAACCAGACAAGGTAGGATTGTTGATATACTCTTACACTGTTACTCTGATACGTATGGCTCTTATATTTTCTTTTAGCCTCAACACGCTAACTTTACCATCGGAGACTCCATAGCTGGCACCACACCAATGACCACCCAAAGAGGATCCCTCTCACGACATTGTAGGTATAGAGACAAAGTTGTTGACTTGTCTAGACGAACCTACTCGACTGACGATTACAACATCATCAATATCATTAAGTTGTTTTCATGATTTTGTATCCAAATTCAAGCTGATTTTTCATAATTCATTTAAATTTGAAGGGACTGCTAGAATATAAGGCCACGCTTTAACTTATAGGTAGTTAATGTACTGATAAGTCTAGTATGGTTAAATAATCTATCGTCCTATACTGTTTACACTCTCATGTTGTTAAAACAGCTCAATATGCCTACATATAGCACTCTGTTGTATAATTTAAAAGGCAAAAAATAAATATACTGTACACAAACATTAAATAATGGATTATATTTAAGAAAACCATAAAATTACAAAGACTTCACCATAGGTGTTCGATGATGTAGTCGGCGAAGGTCAGCAATAGTTAAAGTGAAAGTGCCATTTATTCGATCCCTCTTATTAATTATACACAAACAAATTTGGGCATAAGTACGACATATTTTTGACTCATTAAATGTATAAAAAGCAAAATGCCAAAATTCATTTATCCACCTTCCCTTTCTAATGTCATATATGTATATATTAATAACTTCAAATAAGAGTTATTCCCATTAACGTTGGTTCCTAAAACTGCCTTCTAGAAGTCATATGTAAAATGTAATCGAGGGTCTAGATCGATTCCTTCAGGAAAAAAAAAAAACGTCTAGATTCTAGATTGATGAATGTGACTGGTCCAGTCCACAAATACAAGTCATCAAGGTTTCGCGTGAATTAAATGATAGGATAATTGCATTTAAAATTGTCTTCTTAATTTCCATTTCCCTCTTGTGGTCCATGTTGGACCCTTTCAAATCTGTACTTATTTTTTAATTGGGTCCAAAAAAAAAATTAACATTAAAAAAAAAAATACCATTAATTGATTCATTTCTTAATCTAAATTAAATAAAATCTAACTATGTATCTAATTTCATATCAATTAAAAAAATTTAAATAATATATACTTCCAATTAACAAATATCTTTAGAGTATTTATTAACAGACTATTTTAAAAATGTTTTGAAGTCGCTTTCATATGAAATATAAAAAGTTGTCAAAAAATAAAAGGTTAGTTACTTTTTTTTTTCTTTTTTTAATAAAAGTTTTTAAAAATATTTGATATATCAATTAAAATTTAAATCTTAAAAAGTCATCATCAAATTCAGAAAACAGGTTACACCAGACATGCCTGGAGTGTCGTTTTCCGTTAGCAACTACCTAACCTTGTTCTGTTCTGTAACTGTAAGCAGTATAGTATGACATGAAATTCCCAAAACGTTAAAAAAAAAATTAATAAAGGTCAATAGGCCACCAAAAATGACTTGTGCGTAAACTCGTAGATGTGTACGAACTACGAAGTTGTAAACTTCGAGCAATATTCCATGGCACTCTTAAAGTCTTAATCTTGAACGTGTCTAGTCTCTCTGGTCAACGATTATAGCTACTTCTCTTTCTCTTCACTTTATCTGAGGAAGCCGTGAACTTGGGACATGGGTTTTGACCAGAATATGCCATTGTTAGCCAATTCCACGGTGGTTGGAGGCAAGTGTTGCTTCCACCAAGGTTCGGCGTTTGGTAGAGAGTAGAGTGAAGAAGTGTGACACCAGTAGAATATTCCATTGTTGATTTTTCAAGCTCGTTGAAATGTTCTCACATGGGGGCCCAAGTGGATTAAGTTTTTTAGATATATATATATATATATACACATTTTCCTCGATCTATAACATTGATCTCTTCATTTTCTTTCCTATAGATCGCCACTGATCTACCTGCAGTTACTTGTACTACTCTCTCTATTTCATGAACTTCCTTTTGAACTTTGGAGACTCTGTTTGATTGGTTACTTTTTGATTCGAGCAATTCAAGCTTTATACTGTTTCCTGCGTGATCTTACTAGTTTTGATCTGCCATATTGTGAGTTCATTATATATGTGAGCTTTTTGATACATAGAACTTGAATGCTTGTTCCTTTCTTTCAAGATTCTAATTGAGAAATCCCAGAATCGTGGTGGGTTTATTAAAATATGCAATTGTTATGTTTTTTTCGTTGACATATTCTCACATGACCAAGTCAGATAAAATTCATAAATATATATATATAGTTTCCTCGGTACTATTGCTTTTCATTGTCTTCCCTCGCCCCGATACCAGGTACCTGACCACTCTCCTCGACTTAACGAATTTCTTTTTGAATCTTTAATTGAAGCTGTGCATTGCTTGCTTTCAGATTTAAGCAATGCATTTGTCCTGTTTCGTGCATAAATTTCGGGTCCTGTTCGTGTGATTTCATTTATATATTGTAAGCATTTTATATATAGAACAAGTTTGCTTTCACATGTGTGACCCCATCTCAAGTATAACTAACATCATTCGCATACACTTGCACATACCCCACTTCTTACTTACACACCTAGGTACTCATACTAACTCTATCTCCTGCTTCACACACAAGGAGGATACTACTTGTTTTTAATTGTTCCAAGTGGGGTCAAGCCCCCAACTTTGAAACTTCAAGCTAGGTTATGGTGCAGCTTCTAGGTAGCTAAAAATTGTGGTAGAGGTTTAATTGAAAGGTAGTAGGAGAAATAGATATTTTTTTATAAAACTAACATGTGCATATGAGTATTACTGTTCAACTTTTTATACGTTCATTTTTATATGTTCAAATGTAGACATTTTCAAGTCAATCGTGGATATAAATAGGAAAAAATTAGATGTAAATTAATAAGTGTAAAATGATATTTGCTTATTATTATTTATTTGAATAAATGATTTATTAAGTATGATTGCACCTTAAAAGATAGTACTTAAAATACTATGCATTCTATTTTGAGGTAAAAGTAAGCTCATTAAGCTTAAAAGTCTATTAAGTATTTTGAGGTTTTAATTTTTTTTTTCTTAATGACAATACTTATAGTAGTCCTTTCACAGAATTCAAAAGCTTGCCTGGTAACGTGAATTACATAGTGCAAGATTACGAGAAGGCTCTAACAAGCAATTTGGAGGAAGCCCTCAAAAATGATAGGGAGGGTTATGGCTCATCTGTTGAAAAAGGTTAGGAGTACTGGTTTTCTAAATCCCTTCGAATTCAAAGCCGAGAAGATGGAGAGGGTTAGGGAAATCCTGATGAGATTTGGCTTTCTAAAGGACACGTACCCTTACCAACCTGAGCTTTCACGTCATGTTGTATTGGTTGCACTACTGAGTTGCGTGTTTTTTAGCAGCTTCGACATTATGCAGACTCTTAACGATGACAACAGCATTGTGTGGTGGACTGTTCATGTCTGTTTGTTTGCATTCTTCTATTTCTTTTTACAGCCTTGGATCCGATTCTTTTCTCAGCCATTGATAGGGAAACCAAGCTATTCCAATTTTTATAAGTGGTAAATATTACTCCCAATCTTATAATTTTGTTCATACTTTATTCTGAAAGACATAGATTTATAACACATTGATACATACATATATACATATGCAAAAGGCAGTCGACTTCGCTTGTACATGCTCATCCTTATGCATGTGTGAAGGAAAAATGATCTTCTCCATTCAATAGATTAATTTCATAATTCAAATTAAATATTATAAATCTAAAAGTATATCCAGTGTGAAATTGTTGAAATTTTTAAAAATCATGACACTTTGAACACTGCTAAATATCCTAATCATGAAATGTACACTTGAAAGGAATACTATTCCCTCTTCAAAAAAAAAAGAAAAAAAGAAAGGAATACTATTCCATGTGTATTTTGAGAGAGAAATTTTGTCCCCCCTAACATCAAATCCTGACTGCCACCGTGAACAGGCATGTATCTTGGCTTTTGGTAGCGGCTGTGTATCATCTTCCCAGTTCTCACTCAGTGGCAATGTCTGTGAGAATGAATCTGTCTTTATTTTTGACAACTTTTGCCTCTTCTATATTCTGTCTTCTCGCCTTCCACTGTATTTTTAAGGGCATCCAGTACATTTTTCCATGTGATGAGACTCGAAAGCTGCCAGACATATGGACCATTCTCCAATTTTCTGCTGTAAGTCCTGATGAAGACCCTTTTGGTACCTCTATTATATACTATCAAGTTATAGGTCTTTTCATTTGCCATGCAAATTAACTCTGAATAATTTTTCCATGCTTTGAAGGTTGTGAGTATAGCCTGCTGTACTTTTCTGAGTCACTGTAGAGAGAGACCGCTTGAGCAAAGTTATTTGATAGACAAAGTCTGCTCATCTTGGCTTGCTCCGTTTGAGTCTGCGAGTTACTATTATTATCATCCGGCTTATCTCTTGTGGCGCAACGATGGGATAATATACGTTCCACTTTTTCCCATGTGGGACAATCAAGGGATAATATTTGTTCCTTATGCAAAGGTACTGCTGCAACCTATTCTAAGTGAGCTAGTTTTAGTGTTTTAAGTGTTTTACACTACTGAGAAATACGAATTGATCTATGAACTATGAAGAATGGAAATACACCAAAATTAGAAATTTATACTGTGTATGAGAATTTAGCAGCTACCACATAAATTTATTGCCTAGTCTGCAAGTCATATTAGAAGTTGATAGTTAAACTGAGTATTTATTTAGTCAAGATTCAATACAAATTTAATCATAGATAAACTATAAAGCAAATATATTTCAAATACATGTACACATGCAGGGTTCAACATATGAAAATAGAGTGAAAATCCAGTAGGTAAAAATACTCCCAGGCCAAGCCCAAATCATCAAATATTCTATGAATGTTGTTGCGATACAAATGATACTCGCGACTTCCTGCTGGATGCATAGTCAGAGTAAGTACCTGAGCTCCCCACTTTTGCTAACAACTGCAGACTCCTACCGCATTCCTTCACAACCACTCGATGCCGCAAGTTTATCGGTTGACTGCAAATTCGATCTCTCAGTTACTCCTAAGTTTCTTAAGGATTTGATCATGTTTCTGTGATTTGAATCTCAGATTTTCCATAATAAGGTCTCGGTTGACCAAGTGTCTACTGAGAATTACCGTCCTATCTTGCATGATCAAGCCTTGATCTTGCTCGACTATAGTTGACTATAGTCTTCACTCTTTCACAATGAAAAAAAGTTTCAAACTTTAGTAGTCCTCTTTACCACAATTCAAAATATATTTACAAAATAAAAAATTACTAGTAAATTTGACATGCAATATATTAATAGTCAAAACTAAAAATCCTAATAGAGTAAAAACAAATTTTTTTTAGAATTCTTAATACAAATAGCATTTTCAATTGTTCTATGTCATCTTGTATTATCATATATGTATATTTTGGATTTTTCAGTTCATTTATGTACTTACTCAATCATGTACATATTCTTTCTTTTTTTTTTCTCAGTTAGCTAGCACTAGCAGTGAGTCATCACCTGCGAGTTCTTCAGACGAAATCAATCTCATCTACTCATGTTGGGTCACATTTTTAGGCATGTACATTGCCAATTATGTAGCAGAGAGATCATTTGAGTGAGTACTATATATACTTGATCTCCTAACGTGCAAAGCGTTTTTAATAATTTTTATAAACTAATAGTTGAAATGAATTAGGACGTAGAGATGCCTTAGTCTAGACATGAGCTGTATTTAGCTGTTCTTAATTAATTCTTATGTTCTTATGGTCAGACCAGGTGAAAAATACAAGAAGAATAAGCAAACGAAGCCTGAATTTTTAGATATGGTTCCCTGGTATTCAGGGTATATTTCTATCATCTTTTATTTATTTAATTTTAAGTATTTTTTCTCTTCCAAACACCCCGTTCAGTTGTTTTTGCTATGGTGGTGGCTATGTGTTGCAGTACATCAGCTGATCTATACAAGACTGTTTTTGACCTCATGGTATCAGTAACTGTATTCCTAGGTCGCTTTGACATGCGTATATTGCAGGTATGGGTGTATACTTAGCGCACATCATTTAAAATCTCATCTTTTATATTCTTACATATGGCAATAAGTTCCTTATTCTTTTAAATTTGTTAGGGAAAAAAAAACTGGATATAGATCATAATTAAGTAATTTCTTTTATCTCCCCCTTCCTTCCATCTTAGGCAGCAATGAATCAAATTCAAGTTGTGCCAAAAAATAAGAAGAAGGCTCAAGCTGGAATTCAACAAGGAGATTATTTATATGATCATTTTAGTAAAGAAAAAGAACTATGGTTCGACTTCATAGCTGACACCGGTGACGGTGGGAACTCAACTTATACTGTGGCACGACTACTTGCTCAGCCGCATATTAAAACCAATTCTGGAATCTTAAAACGTGGAGACTTATTACTCATTGGTGGGGATCTTGCGTAAGTTGGCAATACATATTATGACTCATAACAGGATAATTTGACATTGTCTTTACGTAGTTAGCCTATTAATTTTTTTGATTTGAGGCAAAAAATTTTACTATTTTTTTTTTAAATAATTATTGAGATGACATACGTGATTGTTGTTAAATTTTAATTTGCTATACTTTTCTACTTCTTTTTGCTGAGTGCTATACTATTCTACTTCAATTGTGTTACTAATATGTTAATTTATATATTACTTGCTGTCACATATGTTGTTTAATTTTGAACATTTGCTTTTAGGATTTAATTTTGATTGTTTCACATCCAAGAGTATTCATACTTGTTCACATCATGTCAACACTCTTTCATATCAGGTAAAAATGTGGATATCAGTTATAAAAGTGTGGGTATTATGTGAAACAATCATTGCTTTTATTATTATAGGTATCCCAATCCCTCAGAGTTTACATATGAAAGGCGCCTCTTTCGTCCTTTTAAATGTGCACTTCAACCACCACCCTGTCATGAACAGGGACGTATGGGTGTCAAGAAGCTTGATGAGATGCCTCCTTGTTATGAACAACGACGTATGGCTGTCAACAAGTCAGCAATCCCTCCTGGGATGACTGAACAGAAGCAAGACAAAAAAAGCACCAAAAAACGAAGACAATCGTTGCCATATAATGGACCTCGGTGTTTTGTTATTCCTGGAAACCATGGTTGGTCTTAGTTTTCATATAGCCTCAGCATCTTCTTTAATTACTTTTTTTGAATTAGAAAAAGAGGGAATATCTTGTATATATAAAGGAAACGTGATAAAAAGTAGTATAAATTTTATTACAAAAATAACTTACAAAATATAAATTGATGTCTCTATAAATATATGAGGTTTCACTTTACTATATTCACGATAGACTTAGAGTATCCTATAGAAGAAAGTAATAGGATCATCTTCAATTCATTGGAAATCTTTTACTATATATTCTCTCGATGAAAATTGCCATTCGTGTATCACTTTTTTTTTGGGTTTTGGAGAAGAACATTCTTCATACTCCTTAAAAAACACTTGCATCTAGATTGTCACTATTTTGTGGTAATATTTTGTTTTTGTTTGACAGATTGGTTTGATGGACTTCACACATTTACGAGAAATATATGTCATAGGAGCTGGTTGGGTGGGTGGTTCATGCCACAGAAGAAAAGTTATTTCGCCTTGCAACTCCCTATGGGATGGTGGATATTCGGTCTTGATCTTGCACTCCATGGTGATATCGATGTCTACCAATTCGAATTCTTCTCCAAACTAGCTATGAAAACGGTATATGTTAAAGCATTAAATTAGTGAATTAGAGTAATTAATTGCTTACGCATGCACATGCATTTTATACCACGAAGCATATGAATATGTATTATTATATGGATGATCTTAATGTTAATTGACTTTACCTTGCTTGTATATAACTGTGTAATTAAGGTGAGAAGGACAGACTCGGTTATCATCATGACACACCAACCAGATTGGCTTCTTGATTGGTATGAGAATAGTGATTCTCAAAAGGATGCTTCAGACTACCAATCAAATGGACATAATGTCTCAGACCTGATATGTAACATTTTAAAAGAGAAGTGTAGACTTCGAATTGCTGGGGATATACATCACTATATGCGCCACTCAATTGTTAGATCAGATGAGTTAGATAATTCTCAGCTAAAAGGAAAGAATGAACCAATTTATCCCCAACATCTACTTGTAAATGGTTGTGGTGGTGCATTTGCACATCCCACCCATGTCTTCAGCGATTTCAATGAATCTCATGGAGTTTCCTATAAGTGCAAACATGCTTATCCTCCTTATAAAATTTCAAGAAGGGTAATAGTGAAATTTTATTTTATTTTATTTTTTTGCTTGGTAAGTGTTTATGCAGAGGTGTTAGAACCCCTGAGGTGTTAGGTCATTAGAAGATCGGGTACCACTTGGGCCAGGAGGCCGGGTTTGTTATTTCGTTTCCATTAATTACCAACTTCTCATTTTATAACATTTTTCTTCTGCTTCTTGCTTAATACATCTTATTGATTTTTAATTTGCAGCTTGCATTAAGAAATATTTGGAATTTCAGAAAGGAAAATTGGCAGTTTGACTTTATTGGTGGCATTATTTACTTTATGCTGGTCTTTTCTATGTTCCCACGGGTAAATTTCTTTTCTACTCCTAGTAGACTACTCAAATTTATAATGGTTTTTCTCTCAAATATATAAATCTCTCCATAGGAAACATTAGGAAGTCATTAGCAAATTTATATTAGTAGACAGTATCAAGTTGATTTTTACTATTTTTTTTCCTTTTTCATGTTCTTCTCCAGTGTGAGCTTGATCACATTTTCAAGGAAGATTCAATTTCTGGTTTCTCAAGAAGTTTCTTTGGTACAGTGTGGAATGCTTTTATATACATGATGGATCTCTCTTATGTGTCTCTAGGAGGTGCTACGCTATTGCTAATTCTGGCAGTTGCATTTGTACCTTCCAAAGTGTCATGTAAGGCACGGGTTATGATTGGAATTCTTCATGTTTCTGCTCATCTGGCCGCAGCTCTAATTCTTATGTTGGTGTTGGAATTGGGTATTGAGACCTTTGTCCGGCATAAACTTGTAGCAACTTCAGGTCAGTTTTTCCTTTCTGTTATGGGACATTCCACAAATTTTTTCTTGCTTCAAATTGTATGATAGAGTACGGTAATGTTTTCTGTTATATGTTGATTGATTTACGTACATCTAAGATAGTAAAGAAACAACTAAAATAAGACCTAACACTTAATGCTAACAAATTCAACCACAATTTTTTTTTTTCTTGTTCAGGCTATCACTCTTTATATCGGTGGCACCAATCTATGTTCCATAGGCACCTCCCAGTTCCAATTGCCATTCAAGATAGTATAAAGCGATGGACTTTTGGGCTTTATCCTGCATGTATCAAGTATCTCATGTCTGCATTTGATCTACCAGAGGTGAGAACAGCTAGCGCAGGGACAAAAAAAATTTCAATGACTAAAGTAACATATTGTGCTTGGGGTAAAAGTTTTTACCTACTAGTGTGTATGCACTTGTAAAAGAACACTAAAATCGTGAGTTTAACTCACATTTTTAATTTTGAAATTGTGAGTTGGACTCGCAATTTTAGTGATATTACCATACATCAGCTGTAAGCCTATGTAAAAGTAATGTTTCTTTGATTACAAATTCACAATTTATTACGTGAGAAATGCTCTTTCTTAGTTACTCCACAAACATACTTCTTCTTCCTCTTCTTTACTGACCAATATTCATATGAAATGTTCAATCAGCTCATGGCTGTGACACGAAACAATATTTGCAAGAATGGGATGGAGTCTATCTCTCGATGGGGTGCAATCATTTATTATACTTCCATCTTCCTTTATTTCTGGGTCTTGTCAACCCCTGCAGTTTCCTTTGTATTTGGAAGCTACTTATACATCTGCATCAATTGGTTTAACTTACACTATGATGAAGCCTTCTCCTCACTTAGGATTGCTGATTTCAAGGCATTCACGCGATTTCACATCAAACATAATGGCGATCTTGAAGTTTTCACCCTTGCAGTTGATAAGGTAAGAAATTAACCCTTATAGGTGGAATTATATATAAATCAAAAACATTCAAATAAATTTATTGACAATCAATTATTTTAAATTAGTAAAGCCAAATTGTTTATTTTTGTGCTTGATTTGGAATGATGGACTATGGTAAATACATGAACAAAAATAGAGCATCTGTCTTTTATAGAAGAATAAAAGTTTTTAATTTTAATTTTTCTTATTGTTATGACTTGTATAAAATCCTTGAACCTAATGAATATGGGATCTGGATCACTGACATTTAGGTACCAGAGGATTGGGAGCTGGATCCTAAATGGGAGGGGCAGAATTCAAATCAGTTGAGCCACCTTAGAGAGAATCCCAGCCAATGGAAAGCTGCTGATTCGGATCAGGAACCGTTAAACACAGTTAGGATTATTGATAAATTCGTTATTCCACGAAAACATAGTCCTGAATCTCTTGATGATACCAGTGGAAGTGAAACAGAATAATAAATCCGATTTCTTGGTCAAATACTCACTGACTAGGGCCGATGATAGCAACAAATAATGTTCATTCGATTCTTGTACAATAATTCATTCTTTTTCATGCGGTGCTGTTCATCTAGGATTGTAAATAAGCCAAGCTATGAATGAAAAGGTTCAATTAGGCAATTGCGTACATTTATTTATGGGGAAAATGTAAAATTTTAAATGAAATAAAAAAGGCCAAAATCAAATTGAACTTAATTTAGTTTAAAATTGTAATCCAGTAGAGTGTTAATGTAACATTGTACCCTGCAAAGAAAAAGCAGTACAAAGCTTAGTTTACCTAATTGCTTGATTAAATCATGCAAATTTCATTGACATTACTGAACACAAATTTCACCACCAGCATAAAGTATAAACAACTATATTAGCACTAGCCAACCCATGTAGAACTAAACATAACAGTACTGCAACTTACACCATCAAGGAAAAAAAAAGGTGAAATATTCTCATAAGAATTTTGTCACGGCCAAGTTCAGCCAGTGTAGCATCTCTGCTGGTCCTTTCTAGCTTCTAGGGTTATACCATCCTCGGCCTTTTGGCTAAGATCGAGTGTAGCTTCTAGGGTTATAATCCAAATACAAATAGTGTTCTCACGTGACTATGCCACTAATGTCTCAAGACATGGATATCAGCCCTAAGAATGAACAACATAGAAATTATAAAACTCATTGCAAACAATGATAAACAAGAGGAAAGCAAAGAACAAAAGAAAGAGTATGTCAAGAGAATGTCAGGAACGAGGCCAGTGGACTTTGGGAAAATTGATGCCTCCAGTCACATAAGAAAATGGTGGTTGGTGACAAGGCCACAAGACTGATTTGAGTTGGTTTGGTTCGATTCTCTGTTAGAGAATTGTGTTATCTGACCCAACCTGAACTAGACTTTATATATATATATATATATTACGTACAAATCTTAATATTATACATTGCTGCAATATAAAATTATAGATACATCATCAAATGGTGTGTACTATCCCTTTCTTTTGTTCTCTACATCTGTTTCTACTCTTTAATATACTAGTCCATTTTGTTTTAAAGAGAAAAGAGACCCATAGAACCAAACTGAGCCAATCCAGAAAAAGATAATTAGTTTGGGTTGGTTCATTTCTATTGCTAATTCCATTTGGTTTTGGGTTGAATTTGGTTGTTTTGATTGTTAATTTTCCCAGAATCAAACCACTACCAACCCAAACCAAGTTGCACCCCAAAAAGGGGTGTGTATATTTCTTAGTAGAGAGAAAGAGAGAACAATAGGAAGTTGTGCCCAAGGTGAAAACCCCATCTGCAACACCTACAACAAGTGTGTGAGGTAGAAACAGTGGAGTGGCAGAAACGTAGTAGTTACCTGCGAAAACACAACCTTGTTTCAAGGGGATTTCAAAATTGAGGTCAATTAGTAAAGATAATATCATTTTATTTTTAGAATAAGATTATCAACCCATAACATGTTTAGCTCAAAACAATAGGCAATTTCTTTCCATAGTCAGATAAAATATTGTTAACAATTTTCAAAAGGCTTGTAACTGAACTTACTGGTCAACATCAGGTAGTAGGCCTCATAGTAATACATAATATCATTTTAATTTTAGAATAAGAATAGATCATCAACGCATAACATGGTCTGTTCTTCAAACAATAGGAATTTTCTTTCCATAGTCCATCAGAAAAAATATTGTTAACAATTTTCAAAAGGCTTGTAAGTTGTAACTTTACTTACTCAACATCAGGTAGTATGCTTGAATATCATAAAGAATGAACTTAGTAGTCTACATGGCACTTAAAAACTATAAGACTAAAAGGGCAACTTCAAAAACCCAGAGCATACCAGGGGTCATTCAGAGGAAGCTTTGCTGTACTTTGGGAGAAAAGAACTGAGATCCAGCCACCTGCACATCAATCATCCAGTCCAATAGGACTTTTTGATAGGATAACTTAGTAAAGGGATCAGAGTTATCAAAAAAGAAAAAACTTAGTAAGGTGATCAAGCTAACTAAAAAGCTTCAAGGTAATAGAGCATAAGGAAAGTCGTTGAAATGATTTTCAGCATATCTGTTCAATTTACCAATGAACAAACAAAAAGAGGAATTGCAGCTTCACCTCTTGACAAACATTCAGAATTGTAATTTGATATGACTTCATAAGATGATCAAGCGGACAATCTGCCCCAGGAAACGAAATGCCTTTGTTGCTTCTTTTAGGCATCTGTTTTTCTCATCACGACACCAGTGCTACATCAAAGAATTTCAAACATCCAACAGATAAGTATTAGAGATCTCCCAACTTCAAACTAATGCAAACCAATTAGACATTACAGGCACACGTATTAACCTCTCCAAGCATGTTCAGCTTCTCGCGAACATCTTTTATCAACTCTGCAACATCACCCTCCCATTTGTAGAACTCCAACTCCCGTCCTTCTAGGAGCATCTCAGAAACCTAAAGACAACAAATCAACAAGAAAGTGCTGTATTGATAGTTTGATACACATACTTGAAAGAAATATAAACATCTGAAGAGCTTTAATTTTTCTTAATGGATCCAAATAGGGAAAAGTTTTATATAGGCCATCGACCATCCACCCATCCAGGGACATCCAGTGAGAGAATAACCATACATTGTCCAAATTATTGCAAGTGCTTAGGGCTCAATAAATGAGTGTCGCTTAAAATTTGTGATAAGTGTAATAGGAAACTAACACAGAAATCACACAAACACACACAAGTGAATCTATGTGTCCGTGCCACGTCTATAAAAAACCAACTTCATTTCAACTTTAAACTTGAATCATCTACAAAATAGATGTTGGGGCGTCACCCTAAGACTAAGGCTTGATTGTTATTGTTGTTGTATCGTTTCCAAATACTCAATAAATTACTGCAAAAGGATATTTTTCAAATCATGAAACACCGATACAGCATCAAATTGCTGAAGCAGCATGGACAAGAATATAAAATCACGCATACCTGTCTTGCTATCACTTGACCTCCTGCTATATGCGAAAAATATATATTGTAGAAATGGCACATGAACAATGGGGCACTCTTCTCTGAAAGTTCCCCCAAATACTTGGCATAAGAAATCCCTGGACCGCTAGGTTCAGGAATCACAAACCCCTGCTGCCTAAGCCACTCTAAATCTTTTTCAAGAGCTTCTGATCGTTCCAATCCAGTTTTTCTGAAATAGGCATCTGTAATAAAATAATAAAATCCCACACATTAGATTCTAACAAAAACCACCAACTCTTATTTTCTTGCATCAACATTTTCCTACAAATTCTTCTTCTTCTTCTTCTTCTTCTTCTTCTTTTTTCATTGATGGGCTTAAATACACTATTGGTTCCTAAAGTTGAGCTCATAAGCAATTTTAGTCCATTAAACGACGTGGACAAACTAAAAACTGACACATCATCATTATATTAGACACGTTAGAGATTAAAAATGATCATTTAAAAAATTTGTTAAGAACTAAAATTAGTCAATCTAAGTTTTTTGGGACTAAAAGCGATTACTTTAATGCTCTGTTTGTTTTGTAGCAATTTCTGTATTTTCCGGTGTTTGGACAATCCCAATAAGGTGGAAAATGTTTTCCGCGCGAATATCGTTTTCCGAAACTACACATGCTTAAGAAACCACCATAAATAAACTACCAGCCACAAATGATTTCCAGCTCATTTTCAAGGTCACAACCAAACACAAGAAAGTGAGTTAGTTTTCAAGAAAATGTTTTCCCTGGAGATGAGTCATTTTCAAGAAAAAATTTTCCGTTCGAAACAAAAATAGCATCACAGATTGTCAGGACAAAAATAAAAATTAAACTCAGTCACTCACAGGCAACGTGACTGGATTCATCGACAATGCGCTCCACAGTGTTGAAGACGAGCTTGCTATCAACCAAATAATTGAGGAACCCTTCCATGCTGGGCTGCCACGTCACTCCTCCATCATCACCATCATTATCTGAAGCTAAATTATCGTCTTCTTCTTCGTCTTCACCGAGTGAATCTTTAGTGTATTTTTTGCCTTTTACGTTTCGGAGTCTCATAGCAACGAACCTCATCTCTTCAGTGATTCCTATGCTCTCTCCTGGATACTGCCTCCTATACCTCTTCCTCCGCTTTATAATTGGCGGAGCACTGGTTGTTGTTGAGATCGACGGAGATGGTGAATACGACGACGTGTTGGAACCAGAGCAACATAGAATTAGGGCTCTTCTGTTACTCATACTCTTCTTCTTCTGATTCGTCGTGTTCGTTGAAATGAAGGAAGAAGAATGCATTGGCATTGAGTGTTGTTGTAGTTGTTGTATTAGAAGAGGTTGCTGCACCGTTGTCTTCAATAACGACATCATTTTGGAACTCCAACAGGAGCGTGAGAGAGAGAGAGAGAGAGAGAGAGAGAATGGTGGTTCTGAATTTCGGATTACTGATATTTTCTTGTATCACAGCAAGAAAATTTGGGCTTCAAGTTAATGGGCTTCGTAGCTGTTATTGGGCTCTTTGGCCTCACGGCCTGTGATTACAGTAGAATTATTGGACACCAATTACTAATTTATACTATTATTTAAAGAGTTTCTTCTGTTAGATTCCTCATTTTTTTTAGTTTAAAAATGATCATACATCTCATGTTTAAGTAAAAGCAAAATTAAAAGATAATTTGGTAAAAATACAACTCTAATTCCCTCTAAAATATTCCCTAAAAAATAGAACTACTCTCTTATTAATTTTCAAATTGATTTATTAATTTATAAATTAGATTTTCAAAATAAAAATTATATATATATATATATATAAAATAAAATAAAAAATAATTTTTTTTCTACAAAATAAGATCACTATAAAAAAAAAAAAAATTATCGCTTCATGCGTGTAACGAGGCTAGTTCATATTTAAACATCTTGTTAAATTTAGCAAAAGCGTGAGTTTGGGTGTATCCCTATAGTTTTCTATGACTTACTCCTTACTCATAGCTCATACAATGCACAAAAACTTACAAAATATGTTTAGCGAATGGTAATGGTAATGTAGATTTGTATTGATTTTTCTTTTTCTTTCTTTGAAGTACATGTACATACAACAGCTTTGTAAACCTAACCTAAATGGAGGCTTATCCACAATGTACAAAGAATAAAAAATGGTTACAATGAACGATGTACAGTTTGGAGGAGAAGAAGAAAATTGATATCGAGGATTAAAAGACAAAAAGAATGTGAGAAAAAAAATCTCTGTGCAGTTTAGGCCCAATTATTAGGTCCATGGTCCTCCTCCGATGTCATCTCAATAGGTCAGCAAGCATTCTAATATACAGGCTGCCAGACTTGCAGATGACTTGTGCTCACAACCGTCTGCAATATTTCTTCCACAGCTCCTATAGTCATCTTGGTAACCAGTAAAGCCCAGCTCCAGACTTTCTAATGATTAATTGCACAAATTCAATGGGCAGAACTGAGTAATGTTGTCACCTATAACGCTCTATCAGCTTCTGCAAAAATTCTAATATCCGAGTATACGAAGGATCTGAACGGTTAATTGGTTTACATGAATTAATATGATCTGTTGACTCTAGTACCTGTAAGAAAAGTAAAATATATAAATGAAGGGATGAAGAATAGGAAGAATGATAAGCAATACTCATGAGCTAGAAGATCATGCATTCATTTGAAGTTGTCATCATTTAAAACGGCAAGGCTATGAGGCCAAGTTCCTAGAACTATATAAGCCGCAAAGTAAATCCATTTCAGAGAAAATAAAAGGCCTGACATCTGTCCAAATTGATCCTCTAACTGATCACCTCACAATATATTCAGTTGATCCCTCACCATGTGCATCCTATCAATCTTTTCAGCCTACAAATGTGAGATCAATATCATTCCCTAACTGCTCAAATCTAAGAACTAACATCTTAAAGGTCTTCCATCTGCTGCTGAAAATAACACACGTTCTTAAACACTGTCGACTAATACTTTGATAAAAAAACAGGCCCAAGATACACTCATGTTTGACAAAAACATATGTAAAAAGGTTGGATGCCACAGTTTCCAGGAACCAATCTATGAAATCACTGAAATGTACAAGAATACCCAATCAAATGATTTATCAATTTTCTAATGCTTGCCTGTTAACTAATTATAAATAACATATATAGCACGTCACTACTTTAATCAGAAAAGATTATCTTCTCTACAAGATGCAGACTAGACTCAAACCAATGTGCAGTGATGTATCAGCATGTCATGAAGACAAATGGAGGACTAGTAACTAACAAACGCTTCCAAGATAATTGATGGCTCACGGCAAAGTCTAAACAAGCTTTTAAAGCTTTTCCTGCTAATAAAGAAAAAGATTAAAAACTAATTTCCAAGGCATGAAGGGTATGTTCATGTTCAACAGCCAACACTACACATGCAATGATACTCTATAAAGTCATTTCAACCGATTTTTTAAAACCTAACTACTTAGGCAAAAGACCTCTTTGTCTTCTTCAACCTAAGTGTCATATATTTATCAAAGTCATACTTACAACAAGTTCGCCAAATCCAGGATATGCTGATTCAATTGATACTATTTCCATTCGGAAGGCCCATCCTCCGTAACCTTCAACAAGGGGAGTTACCTTGGTCTGCAAAACAGTTACTAGCTACCTCTTAAGCTCAGAAAAAGATACACAGTAAGAGATACACTATTTTAATCAAACTGTGGACTACCTCACAGAAACTGAGGACATCAAGCACCCCTTTCTTATGAAGGTCTCGGATATAGTCGTTAAGCTCTACTAGTCTCGGCGACCCACTCCTTAGCTCCCCTATCTAAGAACAGCATGAATTAAATGCTATTAACATCTACTTGCACAACAATTATTTTAACTACAAGATAAATGTAGAAACCAACAATCACGTGTTATTGGGGGTGGGGGCATAATAACCCAGCTTAGTTTATAGAGATCATATACTCACAGTTGGGGCAGGGCGAAACACCAGGCCCATTCGCCAAGGCATGTCTGCTAGTTTGCTGCCAAAATGTGGGCAGCTATAGAACACCTGAAACCAGGTTAAAACACAAGCATCATAAAGAATTGATAATTGAAAGTTAATCAAAGGATCAGCAATGTAAGAAAATATTTAATTATTGATTGAAGCATACAACTCCAGCAGTGTTGTTCACAAGGTTATCTATATTTTCTGCCTTAGCTTTATACAGCATCTGCTTTACAACCAAGCCTCCCATGCTGCAAAAAGCAAAAATATATACATTAAATAAGACGATACACACGCACAGAGAGAGACCAAATGCTACATGCTGTGAAACAATAGAAACAGACTCATCATGTTGCTCTAGGAGTCCTACAATGTCTACCAATAATGGAATTAGTTTCTTTTTCCATCTTATACCAATTGGCTGATAATTTTATTAGATGCGAAATTGCAAATCGAAGCAATATATTAAAAACAAGATATGGTAGACAAAATTCCCTGACCATTAGGATGAGTTATCATCTATTCACTAAATCAAACCAAACCTACTGACATAAGGACTCTTATTTCCAGGGACATAAATCATCAGTGAAATACTTGAGGACTACAGTTAAGCTAATGAGTGCCTATTTGGAAGCAAATATCAAATTTAGATGTAAAACTTGGCAAAAATATGTTATGTTAGTTACTGCATTGAAAATAAAGGAAAATCAGCGAAACCTTTAGAGGAAAAAAATCTGTGTGTGTGTGTGTCACTTTCCTAATGCGTATCAAATACAAGAAGATTCTCTGTTATTGCTAAGAAACCACACAATCTCCTCCCCAAGACCATTATAAAAACCTGTGAGTCACAAACACCACCGGTCGATTCCCAATTCCTGCAGCAACAAGCTTCTCCAATAGCATGGAGCTTACTTCCTGCACATTTCCAGCAGAAGCAGGTAAAGACAAGCATCAGTAGAAATCAAATTATATATAAGCCAACCAGCAAAGATGGAACTGTGAGAACAGCAGATTCCATAAAGAGATAATTGAATGAAGCAAATGCTACAATTTTGAAGTCACAAAAGATCAAAACTAGGTCAAGTAACATTATAGCTTTTTCCATATGAAGGAAATCTGAAGATCATCTTCTACTCATCAATAGAAGTACCACCTAGGATTGGCCTAGACTGACTAGGACGAAATCCATTAAAGATATACATTCAAATTATGCAAACATTAACCTCCATGGGTTCCCATAAATAACAAGGTGGGAGAACTGTGAATCTTATACCCATCTCAACCATTGATGCTCACCAACTGTAGAAGTGCAAAATAATATGAGCTAAAATTCTGAATTGAAAGTTCCCATTCCCCCATAACTCATGCTTCCTAAAAAGAATCTCAATGTAACCTGTATGTATACAACAAACATCTTGCGTATGAATAACATTCTCAGATCTTTGATCATTCAAATTCCTAGTAACATAACGTGATGGGTGTTAACAACTCAAATGACATATAAAGCTGCTTCTTGACTGTCAACCAAAACATACAAACCTGAAGGGGCAAGCTAGCTCCAGACCATTGTGTGAGATTTGTCTGTATAAAACATGCAATTCTGGATTAGATGCTGAACATGGAGACCTCAAGATCACCTCCATAAACCAACTAGTCATCAAGGAATTAAGGACAAAATTTCCAAGAGGTGGCAGATGCCAGAAAGACCTTTTAGAAAAACAAGAACCTTTTAAATTACTACCAGACTCAAAACAAACCTTGTATTTGAGAGTAAACATGCGAGCTTGAGGGAAGTCAGATGAAAGCCATTCACCAGGCCAAAATGTTCCTAGCTTCCCTGCTTCCTCATCAATCTTTTCTACCAAGCCAGACGTAGTTGAGGTCTTGTCCTCAGCTATGCGCCAAGACCTATAAGCCCCACCACGGATCCCATGGACAAAAACAACATCCAAAAGAGGCAGTTCTGATTGTGAGCCAGCATAATCAACAGAACTAGAAAAGCTACCATCATTTCGGGGTGTGTTTACAGACGTACCCTCACTGGCTACAGTAGTAGCCAGAGTCGAAGATTTATCCCTTCGAACATTCTCCTGATCTACTTGTTCAGGACACTTCCAGTGGGGAAGTTCGGGATTGATTAAAAATAGCATATCTTTATATCGAGGACAATTGTTATCTCTGTTTGAAACACCAGTATCAGGAAGATTCTTATTTACATGGTCGTTATCAATTTGGTGATTGCAAAATATATTTAAAAGTGTTGCCCTAGCATAACTTTGTATCTTAAGGTCGCTGCAACCTGGAATCTTCCCATTAGCACAATCCTCAAGCCATTTACACCAAGTTTCATCTGCCATAATAACCTTCTGGGCTTTTGGAAGGAGTGAAAGGATAGCTAACAGCCGAGCTGCATGCTTGCGAATGTGGGCTGTAGCTGGAACACGAACACTAGATGAATCATTAGTATCAGAAATAGGTGATTCCCCATGACCATTTGGAACTCGATCTTGAGCCTCAAGTGTTCTAGATGCATCATATGCTTCAATTGCAGCAAGTTTCTCATAATCATCACATAACAGAAAACGTCTCAACAGACACAAAACCCCAAAATCGGTTATTTTTTCTTGAAATTGAGGCTCTTCAGCACAAATTTCAGTCAGTGCTTTGATCCCCTTCAGGGTTGCCAATGCAGAATCTGCAGCATCAAACTTGGCCAGGCTATCTTTCTTTAGATTTTTAAGTGGTCCCACAAAAGGTTCCAGAGAAAGAAGATCTGCCAGAGGGAATGTATCCACAGAACCAGTGGCTGTTCCCAGCTGCTTCGCTGCCAGATTAACAACAGCAACTGCTAATTGATTAGCAATTTGTGAAGCAGAAAGAATGTTTGACTGATCGATTTTAGTCTGCAAAAGTGAGTAAACTTCATGAATACTAACAGAGAAAGAGCACTGATAGAAAAGAAGAATTATCTATTTTTTTTTTTAAAAAAAAAGAAAAAAACAATTTAATGATGGTCCAAGAAATTATAACTGAAGTATAACCGGATAAAATTTCTTTCTGCAACACATTTCAATGTTAAATTGCAATGAGATAGAAATTTTTTTCAAACCTTCACTTTGTCATTTTTAGGTTGAGTGTTTCCTTTAGCTGATGTCTTGGCAGAACCCAGGATTTCAGTTAGCAGAATAGCCAACCATCCTTGAGAAATTGGTACAGAAGATGGTCCATAATCTTCAAGAATGTGAGGAAGTATCTTTTTGGCCGAAGATCGTACAGTGTCGGAGGAATTTTTCCCAAAAATCCAAGGAAGCAATATACCAGACCACTTTTGACTCTCTTTAAGGGATAAATGCATGTTCCCAGTACAAATTAATTCTAGTGCTTTTGCCAGTGCATCTTGCACATGCTTATGCTTTGTCAACCGTTTAGCAGTGTCCCTCATTAGATGTAGGCCCTTCTCCATCACTATCTTTTTGGCCTCAGGGCTTCTCTCAACAGAAACCTGAAAGGCAGACAATGCCACCAGAGCCAAAGAAATGTCCTCATTTTTACTTGCCTGAGAAATAGTAGAAAGAAGACTAGAACTCCAATCAGAAACAGAATCATTTAAGGGCAGATTACGGTCCTCTAGTAGCAACCGCGCCACCAAACTCCCATGCCATTTCACAGATCTCTCTGATGCCACTAAAGCAGTCATGACAGCATGGCCATCTTGATCCAGTTCTTGAATATGAGACCTATTCACCTCTGATGCCATTGCCCAATTTGCTAATGCCCATGCAGCAAAAGGTACAGAAACATGTTCACAATGCAAATCATCCCAAAGACCAGGAACAACAGCTGAAGACAAATTATTAGCTTGCATTAGTGAACCATCGTGCTTATTTTGTAGGAAGAAAGCTTTAGGTGTGTGCCTAGCTGATTGTACACGATTGGTTTCACCAATCCCTAATTCCATAAGCTCACTTGTTCTTGAAAGCCCCAATACTGTAGTTCCTCCAAAAATTTTCATTCCAATCCCTTTTATTCCGTTCCCACCATCTTCATCATCTTGATTAGCATTTGATTCATCCAAGTGAATGCCACCTTCCTCAAGAACTTGAATGGCTGCAGCAATATCTCCAGTTTCAGCATGCCCTGGTAGGGATGGCTGAAATGATACCTTGTCTGAACTATCACAGCTGGAAGTAACAATATCCATAATGGCAGCCACAAGCATGCTCCTACCTTTCAAAGAATCAGAAACATCGAATGAACTACGTCTTGATTGCTGCTCCCACAAAAATGCAATATATCAATGGCAAAACAAAACTAAAAGCATCAAAAGATCAGGGTCTGTGATAGTTTTAATAATTAGTGAAAAATCAAAGAACTATAACAATGATCAAGCTATTTCATGTATTTGATAGGGCAAGACTTAGGTACTATGTTGCACGGACACGGACACAGGGATACGGCAATTTTTGAAAAATAAGGACACGACACGGCGGTTACCGGCGGTTAAATAATTAATTAAATTTTATATTTAGGCATATTTTTTAATATTTTTAGACATAAAATACATTTATGTTTAGAATTTAAATTATGTAAAAACTACAAATAAGTAAACTAACACCCAAAGTAGTATAATAATACACATAAAATTTTTAGAGTACAAATAAATAAATATTTAACTTTAATAAATAAATAAAACTATAGCAGGACACACAAAAAAAAAAAAAAAAAAATTTATAACTTATAACTTATATGAAAAAAAAAAAAAAAAAAAAAAGGACAGAGGGCACCCACGGCCACAGCAGCAGTGAAAAAAAAAAAAAAAAACACAAAACGCATTATAACTTATATAAATAATGGAGTAACAGTACATCCACCTATTCACCAAAATTAATATTTGGAAAAAAAAAAAAAAAAAAAAAAAAAACAGAGAGAGCAGAGAATCAAGAGATCGGACTTGTTGTCCACGCTAAGAGAGAGAGAGAGAGAGAGAGAGAGAGATCAAAAGGGACAGAGGACAGAGGGCACGGCGTCGATGTCGGAGCTCACCGATCGGCCCGATCTAACGCCAGCAAAGTACAGAGGGCAGCAGTAGTGACAGAGGGAGGGTGGATTGAGTTCACTGGGTTGAGAAGAACTTGAGATTGGTTTCAAATTTCAAACAAAGAGACTCTAAACTAGCTTTATTGTGTTAGGGTTATCACAAAATCAATGGTATTGGTAAAATCTACGATTTTTTTTTTTCACTGCTGGCGTGTCGGACGCGTTGGAGCTGCGCCGGAGCCGTGTCAACACAATGTCGGCGCCGTGTCGAAGAAGTGAAAAAAAAAAAAAAAAAAAAAAAAAAAAAAAAAAAAAAAAGAGACTGCCAGACACCGGAATTTGGCGCGTCGTGGCCGTTCCGGTGTCTGACACGACACCAAAAATGGTGTGTCCGTGCAATCTAGCTTAGATATAGTACTTAAGTGCTGTTCATTAGGTTCTTCTCTTAAGATTTTGTCATGTGTATTTTTTCTCATGGCATGGAAGTGTATTTTTTAATTAAATATCTACATGGCTGAATCTTAAAGAGGAAAATCTAAGGAATAGCACCTTAAGTGCTGTACCTAAATTTTGTTTTATTTGATATTGATATTCCACATTACTTATTAAACAAAAAACAAAAATAAAATTAGATGATTTGCTATTTATTGATATTGTCCAATATGAACAGGTCAGTCTCAGGTTCCTTTCATATGCCAATTCACACTATATTAACTGTTTCTTAAAGACATTGCCTGTCCACCTTTGAGATTTACACCTGAATATAACAACCAAATTAGGCTTTTTCCTCTTCTAGTTTTAAGTACACACACCTGTCATCTTACTTTTAACTTGTTTATGCAAATGGAAGAAATTCAGCATTAAAATTTTTGGGTGGTTGCAAATTCCGAACAAATTAGTATTTGATGTGGACTCCAAAATGGTTTTTTTTTTTTTTTTTTTTTTTTTTTTAATGGAGTCCAAAATGAAAATTAAAACAAAATCTCTCAAAGGTTATGAGTTCCAAGTCATAAACAAGGATCTAGGGCCATCAACTAACTAGCCTTATTCTACTCAAGAAAAAAGATAATGCTTATTAGTATTGGCGTTGTCCTGTTTGATTTTACATTTGATGCTGGTACTTCTAACAGTAATCTATAAATAGAATGCTATATGTACCAGTCCATACTACCCTATATAAAAGAATGATCAACCATATATCGAATTCCTAGAATACAATTCAGAATTCATTGGATGTGGCTTACAAGTGAATGCAATCATTATAGATTAAACTCAAGAATAAGAACAGGAAAGACCTTCAAACCAAAGTCCAAACTCCTAAAGATTAAGCTATTTAAATGAATCAACTTTATTGATCAAACCAATCCAAAGCTACTTTCCGAGACTTAGATAATTGAAAAATCCAACATTTCAAGCTATTTAACTAAATCAACTATCACACACAAATGGCATTGATTCGTCAATTGTTCAAACTAATCCAAAGCTACTTTCCGATACTTGAATACATCAAAATCTAACATTTCTATCTAATAAATAACAAAAATTAGAAAACCTATAGATTAAGCTAATGGCATTGATTCTTCAATTGTTCAAACTCATCCAAAGCTACTTTCCAATACTTCAATTCATGAAAATCTAACATTTATATATCTAATTAATATCAAAAAAAAAAAAAAAAAAAAGAATTGATGGAAATTCACCTTCTTCGACCGCTGAGGGTGACATGAGAAAATGAACCTGAGAAGCTTGGGAATAGCATGAGGCCTCCCAAGGACGGAGGCGGAGACATTAGGATCGGCGATCAAGTACGCGAGCGCCCTCGCCGACTCGGCCTGAGTCCCAAACCCGTCCCTGGGGACCGCCACGGACTCAAGCAACCAATCGACGACGGCGCCACTTCCAGCACCAACGATCGCGGCCCTGCGACTGGCATTGGCAGCGGAAATGTCGGCGAGGAGCGCCGCGACCCTAAGTTCGAAGCCGGAGCGGACTTCATGGTTGGCGGAGGACAGAACGGAGCTGAGAGACTGCCAGAGAACGGAGGCTGCGACGCCAGTTTGCTTGGCGTGGTGGAAGATTCTGTTGACTGAATCGGAGGATTTCTTGACCGCGCGTTCGATTCCGGTGTACAAGGGATTAGTAGAAGTGGAGGAGGAGTTGTGTTCGTCTGAGGTGGAGAGGATAGCGTAGTAGGAGGCGATTGAAGCGGAGAGGAGTGTAGCAGAGAGAGCGAGCAGGGAATTACGAGAGAGAGAGGCGGTGGCGGTGGTAGTAGTGAGAGGGTGATGAATGGAAGAAGGCGGCGGCGGCGGCGGCAGCGGAGGCTGTGGCGGCGGAGGGGCTTTTTGGGAAATTTTGAGATCGTTTGAGGGTTCGATTGGGTTTTGCGAAGAGGAAAATTGAAGGCGAGGGTGATTGGAGAGAGGAAAACGGAGACAGCGTCGGGTTCTGAAGCAGAGCCGAAGCATAGTTTGTTTAGAAAGGAAGGAAAGGGAAGGGAAGAGAAGAGAAGAGAAGAGAGAAGGGAAACTTGATATTTATTGAGGTCTTGATTGGGTCTTGGTTTTGTGTAATGTTTTTCTTTCTTTCTTTGTTTCTTTGTTTTTGATTGTGTGGGAGAGTGAAGAAGGAGGCGTGTATGGCGGGAGCAAAAAACGCGATTTGTATTGTACGTGTAACGTGGGAAGAAAAGAAAGGTGATAGATGGTGAATACTGGTGTACAATAGGAGGGAATTTCCCCCCAGAATATGCGAACCTTGTAGGAGAGACTTAGAGGTTCATTCTTTTCCTTTCTATTTTTGTTTTTCAGAGTGGAGTTTATGGTCTGTTTTTCCTGCAAACTTCATTCTTTCTCCATTATTTGTGTGTGGGTTTTTTTTTTTTTTAATTTTTTTTTTTATTTATTTTAATTTTTTTTTTTGCAGTGTTTGTCCAGGACTTTCAACTAGAGGCTAATTACTATTTACGACAGGTGAGCTCATGGTAGAATAAATCGCTGGCTTTTTCAAAGTGTTGGTACCTAAACTTGAACTAGGTGGAGAGCTCTTAGTCAAACCCAAGACAACCACTTTGAGACTAAGTGCCCAACCACTCAGCCAACTCCGCTGAGTTAACTAAAAAAAGGTTCATTTTTCTAATATAAGTAATAATCATACAAGTAATATATGTAACATATAACTTTTTGATAGGTGAATGTAGAATGAAAACCTTTTCAAAAAGTAGAAAAATTCGAATATGAAGTTCTTCCATTGGTGGAATCAATTTTAAAATAAGTAATAATCATACAAGTAATATATGTAACATATAACTTTTTGATAGGTGAATGTAGAATGAAAACCTTTTCAAAAAGTAGAAAAATTCGAATATGAAGTTCTTCCATTGGTGGAATCAATTTTAAAATAAGTAATAATCATACAAGTAATATATGTAACAAATAACTTTTTGATAGGTGAATGCAGAATAAAAACCTTTTCAAAAAGTAGAAAAATTGGAATATGAAGTTCCTCCGTTGGTGGAATCAATTTTAAAATAAGGGAAAAATTAACAGATTTCTAAGAGAACTATTTTAGAAACTTTTTATAAGAAGAAAAAAAAAATTTAGAGCATTTTATATTTTTCAAGATAAAGTTATTAAAATTTTCTTAAAATGATGTATTAACAAATACTCTAAAAACACCCATTAAATGACCTTTAAAATAAATTATATATATATATATATTAAAGGATAAAATTTAGCTACAAAATTGGTTGTAGTCTAAAGTTACAGCCTTACTCAATAAAATAAACATTACTACATATTTTGAAAATCTAACCATTAAATTGCATATTCTTTACACTCTTCATACATATGTCAAATTTTCTGTCAATTAGATATTATTTATTATATAATCTATAAGCTTATATTTTAAACATAATTTTTATCTACAAAAACTAACAATTAAAACAATTTATTGATAGTATAGTTATTGATCTTTAATTTTTTTTGAAATTTTGCAAGCACCGAGGATACAAGAATAAAACATAATCCACTAGTGAAATTCTCAAAATTCACCTCCAATGAAAAAATATTGAGTAAGGTTGTAGACTTAGGCTACAACCAATTTTGTAACTAGTCCTAAATTAAATCATGTACACTATATATACACAAATAAATAATCCATGAGCATTCCATCCCATTCTTTATATCATTTTCGTTACTCAAATTGTGATCAATCATGCACAAAATTACTCAACAAAAAAATATATATATACACATTTGTTTTTATATCTCACGGGTTTCCAACCTCTCTGTCTCTCTCTCTCTCAAATGCTACAATGATTGCACTATAAATGAGTCACGGAAACTTCTTTATTTGACTGTTAATACTTTTTCTTCTCTCTACTCATCTATTCTTCTCTTTCAGGCTTTCTCTCTTAGGCTTTCCCTCTTCACTCTGCACAATCACATCTCCTTAATTGGACATATGGTTTGAACATCATTGTTGTGGGTGGCTTTGATGGATGTTATTTGCGATGGTGTGTGGTCATTTTGCAAGTATATGCTACATGATCATCGAAGAGGGAGAAGTCAAGCAAGGTTTAATTCCTGGTTGGAGAAAGTGTAACCAAGAATGACAAAGGGTTGATCAACAAGTCATAAGAGGTACATGAAGGTCACAGCTCACAAAGGCAAAGAGGGAGAGAAGAGAAGGAAAAATAGATAGTGGATGGGAGAGAAGTTAGAAAGTGAGGTTGAGGGCAATAAACGACATAGTTTGCATGGGTGGTTATGAATAGCACATTTTTTCTGAAGGTTTCATGGAGGTTGGTAGCAATGGTGTGTTGTCATTGTGAGTGGTAGAAACTATTTTAGTAGAATGACATATTATATTTAAATGGAGACAAGTATATTTAAATGGAGGTGCGGAAATAATTAAGAGTGTGATGTAGATTCCATATTCCATAATAATAATAATAGAGATAATAATATTTATCAATAATAATAATAATAATAGGAGGTAGTGTGGGGACGAGGATCCCAAATCTAATTTAAACGGATGGTCAATATTATTTCTGAGGATGTACCTCAGATCTCAGGGACGAGCACTAGTAATGTGAGGCACATAAAGTTAAAATATCAAAAAGGAAAAGAAGCAAACTTGGCACGGAATACGAGAAGGATGAAGAAAGAAGTATAGAAGCTATCCCTTTCGCATTAAATACAAGGGAACCACTCATCTGGCCACATTAATGAGAAAATGACCATGAATAGTGGTGGCATAGTTAAGATTATAGGGCAAAACTTGCTAGTATGTTCTGGAGGGGACTAGAGTTCTAAGAGGGCAATCTCAGTCCTCCAAGTGTAAGATCTTGATAAGTTGTAGTTGGATATAAAAGCAAGAGGAAGATCCAGATGCAAGGGGAGAAAAAGAAAAAAGAAAAAAGAAAAAAAAAGAATTTATTCATTTGTAAACCCAACCTTGAACTAGACTCGAGGACTAACACTTGTATATATTTTTTTTTTTCTTAACCAATTCTTAGACTGTGAATTAATAGAAGTGACACCCTTTCTTATTCAACTCTATGATATAAACATTCTGATTTCGCGCACAGGATATCATAATAAGATTTGACTTCCACCTCTAAACAAATTTATTGTGATTGCAAGCAGTAAAATCTTCATTTATTTTCATTTGTTGACTAACTACTTTTTTGCTGTTATAGGTAGTATTACTATTTTTTATTCTATTAGTTCATATTTGGATGAAACTTATTAGGTTTAGTTTTATGCATTTAGGATTTTTTTTTTTTTTTTTTTTAATATTGGTTGATAAAGGAGATTAATTTAATATTGTAGATGAATGGCCCAATGAGCCTTTGGTTTGGTTTGGTCAACTATTCTTTAATAATAGTGAATTAGTTTGGAGTAATGATTTCCTAACCTAACAAGGTTGGGTTATATTAAAAATATTTATAACTTGAACCATCCCAATGGTGGTCCAAATGCTTATTAGAGTCTGTTTGTGAATAGTTTAATTTAGCTGAAATTGAAATTTTTTTGTTGAAAATATAGGGAGAAAAAAAAAAGATTAAAAAATAAGCTGAATAGTACAATGAGACCCATAAATAGTATCAAAAAGTGCAGTAAAATCATGAACAATAGCAAAAATAAGCTAAAATTACTAATAAACTGAAAATTTCAACCATTCCCAAATGAACACTAAAAGTGTGTAATTAGCCGCAAATTAAAAAGCTAGTTTATTTTACTATTCAACTTATTTTTGCTATTATTCATGGTCCACTACACTTTTTGGTACTATTCATGGGTCCAACAGTACTATTTTAGTTAACTTTTACCTTTATTTATAATACTTTCAGTAAAAAAATTTATATTTCAACAAAATAAGCAGATCTCAAATAGACCCTTAATAACTCTTTTCAAATTTAGAATGCTAAATTAAGGGAGATGGACCAAATAGGACCAATTTAGACCGAATAAGACCAAAGTGGACCGAAAAAAATCGAAGTGGATGAAATGGACCGAATAGGACTAATGTGGACTGAATAAAACTGAATATGACTAAAGTGGACGAAATAGGACCGAAGTGAACTTGATGACCCAATTGGACCAATGTGGACCGAATAAGACTAAAATGGACCGTAAAGGACCGAAGTGAACATAATGGACCAAATAGGATAGAAGTGGACCGAATGAGACCAAATTGGACCGAGATGGACATGATGCACCAAATTGGACTTATAAGACCAAAATGGACTGAAAATGACTGAAGTAGACATAATGGACCGAATAGGACCAATGTGGACCAAATAGGATCAAAGTGGACTAAATAGAATCAAAGTGGACCAAATAAGATCAAAGTGGACTGAAAATGACTGAAGTTGACACAGTGGACCGAATTAGACCTAATAGGACCAAAGTGGACAAATTAAGACCGAATAGAACATAAGTGGACATGATGGACGGAATTGGACCAATAGGAACTGAGTAAGACCAAAGTGGACCAAAAAAGACTGAAGTGGACAAAATGGACCAAATAGGATTGAATAGGACCAAATTGGACTGCATAAGACTGAATAGGACCAAAGTGGAGTGAATAAGATCGAATTGGACTGAATAGAATCAAAGTGGACAGATTAAGATTGAATAGACCGAATAGACCGAATATGATCAAATAAGATTGAATAGGACTGAATGAGACTTAATAGAACCGAAGTGAACTGAATAGGACCAATGTGGACCAAATAGGACTGAAGTGGACCACATAGAACCAAAGTGTACTAAATAGGACCGAATAAAGGTGTAACGTGGAAGTAAAAAAGGTGATAGATGGTGACTAAAGGTCTACAAGAGGAGGGAATTTCCCCCCAAAATATGCGAACCTTGTAGGAGAAATGGAGGTTCATTCTTTTTCTTTCTTTTTATTTATTTATTTATTATATTTATTTTTAAAAAACAAACACATACAAAGGAGAAGGAATGAGGTTCAATAGAGTTCATTCATCTAATATAAGTAAGGAAAGAGAATGAGGTTTGTTTAAGTAATAATTACACAAGTAATTTACGTAACATATAACATTCCGATAAGTAAATCTTGAAGAAGAACCTTCTCCAAAAAAAATAATAATAATAAAAATAAATAAAAATAAAATCCGAATAAGAAGTTCTTCTATTGGTGAAATCAACTTTAAAATAACTAAATAAAAAAGTATAGAATTAAATCGCATGATATTCATAGGGGGAACAATACATATACATACATATACATACACGTGAATTATATTAGGAAAAATATTTCTTGTGATTAATCATGCACAAAATTAAAAAAAAAATAATAATAAATTCTACTAGCTCTCTCTCTCTCTCTCTCTCTCTCTCTCTCTCTCTCTCTCTCTCTCTCTCTCTCTCTCTCTCTCTCTCTCTCTCTCTCTCTCTCTCTCTCTCTCTCTCTCAATTGCTACAATAGATCGACACTATAAATGAGTCACAGAAACTTCTTCACTTGATTGTTTAATACTTTTTCTTCTCTCTCTCTCTTCGTTCTATATTGTTAGGTTCTAAAAGTTTAGAAGAATTAGCAAACTGTGGATACAAACTTGTCTAGGTGTAGATACAATGCTCAAAGTGTTGCAAGTCTGAATACAAGAAAAAGGAAGATGTAGGTTTAAGAAATTCGAAACATGCTAGGTTTGACTGATCGAGATGCGTTTTTGTAGAATTTAATTAAAGCCCAATAGCCCGTTAAGCCATTAAGTGATAAAAATTTCAAATCTAATTCTTCTAGTATTTAAAGGAAACCCTAAGACATGTTCTGGAAAGACTTTGGAGGTGTTCTTGTGAAATCTAAAAGGTACTATGTCTTCTCCTTTCAAAGTCACTACCGGAATTCCATCTACACTTCATTAGAACTGGTAGATTTGAAGTTGCTGCAACAAGATCATATATAGCTAATGATTTAAAGCTTTGAGTGGGATCTTAGAGTCACAAATGTAGGTGTTTGTGTTCAACAAATTCATATAGAAGAGTTCATGGATTCGGAATTGCATGTGGTCTCGTGAGTAAATATTACAAGAGGTAGCATTAGATTTAGGGAAAAATCTATTGTAAAACTTCCATTCTATTTAGTGAATTTGTTGCCTTGAGGATAGGGTTATCATATTGCTTGTCTTCTTTACTTTTCCGCACTTAGTGATATGATTGTTTGTGCTTAACTTAGATTTGAATAATAAATCTAAGTAACAACTTAGTTAATTAATTAGGCTAAACAATCTAAGTGCTCAAGGGTCTAAATAAACCAACATATACAATCACATTTCCTTAATAGGACATATGGTTTTGAACATCCTTGTTATGGGTGGCTTTGATGGAGGTTTAGTAGCGATGGTGTGTTGTCATTGTGCAAGTCTATGCTACACGATCAAGAGGGAGAAGTCAAGCAAGGTTTCATATATGGTTGGAGAACGTGTGACCAAGAATGACAAAGGATTGATCAACAAATCATAGGAGATACATCAAGGTCACAAAGGACATTTGGTCTATGCATTTAGGATTTAAAAAATAATATTACTAATAATATTGGTTGGTTTAATTTTAGGAAAAAGTTAACAGATGCTCTAAATAAATATATTTTAAGAAATTTTTTATAGAAAAAGGAAAAAAAATTAATTTTTTTGATAGCTTTTTATATTTACTATAAAAGCTGTGTCAAAATTTTCTTAAAATAGTTTATTAACAATTACCTTAAAGACATCCGCTAACAAGATTCTTAATTTTAATATCATAAAAACATGGTCATCAGCCTTAAAAAAAAATTAAAAGCGCCTAAACCAATCACATGTGGGTTGGTTTGGTCAACTATTTTGACAATACTCTCTTCTCATGGAGGCGTTAACGAAGACTTAAGACTTTAAACTGATTTTCCATACTGGTATTGTACGTTTTAAATGGGACCAATGCTCTGTTTAGACAAAAATTTTTTTTTAGAAAATGAGTCATTTTCTAAAAGGTATTTTCTATAAAACTATTTCATTTTCTTATGTTTGGTAATTACCTTAAATAAGTTGAAAAACAATCTTCTAACTTCCTTTATTTAGCTTGCTGTGAGATAGAATTGTTTTTCAAAAAAATATTAAAGAAAAATAATCTCTAATTAGAAGATGGTTTTCTGTTGACAAAAGATAGATTTCCTTTGACTTTTTTTTTTTTTTTTATACTACTAAATACTGAAAAACATGAAAAACTATCTTTACAGAATGTTTTCCATCAAAATAACCAGAGCCCAAGTTGCATAGAATTGTCTCCAATTGTCTCTTGGGAGACAATGAAAGTTATTCACTTCACCTACCTTGATGGGCTTCGAAGCCCAAGTAGTGCTCACAGCTGATGGATCAATTTTACAATAGAGGTTAACGGTTTGATGAAGCAACAGACCGTTTCATCTATTTCCAATTCTATGTAGGCTTACTGTTTAAAATAGTTTATAAACCAAAAGTAAGTGAATCTCCCTTGATTGAATAGTTCAGGGAGTTAACGTAATATATATATAGAATGGTTTGTTACAACTGATAAGTACAAACACATAAGGGATAGTTTACATGGTAGATCATTATCATGAGGCTTATCATTATCATGAGCCTTTATCTCTATCTGAGTGATGAGCCTTATCATTATCATGAGGCTTTGCTGCATTATCCTTATCACTGTTACCTCTTATTATTAAGGATACTCTTTTCAAATTGTGAACAAGGATGATGCTCAATCAAGTGAGAAGTAGAATTTCTAAAGAGAATACTGAACCTTGAGATCTCAAAGACGATGATCAAGGGAGGTCTAAACCCATAAATAAAACAAGGAATAGTCATATCTAAATTGAGAAATGGATAATATAAAATGCAAAACTTATCGGCAACAAGGCAGGCAGAGATATTAACCTTCACATTCAGATTTAATCAAATAACTCACGGTACGATACCAGCCTAGACTTATTCGATGCTTAAGTTAGTGATATTATTTATTTGTGTTCAATAATAATTTTGTATGAAAATTTTCTCATACCTATAATGGTGGAGAAAGATTATAATTTAATCTCCACAACACTTCAGTTTGCCATTTCTAACATCATGAACGTTACGGCCATAATGGGAGATTATTGGTACCATTTACAGAGCCTGCACCTCTTATGGCTATGTGCGTGATTTCTAACAATTACCTCGCAATCCTAGTATTGTGGTTGACAATGGCCTGTAATTCTTGTACTAGCAATAAGATTGTCCATGGTTGCTAGTCGTCTATAAGCAAGTAGATCTTCCATTTTGGGTCATTCATGCAACATTTCTAAATAGATGATCTTTTATCCTATCAGCAATCATATGTTTGAATTCAATCGAAAAATCTATTGTATTAGAAATTGTTTCGAGTTTCAATAAAAGCTTTAATGCAAATTGAAAATTAAGCCTCAATTTTTAACTTTCATGAGGTGATAAAAACACTTTCTAATTTTTGTCAAATAGTAATAAATTGCATGTAAAACAGTTTTTGTGCTTGAAAACCCATTTTTAATGTTAACGTATATCCATGTCTTTAATATTAATAAAGATGGGGTTTAGATAATATCCTGGTATTAATGGTATCATTTGCAATGTCTCTTATATGACAGACAAAATTGGCAAATGCCCTTTTCGAGCAAAATAAGTAGCATTTTGCACTCTTTCCTAAACTAATTAAGGAAATGTTCCTCTTTTGAAACTTGATTTTCTCAAAATCAAGTTAAGCCCTATAGTGGTGGTTTTAAGGAGCCTATATTGACGTTTTAAGGCCCTATAGTGGCATTTTGGAACTTGAGCTCCATGAACTTGAGTTATAGGTTAAAAAAAAAAAAATATTACCTATAACTTGAGTTCATGGAACTCGAGTTTCAAAATGCCATTATAAGTCCTTAAAACGTCATTATAAGCTTCTTAAAAATGCCACTATAAGAATCTATTTTTTTTTTTAAATCGATTTTGAGAAAATCGAGTTTCAAAAGTGGGGCATTTCCCTAATTAGTTTGAAAAATGGGGCAAAATGTTACTTATTTTGCCCGAAAAGGGCATGTGCTAATTTTGTCCCTTATATGTGGTTTCAAATCCTACCGCCCCCACCCCAACTACCTATTAAAAAAAAAAAAATTGGTATAATTATTAATTTATATCATTTCCTCCTATTTTCATTTTAAATTTTAAAACATCTAAATAAAAGAAAATGATATCTATTCTCTTCCCCTTACTTGATTTTAAAATATTCAAACAAGAAAAAATGATAATTATATTCTTCACCTCTTGTTTGCTTCTCCCTTTGACCATTTACTTTCTTCTTTCTCCAAATTTTCACACACATTTTAAAGTTGATATCTCCCTATTTGAATTCTAAACATATTACTTGAGGCTAGTTTGCTAGGGCATTTCCAGTAGCTTCTCCAAATTTTTGTATTATTTGGAGAATGAACAGTGATATTTAGTTTTTATCTATCCACTTTTTCAAATACACTTTTCAACAGATTTTCTATTCCATTCTCTATTACATTTAAATATTATTTTTTCATTCATTATTTATTCTTTTTTTAACAATTATATTTTATAATAAGAAGTATTATGTTCACAACATTTTACGCAATATTTTCACAACAAAATTTATACGGAAAGTTGTTACTAGTTCTAATTTGAACCCATCACTGAAATTATTTTTTTACTCCCCAATATTAATTAATAATAATCTGTTACTTAAAATTTATTGTGAAAATATTGTGGTAGTATTTTTCAATTAGGATTTTTTATTTTTTATATTATTTTTCTTCCTTTCATTTCATTTTCATCCATACACGTTTCATTTCTTTTTTTTTTTCTTTTTCTTGCCTTTCTCCTCCACACAAGTGTCCAGAACCCCTTCTTTTATTTTCTTTTTCACCTCAAGAACATTCCAGCATCTCACATTTGCTTCACATGAGAGAGAGAGAGAGAGAGAGAGAGAGAGAGAGAGAGAGAGAGAGCTCGTCTGCCTCCCTGTCGCCGGTGGAGATCGAGGTCGCCAAAATGACAAAGCCGGTGGAGATCGGCGTTTACCATGCAGCACTACCACGTTCGTCGCCCCACCGCCGCTCGTTGTCCTCCCCATCACCAAGCTGGGTCAAATCGGCTTGTTCTTTTTTTTTTTTTTTTTTCCATATTTGCTTGTTCTGATTCAACTTTATTTTAAGAATTGGATTTTGTTTTGTGTTTGGATTATGTGAGAAATGGAGAGAATGAGAGAAAAAAAGAAATCCGAAGGAGAGAGAAAGAATTGATATAATAGTAGCTGGTATAATTTTTTAAGCAGAAAAATTGATTTGGAGTTGCTACAGTGTTCTCTAAATTGAGAGAAGTACTGTAGCAACTTCAAAAAAAATTTGGAGAATCTGTATGTTTAGAGAACCGGTTGGAGTGCGAACAGTAGCATTTTATCTACCAAAAATAGAGATACAGTGATTGTTGGAGATGCTCTTACTGAGGTATTGTAGCTGCATGCACCCAAATGTAAAATGGATCCTACAAGTGTGTGGGGCCACATTATGTGAGAATCGGCATTCCATGCAATTGTAGATACCCTCTGATTAGCTGTTTCAATCAACTGTTTATTTGTTTGTTTGTTTGTTTGTTTGTTTTTTTTTTTTTTTAAGAAACAAAAATACACGAGAAGGAACATGGTTTCAACATAAAATACACAAAAGGAATGATACAGGGTCCGTTTGGATACCGCTAATTGCTAAAAATTGAAAACTAAAAACTAAAATCACTATAGCAAAATAATTTTTAAATGTGTGAATAGTACTGTGAGACTCAAATTTATATTGAAATCTATGTTTGGATGATTTTGTGGGTCCGGAAACAGTGCCATGGGACCCACATTGTTTAGCAAAACGCATAGATAGACGCATAAATGCTCTCTATTTCAGTGCAATCCAAACGTTCTCATAGTAAGCTATACTCCAAAGTACCTAAGTATTTTTCAGTATACACAACACAATTTCTTAAATAATGTATAACAATTATTTTTTATTTTTCTAAACACAAGATACAATGGATAATACCAAACATCAGATAATATCTTATCTATAAATAAAATTTCTCGTGTTAGTCATTATCTACGTTGCATGAATTATCAAAATTTTCCCCATTTCATGATGTCAGATCGATATTCACACACGTTATTTCATCTGATGGGCATTGATTTTTCGAGCACATGTGCAATTGTTTTGTGATTTTTAGTATTAATATCTAATTTCAAAAATACGAAAAGAAAGCAGATTCATTTAGGACTAATTAAAATCATGCACCGTCATATAGCAAATCATCATTTAATTTTAACTACCAACTAAACTAGCCGCCAACATGTAGTTCATTGCATCTAACCAAGCATGACCTCAACCTCAAACACTACGCGTACGGCAAATACATTATCTTTTGAGGCAAGTGAGACCTCTAAACAACATATAAATGTCATATATATATATACACACACAAACCATTAATTAAACATAAACATGAAAGAGAGGGTTTATCTTACATCATATATATGGTCTAATATTATTTGTATAGTTCTAAGTGCATCACCCTTTGCATTTCTTTAGTCCAAATCATCGTTTATGGCATGATCACCAAAGCTGATAAATTCTTTGCCATAGTGGGTCACCCATGGCGTAATTTTAATAATATGTTTATTATGTACTTGATCTGAGATCAGACTATATATTTCTAAGCTTTAATAAATTAAATATTAAAAAGTTCAGACTATATATATATATGCATTACTTTACGTGAAAATATTGGTATCTACCCTCAGATTACGAGTCCAAGATGGCAAAGTTCGTCAGACTGCAGATAAAGCCTCATGAGTTCTTTAGGATAAAACCTAATTTTTGAATAGTTAGGTCCCATCCCATTTCTCTCTTTGCTAAATGGAAGATAAAGATTCCATTTATTTTATGGTACTTCCACCACATAATTGAAACGTGTTACGTCCAGGTGAAAAAAATAATCAAATCAGAGTAATGCATATTGGCTATCATATGCTGCTACTGAACCTATTCTTGTAGTACTACTATTAGACTGTTAGGTGGAGTTGGGTTTACCATTACCATTAAGTCTTTTGAATTATGATCAAGTAACTCTAGTTAGAAAATAATTTAATTTATAATATCTCTTTAAAGGATTGATAGCATCGTAAAATTTAAACCATTCATTTAAAAATCAATAAATTCCATGATGAACTAAAAATTTTAAAGGGTCTCAATTCTTATATATGATGTTCTAATATGTTGGTTGAGATTGTTACTAAATTTGAAGCGTCCTTTTCGGCCTAGATTAATCCATGATATTCGCAGAGGAAAGACATCATATTTACTTCTTAATTTGTTTTTTTATCATTTGGGTCCAAGACCAACTCTCATAAGAGTGCACAGCTGATCATAAAACGGCTTGTAGTTTGTGGAACTTATATATTGGACAATTCTCAATTTCCCATGTGGTAAAATTCTCAAATTCTCAATTCTCCTAGAAATATATAGACTAGGAGATTGTTTGGACTAGAGAAAGATTCAAAGTGAAACTTGATAAAGTGGAGTCTCTTGTTCCACCATGTACCCTTTGACCATTGCATGTTCCCTGAACTTTCATCTTTCTGTAACCACAACCTAAGGCCATAAATAGGTCGTTGATGGATCAAATGTACGAACACAAACTTAGCTTTCTTTGATCTTATTCCTTACAAAACCTAAGGCATTCTTTTATATTGCAACTTTCCGATCACTTGCCTACCATTTTCATCTTCCTCATGGAAAAAACATTGTCATTTCAACTTCAACCCCCTACTTATGGGAACTTGATCACCATTCTCAGCATTGATGGGGGAGGTGTCAGGGGGATCATCCCTGCAACTATCTTAGCTTTCCTTGAATCACAACTTCAGGTATACTTTGCAGGATTACTAGTAGGTGGGGTTGAGTCTTAAATGTATTCAAAGATATAATTACTAGCTAGCAGCTAGGGCTTTCAAAATATTAGTATTACACAATTTCCTGTACTTGTGCAAGAGTATATTATTAAACTAGATTTAAGAAATTAAAACTCGATCATTATATAATAATTTATATATAAGAATGTTGTGAATATTTACTAGGTAGTGTTAGGTCTTAAAGTATTCAAAGACATAATTGTTATGACTTTCAAAATATTAGTTATTGCACAATTTCCAATGCTTGTGGACGTGCGTATTATTAATTAAACTTGATCCATGAAATAAAACTCATCTCGAATAGAATAGTTGCAAAAGAACAATTTAAGTTAATGTCATGTATATGTTGAAAAAATATATATATGTATATAATGTTATAAAAGCCATATTGACTATACATAATTTGACAATAATGGTAGGAGTTGGATGGTGAGGACGCTAGACTTGCAGACTACTTCGATGTCATTGCGGGAACAAGCACAGGTGGTCTTGTAACTTCCATGTTAACTGCTCCAGATGAAAACAATCGTCCTCTCTTTGCTGCTATAGATATTAAGCCCTTCTATCTTGAACACTGTCCCAAAATTTTCCCACAAAAGAGGTAAATCTTCATACTTGACTGCCCTTACATATGTATACACGTATGTGTTAGAATATGGTATCAAGGTCATGTGGTATATTTGCAGTGACGGCTCTAAGAAATTTTTTCAGGATAGTTACTAAAAAATTTAAATTATATAAAATTTAATAAAGTGATAACTTAAATATTTACTACAACTATGAGTCGAGTTGCTAAAGAGAGCAAAATTTTTTGCGATTACAAAGCCGAAAAAAGTATAATTGTTGTCACTATCAAGAACTCACAACCACAATATTTTTTTTTGGTACCATTTTTTAAGGAAAAATATAATTAGAGATTATTTTATTGAATAGGTTGAGCAATCTACAAATCTTATCCTTTTGTTTTATAGTAGGCTTTTTGTTGAATAATTTGCTCAATTCTTGTTGTTTGGTCTTTTCTTATTTTTGTTTGATTTATGTTTGTTGGTTTTTGGCCTAATATTTATTGTTGTTATTTAAGATTTAAAAAAAAAAAAAAATGATTAAGGATTATGTTTGCGGGTAGAATTAATTTTGGAGTAATGCTATGTCTATAACATTTTATAATAAATCTTATGCAAAAAACTGTTATTAGTGGATAAAAAATAATATTAGTATTAAACCCAGATTAGAATCAGTACACATTAGATTTGTTGTGAAATTATTATAAAAATGTTGTGAATATAGTAGCATTACTCTTATTTTTGTTAAATCCAAAACTTTGTAATTCTCAAGTCAAGGTATTCAAAATTTTTATTAGGGTGGTCACAATAAATTATTTTAGCATACAATTTTTTTTTTGATATATATATATATATATATACACATTATTTTGCAAATCAGGATGGTCCTATGACTACCCGGCTTGTATGTAGAGCCGCCACTATATATCTGAGCTTTGTTTCATGCTTTGAATCTTTTGGATTTGTAAATATTAATTAACCAATTAACAAGAGCATTCATATATTGGTTTCAATGGCAGAGGCTTGTGTGGAGCAATCCAAAAAATATACAGATCACTGAGAGGACCTAGGTATGATGGGCAATACCTTCACAGGGTTGTGAAGGAGAAATTAGGAGAGACTCGGCTGCATAGCACTTTGACGAATGTTGTGATACCAACTTTTGATATCAGGCATTTACAGCCAACCATTTTCTCATCCTATGAGGTCTATTTCTCTCCCTTTCTCTTTCCCTATACAAAATCGTCTTTTTTGTCAGCGCCATACCACGAAATTTGACCCTCTTGAATTGTTTCCTTCTATAGTCTTGTATTTATTAGTACTTTACAACAATTGAAATTTTGAAGTCTTAAAAAGGAAATAAATAGGGCTAGTTTAGAATAGACTTTTTCCTTTGCTAAATAGACTTTAGAGTTTAGACACAGAAAATTAATGAAACTTAAAAACTTTTAGGAAACAGAAATCTTTCATTTTCAATGGCAAGGCAAACTAGAAAAATAGAACAAAGACATTGACTCTGCGCCACTTAATTGAAATAGTATATTAGGTTTACTATTCAAGTATGATGTGGCTAGAACTCAATTTTTTCTTAACTCAATATAGGAAAAAGATATTGAAAAAAAGAAGAAAAAGGAAATATTAATTTCAATTCACAAGTATATACCATGATTTTCCCTTAAAAAAAATTGTGTTGCATGGATTTTGAAAACTTATTATTAAATATTGTTCACTAGTCGTCTAGTCCCTTAATTGGAAGTGCATGAAAGAGTCTGAGGAGCTTCTCTTGAAATAAAAAGCTATGGTGAAAAAACCTAATGATTTGTTTGTATAAGTGAATTTAAAGAGAATGATTTGGACTTTATTATTATTATTATTTTTGATGAATTGGACTTTATTATTTAGTTTCAATGACTTGAATATAGAGTATGAAATTATTATATAATTTTTTATTTTTATTGATGAAATTTATGAAGAGAATTTCCCTTTGTTAATAAGTGCATTTATTGTGAATATGTAAAGATGTCATTTCAAATCCATATTATCACGCGTGTTTTTGCTCAAGTAAAATTTTCAAAACTCACATCATCATTTGTTGTTAAATTTATATTAAGCAATTTATGATAACAATTGTTTTTTAGATGATTAATTGTAAATCCTCAAATCGAAACGCAACCTAAGAGAAAATTCTATCTTCATGCAGGTGAAAAACTTCCCTTGTTTGGATGCACGATTGTCCGACATATGCATCGGTACTTCAGCAGCTCCAACTTATCTTCCTACCTACCAATTCAAAAACCAAGATAATGAAGGGAATGTTCGAAAATTCAATCTTATAGATGGTGGTGTTGCTGCAAACAATCCGGTATATAATCATTTAGAGAGATAAAGTTAATTTTAAGTTGCATATTTGACGCTCAACTTTTGACATTTATTTGAAAATCATCCTTATATATCTAATGGATAAAAAATTTTATGTATTGAATTGAATTCATGAAATTGAGGTCACTTTGATAATGTAGAGCTTAGGATATGGCATGAATTATGTTTGTCATATTGCATTTTTCATCAATCAAATGACGATATATAATTGTTTTTTTTTTTTTTTTTGAAATATTGAAAGTAGAGGGATTAATATGAAACATTTTAAAGCATATAGATGATTTTGTAAAGAAAAGATCAAAAGTTGAGAACAAAATATGCAATTTATTCTAGAGTTAAAAGTTTTAACACAAGAAAAGCTAATCTTTATAGTGTTTTTCTTTTCTTTTTGGCACCATGGTCCAGACATTAGTAGCCATAAACCAAGTGAGTAAACAGGTCTTCAAAGAAAATCCTGATTTCTTCCCAATCAAACCCATGGACTATGGCCGCTTTCTAGTAATTTCAGTAGGCACCGGCTCACCAAAGACAGCAGAAAAATACAATGCTAAAAAGGCAGCCAGGTGGGGCACTTTGGGTTGGTTACATCATGGTGGTTCTGTTCCACTAGTGGATGCGTTTACTCAAGCAAGTGCAGATATGGTTGATGTCCATATTGCTGTGCTGTTCCAAGCTCTTCGTTCAGAACATAATTACCTTCGAATTCAAGTAAGAAAATTTCTGGTTTCTCTCTAGGTTTTTATGTTGAATTCATATAAAGTTATTTAGTGTTGACTAGTCTTTTGAAATATGACATTAGGATGACACCTTGACCGGGACAGATGCTTCAGTTGATGTGTCTACAAAACAAAACTTGGAAAAACTTCAATATATAGGAGAAAGAATATTGAAGCAACCAGTATCACGGGTGAATTTAGAGACAGGTTTGTCAGAACCAGTCGAAAATGGAGGCACAAATGAGGAGGCTTTGAAAAAGTATGGAAGAACATGCATGCATACACAAATACACAATTACATGCCATTATATTATATTTATAATCTATATATTATCATAAAATATTTCTCACAATACTAATTTCACGTAAAATTTTTGTTACTTACAGGTTTGCAAAAATACTCTCACGAGAAAGGATGCTTCGAGATGCAAAATCTCCACACACGAAAAGGCACTTCTAATGCCGATTACTACATCAGATTATTAATGATCTCCAGTCTATATATATATATATATATTAGTCCAAAAATGGTACCTTAGTTACTCCTGCATAGAAAGAAAGAGAGAAAGAAATGTACATTTATTAATTCCAATGATTCTTTTGATTTTTTTTTTTGGTTTAAATTTCTGACTACTTTGTGTGTACACTGTACAAATTGACAAGAAAAAGAATTCATTATTCGTTTATTCTTTTATGTTATGAAAAAAGTTAGCTGAATATATAGATTTGAAAGTTTGATGCAAAAGCTACAAATACGAACTATTTGTGATTTTTTTTTTTCATTAAATTTGTAATAAGGCGAGCTATATGATTTGAAGAAGAGCACTACTTCAGAATCTTAATCAAGTCCAAAAACAAAAACATAAAAAAATATAATCAATGAAACCGAAATTAATTTGTGAACCTGCAAAGGCATTGTGACTCGTGAGCAAAATCTAGATTTTAGATAGTTTCGATTAATTTAATCCAATCTCACACCCTGTTTGAAAGAACATACTAGAAAATAAGTTGTACCAAACTGGCACTAAATTAACATTTTAGATTTGGATTTACTATTAATTAGATATTATTTAATAAATTTAATATGTAAAAATACATTAAAAAATGACTATAATTTAAAACTTAACCAAAATTTAGTAAACTATATAAATATTTTGAAACTTATTATTGTGACGAGAATAGGAATTTAGATCAAATGTTTAAACATATAAATGAGTAAAATCTTAGTATACTTAGTAATATATACAACCATACCTATGAATTGCTCAAAACGAACCTTAAATGACCTAAGAAATGTGACCCAATGCACATCATTATGAATTGTATCTTTCAAAACCAGTGTAATCTAGTAATTGAACTTTCTGCATTCCAATCATCATAGGTTGCCACTAGTGGAAAAAATCCATATTTCAACTAGTGATTAAAATGTTTGCTAATTATTGAGCACAACAACTAGACATTTGCCCTAGAGTGTGCACATGGACACTTATGCACTACAACTTGAGATTGAAAATCAAGAGAATAATGTTAGAGACGCCTAACTTTTTTATATAGTCTCACACTAGTAACATCATTTTATTATATATGAATCATAACATATCATCTCCACTGTTGTAAAAGAAACTATGAAAAATTTTATATCCCTAGACTTATTGAAATTAAACCAAAAAACAGTCATTGGATAGGATTTTTATATCCAAAATATTTACCACCTTAAAATTCCTTTTTGCTAGATGATGAAATCCACTAACCACATTGCCATTAGGATATCACTTCACCAACTTCTTCTTACCTACAATTCTCCTAGATTCTCAACTACAATTCCTGTATATGTAGCGTCTAAGATGCAATTTCTTCTTTGCTAAAGCAAGATCACTACAAGGAAATGGAATCCTCTGGTATTCCTGACAATGATAAAGATAAATATCAACTCAAACCATATTGAAGAAACCACTATGTATGCATGTGGTCCATATTGCAGCATTATTAGTCCCATAAAAATGATGAAAATGTTGATTTCTAACCAGGGCTTGAAAGCTTAAATGATTATAAATAGATTGGCACTATGTAGTTTCCAGCAGCAAAATTAACCTCCTAGGCCCATAATTATATTCTCATCCCAGTCCCTTATGGAAAAAATAATATCACCACTGCGGCCTCCAACACATGGAAACCTCATTACTGTTCTTAGCATTGATGGAGGTGGAATAAGGGGGATTATTCCAGGAATCATTCTTAGCTTCCTTGAGTCTGAGTCACAGGTTACAATATTGTTATATACCAGCCAGTTGGCACATGTATCTATGTGCATAAATTTGAAATATTAGTTTTCAATCTAAAGTTCTTATTTAATAGGAAAAAGAAATCGATCATTGGTAGCTTGCATAATTGTTGTTGTTGTTGTTGTTTTTTTTTTTCCCCAAAATAAAAAATGGGTTTGATTAGTAACTTTCATGAGTTTCATCCCAGTATAGTCACTTACAAGCCAAGCGTGTAGATTAACTTCTAGAAGACCATTTGACAAGCTTGAGCTTTATAAAAATTGACTAAAGTGGTACTACATATAAGTTATTCAAAATAGTAATGGCAATTAACACATGACTATTTTTTTCACATGGTTTTTTTTTTTTTTTTTTTTTTTTTTTTTTTTTTTTACCTTATGGTGCTGAAAATTGATGGCCCCGAAGCTAGAATTGCAGATTATTTTGATGTGATCGCAGGGACAAGCACAGGAGGTCTTATGACTACCATGCTGACTGCACCAAATGAAAACAAACGCCCCATGTATGTTGCCAAAGACATCAAGGCCTTCTATTTTGATAATGGACCTAACATTATTTTTCCTCAAGACTGGTAACAATTAAGCCTCAATGTTTTTCATGCTATCACTATATCTTGTTCCATATCAAAATAACACTATACTAATCTGCTTAAGAAACAGTTCTCCATTTGCTCAAGCAACAAAATTGATCAAAGCCATAACAGGACCAAAATACGATGGAAAGTATCTTCATAGCCTTCTGAAGGAAAAACTTGGGAATACTCAATTACACCACACACTGACCAATGTGGTAATCCCAACCTTTGACATCAAGCAACTCCAGCCAGCCATTTTCTCCAGCTATGAGGTCTTCAAATTAATCCAAGTTTTTAACTTTACCTGAAATTAATCCAGTCTAATGAGAAGGAACTAACACTTCACTTAAACAAAAAAGAACTTAACATATTTTTGTATCCATGCCTTAATTAGGTAAAGAACCATGCACACTTTGATGCTTTACTTTCAGATATATGCATTGGAACCTCAGCTGCCCCAACATATATATTTCCCTGCCCATAATTTTGATACCGAAGACTCAACTGGAAGAGTGAGAAAATTCTATCTTATTGATGGTGGTGTAGCTGATAATAATCCGGTAATAAGTTTAATATACGTCACTTTTTTTTATTCTATTAGAAGTCATACTCTCTTAAACATCAATATCATTGTCTAATTTTCATATGATTCTATAGGCTTTAATCGCCATTTGTGAAGTGACAAAAGAGATTAACCGGGGGAGTCCTAACTTCAGTTCCATAAAGATAGCAGATTATGGTCGATTTCTTGTTCTATCAGTAGGAACTGGTTCAACAAAAGTTGACGAGAAATACACCGCCAAAGAAGCAGCTCAGTGGGGTATATTTGGGTGGTTAACTAGCGGTCACTCTGCCCCATTGGTGGCTGTGTTCCTTCAAGCAAGTGCTGATATAGTGGACTTTCACATTTCTGTTGTTTTTAAAGCTCTCGATTGTGAAAATAACTACCTCCGAATTCAGGTAATAATTAAACTTAATAGTTAATACCCATGTTGGCACATTAATATGAGAGTGATAAATTAGTTACCTCTTGTTCTAAAAGTTTAAGTCTATCGGAAAAGACAACTTTAATCATTTAACAATTATTTTAACATTGACATTTCAGGATGATACACTGAAGGGAGAAGTGTCTTCTGTTGATATTTCCACCAAGGAGAATATGGAAAATCTTGCAAAAGTTGCAGAAGGATTGTCACGTCCCAAATCCAAAAGGATTCACAGCATGAGAAATCATCTCAAAGGTACCTGTAAATTTCTCCTTTTTTTGACAATTCAAACTGTAAGAGATCTCTCTTTAAGCTCCTTTCTTTTCCATAGGATAAGAATATATAACCACATTAAAATCTCCACATTACAAGTCAGAGTTATATAACACATTTATAAATAATAACTAAAAATTTTGTGTCTCTACATGATACATAAATATATTACAAAACTCTAAATGATTTAAACAGAAAGTCCCAATGTTCTCTAAAATATGCAATCCCAACAAAATTCTTGGGCTAACAAACCTCAAGAGCCCAACTTCTAATAACATTAACTACTACTAGCGCCCTTAAAAACAACTAGATCAAATCACCAACCATTAGTAATGTATGTCTCCCAATTCAACATAAAACTCCAATCACTACTGACAAGGCAAGCTCCATTCTTATGATATAGCTAATTAATTTGTAAGACTGTAAAAAATTGGGATGAGCTAAAGCCCAGCAAATAGCATAATTATTGGGAGTGGAGGAAATGCAAGTTTCATTTTCAATAATAATAATATGATATGACAAGAATGATTGAATAATGAAACACAAAGTTTCTCAAAGTAAATACCTTGAAACAATATACTATGATATGTGAGCACTAACAATATAATTTCCAAAGTCAATAAAATCTAACATACGGTAATTTATCACAAATATATCACACTACCACATAGAGTGGTCAGGGGATCCACCCATTCACAACTAGCATAATATTGTCTTCTCTGGTATGCAGACTTTTGGACCCATAGATAGCAGTCTCATCCATATCCTTAACGTTTTTCTCTCTCTCCATGGGTAGCAGAGAGAGCACATCAAATAGGACCTCTCTTGCATGTAGTCTCTTGGCCCCATGTGTCACACCCCAAACCCCAAAGGGTCAAAAGCATGAAAAAGACATCTCAAAGAACTTGTAAATTTTCCTTTTTGACAATCCAATCCACATAAATTATATCAAATTACCAACATCAAGAATTATCATAATAATTTCATTGAATATACTCTCAAAGTAAGTCAGAGCTCTAAGCAATAATCACAAGGACTATTGGCCACAAAAGAATAGAGGTTTGAATAATTAATTACATATTATCAGCTTGTCCCATCAGTGGAAATAACGTCACAACCACTTTAATATACAAAAGAATGAGTCAAGCCTATTTTAAGATGTATACCATCTAATATACCCATTACAAAAGTTTCAGTCTCCATCAGTAGTTAGTCTAACAACTATTAGCTACCAAAAAGCTGTTTCAAAAGACTGTTGCCTACTTGAAAAGGTTATAAAATAATAGAATGAGACAAAATCCAGTAAGTAGCATAATTAATGAGGGTGGGGGAAATGCAAGTTTCATCTACAATAATAATAATATGACAAGAATGATTTAATAATAAAATACAAAGTTTCTCAAAGTAAATACCTTGAAACTATATACTATAATCTATGAGCATTAACAATATAATTTCCAAAGCCATAAAATCTAACATATGGTAATTTATCACAAATATACCATACTACTACATAGACCGGTCAGGGGATCCACCCATTCACAATTGGCATGATATTGTCCTTTCTGGTATACAGACTCTTGGCCCCATGGACAGCAGCCTCACCTATACCTTCAAGGTTTTTCTCTCCCCCCATGGGCAGTAGAGAGAGCACGTCAAATAGGACCTCTCTCGCATGTGGTCTCTCTCTTGGCCCCATAGGTAGTAGCCTCACCTACACACAATTAAGGAACCTCTTCCCACCATAGACAGCAGAGAAGAATGCGTCATCCAAAGTGAAAGAGCACTGACTTGGATTTGATTCAATTGTCACAAAGACTACGGAAACCAAATCGGGTGATCACCGGGAAAATCACACATGGCATGGTGTTAAAACCCTATAAGCTCACAAGTATACATTTTCTTTCAAATACATAGTTTATAACCAGGTAGTTTCAGAAAACCGTAAATGATCTAACTTCTACAAAGTTTGTACGGTTTTTAACTTTATTCTTGTCAAGAGATTTTCTTTCAATTTCCCATACAATAAGATAAGATAAGTATCTTTAAATTTTCTACTATACCATAAAATCTATGATTTTCCTGTCAAAGATTAAATAAAAAATGTTCATTTTTCCATATTAACAATTCATACATTTCTCCAAATGCAATACTAAATATGATGCATTTTCATATATATATATATATATATATATATTAAGGTTACGACACAGTAGTTTTTAGGAAAATATAGTTTCCATAAGTAATTTCTAAAAATGTGTCTAACCCAAACAACATTTATGTTATTTTTCAAAAATCCCATTAAAAAGCTACTTACCTTGCAACCGCAAAATCATGATTCTCCAAACTCCAAGGAGATTAGCTAGAACTTAATCAATATCAAGTAAACTTATCACAATAAGTATAGAGCTTGAAATTGCAACTAGCCACAATTTAGGAATTGCCAAATAATCACTTAATTAGGCAAGCCTAGTATTTAACCTCATCAATAATAATATATACCACTTCCAAAGTTTCTCAACAAATTGATTCATAAGGCATAAACTCCAATTTATAAAGTTAACCCCTTTAATATCATCTCCAACATTATGACTAACTTCTATAAAATTTACACATCAATAAGAGACCCATGAAAGCAAAATTAAAATATCTTCCGAGACAAGAAATTTAGAACTTCAACTAACTCCAAATAAACCCAATGGCAATGGGAAAAATTAAATTCACCAACCATCACATGTTATAACTTAAAACCCTTAAATTTTTTCACCATACATAAACCTTAAGTAGTCATCAATAGTACAAAATATATATATACACACTCATCAAATAATTCCACCAATAAAAAAACCCATACATAAAAATACATAAATATCACTTCTAATGCTCATAAATCACGTGGGTATCATTATTAAAGATTAAATAAAAATAACCCCAAGTAAAAGTGTAAAGCCCACCACAAAGATGAGAAATTTTTACCTCAAAAAAAGGATGTGAAGGTGTTTATGAGTTCTCAACAATTTTCCAGTGACCTTGCCAGAAAAATGATGGTGGAAATGATGGTGGTGGTGGTGTGGAAGTGCTGGTGGAGAGGATGAGAGCAGAGAGGAGCGTATGAGAGAAAACCAAAAAGATGAAAAGAAAGAAAAGCAAAGAGTGAGCCGGCCAAAGAAGAGATAAGAGGGAGTGGATAGTTGGGTTAGGTGGGGCTTTGGCACGAGGGAACCCAAAATATCTGATCTCGACCCCCCCCTTTTTTTTTTTTTTTTTTTTTTTTTTTTTTTTTAAACTGGCAGGACGTTACACCATGGGTAGCAGCCTCACCCACACACAATTAAGGAATCTCTTCCCCCTATGGACAGCAGGGAAGAACGCGTCATTCAAAGTAAAAGGGCACTTACCTAGATTTGATTCCGTTGTCACAAAGATTACGGAAACTAAATCGGGTGATCACTAAGAAATCATACATGGCATGGTGTTAAAACCACATAAAGTTCACATGTATACATTTCCTTTTAAATACATAGTTTATAACCAGGTAGTTTCAGAAAAACCTTAAATAATCCAATTTCCACAAAATTTGTAAGGTTTTCAACTTCATTTTTGTCAAGAGATTTTCTATCAATTTTCCACATAACAAGGCAAGATAAGCATCTTCAAATTTTATAATATACCATAAAATCTATGATTTTCTTATCAAAGATTAAATAAAAGATGCTCATTTTTTCATATCAACAATTCACGCGTTTTCGCAAATGCAATACCAAATATAATGCATTTTCATATATAATCATACATATATTAAGGTTATGACACAATAGTTTTAGGAAAATATAATTTCCATAGGTAGTATCCAAAAGTGTGTCTAACCCAAAAACATCATTTATACAACATGTTTATTTTTCAAAAATCCCATTAAAAAGCTATTTACCTTGCAACTTGCAAAAAGCCTAACTTTCCAAGCTCTAAAGAAGATTAGCTAGAACCTAAACAATATCAAGCAAACCTATCATAATGAACACAACACTTGAGATTGTATCTAACTACAAATTAGGAATTGCCAAGTAAGAATTTAATTAGGCAAGCCTAGTATTCAACCTCACATGTAATGTATTCCACTTTCAAATTTTCTTAAAACAATTTAATTTGCAAGGCATAGACTCCCATTTATACTCATAAATCATTCAAGGTGTCATATCTAACATCAAAACCTCCACACTTTATAAGTACTTCCCACAAGATTTATATAGCATCATCAAGTGACCCATGACACCAAAATCATAATTTTCTCAAAGACAAACAATTTAAATCTTTAACTAGCTCCAAATAATCAATAAAAATTATATTCACCATTTATCATATGTTATAACTCAAACCTCTAAATTTTCACCATAACAAGCCTTAGATAGCCATTATTGTAAAAATCACAAACTCACTCATCAAATACATCCACCAAGACCAAAACCCATACATATAAACACATGAATATCATTTCCAAAACTCTTAAATCACATGAATATCATTATTAAAGCTTGGATAAAATAACTTCAAACAATAACATAATACCCATCAAAAGAGATTAGAACTTTTACCTCAAATAACTTATGTGAAGGTATGATGTTCTTGAGGGTTTTCTAGTTATTTTGCTGGAAAAAATGGTGGAGGTGATGATGAGGAGTGTACTGGTGGGAGAGTGAGGGAGAGGAGTGTGTGTATGTGTGTTGTGTTGAGTGAAAAAGAAAAAGAAAAGGAGAACAAGAATGAGAGTGACCGGCCAAAAAGAGAAAAGAGAGAATTGTGAGATATGTGGTGGGGAAGGATTATTAAAGAAACTGGTCTCAAGGGTGAATTTAGAGACAGGTAATCTGGAGCCTTCTAAACATGAGACTAATGAGGAGGCTATCATAAGGTGTAAGATTATTCAAGATTTTGCAAGTATAAAAATATCTACATTGTTAATAATAACAATAGCTTTTATCTAAATAATGCAGGTTTGCAAAGCTACTCTAAAAAGAGAAGCACTGTCGTGAAACCTCATCACTGCAGAAATGAGATACAAAACACAACTGATGTTAATCTAAGAACTGCAAAAATGATATAAAGTTAATGTAACATAATTCCATGGAACTTTGAATTGGCTTCCAATGCAATGAAATGGAGCCTAGTCAGTAATTTGCTTGAGTCCTCTTGTTAAAGGCTAAAAGATTGTGTATTAAGCTGTATAAAATAAAGTATAAAGGTTTGCCTTTTATATAGGTAGACAAGATTGGGAGTAGGCTTAGACCTTATGGTCAGATTGAACAGTTTTGGGAAGTGTTGGATGAGTGCAATCTATTAGACCTTGGTTACTCGGGAAACAAATTCACTTGGTCTAGTACTTACCCGAATGGAGGGATGGTTTGAGAGAGGTTAGATAGGGCAGTGGGCTCAGTGGATTGGTATGATTTATTTCCGGCAACTTGCGTTCAGACTTTGACTTATGTGTTGTCAAATCATAGTCCTATTTGTATTTGTCTTGCGGGGATTATAGTCAAATCTTCGAGACCTTGGCGTTTTGAATAGATGTGGCTCGAGGATTTAGGGTGTAGGAACACAGTGGTCCGGACTTGGGATAGAAATGTTTTGGGCTCTCCTATAGAAGTGGTGGTCTCAAAATTGGAGGCTTATCAACAAAGCCTCAAGCATTGGAGTAGGAATTCTTTTTGCCATGTGAAAAGGGAGATTGTGGGAAAAAAAAAGTTGTTAAAAGTGGTTAAACGTGAAGCAGCCAAGGGAAGACAAGTTGATCGGTTTATCAAGATAAATTAGAGGTGGTTGACCTACTTTGTCTTGACGAAAAAATGTGGCAGCAGTGTAGCAAGGAGCATTGGATGATTTCCGGAGACTGGAATTCCAAATTCTTTCATACTAGAGCTTCACAACGGTTTCGTCGGAATAGAATCATGGAGCTTCGCAATCAAGAGGGTATGTTGGTTTCGGGAGAGGGTGATCTTTCGGAAATGGTTTGGGACTATTATAAAAATTTATTTCTTTCCTCTAGGCCAACGGAAGTGGAAGAAGTGGTTCTGTCCATTAAACTAGCCATGATTGAGGATATGAATAATTGTTTGATCAGGCCATTTTCTCGGGGGGAAATTGAATGTGCCTTGAATCAAATGGCCCCTCTAAAGGTTCCCAGCCCCGATGGGATGCCTCCCATTTTTTTCTAGAAATTTTGGAGTAACATTGGTGATGATGTGGTTTGTGCTGTGTTGTCTTGCCTTAACTCTGGTGGTCTGATCCCAGGTTTGAACCATACTTTTATTTCCCTCATTCCTAAAGTTAAAAATCCTAAATTTATCATTGAATTCCGACCCATTGCACTTTGTAATATCTTATATAAGTTGGTTTCTAAGGTGCTAGCAAATAGGTTGAAAAAAGTCCTTCCTCATATCATTTCTGAACCGCAAAGTGCTTTTCAATTTGACAAGGAAATTTCTAACAATATTTTGGTGGCATTTGAAACTCTCCACCATATGAAGCGAAAGAAAGGAGGTAAAATGGGTCACTTAGCTTTGAAATTAGACATTAGTAAAGCTTATGATAGACTAGAATGGGTGTTTCTTAGAAAGGTGATGGAAAGAATGACTTTTCATTGTAAGTGGGTTGGTTGGAAAGAATGAGTTTTCATTGTTTCTCAGAAAGGTGATGGAAAGAATTAGTGACTTACTCGATGTTGGTGAACAGGGAGCCTGCGGATACCATTATTCCAACTAGGGGTATTAGGCAAGGGGACCCCCTCTCTCCATACCTTTTCCTCCTATGCTCAGAAGGTTTAAATGGCCTCCTTGAGTAGGCGGTGGTAGCAAAGTCTCTTGAGGGCTTCTCTCTTTGCAAATATGGGCCAAAGATTTCTCATCTCTTGTTTGCCAACGATAGCCTCCTTTTCTACCGGGCTAAGGTGGAAGATGTGTCAAAGATTCTTGAAATCCTTGGGAAGTATGTGTCAACGATAGCCTCCACTTACTCAAGGAGTCTCTTTAAGGTGTTTATCTCTTCAATATCACCATTATGTTGGGAAGATAATACATAAGGAAAACTCCAATTGAGTCCAAGGTGTTTATCTCCCCAACATCATCATCATGTTGGAAAGATAATACTTGGGAAAACTCCAATTGAGTCCTTAATATGACATAGGAACTCCACTATATTATATATATTAATTTCTCAACTTCCTTTCTTTTTCTCTATATGAGCATTCTACTCACATGTATATATCCAACACATCAGGTGCCACCTTTTGCGAATCAAATTAACATATAAAATGCAAGTTTGACTCTTTCGTTATTCTTGAATGTTGCAGCCATTGTATGTAGCAAAAGCAAAGCTTGAGAATAATAATAAATTTTTTTTTGGCCACTAGGGAGGGATTAACTTGGAGGTAGCCATTCAAGACCGCCTTTGTTAGGCCTGTTGCCTAACCAGACCCATATTGCCTTTATGGTCTAACCAAACTCATGCTTACCTACAATTCTTCTGAAGTGGTCTCACCTACAATTCTCACTTACAGTGACCAGACCCTAAAGGGACAATTTTTGTGACAAAGTAAGAGGCAATGCTTGTACTTCACACGAATCACTACATTGGTTTGTGAATTTTTAATATATATGTACGTAAACAATATCAGAAAAGGTAGAAGTTATTGGTCAAATTTGAAACACTTTGAGCCAATGACTTTCTTTTGGGGCTTATGGCCCAATCCAATGACACGAATGAATCTTTGGACAAGGAGATGACTGAGGAGTACTATAAATACACAGACGTCCATGAAAAGAAGACATATCAAGTCACATAATCCTCTCTTTTGAACTTCCTTCAAAGTTCATAGTTTCTCTAAAGCTCTTAAATCCTCTCTCTCTCTCTCTCTCTCTCTCTCTCCTTACCTGCATCTTTATCCCAATGGGCTCAACAAATGTACCCCTACAACCTCCAACTTATGGAAACCTAATCACTGTTCTCAGCATTGATGGTGGTGGAATAAGAGGGGTTATCCCAGGAACTATCCTTAGTTTCTTAGAATCTGAACTTCAGGTAGAAAAATATATTATATATTAATCATACATGTTTCATGCCACAAACCTAATGAAATTCAACACTTTTTTTCATTCATTTATAAGGGTTCAACATGCAATCTTTCCATGTACTGACTCTATATTTGCTTATGTATGGTGCAGAAACTGGATGGTGAAGATGCAAGAATAGCAGATTATTTTGATGTTATCTCGGGAACAAGCACAGGTGGTCTTGTCACTGCCATGCTAGCTGCTCCAGATGAAAATAATCGACCTGTCTTTGCTGCCAAGGATATCAAGGATTTCTACCTAAACCACTGCCCTCGTATCTTCCCACAGAACAGGTAAAAATTTAGAGTATGAGATATAAAAATATCATTAATATATATAACTGTTTGATTATTGACTTGGCCCATTTGTTTTGGTTTTTATCATGATATTATTTTTTCCAAATTGCAGTTGTCCAGTACTTCCTCATCTTACAAAGATTATCAAAGCTCTAGCTGGACCAAAGTATGATGGGAAATATCTGCATAACCTTGTTAAGGAAAAACTAGGACATACAAAATTGCAACAGACATTGACTAATGTTGTTATTCCAACATTTGACATCAAAACACTCCAGCCAACCATTTTTTCTAGCTATGAGGTTTGTCTTCTTCTCATTAGAATGGTTTTTTAATTGGTTAATTACCCCGGTACTTTTTTTTTCTTTAATTTCCACAATATATGTATTGGTTCAGATTAAACCTGGATAAGAAAGTGACTGAAAATGATGGGGCTGAATTGTACTAACATTTACTTTGATTTGGTCATGAAAACAGGTAAAGAAAAACCCAAGCATGAATGCCTTACTCTCAGATATTTGCATAGCAACCTCAGCTGCCCCAACTTATCTTCCAACTTATTACTTTGAAACTGCAGACCCCGAGGGAAATGTGAGAGAATTTAACCTTACAGATGGTGGTGTTGCTGCTAATAATCCGGTATAGGTCCCTTTCAACTTCACATGACTCCTAATGATTATTATATATAATAAATTTCCTAATATTTTTTTAATATATAGCTATTTAAAAAATAAAAAATTTAATTATTTAACCGTTATTCTAATATTACTAAATTGGTGCAATCTCAGGCTTTACTTGCCATTGGTGAAGTGACAAAGCAGATCCTTCGAGGAAGTTCTGACTTCTTTCCAATAAAACCAATGGACTATGAAAGGCTTTTGGTGATATCATTAGGAACTGGCTCAAAAAAAGCTGAAGGAAAATACAGGGCACACCAGGCAGCTAAGTGGGGCTTGTTGGACTGGTTAACAAGAGGTGGTTCCACCCCAATTATTGATGTATTTTCTCACGCAAGTGCAGACATGGTTGATGTCCACCTCTCTGTGGTTTTTCAAGCCCTTCATTCTGAGAAAAATTACCTGCGGATTCAGGTACATATATATATCGTTCAAACCTTCCATAACCAGAAGAAATACATAAGAAAATACTACAACTATTACCAAGTTTATTACAAAAAAAAATTAATAACTTACATGTTGATGAATGTAATTAATGACACATCAATAATGTAATAAATAAATTTCTTAATTACTTTTTGGGTGATACTAAGGGTTAATACAAATTTTATTACAATAATCATGCAAATTGATGTTCACCAATCGAGTTCTTCTACAGTCACAACAAAATGTCACAACATTTTTTCAATAAATTGAGATGTCAATTCATCATAAGTAAAAATAAAATAAGATTATATTATGTGTGTGCGTGTGTGTTTGTTTCTCAAAAAAAAAAAAAAAAAAAACTACAACTAAAAATAAAATTGTTATAAAAATATTATGAGATTTTTATTGCATATTGTAACAGCTTTCTCATCATGAATTAAAAAAAATAATTTAAACATTTATTTATTATATGTTGAAGTGACTCTGATCACATTTATTATTACGTTAGTTTAAAACATTTTTATAGTAAAATTAGTAAAAACTATGATATTTTTCTTACATTTTTAGTTCTGTATTTAATAAAACAAAACGTAATTAACATTGAAGTGACACATTGGTATAGATGTCTTATGTAATAAATTTCGTGGTATAAAAGTAAAAAATTCGCCAACGGGGGCTTGGCTGAGTGGGTAAGGCTCGGGTGCTTCGTGCACCACACCTAGGTTCGAGTCTCATTGCCCACAGGAGTCCATTGGTGGGTATACTTGGTGGGGTTAAAACCCCACACGAGTCATGCGGTAATCAATTCATGCTCGGCTCCCTGCTCAGGGGTATAATATAACCATAAAGACCCCTATTTTTGCGTACCAAAAAAAAAAAAAAAAAGTCAAAAGTTCTTGTTCACTTAATTAACGTAGACCAAAAAAAAAAAAAAAAAAAAAAAATTAACGTAGACAAGTTTGAATCAAAACAATGCAGGATGATACCTTGGTTGGGACAGTAACTTCTGTGGACGTGGCCACAAAACAAAATATGGATGATCTTGTGAAAGTTGGTGAAGAGTTGCTAAAGAAACCAGTTGCTAGGGTGAACTTGGAGACAGGAGTTTGTGAGGCTTCTAACCATGAAACTAATGAAGCTGCCCTCAAAAGGTGTACTAAAAATAAATATATCAAACTGTTATTATATTCTACAATTTCTTTAGAAAAAATTTTAGCTTTTAGTTTTCACATTAAGCTAATGCAAAAGCATATAATGTTGTTGCAGGTTTGCAAAATTACTCTCCCAAGAGAGGCACCTTCGCCATGCAAGGTCCCCCGTTGGACATGCTCATCAAGTTGCCAGTACTCACAAAACAAATGGTCTTAGTAGACTAAGCATATAATTCTTTCGCTAATGTTATATTAAGGGTTGAGATTATATCTAGTGCATCAATACACTTGACACATTAAAATGCGAACACATGTTTGTATCTCAACATGTCTAGTGTATTAGTGCATTGGACATAAGTTGTGTCTTTGTATTAAAGTATAGTAACATCAAGGATGGGACACAAAAATCCCACCTTTTGATTCTTTGGTAGTATTGGTTTGAATAAAATGTTGGGTAAAATAACTTGACATTGACACAAATGTTTTTTTTTTTTGGTGGGTGATTTGTAATTGATAAATGAAAGCCAATTTAGCTTCCATTTATTCTTTTTGTTAATTCAAAAGTATTTTTTTTTTTTTTACATCTCGTTTCTTTTGTCAAATTTCTGAACACTTTAGTCCTTGTTTAGTAGTGCTGTTTTTCTTGGCTCGTGCGTGCATGTAATTGTATGGGTTACGACTTACGAGGAAAGAGAAGAAGAGAGAGCTTTCAATAAATGGTAATATGATCAAATTTCCACAATTGCGTGACCAAGAAAATAAAACTCTTGTCCTTGATTTCACCATTAGTGGTTGGAAATTGAAATAATCAACAAGGAATTTAGTGATGATGAATTTGTTGAATCAACCAGGAAAGTGATTTACTTAATAGATTAATCAACCTTTTAATAATATCACCTTTGAAAAGCTGTTTCTACTTTGAAGTGAGAGCGCTATCCATACCCACTAATTATACATTCAATTTTGTGTTCGAACATGGGCCATGAAATATTCAGAGAACTATATGTAAATTCAAGACAAATGAGCCAACCATCCATAACAATCAATGCGGGGCTGTGTAATAATTGTTGAGGGGAAAATTGATGTCCTCAAATGAAATATGGGGAGGCCAAGTCGAAACTCAACATTGAGCTTTAAGATGATACTCAAAGACTTTTGGTATAGTGACAAGCCTATCCAAGCAAAAAATAAAAAGTGCACCTTAGCAAGAAAAACATTAAGGCCCAATAAAACACTTCATAATAGTTAATTCATAGATTATTGATCCTATTACAACAATGCAAAAAAATAAAATTCTCTAGCGGTAGGGTAAAATTAAACTTATAGTCCAACAGTCAATCATTGAACAAATTTAAGAAGGTATTCACTTTAGGAAGTCATTATGTGTCTCAGTTAAAACGGTCTAGGGTACTTTTTGCTACTACTACATCAATATGAAGGAAAAATTCCATTGTTACAAATACATTATATCCTTCAATAACAGAAAAATAAAAAGTAAAGATCAATGGCTCCATGGTGAGAAGAAATGAGTTATTTGGCATGGTGTGAAGGGAGAGAGAGATTCCAGCTTAGTGCAGTAGATATTGAACCAAGATTCTTGAGGGATATGTATATGGGTTATAAGTGGGGTAGTAAAGGTTGTTTTGAGTGAGTGAGGCAGTGGGTGTGTAATTAAGCTTGTAATGGAATGGTGGAAATAATGCTAAAACTAAGTCTTTATTGATGAAGAGGGTTGTTTGTGGCTAATTAGGAAGCATTTATGGACTTAGGATATGTAGAAAAAGGAAAATGAATGTTTAAGGCTAAGTGAGTGTGGGCTAAGAGGGATGATTTATGAGTTGGGGAAAGCTGAACTACAAGCTGAAATATGGCAAAGCAACAAGAATAACATAATTTTAAGAGGGTTTGGTGTGTGTTTGTGGGGCTGATGTGATTACCCTTTTATAATGGAGCTTAGGAGGGATGATTAGCAAGAATAAAAAAATGTAGGGCTGGTCAGGAGGCAAAATGGCAGACTGCTCATCCTAAGATTTGGTTATAAATGGTAGATTTTTTTTTTTTTTTTTTTTTTTGGCTACCTTGCTTCTTTGGGCAATATGACACATGGGTGAATATTTGGGTAATCTTGCATTAAATGCTAAGATTTCTGAGGTTGTGTCCAGCCAATAGGATTACGACAGGTATCAAGGAAGAATCTTGGTGCTAGATTTCTGAGGTTGTGTCTAGCCAATAGGATTATGGTAGGTATCAAGGAAGAATCTTAGTGCTGCAATTGAGATTTGGACCCTAGAGAGTAGGATTCAACATCCTAAATCAAGTGTCAAATTTTGAACCTACTTTAGAGGGTTCCGCTAGAAATCCTTTTATGCCCTCCAAATCACATTTCCTAAATTTTCCCCTTTAGGATTCATGGGCATGGCATATGAACCAATTCTTGAACATTTTTGGCATTTATAGAATTGATTTGTTAAGACTTAAGTAACTTGGTTATGGCTTCCTTCCACTGGAAATAGAGCTTTGAGGAAGATGATGAAATTCCATTACCCATTAGTTGAGACTTAAGTAACTTGGTTATGGCTTCCTTCCGCTAGAGTTAGAGTTTTAAGGAAGATGATGAAATTCCATTACCCATTAAACTTTAGATTTGTTGAGACTTAAGTAACTTGGTTATGGCTTTCTTCCGCTGGAGATAGAGCCATAACCCTTAGTTCATTCTTAGAGATTTGGTTGTCCCTTGAGGAAATCTCCAGTTGAACCTTGGTTAAGGATGAACAAGAAGGAAGCTAGTTGGCTGGTTCAGTCCTTTGCCTTGGCTAGAACTTTGGATTAGGCTTATTCACGTGGGTTGGACCTTTTGGCTGGGCTATGCTTTTGTCCCTTTTCACTTGGGTTTGTTCTCCTTCTATCATATATTTGGACCTACAAAATGGACATCAATGACACAATTGCCATGGGTTTTCATCCCTCATGGACTCTTATTCTTAGTGGATATTAAATGTAGTTTGGGTTTTGATAGATATTTGTAATGGATCTTTGAGTAATGAATGTAATATAATAGCATAAGCTTAATTATTTCAAAATGCTTCGTTAATAATATTTATCATTTTGAAATGATGAATTCCATATCATAGTTAATGTTTATGGTTCCCAATAATCATGTCATAATTTAAATGACGAGCTTATAGGATGAATAATCATCATAGAATTATGAATAGTGATTGTAGAATCAAATAATCATAATTTCTCATGAATTTGGAAACACATGAGCATTCAAGCCTTTTTTTTAAAAACAATTGTGGTTATGGGCATAGGTAATTTAATCATATGGTATTTCCCAAGTATTAACAATATTGAATTTTTTACTAAATAGAACCAATATGAATTAGGCTTTTTAATGTTGTCAATGAGAATTGGACTTTTTGATATTGTCAGTGAGAACTAGACTTTTTGATGTTACCAATGAAAATTGGGCTTTTTGATAATGCCATTAAGAACTGGGCTTTTTAATGTTGCTAATGAGAGCTAGGCTTTTTGATATTGCTAGTGAGAACTGGGTTTTTTTGATATTGCCAGTGAAAACTGAGTTTTTAATATTGCCAGTAAGAACTGGGCTTTTTGAAATTGCTGGCGAGAACTAGGCTTTTTGATATTGTTAGCGAGAATTGGGCTTTTTTAATATTGCCAATGAGAATCAGGCTTTTTGATAGATAATTCCCCACGGACTTGAATCATGGTTTTTGATCATGAGATTTGAACCCCTTTAATAAAATAATTTGGGCGTATGTAAGAACTATAGGCCTCACGAAATATTGGGTCTTATAATATTTTATATTTGTAGCCCAATTTAGTGGTGGCATGGAGAATAGTTGTGGGTTAGCATAACAATAGGGCAAAAATATTTGGAGAAGCACAATGATTTGTTGGTTATGTTTGAAAATAAATGGGTGGGATTTAAGTAAAAATAGGTGTAAAGAAATGTACCCTAACAATAATCTTGTTGGATAATGGCTTTGTCTAACATTGTCAAATAAATACATCATAAAAGAATAGACTAGACATGAGTTTATAATCAAAGGGTCATGTTAGCAGTGCCTTTAGGGCAGGGATGGACCTAGAAGGGGTCCAGGCTACCTTGGTCTAATTTTGTTTTATTAGGTATAATTTTCCTATTTTAAGGTTGGCAGTCTCTCTTCCAAAGCCTTGGCCCCCTCCCCTAATAGCCTAGAAAACTCAATCCAAATGAAAACTAAAAACTCACCCACAATTACAGCTTATAGCCTTATACAAACCAAATTCCTAGGGGGTGGTGGGGGGGGGGGGGGGGGGGAAGAGATGGAGAAATTCAAGAGATAGAGACCGAGAGATTAGGACAGAGCCTAAACTTAAAGTTAGGGGAGGGCGGCTTTGCTATTAGCGGTTGTGTGTAGAGACTTCGGCCTTCAACTTTTTTGCTGCTTAGCTACTGAGTTTTTTTTTTTTTTTTTTTTTTTTTTTTTTTTGTCTTTGATATGTGCGCTGCTGGGTAAGAACAAAATTATTTTGTTTAAAATTTTTTAAAGGGTCGGGTTGTTTGTATTGGGTAAAATTGGTTGATTAGGCTTAATTTTTTTAAGTTTTACTATTGGTAATTTTTGTTGTTAGGCTAATTTTTTTTGGGCTTGTATATTTTATTTTAGATTTTAGATTTATAAATTTATAAATTTTTTTATGGTCTTTAAAATGAGGAAAATGCTAGAGGTACAATTTTTTTTACAAATTGCTAATGTGATGAGTGATTACTTGATGCTGCGAAAGCTTAAAGAAAGCACATGCAATGCTTTCTTGGTGGAACAAAAACTAAACTATTAGCTTTTGGTAGTAAACCTCAAATTCATGAGGGGTTTTTTTAGAATTCACAAGGAAATAAAATGGAATCTACCAGAGAGAGAATTTGACAAAAGTCTGTGTTTATTGATAATAGTCTAATTTGCCTCTGACGGCTACAAAACATATAAATACTGAAAAAAAAAAATTTGAAACCTTAATTCACACTAATTACGCGATTATGTAACAAAATACCGAAATTTACCAAAAGTGGTAAAATTGAGTTAAATGAATAATCATAAACTACTGACGTTAAGGTTTGCTCCAAAATAAGCAGGACATTATTATGACTTTTGAGCAAAAAGATATTAAGGAAACAAAAGTTACTATAAACAGCAAAATTGTAGTTTTGGGGGCCTAAATGAAGAAATTCACCATTATCAAGGGATATAAAGCTATAACTATTGCTTAGAAGGCCATTTCACTTCAGCCTACCAAATTTCATGCAATTTTGACTCCGAGACCCATGATTTCTACTAGTGTCTTTTTGTCTTGCACGATGATTTCAGGTACACGTGAGAATCTAGGAAAGCCATGGCAGTTTGTTCTACATCAATCTCCCCTACTTGAAAAGAACTTGACCTCGAGTTCCCACTATTTGATGCATCAGGAGGATGGTACTTATATAAGTCAGCAACACTGAAGGTGGAAGAGATATTCATGTCTGGTGGAAGAGAAACCACATATGCATTATTGTTGATCTTCTTTGTAATCTTGAATGGTCCATATTTCTTGTCCTTTAACTTGTTGTAGGTACCAACGGGAAACCTCTCCTTTCTAAGGTAGACCAGTACTAAATCCTCAACATTGAAAATCTTCTCACATCTCTTCTTATCAATTGCTTCCTTGTACTTGGCATTAGTTGCTTCCAGTTTCTACCTCACTTCCTTTTGCATTGCTTGAATATGATCAACCATATTCTCCGTAGCTTGACTCACTCCTGGAAGCTTCAGTAAGGGTACCAAGTCCAAAGCGTGTTTTGGGGGCACGCAATAGACAATGGCAAATGCATACTTGCCAATGCTTCTATTGACTGAACTATTGTAAACAAACTCTGCCTAGGAAAATGAAAGATCTCACTGCTTGGGCTTCTCTCCTGAGATACACCGAATCAGATTCCCCAAAATGCAGTTAACCACTTATGTCTAGCCATTAGTCTGAGGATGACTGGTGCTGCTGTTGTTTGCGTAAAATAATCTGCAAGCGCACAGAATCGTAACAAGTAGTAAAGTGTTTTTAGAAAATGAATGTCGAACCCACAAGGATTAACTATGTTATTAAATACTGAAATTCACTAAATTAATTACTATTTGGAAAAATCGAAAATAAATGGAATGTTCTACTATCTGAATTAAATTAAACTATTTAATAAAAATAAATCTACGAATAAAAAGAATTAACAAAGTGTAAAAATATAACAGTGTAAAAATATGATAAGAATGGATTTAGAGCGATTGATTTCACCTAACAAATCCCACACAATTTATCCTTCCTAATTATTAAATTCTAATAATCTCCCTTTGATGATTAAAAATTCCTTAAGTATTCAATATCTTCTCTCGAATAATATCAAAAATATCTTCAACTAACAATTTCATATCTCTATGTGAATTTAATTAATCGGAGACTCACTATGTACTTTGAATTTTTTGAAAAATCACTCTAGTCGCGGTAAAGCATCTCTACTTTCGCTCAACTAATGGTGTTTAATTCTAGAACTAAAATAACAAATCACCTCTCGGTCTGATTGTAATTCAATTGATCAAACTATAATTTGTAAAATATAGTAAGTATTAAGAATAAAAATTAAACACTCAAGCATGGAAATATTAAAAATAAAATAACTCAGAAAATAAATTGTGTGTTCATTGCTAGACTACATCAATGCTCTAGAAAATAAAATTTAGTTCATAATAAAATTGAAAAGAAAACAAATAAAACTTATGTCTTTCATTTGAATTGGTTGATCAACATGAAGCTCTCGCTTTTGTCCTCAGATACTCCTCTTTTGAAAGACTCCTATTAGAAATTTAGACCCCTTAAAACACAACTAGATTGAGTAGCCTAGTTAATTAGTCAAGCTGTTACTTAGTCAAATTATGCAATTCTAGGTTAAAACAATCAAACAATCATATCAAGAATATAAAACAGCAGAAAAGTAAATAACATAAGATATGATCATCCAGAAAAGCACACGGTAAAAACTTGGGGAGGATTTGACCTAGTTATCCTCAAGGTAAACCTGAATCCACTATGTGAAAGAATCAAAGTTCATATAGAAGGACTACAAGCTCTCCGCTTGACTTCCTAATACTACCCACCAGTAGAACTTACTGATATGACCACGTGCAAGCTCTGAATCCACGAACTCTTTCTTTCTTGGATTCTCTAATCAAGATACAAGCACCCCGCTTGTTTTTCTTTAAACTTCAATAACAACAACTTTGTTGATCATCAAGATGTAGATAATATCTCTACCTTGAAAACCCTAAGTTTATGTGAAGGAAAGCTCCTCTAGATCTCACAAGAGATTCACATAAACCGCAAATATGAGCAACAAAGGCTTAGAGAGGTTTGGGTACAAAACCCTAACTACAAAAGAGGCACTCTCTTCTCTCTCTAAAACTCTAAAAAATGTGGCTTAGAGTTTCCTTTATATAGTGGGAGAATTAGATCTGAAACCTTAATCCTTAATGGGTTTGGGCTGAGTTGGAAATTCTGCAGAAAAAACATTCTGCCCGAGATTTGATTGATCGAGTCTAATTTTTGATCGATCAAGCCAAGCCGAAAGTCACTAATACTTCTGCAGCCACTCGATTCCAACTTTACATAAAACGCCCACACTTTGAGCAAGTCTAAACAAGACTAACAACCTGTTTTGATCATGGTTTGCCAACAATACACATTAGAGTTCTAAATATATAAATTCCTAAATCTATAAAACCTAACAAACTCCCCCTTTGGCAATCCATGACAAAACAAAAACACTAAGCTCAAAGTTTACAATTAAAAAGCCCTTTACAAAAATAATGCTCATAACACAAATTCAATCCTAACTACTATCCATCAGTTGCAAGTGTAGACAGCAGTTTAATTGAATTAACCTGTATATTTCCTGAAACACTAAACAAAACGCATAAACGCATGTGTGACAGAAAAACAGTAAATCAACAAATATGCAAACTAACTCTCCCCCTAAGTTAGATACATAAAAAAACAATGTTAACTCCCCCTAAACATAACATTCTTGTATTTTCCAACATATTCCCACATATCAAATATCTCCCTCTTTTTGTCACGTATTGACAAAAATAACCCATACAAAGAGTAAACAATCATCATACGCAACAAAGGATAAGAGAAAATAGAGAAGGAAGGAGACACAAAACAATTTAACTCTATAGAAGATAGAGATAACTCCCCCTATGAACAACAAAGGTTAAAAAAATCTCTCCCTATAAAAATAGGAAAAAAAACAAAACAAGTTTTTGAAAAAAACAATTTTGGGGAAAAAAAATGAAGGGGGGGGGGGGGGAATCAGCAGCAGCACCAACAGGATCAGGAACATTCTCACCAGTAAGACCAAAGTTAAAAACTAAGGTGATGATACACATGAAGAAAAAATATTCTCTTTTTCAATAAAATGCAAACATGGCACTATGTGACCCATAAACAGTTGCATGAGTAGAGAAAATATTTGCACATTGATTATCCATCATATCTCTTAAGAAAAATATTTTCTACAGTTCACACATAAGAAAAAGCATATACTAGAATGTACAAAACTCAAAAATTAATCAATCAATTTTTAAATCAAGTTGAGTACCCAATTTAGCAAAGTGTATGCATGTTATGTGTGAAAACAATGAGAGATATGACTGCAAAAATGCAAGATGGATACAAAAACAATGCAATGCATGTGAATCCTAAACACAAATGATGCATGAAAAAATTTTTGGTCAAAAACATAGAAACTCAAAATTTTTCAGTTTCGATCAATCGAGAATCGATCGAACATCAATTGAGTCAGGCAGACATAAACCTAAAATTTTAATCGCAATTTCGATTGATCGAAAAATAGGTTCGATCGATTGAAAGTCTAGAAAAATCAGATTTTTGAAAAACAGAGCATTTTAATGCAGAAACTCCTCAAATCACATTGTTTTATAAAAAAAAAAAAAAAATGTATGAGTATGAGACGAAAAGTTTTTCAAAAATACTTGAATTCAACCCAGATCTTCCAAAATTAAGATTTTCAATCAATTTGTCCTAAAAGCACAAACATTAAACACATTTTGTATTAAAATCAAGGAACTTTTAATCTTGGATGGCCACAACAAAATCACACACAATATAATGTACCAAGTTTAGCAAAGAGTAACTTGTGTAGTGTGTGCAACTAGGAAAAACTTGAGATATATGTGAGGTGATATGTGAATAGCAATCAATCACAAAGTCTACAAAATTCATCACATAGAATTTAAAAGAGACTATCACCTAAAGAATTACATCATATAACTCCCACATCTCCTAGAACATAAGCTTGCAATCGTGTAAGTTTCTTGAATTTTGCCTCATAATGTACACACAGATTTTAGTTATGTGAATTGGCATCAAGCTTAATAGTATACACCAATTTTAAGCATTTAGCAATTAAACTGAGGCTACACCTTATATTCTTTTTGTGTATGTGCTACACTTTCTCGAGTACAAAATCTTATGATATGCACTAAGGTGTTCATGATTGGCTAGTGAACAGTGGTGAGATGGTTATTTATACCTTTCTCAAAAGGATCAAGTCCGACAGTCAAATAACATGTGACTTTAGATCAAGACAAAGTGATAAAAAACCATAAACATCTTTCCCACACAACATGCACTACACAGCTTCAACTAGTAAAGTGCAATAAATAAGCTCATCAAAGCTAAACAAGGTACATAAACTTGTTATGTAAAGATAATATGGCCAACCTTGATTTCAAATCCAAGAAAAATTAATGCAAAACAAATAACAAACATTTTGTTTTAAAACAAATTTTATGACCAAAAACAAAAAGCACACATTATACTAAATGAACAATGCAAAGTTATGCATGATAGTGCTTCACTAAGCTATAGAGGGTATACAAACAAGAAATATCAATTTCTTAATTAACCCATAAGTAAATGTACAAACTAGTACATACTTACACAAAATCAGAAATAGCTTAGCACAAACTATTCAAGTTTCTCCACAATGTCAAATATGTTCTAAATTAAGAGAGATATATCATAATTCATGTAATCCTCAAGAAAAATAAAACAAGGCTCAAAATAAAAATATTTTTGTCTTTTTGAAAAATTTTCAATGTTTTTGGATTTTTTTAATTAAAAAAAACTAAAAAACAGAACAACCAAAAACAAAAACAAGACATGTCCACAAACAATTGAAAGAGTTAATTCAGGGACAAGTCAGCAACACTCACCTTGGAGAATCTTTTCTCACCCATCTAGCACAAGTCTTCGGCTTTGTAGGTGAAAATTCATGTGAAGTAGAGTGTATTTGAGGGATTACACCAATCTTCTAAGAGAGACTAAAATCCTGCAAATTCCTTTCACAAGCCAACAAGCTCAAATTTTTCAAAAGAATATGAAACAATTTATATGGACTTATGGCAGGAGAAATATCATCACATATCCTAAATTGACATACAGAATACTTAAATTTCAATTTATGACAATTAGGATGAATGTGACCAGAGACACCACAAAAGTGGCAAATAGAAACAAATTTAGGAATATCAATGTTTCTAACAACAAGTTTAGTCTCAGATTTAGGTTTTTGCCTCAACAAAGAACAATTTGGTCTAATATGACCAACAACACCACAAAGGTGACAGGTAGGCACAAAAACAGATTTCTTTTGCACACTAGCAGCAGGTTTAGACATAGGTTTAGAAACTTCAGCGTTAACATCAAAACTTTTACCTTTGTCTAACCTAGCAAAATAAGTATTCTCTTTATTATTCCTCTTGAAAGGAGGGAAATAAACTTTCTCAGTCTTAGGCTTAAGAGAAACAGAAACACTTCTGTTATCAACAACAGACTTGGTACTAGTCAAATTTTTAATTTTAGTTTTAGATTCAACTAACTCTTGTTCCAAGGTTTTCATATTCTCATCTTGAGAGGAAATTTGATTTCTCAAAAATTCATTCTTTTTATTAGACTCATCTAATCTCACAATCAAATCCTCTTTTTCAAGATTAGCCAATTTTAACTCTTCTTTAAATTTCTTAGAAATTTTCAAAGATTTAGATAATTCCTTACGAAGAGTTTCAAAAGCATCAAAAAAATCAACAGAAACAATAGTGTCCTTTTTATTCAAATCATCACAAACATGGGCAGAAAGAAACTTCAAATTATTCATGATAACAGGGGTTAAGGATCAGCTCAGAGATCAAAAGATCTACAACAAGAAGAGCTACCCGCTCTGATACCACTTGTTAGAAATTTAGATCCCTTAAAACATAACCAAATTGAGTAGCCTAATTAATTTGCCAAGTTGTTACTTAGTCAAATTATGCAATTCTAGGTTAAAAAAATCAAATAATCATATCAATAATATAAAGCAGCGAAAAAGTAAATAACATAAGATATGATCACCCGGGAAACCACACGGTAAAAACTTGGGGAGGATTTGACCTAGCTATCCTCAAGGTAAACTTAAATCCACTATGCGAAAGAATCGAAGTTCATACAGAAGGACTATAAGCTCCCCACTTGACTTCCTAATGCTACCCACCAGTAGAACTTACTAACACGACCAAGTGTAAGCTCCGAATTCATGGACTCTTTCTTTCTTGGATTCTCCAATCAAGATACAAGCACCCCCACTTGTTTTTCTTTAAGCTCCAATAACAGTAACCTTGTTGATCATCAAGATGTAGATAATATCTCTACCTTGAAAGCCTTAAGTTTATGTGAAGGAAAACTCCTCTAGATCTCACAAGAGATTCACATAAACTGCAAATATGAACAACAAAGGCTTAGAGAGGTTTGGGTACAAAACCCTAGATACAAAAGAGGCACTCTCTTCTCTCTCTCTAAAACTCCCAAAAACGTGACTTAGGGTTTCCTTTATATAGTGAGAGAATTAGATCTGAAACCCTAATCCTTAATGGGCTTGGGCTGAGTTGAAAATTCTGCAGAAAAAATATTCTGCCCGAGATTTGATCGATCAAGTCTAATTTTCGATCAATCGAGCCAGGCCGAAAGTCACTAATACTCCTGTAGCCACTCGATTCTAACTTTACATAAAACGCCTACACTTTGAGCAAGTCTAAACAAGACTAACAACCTGTTTTGATCATGGTTTGCTAACAATATACATTAGAGTTCTATATATATAAATTCCTAAATCTTTAGAACCTAACAACTCCCAAAAGAAAATTCTTCTATGCGGCGCCTCCTTTTCCTCTCAGGTTTCTCTCATCTTCTTTTTACCCCAAAGAGCCTTTAAATAGGTCAAGGAATCCTATTACAAGTTGAATTCCCATTTGGAGAAAATCTTAGATTTTTAGGCTTCATTTAACCGACGATTTTGGCCCATTTAAATTTAGAATTCGGACTTTTGGTAAACTACAAAGTTTTAGCCCTTTAAGTTAACTTTCTAGCCCAACTTGAATCATATCAATTAGATATCTGGGCTGAAAGTTGTGTTAAAAATACTGACTGATGTGCAGGCTGGAATCCTAATTCAAATTGGACTTGGATTTGGTGCAAATTTCCTTTGATTTTTTGCTCCAATTGGACTTGAATTTAATTGGCCTAGCCCCACTTTGCATGTAAAGCCCTTGTTACCTGCAACACAAAGATATTATATAATCAGTAACAAAATAACATAAAAGTAAAGCTAAATATGTAGATATGTGAGTACTTTATTGTATATGTTTCATGCACATTAGCTGTAATTCAAGGAAGTGTCAAAACGCTTCCATAAGGCCTGCCAGAATTGATAGATGAACTTGGTATCCCAGTCGAAGGTGATGGGCTTTGACACCCCATACAAGTGCATAATGTAACATCCCAGTAAGTAAAAAAAAAAAGAAAAAAAAAAGAAGAAGTAGTGGTCAGCTTTTTTGGGACCACACGTGCCCCACCTAACACACTAACCCCCACCACACATCTCACAAATTGGCTCTCGTCCTCTAGGCCGGCCATTCCTCTCTTCTTATTTTCTTTTCTTTCTTTTCATTTCTCTCATACTCCCTCATCCTCTCCCACGATACCCACTCCAAATCAACATCTCCACCACCATTTTTTTGGCAAAATCACCGGAATATTCTTGTGAACCCATAAGCACCTTCACATCTTTTATTTGAGGTAAATATTTCTAATCTTTTTGGTGGGTTTATATGCTTTTGCTAGAGGTTCTTTAGTCTAAGCTTTGATAATGATATCCATGTGATTTATGAGCATTATAAGTGATATTTATGTGTTTATATGTATGGGTTTTGTATTGGTGGAATTATTTGATGAGTGGGTTTATGGTTTGTGCTAATGATGACTACCTAAGATTTGTATGGTGGAAAATTTAGGGGTTTTGAGTTATAACATGTGATGGTTGGTAAATCTAATTTTTCCATTGCTATTGGGTTTATTTGAAGTTAGTTGAAGTTCTAAATTTCTTGTCTTAGGGATATTTTGATTTTGCTTACATGGGTCTTTTGATGATGTTGTGTAAATCCTATAGAAGTTAGTCATAATGTTAGAGATGATATTGAAGGGATTAAATTTATGAATTGGAGTCTATACCTTGTGAATTAATTTGTTGAGAAACTTTGGAAGAGGAAAATGTTATTGATGGGGTTAAATACTAGGCTTGTCTAATTAAGTGCATATTTGACAATTCCTAAATTGTAGCTAGATACAATTTTAAGCTTTATGCTTATTGTGTTAAGTTTGCCTGATATTGTTGAGGTTCTAGCTAACCTTCTTTGGAGTTTGGAAAATTAGGCTTTTTGTGGGTCGCAAGGTAAGTAACTTTTTAATGGGATTTTTGAAAAATAGTTACGCTGCATAAATATAGTTTTTGGGTTAGACACACTTTTGGAAACTACCTATGGAAACTATATTTTCCTAAAAAAAAAAACTATTGTGTTGTAACCTTAATATATATATATATATATATGATTATATATATTAAAATGCATCATATTTGGTATTGCATTTGGGAAAATGCATTAATTGTTGATATGGAAAAATGAGCATCTTTTATTTAATCTTTGATAAGAAAATCATTGATTCTATGGTATATTGAAAAATTTAGAGATGCTTATCTTGTTTTGTATTATTTGGGAAATTGATAGAAAATCTCTTGACAAGAATGAAGTTGAAAACCTTACACACTTTGTAGAAGTTAGATTATTTAAGGTTTTCTGAAACTACTTGGTTATAAACTATGTATTTGAAAGGAAATGTATACTTGTGAGTTTTATGGGGTTTTAACACCATACCATGTGTGATTTCCCGGTGATTACCCAATTTGGTTTCCATAGTCTTTGTGACATTGGAATCAAATCCAGGTCAGTGCCCTTTCACTTTGGGTGGCGCGTTCTTCCCTACTATCCATGGGGGGAAGAGGTTCCTTGATTGTGTGTGTGTGAGGTTGCTGCCTATGGGGCTAAGAGACCACATGCAAGAGAAGTCCTATTTGACGCACTCTCTCTGCTGCCCATGAGGGGAGAGAAAAATCTTGAGTGTATAGGTGAGGTTATTGTCCATGAGACCAAGAGTTTGCATACTAGAGAGGACAATATCATGGCAGTTGTGAATGGGTGAATCCCCTGATCAGTCTATGTGGTAGTGTGGTATATTTGTAATAATTCACCTTATGTTAAGTATTATGGCTTTGGAAATTATATTGTTGGTGCTTACAGATTATAGTATATAGTTTCAAGGTATTTACTTTGGGAAACTTGTATTTCATTATTAAATCATTCTTGTCATATTATTATTATTGCAGATGAAGCCTGTATTTCCCCCACCCCTATTAATTATGCTACTTACTGGGCTTTAGCTCATCCCATCCTCTAATAGTTTTTCAGAATAATTAGCTATACCTTGGATATGAAGCTTACTTCGTTGGTGATGATTGAAGTGCTATGTTAAATTTGAAGACTTTTGCTGTAAATGGTTGGTGACTCGACTTTGCTATGTTCATCGAGACATTAATTAATTCTATTGGAGTTGGTCACTTGAGGTTTGTTAGCCTTAGGCATGGTAGGCCTAGACTCAATATTAAGATTTCTTATTCTTGATAAGATTGTGACTTTGTGTAATCCAAGAGTTTTGTAATATATATTCATGTATTATGTGGAAGTACATGATTTTAGTTATTGTTCGTAAATGTGTTATAGAGCTTTGACTTGAAACTGGAGATTTACAGTTATATATTCTTATCATGTGGAAATGAAAGGAAAATAAAGATCTCCTATAGTTGGTTGTCCAAAAAGGAAAAATCTATAGGCACCCTTGGGATATATTTCTCATGCCTTGGACCCTTTTGGGTTCGGGGCATGACACATATCTTCTTTAAAAAACAAATTGGCCACTCGAGTAGCATCTAAAGTCTTCCTACATGTTATGAAATGAAACATCTTCGAGTACCTGTCAACCACAACAAAAATAGAATCCATACCTCACTGGGTTCGAGGGAGACTCAGTATAAAATCCATATACAGATCCTCCCATGGTACTTGTGGAACTGGTAATGGTATGTACAAACCAGTATTTTGAGATTGTCCCTTGGTAGTTTGGTAGATTGGACACTTCCTCAAATGATGGCCAACATCCCTTTTTAGTTGTGGCCAATAATACCTCTCCTTCACAAGTGCTATCATCTTGTCTCTACCCATATGTCCACCCAAACCTCCACCATGCAACTTCCTAATCATCTACTCCCTTAATGAACTCTTAGGGATGCATAATTGATTATCTTGAAAAAGGAAACCGTCCTAGATGTACATACTAGCAGTATAAGTTTGTTAACATTTACCCCAAATATCACCAAGATCCTCATCATTCTCATATAGCTCCTTGAGGTAATTAAACCCTACAACTTTAGTACGTTATGTGGTCAACAAAGATGCTCGTTTGTTGAGTGCATCTGCCACCTTATTAGTGACACCAGACTAGTGCTTCAATGTGAAATGGAAGTGTTGTATATAAGCTACCCACCTAGCATGCATTTGGATAATGCTAGCTTAACTGTTGATGTGCTTCAATGCCTAATGATTTGTATATAATACAAACTCCCTTTGAATCAAGTAATGCCCCCAATGCTTAAGAGTTTGTACCACAACAAAGAACTCCAGCTTATAGACCGACCATTTACTCCGAGCTTTACAAACTTTCTCATTGAAGAATGCTACTGGACTGTTGTCTTGGGAAATAACAATGCCTATCTCGACCACAGATGCATCACACTTCACCCGAAACACTTTCTTAAATTTCATGTGATTTTGACTCAGAAACCTATGATTTCTATTAGTGCATTTTTGCCTTGCACGATGATTTCAGGCATGCGTGATAGTCTAGGAAGGCCATGGCAATTTATTCTACATCATTATTGGTAAGTAAAAAATAAAGTAAATGTTGGGCCTAAATGCAAACCGATAAAAATTTACTACCTTTATAAAAATGTTGTAGAAAAGTTTGTAACTATAACAATACTCTTAAAAAAGAATCAATGATATTGTTAAGGAGAACAAAATGTAATTTATAGAACAAAATTACTAAAATTAATACCCATGTATATAATAATACCCAAGTCCAAAGATGGCTCCGTCCCTATCAAAGATGGAGTGATAAATATGTTTGCAAAGAGAGTGGTAAAGAATTTAGCCACTCCAACTTTCTTTAATCTCAAATTTATTGCACAGTGCAAGATTTTAGCAAAAATAAGAAGAAACAAATGCAGATCCAAAACTTTTGAAAGAGGAGACTTTAAACAACCCACGTATCCAGTGAAAATAACAAGAAGATAAAGAAATGGTCAAGTGGGGTAGATTGGCAGTTGGATAGGTGGGTAATTAATAGAGCTTTATATATATATATATATATATTATTATTATTATTATTATTATTATTATTCATTATGTAGTTGTAGAGAACCACGTTATAGTCTTACATGAGGTACTTATTTTTTTAGGACTTACATAGTATTGATAATTAAAAAAAAAAAAAATATATATATATATATATATATATAATATTATATATAAGAAATGCACTATAATATTTAATACATAATTTTAAAATATTAATAAATAATAATTCATTTTAGTATAGATTTATTATTACATTATTGTTAATTTCAGTTATAAACTTACTATATATAAAATGTGGATTTGTTAATTTACTTTTCTAGATATAAGATCCTCTTTGTTACATTTTGGTATTTTTATTTTGCAAATATAAGATGTAAAATGCTAAAAACTTACATAAATTCTTTAAAAAGATGTTATATATTTTTCAAGCATACATATTTATTACTATTAGTTTATTAGTATATGGAAAAAAAAAGCTTATTATTTATTTATATAGTTTAAAAATTATTAATTAAATTATTTATGACATCATTGGTTCAATCCTAGTCGAACTATAAAACCAATAAACAATCCCTTTTACAATTTGTTGACTGTATCAATTTTTAAAACCATAGATTTACTGCAATTTCCCTTATAATTAAAATGTCATGCAAATTTAAAAAAAAAAAAAATATCACCATAGGCAATCTTTTATTGTATCAGCAATTATATGTTTGAATTTCAGCTGAAAAACCTAACGTATTAGTAATTGTTTCGAGTTTCGATAAAAGCTTATTAAGCATCAAGTTTTGACTTTTATTAGGTGATAAAAGCACACACAAATTTTTGTTAAATACTAATAAACTGCATGAAAAAAAGGGTTTTTGTGCTTGAAAACCCATTTTTACCCCCTCCAAACGCAATCTAAGATAGGGCCTTGGATTTGGAATGGAAAAAAAATAAAAAAGTGAGAAAGAGAAAAAGAGGGCCCAAAGCTCTCTATTCGGAATTAATGAGATTTCTTTTTTTGGTTAAATTCGATATTTACAATGAGGAAGGAGAGATTTTAACACAAGGCGCTCTCATTGAAACACCAAAAAATGTCAACTGAGCTATAAGACTCTTGACAATTGGATGAAAAATTAGCCAACCTTAATTTCAACAATGGACTTTTCTATGATAATAAATGAAGGTTTTAGATTTGGATAAAATTTTAGTGCTATCTCTTTCAAGAATTCATTGCTGGACCAAAATGCAAGATAATATGGTCTACCAAAAAGTTGAAAATTTTTAATAGAGGTTTAGAATACATTTTAAGCAAAAACGATACTCTCTTTCTCCTTTTTCTTTTTTGCTGAGAATGCCACATATTTTTCTGTTATGAGAATTAATTAACCTTATTTGGATGTTTTTCAAATAAATGAAGGAAAGGATTTGAATCACTTATTTTTAATTCTCTTAAATGAAAATAATTTGGGTGGTTTCACTAATTTAACTTGTCAATTTTCCTCTTATAATATCAACTTATATCCATGTCTTAATATTAATAAAGATGGGGTTTAATTAATATCCCGGTGTTAATGGTATCATTTGCCGTCTCATATATGTGGTTTCAAACCCTACCTCCCCCACCCCAACTACCTATTAAAACAAAAAAACAAAAAACAAAGATTGGTATAATTATTAATTTATACAATTTTATCTTATTTTTATTTTAATTTTTAAAATATCTAAATAAAAAGAAAATTATATTTATTCTCTTCACCTTAGTTTTTAAAATATTCAAAAAGTAAAAAAGGATAATTATTTTCCTCTCCTCTTGTCTGCTTCCCCCACCATCTACTTTCTTCAAACTTCCACGCACATTGTAAAGGTTATATCTCAATATCTGAATTCCAAACATATTACCTGAAAGTGGAAACTGGATCCTACAAGTGTGTGGGGCCACATTATGTAAGAATAGGCATTCCATGCAATTAGAGATACCCCTTTGGTTAGCGGTTTCTGTGCACGCCCAAAACTGAAACCAATTGGGCTGGGCCTCACTTGGGCTCACAACTTACTTGTATCGTGGGTTTAGATTTCCTACACTAGGTCGTTCTATACACCAAGGCTCAATAGAATCACTTTCTACTCCTCGGGGGTCTGAGTTACCTTCTCCCTTTGATCACTCTCTGTATACACTATGCTTACAGTCAATTTTCCAACCTCTCTCTTCTTAATATTTCCTGTATTTATAGTCCATAGCTTAGTGGAGACGTCATGATTACTTGCCAGTAAGTGCAACTGGCGGTCCAGTATTATCGATCGTAAATGGGTGGTTAGGTGGTAGTGGGATGCGGTGAGGGTGGCGTTGGAACTTGGTTCCCACCCTCACAATAGTTCTCGGCAGCGGTGCTCCTCCGAGACTCTGCCGAGCAGGTAAAGGGCGGGGCGTCCCGAGAGTATAATATTTACAACTGCTCGGGAAGTCATTGCCGAGAAAATGATGAAAAGGCAGGGATTGGCCCTGCAGCACGTGTGGCCCGGGGGTGGGCCGCCAAACAGAGGGAGGCTGGCCTTATGGGCCTTACATCCAGGCCAGGGTCCAAAGCCTGATATAAGAAAAGGTGCGGGGGCTCGTACAATAGCCCCCCCTTGATTCGCTCCCCATTCACGGGGGTGAATCAAGGATCATGAGGGGTGAATACTCGTCTGGGAAGTTGAAGGGTCAGTGCTCGGCCGTTGTTGGGCGCATTAATGCGTGTCTCAAAAGACGCGTCTGGGACTGACTGACGACCTACCCGTCATCATTGTCTGACGGTTCGTGAACCGAGGCGTTATGCGTGTGGTAGTTGAAGCGACGGCCCGTGTGGTTTCCCGCTTGTGGATCATTTAATGCTCCTCCCTTTACTCCCACGCCTATAAATAGTCCCTCTAGTTACTGATTCTCACTTTCGCATTCCTCACTTGATAATATCTTACTCTGCCGAGCATCCCTTCTTCGTGGTTCACCCTTTGGCCCAGAACACATTTCCTCCTTAGAGCCTTCAGTAAGTTCCTTTCCCTCTCATTGTTTTTTCTGTTTAGCCAGTTCAGTCTATTCTTTGATAATCATAGCATTTCTCCTTTTTTTTTTTTTCTTTATTTTCTTTGAAAAACACTCGCTCTGAAAAATGAGTTATTCTTACCTCCTTTCTTTCGAGCATGCTTTGGCTAGATTTAGGGAAGCCTATAACGTTCCCGACGACGTAGACATTGCCTATTGCAATATGGGTGACATTGACATCCAGAGGCGCCGTGGTGAAAACACGGTGTTCTTTCCTTTGATGGCCATTTTAGAGGGTGGGCTTAGGTTCCCAGTAGACCCTCTGATTCTTAGCACCCTTAGATTTTACGGCCTTTGTCCCGACCAACTCCCCCCCAACTTTTACCGGGTAGTGAGTTGTGTGAGTAGGCTGAACCAGTTGTACGGGCTGCAGCTAAATCACTATGACATCAATCAGATGTATAGTCTGTGCGGTAACATTGAGTCCGACTATTATATAAAGACTAGGGATGTAAGGGTACGGCTTATTTCATGCCTACCAGACTCAAACCGAAATTCGGCTAAGGATTTCATTCAGGTGAGCGGTAATTGGTTTGCCGAGGAGATCCCCTGTGCATTTTCGCCGCGTGAATTCGGTCGGTGACTAAATTTTGTTTGCTTTGGTTTCTTTTGATTTCGGTCTGGTTATGTTGTCACTAACCCTTGTTTTCTCTGTGCAGAGGGCAAAAGGTTCAAACCGGACCTTAGAGTGGTACATGTTCGGGACCTGAATTTCGTGCTCAGGTCGGAAATCTTCGTTCATTCGGACGGACAACTTCGAGCGTCTCATCTTATTCTCGGTGTAAATCCCGTCTACACAACTTGGCAGGCATTCAGCCAAGCTCTACTAGTTGACAGCCCTCTCCTCTCTTATATCGACGTTCGGCACGCGAACTTCTTCCCCCCAAAGTTAACCGTAGGCGAAGCACACGATCTTGGCCCCCGGTTTATTTGTTCAGACGAGCGGCAGCCCATCTGCGACGAATCAGCCGAGCGCGTATCTGCCGAGCGTAAGAGACGTGCCCACGAGCAAATCCAGCGAGAAGCTACAGTTCAACCCGAGAGAACAGTAGAGCCCGAGGCACCTGTTCAGGAAGGGGGGGTGCAGCTGCAGAACCAACTGATTCTTCCGAAACAAGATCCGATCAAGCCAACGCCATGGTGGCCAGGAGGAAAATGATGATCGACCGCTTCGTCCCAGTGCCCGGCCTGCCGCGCAACAACAACAAACCCCCGACCAAGTCGCTTCACCGCCCGCCGTTCCATCGGTCCGGGCTCATAAAAGGCCGCGCACAACTGATCAGACTGAGACGGGCACGGGTAACGTGCCCCCCCGACCCTCGGCCGGTATAGTTATTCGGGAGCCTGTAGTACAGACCAGGATAGACCGGGCGTCCACTTCCTGGGCTCCGGCAGGATGGCAACCCTCCTTCAAACTCGACGGCGAGCCTCTTCCGACAACGGCTAGTGCCCTAGTTTGGGACAAAGGTTATGGGGGCCGTGTGGCGCAGAGCCTGGCACGCGGCATCATCTTGCCCGAGGATATGCACGCTTTCGCGAAATCGACGGATGAGTCTTTGGGGAGGCGCTTGCAGTGGCACGCCATAGCGGTAACTGTTTCATCTTTATTTTACTATTTTCGGTTTCCCTTTTTCTCATGTACGTGTACCTTCCATTTTACCTTACAAGGTTAATGTTGTGTGGTCAGGTTGCGCAAATGTCATACGTTGTGGACGGCAGGATGAAGGAACTGGCCGAGGATGTTGAGCAGGAAAGAGCCCTGAAAGATGTCGCCGAGGCCACGGCGAAGGAAAAGTCAAAAATTGCCGAGGAGGCGGAGGATAAAATTGCTATAGCCGTAAAGGTCCAGGCCCTCGCCGAAACAAAGTTTGAGGAGCTGGAGTTGCAACTGGGCAGCACCGAGCTTAAATTGGCGGAGGTCCAGAGCTTGAACACCATGCTGGAAGGTCAGCTGGCCGATTCGAAGGCGGCGCTGGAGGCTTGTGAAAACAAGTGGTATAACGAGGGGTTCGCGGATGCCGAGAATTCAGCGGAACCGGTCATTCGTCAGGCCCATAGGCTCGAATACAAGGAGGGTTGGTTTGCCGCACTTCAAGCCCTGGGGGTTCCCGAGGATTCACCGTTGAGAGATCGCAGCAAGATCCCTTTCCCGAGCATTACCCACACCGAGCACCCTGCGCCCCTCGTTATTGATGAGGAAGAGACCTCTAGTATGAGAGAACTGGTGAACGCCATTGACTCTCATGCATTACCGACAGACATGGAGGGGACCAGCCACCCCCATGTTAGGGACCGAGCCGGGGAGGAAATCCAGCCGCCAACTCCTCACGCCGAACAACGCTCCCAAGAAGACGCATCCTCCGTTCATGTGGCGGATATCTAAATTTGAAAGCCAACCCCTCTTTATTTTGCCTTCTTTTGAAAATTTAAATGGACGGAATTGCCTATGTCACCGGGTTGTGGTGACGGGATAATTTGTTTATGCTGTTTTGTTTTTATTTTTACTTTTATATATTTTTCTTTCTTTTTTGAGAACTTTAATGAACGGAATTTGCCTATGTCACCGGGTTGTGGTGACGGGATAATTTGTTTATGTTGTCTTTTTCTTTTCGAGTTACCGGGTATTGGTAATGAAACGTTACTTTAAGTTTTACGCTTTTATATGAATGCTTTATCGCGTTGCCCTTTTGTATTGACCGAATAACGAACTCTTGCTGGTTGCCTTTTCGTTGTTGTCCATCCGACCATAGTAGGGTTTTCACCCGCTCGGTGATAGGGATCGAACCGAGGCTCAGGTTTCTGTCCTCAGAATAAAAAGCTAAGGTTTCCACCTGCTCGGTGATAGGGATCGAATCGAGGTTCAGGTTTCTGTCCTCAGAATAAAAGGCTAAGGTTTCCACCTGCCCGGTGATAGGGATCGAACCGAGGTTCAGGTTTCTGTCCTCAGAATAAAAGGCTAAGGTTTCCACCTGCTCGGTGATAGGAAATCGAACCGAGAGTCAGGTTTCTGTCCTCAGAATAAAAGGCTAAGGTTTCCATCTGCCCGGTGATAGGGATCGAACCGAGAGTCAGGTTTCTGTCCTCAGAATAAAAGGCTAAGGTTACCACCTGCCCGGTGATAGGAATCGAACCGTGAGTCAGGTTTCTGTCCTTAGAATACTTAAGGTTTCCACCTGCTCGGTGATAGGGATCGAACCGAGAGTCAGGTTTCTGTCCTTAGAATACTTAAGGTTTCCACCTGCTCGGTGATAGGGATCGAACCGAGAGTCAGGGTTAGAAAGGTGCGGATCAGCATGAGAAATATCCTTAGCATAACTAACAAAACATATACAACAGGGTGCGGTAAACTTTATGCTCGGCGTACCGCCCATTAATGATAATACTTCTTTAGATTATGGACGTTCCACGGCCGGGGCAGCTATCTCTCGTCTAGGTCTTCCAAGAAGTAAGCCCCTGAGCCGGCCACTGCAGTGATCCTGTAGGGTCTCTCCCATGTCTGTGCCAGTTTCCCGGCACCAGTGTCCCGCATGTTGCCTACGGCTCTTCTGAGGACCAAATCTCCGGCGACAAACTCCCTCGTTCTCACGCCTCGGTTGTATCTCTGGGCGAGCTTCTGCTAGTATTCCGCAAGCCGTATCGTTGCCATTTCACGACATTCATCCATCTTGTCCAAGCTCTCTACCATCATTTCGTCGTTTCTGGTTTGATCGAACCCAGCTACACGGGCACTACAAAGATTCACCTTGGTAGGGATCACGGCTTCTACTCCGTACGTTAGAGAGAAAGGGGTCTCCCCGGTGGACCGTCTGGGAGTGGTGCGGTATGTCCACAAGACTCTTGGGAGTTCCTCGGCCCAGTTTCCCTTCGCGCCCTTTAGCCTTTTCTTCAGCCCGCCCACTATTACCTTATTCACGGCCTCAGCCTGATTGTTCCCCTGTGGGTAAGCAGGAGTCAAGTACCTGTTCTTGATACCGAGACCACTGCAGAAGTCTCGGAACGCCTGGCTGTCAAACTGTAGCCCGTTGTCTGATATGATAGTGTTCGGCATCCCGAACCTGGTGATGATATTTTTCCATACGAATTTCTTTACTTCCACGTCTCGTATGTTGGCCAAAGCTTCCACCTCCGCCTATTTGGAAAAATAGTCGACGGCCACCAAAACGAACTTTCGTCCCCCCGTTGCCCGAGGGAATGGGCCGATGATGTCCAGCCCCCATTGTGCAAAAGGCCATGGGCTATTGATCGGGTTCAGGTGGCCCGCAGGCTGGTGGATCAAAGGTGCGTGCTTCTGACACTGTTCACACTTGCGTACATACTCGGTGGCATCCTTCTGCATCTGAGGCCACCAAAACCCCTGAGTCATTGCTCGGTGTGCCAGTGACCGTCCTCCAACATGGCCGCCGCACACCCCAGAGTGGAGCTCTGCCAAGAGCTCGCCCACCCTCTCCGGGCGTAAGCACAAGAGGTACGGCCCTCCGAAGGACCTTCGGTATAGAGTCCGATCTTCTGCCAACCAATACCGAGGAGCCATCCTACGGATCCTGATGCCCTCCTTCTCATCACTCGGTAGTCGGTCGTCAGCCAAAAAGTTGATAATGGGGTCGATCCAGCACGGTGTAGGGGTTGCGATTGCCATGACACTGATCCCTGTAGTTCCCGAGTCCCTCATTATTCTGACGCTCGGCTCTGAAATGAGCTCCACTTTGATTTGCCGTGGTATCTCTTCGGTTACTGACGACGCCAGCGTGGCGAGGGAGTCAGCATGTCTGTTCTGTGTTCGGGCTATGTGGAAAACTTTCATCGTGTTGAAGCCGGCCATAACCAGCCTTGCTTGTTCTTGGTACGCCTTCATTCGGGGATCTCGGGCTTCAAAACTGCCCTGCACCTGGTTAACCACCAGTCGCGAATCCGAATATAGCTCAATCTCTCGAGCCCCCAGGCTTGAAGCTGCCCTCAGTCCGGCCAGAAAAGCCTCATATTCCGCCTCATTGTTGGATGCCTTGAAACCCAATCTAAATGAGTGTTCGAGTCGTATTCCTTCTGGGCTGACTATAACGACCCCTGAGCCGGCACCCGTGGAGCTAGAAGCGCCGTCTACGAACACTTTCCATGGGCGGGTTTCCAGCTGGCAAACCATCTCCCCCTCCTCTTTAGGTGAAAACTCGGCGATAAAATCCACAAGGACCTGGCCTTTCACCGAGCTTCGGGGTCGGTACCGTATGTCGAAGGAACCAAGTCTAGTTCCCCATTTGGATATTCGGCCCGTAAAGTTCGACCTCTTTAATAACGACTGCAATGGGTATTCGGTCAAGACGTGTACTATGTGTGCTTGAAAGTACTGCGGCAACTTCCTGGTGGCGTGTATTAGGGCCAACACGAGCTTCTCCCAGGGCAGGTATCTTGTCTCAGCGTCGACTAGAGTTTTGCTGATGTAGTACACGGGTTGCTGGATTCCTTTGTCCCTCAGCAGCACAGCACTCACAGCGTGCTCGGACACCGCCAGGTACATGAACAAATCCTCACCTGGCTCTGGCGCCGTGAGCATGGGCGCCCGTGCCAGATAATTCTTCAGCTCCACAAAGGCTTCGTCGCACTCTTCACTCCACCGAAATCCAGTCCATTTCTTCAGCAGTTGGTAGAATGGTTGGAAGCGATCTGCGAATTTTGAGATGAACCGATTGAGGGCTGCCAGCATCCCGGTTAAGATTTGCACTTCCTTTGGGTTGCTCGGTGGCCTCAGTCTTCTCACAGCTTCTATCTGGTCGGGGTTGACCTCGATTCTTTGCACACTGATCAGGTACCCCAGGAACTTCCTGGACCCAATGCCAAATGCGCACTTCTCCGCATTAAGGCGCAACTTGTGCCGTCGGAGAACCTCAAAAACTGCCTGGAGGTCCCCCGAATGCCCGGATTCCTGTTTGCTCTTCACCACCATATCGTCGATGTACACCTCGACCGTGCGTCCTATCTTGTCTCGGAACATTCTTGTTATCATTCGTTGGTAGGTGGCCCCAGCGTTCTTCAGTCCGAAGGGCATCCTCGTGTAGTGGTAGTTTGCCTCCGGGGAGATGAATGCCGTTTTTTCTTGATCCTCGGGCGCCAGGGCGATTTGGTGATACCCTTGGAAAGTGTCCAAAAAACTCATCCTCGGGTGCCTACACGTGGCGTCTACCAGCTGATCAATCTTTGGCACAGGAAAAGGGTCTTTTGGGCAGGCTCTGTTCAGATCGGTGAAATCGATGCAGACCCTCCACTTGCCATTCTTCTTCTTCACTACCACGGTGTTCGCTAACCAATCCGGGAAGAAGATCTCCCGAATCACCCCTGCCTCTTTCAATCTTTGAACTTCCACTTTTACTGCCTCGGAATGCTCCCAGGCCGACCTCCTCGGCCTTTTCCTTTTCGGTGTGAATGAGGAGTCAACTCCAAGTTTGTGCATGATGAATTCGGGATTCACCCCCGGCACCTCGTATGGACTCTATGCAAATACGTCCACATTCTGTATTAGGAGCAGCAACATTTCTATTCTTTCCCGGTCCTCCATGCTCTCTCCTATTTGGAAGTACTTGTCTATATCCGGCAACACCTTTACCTTGATCATACTCTCGGCTCGTGCTACCCCCTTATCCCCTTGCGGGTCCTGTAGTTGCTATAAAGACTTCTCCGACGACGAACATCTGGGGTTGGCCCGATCCTCCTGGTCGGTTTGTTCCTTCTTCCAATCGACCATGGCGATTAAACATTGCCTGGCTGCCTGTTGATTTCCTTGTACCACCGTGACACCATAATCGGTATGAAACTTGACCTTCATGTGCAGAGTGGACGGGACAGCCCCCATTGCATGTATCCATGGCCTCCCAAGAATCGCCGTGTAGGGGGAGTATGAGGCAACAGTGATGAAGCTTACCTTTATCTCCTTGCCCTCCATGTTCACGGGCAGAGAGATTTGCCCCTCGGGAGTCACCATTTTCCCGTCGAACCCAACCAGGGGAGTGCTGTACTTCGTCAGATCCTCCTTCCTCAACCCGAGCCCCCTGAATAGGTTCGGATACATAACATCCGCCCCGCTTCCCTGGTCTATCATTATTCTCTTCACCACGAAGCCGCCAATCCTCGCCATGACTATCAATGCGTCGTCGTGTGGCTGAATGGTTCCTTCCAAATCATTGTCATCGAAAGCGATCGGCTCTTGGGTGGGCTTATTCTTCTAAGCGAGGGGTGGCACGCCCGCACTTCCCTCCACAGATATCACTGTCAACACCCCCTTCGCATTTGCCGTTGAAACGCCCCTCGGGGCGACGTGAATAACATCAATTACCCCAAGAGGGGGCGGAAGGGGATTCCTTCTGTTTGGAGCGCCATGCACTATTCCTCGATCCCCAGCGTCTGTCACAAATTCCTTGAGATGCCCCGCCTTAGCTAGCTGCCCGAGATGGTCCTTCAGCACTCGGCATTGCTCGGTAGTATGTCCCCGGTCTTTATGGTAGGTACAGTAAAGGTTCTGATTTCTTTTGGTGGGGTCGCCGGCCGTCCGGTTCGGCCATCTGAAATACGGCTCGTGTTTAATCTTATCCACAATTTTATGCACGGGCTCCTTGAACGTCACGTTCACCTCCCCTACCGGTGCTACTGGTTCTTGAATCCTTAAGTTTCCCCGTGTCCTTTGTTGAAAACCGCTTTGCCGAGGACGATCTGTCACCTGCGCCTTGCCTTTGCTTTGCATTCTGTCATCTTCCAGTCGCTTGTACTCCTCAATGCGCCTCATCAGTTGCCTCATATCATCGGGAGGCTTCTTAGTTAATGATTCCCTCAACCCCGACTCCTTAGGCAACCCCATCCTGAAAGTGCTTGCGGCAATCTTCTCGTTCCCTCCGCCGATCTCGTTGTAGAGCTCCCAGTACTGGCTAGCATAATCACGGAGGGTTTCCCCTACCCTCATCTTCATAGACAGCAGTGCGTCCACAGGCTGCTGTTCTCGGCTGCACGTCACGAAACGTGAACCAAACTCCTGTATAAGCTCGGCGAAACTATGGATGGAGCCCTTGCGCAAACCGTTGAACCACCTCAAAGCTGTGGGACTTAGGCTGGAGGGAAAAACTTTACACATCAGAGCGTCATTCCGGGTGTGGAGAGACATCATCTGGATGTAGTGGCTGACGTGCTCCACGGGATCCGTTTTCCCGCCCTATGAATTGAACGGCGGTCGCGCAAATCTGTCCGGCATCGGTGCTCGCTCAATATCTGCTGAGAATGGGGATCGAGCAGCCCTGCGTAACGCACGACTCATCGCATCCATTGCCGCATTCCTCGGCCGCCCCTCTGGCGAGTCCGAGCCTCGATTCCCGTACTCTCGTGACCGAGAGCGATGTCGCCTCCGGCGAGATTCCGCTGAATAGGAGCGGTCTCGTCGGTGACTGGACTCCCTCGAGTGTGAACGCTCCCTGCGGCGGTGGGATCCTGATTGATTCGACCCCATCCCGCGTCTTTCTTCCTCAGCCTCAAGCCTTCCCTCTCGGTTGTCTTGACCCATTCGGCGGCGCTCATTTCCCGCTTCCAATTCCAGTTCTTGTACTAACCTCCGCAGCCGCTCGAGCTCTTCATCCCTGGCATCGGGCTGCCTGCGCCGGGAAGCATGGGAAGCCGTTCTCCCCGTTTGATAGGACCCTTCTCCAAGACCGGATCGCTCTTCTAGTTGCTCGTAAGCTGGATCCTCGCGTCTCTTGTGTCTCTGTTCCCGCCAGGTGGATCCCCGGGAAGATCCTGCCGAGCCGCTCTCGGCGTTACCTCCAGACATCTTCTTGTAAACAAGTCTCAGTGGAACCATTGCTTAGTAGGATTTCCCACAGACGGCGCCAGTTGTGCACGCCCAAAACTGAAACCAATTGGGCTAGGCCTCACTTGGGCTCACAACTTACTTGTATCGTGGGTTTGGATTTCCTACACTGGGTCGTTCTATACACCAAGGCTCAATAGAATCACTTTCTACTCCTCGGGGGTCTGAGTTACCTTCTCCCTTTGATCACTCTCTGTATACACTATGCTTACAGCTAATTTTCCAACCCCTCTCTTCTTAATATTTCCTGTATTTATAGTCCATAGCTTAGTGGAGACGTCATGATTACTTGCCAGTAAGTGCAACTGGCGGTCTAGTATTATCGATCGTAAATGGGTGGTTAGGTGGTAGTGGGATGCGGTGAGGGTGGCGTTGGAACTTGGTTCCCACCCTCACAATAGTTCTCGGCAGCGGTGCTCCTTCGAGACTCTGCTGAGCAGGTAAAGGGCGGGGCGTCCCGAGAGTATAATATTTACAACTGCTCGGGAAGTCATTGCCGAGAAAATGATGAAAAGGCAGGGATTGGCCCTGCAGCACGTGTGGCCCGGGGGTGGGCCGCCAAACAGAGGGAGGCTGGCCTTATGAGCCTTACATCCAGGCCAGGGTCCAAAGCCTGATATAAGAAAAGGTGCGGGGGCCCGTACAGTTTCAATAAACTGTTTTTTTTTTTTTTTTTTTTTTTTTTAATTTTTAAAATTTTTTAATTTTAATTTTTAAATATTATTATTTAGAGAAACAAAAATACAGAAAGAGAAGGAATGTGGTTTCCACATAAAAATACACCGCAAATTTGGTTCCAAAATTATGATAACTTTTAAAAAATATAATAGTAAGCTATGCTATACACAATACAATTTATTAAATAATGAGGAACAATTATTTTATTTTATTTTTTTAAGGAACAAACTTACACTCAAGAGAAAACACAAAAAATAATAGATAATACCAAACATCAGATAATTTCTTATCTATAAATAAAATAAAGGTGATTATTCGTATTTAATTTCAGGTGTTATTCATTATCTACGTTGCATAAATTATCAAAATTTCCCCCCATTTCATGATGTCAAATCGATTCACACACGCCATTTCATCTAATGGGCATTGATTTTTATTTTTCGGGCACATGTGCAATTGTTTTGTGATTTTAGTATTAATATCTAATTGATTTTTTTTTTTTTTTACTTTTTATTTTTAAGGAATGAATAAAACAAACAAGAGTTATCCCACACTAAAGGTGAGACTAGCGCTAACAGTTCTATTAATATACATGTTAGCCAAGTCCGAATTAACTAAACACAAAACACCAATACTTGGCGGATGATTAAACACAACAAAAGCATAATCCATTAAACATCCCCATCTTGCAAGCGCATCAGCACAACGATTTCCTTCTCTATAAACATGCTTCACTTGAACCCGAGGAAACCTTCTCAGCAAGCACCTGCAGTCACACAGTAAAGGAGAATATGGTTTAACAGAATCCACATTAGAGTTAATAAGATTGACCACCACTCTCGCATCTAACTCCACAATCAAATTTTGAATTCCTTCACTCAAAGCTAACTTCAACCTGTCCCTTAAAGCCCAAAATTCTGCTGTGACACTGGTGGCAAAACCAATGGATCTCACAAAACCCTTAACCCAATGTCCGCTACTATCCCTGATCAGTCCCCCACCCCCTGCTTCGCCTGGATTCCCACCTGAAGCACCATCCGTATTAAGTTTGAACCACCCTTCAGGCGGTTTGGACCAGCTCACCTGGATTAGGCTTATTTGATTAACCTTCCTCACCTTTCCAACACAAAAGAAAATTCCAAAGCTTGGCTTAGATAGTGATAGTGATGATTCATATTGAGTGGAATGTTTTCAAACACAACACTATTACGGTGTTTTCATAAAAACCAAACAGCAAAAGGAAAAACCATACTTCAAGGGATGCTACTGTGATGCACACGTTGGCTGTGACAATTGTCATAAAGCCACTCACCCAAGCTTTGACTATGTATAGGCGGATTGATATGAGGGGTCCGCATCCTTGACCAAAAATGAAGAGCAAAAGAACACTCCCTTAGTAAATGATTGATGGACTCACTCTGTTTTTTACACACAAGACAAAGAGTGTTGCAACTGATACCACGACTCGCAAGGACCTCCCTCACAGGTGCTCTATTGTGCAAGCACAACCAGAAAAAGCTCCGAATCTTTGGAATAGTATCAAGCTTCCATATCCAAGCACCCTTGAATGTGTTCTCCACACCAAAATCAGTCAGAATACTCTGATAAGCCGAATATCTAATTAATTTCAAACATAAGAAAAGAATGCAGATTCTTTTAGGAGTAATTAAAATCATGCACAGTTATATAGCAAATCATCATTTAATGTTAACTAGCAACTAAACCAGCCGCCAACATGCAGTTCATTGCATATAAACAAGCATGACCACAACCTGAAACTCTACACGTACAGCATATACATTATCTTTTGAAGCAAGTGAAATCTCTAAGCAATGTATAAATGTCATCTATATACAAACCATTAATTAAACATGAAAGAGAGGGTTTATCTTACATCATTTATTATTTTTATGATATATGATGTAAGATATATCACCCTTTGCATTTCGTTAGTCCAAATCGTAAGCCATGCCATTATGGCATGGTCACCAAAGCTGATAAACTCTTTGCCGTAGTGGGTCAACCTTGGCGTACTTATAATAATATGTTCATTATGTACTTGATCTAGGATCAGACTATATCTATTTCTAAGCTTTAATAAATTAAATATAAAAAGTTTAGACTATATATATGCATTACTTTACGTGAAAATATTGGTATCTCTACCCCTCAGATTACGAGTCCAAGATGGCAAAGTTCGTCAGACTGCAGATAAAGCCTCATGAATTCTTTAGGATAAAACCTAATTTTTGAATAGTCAGGTCCCATTCCATTTCTCTCTTTGCTAAATGGAAGATAAAGATTCCATTTACTCATTGCACGTATTCCATCACTTAACGGAAACGTGTTACGTTCCGGTGAAAAAAATTAATCAAATTAGAGTAATGCATATTGGCTATCATGTGCTGCTACTGAACCCGTTCTTATAGTACTAGTGTACTACTATTAGACTGTTAGGTAGAGTTGGGTTTACTATTACCATTAAGTCTTTTGAATTATGATCATCTTAAAGTAACTCTAGTTAGAAAATAATTTATTTTCTAATATCTCTTTAAAGGATTGATAGCCTAGTAAAATTTAAACCATTCATTTAAAAGTCAATAAATTCCATGATGATCTTGTACTAAAAATTTTAAAGGGTCTCAATTCTTTTGATGTTCTGATACGTTGGTTGAGTTTGTTACAAAATTTGAAGCGTCCTTCTCTGCACAGATCAATGCATGATATTCGCAGAGGAAAGAAATCTTATGTATTCTTAATTTGGTCTTATTTGGGTCCAAGTCCAACTCACATATAAGTGCACAACTGATCATAAAACGGCTTCCAGTTCGTGGGACTTGTATATTGGACAATTCTCAGTTTCCCATGGGGGAAAATTCAAATTTCTTTTTGATAATTGAATCCAAAAAGACATACATAGACTAGGAGATTGTTTGGACTAGAGAAAGATTCAACGTGAAACTATATAAAGTGGAGTTTATTGTTCTACCATGCACCCTTTGACCATTGCATAGTTCCCTGAACTTTCATCTTTCTATAACCAAAACTTAAGGCTATAAATAGGTCGTTGATGGATCAAAATTCAAATGTAAGAACAAAAACTTAGCTTTCTTTTATCTTATTCCCTACAAAACCTAAGGCATTCTTTTATATTGCAACTTAGTTTCTGATCACTTGCCTACCATTTTCATCTTCCTTATGGAAAAAACATTGTCATTTCAACTTCAACCCCCAACTTATGGTAACTTGATCACCATTCTCAGCATTGATGGGGTAGGTGTCAGGGGAACCATCCCTTTAGAGTGCTAGGTGGGGTTAAGTCTTGATGTATTCAAAGACATAATTACTAGCTAGCTAGGGCTTTCAAAATATTAGTATTACACAATCTCCTATACTTGTGCAACTGTATACTATTAAGCTAGATCCATGAAATAAAACTCGATCATTATATAATAATATTTATTTAAGAATGTTGTGAATGTTTACTGGGTTGTGTTGGTCTTATATAAGAAATTAAGAATGTTGTGAGACCTTTTTTTCAAGCAACTAATGATATTGTAACATTAACAATCTCTTTAAATAAACTTTTTTTTTTATTATATAAATAACGGAATTGTATTAAACAAAAGCCCAGGTACAACGGGGTGAACATGGAAAACAGTACATCAAACACATAAATTACAAAGATCAAGTATTTCTAAAAAATTAGAACAAGGGAAAAGATTAAAGGAAGAACTCCACTCTAGCAAGGTATGAAGAAAGAGAGATTTAAGATCTGAAAAAGACTGTTCATTCCCTTTGAAACATCTTGAGTTCCGTTCTTGCCAAATACACCATAGGACACAATGAGGGACAACCCTCCATAAATCAATGCTCTAATGCCCACCGAAGGAACCTTGACAACTCGAAAATAAATCAGAGACACTGAGTGGCATAACCCATTGAAGACCAAATAGAGCCCACACCATAGACCATAATTCATAAGCAAGAGGACAATGAAGAAGAAGATGATTCACCGATTCCTCACTCTTTTTACACATATAGCACCAATCTACATTTGCGATACCCTTATACAAAAATTTTCAGTGTTTAAAATCTTACCTAATGAGGCAATCCACGAGAAGAAAGCAACCCTAGGAGGGACCTTTGAACACCACACAAGTTTCCAAGGGATAGAAATGTCAAGAGTAGAGGAAAGGGAGAGATAGAACTCACTCACTTTAAAATTTTTATTTCTTATTGGTTTCCAACATAGTTTGTCCTAACCTTCACCATTCGCTCTTTGATTTGCCAGTAGCTCCGGTGCTAGTTACTGCTGAGGATTGTCATGTTGAGCCTTACCCCTCCATTAAGAATTTCATTGAAGATTTGGAACACATTTGGGGTAATTCAAAGAAATGGGTCTTAGAGCTTTGTGGAGGGAGGCAGATTGCTATTCCTCTCTCACTTTACCACTCACCTGGGAGCATGTCAGATTTTTCCAATCTCGAGAGAGCTGTGGGATAGGGTAACAACACTTTCAAGGAAGAAGGGCATATTGTTAGTTAGGCGGATGATTATGATGGTGCTCTGGATAATGATTTTGTTGTATCATGGTTAGATTGTGAGATGGCGGACCCCGATAGGGGTCTTGTAAACTGGGAAAATTTTAAAGAACCACTAGTTGTGCAACCTTTGGCCATGGCTAATCCAATTGCTCCACTTGTAGAAGTGGCAGATGCTTCCACTCAATTATCACCTTGGCTTGAGAAACGAATTAAAGCCTTTAGGAAATTTGTGGGTACTTTCTTGGAAGGCTTTGAAGTGGAAATTACTGGGATTTTTTTAGCTTTGGATGCTAGGAAGAAAGCTAAAATGCAGGTAGAATGCTCTTAGAAGAGAGAGCTTAAGGCAAGTTCTAAAGGGCATTGGGAGTTGAAAAGTCTGCTAAACTCTTGGAACTTTGAGAATAATTCTGATTGGTAGGAAATGCTAGTGGGGAACGAGATTCTGTGGTGCCTTAATGAACCTAAAAATTATCTCTTGGAATGTTAAGGGGCTGAATGATTGTGAAAAAAGACTTCGAATTCAGAATATGATTAGAGGTTGGGGTGTAGACATTATTTGTCTTCAGGAAACAAAAATGGAATTGATAACAAGGAGAGAGATTCGGAGCTTGTGGGGTTGTCAACATTTGGATTGGCTATATTTGGGCTCTATAGGTGATTCAGGGGGGGTGTTTTAGTGATGTGAGATAGAAGAATGGTGAAAACATTTACGAAGTAGTGGGAAGATTTTCTGTCTCATGTAAATTTAAGAATGTAGTAGATCATTTTGTATGGGCTTTCATTGGTGTATATGGTCCAAACTCTGATCGTGACAGGCAACTACTTGGGGAAGAGCTGGCTGGAATCCATTGTTGGTGGAATGTGCCTTGGTGCATTGGAGGTGATTTTAATGTAGTGCGTTTTCCTTCGGAGCATCTTGGTGCAGACTCTTTCTCTTCAGCCATGCTTGATTTTTTAGATTTCATTTCTAATCACAATCTTATTGATTTACCATTGGAGGGTGGTACTTTCACTAGGTCTAATTCTAAAGCAGTGGCTTCGCAGTCTTGGCTTGACAGGTTTCTTCTCTCTTCTGACTTGGAAGAACACATTCCTAATATTTGTCAAAAAAGATTGCATAGATTACTTTCAAACCACTTTCTAGTTCTTTTAGAAGAGGGAAATTTTCATAGAGGCAGTCGCCCTTTTCACTATAAGAATATGTGGTTAAAGGCAGAAGGCTTTGTGGAGAAAGTGAGAACCTGGTGGGAGTCCTATATTTTTCAAGGTTCCCCTAGCTTTTGGTTCGCAAGCAAATTGAAAGCTTTGAAGCTAGATTTAAAGAAATGGAATGCTGAAGAATTTGGCAATGTGGAGGATAAGATGAACAAGTTACGAAAGAACCTTGAAGTTCTTGACTTGCTGGAAGATAATTGCCCTCTATCATATGATGAGACTTTGGAAAAAGAATGGCTTCACATTGATCTTGAAAAGGTAACCCTTATGGTTGAAATATGTTGGAGGTAGAAATCTAAGGCCCGTTGGATCCGAGAGGGGGATAGAAACACTAAGTTCTTTCATAGAACAGCAAATTCCCACAGAAGATTTAATACTATAGACAATCTTTTGGTGGAAGGTGAATTGACTTCAGATCCAAATTCAATTTTATCTTGCATCTCTCATTTCTACAAACTATTGTACTTAGAAAATGAGGGCCAAAGACCTGTGCTAGATGAAGTGGAATTCTCTATGATTTCTGAGGAGGAAGCTGCTTGGTTAGATAGACCATTTGAGGAAGATGAAGTATATGGTGTCATCCAAGGTTGTAACAGCGACAAATCTCCAGGGCCGGATGGTTTCTCATTGGCTTTTTTTTTAAGGCTTGTTGGGACTTTTTAAAACTTGAAATTATGGAGGTTCTTGCAAACTTCCATTCACAAGCTGTCTTTGAGAAAAGCCTTAATGCAACTTTCATTGCTCTCATTCCAAAGAAAGTAAATGCTGTCAATGTGAGAGACTTTAGACCTATTAGTCTAGTAGGTAGTATTTATAAAGTCATCTCCAAGTTGCTGGCTAATAGGCTGAGAAGGGTGATTATTGGAATTATCTCTAAGTCTCAAAATGCTTTTGTTCTGGATAGACAATTCCTAAATTTTGTCTTAATTGCTAATAAGTGTTTGGATAGTAGGCTCAAGGCAAGGATTCTTGGGGTTTTATGTAAGTTAGATGTGGAGAAAGCTTTTGATCATGTCAGCTGGGATTTTCTTATGTATATGTTGCATCGTTGTGAATTTTCTGAGAAATGGAGAAAGTGGATTCTATTTTGTATCTCCACAGTGAGATTTTCAATTTTGATAAATGGCTCTCCTAAGGATTTCTTTGGGAGCTCTAGGAGGTTATGCCAAGGAGATCCTCTCTCCCTGCTCCTATTTGTTATTGTTATGGAGGCATTAAGCCGTTTGTTGGATGGTGCAGTTCTGGCTGGTCACAAGAGAAGTTTTAGATCTAGTACAAAACTTTTGTCTCTAGACTCTACAATCCCTGTAGATGAACTTATAGCATAAATCTTCTACCGTTTCAAAAACTTTGAACTTTTCAATATATGAACGCCACCCTTTTTAATGTACGGATCTCAGTATGTGACTAACTCTTTTGCACGAATTCCAGTACGTGACTCACTCACCAACTTGAGAAAGAAGAATGTTAGCTGCAAAGCTCTTCACTTTATCAACAATAAAGATCAAGAAGTACTTGGTTACAAAACTCTAAGGCGCAAAAGATGCAATCTTCTTTCAGAGAGAATAAGGCATCGGTCACCTTTTTCATATGTTCTCTTTGTATTCTCTTATGTGATGACCTCTAAAATAAGCTTTATATAGGTCTAAGGTTGTGAGAAAAGAAACCATACATATACATGTCATCATGGGCTGAAAATCAAATCTGGAAATCTGAATTTCGTAAGGCTTAGTAACTTGATCGATCGAGAAGGTGTCGAGGAGGTGTTGAGCCTATTTGTTACAAGTTATCGAGAGCTATCGAGGAGCTATCGAGGGGATAGAAAATTGCTCGATCAATTGACCTAGCTATTGAGGGATGTCGAGATTGCGATAACAATTAACTGAAGAGCTCGACAGATAGCCTAGCTGTTGAGAGGTGTCGAGCAGTTATCAAGCTTTAAAAATCAGCACTTTCTCACTTGTTATGCATGGAAAGACTTGCATGGTTTTAACACTTGAACTTGAAACCAGGTTTCTTGAAGCATCAAACACATCCTAGATCTACCCAATTGCAAGTAAAGTGCATTTTGACAAAGGATTAACCAATTATATAAAAGAATGACATATGTTCTTAACAAGTGAAACACATATGTCCTAACAGAAGTGATATTCATGTGTTTATATATATATATGGGTTTTGTGTTGGTGGAATTATTTGATAAGTGGGTTTATAGTTTTTACAATGGTGGCTATCTAAGTGGTGAAGATTTGGGGGGTTTTGGCTTTTTAATGTGAAATAGATGGTGAATATAATTTTTATTGAGTTTATTTGGAGCTACTAAAATATTTAAATGGTTTGTGTTGGAAGATATTGTGATTTTGGATTCATGGGTCTCTTGATGACATTGTGTAAATCTTATGGAAACTACTCATAAATTGTTAAAATTTTAGTATTAGGAAGATGATATTGAATGGGTTAATTTTATAAATTGGAGCCTATGCCTAATGAATTAATTTGTTGAGAAACTTCGGAAGTGGAATACATTATTTGTGAGGTTAAATACTAGGCTTTCCTAATTAATTTCCTAGTTAGCAATCTCTAATTTATAGCTAGATGTAATGTCAAACTTTATGCTGAATGTGATAGGTTTGCTTGGTATTGTTTAGGTCCTATCTAATTTTATTTGGAGCTTGGAAAATTAGGCTTTTGCAGGTTGCGAGGTAAGTAGCTTATTAATGGGATTTTTGGAAAATAATTATGTTGCATAAACGTTGTTTTTCGGTCAAACACGTTTTGGAAAATTATTTGTGGAACTATGTTTTCTTAAAAAGCATTGTGCTGCGACCCTATTATATATGACTATTTATGACTAATGCATCATATTTGGTAATGTATATGGGGAAATGCATGATTTGTTAGCATGGAAAAGACTAGCATCATTGATTAAATTCTTGAGAATGTATTTTATGGATTTATTGCTTTACTTGCAAAATATAAAGATGCTTTATCTTGACCTATGTTATTTGGGAAGTTAATACAAAATCTTTTTGACAAGAATGAGTTGAAGGCTTTGAGAACCTTGTGAATATCTTGGGTATCCAAATATTTTATGAAACTACTTGGAAGCGAATTACATATTTTGAATTAAAGGTAATTTGTGAGCACTTTATGTTCTACTCATGTGCGGTGACATGTGATTACTTGGTGATTACCTAGCTATATACTATAGTCTGTGTGACATTGGTATCTTAGCACCCGTTTTTGTGACAGTTATTGTGTTCTGTCTTTATGACAGTGATGAGTTCTGTCTTTGTGACGGTATATGTAGTTTCGGCTATGTGTTGGTGATGAGTTCTGTCTTTGTGAAGGCAGATTAGTTCTGTTTTTATGATGGCATTATCATGTGGCCTTGGGTTTGGAATTGTATTGTTATTGCTCACAAAAAATAGTATTTAGTTTCATGTGAGCATTTTGGGAAGCTTTGTGCCATATCATTTTAATCATTCTTGTCATATTATTTTTGGAAATGGTGTTGTAGAAATTATTTGGAAATTCCCAAATTATAACATGCTTTATAAACTATTCATCATCATCATGAAACTTGCATTTCTGCTACTCCATTAATTATACTACTTACTGGGCTCTGTCTTATTCCATCATTTTACAAACTTTTTTAGTGTAGGCAACAATCATTTTGAGATGGCTAGCAGTAGTTAGAGTAACTATTGATGGAGACTGAACTTTGTGTTGGTGATATTTAGATGATGTATATTCTAGTGTAGGCTTGACTCATTCTTTTGTATATTATAGTTGTTATGACTTTATTTCCACTTATGTGACAAGTTAATGATATGTAAATTGTATTTATTTAGATATTCATTCTTTTGTGGCCAATGATTCTTTTAATTATTGCATGGAGCTCTGACTTACTTTGAGAGTATCATTAATGAAACTAGTGTTTAACCCGCACAATGCGCGAGATCATTTTATGAATTTGAAGACAATTAACTTGATAAAACAATACAATAAAATACATTAAGATTCGCCTAGCATGTTATATTTGTGGATATGCTGTCTCTAATTAGAATAAAATCTATTTAACATAAAAATTAAATCATAAAGAACTTAGTAAAATGTTCATACTTAGATAGTTAGATCAAGTAAATGCAATAAAGAGTAGCCATAAGTTATCATCGGTTGATTATGATAGGGTTCATGAAAAACGAAAGACGATTGTGTTCCAATACACATTAGTAGGTAGGACCATTTCTAGCTTGGGTAGGGCCGTAGTTCACATTGGCAGGTAAGGACCATTTCAAACTTTGATAGGGCCGTTCTCCTGTATTTCCTAGCTTGGGTTGGACCATTTCTATCACCCTTTATTTGGAAAGTATTGTCTTCCACGCCACTTTCTTTTGGTTCACCTTGGTTCGCCTCTCAAACTTTATTGTCCCTTTCTTTGGTTCTCTTGCATTATACCCTTTTTTTTTTCTCTCTCCCTATTATAACATAGTGAAGGACCGAAAGTAATTTTAATGACTTTTTTAACACAACCACAATATATGTAACAAAATCATAAGATACCGCATACGGTTTCTCCAATGGAAGCATAATGTAAACAAAGCTGGCCCAATCTCCCAGCATGTTTGATCATATCTAAAAAAATTTAATAAAGTACCAAAATACCTCATTGTCATAGTCAATCTTTCTTTAAAGGACTGATTTTCAGTTGGTAATCTTATCACTTCTATGATACCAATACTGTTAAACACTCTTCAATTGGCATATCTAATTCATATCTTAAGAAATTGCACTAGGTTAATTTGCAAATTTTAGCAAGTAACAAATATTGTTTTGGGAATTTAATTGAACAAATTGGAATCAAAGAGAGACTATATACCAATTAGGAGCAAATCCAACATTGAATTCAAACCCACAATCCCATTGATTAAATAGTAAAAAAGAATTAATATTTTTTGGTCAAACTAATTTCTCTTTCATGAACAGCTTATGTTATATTTTTTTGAAACATAGCCTTTTTATTTATAACGAAAACATATAAACATTATAAATACCAAGACAAAGGAGAATGTACAATAGAGAAAAATGGTGAAGTTACAGATTGTAGATTAAATCAGACAAACATTAGTTACCATGCTGTTTGATCCATTGATATCTTATGGTTATGTATGTTTTCAAATACACACGCTTTAGTATTCAAAACATTGCTATCACAATTCAGTAAGGTTCAACGTTCATGCTCTTCTTCCTATAAACACCCACAATAATGTCTGGTAAGAAAATGCATAAAACATGTTTTTTCATTTTAATTACGTTGAAATAGAAACATTTACAATCTACAAAATTACTCAATAATGGAGAATGTAAAGGTTGTCCAAGCTATAACTCCCAAAGTAAATGAATTTAATGGGTTATAGCATATGCTTCTTTTGAAGTTAGCAAATATGACAAACATAATACTTCTACATATGTTGGAAAGAGTAGATTAAATTATACTTCAATGTGATGGGCAAAGTGTCTTAAGAAATTTTACATCTAAACACCAAAACCCACAAACACTGGTAGGAATAAGTGCTAGAGTCCACAAACCATATATATATATATATATAAACACCCCGGTTGGCCTTGAAATTAACAATCATGAAGTAATCAAATTCCACTAAACTAAGACAATGTAATCTTTGAGGCGGACTGAAATGTAAATCTAAACAAACATACATAAGCCAAATTGATTGCAAAGCATAGGCAAAAAAAAAAAAAAAAAAAAAACTCTACCAATCTATTTAGCTCCTTGAAAAATGTGGGAAAAGATTAAAGAAACATTACAATTTTACAAGTCAATTGAATCAAAATACTTGAGGGAAAAAAAAAAAAAAACTAAAGTATCCAAAATAATTATACAACAAAAAAGGCATAAGCAAAAATAAAGAAAGCCCAATTGGATAGCAAAGCAAAAAACCAATCCCTAATAAGCAAACAACATTGGTTGCAAAGCATATAACATGGAAAAATACATAAATAAATGCAAGTTATGCATATGCTAGTGCTTTTTAATTAACTTAAGTATTTGTTTGTTTCTAATCCAGTACAAACAAAAGTAAATTATAAAGTCATCAAATGATAAATATAATTAACAAATTGGTAAATAACAAAATACTGGTGTTGTTCTTCCATGAAATCTAAAGACCAAAACCCATAAACACCAAAAAAGAATAAATGCTATAGAGACCACAAACCAAATATAAAACTTGGTTTGAAACTCAAATTAATGATTGCATAATTATCACTAATAGAAACTCAAATCCCTCAAAACCAACACAATGTAATCATTGAGCTAGATTGAATAGTAAAATCGCACAAAAACAAATAAGTCAAATTGATTGCAAAGCAGAGCAAATATAAAAATAAATTGAGAACTATAACCATCTATTTGGCTACTGAAAAAAAGGGGAAAAAAAATTAATTAAGACATAACAGTTTTACAAGTCAATTTAATCCAAATAAAAAATAAAAAATTCCAACTAAATATCCAAAACAAAACTAATTGAAACCCCCCAAAGGCATCCTTCAAAAAAATCTAACCCAAAAGATGAGATAAACAGAAGAAAAATCGGGCTATTCTAACGTTTCAGTTTGATTTAGTGGCTCTTCTTGCAAAATACCCAACTTTCATATCTCGTAAATAATTGTATAAATTTGTTCTTCGACAAAAGGACCGGCAAAGAAGTTGAAGGAAAGCACAAAGATATATGCAAACTTTCAAATCTGGTTTGAACAGCAAAAACGTGCAAGATTGGTTCCACATAGCTGTTTTAAGAGGGGGAAAAAAAGCTATTTCTCAAGATCAACAAACTAATAAAAAACATAATGTGTACACCACACAACCATCTTTAGTAAATAATCCCTAAATATTCAATAACAAAATGTTAAGCGATATGTTGGATATTTAATTTTAGCAAAAAAAAAAAAAAAAAAAACATTAATCAAATTCAATTCAAACGGTGAAAATAATAAATAAAAATATCATTGTCAAAAAAGTCATAAAATCCTTAAGACTTTCAACTTTCAATATAGTCGATCAACTCAGCATTGATAAATAAAGTCAATAAACCGTGCAACAGAAAACATAACTTTTTACCACAAACATCCAAGGGTTATATAGACTATCCTTTCAGATATGGATGCTCAAAGCAGCATTGAAAAATCAACCACCCAAGGAAATATGAATTTTTCTACAACTATTCAAGCGCTAAACCCCAAAGTCAACAAACCAAAAGCCGGATTATTGTAAATCTGGAGAAAAAATCCAAATAAAGGGCATAACCCAATCAATTAACAAAATACGATCAAAGAAGAACTCTAGCCAATGAAGTAAACTAAATTCCACAGTATAGAAATGAGTAAAAATGGAAATGCTAATTCAAATAGGAAAAGCAACGGCAGAAACTTTGGATTTCAAAAACAGTATTTGAAGAAGGAAAATAATAACGCTATGCTGACCTTAGGTATATGCAGAGAAGAATGAAACATAACGAAAAGTGCAAGTACTGAAGATGTGAGAGTTGATAGGCCAAAAATGTATTGACCTCTTGTGATGAATTAATTGATTAATTAGCCAAGTTTATTAATTAATCAAATTAACATGCAAACGCATGGTAGCACAAACAAATCGCCAATAACTAAATATGCAGTAGAAAATAAATTGATATGGTGATTTGTTTATGAATGGGGAAAACCTACATGGCAAAAACCCCACTGGGTGATTTTAAGGTCACCACTCCCGAGAATCTACTATTATCATAACAAGCGGTTACAAGTAAAGGAATCTCAGTACCTTATACCAACTTACAGTTGAATCTTTACCCCAATACCCAATTGGACTTGTTCTGTAGTGACAATCTCTCCTTGTAATGCATAATTCCCAGTACGTGACTAACCAATTATGCGGATCTTAATACGCGACTTCAATCACCAATTAGAGAAGGTTGTTGGCTACAAAGTTCTTTAGTTCATCACACAATGAAGATCAAGAAGCTCCTTGGTAACAAAACCCTACGGTGCACAAACACAGTAGCTTCTTCATAAGAAAGATGAACTAGGGCAAATTCTGTCTTCGGTCACAATTTGCTCGAACAAACTTTGCTCAACACTTATGCAACTTGTGTCTCTTTTGATGGCCTTTAAAATTATCCTTTTATATGTCTAGGGTTGTGAGAAAAGAAAGCCCAAAAATACAATCACAAATTGGATGAAAAATAGTCCTGAAAAACTAAACTCCATAAACCTCGACAGATACCTTATCTGTCGAGCTGCTATCGAGCCACAGGTTGGAACAGCTCTTCAAGGCTCGATAGATACTAGCTGTCGAGCTTTAATGAACAACACTTTCTGTACTTGAATCTTGGACAGACTTGCATGACTTTAACACTTGAACTTGAAACAAGATTTCTTAAAGCATTAAACACATCCTATATCTACCAAATTACAAGTAAAGCGTGTTTTGTCAAAGGATTAACTAATTACATAAAATAGTGACATATGTTCCTAACATGTAAAATACATATGTCCTAACAAGAGTGAAAATTGTGAGGAAGATATTTTCTTTTGTCGCTTTGTTTTTTACCAAATGAATACATCATTTCATCTTTGGGATGTGCTGATTGTATAAGGGTGTGGCGTTTATAGGGTTTTTACTTAATGCATGTCTGTTTTTAAAATGGGTGATTTTCCTACACAACAGAATAGCCTTAATTGTAGGAACAACTATTTATGACTGGGCTGATATTGTAAATCTACTCATGCATACACATATCTTAAGCATCAATATCTAAGTTCATCTAGCAAAGTATAAACAACATTTTTGCTTTAATATTCACATAGCCAACAATATACCCTCACACATATTTAAAATTTTTGAAAAAAAAAAAAAAGCATAAGACATCAGAAAGAAATGTGGTTTAACTTAGGTTGAAAGTTCAAATAGCGTTGAAAACACTATGAACGTTTAGATCCCCAAACATCAAAATACCAATTCAAGCTTTATATCAAACAATATATGTGGGGAAAAAGATAACAAGCTTATATCAAAATTGATAATCTATCTAAACCAATTAAAATCACATCCACAATAGAAATTAAATGGTAAAGATTAAGCAAAGAGAGATGCAAACACAAGGACAACACAACGATGTATTATCAAAGAGGAAATTGAAACCCTCAGCGCAAAACCTCTCCGCCCCATCCAAACGGTCAATAATACACTAGAAAATGTAGTTGAGATACATGAATAGCAATTGACCCTCCAAGCCTAATCTACCTAGGTACCTAAGCCCTCCAAGCTTCTTGCTCCAACGAGATTATGCCGAACCTTTGTCTTCTCTAGCTTGCTGGATTCCGCTATAAACCATAGTATCAACCAATTACCATTGGTCCCTTCCAAACTACTTCCTTTAGCACCAAAAGACCTTCTCACAAACATGGGTGTGTGTGAAAAGAACTTGGTCAAGAACCTCTCAAGGATGTATCAATGGAGAGGGTGAAAGTAGAGGAATTTGAAGAGTCTCTTAGGTGAAGATTGTGGATGAATCAATCTTTTTTTTCTCTAGGGTTTCTCTCTCAAATTCTCTTTGGAAGCGCTTTCCATTTTGTGGGTTTAAGGGGTATTTATACTCAGGTGAGATAGGAATGTGAAGAGTCAGGTTTTTCAAAACAGAGCTAGTTGGCAGCTTGGCCTTGCGACTTGGCTGAGTCGCGAGTTCAAGTTGTGAGATAACAGAACGGCTAGGCTGGACTTTTTGTCCTGTAGTACTCTAGCTAGCATTGTTCATCTTCTCGCATGCTTCACTCGTGAGCTGCATTTGGCAGCTTGCCAGTCGCAAGTCATTTGCAAGTCCTAGTCGCGAAGCCCTACATCCTTGCACAATCTTGAGCATTTCTTCACACTCTATCACTCACTACCCTTACATGAATCCCACCTAAATACAAGGTTTCTAAGTGCTTAAATACAAGAAAATTGGCACAGAATAAAGCCAACAAAATGGTTGATTTAATTTTTTACAATCTCCCCCTTTGGCTATTTTGTGACAAAATCCTATAACAAACTCTAAACTTAACGCGTGAGTTGGAAACAGTTGGAAAACTCACTCACACCTAACTCTAGAATCTGTGAAGCTCTTGAACCATAAGACCAAAAAATCTCCTGAAATACAATAACATAATAAGTTCATTGTATGCAGAAAACTTGTAATGCATATGGAGCAAGTACAATACGATCAAGCAAAAATGGGATAAATCAATAAACCATGGCTTGACCAAATCTGCAATCACTATATACTAGTGATCACAATGCTCATCACTCAAGGAATGAACATCCAAACATGCAAGCTAATAAGCTTATTTACAAAGTATCATTTGCATGTCCAGCACTCAACCAATGCACAAAACATATATGCATCCAGGAACAAGATCCTACAAGGGCACAAGAGTGGTGTACTTAAAGAAAATGCATGACATTTAACATCAAGTATTAAAGCTACATAGCATGGGTACAAAGACCTAAAAACCTTAAAAGCTTACAAAAGCAACAGGTAAAAACTGAGTAAATAAAAGGAATTGAATAACATCTTAAGTATTAATAAACCAAAGTTTTAAAGTCAAACAAATCCATAAGTTTTAAACCACAGTGTATCAAAACCATAATGAGAGCATTAACTAAACATAACATACGAAACATAAAGTAAAAACTAAACACTGTTTTTGGCATGCTCCCCCTCAAAAAGCCACTTTCCCTTAAGAGTTGCCCCTTAAGAATTCTCCCCCTTTTTGACTAGAATGGCCAAAGGGTCACTGTTGGGAGTTAAGACTGTCAAACTTGGCTAAAAGAACATTGAGCTGATCCTGAATTGCTGCCATCCTATCAATATGCTCATTCTGAACTTCTCTGAGTCCATCAATCCTCTCCAGGATGATCTGAAGTGCATCTGGAGGTGCAGCTGATGAGGTTGAAGCTCTACTCCTCTTGCTTCTGCTTCTGGGTGTAACTGATTATCCTGCAGCTTCTACTTTAGTTTCCATAGGATCACCTTCTCCTTAGTCACCCTCCTCTTCATCAACTGGAAGACGAACTTGTATCCTTGTGAGGGTTAGTTTGTTTATGGCTGATAGGGGAGCCATAGGACTAATATCTTGAGGGATTGCAACACCTTTTGCTTTAAAAAATCTCATAAAAAGACTAGGAAGGGTTAGCTTGGGCCTGGAAATGGTTCTGGTCTCTTCCACAATTGTGTCAAATATGTGAGAGCTGATGTCAATGAAATTTTTCTCCTTAAGCTCCATGAAGAAGATAGCTCTGGCATTAGTCAATGTAGTCAGCTTCCTTATTGGATACAAGTTGAACATCATGATGGTGGTCAGACACCTCATGTCAGTAGGAAAGACAGCAGTGTTGAGACATCTCTTTTCTTTAACACCACTAATCCGAGTCTGGACAGTGTATATAGATAGCATCTTGTCTTTGTAGTTGGTGAACTCATGATCCTCTAATCCCTTAAGCCCCAGATCCTTATCAATATCATGAGCATATATGGTGAACTCATGTCCTCTAATCCAGCAGTTCAGCTCATCCACCCTTATGCTCACATTTGCATAAAATTCCCTTATTAAAGGTTCACACACAATAGGTAGGTCACCCAGTAACTTATCCCATCCTTTGCCTTCAAAGCACTCTAGAATGAAGGTATCCTTCAAGTCATTTAAATTCACAAACCTCTCCTGGATAATTGTTCCCTTCATGAAAGAATCTTTGTATCTCTCAAAGTACTGAACAGACCTAAACATATTAATGTCCATTTTTAGCCTTTTGTCAACCTTCTTTGCAGCAATCTTCTTTTTTATAGGGGTGGGAGCCATCTGTAAACAAGCAGAAAAGGCCACAACAAGAGCAGAACACAATATGTGGAAATACACAACTATTAGTAACAAGTTAGTTGCAAAAAGGGAGTAACAGAAAGTCAAGTCAACATACAGACTAAGCATAGATGTGAATCAAAGAAGGATAGCTCAAATAAGAACATAGTAACTCAAAGTAGTTCAGTCTGTATAGATGCAAACTGGAATAAGTATAAAACTCAGGTAAAATAGAGCATATGTCTATAAGACATATCTAAGTGAATATGAAATGATAAAACTTTCAAGACATAAGCACACACATGATAAAGCCACTTAAAAACACAACATAATTAGACAAACAATCCAGAAAATTAGACCTTCTGAAAACACCCAAACTAACATACAAAGAGAAACACAGAAAACCCTAAACCCATATTTCTAATGGATATGAAATCTATCAAACGGCAAAGCTCAGAACAAAGACTAGCACAATGAGACTAAATTATGATAGCAAATGTATTTAGCAACAAAAGCAGCCATCCCCAATCAACCAAACCCAACATTTTAAGCAAAAACATGTTCGAACATAGAATATATCAAAACACAGTGACAACTCATAAAACAAGAAAATAATGCACAAATCATGAACTATGAAGTGAGAAGGAGAAAACCCATACCTTTTTCTTGAAGATTTGAGAAGAAATTGTGCTAAAATGGAGGATTGTCAAAGAGAGACACAGTGTGTTTGAAGGAGTGAAATGGGGAAGAAAAAGAACAATCACAAAAATTCGAGGAAAAAACTGAAATTTTTTTTTAAAACTGTCTTTAAAACGCAAAACACGTGTTTTTCATGATTGAGTCAAGTCGCCAGGTAAGCTGCGAAATACTTTGAAACTAAGATTTCTGAAAAAAATTTTAAGTGTTTTTTACGACTGGAAGGTCTACTCGGGAGATAGTCTCTAGGTGAGCCGCGAAAATCTCTATGTACCCCTCGCGACTAGACCTTCCACTCACAAACAAGTCGCAACACTAAGCCATGAGAAGCAAAAAAGCTCAAATTTTGAAAAATATTCTAAGTATTTTTCATGACTAGGACATTTACCCACCAGTGAGTCGTCAATGAGTCGCAAAAACCTTCTGAGTAAAGTTCGCGACTGAGTCGCCAGAATAGGGCAACACTATTTTTGAAATTTTGACACTTTTGTAAAAACAAAATACTTTCCAAAAAAAAGCTAAAACACTCAAAAATCTTTTTGTATTTGATCAACAAAGATTAAGCATGTGAAAACATATTTAAACAAGTACAATCACACAAATAAATTTGGCATTCATTGAACATAGACTTGTGTGATGTGTGTGGATATTAGAAATGAAATAGTCCTTAGTCTAATACTTTGATGAGTTAGCCTTTGGTTTTTTGGGCATCATACAATTTTTTTTGGTCGTTTTTCCTTTTTACTAGTCAAATACTAGTATGTACAACAGACTTTTGCAGCTCAATATCTCTTTTCATTTGAAGATTTACATTTGGTGAACTCTTTGAGTAAAGCAATAAAATAAAAGTAGGAAGATATATAAGCACAAGTCTATGCATGTCTCAAGATCAACAAAACCATTCACTAATCATTCGTGACAAGGTTGAAGATCTATTTACAACAGTCACATAGATTTCACGATTTCTTCCACAATGATATGAGTGCATAGGGAACAAGCTAAGCTCGTAGATGCACAAGGCCATAAGTACAAAGGTACAAGGCAAAACATGTTTTGAGACAAAACTCAACAAAGTCAATCAAACTTTTTGGATTTTCTACTTTTTATGTGTTTTTATATTTTTAACATAAAAAGCAAGAAAATATTGATAAAAAACAATGTAAAAACATTTTTAAAATGAAACAAGTAAACAAACAAAATTTCAACACTCATAAGCAAAAAGCATGTTGCCGAACATAATTACAAAGCATAGGAAGAATTGATGCATGGACATGTTATAATACTTATGCATAAGTACCCTTCGTCACCCACACGTCACGTGTATTTGGGGTGATATCCTTGATGGATTGGGTACGAGGGTTAGGACTTTCAAACCTTCTTGTAAAGCTTTCCAAGCAAGTGGTGAAGGCACCGATCATCTTCATCATGTTTTGACTTCTTGGTTGCTCACCATCCTAAGACCTCTTGTCAATTCTTCTTCCTTGTGATCGAGGAGCGCTTGCAATTCGCAATAGTGAAAAATATGATTTGTTCTAGGACCCTGTTGTGATCTTAGAAGTGATCTTCCTCTAGCTTCATGTTTGGCTTCTGATTGATTACGGAATGTATTTAACACCCGTTGATCAGCCACATTTTTCTTCTTTTCAGTATTAACTTTATCATGAATAGACTCTTCTACAATTGGCTATTTGGCCTTTACAAACTTCACTTCTTTGGTGACATTGGCTGATGAGCTACTCCCTCCGGTATATCCTATTCTGGACTTGTCTAAGACTGATTTTTGATTAGCAAGCATTTCATTGAGTTTTTTTGAGGAGACACGGTCTACCTTACCATTTGCTTGAAGCACTTCATGCTCAAGAAACTTTATCTTAGAATATGCTTTGGTCAGCTCTCCATTCAGCATCTCTATCTCACACTTGGCCTCCTTATGTCGCACTAGGAGACTTCGATAGTCCTCATTTGCTTTCTTCATCCTCTTCACATCCACCTTGGCCAACCTTATGTACTCTTCAGACTTCCCAAGAAGTGAGTTGTAGTTCTTGCTTACTCACTCCCAAGTGCAGGAGATCGTAGTAATATAATTTTTCGAGTACTGAGGTCAAACCACAAGGAGCAGGGTAAATTCAAAGACAATATAATTAAACAGTAATTTGGGTGAAGAAGAAAAATACTTTTGCTTGGTGATTGTTAACAAGAATAATAATAAAAACTGATTTAAATTAGTAATGTAAATACTAGGGCATCGGGGTGTTTCCCTATATCGATATGAAATTCTTTGTGATCTAAGAAAATATATAGTTCATAATTGATTGTTCTTATACAATTAAAAACTTATGATTCGATTGAACTAAGACAATTCAAGAACGCATGATAACCTCGATTAATAATGCGGTTAGAAAAGTTTTCAGAAAAACCCATTCACTTTAAAACATGATTTCTATTTGAAACTATTAGAAATTCCTTTAAACAATAAGAAAAACATGATTGAACTTATTGAAAGCATGGAAGAACTAATATATCAAAAGAAATCTAATTGAACAATCAAATATGTCATTGATAAAATCCTAAAAAGAATCACATTGAATATTCATACCGTAGAGAAGAAACATAACCCCTAGCCCTAGCAAAGAGTTTAGGCTGCCATTAGAGAAAGAAAACTACAAGGTTTTCTTTGCCAAAATTCGTTCTCACCACCTTCCTTCTAAAACCCTAATGTCTAAGTGTCCAGAGAAAATAAACTTTTTCCTATTTTAATTTTCGTCTAGGTTTACAGCGGTAAATTGTGAGTTAATTTCGGCCTCCAAAAATTGAGAATTTGGAAAAACTTAAAACTGAAAAGTTGTATATATTTAAGTCACGGTTTCAACCCATCTAGCCTTGTGTAAATTGGATTTTTGAGGAGAGAAATACGCCCAAAATACTGATCAGTACTCAAATCAGATTTTTCCTTTTCAAATTCTGCCTCTTTGATTTCTTTCCTTATTTGAAACTTCCAATCATGGTAGATGATCCAAGCACTCCAGCTGAACCTCCTTAGACATTTAAGCATGGTCCTTTAGCTCCGCTTTAATTCTAGTTTGGCCTCCATTCTTTCACAAATTTCTGTAAACTCATCTTTCTCACATGATTTCCTGAAAGTAGAAAATTACACACAATGAATAGCATCTTATTCAAGAAATTATGTAAAGATAAATAATAGGGACTAATACAAATCATGACTTAATTATATAAATTAAGCATAATAATAAGGAGATAACGCCCACATAAATATATAACAAGTACACATTTTAAGGCGTTATCACACCCCCCAACTTAAATCTTGCTAGTCCCTAGCAATCCACAAAGCACCCATGTCTACTAAAAGTGAAAAATTAAAACTAAAATACAAGCCACTTTTGTAGGCTACACGACTGTACTTCCCATGTGCAGCAAGTCTTTGAACCCCTAGGTCACCCTAGTGGACGAGTTTACTCTTGTGAGGGTTTGCAGTGACTCTACCCACAAAAGTCAAAGGTTCCCTGAAAATTCTTGCAGCAAATGTTAGTCTTCTTTATCATTATATCATACAAATGAACTTTCAATTTTTGAGTTGGGATACTATTCATCATATTAAAGAGCTTTCACTAGCTTCACTTTTGGAGTGTGTGTGTGCATAGCCCATCCAGTCAAACCAGCTTTTCCAAACATGCATAGACCAAGAATAATCTAGATTAGAGCCTCTACTCCAAAACCTCTCTTAGGTCATCAACACTCTGAAAGAACACACATAGAAGTAATGGTTTCTCTCTTCAAATCACATGTGAACAAAAAGGAAAGAAGAAGTTTTAAGAATATCACATGTGTATACAAAAATAGCTGCTAAAATAATGGGAAAAGATCTCTTGGAAAGGATGTTGAATTCCTGGAAACATGAGGTTAATACCATTCTCATCCCTAGTTTTTACTCCAAACACATACCAGCCGTGCACCTTTAGGATCAAGTAAGAATTTAGACTCAATGGTAGTATAATCTTTTGCCTAGGTAAAGGCAAACTGCTCTCTTTGACATATGAAGTATATGAATTAAATGCAGAAAATTCAAGCCAAATCCAACTCATAGCAGTAACAACCAACTTGAATCAAAACAACCTTTACTCAACCATATAACCCTTCTGAAATATATGAAAAATGTGTAAGACACCAATGATTTATATGTATGTCTTCTCTTTCTTTTTCTTTTCTTTTTTTCTTCTTTTGGATTTTTTTTTAAAAGAAAAGAGAGACAATGGTGGTATCTAAACACATCAATTGCTCGAAACTTGAACCCCCAAGACAACACCCATAAACAAAAATGTTTTGTGGTATTGTGAAAATATTTCTCATGGCTCAAATGATGGTGACAATGGTTAATGTAAAGGTAGGTTGAATATTTTTTTAGCTGGTGACAAAGGATTGATGGCTTTAAGCTCTCATCTCCTAAAATTCCACATAAACCAGCATGCCTAAGGACAAAAATAAGTAAGATCATGATATATCTCTCCAAAATGTTTCCAGTAGTCAACCAAAAAATATAGAGATCTTTTACAAAAATTGAAGCATATGAGAGAAATTTAAGAGTTCAAACAAAGATATACTCTCACAAAGAAAAGTAAGGCTCAAAAACTCTCCTATGGGTTGAGTTTCAGCTTATATCTAGCTTGTTCATGATCCATGCATATCCAACATCCAACCGTCTACTAACCTGGCTATTATGCTCAAAAGTTTCCAATTGTGCTCTTCATGAAAGAGTCTTAATATAACAAATAGTATAACCAACTCAGTATTATTCATTCCATCACATGATATAAAAATAAAGCTTATAACTCTTCTATATTCAAACTCAAGGTTTTTTTTGTTTTTTTTTTTTTTAATAATAATTGAAAAGTTGCAACCAAAAAAAAGGAAAAAAAAAAAAATCATGCAAGGTGTAGCAAAATCATGCTCAAGAAACTTTATCTTAGAATATGCTTCGGTCAGCTCTCCGTTCAGCATCTCTATCTCACACTTGGCCTCCTTATGTCGCACTAGGAGACTTCGATAGTCCTCATTTGCTTTCTTCATCCTCTTCACAGCCACCTTGGCCACCCTTATGTACTTTCCAGACTTCTCAAGAAGTGAGTTGTAGTTCTCTTGGAGACCAGCAGTGCTTTCGTCTTCTTTAGCATTTGATTCTTCAACAACTCCCATTGATTCTTCATTACTGTGCTCCCCAAGTTCTTGTACAAGTTTATTCAGGTCTTCTGAGGACTTAACATGAGCAATGGTCATAAACGCGGAGTAGTTTCCTCCTCCGTCACAACTTTCCTCAGAATCAGAATTAGATGAGTCGGAGTCACTGAGAGTAGTGGTATAGACTTTGCCCTTCGATTTCAAATAATTGGGACATTCTTTCTTGAAATGTCCATGTCTGCTGCACTCGAAGCACGTAATGCCTTGTGAAGATTGGGATTCTCTACCATATTTCCTTCTGAATTCACTTTTCTCTTCCCCGAAATTTTGAAATTTCCCTTTGTCACAAGATTTCCTACTATTCTTAAGTTTTAAGAACTTCCGGAAGTTTTTCACAAGGTATGCCATATCTTTATCTACAGCATCTTCTTCTGAAGAGTCATGAGATACTATCCTCTCATCAATTTTTTTAAGAGCAAGAGATTTGCTCTTCTTTTGTGTGGGTAGTGACAATTCATATGTCTACAATGAACCAACCAACTTTTGAACTTTAATGTCATCAAGATCCTTGCTCTCTTCAATAGCTGATACTTGACACGAAAGCTTTCCGGCAGTGACTGAAGGATCTTCCTTACTATTTTAGAATCCTTCGTCTTTTCTCTCAAATTGAATTTGTTGACGACCACCTCATTCAACTTGCTATAAAAAGAGTCAAATGACTCATCCTTGCTTATCTTGAGCATTTCTTCACATTCTTTCACTCACTACCCTTACATGAATCCCATCTAAATATAGAGTTTCTAAGTGCTGAAATACAAGCAAATTGGCATGGAATAAAGCCAACAAGATAGTTGATTAAATTCAACCTTACATAGGTAAATATAAATTTATAAATTACACAATTTATGATAAGATGTTAGAAATGTTAGGACATATGTGAATCATATTAGGAACATATGTCATTTTAGAATTGACTAATCCTTTAACAAAACGCAATTTACTTGTAATTGGGTAGATCTAAGATATGTTTAATACTTCAAGGAACAAGAGTTCAAGTCCAAGTGTTAAATCCATGCAAATCTGTCTAAGAAACAAGTGAAGAAGTGCTAGATTTTAAAACTTGACAGCTAGCTTGACAGATAGCATTTATCGAGGTTTAAAAGGGATCTTCAACCTGATACTTGACAGCTGCTCGATAGATAACTTATCTATCGATGAAAATCATTTTTCAGAACTAATTTCATGCATATCCATGTGTATGTGTTTAGACTTTCTTTTCTCACAACCCTAAATGTAATGTTGAATTTAATCAACCATCTTATTAGCTTTATTCCATGCCAAATTTTCTTGTAATTTGACATTTAGAAACCCTGTATTTAGGTGGGAATCTTATAAGGGTAGTGTGTGAGAAAGTGTGAAGAAATGCTCAAGAATGTGCAGTGAAATAGGGACTCGCAACTGGATCTCGCGGATGGCTCGTGACTGGTAAGCCGCTAGATGATGCATACGAGTAAAGCATGTAGAGAAGCTGAACCATCATGCCAACTGTTGCACTACAGGACAAAAAGTCTAGATTGCCCATTCAGTTAGCTCGCGGCTTGAACTCACGACTCAGTCAAGTTGTGAGGTCAAGTAGTCAGCTAGCTCTATTTTGGAAAAATTGACTCTTCGCATTCCTTTCTCACCCTAGTATAAATACCTCTTATACCCACGAAATGTAGAGAGCTTCCAGAGATAATTTTTAGAGAGAAATCCTATAGAAAAACAAGATTGACTCATCCACAATCTTTTCATAGAAACTCTTCAAATTTCTCTACTCTCACCCTCTACCCCTTATACTCACGAAATGTAGAGAGTTTCTAGAGAGAATTTTTAGGGAGAAACCCCATAGAAAAACAAGATTGACTCATCCACAATCTTTTCATAGAGAATCTTCATATTCTTCTACTCTCACCCTCTCCATTGTTAAATCCTTAGGTTCTTGACCAAATCCTTTTCTCACCATACCCACATCTGTGAGAAGACCTTTTGGTGCTTTGGTAAGTAGTTAGGAAGGGACTAATGGTTATTGGTTGATGTTATGAGCTATAGTAGAATCCGGTAAGCTAGAAAAGAAAAAGATTTGGCATAACCTCGTTGGAGCAAGAAGGTTAGAAGGCTTAAGTACACTGGGTAGATTAGGCTTGAAGGGTCTGTTGCTGTTCATGTATTCCAACTACATTTTCTAGTGGATTATTGACCGCTTAGAGGGCGGCGGAGAGGTTTTTCGTCGAGGGCTTTGGTTTCCTCTTCGATAACACATCATTGTGTTGTCCTTATATTTGCATCTCTCTTCCCTTAATCTTTACCATTTAATTTTTACTGTGGATGTGATTTTAATTGATTTAGATTGTTTATCAATTTTGTTATTAGCTTGTGTTCATATTTTGCACATATATTGTTTGACATTAAGCTTGAATTGATAATATTGTAAATGGGGATCTAAATGTTCATAGTATTTTATACGTTATTTGAACATTCACTAAATATATATAAGGATTATTTTAAAGGTCATCTCAGTTGATGAAACTTGATGCAAAGTTTTTGTTCAAGAAAATTGTGACCAGAGACAGAATTTGTTTTAGTTCATCTTTCTCTTAAAGAAGTTACTGCGTTTGTATACCATTGGGTTTTGTAACCAAGGAGTTTCATGATTTTCATCGTCTTGGTGAACTGAAGAATTTTGCAGCCAACATCCTTCTCAAGTTGGTGGTTAGTCATGTACTTGGATCTGTGCATCAATTGGTTAGTCACGTACTGGGAGCCATGCATTGAAAATAAGAGATTGTCACTACAAAACAAGTCCAATTGTGTATTGGGATAAGAGTTCAACTGTAGGTTGGTATAAGGTATTGGGATTCTTTTACTTGTAACCGCTTGTTGTGATAATAGTGGATTTTCGTGAGTGGTGACCTTAAAATCACTCGGTGGACTTTTTGTCTTGGAGGTTTTCCTCATTCATAAACAAATCACCCTGTCAACTTTATTTTCCGCTACATATTAACTTAGTTGGTGATTTGTTTGTGCTACCACACATATTGCATATTAATCGAATTAATTAAATAACTTGGTTAATTAATTGGTTAATTCACTATAATGGGTCAATACATTCTTGGCCTATCAAGAAATAAAGTCTAATTGGAATGTGTAAAGTTTGGGTAATGAAAGGGTTATTTAGGATGTGTAAAGTCTGAAATGTGTAAAGTCTAAATGGGAGATGTATATTTATAATTGTACTCATTATTGTAACCTTATCCCATGAACTCTACAAGCATTTTAAGGTTCTATATATATATATATATATATATATATATATATTTCTTTTTTTCTTCTTACTTTGTTTTATCTATTTCTATTATTTCACAACACATTATCAGCACAAGTTTCAACCCAATCTTGGAAAGGAAGTTGGACTCCTATTGTTCTTCAAACATCAAAGATTATTTGTATAGTTCTCTCAACTCTCTGTAGTTTTTATTTTTTATTTTTTTTTTTTTTTAAGGAATTAAAGATTATCCTATTTATTTTTCTTTACGTTTTATGCTTAAAATTTTAGTGATTTTTAATTGATTAAAAATTTTATGAGATTCACGTTATCCTATTGTTATATATTGTTATGAGATTCACGTTTATTTAGTTAAAAATATACTGTTAAAAATGGTTAGTAATATAACAGCTCAATCATACCTATAGTTATATATTACGTGAATTAATAATATTTAAATATGTAAGTATTGTTTCACAGTCAAATTTGAATATGTATACGTAGTACTGTTTCATTAAAATTGGGTAGGATAATATATACATATATATATATATATATATATATAGTTATTTAATTTCTTTTGTAATTATATATTTTAGGCAATAATTTCTTATCATGGATCCTTGATACTAAGATTCATTTAGAAGTAATGAATCTTGATGAGATCTATGTTGATGTAATAAATTCTAAAGATATTATTATGGATGACAACAAAGTATCCTGGAAGGATTGTTCAAAAGCAATAATTTTTATTTGTTGTTATATACATAAAAACTGAGTACTTTACTATAAATGACCCCTTAGGAGAATTAAAAGTTCTAGAAGAACTTTATCATCCTAAAAGCTCAGGATGACTAAAGTTGTAATAAACTAAAGGTGCCAGTGAACTAATTTGGCACTTTAAAATCAACCCACAATTAAAATTATATAATAGAAGACACATATATCATGTTTCGAATGTGCTCCTGCAGTAGCAATATTGAATGCATATGCTCATAAAGTGTTATGAACTAATGTTTTATCTTCTAATGGCCGAACAAAATAATGAGGTGTTGCTAAAAACCACCAAAGGGCCACGAAATTAAATGTTATAAGTGTGGTATGGAAGGTCATTGGTTACATACCTATCGTACTCCTAAACATTTGGTAGATTTGTACCAAGCTACCATTAAAAAAAAAAAAAAAAAAAAAAAAAAAAAGGAACTTTTCTAATCATAATAATCCTGAAGATCCTATGAATTATCCTAATTTTTTTTTTCAAATGGAGTGAATAAGACTCATCTTGATATGTTGTTGATGGAAAATTTGATAATTTGATTAGTGATAGAAATCTCCATACAAATTAATTGTTTTCTTTTATTATATTATTGCATTGTAATAAGTATGTTTACTTTGCTATGTTTTATTTATGTTTAAAATAATAAAGTTTAATTTATGTTTTGCATATATGAAGTGTCATGGGTTTTACAGGTAAAAACTAATTCCAAGATTACTAATGAAGATTTTTGTCTAGCAGACAATGCTCATATGATCATTAAAGATTAAAAAAAAAATTTTTAATTTAAAAATTATGCAAAGCCAATGTCAATACCATATCAGGTTCATTAAACTTAATTGAAGGCTCAAGAAGAGCGATTATCATGTTTCCAAAGGCTACAAAATTTTGTATTGATGATGCTTTGTATTCTTCTAAGTCAAGTAGAAATTTACTCAAATTTAAGGATATACGTTATAATGGTTATCATATTGAAACAAATAACGAAGGTAGTGAAGAATTTCTTATAATTACATCAATAGTATTAGGCTAGAAGCTCATATTATAAAAAAAAAAAAAAAAATTGTATATTTTCTCTTCTATGTTATATTATACTACAATGAGAATAGTTGAAACAAATGTTGCAATACACCAGAAATGTTCGAACCGAAAGGTTTTTTTGCTAGGCTTTTTGCTCAAATAATTATATTGCAAGCACAATTTTCTAATTATCCAATTAGGAAAATTTGTTTAGATAATGCTGATGAATTCACATCTTAAGCTTTGATGACTATTGCATGACAATTGGAATTGATGTTGAAAATCCTATTGCCCATACACATATTCAAAATGGTTTAGCTGAATCACTTATCAAGAGACTTCAAATTATTGCTCAATCTTTGCTTATGAAATCAAAATTACCAGCTTCTACTTGGGGTCATGCTATTTTACATGCTTATCATTAGTTCGCATTAGGCCAATTGCTTATCATAAATTTTCACCATTGTAACTTGTACTTGGCCAACAACCAAATATTTTTCACTTGCACACATTTGGTTATGCTGTATATGTACCTATTGCACCCCCACAATGCACTAAGATGGGTCTTTAATGTAGACTTGGAATTTAAATGGGTTTTGATTCCCCATCTATCATTAGATATCTTGAGATTCTAACTGGTGATGTTTCTAAGGCACGTTTTAAGATTGTTGATTTAATAAAACAATCTTCCCACCATTAGGGGGAGAAAAGTCGTTGCTTGAAGCACAATGTGAGATTACTTGGAATGTTTCAACATTATGTTATCTTGATCCTCATACAAATCAATGTGAACTGGAAGTACAAAGGATTATTCATTTGTAAGGAATTGCAAATCAATTACAGGATGTATTCACTGACAATAAGAAAATAGTGAAATCTCACATTCCAGCTACTAATACTCCAACACAAATTGAAGTCCCTGTAGGACAATCAGTTAATACAGCAGCAAATGAATCAAAGCCACACCTAAAGCCTGGAAGACCTATCAGCTTTAAAGATAAAATTCACCAAAAGAGAAAAGTACAAGAAAAACAAGTTGCAGCCTATAAAGAGGCTATACTTAGGAAACAGGTCACATAAATAACTAATTTATCCAAAAATTATGAACAAAAATATCCTGAAAATAAACCTCCTAAAGAGTTATCCTCTGAAGAGGATCATGTACCTAAAAATAACGAGATCTTGATATATTATGTACAATATAGGAGAAATATGGGATAGAAATAAAATTGTTGTCAACAACATATTTTCATATAAAATTGCCCTTGATATTACCAGAATTAATGATAATGAATATGAACCACAAAACATTGATGAATGTCAACGTAGAAATGATTGGCCAATGTGGAAAGAGGCGATTCAAGCAGAATAAAATTCACTACTTAAACATGAAGTTTTTGAACTTGTGGTCCGAACACCTAAAGGTGTAATGCTTATTGGATACAAACGGGTATTTGTGCGTAAACGATATGAGAAAAATGAAATTGTAAGGTGTGTGACTTGTAGCACAAGGTTTCTCACAGAGACCTGGTATTGATTATGAAAAAACATATGCTCTAGTAATGGACGCAATTACATTCAAATTTTTGATTAACTTGGTAGCAAAAGAAAATTAGGATATGCAATTAATGAATGTTGTTATAGCATATTTGTATGGATCATTAGATAATGTTATCTACATAAAAATCCCTGAATGATATAAAATGCATGAAACATATAATCCTATATCCCGAAGTATGAATTCTATCAAGCTACAAAGATTCTTATATGGGTTAAAACAATCCGGACGCATGTGATATAATCGCCTCAGTGAATATCTTTTGAAAGAAGGATTTGAGAATAATCCAATTTGCCCATGCACTTTTATCAAAAAATCAGAATCTGGGTTTGCTCTTGTTGCAGCATATGTTGATGATTTAAATCTTGTTGGGACTTCAGAAGAGTAAATAAAAACAGCAAATTGTTTAAAGAATGAATTTGAGCTGAAAGATCTTGGTAAATTTTATTTTTTTAAAATTTTTTTTTTTTTTTGTCTTGACTTGCAAATTGAACATCTTCCAAATGAAATTTTTGTTCATCAATCAACGTACACAGAAAAAATCCTGAAGCAATTTTACATGGATAAAGCTCATCCTTTGAGCACTCCAATGGTGGGTCGGTCACTTGATGTCAAGAAAGATTTGTTTCGACCACAAGAAGACAATGAAGAAACTCTTGGTCCTAAAGTACCCTATCTTAGTGCAATTGGTGCTTCAATGTATCTTACAAATTACACACGACATGATATAGCATTTGCAATTAACTTACTAGCAAGGTATAGTTTTGCACCAATTCGAAGACATCGGAATGGAATTAAGCATATATTACGTTATCTTCATGGGACTACTAATTTGGGATTATTTTATCCAAATGGATCAAAACCATAGTTAGTTGGATATGATGATGCAGGTTACCTTTCTGATCCACATAAAGGCCAATCACAAATAGGATATTTATTTACTTATGGAAATACTGCTATTTCATGGAGATCTGTTAAGCAAACAATTTCTACTACTTCCTCAAATCCTGCAAAGATTATTACAATTCATGAAGCAAGTTGTGAGTGTGTTTGGTTGAGATTGGTAATTCAACATATTCATAAGAACTGTGGATTATCATCAATCATAAATAGTCCAACAATATTATACGAAGATAATGCCACTTGTATCACTCAAATTGGAGGAGGCTATATCAAGGGTGATAGAACCAAGCTTATTGCACCAAAATTCTTTTATACACATGAGCTCTAGAAGAGGGACGATATTGATGTCAAGTAGATACGATCATGTGATAATTTAGCCGATATGTTCACTAAGCCATTACCAACTGCGACTTTTAAGAAGATGGTGCACAACATTGGCATGCATCGATTTAAGGATATTTTTAACATGAACAATGGAAGTTCTATATACTCATGAGGAGGAGGAAATTTTCTAAATGATGTGTGCTAATTATACTCTTTTTCCTTCACTAAGGTTTTTTCCCATTGGGTTTTCCTTTACGAGGTTTTAATGAGGCAATCCTAAGGCACTAGAAGTTATACAAGAATATTGTACTCTTTTGCCTTAGCCAAATTTTTTTTCCCATAGGGTTTTTCTTTGGTAAGGTTTTAACAATGCATATTCTTAGAAAGTGGTCATCCAAGGGGGAGTGTTAGAAATAAAGTCTGATTGGAATGTGTAAAGTCTATAGGGGAGATGTATATTCATAATTGTACTCATTATTGCAACCTTATCCCATGAACTCTACAAGCATTCTAAGGTTCTATATATATATATATATAAGTGTGTGTGTGTGTGTATGGGATTGCTTTACTGTTATGGTACACATTTAAGAGATATCAAAAGGATTGTGGATGACCACTTGAATACAAGAGTTTATCAATATATATTTCTTGTTTTCTTCTTACTTTGTTTTATCTATTTATATTATTTCACAACATAGGAAATATTTTTGAATCATCAAACATTTTCCTTCATATTTACCCTAGAAGACCATTTCAAAAGGTAATATCATAAATGTTTCTACAATAAAAAATCAATAATCAAAGAAAATGTTCCTTCCATAGCACTTCAAAACCTTTTTGCACATAAATAATCATAAGCTAGAGGAGCTTGTAGCTGCCAAATCAAAAGAAAGGTGGAAGAGTTTCAATTTTTTTGGAAAAGTTGAATTATTGACCATTACCTTTCCGTAACTCTTCAGCCATTGTTCTTAACTGGCAATTACAGAATTCTCTCTACACATTCATAAACAGCTTTACCCTTGGTTTTAAACTTTCATTTGAAGTTTTATCTAGAGAATCAATATAGGCAGCGTTAAAGTTTTTAATATAAGAGTAGTGAACACCTAGAACATAACAGTCTATGCAAAGTGATTCATTGACTTATCATGGGTAATTAGCAAAAGGGAGGGAAAAAGAGAGCTATAAATTTAATGTACATTTTTAGACCCCTTAAAACACAACCAGATTAACCTAGTTAATTAGCCAAGTGATTACTTAGTCAAATTATCAGATCTAGGTTAACACAAATATATCATATCATTGTAAAGTGTAAAAAATAAATAACACAATGATATGATAACCCAAGAAAATCAAACTGGTAAAAAATTTGGGGAGGATTTAACGTAGTTATCCTTAAGGTAAAACAGATCCACTATGAAAGAATTGAAGTTTACACAATAGCGACTTAGACCACTAACATCCTATTGCTACCTCGAGTAGAAAACCTACTACCTCGACCAGAAAACCTACTACCTCGACCATGTGATAGCTCCGAGTCCACGGACTACTTCTTTCCTAGATTCATAGCTAGTACAAGCACTCCCGCTTGTGTATCTTTAAGCTCTTAATGCAGCAACTAAATGATCATCAAGCTCTTGACATAATCTTGGTTCTTGATAACCCTAAGTATATGTGAAGGCAAACACCTCTAGAACTCACAAGAGATTCACATACGTAGCATAAACAACAACTGCAGCAACATAAAAACGAGGCTAGGGTTTCCCTTTTATACCTAGGGCAAAACATAAAACCCTACAGGCTAAACGTGCTTGGGTTGAGTTGGAAAATTTTGCAAAAAAACAATTTGCATGAGCTTCGATCGATCGAGTTTAATTCTCGGTCAGTATAGCCAGACATATTTACACAGTAAATCCTGCAGTATAGTTGATTCTAACTTTACACATAAACGTACTTTGAGCAAGTCTAAAACAAGACTAAACGTTTTGATCATGGTTTGCCAACATTAAAAAATGAAGTTCTAATACATTTAAACCTAAAGTCTTAGAACCCAACATTTAAGTCTTCTACAATATAGCATTTTCCCTCATAAAACACACATAGCTCTAAATTTTGTTTCCAATACATTAAATTATAAGTTATGACACTATTTTCTTAAACTAAATAAAGCATTACAAATTTTGTTTATGTCATCGTTTTGATCAAAATTAAATATATTTTTTAAAAACGAAAACCTCATTGTTTGTCTTCAAAACTTAATCTTTCGAAATTGATAAATCACAGAAAGAAGTTTTAAGGGAAAAAAAGGAACTTGTTAGGACATATGTGGAACTTAATAGAACATATGGCTAATCCTTTGACAAAACACACTTTACTTGTAAATGGGTAGATTTAAGATGTGTTTAATACTTCAACCAACAAGAGTTCAAGTTTGGTATTGAAGCCATGCAAATCTGTCCAAGAATCAAGTGAAGAAGTACTATTCATTAAAGCTTGACAGATAACTCGACATATAAATCTATCAAGGTTTAATATTTAATTCTTGACAACTCTCGACAGAAGTTGTATCTATTGAGAATTACAAAATTTAGATTTCTAGATTTGTTTTTTACGCATATCCAAGTTATTTGTGCAGGGTTTCTTTTCTTACAACCCTAGACATATATAAGGATTCTTTTAAGTGCCATCTAAAGTGATGTAAAGTGATTATTCACTCAAATTGTAATCGAAGACAATTTTCCCTAGTTCATTTTCTTTGTAGAAGCTGCTCCGTCTTTGTGCTAAGGGTTTTGTAACCTAGGAGCTTCTTGATCTTCATCATTTGGGTAAACTGAAGAACTTTACAGCCAACATCTTTCTCAAGTTGGTGTGTTAGTCATGTACTGGGATCCGTGCATCGATCGTACTTGCAGCCATGCATTGAAATGAAAGATTGTCACTACATTACAAGTCCAATTGTATATTGGGGTAAGAGTTCAATTGTAGGTTAGAATTAGGTACTGGGATTCCTTTTACTTATAACCCCTTGTTTTGATAATAGTGGATTCTCAAAAGTGGTGACCTTAAATTCATTTGGTGGGGTTTTGCTTCGGTGGTTTTCCCCATTTGTAAACAAATCACATGTGTCAAATTTATTTTCCATTGTATTTAGTTTAATTGGTGATTTTTTTTGTGCTACCGTGCTTATTGCATGTAATTGAACCTAATTAATTCACTTGGCTAATTAATTGGCTAATTTACCAAAGGAGTCAATACATTCTTGGCTTATCAGAATTGAAACTTCCCAAGAAAGAAAGACCTACACAGAACATAACCCACATAGAAATCCAATCCACATAATCATATGTAGAATAATCTCTCAAAAATAGTTAGAAAATACTCAAAAAATCAAAGAAAAACTAATCTCCTTACATAGATAAGTAGAGTGTTCATGACATTGTCTCCATACTTGGGTCATAGCAGAATAAATACTTGAGATTATATTATAATCTCACAGATTAGAGAGGCTTTTGACTAAATAGTTATAGTGTTGGAGATATTTGTAATCTTCAAAAATCATAAGGAATATAAGGAACAAAGGGGTTGCAAATTTAGGAATAGAAGGGAGAAAAGGTGTGATGTGGTTGTCACGAAACCAAGAGATGAAGGTCTAATGTAAAAGGAGAGAGTTTGATGAAAGGGTAGCAGACTTAGGGAAGGGAAACAATTTGGCTATTTGTCCTTCGAAGTTGTTGTGGACTTTCCTGTCATAATAAGTGAAGAAATTGCTTGCCTCCTAAGTAATTAGGTAGGAGACATCCAAATGCAATCTCCTCAAGTTTCTTGGGTATCACCAAATTGACAAAGTGAATCAAATTACAATATGACCAATTCATTGAAAATGTAAAATTGTGAACTAAACTCAAAATTCCTTGGTTTGATATATATATATATATATACACACACACACACATACACTTGATGAATAGGAAAGCAAAATAAAAAGGGAAAGAAAACACAAAGAATTTTTAATATTTATTTTAAAATACCTAGGAAGCCAAAGTTTTGCAACTTGATTGAAACTTCTTGAAGGTTCCAAAAAGTAACGTATAAGCTGTGGAAACTCATTTTCCACAAAAAACTATATAAAGAAATCTCAAAGTCACGGGAGATAAGGACTGATGATGGGTTTGGGTTGTGGAGAGAAAACGGATAATGAAGAGGGGCAAAGAATTGGGTTTGAGAGAGAGGAGCAACCATAAAAAAAGAGTCCTCAAGTGTATATTTAATTGAAACAAATCAGATTTTAAAATTATAAATAAAAAATGCGGATGTGTAAAATTGTGAAGAAGTCAACCAAAAGTCAAAGGCTTCGGTTTTATATATACAAAAAAATAAATAAATAAATAAACAATAAAAGAAATCACAAATTAAAATTCAGATTTCCAAAATACAGTAATTAAAAATACTCAATTGAATTCTACAAAGTTGATGATTGTTCATAGAGATGAAAAAACTACCAAATTATGCAACTTAGGTTTTTTTTTTTTTTTTCCCACTAATAGGTAGCATGTCCTCTTAGTTGAACCTAACTATTAAGTTTCATTCGTTGACTAAACTCACTTGATGTAAGATTTTAATAACCTCAGCATTAGTAAATAACGCTAAATAAAGTTATAGTAAAGTACCATATACACTCCCTCTCACGTACATTTCAAAGATGGTTTTGACTTAAATCCAATTACTGTATCAAATCCAAATCTAATTCAAATACATAAATCCAAACATATCCAACCAAATGAGTAAACATAAATATAAAGTTACTAAATAAATAAATAAAACCTTTACCTGTAGTGGTTTTTGCTATAAAAAAAACTTTGATTACCAAAAATAATTTTTGATAATCAAAAGTTTTTTTTTAAATAAAAACTTTTAATATTTTTTATTAATGCTTTCAAATTTTAAAAAATAAAATTTCAATTTTAATTAAATTAAGAAATTCAAAACACAAAATACAATCCTTGAAAATTCAAATTCAAACATAAACCCAACAAATTCAAATTCAAACACAAACCCAGAAAATTCAAAATCAAACATAACATGATTATAATACAAATACAACATGCTCCAAAATACAAGAATAGAAACAAAACATTTCCTTCAATGAAACCTACCCAAATTGAACACATAGCCTATTGAAGGAAAACAAAGGCACAAGCTCAAAAACTCATTTGCCTTAGTCTACCTGAAACCCACATCTAAACCCACTTTGAAATCAAACATAGATCCAAGCTAAAAGTCGCAACTTTCGAACCCCCAATACCAAATCCCAAACAAACATTAGAAAATCCCTATAGCAGAAACACGACCAAAAAGAGTCCATATCCTCAAACCCAAAATTAATCAAAACACAACCAAACAAAAGAAAATAATTTTCGGCCATGGGTCAAAGAAAAAAGGAAAATGGAAAGGGAAGGGGAAGGGGAAGGGGAAGGGAAAGACCAGGTCCTTACCAGTGTCGGTTTAGGCTAGCTGGAGGTTGGTTAGCGATAGTTGGTCGAGAATGGAGGCTAGGCTTCGTAGGTCGGGAAGGGATGGGCTGGGTCGGCAACGGGATTAGCGGGGCTGGCCTGGGCTAGTGAGAAAACTAAAAGAAAAACAATGTAGCTACAACTAAAAGGAAAACAAAACACCACAGTGAGAAAACTAAAGTTGACAAGTGGAGAAGAGGTGGTAGTCTACTGGTACTTGGCTTGAAAAGGACGTAGACAAAGGGAAGACAAAAGTCACAAAACATAAAATGATAGAAGTGAAAATAAATATGAGAAAAAATTTAAAAGTAAGAAGCATAGAAATCAAGAGAGCCAGAGACCATAGACATGTGTGGATGAGAAAATGCAACAAAAAAAATAAAAAATAAAAAAAATGAAAAGAAAGTGAATCCACAATTGAGAAAAAAAATAGAGTAATAAAAATAAAAATAAAAATGTTGGAAATTGTAATTGGCTTGGGCGGTATGCTAGACCTATAGCCACATTTTTAAACGCAGCTATAAACTTAACCTGTAGTCACGTTTTAAAACGTGGCTATAGGTCGTCCTTATATATATATATATATATATATATATATATTAAAAGAAAATTAAAGAAAAAAAAACTTATTTGGCTGGACCTATAGCCATGTTTTTAGTTTAAACGTGGTTATAGGTCCTCCTTAAAAAAAAAAAAAAAAAAATTATTCGACTGGACCTATAGCCACGTTTTTAAAACGTGGCAATAGGTAATATCCAAAGAAAAAAAAAAACACAGATAAAACACTTATAAATACGGCTATAGACTTAACCTAGCCGCAGTTTAGAAACACGGCTATAGGTCAGAGGTTAAGCTATGTTTCTTAAAAACACGGCTATAGGTCAGAGGTCAGCTTTTTTCATAAATGTGGATAAACAAAAAAAAAAAAAAAAAAAAAAAAAAAAAAAAAAAGGCAGCTATAGCTCGCATTTTTTGTAGTGATCAACTTATTGAAATTTCATGGTATTTAAATATTAGAAGTAATCCACAATTAGCAAAGTGAACTAATGTCTAATGAATATAAAAAAAACCTTTACCAGTAGCAGTTTCAGCTACATGATAGATTCTCTACTTGTCTCCTTAATTTATTGAAATTTCATGGTATTTAAATATCAGAAGTAATCCACAATTAGCAAAGTAAACTAACAAACGTAATTGAAATTTGAAACAAACAAAAAAAAAAAAAAACTTTAGAACTAGTTGCAATTCCTTTTATTATTATACATTCAGATTTCACAATCTAAACCCATTAAAACCCAACATTAAAAATAACAAAATCAAGTCAAAAAAGTCTTTTTAAAAATATCAACTAAAATCTACAAAGTAATAAACTTAGTATAAAGAAATTTATACTATCAGATTTCAAAATCCCACAATTTCACACCCTTTTACAAAACAAAACAAAACACAAAAAAAAAAGAAAAAAAAAAGAAAAAAAAAAGTAAGAGGGCATTAAACTCATGTAGGATTTTCATATTGTGAGGGTTTTCCCTGAATTTAACAAATACAGAGGAACAAGGATATGAATCCAAATTCCTAAATTGATAGCAAACCATAATCGAAGAGAATATTAGGAAAAGAAATTAGTACCTTTGCTTTGATTAAATTAGAGATTCCAAATTGTAGAAAGATTCCACTTCATTTTTGTAGAGAAAAAAATTAAATGATTTAAATCCAAAAGAGAAAAATTCAAACAAACCCATTACTGAAAATATTTAATAAAAAATAGTCACATATCATAATTCCGATTTCCTTAACCCTAATTTCTAGAACCAAAATCTAACTGCGATTGTATAAGTGGAAAACATACAGTGAAACTAATTTAACTTTAAATTTGGTGGGGGGAAAAAAAGTCAGAGAAAGAATAGGGACCCGTTGGAGGCATTGTTAAACAAAAACTCAGAAGAAGAAGAAGAGTTTTTGAAAGGAATTGGGAAATGGTTCTCTATTTTCTTGATCAGAAACAATGGGATATATGTACTTTTTGTTTGATTTTGAAAAGTTTTAGACTCCTTAACCCAACCAGATTAGCCTAGTTAATTAGTCAAGTAATTAACTTAGTCAAATTATTCAAATATAGGTTAACAAATCATACAATCATATCAAATATATAAAGCTACGGAAAAGTAAATAACACAATAATATGATGACCTAGGAAACCATACGGTAAAAACATAGGGAGTATTTAACCTAACTATCCTCAAGGTAAACTTGAATCCACTATATGAAAGAATCGAAATTCATACAAAAGGACTTACAAGCTCCCCGCTTGACTTCCTAATGCTACCCACCAGTAGAACTTACTGATACAACCACGTGCAAGTTTTGAATCCATGGACTCCTTTTTTCTTGGATTCTTCACAAGATACAAGCACTCCTGCTTATGTTTCTTTAAACTCCAATGGCAACAACTGAGTTGATCATAAATTTTTTGATAATATCTCTATCTTGAAAACCCCAAGTTTATGTGAAGAAAAGCTCATCAAGGATCTCACAAGAGATTTACACAAATCGCAAAGTATGAGCAACAATACACTTAGAGAAACTCTCAAAACGTGGCTAGGGTTTTGCCTTATATACTTAGGGAAAAAACATAAAACCCTAAACGTTTAATGAGGTAGGGCTGAGTTGGAAATTCTGTAGAAAAAACATTTTGGCCAACTTTCGATCGATCGAGCCAGGTCGAAATGCACCAATACATCTACAGCCACTCGATTCCAACTTTACATGAATTACACAGCTTTAAGCAAGCCTAAACAAGACTAAACATATTGTTTTGATCATGGTTTGCCAACATTATACATTAGAGTTCTAAATACAAAAAATCCTAAGTCTTTAGAACCTAACAAATTCCCCCTTTGGCAATCTGTGACAAAACACAAATTAAAAGCTCAAAGTTTACAAATAAAAGCCCTTTACATAAATAATGCTCATAAACACAAAAATTCAATCCTAACTACTATCCATCAGTTGCAAGTGTAAATAGAAGCTCAATTGAATCAACCTGTATATTCCTGAAACACTTAACAAACGCATAAACACATGTGTGACAGAAAAATAGTAAATCAACAGATATGTAAACTAACTCTCCCTGTAAGTTAGATACAACAAAAATAAAACATTCTTGTAAAAATTCACACAACACATAATAAAGACATATATCAATGAATAATCTCATAAATATAAATCAATAAGTAATGAATCACAAGAAATAAGAATCACATATATCAAAATAAATGTATCTCCCCCTAACATGAATAGCCCCAAAAATGATATACAAAGTGAAGCACCTAGATATAATCTAATATCTTCACTAGCTCCGCCAAAAAAAAAAAAAAAAACTCCCCCTAATAACAAAAACTCCTCTACAAGTGTCAAAACACTACTTCCCCTTTTTGTGACAGAATGCCAAAAAACAATCACAAGCCATTATCAAAAGGAGGTGGTGAGGGTGAACGAAGATGCGCCAAGTCAGCTCGCAAAGCACGTATCTCATCAAGTAAGTCCACCAAAATCTGACCATGCACCGTCTGAACGGTCATGATAGTTTCCAAGGTAAGATGTATATCAAAGTCATCCGAAGGAGGTGGAGAAACATCAGCAGCAACAGCATCACCAACAGGATCACCAACATCCTCACTAGTAGGACCTGTAGAAGAAAAGGGAGGAGGTGCGGTACTAGAAGGCTCAGTCCTAGGGTGTTTAGAGCCAGCTAGAAGATAAGCAGCCCTCTGTCGAAGGAAAGACGCACCGATGGGAGTAATAACATGAACGGGCTCAGAAGAAGGGAAATCATCTAGTCCAAGATATAATAAAATCCTATGAATAAAAATGGGATGGACAAGAGCATGAGATGAAGATGAAATCCTATAAACTTCGTTCAAAGAACAAAGAAACAAATGAGGAAAACTAATAGGAGCATCAGTCACTAGAGCATATAAAAAGATACACCGCTCGAGAGGAATGGTGTGAAGATGAGAAATGGTCCAAATAGAATGACATGCTATCCTAAAGAAGAGATAATGTAACTCAAATAGCTCGACAGTGGTGATCCTAGGATCACAACCCCACTGGATAGAAGACCCAGTGATGTAAGACATGACATCACTCAAAAGAGGAGACTCATTATAAGGGTAGATAGGATGCTGGACCAAAGGTATCCCTAGAGCATTAGCCACTACCGTAGAAGTAATGGTGTACTCTCCACCTTGTATCTAACTTTTGACCAAAGTGTTGGAATCATAGACGCAGATAAAGATGTTCGAAAAGAACTCTCTAATCAGGGTAGCTGGAGGAGGAGGATCAGAAATATCCACCAAGGGTAACCCGCCATGACGCTCAAAATTTGCCCTAATGGCAGGATCAAGCTCATCTAAAACCACAACACGCTTAGACCAAATCTTTCTCCTAAGATTTAATTTCTTAAAAATCTCTTGATTTTTCTCACTGGGAAACTTCTCTCGGTTAAAAGAAGGTGGGGAAAGAGAAGGTGAGGGAACAGACCTACAAGCTCTAGTCTTCTTAGGCATGATGCTAAGGAAAGGACATAGACACGCAAAAAAAAAAAAAAACAAAAAAACGAAAAACCAAAACAAAAAAATGAAACAAAATAAAACAAAACAAAAAACATAACCCAAGGGCAGACTGCAAGTTAGCACAAATAAAACATAACAAAAATCTATATGATTCATAATCAATTTCAATGTAATGATGCATGTTCTAATGCAGTAAAACTAAACTCAATTAAAGTTCAATTTAACAAAATTGGCTTGAGCATGAAGTTTCTAACAAAAACCCCAAAATTGAAAAACCACTTGTTAAGATTTTGAAAACTAATTGATGAATTGAGCATCACATAGCACAATTTACAGATTATAATGCTTAATTACATCAAAACAACAATTCAATTCCATCAATTTCACTCTAATTGAACAAAATCCCCAATTCGGGTTCATTACAAGCCATAGAATTTTCAATTTTTCACAAAACCTCAAATTGATCAAATTAACCATCATAAATCATGAATATATCAATATACCAACAAAACCCATTGATCAATTTCATAAAACAAGGCTTGATTTATGAAAAACCCCAAAAAGAATAGGTCCGAAAATTTTAAAGAAAAATTCATGAAATCATGAAAATAAAAGAAAAGAGAAGGGTAAAATAGACTTACCGGCCTTGGAAGACAAAATCTTTGCAAACAATTCAGAGGAAAACAACAAAAAAGTTGTTGAGTGAGCTTGCCAAGTTGGAGAGAGAGTAAAAGGTTTTGAAACTTTTTGAAAAGATGATTTGAAAAAGTCAAGACCAGTGTTTTAAAAAACCTGATTCGCGATATTCGATTGATCAAAATTTACATTCAATCGATTGAATCAATCCGAGATTTCTAAAAGAATTTTAAGTAATTTTCGATCGATCGAAAAATAGGTTGGATCAATTGAAACAGGCAGAGGCTCACAACATTTTGAGAAAAATCACAGTTTTGAAAAACAATAACCACATTTTGGGCACAACTCCTCAAAGCATAAAATTTTTTGAAACAAAATGCATAAGTATGAGATGAAATGCTTTTACAAAAACCCCAAGTTTTAACCCCAATTTTTAAAGAAAATTTCAGCCATTCTCCCTTTAAATTCTCAAGAAAAAAAAAATTATGTTTTGCATAATACTCAAGGTATTTTCAAACTTAGTTGGCCAACCAAAAAATACACACAATAACATGTACAGTGTTTAGCAAAGAGTAACTTGTGTAGTGTGTGCAACTAGCAAAAACTTGAGATACATGTGAGGTGATATGAGAATAGAAATCAACAACAAAGTCTACAAAATTCATCACATAGAATTTAAAAGAGACTATCACCTAAAGAGTTACATCATATAACTCCCACATCTCTTAGATCATAAGCTTGCAATCATGTAAGTTTCTTGAATTTTGCCTCATAATATACACACCAATTTTAATTTATATGATTTGACATCAAGTCTAATAGTACACACCAATTTTAGCATTAAGCATTTAAACCGAGGCTTCACCTTATGTTCTTTTTGTGCATGTGCTACACTTTCTCGAGCACCGAATCTTAAGATATGCACTAAGGTGTTCATGATTGGCTAGTGAACAGTGGTGAGATGATTATTTATGCCTTTCTCAAAAGGATCAAGTTCGACAGTCAAACAACATGTAGTCAAGATTAAGACAAATTGATAAACACCATAAACATCTTTCCTACACAACATGCACTACAAAGTTTCAACTAGTCAAGTGCAATAAATAAGCTCATCAAAGCTAAACAGGGTACAAGGACATGTTCTGTGTAAATAAATTGACCAACCTTGTTTTCAAGAACCAGGAAAAATAGTGGGAAACACAATTTGCTTTCCCTTTTTTTATTTATCTATTTATTTATTTTTTATAATTTAAAAGAGAAAACACAAATAAATCCTAGAATGAAATGCATGAATGTTATGCAATGCAAGTCCTAGAAAAAAAAAAACGCAAAAACCAAAGAACAATGGTCACAAAGGAAAGAGTAATGAAGTATAAAGACCATGTTAGAAAGACTCAATTAGATCGAGTCTTTTACATCCAAAACCTATTAGATGCACCACGAGCATTGGAGTTCCTATTCATGTTTGAGTGATTTCCAACTCCAGGATTGGAATAAAGGTTTAAAACCTTTACCAATTCACCAATGAGTGTCATAGGATCTTGTGATTGAGGCACAGACACTTTTGGTTTGTTTGCTCTCTTTACAACTTGAAGCTTGTAACAGTTAGGACGAATGTGTCCAGACTTTCCACGAAAATAGCAAATCCAAACAGGTTTACCGTGCATCTTGTCCTTAGAAAGGGTAGACTCCTTAGGTTTAGACTCTTTCATATCAACCCTAATCTTCCTAGATGGTGAAACTTCTATGGGTTTGACAACCTCACTCACAGGGGGTTTGACAGTTTCACTCACAACCTCACTCATGAAAGGTTCAGAAGAAGATGAAGGAAAAAAGTTTGTGGAGGATGGTGTAGACACAGTGATGCTTTCAATAAAATCTAATCCAGATTTGTCAGAAGGAGCCTTTTAAACACTCAGCATTTGATCAAGTTTAAAACTAGCAGATCTAGCAACAGATAAATCATGTTCCAAAGTTTTAACTTTATCAAGCAAAAGCATATTTTCAGATTTCACATTGTTCAAAAGATCATTAGCATCAAATAATTTAACAAGTAAATTCTTCTTTTCAAGCTCAAGAGATTCAATTTTCTTCAGGCCAAGTTCAACATTCATAGCATCCTTTGCAACAACTTTACAAAGTTTATTATATGCCTCTTGAAGATCTGCATCCTTAAAGAGTTCCCCATCAGAAGGGTTCTCTTCAACAGATATGCTTTCATTAACTATAGCAATAGCAGTGAAAGCAATGAAGTTTCCATCCTCATCACATCCAGACTCATCATCAGAAACCTCATTATCACTAAGAGTTACAACCATAGCTTTACCCTTAGACCTCAAGAATGTAGGACATTCAGATTTAACATGACTATACCCTTGACATCTAAAACATTGAGAACCCAAAGAATTATTGAAAGATTGACCTACTTTTTCTTTAGGTTTTTCAATGTTGCTAACCTTTATTGGATCATTCTTAAAAGCTCGGAAATGTGTTGAAAACACACGAGCTGTTTAGACCCCCAAACTAAAGTTATGGCTTGGTTAATTTTACACTAACTTAGTATTAAATGCGGAATAGTGTAAACACAAGCGTATAAGCACAACAACTACTTTAATCCATATTTAAAGTAACACGGTAGTAAAAATGAAATGAACAAGAGTAGGGAAGAGAGATGCAAACACAAATAACACCGAGACGTGTTATCGAATAGGAAACTGAAGAATTCGGCAAAAAACCTCTCCGCCACCCTCAAAGCGAAAATCGATCCACTAGACAATCAATTGGGATACATGGGTTAGCAAAAGACTCTCCAAGCCTAATCTACCTGATGTACCTAAGCCTTCCAAGCTTCTACTCCAACAAGGCTCCTCGAAACCGTGTCTTATCTTAGTTCTTCGGATCCCACAACAAGCTCCATGTTGCATCTGCCACCATCGACTTCTTCCAATGCTTCCCAGTAGCACCAAAACATCACTTCACACTCTGAAAGGGTATGGTAAGTGTTTGGGCTATCGACCTTTCAATGGTATGGAAATGGAGAGGTAGGAGATGAGGAAATTTTCAAAACAAATGTGTAAAAGATTATGGGTATAACAATCTCTAACTCTCAAGGTGTTTGGCTAGGGTTTTCTCTCAGAGGCTCTCATCTCAATTGTGGGTAATGTGGGTATATATAGTGTGGGTACAGAAAGTGTGATTTAGGCTGGACAAGCTGGCAGAACAGAATGCCTCACGAGTGTCTCGTGGGAAGGTCTTACCCACGAGATACTCGCGAGACACAGCTGTCTCCACCTAGCCTGACTCTTTGCATTCTAGCATGTGCAAGGAACATGTATCACTTCGCGGGAAGCTAAGTCGCAAGGCATCTGCGAGAAATTTTCAATTTTCAGATGCTTAAGTCTTCACACACACACACTCTCTCTCTATCACACAACCCTTACAATGAAATCCCACAACAAATACAAGGTACAACAGATTGAATATAATTACAATCAAATTTGGCATAAAATATATGCCAACAAAAACAAATAGTTGTAAATAATAACTTTACAATCTCCTTTTTTGGCTATTCTGTGACAAAACTCCTAAAAATATACTCTAGACTTAAACGTGAGTTTGGAAACATTGGCAAAACTCACTCACACCTAATCTAGAAACTGTGAAGCTCTTGAACCATAGTGACAAGTATCTCCTGAAACATAACAACACAATAAGTTCATGGTTACGCAAAAAACTTGTTATGAAAAATGGAACAAGTATAATGCAATCAAGTAAAATGGAATAAATTACTAGACCATGGCTTGACCAAACACGCAATCACTTATACAATAGTGATCACAATGCTCATTCACACTTGGAATGCACATCTGGACATTCAAGTTGACAAACACACGGCAAATCACTTGAATGACCAACACTCAACCAATGCACAGTACATAAAGTATGAGCGTTTAGAAAAAATCCTACATGGGCACAAGAGTGAGGTACTTAAGACATGATAACAATATCTTAAAAGTACAAAAGAAATGCTACAAAAGCATTGAGAGAATCATAAAATAAACATAAATAAAACTGAGATTAAACCAGAGTATTTAAGTTTAAATCATAAGCAGTAAAAATAGTAAGCATAAACCAGCAGGTACAAAAACTAAAATAATCGTTTGTGAACCAATAACCAATGCTTATAAGTCTAAAAAAAATGCTCTCCCTATCACTATGCAAGCTCTTCCTCAGCTCCCCTTCAAAAATTTCTCCCCCTTTTTGACTGGAATGGCCAAAGAGGCTAGAACTAATCTGACTCTGAATCTGAATCCTTCTCCATAGACAAGTCTTGTATCTGTGAAGACAATGCAGTGACCTGTCCTTGGAGGTATGCAAACTGGGTCGCGGTGTGATGTACATGGGAATCAAGCACTGCAGACATCTGGTCCATTTTAGCTAGCAAGAGATCAAGTTTGCTCAAGCCTTATGTTGGAGCAAAAGACGATGGTTGTGCTAAAGGCTCTGAAGCAAAAGTGAATTTATCAATCTCCTCCTCTATATCTCCACTCTCATCTTACTCAACACGAGGTTGTGGGATGGTATGCACACCAGTCTTGGAGCCTTTGATGTGTGTTGTGCTCTTAGTCAATGTATGACCACCAATGGAGTAGTCCCTCTGAACGACTGTGAGGCCATTGGGAAGTTTGAGCTTTGCTTTAGCAATCAATCCCATGATCAAAGAGGGAAACAGCATTACAGTCCTTTTATTCTACTTTGCAATGCTCTTCTTCAGGACATGGATGATATGGCCACAAATGTCTATCTCCTTATGAGTAAAGAGATCATATAGGAATCTTGTTCTTGGAGCAGATAGTGTGGTGAGGTTGGTTACCAGATACAGATTATGAATCACACATAACTCAATGTCCTCATTTCCGGAGAAAATTTGATTGTGTTCATGGATGATTTCTTCGGTTCGCCACCAAGAACTGTAATAATCTCAGCAGTAGAGCCCAATCTGTCATCATATGCAATTGTAATTGGCTGAGATGGAGGACGAATTTTCAAAAAGTCTTGGATGATCTTTCTAGTAATCACAAATTCTTTGTGTCTTACCCAGCACTCGATACGATCTCTGTTGACAGTTTCATTTGAGAAAAACTCCCTGATTATCTTAGAATAAACAACCCTAACTGGATTCAACAGCCTGGTCCAAGTTCTATCTTTGAATACTTCAGGGATGAAAGTGTCCTCAAGAGTTTCTAACTGAACCACTCTCTCCATGATGATCTTCTTGTCCTCATAGCAGTCATTATACTTCATATCTGTTTCAGCAGACTTGAAATGATCAGAATCAGTGCGTGCACGCTTTGAAGTTGGTTTCTTCTTAGCTGCATGCTTGGTGGGAGACATCTGCACAATTTCACAAAGCAGAAAGTGAACATGTGCACAAACACCAAAACAGAACATAGAACTTGATTAGATTCAAGATAGTTCAAAACAGAGTTAAACTAACTTAAAACAAAGCATTGTTGACTCTTAACAACATGCTTAAACATACAAACCTAAAAAACATAAACACGATGCATGAAAATAAGTGACTGTGCATGTGTGTGCTTATGTGTGCATTTGTTGATGCATGCATGTGCGTGTGTTAATGCATGAGAGCGCAACACTAGATGCATGAGGGGTGCCTAGGTGTGTGCCTAGTGTGTTCAACATGTGCAAGGTGTATGAAACATATGAACAATGACCACACCGAGTGAAACAAGGTCAAACAAGTGAAAAATCACAGATTGAAATCACAAGATTTCAATTAGGCACAAAAATGTCACTCGGACAGTTTGTCAAACACCTAGCATGCACAAATGTACTCTAAGCATGAACAATGCATGAACATGTGAAAATCTACCCTCAATACATATTAAAATGCCACATAGGGCCAACACAGATGCATAAAAAGCAAATGGGACTCAGCCCAATAAAAAAAAAAAAAAAAAAGATTTCCACAAAATATAAGAAACCAATCCAATTTCGAAAAATTCCCAAATTTTGAAACCCTAACATACATTACTGCAAAATCTAAGAAAATTATGAAGAAAATGTTGAAAGAAACATACCTTGATGTAGAAACTGCAGAAAAATGCTTAAAATTGATGGGGTTTTGAAAGAAATTGATTTTGGGTTGAAAAGGGATTCGAGAAAGGTTATGCAAGGGAAGTGTTTGTGATTTGAAAAATTGTCACATCTGCTATATAAAACTGAAAACACGTGTTTTTCACGGGTTAGAAAGTAGCGAGACATTAGCGAGACAGTCGCGAAATTGGCCACTGAAGCACATGAAATTTCGTGAGAAGATCTAGGTCACGATACAGTCGCGAGACAGTCACAATACCTTCTGTCTGAATTTGGAAAAAATCCAGTTTTTGTCAAACAGCATTTTGCGAGAAGCTGTTGGTTGTGAGAGAGTTGCGATACAGTCATGAGAGTTTCTGTGTGATATGATGAAAAAATTATTTCCCTCAAGCCTTTTTTACAGGAAGCTCTAAGTCGCGAGCTTTTCGTAAAACAACCCCTGAACCAGATTTTGATGAAAAACACACAAAATGCATTTTGAACAAAAAACAAAGAACATGAAAGTATAAAATCACTTTCAAAAACAAATAAAACACTCAAAAATCTTTTTGGGTTTGATCATTAAGTATTTGAGCATACACATCACATTTGAACATGTACAATCACACAAATGAGATAAGCATTCATTGAATTGAAGTTTTGTGTGTTGTTAGTGAGTATCAAGTGCGAAATAGTCCTTAGACCAGAGTGAAGCTTTAATGATCAATTCAATCGAGTCATACACAACTGATACGAAATCAAGTGGACTATCTCAATTATAGAAATGAGTATATATGACCTCCCACAAATTGAATACATAGATTAGAAGCTTTTCATTTGGCTTCTGTATAAATCATAAATTGATTACATTTGATCCGTTTTGGATGATAAATCTCCTTTTTAAGATTGGTGGTTGAAATTTTTGATATTTCAATATTGATGATTAGCTTTTGTCTTTTTGAGCACCATACAATTCAGAATACAAGTCGCTTTCCCTTTTTCCTAGTCAAATACTAGTATGTGCGACAGACTTTTGCAGCTCTATATCTTTTTTTATTTGGAGATTTACATTTAGAGAGCTCTTTTGCAAATAAATAAATAAATAAATAAGATGGGAAGAGATATAGACACAAGTCTATGCATGTATCAAGACCATCAAGACTATTGATCAATCATTCATGACAACCTTGAAGATCTATTTACAATAATCACACATAGTTTTCAAGATTTTTTCTACAAAAATAAATGTGCATACATAACAAGCTAAGTTCGTAAATGCACTACGCCATAAATACGAAGGAACTAGGCCAAACTCACATGTGACATACACAAAATAAGTGATCAAAATTTTTGAGATTTCTCAATTTTTATGGGTTTTTGAATTTTTGAACACACCCAAAACAAAACAAGAAAAGAAAGATCAGTAGAAAACAGCTGGAACAAACCAAAACAAGTAAAAGATAACAAACAACAAAATGAAGGCAATGCATGAAAGGTTGCAACAACAAATGTCCCTAATCATTGAAAGGATTAGTGCATGGACATGTTATAATTGGGTACGAGAGTTAGGACTTTCAAACCTCCGTGTGAAGCTTTCCAAACAGTTGGTGAAGGCACCAATCATCTTCATCATATCCATCATCCCTAGATCACGGTTCTGACTTCTTGGTTGCTCACCACCCCAAGTCCTCTCATCATTTCTCGTTCCTCGTGACCGAGGAGCACTTGCATTGTTCAATGCTCTTAACTTATGAGTGTTAGGTCTTGTATGTCATTGTAATCCACAAAAGTGACACACATGGTTCATTCTAGGATCCTGTTGTGATCTTGGAAGTGATCTTCCTCTAGATCTAAATCTGGTTTCTGATTGATTACAGGACTTATTAAACACCTGTTCATCAGCCACATTCTTCTTCTTTTCAGCCTTAACTTTCTCAGGAGTCGGCTCTTCTACAACCGTATCTTTGGCCTTTACGAACTTCACTTCTTTAGTGACATTGGTTGATAAGCTGCTCCCTCTGGTATATCCCAATCCAAACTTGTCTGAGGCATGTTTTTAGGATGAAATAACATCATCTAGCTTCTTGGAAGAGACCCTTTCTATCTTGGCTTTTGCTTGCACTACCTCTTGCTGAAGAAATCTCACTTTTGTGTAAGCTTTTGATAGCTCACTATTTAGTGTTTCAATCTCACAGCTTTTGATAGCTCACTATTTTGTGTTTCAATCTCACACTTCGCCTCTTTTTATCGCACCAAAAGGCTTTTATAATCCTCTTCAGCCTTCTTCATCTTTTTAATGGCTGCGTTAGCCACCTTTGCATATCCACTAGTCTTCTCAAAGAGGGAATTATAAGTCTCTTGTAGACCCATTTCTTCTCTGTTTACCTCATCTTCAGATTCCTCAACTATTCTAATTGATTCCAAATCAGAGTGCTTACCAAGCTCTTTCACAAGTGCACCCAAATCATTTAAGAAATCCACATGAGCAATGGTCATAAATGTGGAGTAGTTTCCTTCTCCATCATAGCTCTCTTCAGAATCTAAATTTGAAGAATCTGAATCACTTAGCATTGTGGCATACGTCTTACCCTTTTCTCTTAGATAATTTGGGCACTTCTTCTTAAGATGTCCATGGCCATTACATTCATAACACACAATATCTGAAGGAGATTGAGAATCCTTCCCCTCCTTCCTCTTAAACTCTTTCCTATCACCTCTTGAAGATGAAAACTTCCCTCTATTGAATGGTTTCCCACTGTTCTTCATCTTCAAAAATTTGCAGAAGTTCTTCACAAGAAATGCTACTTCCTTCTCCACTCCATCTTCTTCGAAGGAATCATCCATTCTTTCGGTGATGGTTTTGAGAGTAAACGATTTACTCATGGGAAGATAGTCCAAGCTCATATGTTTGAAGAGACCCAATGAGCTCTGGGATCTTAATTTTATCCAAATCTTTACTTTCCTCTATGGCTGTGACTTTTGCTCAAAAGCTCTCTAGTAAGGACCTCAAGATTTTTCTTACCACCTTAGTATCTTCAATCTTCTCGCCAAGATTGAGCTTAGCAATAACAATTTCGTTGAGCTTCCCATAAAACGAATCAAAAGATTCATCATTAACCATCTTTAGCTCTTCAAATTTGGTGATAAGCATCTGGAGCTTTGTGTCCTTAACCTTCTTTGTACCTTCATATGTAGTCTCCAAAGTCTCCCAAGCTTCCCTGGCAACTGTCATGTGAGATATCTTATGGAATTCATCTGGAGACACACCACAGAAAATAGCATTTAAGACTTTACTATTAGCATTAGCCGCCACAAGAGCTGCCTTATCCCAAGTGGATTTTGCAGCCTCCAGCCTAGTACAACTTACTTCAACTGCATCCCAAACGGTATCATCAATTGAGTATAAAAATGCTCTCATTCTGACTTTCTATAAAAGCATAATTGTTACCGTAAAAAAATAGTAGAACATTTGAGATTGAGACCTATCCATCTCAAATGGGTCAAGGATCACACTTAGGTATTTAAACCACAGTAAGTGTACCCGTTTTGATACCAATTGAAAGCTCGGAAATGTGTCGAAAACACACGAGCTGTTTAGACCCCCAAATTAAAGTTACGGCTTGGTTGATTTTACACTAACTTAGTATTAAGTGCGGAATAGTGTAAACACAAGTATATAAGCACAACAACTACTCTAATCCATATTTAAAGCAACACAGCAGTAAAAATGAAATGAACAAAAGTAGGAAAGAGAGATGCAAACACAGATAACACCGAGATGTGTTATCGAAGAGGAAACTGAAGAACTCGGCAAAAAACCTCTCCGCCGCCCTCCAAGCGAAAATCGATCCACTAGACAATCAGTTAATATACATGGGTTAGTAAGAGACCCTCCAAGCCTAATCTACCCGATGTACCTAAGTCCTCCAAGCTCCTACTCTAACAAAACTTCTCGGAACCATGTCCTGTCTTAGTTCTCTGGATCCTGCAACAAGCTCCATTTTGCATCTGCTATCATCGGCTTCTTCCAATGCATCCCAGTAGCACTAAAACATCACTTCACACTCTGAAAGGGTATGGTAAGTGTTTGGGCTATCAACCTCTCAAAGGTATGGAAATGGAGAGGTAGAAGATGAGGAGATTTTCAAAACAAATGTGTAGAGGATTGTGGGTATAACAATTTCTAACTCTCAAGGTGTTTGGCTAGGGTTTTCTCTCAGAGGTTCTCATCTCAATTGTGGGTAATGTAGTTATATAAAGTGTGGGTACAGAAAGTGTGACTCAGGCTGGACAAGCTGGCAGAACAGAATACCTCACAGGTGTCTCGCGGGAAGGCCTTACCCGCGAGATACTCGCGAGACATAGCTGTCTCTACTTGGCCTGACTCTTCACATTCCAGCATGTACAGGGCACATGTATCACTTTGTGGGAAGTTAAGTCGCAAGACACCCACGAGAAATCTTCAATCTTCAGATGCTTAAGTCTTCACACTCTCTTTCTCTATCACATAACTCTTACAATGAAATTCCATAACAAATACATGATATAACAGATTGAATATAATTATAATCAAATTTAGCACAAAATATAAGCCAACAAAAACAAATAGTTGTAAATAATAACTTTACAATTCTTCCTAAAATTTCTAGGTTCAGCAGTGTTTGTATTTCTTGTATTTCTGTTATTGTTCCTAAGAAAATTTCTAAAGTTTTTGGCAAGGTAAGTAATCTCTGTAGGAGAGAGCTCATCATCAAATCCACCGACCTCAACATCATCAACAGACTTGAGAGCCATTGACTTGGATTTGCTAGCTTTGGGTAGGTCTAGCTCATAAGACTGAAGAGATTTTACAAGCTCATCAACAGGGATGGAGTCCACATCCTTACTTTCAATAATGACAGTCACTTTGGGCCTAAAGTCCTCAGTCAAGGATTTAAGAATCTTCCTAACAATTTTAGGTTGATCATAGATTTTACCCAAATTAAAAGCATAATAAACAATATCATTCAATTTAGCATAGAATTCATCAAAAGATTCATCATCAGACATCCCAATGCTTTCAAATTTAGAAGTTAATTGCTGTTGTTTATTAATCTTAAATGCCTTTGTGTCTTCATGCACAGTCTGGAGGATTTTCTAAGCAGTATGAGCAATCTCAACATTAGAGATTCTCTTGAATTCCTTTATAGAAACAGTGTTAAAGATGGCATTCATAGCTTTGCTATTGAACCCAGTTGCTTCTTTTTGAGAAGTTTGCCACTCACTCATAGGAGTAGTGGGCTTCTCCTATCCGTATTCAACAGAATTCCAAACCCTTTCATCAATAGATTTCAAGAATGCTATCATCTTACTTTTCAATAAGCATAGTTATTCCCATCGAAATGAGGAGGAATAACCAGAGAGTTTCTGTGTTCCATGAAAACAGGGATCAAGGATCAGCTCACAAATCAAAAGATCTACAACAAGAGAACTACTTGCTTTGATACCACTTGAACGGTTTTAGACCCCTTAACACAACCAAATTAACCTAGTTAATTAGTCAAGTGATTAACTTAGTCAAATTATTCAAATCTAGGTTAACAAATCAAACAATTATATCAAATATATAAAACAGCGAAAAAGTAAATAACACAATGATATGATGACCAGGAAACCATACTGTAAAAACCTGGGGAGGATTTGACCTAGTTATCCTCAAGGTAAACTTGAATCCACTATATGAAAGAATCGAAGTTCATACAAAAGGATTTATAAGCTCCCCACTTGACTTCCTAATGCTACCCACCAGTAGAACTTACTGACATGACCATGTGCAAGCTCTGAATCCACGGACTCCTTCTTTCTTGGATTCTTTACAATATACAAGCACTCCCACTTGTGTTTCTTGAAGCTACAATGGCAGCAACTGAGTTGATCATCAAGGTATTGATAATATCTCTACCTTGAAAACCCTAAGTTTATGTGAAAGAAAGCTCCTCAAGGATCTCACAAGAGATTCACACAAACCGCAAAGTATGAGCAACAATACACCCAGAGCAACTCTCAAAACATGGCTAGGGTTTTGCCTTATATACCTAGGGCAAAAACATAAAACCCTAAATGTTTAATGAGATAAGACTGAGTTGGAAATTCTACAAAAAAAAAAAACATTTTGGCCGACTTTCGATCGATCGAGTCTATCTTTCGATCAATTGAGCCAGGCCGAAATGCACCAATACATTTGTAGTCACTCGATTCCAACTTTACATGAATTACACAACTTTGAGCAAGCTTAAAAAAGACTAAAAATATTGTTTTGATCATGGTTTGCCAACATTACACATTAGAGTTCTAAATACAACAAATCCTAAGTCTTTAGAACCTAACAGATTTCTTAGATTTTTCTCTCTCCCAACTCTTTACGCCTAATCGACTCATTTTCTCTTTGTTTATCGAACTTTGTCTCGGTCTCTTTCAATTTAACGGTATTTTTGTTTTAAATCGTGAGGGGTTTCCCTGATTTTAACAAATACAGAGGAAAAGGTTATGAATCCAATTTCCTAAATTAATTGTTAAAATATATATATATATATATATATATATATATATATATATGTATGTATATATATCTACAAACATTTTGATAGAAAACCCTAAAGCCCAAAACAAAAACGAATCAAATCTAAACCTATCTAATTGGCCAAGAATGTATTGACCCCTTTGGTAAATTAATCAATTAATTAGTCAAGTAAATTAATTAGATTCAATTACATGCAATATGCATGGTAGCACAAACAAATCATCAACTAAGTTAAATATAGCAAAAAATAAATTTGACACAGATGATTTGTTTATGAATGGGGAAAACCACCAATGCAAAATCCCAGCTGGTGAATTTAAGGTCATCACTCTCGATAATCCACTATTATTAAAACAAGCGGTTACAAGTAAAAGGAATCCTAGTACCTAATACCAACCTACAATTGAACCTTTACCCCAATACCCAATTGGACTTGTAATGTAGTGACAATCTCTCATTTCAATGCACGGCTCCAAGTACATGACTAACTAATCGATACACGAATCCAAGTACATGACTAACACACCAACTTGAGGAAGATGTTGGTTGAAAATGTTCTTCAGTTCATCCAAATGATGAAGATCAAGAAGCTCATTCGTTACAAAACCCTTGGTGCAAAGACACAACAGTTTTACAAGGAATATGATGAATTAGGGCAAATTCTATCTCCGATCACAATTTGCATGCACAATCAATTTGCATTGAGTTGCATTACTTTGCATCACCTTTGACAGCCCTTAAAATAATTCTTATATATGTCTAGGGTTGTGAGAAAAGAAACCCTATACAGATACACTTGGATATTCATGAAAACATATTTGAAAATCTAAATTTCGTAATTCTTAATAGATATTGTTTCTATCGAGCAACTATCAAGCACAAGCATTAAACCTCGATAGATCTGTCAAGCTATTTGTCAAGTTTTAATGAACTACACTTCTTCACTTGTTTCTTGGATAAATTTGCATGGCTTCAATACTAGACTTGAACTCTTGTTCCTTGAAGTACTAACCCATCATAGATCTACCCAATTACAAGTAAAGTGTGTTTTGTCAAAAGATTAGCCAATTTACATAAAATATGTCTCTAACAATATCCACATATGCCCTAACACTATCCAACAAAAAAAAACTCAATTAAAAGTAACATTTCATACCCAAATCTAAAAAATGTAAGGATAAAAAAATTACCGGTGTCGGTTTCGACAATTCAAGTGGTTGATATATGGCCTAACAGTTACTTTCTGTGCTTGTTGTTCTGATAGTCTAAGTCTGGCTAGGGAATGGACATTGGCGTTGTCATGCCCCAAACTCTAAAGGGTCCAAAGCATGAGAAAGACGTCTCAAAGTACCTGTAAATTTTTCCTTTTTGACAATCCAATCCACAAAAGTCATATCAAGTACCAACATCAAGAATTATCATAATAATTCCATTGAATATACTCTCAAAGTAAGTCAAAGCTCTAAGCAATAATTACAAGGACCATTAGCCACAAAAGGATAGAGGTCTGAATAAATAATTACATATCATTAGCTTGTCCCATCAGTGGGAATAACGTCACAATCACTATAACATACAAAACAATGAGTCAAGCCTATTGTAAGATGTACATCATCCAATATCTCAATTACAAAAGTTCAACCTCCATTAGTAGTTAGTCTAACTACTGTTAGCCACCAAAAAGAGCTGTCTCAAAAGATTGTTGCCTACTCTGAAAAATTTATAAATAATGGAATGAGACAAAACCCAGTAAGTAACATAATTAATGGGGGTGGGGGAAATGCAAGTTTCATCTTCAATAATAATAATATGACAAGAATGATTAAATAATGAAATACAAAATTTCTCAAAGTAAATATCTTGAAACTATATACTATGATCTATGAGCACTAACAATATAATTTCCAAAGCCATAAAATCTAATATACGGTAATTTATCACAAATATGTCATACTACAACATAGACCGGTCAGGGGATCCACCCATTCACAACTGGCATTATGACGTCCCATTTAGTCAGAAACAAAAAAGAAAAAAAAAAAAAAGAAAAAAAAAAAAGGTCAGATTTTTAGTGGACCACATGTGCCACACCTAACCCCTTTCCCCACCACTTATTCACTTATCTCTTTAGGCTTTGGCCGGCTCTTTCACTTCACTTTTTCTCTTTTCTTTTTTTCATTTTCTATCATACACTCCTCTCCGCTCTTATACCCTCTCTCACCGGTACTTTCACACCACCACCACCACCATTTCCACCATCAGTTTCTGGCAAGATCACTGGAAAATTCTTGGGAACTCATAAGCACATTCACATCCTTTTTTTTAGGTAAAAATTTCTAATCTTTTTGTTGGGTTTTACATTTTTGCTTGAGGTTATTTTTTATCTAAGCTTTAATAATGTTACCCATGTGATTTATGAGCATTGAAAGTGATATTTATATGTTTTTATGTATGAGTTTTTGTATTGGTGGAATTATTTGATGAGTGGGTATATGGTTTGTGCTAATGATGACTACCTAAGGTTTATGCATGGTGGAAAATTTAGGAGTTTTGAGTTAGAACATGTGATGGTTGGTAAATCCAATTTTTCCATTGCTATTGGGTTTATTTGGAGTTAGTTGAAGTCCTAAGTTTCTTGTCTTGGAGGATATTTTGATTTTGCTTTTATGGGTCTCTTAACGATGAAGTGTAAATTTTATGGAAACTAGTCATAATGTTGAAGATGATATTAAATGGGTTAACTTTATAAATTGGAGTTAATGTCTTGTGAATCAATTTGTTGAGAAACTTTGAAAGTGGAATATATTATTATTTACTAGGCTTGCCTAATTAAGTGCTTATTTGGCAATTACTAAATTGTAGCTAGATACAATTTTAAACTTTATGCTTATTGTGTTAGGTTTGCTTGATATTGTTGAGGTTCTAGCTAATCTCCTTTGGAGCTTGGAGAATTAGGCTTTTGCGGTTGCATGGTAAGTAGCTTTTTAATGGGATTTTGAAAAATAACCATGTTGTATAAATGTTATTTTTGGGTTAGACATGCTTTTGGAAACTACTTATGGAAACTATATTTTCTTAAAAACTATTGTGTCGTAACCTTAATATATATATATATATATATATATATATATAAAAGATTATAAATATGAAAATGTGGGAAATGCATGAATTATTGATATGAAAGAATAAGCATCTTTTATTAAATCTTTGATAAGAAAATCATTGATCTTATGGTATATCGAAAATTTTAAAGATGCTTATCTTTTCTTGTATTATTTGGGAAATTGATAGGAAATCTCTTGACAAGAATTAAGTTGAAAACCTTACAAACTTTGTAAAAATTAGATTATTTAAGGTTTTCTGAAACTACCTGGATATGAACTATGTGTTTCAAAGTAATGTGTGATTTCCCAGTGATCACTCGATTTGGTTTGTGTAGTCTTTGTGACAATGGAATCAAATCTAGGTCAGTGCCTTTTCACTTTAGATGATGCGTTCTTCCCTGATGCCCATGGGGGGAAGAAGTTCCTTAATTGTGTGTGGGTGAGGCTGTTGCCCGTGGGACTAAGAGACCACATACAAGAGAGGTCCTATTTGACGCGCTTTCTCTGCTGCCCATGGGGGGAGAGAAAAACCTTGAGGGTATAGGTGAGGCTGCTATCTATGGGGCCAAAAGTCTGCATACCAGAGAGGACAATATCATGCCAGTTATGAATGGGTGGATCCCTTGAGCAGTCTATGTGGTAGTGTGGTACATTTGAGATAAATTACTATATGTTAGATTTTATGGTTTTGGAATTATATTATTTGTGCTCATAGATTATAGTATATAGTTTCAAGATATTTACTTTGAAAATCTTGTATTTCATTATTAAATCATTCTTCTCATATTATTATTATTGAAGACGAAACTTGCATTTCCCCCACCTTATTAATTATGCTACTTACTGGGGTTTAGCTCATCTCAATTTTTCACAATCTTACAGATTAATTAGCTATATCATGATGATGGAGCTTGCCTTATCAGTAGTGATTGGAGTTTTATGCTGAATTGAGAGACTTACATTACTAATAGTTGGTGATTCAATCTAGTTGTATTTAAGGGAGCTTGTAGTAGTTAATTTTATTAGAAGTTAGGCTCTTGAGGCTTGTTAGCCCAATAGTTTTGTTGGGATTGCATATTTTAGAGAACTTTGGGACTTTCCATTTAAATCATTAAAGTTTTGTAATATTTTCATGTATTATGTGGAGGCACATGATTTTTAGTTTTGTTCGTAAATGTGTTATAGAGCTCTAACTTACTTTGAGGGTATATTCAATGGAATTATTATGATAATTCTTGATATTAGTACTTGATATGATTTTTGTGGATTAGATTGTCAAAAAGAAAAAATCTATAGGTACTTTCTCGTGCTTTGGACCCTTTGGGGTTTGGGGTGTGACAGGCATGATATTGTCTTCTCTAGTATGCAGACTCTTGGCTTCATGGACAGCAGCCTCACCTATACCCTTAAGGTTTTTCTCTCCCCCATGGGCAGCACAGAGAGAGCGCGTTAAATAGGACCTTTCTTGCATGTGGTCTCTTGGCCCTATGGGCAACAGCCTCACCTAACCATAATCAAGGAACCCCTTCCCTCCATGGACAGCAGGGAAGAACGCGTCATCCAAAGTGAAAGGGCACTGACCTGGATTTGATTCCATTGTCACAAAGACTACGGAAACCAAATCGAGTGATCATTGAGAAATCACACATGGCATGGTGTTAAGGCCACATAAACTCACAAATTACATTACTTTGAAACACATAGTTCATATCCATGTAGTTTCAAAAAACCTTAAATAATATCACTTCTACAAGGTTCGTAAGGTTTTCAACTTCATTCTTGTCAAGAAATTTTCTATCAATTTCCTAAATAATACAAGACAAGATAAGCATCTTTAAATTTTTCAATATACCATAAAATCAATGATTTTCTTATCAAAGATTAAATAAAAGATGCTTAGTTTTCCATATCAACAACTCATGCATTTCCCCAAATGCAATACCAAATATGATGCATGTACGGCACTCGTACCCAATCCCACTTGGGCCATGTATTCTCATAAGAAGATATGGCCGATACACCTATTCCCTCTCTCTCTGTAGGCCCATCTTGAAACTTTACAGAACACTGGCTTAAGGGTTGCCTCCTGCTTCTGCTCGGTAGATCCTTACTGGGCACTATTGCGGCCGGCAGCCGAGCATAACGTGCAAGGTATGCCCGACGCTTCCTTTCGGCGCACCTCCGCCGAGCATATTTGTAGATGGGGGAACCAAGTTTCAAGGCCATGTTCACCATTTCCCACTCTCACCTAACCACCCACTTATGTTCGATAACACTGGACCGCTCACTGCACTAAATCAGAGAGTAATCATAACCTCACCACTGATTTAGAACTATAAATGTGAGGAGCTTGGGGAGAAAGGGGGGTTGCAAAAGTTTACATCAGAGCAAGAAGATAAGAGAGAGAGAGGGAAGGTAGCAGAAAGGTGGTTAGGGCAATAGAGAAGAGAAAAGTGATCTTATTGAGTCTTCGCGCCAAGAATAACCCAGTGTAGGAAACCCAAACCCACCATACAAGTAAGTTGTGAATCTGAAAGAGCCCAAGCCCATCAGCTCCATTTTCGGTGCACACAATGCACATTTCATATATAATAATATATAATAGGGTCACAACACAACACTTATAAGAAACATATACCTATATATAATTTTCCAAAATGTGTTTGACCTATAAACATCATTTATGCAACATGGTTATTTTTCAAAAATCTCATTAAAAAGTTACTTACCTCGCAATCGCAAAATCCTAATTCTCCAAGCTCCAAGGAGATTAACTAGAACCTACACTGTATCAAGTAATCCTATCACAATAAAATAGAGCTTGAAATTGCATCTAGTTACAATTTAGGAATTGCCAAAAAAGCACTTAATTAGGCAAGCCTAGTATTTAACCTCGTCAATAATAATATATACCATTTCCAGAGTTCCTCAACAAATTGATTCACAAGGCATAAACTCTAATTTATAAAGTTAACCACTTTAATATCATCTCCAACATCATGATTAGCTTTCATAAAATTTACACTACATCATTAAGAGACCCATGAAAGCAAAATCAAAATATCCTCCAAGATAAGAAATTTAGAATTTCAACCAACTCCAAATAAACCCAATGGCAATGGAAAAATTAGATTCACCAACCATCACATGTTATAACGCAAAACCCCTAAATTTTTCACCATAAATAAACCTTAGATAGTCATCATTAACACAAACCATAAACCCATTCATCAAATAATTCCACCAATACAAAACCCATACATACAACACATAAATATCACTTCTAATACTCATAAATCACATGGGTATCATTATTAAAGCTTAGATAAAAATATAACCTCAAGCAAAATATTAAACTCACCAAAAGGATTAGAAATTTTACCTAAAATAAAATATAAAGATGTTTATAGGTTCACAAAAAATTTTTCGATGATTTTGCTGGAAAAATGATGGTAAAGATAGTGATATTGAGGTACTGGCGGGAGAGTTTCTACAGAAAATGAAAAAGAAGAAAAAGAAAGAAAAGAGAAGAAATGAAGAAGTGAGGAGTTGGTCAAAGAGAGTAAGAGGTAAGTGAAAATGAGTGGTGGGTAGTGGTGCTAGGTGGGGCACGTGGGAACCAAAAATTCTAACCATTACATTTTTTTTTTTTTTTTTTTTTTTTATAATTTTATATATATATTTTTTTTTAAAGCTAGGACGTTACAGGCTAGCCTTGGATATTTCTCTCTTTCTCTTAGGGCCTTACGAACTCTGCCTCTTTCTGTCCCATCCTATTGATTCGACGAACAACTATGTTCTCTCTCTTTTTCCGTATATGGGCAAGCCTTTTGGATGTAATTTACTCATTTAAGCGGTTAGCTTTATATTTATACTCAAAGACCATCAGACTATGTTATAACGCTATGATTGGAAGAAGGCTTTTGATTTTATATATAGTGAAAGCTCAGATTTGTGTCAAAAACACAAGAGCTTGTTTAGACCCCAATTTTAAAATTACGGCTAGATTGCTTTTACTCTAACTTATCTAAGTGTGGAATAAGAGTAAATGAAGTACAATCACTGAATCTACTCTAGTGTATACGCATGAATAATAAATAATAAAAGTAAAGCACAAGAGTAAAGGAAGAGAGATGCAAACACAAGATAACACCAAGACGTGTTATCGAAGAGGAAACTGAAGAATTCGGCAAAAAATCTCTACGCAACCCTCCAAGTCGAAATCAATTCACTAGAGAATAAAGTTGGAGTACACGAATAATAAAAAACCCTCTAAGCCTAGTCTACTTAATATACTTAAGCTCTCCAAGCTCCTACAACCAACAGACTTCTCAGAGTTATGTATTCTCTAACTTTTCGGATCTCGCAATATGCCCGATTACATCCACCAAGCCTCATCGGCTTCTTTTGGTAAATTCCCAAAACTTCCCAAGCTCCAAAACACTCTCTACACTCTGAGAATGTATGAGTTATGTTTGGGTATAAATCTCCTCTCAATGTGTGACAATGGGAGAGGGAAGGAGAAGAGGCTAAAATGATTTCTCACTAAAGATGAGTAGCTCTCTTTCTAAAAGATGGGTGTGTTGTGTTGTAGAAAACCTATCTAGGGTTTTTCTCTCTGAATGGCCTCTTATTCTTTTGTGGGTAATGAGGGTATATATAACATGGGTGAAGAGTAAGAAAGTTACACTTAAAATCCTCCAAGTAGAGAGTTTCATGGGTATCTCACAGGTTAGCCCTTCTCGCAAGACACTCACGAAACTGACAGCTTGGCACGAGTCTTCTGCTTCTAGCATGTGCTTCTCACCTGGCTCTTTCACGGGTAGGCTTTTTACTAGACACTCGTGAAATCCACTTGTTCATCCAATACATGCTCGATTCTTCACCAACTTAATACTAAACTCAATACAATAAAATCTCATAAAATACAAGGAACAAAATTAAAGCAATTACAACACTGTTTGTCATGGAATAAGGCCAACATAAAACATAGTTGTAAATCACAAATTTACATATAGTATATGATTATTATGATGATTCTTGATGTTGGAACTTTGATAAAGAATTTTGGATTGAATTGTTAAAAAGGAAAAAAAAAAAAATCTACAAATACCTTTGAAATGTATATATCATGCTTTGGACACTTTTGGGTTCAGGGCGTGACACCATGCCTTAATAAGGTAAAGAACCATGCACACTTAGATGCCTTACTTTCAGATAAACGCACTGGAACCTCAGGTGCCCCAACATATTTCCCTGCCCACAATTTTGATACCAAAGACTCAACTAGAAGACTAAGAAAATTCAATCTTATTGAAGGTAGTGTAGCTGCTAATAATCCGGTAATAATTTTAATACACGTCATTTTTTTTTTATTCTATCTGAAGTCACTGAAAAATCATTATCATTAATTACCTAATTCTCATATGATTCTATAGGCTTTAATCGCCATCGGCGAAGTGACAAATGAGATTAAGCGGGGAAGTCCTAACTTCAGTTCCATAAAGACAGCACATTATGGTCAATTTCTTGTTCTATCACTAGGAACTGGTTCAACAAAAGTTTAAGAGCAATAAACTGCCAAAGAAGCAACTCGGTGGGGTATATTCGGGGGGTTAATTAGTGGTCATCCTGCCTCATTGGTGAATGCGTTCACTCAAGCAAGTGCTGATATAGTGGACTTTCACATTTCTGTTGTTTTTAAAGCTCTCGATAGTGAAAAAAACTACCTTCAAATTCTGGTAATAATTAAACATCAATGCTTAAGTCCAATGTGTGCATATACTACTATACACATGTTTTTTTCAATTCAGTATTTCATTGATGAATTTAACTGATGCCTTTAGACTTGAGTCCAAAAGTGCAAGGGGTGTAACTTCATGGCCAATACCCATGCTGGCACATTAATATGAGAGTGATAAATTAGTTACCACTTGTTCTAAAAGTTTAAGTCTATAGAAGAAAAAAAAAAAACGATTTTAATCAATTAAAAAATTATTTTAACATTGACATTTCGGAATGATACACTGAAGGGAGAAGTGTCTTCTGTTGATATTTCTACCAAAGAGAACATTGAAAATCTTGCAAAAGTTGCAGAAGGATTATTAAAGAAACCAATCTAAAGGGTGAATTTAGAGACGAGTAATCTAGAGCCTTCAAAACATGAGACTAATGAGGAGGCTCTCATAAGGTGTAGGATTATTTAAATATTTGCAAAGTATAAAAAATCTGTATTATTAATAATAACAATAGCTTTTATCTAAACAATGCAGATTTGCAAAGCTACTCTCAAAGGAGAAGTACTGTCGTGAAACCTCATCACTACAGAAATGAGATGTGAAACACAACTGATGTTAATCTAAGAATTGCAGAAATGATATAAAGTTAAAGTAACATATTTCCATGGATATTTCAATAGACTTTTTGTGCAATGAAATGGAGCCTATGTAGGGAATTAACCTGAAATTCCCAACCTGTGAGAAACAAAAAATAGAGAAAACACACACCAAAGAAAAACAATCACAAGCACAAGACAATATTTACGTGGTTCGGCAATTTGCCTACGTCCACGGAGTTGCAGGGATTTCACTATTATTAGGGAAAAATACAAAGTGCGGTGGTACATTTTTTTTTTTTTTTCTCTCTCAAAAACTATACAACAACAAACCCTAATTTAGGGAAAAATACAAAGTGCGGTGGTACCTTTTTTTTTTTTTTTTTTTTTTTTTTTTTTTCTCTCTCTCTCTCAAAAACTATACAACAACAAACCCTAATTACCAAAACTACATTTTCTACATCCTACGCACAGGATTCACAATGGGCTACAAAATGAGCAAAAAAAAATTTGTTGACCCAAGCCTCCGCACCATGGACTAAGTCTCAGAAAATCTCCCATTAAAAATCACATAATATTATTCAGGTCAGGTCAAGTCATCAACCAGATCAAACATAACTAACCTCCACAAAACCCAACAAATCTCCCACTTGGAGACTAATTCAATCACCAACACCAATCGCAATCCTCCAAAAACAATCTGTTATCCCTGTAACTCATCCTCCTATCCTCAAACTAGAAGGCTAATTGAAGCTGCACACTGCTTCAGCTTTTCAATAGCGACTCCCTTAGTTAACATGTCTACTGAGTTCTTAGATCCACAAATTTTCTCAAGTATTACCAACTTATCTTCAACAAGGTAACTGATAAAACGGTATTTTGTCTATATATGCTTCGACTTTGAATGAAAAGCCAAATTTTTAGCAGGAAAGATTGCACTCTGACTATCACTGTGTAGAATGCCCATCTCATGCTTCTTACCCAATTCATCTAAGAGGCCATGTAGCCAAATCATCTCCTTTCCAGCTTTAGTTGCAGCAACATACTCATCTTCTGCAGTAGATAAAGTAATAATCTTTTGTAGATTTGAAGCCCATGATATAGCTATATCACCCAGCGTAAATACAAATCCAATAGTACTCTTTCTACTATCAATATCACCAAAAAAATCAGCCTCTACATAACCCTACAATTTCAAACTTGCACCTGTGAAGCAAAGACATATATCTGATGAACCCCTCAGATATCTCAGAATCCACTTAACTGCCTCCTAATGCTACTTTCCAGGCTTACTCATGAATCTTCTCACAACTCCCATTGCATGTGCAATGCCTGGCCTTGTACATACCATAGCATATATCAAGCTACCAATAGCTGAGGCATAGGACACATTGCTCATATGGTCCTTTTCTTCTTTTGTTTTCGGTGATTATTCTTTACTTAGTTTGAAATGACTACCCAAGGGTGTGTTCACTGGTTTAGCTTCATTCATATTGAACCTGATAAGAACTTTCTTCACATACTCTGACTGTGAAAGCTTCAATGTACCATTAGCCTTGTCTCTAATGATTCTCATACCAAGGATTTGCTTTGCAGCTCCTAAATCTTTCATTACAAATTGTTTTGACAATTGCTTTTTTAAATCATTAATCTCCTCAATGCTAGACCTCGCAATGAGCATATTATCCACATATAATAGTAAAATGATGTAAGAATTGTCAAAGAACTTAACATAGCAACAGTGATCAGTTTCACATTTATTAAACTCAATTATATGCATAAAACTATCAAATTTCTTGTACCACTATCTAGGAGCTTGTTTTAGGCCATACAAGCTCTTTCTCAGTTTGTAGACTAGATTCTCTTGTCCCTAAACAATGAACCCTTTTGGCTGAATCATGTAAATGTCTTCCTCCAAGTCATCATGAAAGATTGCCGTCTTCACATCTAATTGCCCAAGATATAAATTTTCTGCAACCACCATTCCCAGTACTATTCTGATTGTTGACATCTTCACAACTGGAGAAAATATTTCTGAGTAGTCAATGCCCTTCTTCTGCTGAAACCCTTTGACAACTAATTTGGCCTTGTAACGCTTATCGCTATCATTCTCATTCTTTATTCTGTATACCCACTTGTTGTGCAAAGCCTTCATTCCTACTGGCAATTCAGTCAATTCCCATTTTTGATTCCCTAATAAGGAATCCATCTCATCCTTCATGGCTAACTCTCACTTAATTGATTTTTCATCCTTCAAGGCTTTTTCATAACACTCTGGCTCACCACCATCAGCCAACATGAGATAATTTAGAGTGGGTGAATAACATTGTGAACGTCTAATGGTCCTGGAAGATCTACAGACTTCAGCTATAGGTGTACTTTAATCAACCTATGAATTTACATTCTCTTTATCTTCTTCACCCCTTTTCTGGATAGTACTTTCAGTCAATTCATCTAAGTTGACAAATTTAGATTTCTTTTGATCTATCTCTATAACATCTGACACTACAGTTAACTTGTCCTTGTACATAACTTGTTCATTAAATATCACATTTCTATTTCTGATGATTTTCCTACTTTGTTTATCCCAAAACATATAGCCAAATTTCTCATCACCAAAGCCAATGGAAAAACATATTTTAGACTTTGCATCAAGTTTACTACGAGCATTAAAATCAATATGAACATAAGAAACATAACCAGAATCTTTTAAATGTGAAAAATTTACCTCTCTAAACCTCCTCAGGAAGTCTAAACTCCATGGGAACTGATGGTCCTTAGTTTATTAGGTAAGCTGCAATGCTAACAGCATCAATCCAGAAAGTTTTTGGTAGTCCAGCATGCAACCTCATACTCCTAGCACGCTCATTGAGAATTCTGTTTATGCGCTCAGCCACACCATTTGGCATGCTATGGTGTCCTAGGAATGGTCTTCTCCATCCTAATTCCTTGTGCAAGATATACTCACTGAACCCTTTATCTATGTACTCTCCTCCATTATCTAACCTTAAACATTTTACTTTCAAACCTGTTTCTGTCCTTTACCATGGTTCATTTCTTAAAATTTTCAAATACATTAGATTTATTTTTCAGAAAATGAACTCATACCTTTCTGCTTGAGTCATCAATGAAAATAATGCAGTACCTTGAACCTTTAAGGGATGCAACCGGAGAAGGCCCCCACAAATTAATGTGTATTAACTTCAATTTTTCAACCTTCAGTGTCCTACTAGTTTTCAAGAAGCTATTATTTTTCTACTTTCCTAAGATGCAGCTTTCACACATGTCAAAATCAATAGACTTCAATTTTGGTAGTTTTCCTCTTGACAATAGCATCTTCATCCCTTTCTCATTCATGTGACCAACTCTGTGGTGCCATAGGCTTATATCAGTACTTGCTTCAGCAACTACAATTGTGTCTCTTGGACTTGAGGTCATATATAGAGTACCAGTCTTCTTTCCATAAGCCAATACTCTAGCTCCCTTTGTAACCTTCCAAGTGCCACCAACAAATAGTATTGCATGCCCTTCATCATCAAGTTGTCCAACAGAAATTAGATTCATCCTTAGGTCAAGAATATGTTGAACCTTCTCCAGTAACCAAACAAACCCATTGGGCAACAATATACGGATGTCTCCCATACCCACAACATCCAAGGTTGTACCATCAACCAAATACACCTTACCAAAATCACTTGCAACATAGTTTTGTATGATTTCTCGGTATGGAGTGGTATGAAACAAAGCTTTTGAATCCAAAACTCAATCATCAAGTGGACTATCTACTGTAAGAAGTAATGCATTATGTACCTCTTTTGTTACAGTATTAGCAGAATCATTTTCATTCTTCTTCTTAGGACTTTTGCATTGCCTCCTAAAGTGACCCGTTTTCCCATAGTTTCAACATTGTACTTGTTGGCCTGATCTAGATTTACTTTTGTTCTGATTAAAATTTCCAGATTTTGATCTAACCCGATTTGCATTCTGTCATTATCTCTACCTCTTGTCTCAAGGTTTAGGGCAGAACCAAATCCTGAGATTTCACCTGCATCTCTTCTGTGAATCTCCTCAGTCAGAATTAAATCTCGTATGTCATTGTGCTTTAGCTTTTCTTTCCCTATAGAATTTCTTACTGCAATCATCATTGCCTCCTAACTGTTTGGCAAAGAAGCCAAAATGATCAATACATAGATCTCATCATCAAAATCAATTTCTACAGACAACAATTGATTTGTTATAGTGATAAATTCATTCAGATGTTGTGTTACTGATATGTTCTCTGCCATCTTCAAATTGAATAGTTTCTTCATCAAATGCACCATGTTGTTTGCTGACAACTTTTCATACATACCAGACAAAGCCTTCATCAAATCTGTTGTGGTATTCTCCTTTACAACATTGTATGCAACAGACCCAAACAGAGTTAACCTGATAACTCCCAGTACCTGTCTGTCAAGAGGAGCCCATTTCTCAGCCTTCATAGTCTCAAGTTCTTCCCCTAGAAGTAGCATATGCAACTTCTTCCCATAAAGATAATCCTCAATTTACATCCTCCAAAATCCAAAGTTTGTGCCATCGAACTTTTCTATTCCAGACGCATTTCCTGCTTCCTCTGCCATTGCTCCCACTCAAATCTAACCCGAGGCTTTGATACCAATTGTAGGGAATTAACCCAAAATTTCCAAACTGTGAGAAACAAAAAATAGGGAAAACACACGCCAAAGAAAAACAATCACACGCACAAGACAATATTTACATGGTTCGACAATTTGTCTACATCCACAAAGTTGCAGGGATTTCACTATTATCAGGGAAAAATACAAAGTGTGGCAGTACAATTTTTTTTTTCTCTCAAAAACTACAACAACAAACCCCAATCACCAAAACTGTGTTTTCTACATCCTACGCACAAGATTCACAATGGGCTATAAAATGGGCCGAAAATTTGTTGGCCCAAGCCTTCGCTCCATGGACTAAGCCTCAGAAAATCTCCCATTAAAAAGCCATGCAACATTAGTCGGGTCGGATCAGGTCGTCAATCAGCTCAAACATAACTAAGCTCCACAAAGTCCAACAGCCTAGTCAATAATTTGCACGAGTCCTCTTGTTTCAATCATACTAAAAGACTATGTATTAAGCTATATAGAACAAAGTATAAGGGTCTGACTTTTATATAGGTAGACAAGGTGTGTTGTATAAGTAATATAAGAGTAATACAAGAAACCTAGAATAATGGACCTAAGCACCTTGGGCATATATTATTGGGTGAGTGGAGACCAACTTGAGTTTGGAAGCTAATGCACAAAAATGTCTTGGTGGAGGAGGCTTGGGAAAGATATCAACTAACTAGTCTCGTGAGAGACAAATTGAGCTTTAAGTTTTAACTTACTATTTATTATTGTTGCTGTTCTTGTTTTTAGTATTTATTCTAATTGGTGTTTTGTTTATCCTGAGTTGGATCTATAGCCATCCGTGTGAATTGTATTGTCTTTGCTCTGGATTCAAGCCTTCAACCATGCATTAAAAAATGTCTTGAGGCCGGGGATGGGCGCTCTTATCAGTTCGTGCAGTCAAAATTGGGCAATAGAAATCCTTATTAATTTACTTTTTTGTCTCCCACTTTTGTGCATTTTCCTAATATAAAAACTAAGAAAGCCAAGCTTTAGACTTTTAGTAATATATCATTTAATAAATACCACCCGTGCACTTGCATCTGTGATGTATGTTGATGCGTCTTTTCAATTGCTGTCATCATGCTTATCCCTAATGTGACAAGTCCTGACAGGATAGATATTATATATTTTTGTACTTAATTTGTTCCCTTCTCAAAACATAAATTAATCTTCTTCCTACCTGGCAGTAAACTGCAAAAAATTGATTTAAAAATATTGCAGCAATACAAATATCAGTTAATACTAGATTGGGAATGCAGCAAGTCAAATACTGCCATAGAAAAAAATTCTAAACAGGTAGTGCTAAATCAATGTTATTAATCTTCTTCCTACCTGGCTAGTAAACTGCAAAAAATTGATTTAAAAATATTGCCGCAATACAAATATCAGTTAATACTAGATTGGAAATGCAGTAAGTCAAATACTGCCATAGAAAAAAATTCTAAACAGGTTGTGCTAAATCAATGTTCTTGCCAAGGAAAGACCTATTAAACTCTCAACATGAACTACTTATAGTTAGAATAGTGGCATAATGATTTAATATACCATTTTCTTAATATTTTAAGCTTTAGAAACGTGTAATTTCATGCAGCAGTTCTTTCATTAATCTCTACTGTAATTTGTTCTTTTTTATTTAATTAATCTCTACTGACGGTCCTGGAAATAATCAAATTTTGAAGACAATGCATAAGGCCCATAGAGTGAACAAGTTTTTACATTTCTTTTATCCAGCGCTTGAAATTGAATGGTACACATGTTGAATTGTTGAATTCTAACAAGTAGCAGTTACTAGAATTGCCTTTGCAAGTTATCCTCTGATAATGGATATAGTATTCTTTACATTTAAAATTCCATTTGTCCTTTCTTCACGTTTGTTTTAGTCAAAGAGAAAAGGAAGCATAACCTAGACAACTCTCTCAAAAGTTTGAGTATGTCAACTGGGAAATTTACCGAAACTAAGTATCGTAGCTATAAGACTTACTTCTTTTCCTTTTTTACAGAACAATCAAATCTTTTAAGAATGAATAACCATGCATGTCGGATTTGCAAAATGGTATAGATACATAGGGTCAATAATTCAACACGATTTGAAGACAAAGTGCATAAGGCCACTAGGTAGGGATTAACTTGGAGATAGCCATTCATGAGCGCCTTCGTTAGACCCGTTGTCTAACCAGACCCATATTGACTTTATGGTCTAACCAAACTCATGCTTACCTACAATTCTTTTGAAGTGGTCTCACCTACAATTCTCACTTACCGTCACCATAGCCTAAAGGGACAATTTTTGTGACAAAGTAAGAGGCAATGCTTGTACTTCATACGAACTTTCTAATCACTACATTGGTTTATGAATTTTCAGCATATATGTACGTAAACAATATCAGAAAAGGTACAAGTTGTTAGTCAAATTTGAAACACTTTGATCTGATGACTTTTTTTTAGGAGTTGTGCTAGGATTATCAAAAATGGCACAATTTTGTGTCACAACTTGCTATGTGGCGAATTGTAATTGGCTAAGAAATGTCTGTGGGTTATGCAGAGACATACCTTCATCAATTGCGACTTACCATGTAACAAGTTGGGGCACAAATGCCATTTTTAGTAGGCTCAGCATTTTCCCTCTTTTAGGGCTTATAGCCCAATACAATGATGCTGTTGAATCTGTGGACAAGGAGATGACTGAGAAATACTATAAATACACATACTTCCATGAAAAGAAGACATCAAGTCACATAATCCTCTCTTTGTAACTTCCTTAAAAGTTCGTAGTTTCTCTAAAGCTCTCTCTCTCTCTCTCTCTCTCTCTCTCTCCTTACCTGCATCTTTATCCCAATGGGCTCAACAAATGTACCCCTACAACCTCCAACTTATGGAAACCTAATCACTGTTCTCAGCATTGATGGTGGTGGAATAAGAGGGGTTATCCCAGGAACTATCCTTAGTTTCTTAGAATCTGAACTTCAGGTAGAAAATATATTATATATAAACCATACATGTTTCATAACTCAAACCTAAAGAAATTCAACACTTTTTTTCATTCACTAGTGAAGTTCTGCTTTGTTAAATCATATGTAAGGGTTCAACATGCAATCTTCTCATGTACTTACTCTATATTTGCTTATGTGTGGTGCAGAAACTGGATGGTGAAGATGCAAGAGAATAGCAGATTATTTTGAAGTTATCTCAGGAACAAGCACAGGTGGTCTTGTCACTGCCATGCTAGCTGCTCCAGATGAAAATAACCGACCTATCTTTGCTGCCAAGGATATCAAGGATTTCTACCTAAAGCAGTGTCCTCGTATCTTCCACAGAACAGGTAAAAATTTGAGTATGAGATATCAAAATATCATTAATATATATATATATATATATTTCTGTTTGATTATTGACTTGGCCCATTTGTTTTGGTTTTTAACATGATATTATTTTTTCCAAATTGCAGTTTTCCAGTACTTCCTCATCTTACAAAGATTATCATAGCTCTAGCTGGACCAAAGTATGATGGGAAATATCTGCAAAACCTTGTTAAGGAAAAACTAGGACATACAAAATTGCAACAGACGTTGACTAATGTTGTTATTCCAACATTTGACATCAAAACACTTCAGCCAACCATTTTTTCTAGCTATGAGGTTTGTCTTCTTCTCAATAAAATGGTTTCTTAATTGGTTACCCTAGCACTTTATTTATTTATTTAATTTCCACAATATATGTACTGGTTCAGATTAACCTTGGCTAAGAAAGTGACTACAAATGAAGGAGCTGAATTGTACTAACATTTACTTTGATTTGTTCGTGAAAACAGGTAAAGAACAAGCCAAGCATGAATGCCTTACTCTCAGATATTTGCATAGCAACCTCCGCTGCCCCAACTTATCTTCCAACTTGTTAAGGATAAGATTTGCTAGCCAAAATAGTGGTGCCGTGTAGCTGTGTGTTACCTGCAAAATAGCTGCTGCATAATGCTGCCGTGTAGCTGTAACGTAGCTGCATAAAATTCAAAGTTAAATCTGATCTGTGTGGCAGCTGTAGATAGATATTTCAGCACTTGATTTGAATTGTAACAGAGAGATATGTTGAGATAGGATAGGGTAGAGTTATTTGTATTTTGAACTTCTTGTATTTGAATATAGCTGTACAACTCTATAAATGATAAGTCCCAAATCAGATTGGTTTGGCTTTTGCAAATTATATCAGATAGTTATTAGCTTTACATGGTATCAGAGCCATTTGTAACTCACGTTTAATTTTTTTTTTTTCTTCATGGCCTCTTCCTCAACGTCCTCTACCCTAAACACAATGCCTACCCCTTCTCCCACCTCACTCACTCCCATTCATCACCTCATTACCATCAAATTAACCCGTGAGAATTACCTATTATGGAAAGCTCAAATTGTTCCATATCTCAAGGGACAACATCTCTATGGCTATCTCAATGGAAGCATTCCTGCTCCACCTCAATCTCTCACTATTGAAGCCGATGGAGACACACAAGTCATCCAAAATCCGGACTTCGGTCACTGGTATTTACAAGACCAGATGATCCTCAGTGCCATAATATCCTCCCTCTCTGAGCGTATTCTAGCTCATGTGGTCAAATTCAACACATCAAGGGACGTGTGGCAAGCCTTAGAAAAAATGTTTACCTCTCAATCAAGGGCTCGAACAATGCAAATCCATTATCAGCTCGCCACTCTGAAGAAAGGCAATTCCTCAATTGCTGATTATTTTCACCAGTTTACAACACTGGTTGATACACTTGCTGCTACTGCCCATGCCTTGAATGATTTTGAAATCATCTCTTTTCTTTTAGCTGGTTTGGGACCTGAATATGATTCATTTGTCACATCTGTGACAACAAGAGTGGATCCTCTCACAGTTGATGAACTATATGGGCATCTGTTAGCTCATGAATTGCGGCTTGAACATCAACAGCCAACTGTTGACCTTCAACTTGCCGGAGCAAATTTTGCTGCAGGACGTGGAAATTCCCGCGGTGGTCGTGGCGGTGGTAGCTCTTTTCACTCTGGCCGTGGGCCTTCCTCTAGCACACAGAAAAATTATCGAGGCCGTGGACGTGGAAATGGTTCTCCAACAAACCGTCCCATGTGTCAAGTTTGCCACAAACCTGGTCATACAGCTTTGAAGTGCTATCACAGGTTTGATAATTCTTATTCTGCAGATCCTAGTAGCAACATGCACGCCTTGCTCACTACTCCTCAGATGGCTCCTGATCTCAATTGGTACCCTGATTCTGGAGCCACTCATCATCTCACTGTTGATCTTGCAAATCTAAATGTGAAGGCTGACGAGTATCATGGTCCTGATCAAATTCGCATTGGTAACGGTCATGGTTTAACTGTAAAACACATTGGTTCTACTCATTTATCTACCCCAACCTCTTCCTTTCTTTTAAATGATGTTTTACATGTTCCTCATATTACCAAAAATTTGATTTCCGTTCACAAATTTACTACTGACACAAATACATTAATTGAATTTCACCCTACTCATTTCTTTGTGAAGGATCGCACAACAGGGAAGGTTCTGCTACACGGGCTGAGTAAAGATGGACTGTATCTATTTCCTCCTGCTTTCAATAAAATTCCTTCGTCATCTTCTGCCTTTGTTGGTGAACGTACCTCTCCAAATCAATGGCATTCACGATTGGGACATCCTGCTTTTAAAGTTGTTCGTCATGTTTTGTCTAGGTTTAGCTTGCCTTTTAGTTCAAATAAAACTATTCACTCTTGTTCTGCTTGTTTAAGTTCTAAGAGTAAACAACTTCCTTTTACTTTGTCATGTACTCAAGTTAATTCTCCATTGGAATTAATTTTTTCTGATGTTTGGGGTCCTTCTCCCATTTGTTCTAAATCTGGTTCTAAATATTATGTTTCTTTTATGGATGCTTACAGTCGCTATACCTGGCTCTATCCCATGACAAATAAAAGTGATGTTCTCTCTATTTTTATTAAATGGCAAAAATATGTAGAACGATATTTTAATACCAAAATTAAAATGGTTCAATCTGATTGGGGTGGAGAATATCGCTCTCTACATAATTTTTTACAAAATTGTGGCATCACTCATCGTGTTTCTTGCCCTCACACCCATCAACAAAATGGTGTTGTTGAGCGTAAGCATCGTCATGTTGTAGAAACAGGTCTAGCCTTACTGTATCATGCCAAGGTTCCACTTCAATATTGGGATGAAGCTTTTCAAACGGCGTGTTATTTAATTAACCGTCTTCCAACCTCCACTCTAAAGAATCAATCTCCTTTTCAAAAACTTTTTCATCAAACTCCTGATTATAACTTTTTACGTGTGTTTGGTTGTTCTTGTTGGCCAAATTTGAGACCCTACAATTCCCATAAGCTTCAACCACGTTCTATTCCATGTGTTTTTCTTGGTTACAGCTTACTTCATAAGGGTTATAAATGTTTGCATCTCTCTTCAAATCGTGTTTATATATCTCGTAATGTTATTTTTGATGAAACACACTTCCCTTTTGCAGTCAGTCCTGTTGCCTCTCAATTAAATTCCATGTCTTCAGGTACAGATTCATCACAGGTACAATCTGCCAGCCCGTGGACAGCATTGCCCATCCGTGTTGGGCCTCACTTTTCTCAGCCAATGCCTTTACAAGCTTCAGCCCACTCTTCACTCTCAGCCCAACAAGTCAAGCCCAGCCCGCCCCTTGCCCTATAATTACAACTGATCAGGTACACGCTCCTTCACAAACCCACACCTCCTCACAAATTGCCGTTGAACCCCCTGTTTCAGATATTCCTTTGATCAATCAGCCCCTTAACACTTCAACACAAGATCCATCCTTCCATCCCATGACTACTCGCTCCAGGAATCACATCTCCAAGCCTAAGTCCTTCACTGATGGGACTGTGAGATACCCTCTACCTCGTGCTCTCCTTGCTGATGGTGTTGATGTCAATATTTTGGCAGAACCAACTTGCTATACCTCGGCAATGAAAGATCCCAAATGGCGTGCTGCAATGAATCTTGAATTTGATGCCTTACTCAAAAATCAGACTTGGGAACTAGTTCCTTCTCATCTTGCTCGGAACATTGTTGGCTGCAAGTGGGTGTTTCGGATTAAAAGGCTTGCTGATGGCTCAGTTGAACGGTACAAAGCCCGTCTCGTTGCTAAGGGCTTCCATCAAGTTCCTGGTGTTGATTATGGTGAGACTTTCAGCCCTGTGATCAAACCCACTACGGTACGCATTGTCCTATCTCTTGCTGTGTCAAAAGGTTGGGTTTTACGTCAATTTGATGTTCAAAATGCCTTTTTACATGGCAATCTGTATGAGGATGTTTACATGTCTCAACCTCCGGGGTTTTCTCATCCTCAATTCCCTAACCATGTCTGCAAATTGAAAAAGGCACTCTATGGGTTGAAGCAATCTCCCCGGGCGTGGTTTTCTCGCCTTAGTTCTCGGTTAATTGCACTGGGTTTTCATGGTTCACGGTCTGATTCGTCTCTATTTATTTATCATAGCACTGTTGTCACCATTTATTTTCTAATATATGTGGATGATTTGATTGTTACTGCCTCTCAACCTTCGGCCATTGATACTCTGCTTCGTCACTTGCAACTTGATTTTGCCATTAAAGATTTGGGCAATCTGAATTTCTTTCTGGGTGTTGAAGTCTTGCCTACTACTAATGGATTGTTGTTATCTCAGAAAAGATATATTTTGGATCTTTTAGGCAAAACAAAAATGCTAGAAGCAAAGCCCCTTAGTTCTCCAATGGCTTCCTCCACTAACCTCTCTGCCTTTGAAGGGGATCCTATGCCTGATGCTACTTTATACAGAAGCACTGTTGGAGCCTTGCAATACTTGTCTCTCACTCGCCCTGACCTTTCCTTCGCTGTCAACAAGCTTTCCCAGTTTATGCATCGTCCAACTACCATTCACTGGCAAGCTGTCAAGCGACTTCTACGGTATCTCAAACAGACCATTCACTTTGGTTTACAGTTGAAGCGATCAACATCTCACTCTCTTCAAGTTTTCTCTGACGCGGATTGGGCTGGATCCCGCGATGATCGTCGTTCAACTGGGGGCTTTTGTGTATTTCTTGGTGACAATCTCATTTCTTGGGGCTGCAAAAAGCAAAAGACCGTTGCTCGGTCTAGTACAGAGGCGGAATACAAAGCTCTTGCTAATGCTGCTGCAGAAACTAAGTGGCTGTGCGCTCTTCTTTTTGAGCTTGGTGCCCCTGTTACTTGCTCTCCTGTGCTATGGTGTGACAACATTGGTGCTATGGTGTGACAACATTGGTGCCGATTTTCCATGCCCGTACAAAGCATGTTGAAATTGATTTCCATTTTGTTCGAGATATGGTTGGTGATGGTTCCCTTGTGGTTCGTTTTCTGTCCAGCAAAGATCAGTTAGCTGATATTTTCACCAAGCCACTTTCTTCTTCTCGGTTTGCTATGCTTCGGACCAATCTCAACGTTCTTCCAGCACGGTTGAGCTTGCGGGGGAGTGTTAAGGATAAGATTTGCTAGCCAAAATAGTGGTGCCGTGTAGCTGTGTGTTACCTGCAAAATAGCTGCTGCATAATGCTGCCGTGTAGCTGTAACGTAGCTGCATAAAATTCAAAGTTAAATCTGATCTGTGTGGCAGCTGTAGATAGATATTTCAGCACTTGATTTGAATTGTAACAGAGAGATATGTTGAGATAGGATAGGGTAGAGATATTTGTATTTTGAACTTCTTGTATTTGAATATAGCTGTACAACTCTATAAATGATAAGTCCCAAATCAGATTGGTTTGGCTTTTGCAAATTATATCAGATAGTTATTAGCTTTACACAACTTATTACTTTGAAACTATAGACCCCGAGGGAAATGTGAGAGAATTTAACCTTACAGATGGTGGTGTTGCGGCTAATAATCCGGTATATGCCTTTTTCAAACTTCACATGACTCCTAATGATTATTATATATAATAAATTTCCTAATATTTTTTTTAATATATAACTATTTAAAAAATAATAAATTTAATCATTTAACCGTTAATCTAATATTTACTAAATTGGTGCAATCTCAGGCTTTACTTGCCATTGGTGAAGTGACAAAGCAAATCATTCGAGGAAGTTCTGACTTCTTTCCAATAAAACCAATGGACTATGAAAGGTTTCTAGTGATATCATTAGGAACTAGCTCAAAAAAAGCCGAAGGAAAATACAGGGCACACAAGGCAGCTAAGTGGGGCTTGCTGGACTGGTTAACAAGTGGTGGTTCCATCCCAATTATTGATGTATTTTCTTATGCAAGTGCAGACATGGTTGATGTCCACATCTCTGTTGTTTTTCAAGCCCTTCATTCTGAGAAAAATTACCTGCGGATTCAGGTACATTTATATCATTCAAACCTTCCATAACCAAAAGAAATGCATAAGAAAATACTACAACTATTACCAAGTTTATTACAAAACAAGTTAATAACTTACAAGTTAATGAATGTAATTAATGACTGACACGTCAATAATATAATAAATAAATTTCTTAATTACTTGTTGGGTGATACTAAGGGTTAATACAAATTTTATTATACAAATCTTGCAAATTGATGTTCACCAATTGAGTTCTTCTACAGGTACAACAAAATCTCACAACAGTCTCTCTACAAGTTGAGGTGTCAATTCATCATAAGTCAAAATAAAATAAGATTATATATGGATCAACTACAACTAAAAATAAAAATGTAGTAAAAATATTATGAGATTTTTATTGTGTATTGTGACTCTCACCATGAACTAAAAAAATAATTTAAACATTTATTTATTATATGTTAAAGTGAACCTGATCACATTTATTATTAATTTAGTTTGAAAACATTTATAGTAAAATTAGTAAAAACTATGATATTTTTCTCACATTTTTTGTTTCGTATTTAATAAAACAAAACATAATTAACATTGAAGTGACATTGGTACAGAAGTCTTATGTAATAAAATTCATGGTATAAAAGTCAAAAGCTCTTGTTCACTTAATTAACATAGACAAGTTTGAATCAAAACAATGCAGGACGATACCTTGGTTGGGACAGTAACTTCTGTGGACGTGGCCACAAAACAAAATATGGATGATCTTGTGAAAGTTGGTGAAGAGTTGCTAAAGAAACCAGCTGCTAGGCTGAACTTGGAGACAGGAGTTTATGAGGCTTCTAACCATGAAACTAATGAAGCTGCCCTCATAAGGTACTAAAAATAAATATATCAAACTGTTATTATATTCTACAATTTCTTTAGAAATTTATTTATTTATTTATTTATTTTATTTTTTTCACATTAAGCTAAAACAAAAGCATATAATGTTGTTGCAGGTTTGCAAAATTACTCTCCCAAGAGAGGCACCTTCGCCATGCAAGGTCCCCCGTGGGACATGCTCATCAATCCACCAGTACTCACAAAACAAATGGTCATAGTAGACTAGGCATATAATTCTTTTGCTAATGTTATATTAAGGGTTGAGATTATATCTAATTCATCAATACACTAGACATATTAAAATACAGACACATGTTCGTATTTTAATGTGTCCAATGCATTAGTGCATTGTACATAAGCCACATCTTTTTATTCAAGTGTTATAACATCGAGGTCGGGACACAAAAATCCCACCTTTTTATTCTTTGATAGTGTTGGTTTGAATAAAATGTCGGGTAAAATAACTTGACACCGACAAAAACGTTTTTTTTTTTTTTTTTTTTTGGTGGGTGATTTGTAATTGATAAACAAAAGCCAATTTAGCTTCCATTCATTCTTTTTATTAATTAAAAAGTTTTTTATTTTTTAAATCTTGTTTCTTTAGTCATATTTCTAAACACTTTAGTCCTTGTTTTGTAGTACCATATTTCTTGGTTTAAAACAATAAAATCATATCATGTAAAGCAGTGGAAAATATAAAGAATACAATAATATGACCACCCAAGAAAACCAAACCGATAAAAAACTTATGGGGGATTTAATCTAGCTATCTTCAAAGTAAAAAGCAAATTCACTAGAAAGAATTGAAGTTTACAATAAGACTTAGACCACTAATATCCTATTACTACTACACATAGAACTTACTACCACGACCTCATGATAGTTTCGAGTCTACAGACTACTTCTTTCCTTAGCCTTTGCAATACAAGCACCCACATTTATGACTTTGAGACCCCACTTTAAGGTTTATCAGCATAAACTCTCCTATTTGTGACTCCATGACCATCCTTGAAGGTTTAAATCATCAATACCTTTGATGACTAAAGAAGGCAATAACTTCTACAACACCGGATCTTGAGATTCTTTAAAGAATAACACAGGTAGAAGATATGAGAGAGCTTTTTGGGTACAAAACCCTAGATACAAAAGAAGCACACTCTTCTCTCTTTGAAAATCCTTATTAAAAACATGCTTATGGTTTCCTTTATATACTAGAAGAAATAGATATGAAACCCTAAACCTTTTTGGGCTTGAACTACTATTTGGGCTTAATTAAAATTCTACAAATATGACTCTCGATCAATCGAGCCTATCTCTCGATCGGTCAAACCAGGCAGATTTTGAATTCTTCTTTCTACAGCTTGTATGTTCTTGAATCTTGACTTGAATCATCTTGAGCATTGTCTAATAATACCTATAGACTCTAGGATCTATATCTAGACAAGTTTGTATTCACGGTCTGCCAATTGTTCTAAACTTTTAGAACCTAACAATCTCCCCCTTTGGAAATTAGTGACAAAACTTACATACAATATGAAATGCTCAACTACAAGAACAACCCAATACAATAAAATCCCCAATTACGTCACAAATCTTAATCTAAGACTCCTAACCTAAAAGTTGCAAGAAGAGGTAGAAGGTCTTAATCAAAATGTACCTGTCTTTCCTAAAAACACTCAAAAGAACACATCAACATATGTGTGCAAAGAAAGACATATAAACAAAATGAAGCACAATATAAAAACAATAGTAAACTAACTCTCCCCCTAAGTTAGATACATGAAAAAAAATTTCATATTCTCCCCCTTTCAAAAACAATTTCATCTTCTCCTAAATAAAACAAAGAGGATTCCCACATTTCATCTATTTCTCCCACTTTTTGTCATGTATTGACAAAGATAACTCAAACAAAGAGTAAACAGAAAAGATACGTGTTAGGTTCTAAGACTTTAGGATCTAAATGTATTAGAACTTCAACTTTTAATGTGTTGGCAAATTATGATCAAAACATTAAGTGTAGATTTAAGCTACTCAAAGTGTGTTTATTTGTAAAGTTGGAATCAAGTGAATTGTAGGATTTATTGGCTAAATCTGCAAGGTCGATCAATCGAAAATTAAACTTAATTGATCAAAGCTCGTGCAGATTGTTTTTTTTTTTTTTTTTTTGCAGAATTTCCAACTCAGCCTAAGATCATATGACGTGTAGGGTTTTGTGTTTTGCATCAAGTCTAAAAGGAAAAACCCTAGCCACATTTTAAAGGTTGTTGATATCCTGTGTGTGTGAATCTTCTGTGAGATCTAGAGGTGTTTACCTTCATACACACTTAGGGTTATCAAGATCAAGATTGATGTCTAAGACTTGATGATCTCTTCGGTTGCTGTTTTAAGAGCTTAAAGATAAAAACAAGTAGGAAAACTTGTGGTTGCTATGGATTAAGGAAAGAAGTAGTCCATGAACTCAGAGCTATCACGTGGTCATGGTAGTAAGTTTTCTACTCGAGGTAGTAATAGGATGTTAGTGGTCTAAGTCTTATTATAAAACTTTAATTCTTTCATAGTAGATCTGTTTTACCTAGAGGATATTTAGGTTAAATCCTCCCCAAGTTTTTTACCAGTTTGGTTTTCCTAGGCCATCATATTGTTGTGTTATTTACTTTTTCGCACTATTCACATGATATGACTTGAATATGTTTAATCTAGATCTTATTAATGAACTTCTTAATCAACTTGGCTTAATATTAGGTTAGACAACTTGTCTTTTATGGGGTCTAAAAACGTACAATACGCAACAAAAGTCAAGAGAAAATAGAGAACCAAGGAAACAAATGAATCCAGCTTTATAGAGAATAAAGGCAACTCTCCCTACGAAGAGAAACAACTCCCTCTAAGAACAACAAAAGTTAAAAAAAAAAAAAAAAAAAAAACAAAAAAAAAATATCCCCTATAAAAATAGGAAAAACAAAACATGTTTTGGGAAATACATTTTTAGGGAAAAATTAGGAGGTGGGAAAAAAATTAAAAGAAACATAAGTTTAGGATACACTTAAAAAAAATATTTTCTTTCAATAAATGCAAACTTGACACTATGTGAACCATAAATATATGCATGCAATGTGTTTAAAAGAAAATATTTGTACATTGATTATCCATCACATCTCTTAAGAAAAATATTTTCTGTAGTTCACACATAAAAATAGCATATACTAAAAAGTACATAACTCAAAAATTAATCAATCAATTTTTAAATTAAGTTAAATACCCAATTTAGCAAAGTGTATGCATGTTATGTGTGAAAACGATGAGAGATATGACTACAAAAATGTAAGATGGATACAGAAAATAATGCAATGCAAGTGAATCCTAAAAATAAATGATGCATGAAAAAATATTGGTAAAAAAACTAAAAATTTTCCAATTTCGATCGGTTGAGCATTGATCGAACATCAATTGAAGCAGGCTAAAGTTCAGGTTTTGAGAACTTAACTTTTTCGATTGATCGAAAAATAGATTTGATCAATCGAGACTCATAAAAACAGAATTATTTGAAAAGCCAAAAATTGTTCTGTAGAATCAATTTTCAAAAGATTTTTCATGACATGTAATGCATGAGAATGATTCCTGGTAGGACATATGTGCATATTGTTAGAGACATACGTTATGTAAATTGGTAATCCTTTGACAACACTTTACTTGTAATTGGGTAGATCTAAGATGAGTTTAGTACTTCAAGGAACAAGAGTTCAAGTTTAGCATTGAATAAAAAAAAAAAAACAAGTGAAGAAGTGTTATTCATTAAAGCTAGATAGATAGCTTGACAGATCCATATCCATTAAGGTTTAATGATGAAGCTCGACAACAGCTCAATAGAAGCTGTATCTATCAAGAATTATGAAATTCAGATTTTCAGATCTGATTTCACACATATCTATGTGTATTTTGATAGGTCACAATCTGAATGACCCCTTATGATCAATCCAAATTAATTAATTAGCCAAAGTTGTTAATTAATCAATTAATCATGCAATTGCGTGGAAGCACAAACAAATCACCAAAAACTAAATATGCAGCGAAAATTAAATGACACGGTGATTTGTTTACGAATGGGGAAAAACCTTGCGGCAAAAACCCTACTGGGTGATTTTCAGGTCACCACTCCCGAAACTCCACTATTATCAAATCAAGCGGTTACAAGTAAAGGAATCCCAAGTACCTTACTAACCTACAGTTGAACCCTTACCCCAATACCCAATTGGACTTGATCTATAGCGATAGTTCCCACCTTTAATGCATGGTTCCTAAGTATGTGACTAACCAATGCGTGGATCCCAGTACGCGACTTCAGAGCACCAACTTAAGGAAGAAAGGTTGGCTGCAAAGCTCTTCAATTCATCTTACACGATGAAGATCAGGAAAAAACTTGGTCACAAAACCCTATGGTGCAAATACACAGCAACTTCTCGAAGGAAGATGAACTAGGTCAAGAACTTTGTCTTTTGATCACAATTTGCTTGAACAGAGATTGCTCAATGAATTTGCAACTTGCGTCTTACTTGATGGCTTTTAAAACAATCCTTTTATATGTTTAGTGTTTGGAGAAAAGAAGGCCCAAAAACATATTCACGGATCCCAAGAAAATCAGATCAGAAAATCTGAAATTTTAAATCTCGACAGATAGCAGGTGTCGAGGTAGCTATCGAGCAGGTGTCGAGCTTTAATGAAATTGCACTTTAGCTTGCTTTTTCTTGGATAGACTTGATGACTTCAACACTTGACCTTGAAACCATGTTTCTTGAAGTATTAAAAACACTTAGAACTACCCAATTTCAAGTAGAGTGTGTTTTGTCAAAGGATTAGCCAATTTACATAAATAAATAACATATGTTCTTAATAAGTGAAAACACATATGTCCAACAATCTCCCCCTTTGGCAATTCGTGAAAAAACCACAATAAACAAATGAACATATGAGAGAAGTCATAAATCACTAAACTCATATTCACTTGTTGGATACAATAAAATCTATCCTAACACAAACTCTTGAAAAACTTTGCAAGAAGAAAGTTTATGGCAAGTAGATTTTGACAACCTATATTTCTGAAACACTTTAAACAAAACTCATCAAGGCATCTTGTGTGAAACAAAAATAATAGATTGCATACAAGGTATAAAGAACATGTGTATAAAGATAGAGAAAAAACAACACATGAAGAGAGAAGTGAAAGAAACATACATCCACATATACAAAGAAGGATAAGTAAAATGTATGTAAAAATGGTCAAAGGACCTCATATGCAAGATCAATGTATTTAAAAAGAATAGAAAAGAAAAGATACATAAAAGCCTCACTACATCCCTCAAGAGTATCAACACTCCCCCTATCAAAATGTCCTATACTAACTCACCCCCTAAGATGACTACTCTCAAACCCAAAACTACTCTCCCTTTTTGTCATGAGTGACAAAGGATAGAGTGTCATGTAGACATCTCATCAGTAGAGCTAGCATCTCCATCATCATCATCATCCTCAGAATCTGAAGCTGTTAGAGTAGGTGGTGAAAGGAGTAGCCTCTAGAGCAAAACCACCCATAGTCGCCTGCCGTTGTGCAATATGACCAACACGAATATTCACCTGATACAACTCAGTAAAGAGTGTATCAAGGCGAGTGTCCACGCACTGCAGTTGCGCCATAATGTCTCCTAGAGATACATCACCCATAGAGGAAGAAGGAGTAGATGTAGATGGAGCGAATCTGGATGGAGCAGATTTGGATGGAGTCGAACGGGAGGGAAGAGTGGCATCCGCCTGTCACGACCTGAATTGTGCCTCACTACGTATTACGGTAGTGGCATCTATGGCAAATATGTGTGTGAAGTGGTCGGACACAAGAAAGGGAACGGAAAAATGGCGTAAGATCCTTGTGATAGCGGAAGGAAAGATGAGTTTATCACGGGACACCGAATCAAGATGAACATCTATGATAGAAAGAATGAAGTGAGAAGGAAAATCTATAGTAAGATGCTGAACGGTTTTAGACCCCTTAAAACAACCAGATTGGTTAGCCTAAATTAATTAGCCTAATACTACCCACCAGTAGAACTTACTGTCACGACCTCGTGCAAGCTCCGAATTCACGGACTCCTTCTTTCTTGGATTCTTCAAACAACTACAAGCACCCCCGCTTGATATTCTTTAAGCTTCAATGGTAGCAACCAAGTTGATCATCAAGATGTAGATATTATCTTCAACTTGAAAACCCTAAGCTTTGTGTAAAGGAAAGCTCCTCAAAGATCTCACAAGAGATTTACACAAAACAGCAATGTATGAGCAACAATACAATTGGAGCGACCCTTAAAAACGTGGTTAGGGTTTTGTTTATATACCTAGGGTAAAAATATAAAACCCTAAATGTTTAATGAAGTAAGGCTGAGTTGAAAATTCTGCAAAAAAAACAACCTGTGCGATTTTCGATCGATCGAGTCTATTTTTCGGTCGATCAAGCTAGGCCGAAAGTCCCAAGTACTTCTGCAGCCACTCGATTCCAACTTTACAATAATAAACCAACTTTGAGCAAGCCTAAACAAGACTAGATACATTGTTTTGATCATGGTTTGCCAATATTACAAATTAGAGTTCTACATACATAAAATCCTAAGACCTTAGGACCTAACAAACTCCCCCTTTGGCAATCCGTGACAAAACCCTAATTAAAAGCTCAAAGTTTTACAAGTAAAAAACCCTTTACAAAGAAATGCTCATAAATTTCAAATTCAACCTAACTACTATCCATCGGTTGCAAGTGTAGACAGCAGCTTAGTTGAATCAACCTGTATATTCCTGAAATACTCAACAAACGCATAAACGCATGTGTGACAGAAAAGAGTAAAACAACAGGTATAACATTCTTATAAGATTCACACAACACAAAATAAAGACATATATAAATGATCAACTCATAAATATAAATCAATAAGCAGTGAATCACAAATCAATAAGAATCAATAAAAAAAACATGTATATCAATCAATGTTACTCCCCCTAACATAAATATCTCCAAAAATGATATACAAAGTGAATCACCTAGATATAATCTAAAAAAAACCACAAGTTCCTCTCAAACAAAAAAAATCTCCCCCTAACAACAAAAAATCACCTAGATACAATCTAAAAAAAACCACAAGATCCTCTCAAACAAAAAAAAATCTCCCCCTAACAACAAAAAATCACCTAGATACAATCTAAAAAAAAACCACAAGCTACTTTCAAACAAAAAAATCCCCCTAACAACAAAAAATCACCTAGATACAATCTAAAAAAAACCACAAGCTCCTCTCAAACAAAAAAAATCTCCCCCTAACAACAAAAACTCTCTACAAGTCAAAACTTCACTCCCCCTTTTTGTGACGGAATGCTAAAGAGCAATCAAGAGTCGTTATCAAAAGGAAGTGGTGAGGGTGAATGAAGATGTGCTAAATTGGCTCGGAGAGCACGAATCTCATCTAGTAAGTCCACCAAAATCTGACCATGAGCCGCCTGAACGGTCACGACAGTCTCTAGAGTACGATGAACATCAAAGTCGATCGAAGGAGGTGGAGGAACATTAGCAGTAGCAGGATCATCACCAACTGGATCAGGAACATCCTTACCAGCAATACCTGTAGAAGAAGAAGGAGGAGGTACGCTACTAGATGGCTCGGACCTAGGGTGTTTAGAACCAGCTCGAAGATGAGCGGCCCTCTATCTAAGAAAAGACGCACTGATGGGAGCTATCACATGAACAAGCTCAGAGGAAGGAAAATCATTAAGATCAAGATGGAACAAAATCCTATGAATGAAAATAGGATAAACAAGGGCATGAGAAGAAGATGAACTCCTATAAACATCGTTCAAAGAACGAAGAAAGAGATGGGGAAAACTAATAGGAGCATCAGTAACCAGAGCGTACAAGAATACACACCTCTCAAGAGGAATGGTGTGCACATGAGAAATGGGCCAGATGGAATGACAAGCTATCCTAAAGAACAGATAGTGCAACCCGGAGAGCTCAGCAAAAGTGATCCTAGGATCAGAACCCCATTGGACAACAGTCCCAGTGATGTAAGATAAAACATCGCTCAGCTCGGGAAACTCATCATATGGATAGACAGGATCCCTAACCAACGGTACCCCTAGAGCATCAGCCACTACCTGAGGAGTAATGGTGTACCCTACACCTCGTATCCAACTTTTTACCAAAGTGTTGGAATCATAGACATGGATAGAGATCTTCGAATAGAACTCTCTAATCAAGGCAGATGGTGGAGGAGAATCAGAATTGTCTAACAAAGGTAACCAGCCCTGACGCTCAAAGTTTGCCCTAATGGCAAGATCTAGCTCATCTAACAGAACAGAACGCTCAGCCCAAATCTTCATTTTAAGGTTAAGTTTCTCAAACAGCTCTTGATTTTTCTCACTCGGAAACCTCTCACGGTCAAAGGAAGGAGGGGATGGAGAGGAAGAGGGAATGGACCTACGGGCTCTAGTCTTTTTAGACATGATGCTAAGGAAAGGACAGAGACACAAAAGAGAAAACCAAAAGAAAACACAAGAAAAAAAAGACCAAGGGCAGACTGTAAGTTAGCAACAAAAATAATAGAATGAAAATCTATATGATGCATGAACAGATACAATGCCATGATGCATGTACTAATGCAATGAGAAATTAAGTTCAATTGAGTTTAAATTGACAAAATTAGCTTAAGCAGGAAATTTCTTAACAAAAACCCCAAAAATTGAAAACCACTTGAAAATTTTTAAAACAAATTGATGAATTGAGCATTACAAAACACAACACATAGATTATAATGCTTAATTTCATCAATACAACAAGCCAATTGCATCAAATTCTACCCAATTTAACTAAATCCCCAAATCGGATCAATTAGGAACCCTAGAATTTTTAATTTCACACCAAACTCAAAATTGATCAAATTAAACTATTAAGATCATGTCTATAGCATGTCCCCACAAAAACCCATTGATCAATTGTATAAAATATGACTTGAATCAAATGAAAAACCCAAAAATGCAAAGTGCGAAAATCGCCCCTAAATGCATGAAAATATGCATGAAATGATGAAAATAAAATCAAAAGGAAGGGCAAAATTGACTTACTGGCTTGAGGAGAGAGAGATTTTGCAAAAACAACGGAGGAAAACGACAAAAATCTCTATATGGAGCCTTGCCAACTCGGAGAGAGAGAAGAAAAAGTTTGAAAAGTTTGAATAGTGACTTTGAAAAAGTCAGAACTGAACTTTTAAAAAAGATTTTTCATGATATTCGATCGATCGAAAATTACATTCGATCGATCGAATGAAAAAGACATTTTAGAACAATCTAGAGCACTTTTTCGATCGATCGAAAAACAGACTGGATCGATCGAAATGGGCAGAGGCTCACAAATTATTATTATTTTTTTAAATCCAGTTTTGAAAGACACAAACCTAATTTTGAAAAACAACTCCTCAAAGCATTAACCAAGAAAAGCAAAATGCATGAGTATGAGATGAAATACTTTTTCAAAAACCCAAAATTTTTTAAACCCAAATTTTGTCAAAAACAAGTTTCAATCATTCTCCCATTGAATTTTCTCAAGCAACAAAAATGTTGTGCACAAATCTCAAGATATTTTCAAACTTGGTTGGTCAGACCAAAAACACACACACTAGCATGTACAGTGTTTAACAAAGAGTAACTTGTGTAGTGTGTGATACTAGCAAAAACTTGAGATACATGTGAGGTGATATGTGAATAGCAGTCAAATACAAAGTCTACACAATTCATCACATAGAATTTAAAAGAGACTATTACCTAAAGAGTGACATCCTATAACTCCTACATCTCCTAGAACAAAAGCTTGCAATCATGTAAGTTTCTTGCATTTTTGCCTCTTATTTGTATGAGATGGCATTCAGCCTAATAGTACACACCAGTTTGAATTAAGTGAATTGGCATCAAGCCTAATAGTACACACCAGTTTTAATTTAATTTGAGGCTACACCTTATGTTGTTTTTGTGCATGTGCTACACTTTCTCGAGTATAGAATCTTATGATATGCACTAAGGTGTTCATGATTGGCTAGTGAACAGTGGTGAGATGGTTATTTATGCCTTTCTCAAAATGATCAAGTCCGATAGTCAAATAGCATATGACTTCATGATTAAGACAAAGTGATTAAAAACCACACACATCTTTCCCACACAACATGCACTACAAAGTTTCAACTAGTCAAGTGCAATGAATAAGTTCATCAAAGTTAAACAAGGTACACAAGACATGAAATGTGTAAAAAGATAGACCAACCTTGTTTTTCAAAAATCAAGAGAAAATAGTGTCAAACATAATTTTTGCTTTCTCCTTTTCCTTTTTTTTTTTTTTTTTTTTTTTTATTTAAGAGAAAACAAATAAATCCTAGAATGAAATGCATTAATGTAATGCAATGCAAATCCTAGAACAAAACAAAAGAAAACATAAAAACCAAGGAACAATGGTCACAGAGGAATGAGCAATGAAGCACAAGGACCATGTTAGAAAGACTCAATTAGGTCGAGTCTTTTGCATCCAAAACCTTTTAGATGCATCACGAGCATTTGAGTTCTTATTCACATTCGAGTGATTTCCAACTCCAGGATTGGAATAAAGGTTCAAAGCCTTTACCAATTTACCAATAAGTGTCATAGGATCTTGTGCTTGTGACACATACACTTTTGGTTTGTTTGCTCTCTTAGTAGCTTGAAGCTTGTAACAGTTAGGACAAATATGTCCAGACTCACCACAAAAATGACAAACCTAAGCAGGTTTACCATGCATCTTGTCCTTAGAAAGGGTAGGTTTAGTTTCTCTCAGATCAACCCTATTCTTCTTAGGAGGTGAAACTTCTACGGGTTTGACACCTCACTCACAGGTGGTTTGACAGTTTTACTCACAACTTCACTCACGGAAGGTTTAGAAGAAGAAGAAGGAACAAAATTCGTGGAATGTGGCGCAGAGTCAAAAATGCTTTCAACATAACCTAAACTAGATTTATCAGAAGGATACTTTTGAACATTCAGCATGTGATCAAGTTTAGAACTAGCAGATCTAGCAACAGATAAATCATATTCCAAAGTTTTAACTTTATCAAGTAAAAGCATGTTCTCAGATTTAACATTGTTCAAAAGATCATTAGCATCAAACAGTTTAACAAGCAGATTTTTCTTTTCAAGTTCAAGAGAATCAATTTTCTTCAGGCCAAGTTCTACATTCATAGCATCCCTAGCAGCAATTTTGCAAAGTTTATTGTGGGCCTCTTGAAGATCTGCATCCTCAGAGAGTTCCCCATCAGAAGGGTTCTCTTCAACAGATATGCTTTCATTGACTACAGCAGTAGCAGTGAAAACAATGAAGTTTCCATCCTCATCACATCCGGACTCATCATCGGAAACCTCATTATCGCTAAAGGTTACAGCCATAGCTTTACCCTTAGTCCTTAAGAATGTAGGACATTCAGATTTCACATGACCATACCCTTGACAACCAAAGCACTGAGGACCCAAAGAATTATCTGAAGACTGACCAACTTTTTCTTTTAGTTTTTCAAGGTTATTAACCTTAAGGGGATCATTCTTCCTAAAATTTCTAGGTTCAGCAGTGTATGTACCTCTTGCCTTTCTATTGGTATTTCTAAGAAAGTTTTTGAAATTTTTGGCAAGATAGGCAATCTCAGTAGCAGAGAGCTCATCATCAAATCCACCACCATCAACATCATCAACTGACTTAAGAGCCATTGATTTGGAATTTTTCACTTTAGGTAGGTCAGACTCATAGGACTGAAGAGATCCTACAAACTCATCAACAGGAATGGAGTCCACATCCTTGCTTTCAGTGATGGCAGTCACTTTGGGTCTAAAGTCTTCAGTTAAGGATCTAAGTATCTTCCTAACAATTTTAGGTTGATCATAGACTTCACCCAAATTAAAAAGCAGAATTGACAATATTATTTAATTTAGCATAGAATTCATCAAAAGATTCATCATCAGACATTCTAATGTTTTCAAATCTAGAGGTCAATTGTTGCAATTTATTGATCTTAACAGCCTTTGTGCCTTCATGCATAGTTTGGAGGATTTTCCAAGCAATATGAGCAACCTCAACATTAAAGATCCTCTTAAATTCCTCCATAGAAACAGCGTTGAAGATTGCATTCATAGCTTTGCTATTGAAGCCAGCTGCTTCTTTTTCAGAAGTTTGCCACTCACTCACAGGAGTAGTGGGCTTCTCCTATCCGTACTCAACGGAATTCCAGACTCTCTCATCAATGGATTTCAGGAATGCTTTCATCCTTACTTTTCAATAAGCATAGTTGTTCCCATCAAAGTGAGGAGGAAAAAACAGAGAATGTCCATGCTCCATGACAACAGGGGTCAAGGATCAACTCAAAGATTAAGGAATCTCCAACAGAAGAGCAACCTGCTCTGATACCACTTGAACGAATTTTAGACCCCTTAAAACAACCAGATTGGTTAGCCTAGATTAATTAGCCAAGTTGTTACTTAGTCAAATTATGCAATTCTAGGTTAAAGCAATCAAATAATCACATCAAAATAATAAAGCAGCGGAATAATAAAAGACACAATGATATGATCACCCAGAAAACCACACGGTAAAAACCTGGGGAGGATTTGACCTAGCTATCCTTAAGGTAAACCTGAATCCATTATGCGAAAAAATCGAAGTTCATACAGAAGGACTACAAGCTCCCCGCTTGACTTCCTAATGCTACCCACCTGTAGAACTTATTGACATGACCACATGCAAGCTCCAAATCCACAGACTCCTTCTTTCTTGGATTCTTCAAACAGCTACAAGCACCCCCGCTTGATATTCTTTAAGCTTCAATAGTAGCAACCAAGTTGATCATCAAGATGTAGATATTATCTTCAACTTGAAAACCCTAAACTTTGTGTAAAGGAAAGCTCCTCAAAGATCTCACAAGAGATTTACATAAAACAGCAATGTATGAGCAACAATACAATTGGAGCGACCCTCAAAAACGTGGCTAGGGTTTTGTTTATATACCTAGGGTAAAAACATAAAACCTTAAACGTTTAATGAAGTAGGGCTGAGTTGGAAATTCTGCAGAAAAAATAACCTGTGCGATTTTCGATCGATCGAGTCTATTCTTCAATCGATCGAGCCAGGCCGAAAGTCCCAACTACTTCTGCAGCCACTCAATTCCAACTTTACAATAATAAACCAACTTGAGCAAGCCTAAACAAGACTAAATACATTGTTTTGATCATGGTTTGTCAACATTATAAATTAGAGTTCTAAATACATAAAATCCTAAGACCTTAGAACCTAACAGATGCTCTAACAAAGATAACAAAAATTGAGCATGAGTGGAGTTGTAGTGAGAAAGTGGATGGAGTACAAAAGTCATCACCATGTTAAGAAATCTAGGACCTTTAGCAAAAGGCCTACATGATGTGTACTGCTGCTCACCCCACTCAACAGGGCACTGATAAAAGGCAGAGATGAGCTCATCTTTGGACATAGTCCTCAGACGCTCACAAGAAGGATAGTCAGGAAACTCTATCCTAGGAACCTTAAGCACATCCGCAACTAGCTGCGATGTGACAGGAATGTGCGTACCTCGAACGCGAGTGAAAAAGAGAGGTACTGAACGATCTATCCCGTGCATGTTGGAGTAAAACTCTTGAATCAGCACAAGGGGACAAGTGACCGGGATGTCACACAATAACCCCCATCCCCTACTGTGAATGACAGTGGGAAGGTCAGTATTGGCGAAGTCCGCTAGAATGACTCGGCGTTCCAAATGAACACCTCGTCGAGAAAAGTTCTCCGAAAATGCCTTGTGGGCATCTCCATCACAAAACCGAAGGTTAAGAGGAGCAAAGTCAGAAGAAGAGGAAGCTCCAGAACGCAGAGGATTCCAAGCAAGAGTGGATTTACGTTTGGTTGCCATAGACACTACTAACATAAAAGAAGGAGAAAGAGATATAGAGAAGACAATCAGAAAAGTTCCCAAAACAGTTCTCATATATCAAATATATTGAACAATAAGTACATATGCATGGGAATGCAAGAGTATGTGACATGGAAATCAAAAAGGCATCATGGGCTCAGTCCAATCCAATCCTACCAGCACACAACATAAAGCACACATCTAAATGCATGTGAATATCATTCTAATGCACATGAAATGTAATGTATGACATTTTAAAAGCATTTAAATGAAAAACCAACCCAAAATTTCAAGAACAACTCATCAATTTTGAAAAACCCTAAAATTTTCAAAAACATCCCAAAACCTAGGTTTCAAAACATGCAATGCATGAAAAAGGAAAGGAAAATTACCAAGGGAAGGAAATCAAGGGAAGACCAAAAATGATGAAGATTTGAAGATTTGAGTGAAAGAAACTTGATTGGGAGGTGAAAAGTCTTTGGATAGATTGAGAGAGATCAACAGAATGAGAGAAACATCGCTAAAATCCCTTAAATAGACACCTCAGTAAATCTCGTCAGTTGAGGTGTCGAGAGGTATCGAGGAAGCTGTCGAGGAGGTATCAAGAGAAATGGCATTCGACAGATAGAGGTGTCGAGAGGTATCGAGGTGCAAGAACAAATATCAAAGATTAGAAGCTCGATCGATCGATAAGGTGTTGAGAAGGTATCGAAGGGATAGAAAATTTCTCAATCGATCCATCAGGTGTTAAAGAGGTGTCGGGATTGCGATAAGAAAAAGGCTTGAGAGGCTCGACAGATGACCAGGTATTGAGGAGGTGTCGAGAAAGCAGTTAAAAACAGTGTTTCGAGAAGAGAAAAACACAGACATCAATGCAATCTAACAAACACCTCAACCAATGATCCATTCAACATATAAAACTCTCAAAATCATCTCTCAACAAAAATTTAAGCTCATGGATCCTCAAAAACACACACACACGCACACACACTAAACACATCTAACCAATTTTATTTTTCAAAAACAAGTTAAGACAGTTTAGTGAACATACATTAGCACATGTAAACACTTGTGATGGCCAAATCACATTGTACCTGCACATGTATCAAAAGTAGCAAAGAATATTGCGTGTTATGTGTCAAAAACATCACAAGATTGCATATGTGTATGCATGTTATGACGATCTGAGATATGAGAAAATAACTTTAATTCACACACAATCATAACTGTCTAATGGGGACTATCACCTTCGAGGTACATCCTATAACTCCCACATCTCCTAAAATACACGCTTGCAACCATATTTAAAGTATTTTTGATCTTTTTGCTTTTTATTTTCTTTGCATATTTTCTTTTAAACATATCATACATGGGCATATAAAAGAGAGAAAAGAAATACCCAAGATGTTAAGCATTTGACATCGCACTTTTGCTATGCCGAAGCATACGAATGTCTTTGACACTGCACTTTTGCTATGCCGAAGCATATAGGTGTCATATTATGATTGACGAGTAACAGTGGTGAGATGGTTATTTATGCTTTTCTCTTAAGATTTTCTAGTCCTACCTGTTAAAAAGAGTGATACGAGTGTTAAGTTTAAGAGATAACTTAATCTTACTCATCACAAACAAGAGCCACAGAGCTCACTTGCTTAGTTTTGCATAGAGATGCTCATCTAAGCTACAAAAGATAAAAAGTTTAGAAACTTTGTTTCAATGGCCATCGAAGGTACACAAGTACCAAAGTACACAAAACACACACTGTTTTTATATTTTTCTGATTTTTCAATTTTTTATATTTTTATATTTAAAAACAAAATAAACAAAACTGAAGGTAAACACACAAAACATGTTAAAACAATGTAAAGCATAAAACTAGACCGACTCAATAAAAATGCAAAACATACAAGTAATGCAACAAACAAACAAAAAAAAAGAGGAAGGAAAGTGATGAAATCACTTAGAGTCCTTTTTCTTCCACACCTTAGAAGAACCTTTCCTTTGATTAAACTCTTGAATCGTTGGTGAGGGGGGAAGAATTGAAACCATTCAAGCTAGAAAGAAACATGAGGGCTTTTAGAATATCTCCAAGAGGAGCAAGAGAGGATTGAAGCTGATTTTGGCTTCCAGATGCTATCATGCCATTGCTATGTTGAGTGGCTAGCCACTTATAGCAATTTGGTCGAGTATGACCGGCAGCTTCACAATGATGACAGAGATGTTACTTTTTCTATTTAGGTTTTTGAAAGTTAACCTTCTTAGCCCTAGGGTTTTTAGCATCTTTCTTATCTTGTTTAGGGGGTACTCCTAAGATAGATTTACCCTTATATAAGTTCTCACTAGTTAATTTAATTTTGACATCAGTGTTCTCAATTTCAGTGTTATTAGCAGGAAAAACAAAAATAGTATTCCTAGTAGAAGCAGTATTAGAGAAAGAAAGACCATACCCCAAGCCAGTTCGATCTGAAGCAGATTTATGATTTCCAAGCATCTCTTCAAGTTTTGCACTTGAAGTCCTTTCCAATTAAGCTCTAACTTGAAACAGCTCAGCTTCAAACTTCTTGGTCTTCTCAGCCAAAAAGTTGTTCTTAAATCTCAGTGCTCCAATAGTTTGATTCACCTCATCAAACTTTGTGGACAACTCTTCACGATCAAGTTCCACATCATTGAGCTTCTTGGTGGCCAGCCTATATAATTTCTCATGCTTCTCAGAGAGCTTGTAAAGCTTCTCATAGGCTGAGTGGATATCATCTTGATCATCCATCTTCTCAAATTTGGACTCCACCAATTCTTCTTATTCATCCACTTCTTCAACAATCCCCTCGGTAGGATTGACCATGGCAGTGAAGGCATTTAAGATTCCGTCATCCTTAGTGTCGGAATCATCTTTAGGCTTAGTGTCACTCAAGGTTGCAGCAAGTGCCTTACTCTTCCCAATGCTCTTGAGATATGTTGGGCACTCATGCTTCATGTGACCAAATCCATAACATCCGAAGCATTTTGGTCCTATAGGAACTGTGTACTGACCGCCATCCTTAGCATCCTTCTTCCCTTTGTCTTGGATCTTGAACTGAGAAGAACTGTATTGTCTGCGGTCCTTGTCGAAATTCCTCCCATTGGCATTCTCATAAACTTCTTAAACTGCCTTGTAATGTAGGACTTCATCTTGGAATCTTTATCATCGGAAGGCTCATCTGTATCACTGCTCTTTGCCTTCAAGGTCATGCTCTTGCTTTTACCAGTTTTGCCAATCCTAGAGAGTCTTAGCTCATAGGTCTACAAGTTTCCAACCAGCTCAGTCAAAGGAATCTTGTCAATATATTTTGATTCCTATATTGCCGGAATCTTGGCATGGAATCTCTCAGGTAGAGATCTGAGCACCTTCTTTACAACCTTAGGTTCAGGGATGGTTTTCCCAAGATTGAAGGTTGAGTTTGCTATGTCCTTTAGCTTGGCATAGAACTCATCAAACGACTCATCCTCCTCCATCTTAATTTCTTCAAAGCTAGTAATGAGCCTCTGAAGTTTTGAATCTTTGACAGCCTTTGTTCCTTCATAGGTTGTCTAGAGGATGGTCCAAGCTTCCTTAACAGTTTCAGTTAAGGATATCTTCTTGAACTCCTCATTGGTAACTGCGCTAAATAAGGCATTTAACGCTCTACTGTTGAAGTTAGCCGCCTTGATCTTTGCATCATCCCAATCGGCCGGTTCTTCTTTTATCTTAGTCCAGCCAATCTCTACAGCTTGCCACACATTCTCATCTAAAGACTACAAGAAAACTCTCATGCGTACTTTCCAGTATGCATAGTTAGTGTCATCAAATAAAGAAGGTATGATTAATAACTGTCCTCTATTCATGACAAACAGGGGTCAATGGATCACACAGCAATGATTAAACCTAATCAGAGTGTACCTGCTCTGATACCACTTGATAGGCCACAATTTGAATGACCCCTTGTGATTAATCCAAATTAATTAATTAGCCAAAGTTGTTAATTAATCAATTAATCATGCAATTGTGTAGAAGCACAAAAAAATCACCAAAAACTAAATATGCAGTGGAAATTAAATGACACGGTGATTTGTTTACAAATGGGGAAAAACCTCACGGTAAAAACCCCATCGGGTGATTTTTAGGTCACCACTCCCGAAACTTCACTATTATCAAATCAAGCGGTTACAAGTAAAGGAATCCCAAGTACCTTACCAACCTACAGTTGAGCCCTTACCCCAATACCTAATTGGACTTGATCTATAGCGACAGTTCCCACCTTTGATGCACGGCTCCCAAGTACGTGACTAACCAATGCGCGGATCCCAGTATGCGACTTCAAAACACCAACTTAAGGAAGAAAGGTTGGCTGCAAAGTTCTTCAGTTCATCTTACACGATGAAGATCAGGAAGATACTTGGTCACAAAATCCTATGGTGCAAATACACAGCAACTTCTTAAAGGAAGATGAACTAGGTCAAGAACTTCATCTTTTGATCACAATTTGCTTGAACAAAGATTGCTCAATGAATTTGCAACTTGGATCTTACTTGACGGCTCTTAAAACAATCCTTTTATATGTTTAGGGTTTGGAGAAAAGAAGGTCCAAAAACATATTCATGGATCCTAACAAAATCATATCCAAAAATCTGAATTTTTAAATCTCAACAGATAGCAAGTGTCGAGGCAGCTATTGAGCAGGTGTTAAGCTTTAATGAAAACACATATGTCCTAACATATTTGTGTAGGATTTCTCTTCTCAAAACCGTAGACATATATAAGGATTATTTTAGGGTCGTTAAAAGTGATGCAACTTGATGCAAAGTCATTGTGCATGCAAATTGTGACTAGAGACAAAATTTGCCCTAGTTCATCATATTCTCTCTAGAAGCTACTACGTCTTTGCACCAAGGGTTTTGTCAACAAGGAGTTTATTGATCTTCATTATTGGATGAACTGAAGAACTTTGTAGCCAACATCTTCCTCAAGTTAATGTGTTATTTGTATATTAGGATCCATGCATCATTGGTTAGTCACGTACTAGGATTCATGCATTGAACGAAGAGATTGCCGCTGCATTATAAGTCTAATTGGGTATTAGGGTAAGGGTTCAACTATAGGTTGGTATTAGGTACTGGAATTCCTTTTACTTGTAACCACTTATTTTGATAATAGTGGATTCTCGGGAATGGTGTCCTTAAATTTACTCGATGGGGTTTTGCCTCAGTGGTTTTCTCCATTTACAAACAAATCACCTGTGTCAAATTTATTTTCCATTGCATTTAACTTAGTTGGTGTTTGTTTGTGCTACCACACTAATTGCATGTAATTGAATCTAATTAATTCACTTTGATAATTAATTGATTAATTTACCAAATGGGTCAACACATTCTTGGCCTTTCAATTCCAAAAATTTTTCAAAACACATTATCTTCAAATTGAGTTTTCAAAATCAAGTTTTTGATTTTTCTTCTCAAAAATTTGAACCAGCCCATAAGGAATTTTGCATCAAACATCACAAAGTGCATAATCTCGAATGGCCAAACTAGATTCACACAATCTCATGTACAATGTTTAGCAAAGAATTATTTGTGATGTGTGTACAACTAGTAAGAGCATGAGATATATATAAGGTGATTTGTAGATAGTAATCAATCACCATTTCTACATTATTCATCACATAAATTTGAAAGTGACTATCACCTAAAAAGTTACATCATATAACTCCCACATCTCCTAGAAAACAAGCTTGCAATCATGCTTTTTTTTTTTTTTTTTTTTTTTTTTTGCCCTATTGAATGCAAATTTTTTTTTTTTTTTTTTTTTTTAAGGCTACACCTTATTTTCTTTTTGTGCATGTGCTACACTTTCTTGAACATAAAATTTTATGATGTGCATTATGGTGTTCATAATTGGCTAGAAAACAGTAGTGAGATAGTTATTTATGTCTTTATCTTAGAATTTTTTAGTCCTTACAATCAAAAGCATGTGATCAAAAGCTATAAACACTAACACAAACACGCACTACATAGCTAAACTAGCAAAGTGCAGAAAAATAAGCTTATCTAAGCTAAACAAAGTACACAGGCATATTATGCAAAGCTAATAGGCCAACCTCAATTACATAATAATGATGTGTAATAAAAAAGAAATAAAAATCTTTTTGGTTTCAAAAAAAAAATTTATGACCAAAACTAAAATGCACACATTATGCTAAATGAATAAAATGCAAATGCAATACATGATAGTGCTTAACTAAGCTATAGAGCTACACAAAAAAAGAAATATCAATTTCTTAATTAACCCTTGAGTACATGTACAAACTAGTACATACTCACACAAAATCAAAAATAGGTTATCATTCAGTTATGTAACACATACTATTCAAGTTTCTCTACAATTTCAAGCCTGTTCTAAATCAAGAGAGAGATATCATAATTCATGTAATCCTCAAAACAAATAAAACAAGACACAAAGTAAAATATTTTTATCTTTTTGAAAATTTTCAATGTTTTTGGATTTTTAAATAATCAAAACAACCTAAGAAAATAAAATGACCAAAAACTAAAAGTAAACATGTCCACAAATAATTGAAAAAATTAAATCTGGGACAAGTCAGCAACACTCACCTTAGAGAATCTTTTCTCACCCATATAGCATGAATCTTCAGCTTTGTAGGTGAAAATCCAAGTGAAGTAGAGTGTAATTGAGGGATTACACCAATCTTCTGAGAAAGACTGAAATCCTGCAAATTCCTTTCATAAGCCTCAAAAAGATCAACTGAAACAATAGTGTCATTTTTATTCAAAACATCACAATAAAAAAAGTAAGACACTTAACATTATCCATGATAACAGGGATCAAGGATCAACTCTAGGTATAATAACCTAAATCAAGAGCTAACCCGCTCTAATACCACTTGTCAAGTTTTAAATCCCTGTAAACTAGATTGTTTAACCTAATTAATTAACCAAGTGAATACTTAGGTTTATTATTCAGATCTAGGTTAAAACAATAAAGTCATATCATGTAAAGCAATAGAAAATGTAAATAACACAATGATATGATTACCTAGGAAAACCAAACCAGTAAAAAACCTAGGGAAGATTTAACCTAACTATCCTCAAGGTAAAAAGAAAATTCACTAGAAATAATTAAAGTTTACAATAAGACTTAGACCACTAATATCATATTGCTGCTACATGTAGAACTTACTACCACGACCCCATGATAGCTCCGAGTCCACGAACTACTTCTTTCCTTGGTCTTTGCAACACAAGCACCCACACTTGTGACTTTGAGACTCCACTCAAAGGTTTATCAACACAAACTCTCCTGTTTGTAACTCCAAGACCACCCTTGAAGGTTTAGATCATCAGCATCTTTGATGACTAGAGAAAGCAGCAACTTCTACAACACCGGATCTTGAGATTCTTCAAGGAATAACACTGGTAGAAGATATAAGAGAGCTTTTCGGGTACAAACCCCCAGATACAAAAGAGGCACAGTCCTCTCTCTCTAAAAAGCCTTATTAAAAACATGCTTAGGGTTTCCTTTATATACTAGAAGAAGTAAACTTGAAACCCTAATCCTTTTTGGACTTGAATTGCTGTTCGAGCTTAATTAAAATTCTGCAGATACAACTCTCGATCGATTGAGCCTGTCTCTCGATTGATCAAACTAGGTAGATTCTGAATTCTTCTTTCTACAACTTGTATGTTCTAGAATCTTGACTTGAATCACCTTGAGCATTATCTAATAATACCTATAGACTCTATGATCTATATCTAGACAAGTTTGTGTTCATGGTTTACCAATTATTCTAAACTTTTAGAATCTAACAATTACGACCTATGAGGAAAGAGAAGAAGAGAGAGTTTTCAGTAAATGGTAAATGATCAAATTTCCACAATTGCGTGACCAAGAAAAAATAAAAATCTAGTCCTTGATTTCGCCATCGGTGGTTGGAAATTGAAATAATCAACAATGACTTTAGTGATGATGAATTTGTTGGATCAACTAGGAAAGTGATTTACTTAATAGATTCATCAACCTTTTAATAATATCACCAAATCCAGATATTTCCAAAACTAGTTAAAATCATGTAAGGGTGTTGTCAACTTTGAAAAGCTGTTTCTACTTTGAAGTGAGAGCGCTATCCACACCCATTAATTATACACTAAATTTTGTGTTCGAACATAGGCCATGAAATATTCAAAGAACTGCATGTAAATTCAAGACAAATGAGCCAACCATCCATAACAATCAATGCAGGGCTGTATAATAATTGTTGAGGGGAAAATTGATGTCCTCAAATGAAATATGGGGAACCGTGCAGGCATCTTTTGCGCATTGCATACGGCTATACAATGGAATTTACTTTATAACCTCCATTATCTCTAAGATGATACTCAAAAGGCTTTCGATTTAGTGACAAGTCTATACAAGCAAGAAATAAAGGCTGCACTTTAGCAAGAACAACATTAAAACCCAATAAACCACTTCATAATAGTTAATTAATAGATTATTGGTCCTATTACAACAATGCAAGAAAATAAAATTCTCTAGCAATATGGTAAAATTAAACTTATAGTCCAGTAGTCAATTATTGAATAAATTTAAGAAGGTTTTCACTTCAAGAAATCCTTGTGTGTCTCGGTCATAAGGGTCTAGGGTACTTTCTGCTACTACTACGTCAATATGAGGGAAAAATTCCATTGTTACAAATACATTATATTCTTCAATAGAAAACAAAAAGTAAAGATCAATGGGTCCATGGTGAGAAGGAAGGGGTTATTTGGCATGGTGTGAAGGGAGAGAGAGATTCCAACTTAGTTCAATGGCTATTAAACCAAGATTTTTGTGGCATATGTATGTGGGGTATGAGTGGGGTAGTAAAAAGGTAGTTTTTAGTGAATGGATGTGTAAGCTTGTAATGGGATGGTGGAAATAATGCTAAAACTAAGTCTCTAATGGGGAAATAATGCTAAAACTTGTAACCGCTTGTTTTGATAATAGTGTGTGACATCCTGTCATTTTAAAAAAAAAAAAAAAAAAAGGAGAGGATCAGATTGTTTTAAGCTCCCATGTGCCCCCCACCCAAGCCCACTACCCATCACACAATCCACTCCCTCTTATCTCTTCTTTGGCCAGCTCACCCCCCTCACTTCTTTTTTCTTTCTTTTTCTTCTTTTTCATTTCAGCAAAACTCCTTTTCACTCCTTTAAACCCTCTTGCTGGCACCTCCAAATCAACATCTCCACCATCATTTTTCCGACAAGATCATCAAAATTTTTTTGAGAACCCATAAACACCTTCATATCCTTTTTTTGAAGTAAAAATTTCTCATCTTTTTGGTGGGTTTTGCACTTTTTCTTGAGGTTATTTTTATCTAAGCTTTAATAATGATACCCATATGATTTATGAGCATTGGAAGTGATATTTATGTGTTTTTATGTATGGGTTTTGTATTGGTGGAATTATTTGATGAGTGGGTATATATTTTGTGCTATTGATGGCTACTTAAGGTTTATTTATGGTGGAAAAATTTAGCGGTTTTAAGTTATAACATGTGATAGTTGGTGAATTTAATTTTTCCTTTTCCATTGGGTTTATTTGGAGTTAGTTGAAGTTCTAAATTTCTTTTTTCTCAACCAAAGTCCTTCATCTAAATCACCAATGATATTGCTTGAGGGATGATTGAGGACTACCCTTGATGATGGTCTTTTGGAAGTGGAAGGTTTCTCATCACGTAAGATTAGAGGTTGAACTTCTGGAGGGGTAAGTGGACTAGGAGATCCTTAAGTTGATCTAGTCACCCTTCATGGTATAGGAGGTGTAGACTCCTCTTTCGGTGATTCTTTCACTATCATCATCAATACCTTTCTCAGGGATAGAGTCATCGATGACCACATTTATTGATTCCATCACCGTCTTAGTGCACTTATTATACACTCTATATGCTCAACTATTTATGGAGTAACCTAGAAAAATCCTTTCATCACTTTTAGCATCAAATTTTCCAAGATTCTCCCTATCATTTAGAATATAGCACTTGCTTCTAAATATTCGGAAATATTTCACATTTGGTTTCTTCTCTCTCCAAATTTCATATGATGTCTTCTTAGTTCCTGCTGGGAAGTAAATTCTATTCCCAATGTGACATGATGTATTCACAGCTTCAACCCAAAACTTCTATGGAATGTTTTTGTTAAGTAACATTACTCTTGCCATTTCTTGAATCACTCAGTTCTTTCTCATAACTACCCCATTCTGTTGTGGAGTTTTTGCAGTTGAAAATTCCTTCTTAATGTTGTGTTCATTGTAGAATACTTCAAACTTAGCATTTTCAAACTTCTTCCTATGATCACTTTTGATTCTAACTATAGGAACTCCTTTTTCATTCTGCAGCCTCTTGCATAGTCTTTCCATCTTGTCACATGCTTCCAACTTCTCCCTAAGAAAGTCCACCCAAGAATATCTTAAAAAATCGTCAACAACCACCATTATATAACGCTTTCCACCCATACTTTCTGTTCTAGTTGGACCCATTACATCCGCATGTAGTAACTCTAAGGGGTGAGAAGTAGCAACTACATTTACTTTAGGATGGCTTGACTTTGTTTATTTTCCCAATTGACATGGACAACAAACATTCTTCTCAATTTTTCCAAACTTTGGTAAACCAACCACAGCTTCAAGTTTCGAGACTTTTGCCACCTGTTTGTAATTAGCATGCCCAAGTCGTTGATGCCACAATTCCAAAAGATTCACTCGAGCACTCCTAAATGCTGTGCTTGGTTTGGGAATGAGTCCATAACAATTGTCAGTGGTCCTTGGTCCTTAGTCCTTTCAAAACTTGAACACCTTCTTCATTAAGAATTAGACATCCTTTCTTTGAAAATTGGACTAGGAAATCTTCATCACAAATCTGAGTGATACTTAGCAAGTTCACTTTTAGTCCCTTAATGTACAGCACATCAGTTAACAAAAGCAATCCTGATATATCCATGGTTCCCTTGCCAAGAACTTGTGAGTGACTACCATTTCCAAATGTCATGAAACCATCTTCCTTCTCTTTAAGATTTTTGAACAGCGACTTATCTCCTGTCATATGCCTTGAACAACCGCTGTCAAGATACCACAAACATGAATTAAATACTTTTAGTGCGGAGTGAACAAAAAGGCAAGCATGTGAAAGACATTCTTGACTATCAAATGATATCTCATTTTTCTTTTCTTCATTCACATATGAATGTAACTTCCTTTTCAGACAATCAATTTTGTCACACAAATGTCTATTCCTTCTCTTATATTCATTAATTAAGGAATTCGACTCACACAAGCTATTATGAATATCATGATTCCTATTAACTAAAGATTTCAGCATGCATATAAAGATTCTAGCATGTTTCTTAGATTTGAATAACTCTAAAAGCTCACTACTAGAACATTCTCCAAGTATGCTCATAGAGTCATTTTCACAAACATCTTTACTATGCTTTATGTTGACCTAAGTCAAATCACTTTTCATCGCACACCAAGGGGTCTAGGATCACACTTAGGTAATTAAACCACAGCGAGTGTACCCGCTCTGATACCAAGTGAAAGCTCGAAATTGTGTCGAAAACACACGAGCTGTTTAGACCCCCAAATTAAAGTTACGGCTTGGTTGATTTTATACTAACTTAATACTAAGTGCAAAATAGTGTAAACACAAGCGTATAAGCAAGACAACTACTCTAATCCATATTTAAAGCAACACAACAGTAAAAATGTAATGAACAAGAGTAGGGAAGAGAGATGCAAACACACACAACACCAAGACGTGTTATTGAAGAGGAAACCGAAGAACTTAGCGAAGAACCTCTCCGTCGCCTTCCAAGCCAAAATTGATCCATTAGACAATCAGTTGGGATACAAGGGTGAGCAAGAGACCCTCAAGCCTAATCTACCCTCTGTACCTAAGTTCTCCAAACTCCTACTCTAACAAGGCTTCTCGAAACTATGTCTTGTCTAGTTCTCTGGATCCCATAACAAGCTCCATGTTGCATCTGCCATTCTAGGCTTCTTCCAATGCTTCCCAGCAGCACCAAAACTTCACTTGACACTCTCAAAGGGTGTGGTAAATGTTTGGGCTATTAACCTTTCAATGATATGGAAATGGAGAGGTAGGAGATAAGGAAATTCCCAAAACAAATGTGTAGAGGATTGTTGGTATAACAATCTCTAACTCTCAAGGTGTTTGACTAGGGTTTTCTCTCAGAAGCTCTCCTTTTCATTTGTAGGTAATGTAGGTATAAATAATGTAGGCACAAAAGGTGTGTATCAGACTAGACAGGCTGGCAGAATAGAATAACTCGCGGGTGTCTTGCGGGAAGGCCTTACCCACGAGATACTCGCTAGACACAGCTGTCTCCATCTGACCTGACTCTTCAAATTTCAGCACATGCAAAGCACATGATATACTCCACGCGATGCTAAGTTGCGAGATTCCCATAAAACCTTCTTCAGTCTTCAAATGCTTGAGTCTTCACACCACTCTCTTTATCACACAACCCTTACAAAGAAATCCCACAATAAATACAAGGTACAACAGATTGAATATAATTACAATTAAATTTGGCACGGAATATAAGCCAACAAAACATATAGTTGTAAATAACAACTTTACAAATGTAGTTTGGGTTTTGATAGATATTTGTAATGGATTTTTGGGTAATGAATGTAATATAATAGCATAAGCTTAATTATTTCAAAATGATTCGTAAATAATATTTATCATTTTAAAATGATGAATTTCATATCATAAGTAATGTTTATGGTTCCCAATAATCATGTCATAATTTGAATGACAAGCTAGTAGGATGAATAATCATCATAGAATTATGAATAGTGACTGTAGAATCAAAATCATAATTTCTCATGAATTTGGAAACATATGAGCATTCAAGCTTCTTCTTCTTTTTTTTCTTTTTTTTTTTTTTTTTTTTTAATTGTGGTTATGGGCATAGGTAATTAATCATATGTTATTTCCCAAGTATTAACAATATTGGATTTTTTTCACTAAATAGTACCAATATGAATTGGGTTTTTTTAATTTTGCCAATGAGAACTAGACCTTTTGATGTTGACAATGAGAACTGGACTTTTTTATGTTGCTAGTGAGAACTGGACTTTTTTTATATTACCAACGAGAACTGGGCTTTTTTGATAGATAATTCACCATGGACTTGAATCATGGTTTTTGATCATGAGATTTGAACCCCTTTAATAAAATGATTTGGGCATACATATGAACTATAGGCCTCAAGAAATATTGGGTCTTATAATATTTTATATTTGTGCCCCAATTTAATGGTGGCATGGAGAATAGTTGTGGGCTAGCATAATAATAGGGCAAAAATATTTGGAGAAGCCCAATGATTTGTTGGTGATGTTTGAAAAATGGGTGGGATTTAAGTGAAAATAAGAGTAAAAAAATGTACTCTAACAATAATCTTGCTAGATAATGGCTTTGTCTAACATTGTCAAATAAATACATCATAAAAGAATAGACTGGACATGAGTTTATAATCAAAGGGTCATGTTAGCATGCCTTTAGGGCAGGTATGGACCTAGAAGGGGTCTAGGCTCCCTTGGTCCAATTTTTTTTATTAGGTATAATTTGCCTATTTTAAGGTTGGGCATCTCTCTTCCAAAGTCTTGGCCCCCTCCCTTAACAGCCTAGACAGCTCAATCCAAAGGAAAATATAAAACCCACCCGCATTTACAGCTTACAGCCTTATACAAACCAAATTCAGGGGGAAACAAAAGAGATGGAGAAAGTCAAGACAGAGAGATTGAGAGATTAAGGACGGAGCCAGAATTTAGAGTTAGGGGAGGGTGGTTTTGCTGCTGGCAATTATGTGCAACAGCTTCAGTCTTCAACTTTGTTGCTGCTTAGCTGCTGAGATTTTTTTTTTTTTTTGGTTCTTTGATATGTGCGCTACTGGATAAACCTCGAATCCACGAGGGGTTTTCCCTAAATTCACAAGGAGATAAACTGAAATCTACCAGAGAAAGAATTTGACAAAAGTCTATATTTATTGATAAAACTCTAATTTGCCTCTAACTGTGACAAAACATATAAATACTGATAAAAATATCTTAAACCCTAATTCGCTTTAATTACGTAATTAGGTGACAAAATACTGAAATTTACTAAAAGTGGAAAAATTGATTTAAATGCAGAATCATAAACTACTGAGCTTAAGGTTTGTCCCAAAACAAGCAAGACCATATTCTAACTTTTGAGCAAAAAGTTATTAAGGAAACAAAAATTATTATAAATGGCAAAATTGCAGTTTTTAGGGCCTAAATGAAGGAATTCACCAGTATCAGGGGATACCCTATAGCAAAGCTATAACTATTTCTTAGAAGGCCGTTTCGCTTCAACCTGCCAAATTTCATGCAATTCCAACTCCAAGGCTCATGATTTCTATTTGTGCCTTTTTGCCTTGTGTGATGATTTCAAGATCGTGTAAGAGTCTAGGAAAGCCATTACAGTTTGTTCTACATCAGTCTCCCCTACTTGAAAAGAACTCGACCACGAGTTCCCACTATCTAGCACATTAGAAGCCTAGTACTCATATAAATTTGCAACATTGAAGGTGGAAGACATATTCATGTCTGGTGGAAGAGCAACCACATAAGCATTATTGTTGATCTTCTTTGTAATCTGCAATGGTCCATATTTCTTGTCCTTCAACTCATTGTAGGTACTAACGGGAAACCTCTCCTTTCTAAGGTAGACTTGTATTAAATCCCTAACACTAAAAATCTTCTCACGTCTCTTCTTATCAGCTGCTTCCTTGTACTTGGCATTAGGAGCTTCTAGTTTCTACCTCACTTCCTTTTGCATTGCCTGAATACAATCTGCCACATTCTCTACAGCTTGACTCTAAGGGTACCAAGTCCAAAGCATGTTTGGGAGGCACATAGTAGATAATGGAAAATGGAGACTTACTAATGCTTTTGTTGACTAAGTTGTTGTAAGCAAACTCTACCTAGAAAAATGAAAGATCCCACTACTTGGGCTTCTCTCCTGAGATACACAGGATCAGATTCCCCAAAATGCAATTAACCACTTCTATCTAGTCATCAGTCTGAGGATGACTAGTGCTACTGTAATTCAAGGAAGTGTTAAAACACTTCCACAAGGTCTACAAGAGGTGACTGATAAACTTGGTATCCTAATCAAAGGTGATGGACTTTGGCACCCCATGCAAGCGCATAACTTCTTTAAAGAACAAATCGGCCACTCAAGTAGCATATGAAGTCTTCCTACATGTTATGAAATGGGACATCTTCGGGTCCTCATCAACCACAACAAAAATAGAATCCGTACCTCGCTGGGTTTGAGGAAGACCCAGTATAAAATTCATATATAGATCCTCTCATGGTGCTTATGGAACTAGCAATGGTATGTATAAACCAGTATTTTGAGATTGTCCCTTAGCAGTTTGGTAGATTGGACACTTCCTCACATGATTACCAACACCCATCTTCAGTTATGGCCAATAATACCTCTCTTCCACAAGTGCTGTCGTCTTGTCTCTACCTATATGTCCACCCAAACCTCCACCATGCAGTTCCCTTAATGAACTCTTAGGGATGCATAATTGATTACCTAGATGTACATACTATTAACAGCAGTATGAGTTTGTTGACACTTACCCCAAAAATCACCAAGATCCTCATCATTCTCGAACAACTCCTTGAGGCAATTAAACCCTACAACTTTAGTACGTAATGTGGTAAAAAAAAAAAAAAAAAAAAAAACCCTTTCCTGCTGAGTGCATCCACCACCTAATTAGTGACACAAACTTGTTCTTTAATGTGAAATGGAAACATTGTATATAAGCTACCCACCTAGCATGCATTCGGTTAATGCTAGCTTGACTATTGATGCGCTTCAATGACTGATGATCTATATATAATACAAACTCCCTTTGAATCAAGTAATGCTCACAATGCTTAGGAGTTCATACCACAGCAAAGAACTCTAACTCATAGTCTGACCATTTACTCCAAGGTTCACGAACTTTCACATTGAAGAATGCTATTGGCCTATTCTCATGGGAAAGAACAACGTCTATCCTGACCACAGATGCATCACACTCCACATGAAACACCTTCTCAAATTTCATGTGATTTCAACTCCAAGACCCATGATTTCTACTAGTGCCTTTTTGCCTTGCACAATGATTTCAAGCATGCATGAGAATCCAGGAAGGCCATGGCGCTCTATTCTACATCATTATTGTTAACTAAAAAAATAATGTAAGTGGTGAGCCCAAATGCAAACCAATAAGAATTTGCAACCTTTATAAAAATGTTGTAGAAAAGTTTGTGACTATAAATACTCTTAAAAAATAATCAATGATATTGTTAAGGAGGACAAAGTGTAATTTATAGAAAAAATTACTAAAATTAATACCCATGTATATAATAATTTTTTTTTAAATTGCACCCACACCCCCCCCCCCCCCCCCCCCCAAAACAAGTCCAAAGGTGGCTTCGTCCCTATGAGAGATGGAGTGATAGAGAGGGGTAAAGAATTTAGCAACTCCAACTTTCTTTAATCTCAAATTTGTTGCACACTGCAAGATTTTAACAAAAATAAGGAGAAGGAAATGCAGATCCAAAACTTTTGAAAGATGAGACTTTAAACAACCCACGAATCTAGTGAAAATAACAAGATCGATGATAAAGAAATGGTCAAGTTGGGTAGGTTGGATAGGTGGGTAGTCAATAGAGTTTTTTTTTTTTATTTTTTTTTTATTTTTTATTATGCATTATGTAGTTGTAGAGAACCATGTTATAGTCTTACATGATTCTCAAAAAAAAAAAAAAATGTTATAGTCTTACATGAGGTACATTTTTTTTTTTAGGACTTACATAGTACTAATAATTAAACAAAATACATAGTAATATATATAATATAATATTATATATAAGAAATGCACAATAATATTAAATATATAATTTTCAAATATTAATAAATAATAATTCATTTTAGTACAGATTTATTATTACATTATTGTTAATTTCAATTATAAACTTACTATATATAAAATGTGGATGTGTTATTTTACTTTTCTAGATATAAGATCCTCCTTGTTACATTTTGGTATTTTTATTTTGCAAACATAAGATGTAAAATGCTAAAAACTTACATAAATTCTTTACAAAGATGTTATATATTTTTCAAGCATACATATTTATTACTATTAGTTTATTAGTATATGAAAAAGAAACTTATTATTTATTTATATAGTTTAAAAATTATTAATTAAATTATTTATGATGTCATCGGTTTGATCCTGGTCAAACCATAAAACCAATAAACAGTCCCTTTTACAATTCTTTGATTGTATTAATTTTTTAAACCATAAGTTTACTGTAATTTCCCTTATAATTAAAATGTCATGCAAATTTTAAAAAAGTAGGCAATCTTTTATCCAAGCAGCAGTTATATGTTTGAACTTCAGTTAAAAAACCTAATGTATTAGGAATTATTTCGAGTTTTGATAAAAGCTTATTAAGCATCAATTTTTTACATTTATGAGGTGATAAAAGCATACACAAATTTTTGTTAAATACTAATATATTGAATGAAAAACGGTTTTTGTGCTTGAAAACCCATTTTTACCCATCCAAACGCAATCTAAGATAGGGCCTAGAAAGAAAAGAAAAGAAAAAGTGAGAGAGAAAAAGAGAGCCCAAAACTCTCTAATTGGAATAAATGAGATTTTTTTTTTTTTTGGTTAAATTCGATATTTACAATGAGTAAGGAGAGATTTTAATACAAGGCACTCTCATTGAAACACCAAAAAATGTCAGCTGAGCTATAAAACTCTTGACAATTGGATGAAAAGTTAGCCAACCTTAATTTCAACAATGGACTTTTCTATGATAATAAATGAAGGTTTTAGATTTGGATAAAATTTTATTACTATCTCTTTCAAGAATTCATTGCTGGACCAAAATGCAAGATAATATGGTCTACCAAAAGGTTGAAATTTTTGAATAGAGGTTTAGAATACATTTTAAGCAAAAACAATACTCTCCCTCTCTCTCTCTCCTTTTTCTTTTTTGTTGAGAGTGCCACATATTTTTTTGTTATGAGAATTAATTAACTTTATTTGGATGTTTTTCAAATGAATGAAGGAAAGGATTTGAATCACTTATTTTTAATTCTCTTAAATGAAAATAATTTAAGTGGTTTCACTAATTTTAACTTGTCAATTTTCCTCTTATAATATTAACTTATGTCCATGTCTTAATATTAATAAAGTTGTGGTTTAATTAATATCCTAGTGTTAATGATATCATTTTCAGTCTCATATATGTGGTTTCAAACCCTACCGCATCCACCCCCAACTACCTATTGAAAAAAAAAAAAACAAAGATTGGTATAATTATTAATTTATACAATTTTCTCTTATTTTCATTTTAATTTTTAAAACATCTAAATAAAAAAATTATATTTATTCTCTTCACCTTAGTTTTTAAAATATTCAAATAATGAAAAAGGATAATTAATTCCCCCCCCCCCCCCCCCCCCTTCTTGTTTGCTTCCCCCTTTAACCATCTACTTTCTTCTTTCTTCAAACTTTCGCACACATTGTAAAGTTGATATCTCAATATCTGAATTCTAAACATATTACCTGAAAGTGGATCCTACAAGTGTGAAGTGTGTGAGAATAGGCATTCCATGCAGTTGGAGATACCCCTCTGATTAGCAGTTTCAATCAATTTTATTTTTTTATTTAAAGAAACAAAAATACACGAAGAGAAGGAATGTGATTTCAACATAAAAATACACCACAAATTTAGTTCCAAAGTTATGATAACTTTTAAGAAATATAATAGTAAGCTATGCTATATGATAGGGATAAATCTCAAATTAGACGGATCCAATTAACGGAGGCAGTCATAAGTGATGAAGTCACCGAAAGAGACAGCCTATGTATTCTACCAAGCAAAGAACTAGTAGACGGGCTCATAGCCTGGACGGAGAGGTAGGGATACGGATGGACTCCTTAAGGTAGACGGATCCAAGGGAGACGGTTTGTTGAAGTCACATGGCACCTACGTGGCATGAGTGGTCTCCAAGAATCCTAGTATGGAAATCTCTTGAATTCTATGCCCAACCATAATCAGAGGAATACCTACAAGAAAAGAATCCCATAAATTACGAGTATTAATGAGAATCTTCTCTACCCATAATCAGCTCTACACTACTATAAAAATCCCAAATCTCTTATAAATCAAGATATGCATAATTCCCTAGTAGGCAAAACTGTAGTCAGAAATTTAAACCAAAAACCAAAAATCAAAAGAATCATTTGAATTAATAAATGTACATTTATTTCTATCTTTCTTTCTATGCAGAGTAACTAAGGTACCATTTTTGGACTACTAGACATATGGACTGGAGATCATTAATACTCTGATGTAGTAGTCGGCATTAGAAGTGTCTTTTCGTGTGTGGAGATTTTGCATCTCGAAGCATCCTTTCTCGTGAGAGTATTTTTGCAAACCTGTAAGTAACAAAAATTTTACGTGAAATTATTATTGTGAGAAATATTTTATGATAATATATAGATTATAAATATAATATAATGGCATGTAATTGTGTACGTGTGTATGCATGCATGCATGTTCTTCCATACTTTTTCAAAGCCTCCTCATTTGTGCCTCCATTTTCGACTGGTTCTGACAAACCCGTCTCTAAATTCACCCGTGATGCTGGTTTCTTCAATATTCTTTCTCCTATATATTGAAGTTTTTCCAAGTTTTGTTTTGTAGACACGTCAACTGAAGCATCTGTCCCGGTCAAGGTGTCATCCTAATGTCATATTTCAAAAGACTAGTCAATACTAAATAACTTTATATGAATTCAACATAAAAACCTAGATAGAAACCAGAATTTTTCTTACTTGAATTCGAAAGTAATTATGTTCTGACCAAAGAGCTTGGAACAGCACAGCAATATGGACATCAACCATATCTGCACTTGCTTGAGTAAACACATCCACTAATGGAACAGAACCACCATGATGTAACCAACCCAGAGTGCCCCACCTGGCTGCGTTTCTAGCATTGTATTTTGTTTGTTTTTGGACCCCTTAAAACACAATTGAATTAACCTAGTTAACAAGCCAAGTTATTACTTAGTCCAAATTAAACAAATCTAGGTTAACACAATCATATAATCATATCAATGTAAAGGGTGGAATATAAAGAACACAAAGATATGATGACCTAGAAAAACCAAACTGGTAAAAAAATCTGAGAAGGATTTAACCTAGTTATCCTCAAGGTAAATTGAATCCACTATGAAAGAATCAAAGTTTTATAATTGCGACTTAGATTACTAACATCCTATTGCTACCTCATGTAGAAAACTTATTGACACGACCACGGACTCCTTCTTTCTTGGTTTCTCCAACAAGTACAAACACTCTCGCTTATGTATCTTTAAACTCTTTAGTGCAGCAACTGAATGATTATCAAGCTCTCAATGAATTCTCCTTCTTGATAATCCTAAGCATGTGTGAAAGCAACCACCTCTCAGATATCACAAGAGATTCACACACATGGTAAAAAGAGCAACTTCAAAAACATGGCTAGGGTTTCCCTTTTATACCCAGGGCAAAACATAAAACCCTACACGTCATATGGGCTTAGGGTTAAGTTGAAAATTTTGCAGAAAAAACATTCTGCCCAACTTTCAATCGGTCGAGTCTAATTCTCGATCAATCGAGCCAAACCATGACAAAACTTCCCCTTTGGCAATCCGTGACAAAATACAAACACAATGCTCAAAGTTACAAGTAGAAACCCTTTACAAAAATAATGCCCATTACAAAATAATCCAACCTAACTACTATCCATCAGTTGCAAGTGTAAATAGCAGCACGACTGAATCAACCTGTATATTTCCTAAAATACTCAACAAACGCATAAACGCATGTGTGAAAAATACAAGTAAAACAAAAATAAATTCTTGACTTCACAAAACACAAAACAAAGACATATATCATGAATAACTCATAAATATAAATCAATGAGCAATGAAACAAGAAATATAGATAACAAAGTTTCTCCCCCTAACATGAATAGCCCAAAAACAATACATCAAGAGCCAAAAAATATACATACACAGTGAAGCACCTAGATACAATCTAAACACCACAAGCTCCAACAAACAAAATCTCTCCCCTAACTACAAAAATCCTCTACAAGTGTCCAAATGTACTCCCCCTTTTTGTGACAAAATGCCAAAGGACAATCAGAATCCATCATCAAAAGGAGGAGACAAAGGTGAACGTCTATAACGCACCAAATCTGCTCGCAAAGCACGGAGCTCATTAAGCATTTCCACCAAAATTTGACCATGAGCCGCCTGAACGGTCATGATAGTCTCCAATGTACGACGAATGTCAAAGTCATCCAAAGTAGATGGTGGAGGAACAGCTGCAGCAGTAGCAATACCAACAAGATCAGTAGACGGCTCACCAGAAGTAGTTCCTGTAGAAGAAGGAGGGGGTGCGGTACCAAAAGGCTCAACATGAGGGCATTTAAAGCTCTCTCTCATCTAGGCAACCCTCTGCCTAAGAAAAGTGGCACCTATGGGAGCAATAATGTGTACGGGCTCAAAAGCAGGAAAGACATCTAAACCTAAAAACAATAAAATCCTATGAATGAAAACAAGATGAAAAAGAGCATGAGCGGTAGAGGAACTCCTATAAACTTCATTTTAGAATGAAGAAAAAGATGAGGAAAACTAATAGGAGCATCCATAACAAGAGCATACAAAAATTCACATCACTCCAAAGGAATGATGTGCAGATGAGAGATAGGTCACAAGGAATGACGCGCTATCCTAAAGAAAAGATAGGTAGTCTCAGTGAGTTCAGCAGAAGTGATCCGAGAATCAAAACCCCACTGGATAGAAGTACCAATGATGTATGACATGATGTCGTATAGGGAAGAAGACTCATCATAAAGGTAAACAGGATGCTGGACCACAGGTAACCCAAGAGCATCAGCCACTACTCTAGGAGTAATGGTGAACTCTACACCTCGTATCCAACTCTTGACTAAAGTATTAGAATCATAGACGTGGATAGAGAGGTTTGAGTAGAACTCTCTAATCAGGGTAGCTAAAGGAGGATAATCAATATCTAAAAGTGGCAACCAGCCCCAACGCTCAAAGTTTGCCCTAATGGCAGGATCAAGCTCATCTAACAAAACCTTACGCTCAGCCCAAATCTTTCTCTTAAGGTTTAGTGTCTCATAAAGCTCTCGGCTTTTCTCACTCTGAAACAAAATGCCCACAAAGGAAGGAGCATAAGAAGAGGAGGATGTCCTATGGGCTCTAATCTTCCTAGGCATGGTGCTAGGGTAAGGACAAAGGCATAAGAGAAAGAACCGAAAGAGCAAAAAGAAAAACCAATGGCGAACTGCAAGTTAGCACCAAAAAAAAAAAATATATAGAAATAACAATCTATATGATGCATGAACAGATAAATGTCATGATGCATGCTCTAATGCAGTGATAACAAGTTCAATTTAAGTTTAAAATCACAAAATTGGCTTGAGCTTATAGTTTATAACAAAAACCCCAAAATTTTTGAAAACCACTTGCTCAATTTGTACTAAATTGACCAATTGATCATCACACAAATTAGAAAATAGTTTATAATGATCGAATTAATCAATCCAACAAGCCAATTTCATCAATTAAATGCAATTTGAACAAAATAGTTTCAAGCCCTAGAATTTTTAATTTCTCACAATACATCAAATTGATCAAATTAAACACCATAGATCATGTTTATAACATCCCCCAACAAAAACCCATTGATCAATTGTGAAAGAAAAGGCTTAATTCATCAATCAACCCCAAAAATTTTATAGGTTCGAAATTTCCCCAATAATGCATGATGTGCTGCATGAAAAGTGAAAATAAATGCAAAAGGAAGGGTACAAAGGTCTTACCGACCTTGGGAGAGAAAAACCTTGCAAAAAGAATGGAGGAAAACGACAAAAAATCATATTGGAGCCTTGACCAAGTCGTATAGAGAGAGAAAAAGTTGAAAAACTTTTGAAAAAGTGAGTTTGAACACGTGAAAATGAGTTTTTAAAAAAATTCTCTACACAATTTTCGATCAATCAAAAAACAAATTTGATCCGTTAAAAATGCTTCAATTGATCCAACACCAATCGAGCACTGATAGAAACAAACAGAGGCTAACCAAAATTTTTAATCGCAGTTTCAATCGATCGAAAATAGGTTCGATCAGTCGAAATTATGGAAAAATCATATTTTTGAAAAACACAGCATTTTTACACAGAAACTCCTTAAAGCATTGATTTTTATAAATAAAATGCATGAGTATGAGATGAAATACTTTTCAAAAGCACATGTTTTAAACCCAGATTTCCCAAAATTAAGATTTTCAATCAAGACCCTTATATTTTCAAGCATCAAACATGTTTTACAAAAACTCAAGGAATTTTCAAACTTGGTTGGCCAAACCAAAATCACACACCATAACATTTACAAAGTTTAGTAATGAGTAACTTGTGTGGTGTGTGCAACTAGCAAAAACTTGAAATATATGTAAGGTGATATGTAAGTAAAAATCAAGTACAAAGTCTACAAAATTCATCACATAGAATTTGAGAGAAACTATCACCTAAAGAGGTACATCATATTACTCTCACATTTCCTAGAATAAAAGTTTGCAATCATGTAAGTTTGTTGATTTGCCTCATATTGTACACACCAATTTTAATTGAGCAGAAACTTATTAAAATAGCTGGGATAATGTATACACCAATTTTATTTGATTGATTTAATTATAGTCCAATAATATACACACCAATTTTAGCATTTAAACCAATGTTACACCTTATGTTCTTTTTGTGCATGTACTTTCTCGAGCACAAAATCTTACGATATGCACTAAAGTGTTCATGAATGGCTAATAAACAGTGGTGAGATGGTTATTTATGCCTTTCTCAATAAGTTCAAGTCTGACAATCAAAAGCATGTGACTTCAAGATAAAGATCTTGTGATCAAAAACTATAAACAACTCCCACACAACATGCACTACAAAGTTCAAACTAGTAAAGTGTAATAAATAAGCTCATCCAAGCTAAACAAGGTACATAAACGTGTTATGTAAAGATAAATTGGCCAAACCTTGATTATAAATCCAAGATATGAAATACAAAACACAAAAATCTTTTTGGTTTTAAAAAAATTTATGACCAAAAACAGAAAGCACACATTATGCTAAATGAACAATGCAAATGTAATGCATGACAGTGCTTAACTACGCTATAGAGGGTACACAAACAAGAAATATCAATTTCTTAATTAACCCTTGAGTACGTGTACAAACTAGTACATACTCACATAAAATCAAAAATAACTTAGTACTTATATACTATTCAAGTTTCTTCACAATGTCAAGCATGTTCTAAATCAAGAGAGAGATATTATAACTCATGTAATTCTCAAAACAAATAAAACAAGACACAAAATAAAATATTTTTGTCTTTTTGAAAATTTTCAATGTTTTAGGAATCTTTTTTTAATAAAAATATATCTAAAAAACAAAACAACTAAAAATAAAAACAAAACATGTCCACAAACAATTGAAAGAATTAAATTAGGGACAAGTAAATAACACTCACCTTAAAGAATCTTTTGTCACCCATATAGCACGAGTCTTCGTCTTTGTAGGTGAAAATCCATGAGAAGTGGAGTGTATTTGAGAGATTGCACCAATCTTCTTAGAAAAACTAAAATCTTGCAAATTCCTTTCACAAGTCAACAAGCTCAAATTTTTTTAAAAAATATGAAACAATTTATATGGACTTATGGTAGGAGAAATATCATCACATATCCTAGATTGAAATACAGAATGTTTAAATTTCAATTTATGACAATTAGGACAAATGTGACCTAAGACACTACAAAAGTGACAAACAGGAAAAAATTTAGGAACATCAGTGTTCCTAACAACAAATCTTGTCTCAGATTTTGGTTTTTGTCCCAACAAAGAACAATTTGGTCTAATATGACTAACAACACCACAACGGTGACAAATATGCATAAAAACAGATTTATTATGTTCTCTAACAATAAGTTTAGACATAGGTTTAAAAACTTCAGTGTCTATATCAAAACTTTTATCTTTTTTTAACTTAGAAAAATAAGCATTTTCTTTATTATTTCTCTTGAAATGAAGGATATAAACTTTCTCATTTTTAGGCTTAAGAGAAACGAAAACACTTCTGTTATTAACAACGGGTTGGGTACTAGTCAAATTGTCAATTTTAGCTTTAAATTCAACCAACTCATGCTCCAAGCTTTTCATCTTCTCATCTTGAGAGGAAATTTGATTTCTCAAAAATTCATTATTTTTATTATATTCATCTAATCTAACAACCAAATCCTCTTTTTTAAGATTAGCCAATTTTAACTCTTCCTTGACTTTCTTAGAAATTTTCATAGATTTCAATAATTTCTTACGGAGAGTTTCACAAGCATCAATAAGATCAACAGAAACAACAGTGTCCTTTTTATTTAAATCATCACAATAAAAAAAACAATAAGACACTTGAAATTATCCATGATAATAGAGGTCAAGGATCAACTCTTAGATCAAAAGATCTAAAACAAAAAAGCTACCTGCTCTTATACCACTTTTTTGTTTTTAAACCCCTTAAAATACAATTTGATTAATCTAGTTAACAAGCCAAGTTATTACTTAGTCCAAATTAAACAAATCTAGGTTAACACAATCATACAATCATATCAATGTAAAGTACAGAATATAAAGAACACAAAGATATGATGAACCAAGAAAACCAAATCGGTAAAAAACCTGAAGAGAATTTAACCTAGCTATCCTTAAAGTAAACTGAATCTACTATGAAAGAATCGAAGTTTTACAATAGCGACTTAGACCACTAACATCCTATTGCTACCTCATGTAAAAAACTTACTAACAGACCACGTGCAAGCTTCGAGACCACGAACTTCTTCTCTCTTGGATTCTCCAGCAAGTACAAGCACTCCCGCTTGTGTATCTTTAAGCTCTTTAGTGCAGCAATTGAATGATCATCAAGCTCTCAATGAATTCTCCTTCTTGATAATTCTAAGCATGTGTGAAGGCAATCACCTCTCAGATCTCACAAGAGATTTACACACACAACAAAAAGAGCAACTTCAAAAACATGGCTAGGGTCTCCCTTTTATACCTAGGGAAAAACATAAAACCCTACACATCATATGAGCTTAGGGCTGAGTTGAAAATTTTGCCAAAAAAAAAAAAAAAAACATTCTGCTTGACTTTCGATTGGTCGAGTCTAATTCTCGATCGGTCGAGCCAGATCGAATTGCACAATGAATTCTGCAGCAGCTCGATTCCAACTTTACATAAAATACATACTTTGAGCAAGTCTAAAACAAGACTAAAAATATGTTTTGATCATGGTTTGCCAACAATACAAATTAGAGTTCTAATACATTAATTCCTAAGTACTTAGAACCTAACATATTTTTCTGCTGTCTTTAGTGAGCCGGTGCCTAATAAAATTACTAGAAAGTGGCCATAGTCCATAGGTTTGATTGGGAAGAAATCAGGATTTTCTTTGAAGCCCTGTTTAGTCACTTGGTTTATGGCTACTAATGTCTGGACCATGGTGCCAAAAAGAAAAGAAAAACACTAAAAAGACTAGCTTTTCTTGTGTTGAAACTTTTAACTTCAGAATAAATTGCATATTTTGTTTTCAACTTTTGATCTTTTCTTTACAAAATCATCTATATGCTTTAAAATGTTTTATTTTAATACCTCCACTTTCAGTATTTCAAAAAAAAAAAAGAGAAAAATCGTCATTTGATCGATAAAAAATGTAATATGGCAAACATAATTCATGCCATATCATAAGCTCCACATTATCAATGTGACCTCATTTTCACGAGTTCAATTCAATACATAAATTTTTTTTATCCATTAGATATATAAGGACGATTTCCAAATAAATGTCAAAAGTTGAGCATCAAATATGTAATTTAAATTAACTTTATCTCTCTAAATGATTATATACCAGATTGTTTGCAGCAACACCACCATCTATAAGATTGAATTTTCGAACATTCCCTTCATTATCTTGGTTCTTGAACTGGTAGGTAGGAAGATAAGTTAGAGCTGCCGAAGTACCAATGCATATGTCAGACAATCGAGCATCCAAACAAGGGAAGTTTTTCACCTGCATGAAGTTAGAATTTTCTCTTAGGTTGCATTTCAATTTGAGGATTTACAATCAAGGGATCTAAAAAACAATCATTATCATAAATTGCTTAATATAAATTTAACAACACATGATGGTGTGAGTTTTGAAAATTTTGCTTGAGCAAAAACACATGATAATATGAATTTGAAATGACATCTTTACATATTCACTTCAAATGCACGTATTAACAAAGGTAAATTCTCTTCCTAAACTTCATGAATAAAAAAAAAAAAAAAAAAAAAATTCAGACTCTATTTTCAAGTCATTGAAACTAAATAATAAAGACCAAATCATTCTCTTTCAATTCACTTATACAAACAAATCATTAGGTTTTTTCACCATAGCTTTTTATTTCAAGAGAAGCTCCTCAAGACAGTTTCATGCACTTCCAATTAAGGGACTAGACGACTAGTGAACAATATTAAATAATAAGGTTTCAAAATCCATGCAACACAATTTTTTTAAGGGGAAATCATAGTATATATACTTGTGAATTGAAATTAATATTTCCTTCTTCTTTTTTTCAATATCTTTTGCCTATATTGAATTAAGAAAAAATTGAGTTCTAACCTCATCATAAAAAATTTTAATCTTTGAACTTGAATAGTAAACCTAATATACTATTTCAATTAAGTGTTGCAGAGTCAATGTCTTTGTTCTATTTTTCTAGTTTGCCTTGCCATTGAAAGTGAAAGATTTCTGTTACCTAAAAGTTTTTAAGTATCATTAATTTTCTTTGGGTCTAAACTCTGAAGTCTATTCAGCAAAGGAAAATGTCTATTCTAAACTAGCCCTATATATTTCCTTTGTAAGACTTCAAAATTTCAATTGTTGTGCAGTACGAAGAAATGCAAGTCTATAGAAGGAAACATTTCAAGAGGGTCAAACTTCATGGCATGGCGCTGAAAATAAGACGATTTTGGTAGTTAAAGAGAAAGGGAGAGAGATAGACCTCATAGGATGAAAAAATGGTTGGCTGTAAATGCCTGATATCAAAAATTGGTATCACAACATTCGTCAATGTGCTATGCAGCCGAGTCTCTCCTAATTTCTCTCTCACAACCTTGTGAAGGTATTGCCCATCATACCTAGGTCCTCTCAGTGATCTGTATATTTTTTGGATTGCTCCACACAAGCCTCTGCCATTGAAACCAATATATGCATGCTCTTGTTAATTGGTTAGTTAATATTTACAAATCCAAAAGATGCAAAGCATGAAACAAAGCTCAAATATACAGTGGTGGCTCTACATGCAAGCTAGGGTGGTCATAAGACCACCCTGACTTGCAAAACAATGTATATATATATACTTTCCAAAAAACAATTATATGCTAAAATAACTTATTGTGACTACCCAAATAAAATTTTTGAACACCTTGACTTGAGAAATATAAATCCAATGTGTACTGATTTTAGTCTAGGCCTAATACTAATATTATTTTTTTACCCATCAATAACAGCTTTTTGCATAAGATTTATTATAAAAATATTGTGGACATAGCATTACTCCAAAATTAATTCTACCCCCAAACCTAATCCTAAATCATTTTTTTAAAATTAAATTAAAAAAAAAAAAGCTTAAATAACAATAATAAATATTAGCCCAAAAACCAACAAACATATATCAAATAAAAACAAGATAAGACCAAACAACAAGAATTGAACAAACTATTCAACAAAAAGATAAATTTGTAGATCGTTCAACTTATTCAATATGTTAGGTTTTGAGTTTGTAATGTTGGCAAACCATGACAAAACATGACAAAAACTAAGTCTCATTAGTTTAGAATGGTCTACATTGAAGCCCAAGACAAAAACTTCAAGTTCAAGATAAAAACAAATGACTTACAAGCTGGTTGGTTCGATCGATCCAATCTAATTTTCAATCGATCGAAAATCGCGTATCAGGAAAATCAGCAAACCTAAAAAGGTCATAACTTATTCGTTTGAAACCCAAATCGCGAGCCGTTTTTTCCAATATTTAAAGGATATCATAAGCTAACCCTAGGTAGGGTTTTTAGAGCTTTTTAGAGAGATTAGAGTACCTCTTGTGCCTCTTTGAATTTTTAGGGTTTTGTACCCAAAAGCTCTCTTATGTTTTCTACCAGTGCTATTCCTTGAAAAATCTCAAGATCCGGTATTGTAGAAGTTGTTGCCTTCTCTAGTCGTCAAAGGTGTTGATGATCTAAACCTTCAAGTGTGGTCTTGGGTGGGATCTCAAAGTCATAGACGTGGGTGTTTGTGTTTTGCAAAGGCCAAAGAAAGAAGGAGTCTGTGGATTCAGAGTTTGCACGTGGTCGTGTCAGTAAGTTCTACTAGTGGGTAGCATTAGGAAGTCAAGCGGGGAGCTTGTAGTCCTTTTGTTTAAACTTCAATTCTTTCTAGTGGATATGTTTTTTACCTTGAGGATAGCTAGGTCAAATCCTCCCCAGGTTTTTACTGTGTGGTTTCTTGGGTCATCATATCTTGTGTTCATTTATTTTCCGCTGCTTTATATTTTGATATGATTTTTTGATTGCTTTAACCTAGAATTGCATACTTTGACTAAGTAACAACTTGGCTAATTAATCTAGGCTAACTAATCTGGTTGTTTTAAGGGGTCTAAAACCGTTCAAGTGGTATCAGAGCGGGTAGCTCTTCTGTTGTAGATCTTTTGATCTAAGAGTTGATCCTTGACCCCTGTTATCATGAATAATTTGAAGTGTCTTTCTGCTCATGCTTCTGCTGATTTTATTGATGCCTGTGATGTTTTGAATAAAAAGGACACTATTGTTTCTGTTGATTTTTTTGATGCTTTTGAAACTCTTCATAAGGAATTATCTAAATCTTTGAAAATTTCTAAAAAATTTAAAGAAGAGTTAAAATTGGCTAATCTTGAAAAAGAAGAATTGATTGTGAGATTAGATAAGTCTAATAAAAAGAATGAACTTTTGAGAAATCAAATTTCCTCTCAAGATGAGAAGATGAAAAGCTTGGAACAAGAGTTAGTTGAATCTAAAATTAAAATTGAAAATTTGACTAGTACCAAGCCTGTTGTTGATAACAGAAGTGTTTCTGTTTCCCTTAAGCCTAAAACTGAGAAAGTTTATATCCCTCCTTTTAAGAGGATTAATAAAGAAAAGACTTATTTTGCTAGGTTAGACAAAGGTAAAAGTTCTGATGTAAACGCTGAAGTTTCTACACCTAAGTCTAAACCTACTGTTAGAGAGCATAACAAATTTGTTTTTGTGCCTACCTGTCACCTTTGTGGTGTTGTTGTTCATATTAGACCAAACTGTTCTTTGTTGAGGCAAAAACCAAAATCTGAGACAAGATTTGCTGTCAGGAATACTGATGTTCCTAAATTTGTTCCTGTTTGTCACTTTTGTGGTGTTCGTGGTCACATTCGTCCTAATTGTCATAAATTAAAATTTAAACATTTTGTTTGTCAATCTAGGATATGTGATGATATTTCTCCTGCCATAAGTCCATATAAATTGTTTCATATTCTTTTGAAAAATTTGAGCTTGTTGGCTTGTGAAATGAATTTGCAGGATTTCAGTCTCTCTCAGAAGTTTGGTATAATCCCTCAAATACACTCTGCTTCACATGAATTTTCACCTACAAAGCCGAAAACTCGTGCTAGATGGCTGAGAAAAGATTCTCCAAGGTGAGTGTTGCTAACTTGTCCCTGATTTAATTCTTTCAATTATTTGTGGACATGTTTTGTTTTTGTTTTTGGTCATGTTGTTTTTTTGGTTGTTTTTATTTTTAAAAAAAAGTTCAAAAACATTGAAAAATTTCAAAACGACAAAAATATTTTATTTTGTGTCTTGTTTTATTGTTCTTAAGGATTACATGGGTTATGATATCTCTCTTTTGATTTAGAACATGCTTGACATTGTGGAAAAACTTGAATAGTTTGTGCTAAGCTATTTCTGATTTTGTATGAGTATGTACTAGTTTGTACATGTACTCATGAGTTAATTAAGAAATTGATATTTCTTGTTTGTGTACCCTTTATAGCTTAGTTAAGCATTGTCATGCATTGCATTTGCATTGTTCATTTAGCATAATATGTGCTTTTTGTTTTTGGTCATAAAATTTTTTAAACCAAAAAGATTTTTATGTTTTGTATTTCATATCATGGATTTGAAATCAAAGTTGGCCATCTTATCTTTACATAACAAGTTTATGTACCTTATTTATCTTTGATGAGCTTATTTATTGCACTTTACTATTTGAACTTTGTAGTGCATGTTGTGTGGGAAAGATGTTTATGGTGTTTATCACTTTGTCTTGATCTTGAAGTCACATGTTATTTGACTATCGGACTTAATCCTTTTAAGAAAGGCATAAATAACAATCTTACCACTGTTCACTAGCCAATCATGAACACCTTAGTGCATATCATAAGATTTTGTGCTCGAGAAAGTGTAGCACATGCACAAAAAGAACATAAGGTGTAGCCTCAAATTAAATTAAAACTGGTGTGTACTATTAAGCTTGATGCCAATTCACTTAATTAAAACCGGTGTGTACTATTAGGCTGAATGTCATTTCATACAAATAAGAGGCAAAAATGCAAGAAACATACATGATTGCAACCTTTTGTTTTAGAAGATGTGGGAGTTATAGGATGTAACTCTTTAAGTGATAGTCTCTTTTAAATTCTATATGATGAATTGTGTAAACTTTGTGATTGATTGCTATTCACATATCACCTCACATGTATCTCAAATTTTTGCTAGTTGCACACACTACACAAGTTACTCTTTGTTAAACTTGATACATTTTATTGTATGTGATCTTGTTGTGGCCATCCAAGATTAAAAGTTCCTTGATTTTAATGCAAAATGTGTATAATGTTTGCCCTTTGAGGAAAAATTGATTGAAAATCTTGATTTTGGAATATCTGGATTAAATTCAAGTGTTTTTGAAAAACATTTCATCTCATACTCATGCATGTTTTATAAAACAATGTGCTTTGAGGAGTTTCTACATTAACATGCTCTGTTTTTCAAAATTTTGATTTTTCTAGATTTTCGATCGATCAAACCTGTTTTTCGATCAATCAAAATTGCAATTAAAATTTTAGGTCTGAGTCTGCCTAACTCGATTGATGTTTGATCGATTCTCGATCGATCGAAACTGAAAAATTTCAGTTTCTATGTTTTTTACCAAAATTTTTTATGCATCATTTGTGTTTAGGATTCCCATGCATTGCATTGTTTTTGTATCCATCTTGCAGTTTTGCAGTTATATCTCTCATTGTTTTTTTTTTTTTTTTTTTTTTTTTATTGGAATACTTAAACTTCATTAGATATCAAAGTGCAGATTACATTTGTCTTGAGCACATGCATGCTCTATCAAGCTAGGGCAATCCTCTAGCCAAGCAACGTAATCCCCAACATGCTAAGCGTGTTGGGCTAATAAATGGGTAGGGACATTTCCCTGCCGTTTAATGTGAGACACCTTCCACTACCTAAAAAGCGAGGCAAGGACCAAAAAATCGGTGAGGACGTTGGCCATAGAAGAAGGCGGAGAAGCCAAACCTTGCAAAGCATTGCATATCACCAATGAGTCACCCTCAAACTCCACATCCCGGATTCCCACATCCCTAGCAAAAAGGATACTAGCTTCCCATGCTTTTGCTTCGGCTTCAACGGCCCCCAACAGACAGTTCCAGCGCTTACTAAGAGCTGCCACCACAAGCCCATCGCCGTTCCTAATGACCACCCCAGCTCCAGCTTGCTTCCGATTTGAGAAAACTGCCCCATCAATGTTAACTTTGTAATGTCCATGACTTGGAGGGCACCATGAGACCGAGGCAGGAGGCTTAGGCAAGTGCTCTGTTTTGGGTTCATTTGCGACCCGATATTCCTCCACTAACAACAAGGCGTTCCTTAGGATGGACCTACCTGCTCGTAACTCGTTTACGTTTTTCCAAATTCCCCAGCAGTTGGCGATGAACAATTCTAACAGCCCAGGCTGAAGATGTTCGCACTGCAACAGGGCCTCAAGCACGTCCAGGAACTTCCACGTTGCTGAAATCTCAAAAGGAAGAGCAAGCTTACTATTTCTCCAAACTTCTTTGGTGTGATTGCAGAACCACAAGGTGTGGCCAATTGTTTCAACTGCATTCCCACAAAACTCGCACACCCCGTCCGGCGTTATTTTCCTCTTGGCCAGATTTTCCTTTGAGGCGAGGATATCTCTCATTGTTTTCATACATAACATGCATACACTTTGGTAAATTGGGTACTCAACTTGATCTAAAAATTGATTGATTAATTTTTGAGTTACGTACTTTCTAGTATATGCTATTTTTATGTGTGAATTGTAGAAAATATTTTTCTTAAGAGATATGATGAATAATCAACGTGCAAATATTTTCTCTACTCATGCAACTGTTTATGGGTCACATAGTGCCATGTTTGCATTCTATTGAAAGAGAGAATATTTTTCTTCATGTGTATCCTCACCTTAGTTTTTAACTTTGGTTTGTGTGTCTTTATTTTCCCCACCCCCTTTATTTTTCCCCAAAACTGTTTTTCCCAAAACTTGTTTTGTTTTTTCCTTTTTTTAGGGGGAGAAATTTTTTAAACCTTTGTGGTTCTTAGGGGGAGTTGTTGCTCTTCATAGGATGAGTTGTCTCTATTTTCTCTTACTCTGTTGCATATGTTTTCTGTCTACCTTCTGATTAGGTAATCTTTGTCAATACGTGACAAAAAAGGGGAGACATAGATTATCTGTTTGTTTTGTTTAGGGGGAGAATATAAAAACATTTTGATGTATCTAACTTAGGGGAAGAGTTAGAATTTTTTTTAATATTCTGTTTGATATTATTGTTTATATGTCTTTCTTTCCACACATGCAGTGATGTGTTTGTTGAGTGTTTCAGGAAAGACAGGTACATTATGATCAAGACCTTCTACCTCTTCTTGCAACTTCTAGGTTAGGAGTCTTAGATTGGGATGTGTGATGTATTTGGGCATTTTTTTGTATATGGGCATTATGTTGTATGTGTGTTTTATCACGGATTGCCAAATGGGGAGATTGTTAGGTTTTGAGTTTGTTATGTTGGCAAACCATGACAAAACATGACAAAATCTAAGTCTCATTAGTTTAGAATGATCTACATTGAAGCCCAAGACAAAAACTTCAAGTTCAGGATAAAAACAAATGAGTTACAAGCTGGTTGGTTCGATCGATCCAATTTAATTTTCAATCGATCGAAAATCGCGTATCAGGAAAATCAGCAAACGTAAAAAGACCATAACTTATTCGTTTGAAGCCCAAATCGCGAGCCGTTTTTTCCAGTATTTAAAGGACATCATAAGCTAACCCTAGGAAGGGTTTTTAGAGATTTTTAGAGAGATTAGAGTGCCTCTTGTGCCTCTTTGAATTTTTAGGGTTTTGTACCCAAAAGCCCTCTTATGTTTTCTACCGGTGCTATTCCTTGAAGAATCTAAAGATCCGGTGTTGTAGAAGTTGTTGCCTTCTCTAGTCATCAAAGGTGTTGATGATCTAAACCTTCAAGGATGGTCTTGGAGTCACAAACAGAAGAGTTTGTGTTGATAAACCTTTGAGTGGGATCTCAAAGTCACAGACATGGGTGTTTGTGTTTTGCAAAGGCCAAAGAAAGAAGGAGTTTGTGGATTCAGAGCTTGCACGTGGTCGTGTCAATAAGTTCTACTGGTGGGTAGCATTAGAAAGTCAAGCGAGGAGCTTGTAGTCCTTTTGTTCGAACTTCGATTCTTTCTAGCGGATATGCTTTTTACTTTGAGAATAGCTAGGTTAAATCCTCCCCAGGTTTTTATCGTGTGGTTTCTTAGATTATCATATCTTGTGTTCATTTATTTTCCGCTGCTTTATATTTTGATATGATTTTTTGATTGCTTTAACCTAAAATTGCATAATTTAACTAAGTAACAACTTAGCTAATTAATCTAGACTAACCAATCTGGTTGTTTTAAGGGGTCTAAAACCGTTCACAATAAAATAATCTCTTATATTTTTCCTTAAAAAATGGTACCAAAAAAAAAATATATATATATATATATTGTGGTTGTGAGTTCTCCTTAATGGTGACAACAATGATACTTTTTTTGGTTTTATAGTCGCAACAATTTTGCTCTCTTTAGTGACTCATCTCGTAGTTGTAGTAAATATTTAAGTTATCATTTTATTAGATTTCGTATAATTTAAATTTTTTAGTGACCACCCTAAAAAGAAAAAATTTAGAGCCTTCGCTACAGATATACCACATAACCCTGATACCATATTCTAACACATACGTGTATACATAAAAAGGGCAGTGAAGTATGAAGATTTGCCTCTTTTGTGGGAAAATTTTAAGACAGTGTTCAAGATAGAAGGGCTTAATATCTTTAGCAGCAAAGAGAGGACGATTGTTTTCATCTGGAGCAGTTAACATGGAAGTTACAAGACCACCTGTGCTTGTTCCCGCAATGACATCAAAGTAGTCTGCAAGTCTAGCGTCCTCACCATCCAACTCCTACCATTATTGTCAAATTATGTATGGTTAATATGGCTGTTATAACATTATATACATATATATATATATATATATTCAAACATATACATGTCATTAACTTAAAATCTTCTAATGCAATACAAGATGTGTTTTATTTCATGGATCAAGTTTAATAATACACACGTCCACAAGTATAGGAAATTGTGCAATAAATAATATTTTGAAAGCCATAAAAATTATGTCTTTGAATACTTTATATAAGACCAACACAACCAAGTAAACATTCACAACATTCTTATATAAATATTATTAAATAATGATCGAGTTTTATTTCATGGATCTAGTTTAATAATATACACTTGCACAAGTATAGGAAATTGTGTAATACTAATATTTTGAAAGCCCTAGCTAGCTAGTAATTATGTCTTAGAATACATTAAGACTTAACCCCACCTAGCACTCTAAATTATACCTGAAGTTGTGATTCAACGAAAGCTAAGATAGTTGCAGGGATGATCCCCCTGACACCTCCCCCATCAATGCTGAGAATGGTGATCAAGTTACCATAAGTTGGGGGTTGAAGTTGAAATGACAATGTTTTTTTCCATAAGGAAGATGAAAATAGTAGGCAAGTGATCAGAAACTAAGTTGCAATATAAAAGAATGCCTTAGGTTTTGTAAGGAATAAGATCAAAGAAAGCTAAGTTTTTGCTCTTACATTTGAATTTTGATCCATCAACTACCTATTTATAGCCTTAAGTTGTGGTTATAGAAAGATGAAAGTTCAGGGAACTATGCAATGGTCAAAGGATGCACGGTAGAACAAGAAACTCCACTTTATCTAGTTTCACGTTGAATCTTTCTCTAGTCCAAACAATCTCCTAGTCTATGTATGTCTTTTTGGATTTTATCAAAAAGAAATTTGAATTTTTCTCACATAGGAAACTGAGAATTTTCCAATATATAAGTTCCACGAACTGGAAGCCGTTTTATGATCAGTTGTGCACTTATATGTGAGTTGGACTTGGACCCAAATAAGAACAAATTAAGAAGTAAATAAGATTTCTTTCCTCTGCGAATATCATGGATTGATCTATGCAAAGAAAGACGTTTCAAATTTTGTAACAAACTCAACCAACATGTCAGAACATCATAAGAATTGAGACCCTTTAAAATTTTTAGTACAAGTTCATCATGGAATTTTTTGACTTTTAAATGAATGGTTTAAATTTTACTATGCTATCAATCCTTTAAAGAGATATTATAAAATAAATTATTTTCTAACTAGAGTTACTTTAAGATGATCATAATTCAAAAGACTTAATTAATGGTAATAGTAAACCCAACTCTACCTAACAGTCTAATAGTAGTACTATAAGAATGGGTTCAGCAGCAGCATATGATAGCCAATATGCGTTACTCTAATTTGATTAATTGTTTTCACCTGAACGTAACACGTTTCCATTAAGTGATGGAATACGTGCAATGAATAAATGTAATCTTTATCTTTCATTTAGCAAAGAGAGACCTGAAATGGGACCTAGCTATTCAAAAATTAGGTTTTATCCTAAAGAATACTTATGAGGCTTTATCTGCAGTCTGACGAACTTTGCTATCTTGGACTCGTAATCTGAGGGGTAGATACCAATATTTTCAAGTAAAGTAATGCATATATATAGTCTGAACTTTTTTATATTTAATTTATTAAAGCTTAGAAATAGATAGTCTGATCTTAGATCAAGTACATAATGAACATATTATTATAAGTACGCCATGGGTGACCCACTATGGCAAAAAATTTATCAGCTTTGGTGACCATGCCATAATGGCATGGCTTATGATTTGGATTAAAGAAATGCAAAGGGTTTAAGGGCGGTTGCACTTAGAACATTACAAATAATATTAGATCATATATATGATGTAAGATAAACCCTCTCTTTCATGTTTAATTTATGGTTTGTACATAGATGACATTTATATATTGCTTAGAGATCTCACTTGCTTCAAAAGATAATGTATATGCCGTACGTGTAGAGTTTGGAGGTTGTGATCACGCTTGTTCAGATGCAATGAACTGCATGTTGGCGGCTAGTTTAGTTGGTAGTTAACATTAAAATGATGATTTTCTATATAACTGTGCATGATTTTAATTAGTCCTAAATGAATCTGCATTCTTTTCTTATGTTTGAAATCAGTTAGATATTAACACTAAAAATCACAAAACAATTGCACATGTGCACGAAAAAACAAAAATCAATGCCCATTAGATGAAATGACGTGTGTGAATCGATTTGATATCATGAAATGGGGGGAAATTTTGATAATTCACGCAACGTAGATAATGAATAACACGTCAAATTAAATACGAATAATCCACCTTTGTTTTATTTATTGATAAGAAATTATCCGATGTTTGGTATTATCTGATGAAACAAGAATTTGTCTTGTCAGTATATTCCTCGTCAGTTAATGGATGACTTGTAAAACCTGTGTCATGGAAAACACTCAGTGGATAAGGACACCAGTGTGAGGCCTGCCTAGGACCCTCCAATACTTAAGTTAACTTATTCTCTTTTTGGAAAAACTATAATTTGTATGGTTGTGTGTGTTTATGTCCTTTTATCTATTCTCCCTGGCTTTATATAGTCTTAGGCTAAGTTAATACTTAGCAAATTGTTATGTTGCAGCTGGATGATCAGTGCTTAAAGATGACAATTTAACGGTAACGTTTTCTGCTCATAACTAATCCTTAATTCTGCATTATCGGATGAAGGTAACGATTTCGTGCTATTCATCACTTAATTATTGATTACTGCTTGGAGTTAATGCATGCATGCTCATCCATACCCTTACTCGTCACTCTTAGTGACGATTTGCGAATGATGGACGATCAGTGGTATGCTACTTGTCATTATCCATTGTTTTTTGTGCTATCACTCGTGTGTATGTTTGTTTCTTTAAAAAAAAAAAAAAAAAAAAGAAAGAAAGAAAGAAAGAATAATTGTTCCTCATTATTTAATAAATTGTGTTGTGCATAGTGATGATACAAAAAATTGTTAGTCGCACGGTCCTCACGTGCTCTTGACAAAACCTACAAAATGAAAAACACAGAGAAGACCTTACAGAGAATACCAGTGTGGTATCAGTCAAGTACCCTCTAAAGATTAAGTTAGAAAGAGAATTTCTGCAACTCTAGAGTGCCAAGTTGACAAGAAAAAGAATTCATTATTCGTTCATTGTTTTATGTTATGATGGAAAAGCTACAAATTAGCCACATGTGATTGCTTTTTTTTTTTTTTTTTTAATTATTAAATGTGTAATAAGGTGAGCTATATGATTTTGAAGAAGAGCACTGCTTCAAAATCTTAATCAAGTCCAAAATCAAAACATAAAAAGTATAATCAATGTGTAAAGTTGTGATTTACAACTATGTTTTATATTAGCTTTATTCCATGACAAAATGTATTGTAATTACTTTAATTCATTTCCTTGTATTTTGTGGGATTTAATTGTATTGGGTTTAGTATCAAGGTGGTGAAGACTCAAGCTTTATTGAAGATCAGTGGATCTCGCGGGTGTGTCGTTGGAAGCTAACCCGCGAAAGAGCCATGTGAGAAGTACATGACTAGAAGCTGAAGAGTTGTGCCAGGCTGTCATTTTCGCGATTATCTCGCAGGTAAGGCCTTCCTGCGAGACAATCGTGAAACATTCTGCCTGGAGGTTTTTTAAAGTGACTTTCTTACCCTTCACCCATACTATATATACCCTCATTAGCCACAAATGTATTAGAGGCTATTCAGATAGAAAAACCCTAGATAGGTTTTCTACAACACACACACCCATCTTTTGAGAGAGAGCTACTCCTCCTTAGTGAGAAATCATTGTAGCTTCTTCTCCATTCTTCTCCTATTATTATACCTTAAGAGGAGATTTGTACCCAAACACAACCCACACCTATTCAGAGTGTAGAGAGTGCTTTAGAGTTGCTGGGAAGTATTGGAAGAAGCAAAGGATGGCAGATGCAACATGGAGCTTGTTGCGGGATCTGGAGAACTAAAACAAGACACGGTTCCGAGAAACCTTGTTGGAGTAGGTGCTTGGAAGGCTTAGGTACATCGGGTAGATTAGACTTGGAGGGTCTCTTGCTAACCCATGTATCCCAACTAATTGTCTAGTGGATCAATTTCCACTTGGAGGGCGGCGGAGAGGTTTTTCGCCGAGTTCTTCGGTTTCCTCTTCGAGAACACGTTTTGGTGTTTTCTATGTTTGCATCTTTCTTCCCTACTCTTTTATATCCCATTATACTACTATGTTGCTTAGTTTATGGATTAGAGTAGCTTGCTTGTTCATCCGCTCGCATTTACACTATTCCGCACTTTGTATTAAGTTTGTGTAAAATCTATCGAGCCGTAATTTTAATTGGGGGGTCTAAATAGCTCGTGTGTTTTCAACACTTTTTCGAGCATTCACAATGAAACCAATATTAATTTTGAACCTGCAAATGCATTGTGACTCATGAGCAAGATCTAAATTTTAGATAGTTTCAATTATTTTAATCCAACCTCACACCCTAATTGAAATTAACAATATATTGGAAAATAAGTTGTACCAAACTAGCACTAAATTAACATTTTAGATTTAAATTTACTATTAATTAGATCTTATTTAATAAATTTAATGTGTAAAAATACATTAAAAAATGACAATAATTTAAAATTTGACCAAAATTTAGTAAACTAAATAAATATTTTGAAACTTATTATTGTGACGAGAATAAGGATTTAGATCAAATGTTTAAAAATATCAAAATGAGTAGAATCTTAATATACTTAGTAATATATACAGCCATGCCTGTGAGATGATAGATTTTGATAAGAAAAGTATGAATTGCTCAAAGGAACCCTAAATGACCTAAGAAATGTGGCCCAATGCACATCATTATGCATTGTATCTTTCAAAAACCGGAGTTATCAAAATATTGAACTTTCTGCATTCCAATCATCATAGTTTGCTAATTATTGAGCGCAACAATTAGACATTTGCCCTAGAGTGTGCACATGGACACTTAAGCACTAAAACTTAGAGACGCCTAACTTTTTTACATGGACTCACACTAGTAACATCATTTTATTATACATCAATTATAATATATCATCACCATCACCACTACTATAAAAGAAGCTGTGAAAAATTTTATATCCCTAGACTTATTGAAATTAAACCAAAAAAGAGTAATTGGATAGGATTTTTATATCCAAAATTTTTCCCACCTTAAAATTCCATTTTGCTAGATAATGAAATCCACTATCCACATTGCCCTCAGGATATCACTTCACCTAATTCTTCTTACCTACAATTCTACTGGAGTCTCAACTACAATTCCTGTATATGTAGTGTCTAAGATGCAATTTCTTCTTTGCTAAAGCAATATCACTATAAGGAAATGGAATCCTCCGTTGTTCTTGTCAATGATAAAGTTAAGTGACTGTTTGGATAGCACGTTTACTATGTCTGTGTTTTCAGTTTTGCGTTTTCATCTTTTTGTTTTTTTTTTTTTTCACGCATTTCGGGGAGATAAATTTTACTGTTCACAACACTATTCACACAATGTTTACGCATTTTTTACGAGACCCATAACCACTTTATTGAGAAAAAAAATATATTAAAAATTGGTCTCACGGTACTATTCACCCATTTAAAAATTATTTTGCTACAGTATTTTCAGTTTTCAGCAAAATAAGTTGTATCCAAACAAATTCTAAATATCAACTGAAATATTGAAGAAACCACTATGTATGCATATGGTCCATATTACAGCATTATTAGTCCCATAAAAATGATGAAAATGCTGATTCTTAACCATTACTTGAAAGCTTAAAGGATTATAAATGGATTGGCACTATGGACTTTCCAGCAGCACAATTAACCTCCTAGCCCTAAAATCATATTCTCATCCCAGTCCCTTATGGAAAAAACAATATCACCCCTGCGGCCTCCAACACATGGAAACTTCATTACTGTTCTTAGCATTGATGGAGGTGGAATAAGGGGGATTATTCCAGGAATCATACTTAGCTTCCTTGAGTCTGAGTTACAGGTTACAATATTGTTATATACCAGCCAGTTGGCACATGTCATCTATGTGTATAAAGTTAAAATATTAGTTTTCAATCTAAAGCTCTTATTTAATAGGAAAAAGAAATCAATCATTGGTAGCTTGCATAATTGCTTTTTTTTTTTTTCCAAATAAAAATGTGTTTGATTAGTAACTTTCATCCCAATATAGTCACTTACAAGCCATGCGTGTAGATTAACTTCCAGAAGACCATTTGACAAGCTTGAGCTTTATAAAAATTGACTAAAGTGGTACTACATATAAGTAATTCAAAATAGTAATGGCAATTAACATATGACTATTTCTTTCACATGGTTTTTTTTTACATTTTTTACCTTGTGGTGCAGAAAATTGATGGCCCCGAAGCTAGAATTGCAGATTATTTTGATGTGATCGCAGGGACAAGCACAGGAGGTCTTTTGACTACCATGCTAACTGCACCAAATGAAAACAAACGCCCCATGTATGCTGCAAAAGACATCAAGGCCTTCTATTTTGATAATGGACCTAAAATCTTTCCTCAAGATCGGTAACAATTGAGCCTCAATGTTTTTCATGTTATCACTATGTCTTATTCCATATTAAACAACACTATACTAATCTGCTTAAGCAACAGTTCTCCATTTGCTCAAGCAACAAAATTGATCAAAGCCATAACAGGACCAAAATACGATGGAAAGTATCTTCATAGCCTTCTGAAGGAAAAACTAGGGAATACTCAATTACGCCACACACTGACCAATGTGGTAATCCCAACCTTTGACATCAAACAACTCCAGCCAGCCATTTTCTCCAGCTATGAGGTCTTTAAATTAATCCAAGTTTTTAACTTTACCTGAAATTAATCCAGTCTAATGAGAAGGAATTAACACTTCACATAAACAGAAATGAACTAACATATATTTGTATCCATGCCTTAATTAGGTGAAGAACCATGCACACTTTGATGCCTTACTTTCAGATATATGCATTGGAACCTCAGCTGCTCCAACATATTTCCCTGCCCATAATTTTGATACCAAAGACTCAACTGGAAGAGTGAGAAAATTCAATCTTATTGATGGTGGTGTAGCTGCTAATAATCCGGTAACGCTTTTTTATTCTCTCTGAAATCATACTCTCTTATCACTATCATTGTCTAATTCTCATACGATTCTGTAGACTTTGATTGCCATTGGCGAAGTGACAAAGGAGATTAACCGGGGGAGTCCTAACTTCAGTTCCATAAAGAGAGCAGATTATGGTCGATTTCTAGTTCTATCACTAGGAACCGGTTCAGCAAAAGTTGAAGAGAAATACACTGCCAAAGAAGTATCTCGGTGGGGTATATTCGGGTGGTTAACTAGTGGTCACTCTGCCCCATTGGTGAATGTGTTCACTCAAGCAAGTGCTGATATGGTGGACTTTCACCTTTCTGTTGTTTTTAAAGCTCTCGATAGTGAAAATAACTACCTTCGAATTCAGGTAATAATTAAACTTCAATGCTTAAGTCCAATGTGTGAAAATACTACTATACACAAGTTTTATTAAATTCAGTATTTCATTGATTGATTTTAACTGATGCCTTGAGTCCAAAAAGTGCAAGGGATGTAACTTCATAGTCAGTACCCATGTTTGGCACATTAATATGAGAGTGGCAAATTAGTTACCACTTGTTCTAAAAGTTTAAGTCTATGAAAAAAAACAACTTTAATCATTTAAAAATTATTTTAACATTGACATTTCAGGATGATACACTGAAGGGAGAAGTGTCTTCTGTTGATATTTCCACCAAGGAGAATATGGAAAATCTTGCAAAAGTAGCAGAAGGATTATTAAAGAAACCGGTCTCAAGGGTGAACTCAGAGACGGGTAATCTGGAGCCTTCTAAACATGAGACTAATGAGGAGGCTCTCATAAGGTGTAAGATTATTCAAATTTTTGCGAAGTATAAAAAAATCTGCATTGTTAATAATAACAATAGCTTTTATCCAAATAATGCAGGTTTGCGAAGCTACTCTCAAAAGAGAAGTACCGTCGCGAAACCTCATCACTGCAGAAATGAGATGCGAAACGCAACTGATGCTAATCTAAGAACTGCAGAAATGATATAAAGTTAATGTAACATATTTCCATGGAACTTTAAACAGCCTTCCAGTGCAATGAAATGGAGCCTAGTCAGTAATTTGCTTGAGTCCTCTTGTTAAAGTCTAAAAGAGTGTGTATTGAACTATATAGAATAAAGTACAAAGGTCTGCCTTGTATATAGGCAGACAAGATAATTGTATGAGTAATATAAGTGTAGTGGAGACATAAAATAATTGGACTAAGCGTCTTGGGCTTATATTCTAACAGCCTCTCACAAATTCATTTGGGTGAGTGGGGACCAACTTGAATTTGGCAGCTAATGCACTAAAACATCTTGGTGGAGGAGGTTTGGTAAAGATATCAGCTAGTTTTGTGAGAGACAATTGAGCTTTAAGTTTTAATGTATTATTTCTTACTGTTGTTGTTCTTGTCTTTAGTATTATTCTAATTGGAGTTTTGTTTATCCTGAGTTGGATCTATAGCCATCCATGTGAATTGTATTGCCTTTGCTCTGGCTGCAAGCCTTCAGCCATGCATTAAAAAAATGTCTTGCGGCCGGGTATGTGCGCACTTACCCTTATCAATAATGTTATTGTTAGTATTATCAGTTTGTCCAGTCAAAATTGGGCAATAGAAGACTCATCTTTCACAATTTACTTATTTGGCTTCCACTTTTATGCATTTTCGTAATATATATATATATATATAAAAGCCAAGCTTTAAACCTTTAGGAATATATCATTACCACTATGCACCCTTAATACAATAGTCACTCCAAAAATATAAGTGCTTTCAAGTTTCCAAGAGGAAGGTTCACACATATATACACTTAGATTATGCTAGAGTAGATTTTCTATATTGTATAAAATAAATAAATAAATAAAGTAATATATCATTTGATAGGTCACAAATTGAATTGACCCCTTGTGATAGAAATTAATTAATTAATTAACCAAGTTATTAATTAATTAATTTATCATGCAAACGCGTGGTAGCACAAACAAATCACCAAATAACTAAATATGTAGCGAAAATTAAATGACACGGTGATTTGTTTATGAATGGGGAAAAACCTCGCGGCAAAAACCCCACCGGGTGATTTTCAGGTCACCACTCCCAAAACTCCACTATTATCAAATCAAGCAGTTACAAGTAAAGGAATTCCAAGTACCTTACCAACCTACAGTTGAACCCTTACCCCAATACCCAATTGGACTTGATCTGTAGTGACAGTTCCCATCTTTGATGCACGGCTCTCAAGTACGTGACTAACCAATGAACAGATCCTAGTACGTGACTCTAAGCACCAACTTGAAAGAGAGGTTGGCTGGAAAGTTTTTCAGTTCATCCTACACGATGAAGATTGAGAAGATGCTTGGTCACAAAATCTTTTGGTGCAAAATACACAACAACTTCTTCAGAAGAGATGAACTAGGGCAAAAACTTTGTTTCTGATCACAATTTGCTTAAACAAAGTTTGCTCAATACCTGTGCAACTTGTGAACACTTTGACGGCTCTAAAAAGAATCATTTTATATGTTTAAGGTTAGGAGAAAAGGAGGCCCAAAACCATATTCATGGATTCCAAGAAATTAAATCAGAAAATCTGATTTTATAATTCTCGACAGATAACAGGTGTCGAGGAGCTATCGAACAGGTGTCGAGATTTAATGAATTTGCACTTCAGCTTGTTTTTCTTGGACAGACTTGATGACTTCAACACTTGATCTTGAAACCTTGTTTCTTGAAGTATTAAAAACACCTAGAACACTACCCAATTACAAGTAGAGTATGTTTTGTCAAAGGATTAACCAATTTACATAAATGAATGACATATGTTCTTAACAAGTGAAATACATATGTCTTAACAATCTGCCCCTTTGGCAATCCATGACAAAACCACAACAAACAAATAAACATATGAGAGAAGTCATAAATCACTCAACTCATATCCACTTGTTGAATACAATAAAATCTATCTTAACACAAACCCTTGATAAATTTTGCAAGAAAAGAGTTTATGGCAAATAGACTTTGACAACCTGTATTTCTAAAACACTTTAAACAAAACTCATCAAGGCATCTTTGTATAAAACAGAAATAATAGATTGGATACAAGTATTAAAAATATATGTATAAAGATAGAGAAGAAACAACACATAAAGAGATAGGTGAATACAATATCCACTTGTTGAATCTATCCACTTGTTGAATACAATAAAATCTATCTTAACACAAACCCTTGAAAAATTTTGCAAGAAAAGATTTTATGGCAAATAGACTTTGACAACCTGTATTTCTAAAACACTTTAAATAAAACTCATCAAGGCATCTTTGTATAAAACAGAAATAATAGATTGGATACAAGTATTAAAAACATATGTATAAAGATAGAGAAGAAACAACACATAAAGAGATAGGTGAAAGAAATATACATCCAATATATAAAAAATATATGTAAAATGTATGTAAAAACTGGTCACAAGACCTCATATACAAGAAAAATGTATCTAAAAAGTAGAAAAGAAAAAGATACATCAAAACCTCACTACATCCCTCAAATATCAACACTCTCCCTAACAAAAATGTTCTATACTAATTCTCCCCCTAAGATGACTACTCTCATATCCAAAACTACTCCCCTTTTTTGTCACAAGTGACAAAGGGTAAGAGTGTCAAGCAGATATCTCATCAGTAGAGCTAGCATCTCCATCATCATCCGAAACATCATCATCATCACCATCATCATTATCATCCTCAGAGTCAGAAGCTGCTAGAAGAGATGGTGAAGGAGTAGCCTCAGAAGCAATGCCACCCATGGCCGCCTGTCGTCGTGCAATACAACCAACACGAACATTCACCTGATACAACTCAGTAGAAAGTGTATCTAGGCGAGCATCCATGCGCTGCAGCTGTGCCATGATGTCTCCGAGAGATACATCACCCATAGAGGAAGAAGGAGCAGATGTAGATGGAGCGATACGAAATGGAGCAGAATGGGAGGAAGGAGTGGAATCCGGCTGTTGCGACCTAAACTGCGCTACACTACGTTTTACGGTAGCGGCGTCTATGGTACAAATGTGTGTGAAGTGGTCGGACACAGGAAAAGGGACAGAAAAATGGCATAAGATCCTCGTGATGGTGGAAGGAAAGATGAGCTTATCATAGGATGCCGAATCTAAATGAACATCAATGATAGAAAGAATGAAATGAAAAGGAAAATCTATAGTAAGATGCTCAAGAAGAGATAACAAAAATCGAGCATGAGACTTTGTGATGGAGTTGTAGTTAAATAGTGGATGGAGTACAAAAGTCATCACCATGTTTAAGAATCTAGGACCTTTAGTAAAAGGTCTACATGATGTATACTGATGTTCACCCCAATCAGTGAGGCATTCACAAAAAGTAGAAATAAGCTCATCCTTGGACATAGTCCTTAGACGCTCACAAGAAGGATAGTTAGGAAACTCTATCCTAGGAACCCGTAACACATCCACAACGAGTTGCGGTATGATAGGGATGCGCGTACCTTGAACGCGAGTAAAAAAAAGAGGTACTGAACGATCAATCTCATGCATGTTGGAGTAAAACTCTTGAATGAGCATGAGAGGACAAGTGACCGGGACGTCACACAGTGACTCCTATCCCTTCCTATGAATGACAGAGGGAAGGTCAGTGTCGACGAAGTCCGCCAAAATGACTTGGCATTCTGAATGAACATCTCGTCGAGAAAAGTTTTCCAAGAATCCCTATTGGGCATCATCATCATGGAACCGAATGTTAAAAGGAACAGAATCAGAAGAGGAGGAAGCTCCAAAACAAAGAAGGTTCCGAGCAGGAGTGGATTTACACTTAGGTGCCATAGACACTACTAACGTAAATAGAATGAGAAAGAGATAGAGAAAATGAAACCTGAATCGCGACAGCAGCTTATATAGGAGAATAAGTAAATCTTGACAACTAAGGTGTCGAAAGGTATGGAGGAAGCTATCGAGGTAGGTGTCGAGGAAATGGCCTTCGATAGCTAAAAGTGTCGAAAGGTATCGAGGAACAAGAAACATTTTCAAAGAACAGAAGCTCAATCGATCGACAAGGTATCCAGAAGGTATCGAGGAGGCAAGAACTTTCTTGATCGATCCACCAGGTGTCGAGGATGTGTTGAGATTGCGATAAGAAAAAGACTTGAAAATCTTGACAGATGACAAGGTAACGAGGAGGTGTCGAGGTGTCGAGCCAGCTTTTAAAAGCAGTTTTTCGAGAAGTGAAAAATACAGACATAAATGCAATCCATCATGCACCTCAATCAATGATCCAATCAACATATTAAGCTCTCAAAATCATCTCTCAACAAACATTTTAAGCACATGGATTCTCAGAAACACACACACACACACTAAACAAGTCTAATCAATTTTATTTTTCAAAAACAAGTCAAAACAGTTTAATGAGCATACATTAGCACATGTAAACACTTGTGATGGACAAATCACATTGTACCTACACATGTATCAAGAATAGCAAAGAATATTGCGTGTTGTGTGTGAAAAACATCGAAAGATTGCATATGTGTATACATGTTATGACGATCTGAAATATGAGAAAATAACGTTAACTCACACACAATCATAACTGTTTGATGGGGACTATCACTTTCGAAGTACATCCTATAACTCTCACATCTCCTAAAAAACACGCTTGCAATCATATTTAAAGCATTTTTAATCTTTTTGCTTTTTATATTTCTTTGCATATTTTCTTTTATTTTTAGCATATCATGCATAGGTATAAAAAGAGAGAAAAGAAATACTCAAGATGTTAAGCATAGATACTGCACTTTTGCTATGTCGAAACATACAAGTGTCTTTGACACTGCACTTTTGCTATGCCAAAACATATAGGTGTCATATTATGATTGGCGGGTAACAGTGGTGAGATGATTATTTATACATTTCTCTTAGGATTTTCTAGTCCTACCTGTCAAAAAGAGTGATACGAGTGTTAAGTTTAAGATATAACTTAATCTTACTCATCACAAACAACAGCCATAAAGCTCACTTGCTTAATTGTGCATAGAGATACTCATCTAAACTACACAAGATACAAAGTTTAGAAAACTTTGTTTTAATGGCCATCTAAGGTACACAAGTACCAAAGTACATAAGACACACATTGTTTTCTTTTCTTTTTTTGTATTTTTCTTATTTTTCAATTTTTTTTTTTATTTTTATATCAAAAACAAAATAAACAAAACTAAAAACAAACACACAAAAACATATTAAACAAAACAAAGCATAAAACTAGACTGACTCAAAATAAATGCAAAACACACAAGCAATACAACAAACAAAAACAAGAAGATAGAAGAAAGTGATGAAATCACTTAGAGTCCTTTTCCTTTCACACCTTAGAAGAACCTTTCCTTTAATTAAACCTTTGAACCAACGATGGGGGGGAAGAATTGAAACTGTTCAAGTTCAAAAGGAACATGAGGACTTTAAGAAGATCACCAAGAGGAGCAAGAGAGGATTGAAGCTGATTCTAGCTTCCAGATGTGATCAAGTCGTTGCTCTGTTGAGTGGCTAGCCACTTATAGTAATTTGGTCAAGTATGACCGACAGCTTCACAATGATGACAAAGATGCTGCTTCTTCTATTTAGGCTTTTCAAAGTTAGCCTTCTTAGCTCTAGGATTTTTAACATCTTTCTTATCCTACTTGGAGGGTGCTCCTAAGATAGTCTTACCCTTATCTAAGTTCTCACTAGCTAATTTAGTTTTATCATCAGTGTTCTCAATATCAGTGCTATTAGCAAAAGAAATAAAAACAGTAGCACTAGTAGAAGTAATATGAGAGGAAGAAAGACCATACCCTAAACCTGTTCGATCCGAAACAGATTCCTGAATGCTGAGCATCTCATCAAGCTTTGCACTTGAAGTCCTCTCCAGTTGAGCTCTGACTTGAAACAACTCCACTCCAAGCTTCTTGGTCTTCTTAGCTAGGAAATTGTTCTCAAACCTCAGCATTCCAATAGTTGGATTCGCCTTATCAAACTTTGTGGACAACTCTTCACGATCAAGTTCCACATTATTGAGCTTCTTGGTGGCTAGCCTATACAATTTCTCGTGCTTCTCAAAGAGCTTGTAAAGTTTCTCATAAGCTGAATGGATATCATCTTGATCATCCATCTTCTCGAATTTGGACTCCACCAATTCTTCTTCTTCGTCCACTTCTTCAACAATCCCTTCAGTAGGATTGACTGTGACAGTGAAGGCATTTAAGATTCTGTCATCCTCATTTTCGGAATCATCTTTAGGCTTAGTGTCACTCAAAGTTGTAGCAAGTGTCTTACTTTTCCCAATGCTCTTGAGATATGTAGGGCATTCATGCTTCATGTAACTGAATTCATGACATCCAAAACACTTCGGTCCTGCAGGAACAGTGTACTAACAGCCATCCTTAGCATTCTTTTTCCCTTTGTCTTGCCCCTTAGACTGAAAAGAATTGGATTGTCTGTGGTCCTTATCGAAGCTCCTCTCATTGGCATTCTTCATAAACTTCTTGAACTGCCTTGTAATGTAGGACTTCATCTTGGAATTTTCATCATCGAAAAACTCATCTGTATCACTACTCTTTGCCTTCAAGGTCATGCTCTTGCCTTTACCCATCTTGCCAATCCTTATCAGCCCTAACTCATAGGTCTGTAGGTTTCCAACCAACTCAATCAAAGGAATTTTGTCAATATCCTTTTATTCTTCTATCATCGTAATCTTAGAATGGAATCTCTCGAGTAGAGATCTGAGCACCTTCCTTACAACCTTGGATTCAGGGATGGTCTCCCCAAGATTGAAGGCTGAATTCACTATGTCCTTGAGCTTGGCATAGAACTCATCAAACAACTCATCCTCCTCCATCTTTATTTCTTCAAAGCTTGTATTGAGCCTTTAAAACTTTGAATCCTTGACAGCCTTTGTACCTTCATAGATTGTCTGGAGGATGGTCTATGTTTCCTTAGCAATTTCAGTTGAGGATATCTTCTTAAACTCCTCATTGGTGACCGCACTGAATAACGCATTCAATGCCCTGCTGTTGAAGTTTGCCGCCTTGATCTTGGCTTCATCCTAATCGGCCAGCACTTCCTTTGGCTTAGTCCAGCCAATCTCTACAACTTGCCACACATTTTCATCTAAGGACTGCAAAAAAGCTCTCATGTGTTCTTCACAGTATGTATAGTTAGTACCATCAAATAAAGGAAGTATAATTAACGACTGTCCTCTATCCATGACAAGCAAGGGTCAATGGATCAAACACAGCAAAGATTAAAACCTAATCAGAGTGTGTCTGCTCTGATACCACTTGATAGGTCACAAATTGAATTGACTCCTTGTGAGAGAAATTAATTAATTAATTAACCAAGTTATTAATTAATCAATTTATCATGTAAACACGTGATAGTACAAACAAATCACCAAATAACTAAATATGCAGCGGAAATTAAATGACACGGTGATTTGTTTACGAATGGGGAAAAACCTTGCGGCAAAAACCCCACTGAATGATTTTCAGGTCACCACTCCCGAAACTCCACTATTATCAAATCAAGCGGTTACAAGTAAAGGAATCCCAAATACCTTACCAACCTACAGTTGAACTCTTATCCCAATACCCAATTGGACTTGATCTATAGTGACAGTTTCTACTTTTGATGCATGGCTCCCAAGTACGTGACTAACCAATGCGCAGATTCCAGTACGCGACTTTAAACACCAACTTGAAGGAGAGGTTGGCTGCAAAATTCTTCAGTTCATCTCACACGATGAAGATTGAGAAGATGCTTAGTCACAAAACCCTTTGGTGCAAAATACACAGCAACTTCTTCAGAAGAGATGAACTAGGGCAAAAACTTTGTCTCTGGTCACAATTTGCTTGAACAAAGTTTGCTCAATGCTTGTGCAACTTGTGAACACTTTGACGGCCCGAAAAAGAATCCTTTTATATGTTTAGGGTTAGGAGAAAAAAAAGGTCCAAAACCATATTCACATATTCTAAGAAATTAAATCAGAAAATCTGATTTTATAATTCTCGACAGATAGCAGGTATTGAGGAGCTATCGAGGAAGTGTCAAGATTTAATGAATTTGCACTTCAGCTTGTTTTTCTTGAGCAGACTTAATGACTTCAACACTTGATCTTGAAACCTTGTTTCTTGAAGTATTAAAAACACCTAGAACTACCCAATTACAAGTAGAGTGTCTTTTGTCAAAGGATTAGTCAATTTACATAAAGGAATGACATATGTTCTTAACAAGTGAAACACATATGTCTTAACATCATTTATTATATACCACCCGTGCACTTGCTTCTGTGATGTTTTTTTCTTTTTTTTTCTTTTTTTTTTTAATTATGATAGTCTTCTGTGATGTATGTTGATGCGTCTTTTTCAAATATTGTCATCATGCTTATTCCTAATGTGATAAGGTCTAACAAGAAAGATATTATCAATTTTCATACTTAATTTGTTCCCTTCTCTAGACATAAATTAATCTTCTTCCTACCTTGCTAGTAAACTACAAATAATTGATTTAAAAATATTGCAGCAATACAAATATCAGTTAATACTAGATTGGAAATGCAGTAAGTCAAATACTTCCATAGAAAATTCTAAACAGGTGGTGCTAAATCTATGTTCCTGTCAAGAAAAAACTTAGTAAACTCTCAACATGAACTACTTACGGTTAGAATAATGGCTAAATGATTTAATTCACAATTTTCCTATTAGTTTAAGCTCTAGAGACAAGTCACATAATTTCATGCTGCAGTTCTTTCATAATCTCTACTGTAATGTTTTTTTTTTTTTTTTTTTTTTTTTTCTTTCATTAATCTCTACTGAAGGTCCTAGAAATGATCAAGTTTTGAAAACAATGCATAAGGCCAATAGAATGACCAAGTTTTTACATTTCTTTTATGCAGCGCTTGAAATTGAATCGTACACATACGTTGAATTGTTGAATTCTAACAAGTACTCAGTTACAAGAATTGCCTTTGCAAGTAATCCTCTGATAATGGATATAGGTAGTGTTTGGGGTCTGCGGCTGCGTCCCACGTCTGCGTTTTCCCCTTTCTTTTTTTTTTTTTTTTTTTTTTTTTTTTTTCGGAAAGTGAACAGTAAAATCACATGATTTTACTGTTCACAGACAAAAAACACTGTTCATGCACTGTTTGGCACTGTTTACGCACTAAAAAAATATTAAAAATGGGTCCCACGGTACTATTCACACATTTAAAAATTATTTTGCTACAGTGTTTTCAGTTTTCAGTTTTCAGTTTTCAGTTTCAGCAACAATAAGCTCAATCCAAACACACCCATAATATTCTTCACATTTAAAATTCCATTTGCCCTTTCTTCACGTTTGTTTTAGCCAAAGAGAAAAGGAAGCATAACCTAGACAACGCTCTCAAAAGTTTGATTATGTCAACTGGAAAATTTACCAAAACTAAGTATCGTAGCTATAAGACTTAGTTCTTTTCCTTTTTGACAGAACAATCAAATCTTTTAAGAATGAATAACCATGCATGTCGGATTTGCAAAATGGGATAGATACATAGGGTCAATAATTCAACACGATTTGAAGACAAAATTCTTAAGGCCAATAGAATTATCAAGTTTTTCACATTTCCTTTAAGCATTAGATGTAATTGAATTATACACATTAGTTTGAATATTGAATTCTAACAAGTACCTCAAATGACTTTTCAATGATATGATAACTGGTTGGGTGTATACGCGTTATTGAAGTTCTAAATTGAATAATAATATTAATAATAAATAGTTAATATAACATAATTGAACTCATAGTTAAACATTTTGAGTTAAGTGTGCCTCTATAAATTAAATATTCAAGAAGTCTCCTTAAAGTGTTTTATCTCTCCAACACCACCATCATGTTGGAAAGATAATACTTAGAAAAACTCCAATTGAGTCCAAGGTATTTATCTCCCTAACATCATCATTATGTTGGGAAGATAATACTTGGGAAAACTCCGATGGAGTCCTTAATATGACATAGGAGCTCCATTATATTATATTAATTTCTTAACTTTCCTTCTTTTTCTCTATATGAATATTCTACTCACACGTATATATCCAATACATCTTTTGGTTATTTGAGGCGCCGCCTTTTGTGAATCAAATTAACATGTAAAATGTAAAGACTTGTTATTCTTGAATGTTGCAGCCATTGAATGTAGCAAAAGCAAAGCTTGAGAATAATAACAAATTTAATTTTAGCCAATAGGAAGGGATTAACTTGTGGGTAGCCAATCATGAGCGCCTTTGTTAGGACTGTTGCCTAACTAGTCCCATATTGCCTTTATGGTCTAACCAAACTCATGCTTACCTACAATTCTTTTGAAGTGGTCTCACCTACAATTCTCACTTACAGTGACCATAGCCTAAAGGGACAATCTTTGTGACAATGTGAGAGGCAATGCTTGTAATTCACCCGAACTTTCCAATCACTACATTGGTTTATGAATTTTCAGCATATATGTACGTAAACAATATCAGCAAAGGTACAAGTTACTGGTCAAATTTGAAACACTTTGATCCGATGACTTTCCTTTAAGGCTTATGGCCCAATCCAATGCCGTGGTTGAATTTTTGGACAAGAAGATGACTGAGGAGTACTATAAATACACATACTTCCATGAAAAGAAGACATATCAAGTCACATAATCCTCTCTTTTAAACTTCCTTAAAAGTTCATAGTTTCTCCTCTCTCTCTCTCTCTCTCTCTCTCTCTCTCCTTACCTGCATCTTTATCCCAATGGGCTCAACAAATGTACCCCTACAACCTCCAACTTATGGAAACCTAATCACTGTTCTCAGCATTGATGGTGGTGGAATAAGAGGGGTTATCCCAGGAACTATCCTTAGTTTTTTAGAATCTGAACTTCAGGTAGAAAAATATATTATTTATTAATCATATATGTTTCATGCCACAAACCTAAAGAAATTGAACACTTTTTTTCATTCACTAGTGAAGTTCTGCTTTGTTAAATCATTTATAAGGGTTCAACATGCAATCTTTCCAAGTACTTACTCTATATTTGCTTATGTATGGTGCAGAAATTGGATGGTGAAGATGCAAGAATAGCAGATTATTTTGATGTTATCTCAGGAACAAGCACAGGTGGTCTTGTCACTGCCATGCTAGCTGCTCCAGATGAAAATAACCGACCTGTCTTTGCTGCCAAGGATATCAAGGATTTCTACCTAAACCATTGCCCTCATATCTTCCCACAGAACAGGTAAAAATTATAGTATGAGATATAAAAATATCTATAATATATATATATATATATATATATCCGTTTGATTATTGACTTGACCCCATTTGTTTTGGTTTTTAACATGATATTATTTTTTCCAAATTGCAGTTGTCCAGTACTTCCTCATCTTTCAAAGATTATCAAAGCTCTAGCTGGACCAAAGTATGATGGGAAATATCTGCATAACCTTGTTAAGGAAAAACTAGGACGTACAAAATTGGAAAAGACATTGACTAATGTTGTTATTCCATCATTTGACATCAAAAGACTCCAGCCAACCATTTTTTCTAGCTATGAGGTTTGTCTACTCTTCTTCTCATTAAAATGGTTTTTTAATTGGTTAATTACCCCAGAAATTTTTTTTCTTTAATTTCCACAATAAATGTAGTGGTTCAGATTAACCCTGGATAAGAAAGTGACTGCAAATGATGGGGCTGAATTGTATTAACATTTACTTTGATTTGGTCATGAAAACAGGTAAAGGACAACCCAAGCATGAATGCCTTACTCTCAGATATTTGCATAGCAACCTCAGCTGCCCCAACTTATCTTCCAACTTATTACTTTGAAACTGTAGACCCCGAGGGAAATGTGAGAGAATTTAACCTTACAGATGGTGGTGTTGCTGCTAATAATCCGGTATATGTCTTTTTCAAACCTCACATGACTCCTAATGATTATTATATATAATAAATTTCCTAATATTTTTTTATTATAAACCTGTTTAAAAAATAATAAATTTAATCCTTTAACCATTATTCTAGTATTACTAAATTGGTGTAATTTCAGGCATTACTTGCCATTGGTGAAGTGACAAAGCAGATCATTCGAGGAAGTTCTGACTTCTTTCCAATAAAACCAATGGACTATGGAAGGTTTCTAGTGATATCATTAGGAACTGGCTCACAAAAAGCCGAAGGAAAATACAGGGCACACAAGGCAGCTAAGTGGGGCTTGCTGGATTGGTTAACAAGTGGTGGTTCCACTCCAATTATTGATGTATTTTCTCACGCAAGTGCAGACATGGTTGATGTCCACCTCTCTGTGGTTTTTCAAGCCCTTCATTCTGAGAAAAATTACCTACGGATTCAGGTACATATATATATATATATTCAAACCTTCCATACATAAGAAAATGCTACAACTATTACCAATTGTATTACCCCAAAAAAAAATGATAACTTACATGTCAATGAATGCAATTAATGACACATCAATAATATAGTAATAAATAATTATTTTAATTACTCTTTGGGTGAGACTAGGGGTTAGTACATATTTTATTACACAAATCTTGTAAATTGATGTTCACCAATTAAGTTCTTCTATAGGCATAACAAAATTTCACAACAATTTCTCAACAAGTTGAGGTGTCAAATCATCATAGGTCAATAAAATAAGGTTATACACAAATCCACTACAACTAAAAATAAATGTATCATGAGAATATTATGAGATTTTTGCTGTATATCAAGACTTTCTCGTCATGAATTAAAAAAAAAATTGATTTAAACATTTATTTATTATGTGTTGAAGTGACAATGATCACATTTATTATTACAACGTTAGTTTGAAAATATTTATAGTAAAATTAATAAAAACTTTGATATTTTTCTTACATTTTTTGTTTTGTATTTGAGAATTGACACATTGTTATACAAGTCTTATGTAATAAAATTCATGGCATAAAAGTCAAAAGTTCCTGTTCACTTAATTAACATAGACAACTTTGAATCAAAACAATCCAGGACGATACCTTGGTTGGGACAGTAACTTCTGTCGACGTGGCCACAAAACAAAATATGGATGATCTTGTGAAAGTTGGTGAAGAGTTGCTAAAGAAACCAGTTGCTAGGGTGAACTTAGAGACAGGAGTTTATGAGGCTTCTAACCATGAAACTAATGAAGCTGCCCTCATAAGGTACTAAAAATAAATATATCAAACTCTTATTATATATATATTCTACAATTTCTTTAGAAAAAAGTTTTTTTTTTTTTTTTTTTTTTTTGTTTTTGTTTTCACATTAAGCTAATGCAAAAGCATATAATTAATGTTGTTGCAGGTTTGCAAAATTACTCTCCCAAGAAAGGCACCTTCGCCATGCAAAGTCCCCCGCCGGACATGCTCATGATCATCAAGCCACCAGTACTCACAAAACAAATGGTCTCAATAGACTAAGCATATAATTTTTTTGCTAATGTTATATTAAGGGTTGAGATTATATCTAATGCATCAATACATTGGATATATTAAAATGCAGACACATGTTCGTATTTCAATGCGTTTAGTATATTAGTACATTGGACATAAACCGTGTATCAAGGATGGGACACAAAAATCCCACATTATTATTCTTTGTTAGTATTGGCCTAAATAAAATGTTAGGTAAGATAACTTGACACTGACACAAATGTTTTTTTTTTTTTTTTTTTTCTGGGTGGGTGATTTGTAATTGATAAATGAAAGCCAATTTAGCTTCCATGTATTCTTTTTGTTAATTCAAAAGAATTTTTTTTTAATCTCGTTTCTATAGTCAAATTTCTGAACACTTCAGTCCTTGTTCTGTAGTGCTATATTTCTTGGCTTGTGCGTGCATGTAATTGTATGGGTTACGACTTACGAGGAAACAGAAGAAGAGAGAGCTTTCAATAAATGGTAATATAATCAAATTTCCACAATTGCGTGACCAAGAAAATAAAACTCTAGTCCTTGATTTCACCATTAGTTGTTGGAAATTGAAATAATCAACAATGACTTTAGTGATGATGAAATTTTTTTAATCAACCAGGAAAGTGATTTACTTAATATATTAATCAACCTTTTAATAATATCACCAAATCCAGATATTTCCAAAACTAGTTGAATTTATGTAAGCATGCAGTCTGCTTTGAAAAGCTGTTTCTACTTTGTAGTTTGTAGTGAGCGTTATCAATACCCATTAATTATACATTCAATTTTTTGTCGAGAGAGCATTATCCATACTCATTGTACATTTAATTTTTTGTAAGAACATATATGGGCCATGAAATATTGAGAGAACTGTAAGCAAACAGCATTCAGCAAAAAAAAAAAAACTGTGTGTAAACAGCACTCATTAGCCAACAATAACAATCAATGCTGAGCTACATAATAATCCCACCGGATATGGTAATCGAGTGCATCAATTGACTTTGTTTAACATTGTCAAATAAATACATCATTAAAAAATAAACTACGCATGAGTTTATAATAAGGGTTAATAATAAAGGTCATGTTAACTGTGTATTTAGGCCATTGTACATTCAATTTTGTGTACGAACATATATGGGCCATGAAATATTGAGAGAACTGTATGTAAACAGCATTCAGCTAAAAAAAAAAAAAAAACTGTGTGTGAACAGCACTCTTTAGCCAACAATAACAATCAATGTTGAGCCACATAATAATCCCGCCGGATACGGTAATCGAGTGCATCAATTGACTTTGTTTAACATTGTCAAATAAATACATCATTAAAGAATAAACTGCGCATGACCAAATCTCCATATAACCTTATCCACAAGACTCACAAACTAAGCCAACCTCTACAACACGGCAACACCCACAACACTGCCATGCCTATCTATTCATCATAGATATAAAGTCCATCTTCTTACTGAGCCCCATCCATCAACATCATGAATGTTACAGGACTTAGAAAAATCAATTACCAAGGTTTTGTAAAGTTTTATAAGGAAAACGACAGTTTAACCACAGAAAACATTACTTCAAAAATCTAGAAACAAAGATCTTAATTTTTTTTTTTAGAGAAAAAATCTTAATCGTGTTTGTGCATGGATGGAGGTTCAGATTTTTTTTTTTTTTTTTTTTAATTTGGTGAAGGAGAGAAAAAAAAAATTAAGTCATGTTTGAAATTGTTTTATATATATATATATATATATATATAAGGAAAAAAGAAAAAAAGATTAATGATATACATGCCATAAAATAAAACAAAATGTCAGCATTTACATATATAAGAACATGTGAGTACTTGTCGTTACTCCACTTGACATGAATATGATTGATAAGAACACTAAAAAAAGTCTAAAACTATCCGTTTTAAGAATCATAAAGATTTGTGAGTTCTAATTAACTTAATTGGTAAAGTTTCTGATGGTTGTATAAAAGACCTAGGGTTCAATTTTCGCCTACACCAAAAACTAATTAGTGTTTTTGTCTGATAATAAAACTCTATCATCAAAAACGGATGTCATAAGTTGAAACTCTCTCTTTAAAAAAAAAATCCTAAAGATTAATATAATTCATACCATTTTTTTTAAAATAAAATTTTGGTGACTTTTTGAGCACAAGATGCCACGGGTACTGACCCTTTCATATGAGACAATTTTCAATTCCTCTGCCTAATAATTCTTTTGGTGAAAGGGAAAAGTTTTTTGCCCCATGCGGAAATAACTCACCCTATATATGGGACCTCCAAGAAGACGTGTGTGATGATTTTTCAAGCAACAATTAATATGGTTTTAGATTTTTAGAATAATTAGGACTTTTTTAGAATTTTTTCTAGAATCAAGATTTAAGATTATGATTATTGATAGAAAATCAAACAAAATAGCTTGAGTTATTTTATTTGTGATGGAACAGAGACTTATTTGATGGAATAGAATGGTGTACCTTCTTATCCAAAAAAAAAAAAAAAACCGTAAATGCTCTTTCATCCCTACATTTTAAGGTCATTTCTATTTTGGTCCCTACATTTTTATTTTACCACTTTTAGTCCCTAATCCAATTAACACTTATTATTTTAGTCCTTTCCGTCAGCCACCAGACAAAAATAGCTGATGTGGCAAACGAAGTGTACTGTTGACACAGTAAATGTTAACGTGGCAATAAAACAATAATAAAAAAATTTATTTATTACTCAATAAATACCAAATCAGCATAAAATAATAATAAAAAAAAAAGACATTTTCATTTTTTTTCTAAATTATTTTAAAATAAAATAAGATAATTAAATTAAAAAAAAATTATTTCTTTCATTATTTTTTTCTGAAGAACATGTTTCATGTTCTTTGGGTTCATCCCAGAAATTTTTTTGAGAAACAAACACAAAAATTTTCTTGAGAAATTCGACTCAATCCTTAAAACCCCACTCTCCCTCTCTAACCTCAAATCTGCTACTACCACCAACCATAAAACCCAACCAAACCATAGCATCAAGACCCAAATCCAAAAATAGCATCACCCCTACCAGATCATAGCCCACCACCATCACCAAAACCCTTAACCACCAGCCAAATTAAACCAACCATCACCATCAACCACCGACCAAAATTAACCAACCACCACTGACCACCTTAACCACAACTGTGAAATGCAGCCCATTACAACCCATAACCACCACAATCCACCAATAATAGATCGACCCAAACCACAACAAAAAAAAAAACCCAAAAAAGAAGATTGATGTTCATGTTCTTTTACTCAAACCCAATCCCTTCAGATTTTTCGAAGCCAACTAGCTTCGAGTACTAGGACGAAGACGAATTCGAAGGCTTACCTATCGAGCAAATCCAACACCGCCCTTGGAAACCCCGAGAACTACTGAAAATGCCACTCCCTCCAATTCGAAATCGAAATTGGTTCTGCCGCCGGAACCGTTTTCGCTTAAAACGTACACGATCGAGATCATAAGCGTTACTTTCCTCATCATCTTAGCCATCAACTACTTCACCGAAAGGCGCAAGAATGAGAACCTCGCTCTCGCTTGGGTGGCGAAGTTCATGACCAAGGATTCAATCTTCGATCGGAATTTCAGCCTCTTAAGCATCGGAGAAGGCAACGATTCGTCATTGTTGTAAAAGGGATCGGGATCGGGATCGAAGAGAGTGAGAGGAGGGGAATGGAGGAAAGTAGTAATAGTAATAGGTTTGAGGGGTTTTTTAAAAAAATAACTATAAATTTCAAACTATATTATTAGTTAGGCAAGGTTTGAAACATATTTGGTTTATAACAATTCGACTTTTCTGGAGTCGATTTCGCCTTTTGAAAATCTACAAGGAAATCGAGTTTCTAAAACTCGATTTCCAAAATCAAGTTTCTAACACTCGATTTCCTAGTGGATTTTCAAAGGGTGAAATCGACTCCAAAAAAGTCGAATTGCTATAAACCAAATATGTTTTAAACCTTGCTTAACTAATAATATAGTATGAGGGATTTGGTTATTTTTTAATAAAATCCGTAGTTTGATTTTCATGATTTTTTATTTTCATGTTCTTTTATTCTGAGTTTGCTCTTTGATTTTGACTTTGATACGGTACTGGGTTTATTTTTCGGTATAATGTTCTTATTTTTAATTCTTTTTATTTAATTAAAATTAATAAATTAATTTTTTTTAATTTAGATGTAGATGTGGCATTTTTTAAAGTCAAAATAGTTTTTTAATTATTATTTTAATGTGCCGTTTGCCACGTCAGTTATTTCTGTCTGGTGGCTGACAAAAATGACTAAAATAACAAGAGTTAATTGGATTAGAGACTAATAATAGTAAAATAAAAATGTAAAAACCAAAATAAAAACGATCTCAAAATGTAAAAACGAAAACAACATCTACGAAAAAAAAAAAAAAAAAAAAAAAAAAAAAAAAAAAAAAAAAAAAAAAAAAAAAGAGTAATGGTGTACAGACGTACCTTCTTTCATCAAAAAGTATGGTGTACCTTTTTTTAAATTTTTAAATGAGCCCTAACTTTCACTCTTTTTTTTATTCATACTATTCCTATAGCAAAGGGTAAAGACTATTTTTAACCCAAAAAAAAAAAAAAAAAGAGTAAAGATTTTTGGATTATTAATAGTATACAGAGGCTGCTGCCGTTCAAATCAACTCCTGAATGGGTTAAAAATCAAAAATTATATGTAATTTTTTTTTTTTACCTTTAAAATAAAACTTTCAACATTTTAATCCTAAATTTTGTTTAATCTCAATTAAAATAAGTTTGAATATAATTATTTTAGTGTTATTTTCACAATAATTTTACAATAAAAGTTAGGTGACAAGTTTTAATTGGTTTTTATCTAAACTCACAAATAACATTACTTTTTTATATAATTATCTTTAATAACTTGCTACCTAAATTTTGCTGTAAAAATATTATGTAAGTAGTTAGTTGTACTCTTAAAATTGCTACTTCACTTTTAGAAATAAATAAATAAATAAATCTTTGCTCTAGGCTCTAACTTACTTTGCAATTGATCACATAATGAAGTTGTTCTCTCTGCAATTTTTTTCTTTATTAATAAAAAATTACACAACTTTTAACACACAAAAATTACCATACTATTGACCCTTAAAATAAAAAATTTCTGAGCCGCCACTAATAGTATACACAAGACATGTACTGTTGTACTCTTCTCTCCTATTTCTTTTTTTTTTTTTCTTTTTTTTCTTTTTTGGGTTTGGTGGCAGAAATGAGAAAGAGACTTGACTTTGACTTGAAAAAAAACATGATTTCTACCAGTCAACATAGATAGCGATTGATACCAACTACTCTTTTTTTCTTTTTCTTTTTTATATATGACTAGCTTGTCATTTTCTTTTATATATGGGTATTTATTTCTTTTCACCCAGGAGTGGGACTATTAAATATGTGGACTTCTCAATGACAGGGAGCAGCAATATAAAAAATTCACAGGTAATTCAGGAATAGAGTTTGATTCTCCTTTGATATATACAATTTCAATTTTTTTTTTTTTTTTAACACTTAAAAGAGCTTGTCATATTGCACAAATTTGTTTAGAGGGTAAATTTTTGACATCTTTGAGTATAATATCCTTTGCATTTTTGCAATCAAATTGAACTAATTAAGGATTTCCAATTAAAAGCTTGGAATTTTGAAATACATAAAACAACATCTAGAATTTCTTATTGATTGTACTATGATTTTGTCGCGCAACATTTTATACACCTAAATGGAAATAAATAACTTGTTCTTTAGCCTCAATTTTTTTTTTTAAGAGTACTTCTATAACCAAGATAAGAGGCATCAATTTCGACAATTGACCACTAGTGTCTTTAGATTGAACTATTATTTGATGCCAAATGTCTTTAGATGTTTAATGCATTCCACTTGCATGCTAAGTGTCATTCCATTTAGTTTTGTATCAATTATATTTACTCTCAAATTCATACCTAAACTTAGAAAATGTATTAAAAAATTAAAATTAAAAAAAATTAAAATTAAAATAAAAAAACTCAATTTGAATTTATTATTATAAGGACCGATCTGAGTCCCTAGCCCAAAGGATGGATGAACTTAGGCCTAAAAAGTCCAATACAATGAATTTGTAAATAGTGTGTTGGAAAACTAAGCTTTAATGAGTTGGACAACAAGTAAAGTGGATTTAAATGACAAGAAAATGAAAATGGACTAATTTAATCCAAAGAAAATCGTCATCGGCACAATCCGAAGAAATCAATTCTTATATATTTCTCTCAAGTTTGATTACAAATTCAGTTCTTGATTAATACAGTGTTTTTCTCCCGATTTCTCGATCCCTTTCTCTCAGGGTATCTCTTCCATTTTATATTATCTTCCCCTTTCATCTCCACCTTCCACGTGCAGATCAGATTGTTGGTGTTGATCCTTGTCCCATCAACACCTTCCTGAAGTCTTTGGGTAGTAGCTATAAGGTAAAAAATTATTATTCATGTATCACTTCCTCATTAATGCAGCCAGAGAGTTAGCTGCAAAATATTTAATGTGGTGGTAGCACATTTCCCTTTAGATATTTCAAAGCCTCCTTATATCCTTTTCCTTCCTGATACTTATCCTCATTAGTGGAATTGTTCGAAACGTTACTCTGATGTTAGACCGTACCTTCCGACCTCAGCTTTGCTTAGCCGCAGAGGCATTCCTCCTCAGACCACCTTCTTGGATGATCATGATCAGACTTCACCCTTTTACTTACCAACACAAATCTTTAGGAAGGTGTTTACCCGTATTAGGACTACTTAATGTCCTCGGATTGGGCCCTTAGCCCAATATATACATTGATATGTACTTCTGGATCTATCACCCCTACAATAGCCTCTCGAAATTCTTCTTTATGGCTCCTCGGGAAAAAAAGAGGATTTTGATGTCACCACAATTACTCTGTGTTTATCATACATCGCCTCTAACTGCGCAGATGCCTTTTTGACTACTTAAGGCACACTCCTGACGCTTTGGCATACGAGACACGCCTTCATTAAATTTTAACAGCTCCATGTTCCCCAAGTTTTAAGGTGCGATGCGGATCCAACAACTGAGGATCATGCTAGAACCTAGGTGGGAATTTTCTCTCTTGTAACAATATTTTTGATATAAATATTGTCCGAATCAATCATTCTTCTCACTTTAGTGCTCATACACTAAACCTGCAAACTTACCCAATTTACTCGTGCCCTCACAAATACCAAGAGCCAGTCTAAGGAGAGTTTTCTACGTTGCGTAAGTCTTCATAAGTCCTTTCATTTATTTTTTTTCATCTACTTTTCTTTTCTTTGCACTTTTCTTCTCCTCGGCTCCACTTACTTCTCTCAATCTTCTTAGTACCTCCAAATCTTTCTTTAGAATAGGTAGATTCACCAATTTGGTAGACTTCGAAGAGGGTTTAGAGAGCTTTAAAGCCCAGTATAGGATCCCACAAGAAGTTGCCATTAGGTATTGTAAGGAAGGGCAGTGGCATGAGAGGAGGTAAAAAGGAGAAGCAGTAATCCCAATGATTGCCTTTATAGAAAGAGGGATGAGAATCCTTATGGGCATAGTTACTAGGGACTACCCTAGGGCTCATAGATTAGCTCCCACCGAAAGTGCCCCTAACATGTTTAGAATCTTAGGTAGTGTAAATACCCTTAACGAGAGAATGGGCTTAAATCTCACTCACCACGACATCAACTGGGTTTACAATCTCCATCACCTAAAGGGGGAAGGGTATTACCTTAAACCTAGACACCCCAAGGTCAAGCTTATCTCATCCCTCCCCGATTCCCACAAATGCATGAACAAGGATTTCTTGATCATCTTAGGGGAGTGGCACGATGGCCTCCCCTGCCCAACGAGAAAGGGGAAACCAAGTAGGAATTTAGATCTAGGTTTATTACTTGAAAATCACCCCTTCCTCCCTCGACATGTTCTTCTCCTATTTAGCTTATGTTCATGCTAGCGAATTGAGTTCTTCCTTTGATTTGTACCCTCCTTTCTTTTTCTTTTAACGAATTCCTCCTTGTTTTTCTTATGTTTTTATAGACAAGCGTGAAGCCATCCCCAATTTTAATCTTGTTAATCAGTCGAGCTTGGACAAGATATTGAAGGCCGAGGTGTTCGTCCACACAGACAGTCAACTCAGAGCAGCCCGCCTGACCTTGGATTACATCCCAACCTCGTCTAGCTTTTAAGCACCAAAGTGCCAGATAAAGGCGAAAGACCCCCGTCTTCATCTAATCAACATCGTCGTGCCTAACTTTCTCAACCTAGGCCCGGGACCACAAGGGGTATTAAAAGTAGAGCCACTTCTGCTGTGTAAGGCTGAGGACGAAGCGATCCCCTTTCAACTAGCCACCAGAGAAGAAGAAGGGGAAGAAGGAAAAGAAGAAGAGGTGGTTGAAGTGTCTGATTACGAGGATGCTTTTGAAGTGTTCAACTAGCCTCAATCTCCAAAGGTTTCCACCGATGATTTCAATTACCTCCCCTCAGCTGAAGTTAGCCAAATACAAGGTGATTCTTCTGTCCTAGAAGCTATAGGGATATAACGCAAATCTAGGGCCAGCCTTGTCTCACCAGAAACCCCAAAGGGTCCAAAGCATGAAAATGACATCTCAAAGAACCTGTAGATTTTCCTTTTTGACAATCCAATCCAAATAAATCATATGAAATACCAACATCAAGAATTATCATAATAATTTCATTGAATATACTCTCAAAGTAAGTCAAAGCTCTAAGCAATAATTACAAGGACCATTGGCCACAAAAGAATAGAGGTATGAATTTTAATTACATATCATCAGCTTGTCTCATTGGTGGGAATAACATCACAACCACTTTAATATACAAAAGAATGAGTCAAGCCTATTCTAAGATATACACCATCTAATATACTCATTACAAAAGTTCGGCCTCCATCATTAGTTAGTCTAACTACTTTTAGCCACCAAAAAGTTGTCTCAAAAGACTGTTGCCTACTATGAAAAGGTTATAAAAATAATGGGATGAGACAGAGCCCAGTAAGTAGATATTTAATGAGGGTGGGGGAAATGCAAGTTTCGTCTACTATAATAACTAGTAAGTTGCCCGTGCGATGCACGAATAATTTTGTAATATTTTATGTAAGATGATTTTGGATAATATTGTGTATATATATTATAAAGAAAAAGTAAACTAAATTAGAGTAAAGAAACATATACATTTTAATTAGTTTAGTAGCTTCATTGCATATTTGTACCCTTCTTAAGGTACAATTTTTTATTTATTTATTTATTTTTTAATCATGAAACCAAAAATAAATGCAAAAAAGTAACAGGACCATAAAAATCAACAAATTTGTGTTGTGTTCACATATTTCATACCATGAAATGAAAGTTTTTCCAACTCTCTGATCGTCTTCCCCTTATTGATAATGCGACATGATGACATGGTTTGGACAAATGTGTATGCATGTGTCTTATAGATGATTTAAAATTGAACCATGGTAGAATATGGCTTTACATTGTGCACCAAATACTCTCTCTACTTATATACCCAAAACAAACACTATCCAACCAAATTACCCACTCCTAATTTTAAAAAGAAAAAGGAAAAAAAAAAAAAAAAACCCGTAGGGGATTCAGTGTCTTGATGGTAGTGGGTAGCCTATATGACAAAGGAGGTGACCCCTTAGCAACATAGTAGCATAAGTATTGTGAAAATTTATATGTTAAAGATTATAGATACTAAGGTCAATATGAAGGATGGTTTACAACTTATTTATAGAACACAGACATGGCAATAGGTACAGGCATATAACAGAGTAGAGGTGCAACCATATGATGCCACTTCTTTTTTTTTTTTTTTTTGAGAATCCATATGATGCCACTTTAATTGTGCATTCACCAAATGAAGGTAGTTCTAAGAATGTTGATTTTTTGTGTTGTATGCTTGTATGTAGTAGAGTGCGTTCAATGAGTTGAAAGCAAAGCTAAGCCAATCAAAATTAAGGTCGAAGTTGAGAAGAGAAATTAACAAAACAAAAAAACAAAGGTGAAAATTTGAGTTATAGTTATTATAGAATAACTGCTAAAGCTTATAAAAGTGGAGAATGGTAGACTGCTCGTCAGTGCAATGATATTCTCATGAAGAATATACCAACCTCTTTACATTTAAAAGCAGAGGTTCATCTGGATACTTCTCTGTGTGTGAGAAAATCAAAGCTAGCTCAATTGCATCCGCGTTTTATATAAAAATCCACAACAATTTTGTGTCTCCCTATCTTTCTTCAAGACCTTATTTGGTAAGTTATTACTATTAGTCCTTAATTATTATTTTTTTTTCTTTTTTTAAAATACTAAAATGGTGGGTGTGCTAAAAGACATGAAGAATAAAGAAAGGTGTCGTGTAAGTTTAGTAAATTAATGAGACATTAATAAGCTAATAGTAAAATAAGTTAATATGAACTTTTGGATAACAATATAAAAAAAAAATAAAAAAATAATAAAAAATAAAAAAACCCTTAACGAAAGAGGTAAAAAAAAAAATGTTAAATGCAAAATTAGAGCGTTACTTGGCAAGACCTCATGCACTCCCACATGAAATCTCTGCTTTATATATATATATATATATATATATTGATGATTGTTCTTTTATAACTCCTAATCACTAATCAGCATGAGTCTAAAAAGACCTTGTGATAGGACTTTATCAAACGTACAAAATAAGCATATATTTTTTTTATCTTTTTTTTTAAAAAAAAAAGGATATTGCTATTGTGTTCATCCTTATAAGAATTTAAGCACAGATTAAATTTTCATTATTTTTGAAAATTTTTCTTTGATTCATTTATAATTTATATATTGTGTTGGTTTAAATGAATTTTTTCTCAAGCTTTCAAAGAATGAACTTTAGATAAGATGTTCAACTTTTATACACCAAGCATTGACTATAAATCTTGTTCATGGAACAAATCAAGATAAGAAATTAAGAATATGGTCCATTTTGGTTGGCTTGATTTGTCTAAACATCAATTTTATCTCTTGCCAAAAGTCCGACTTTTAGGCAGAAGTTTCCTTGATTATTACTTATATACAAAATTCCAAGATCATTAAATTGGAATAGGTCCCTTATTGACCTAACCAATTGGAATAGGATAAAATTTCTTCCCATCCACACTAAACGTTGTGTACACTCCAAATTTTTTCTGCATCTCATAATGATATGTTGTGGAAACGTGTCATCCAAGTCCAACATGATTGAGAGTTGTAGTTGAGACTATGACCCATAAGCTTTACTATTCAATACTTTGCAAGAAAAACTAAACACTCATTTGATGTAATAGGAGACTATGGAATTTGACATTGTATACACTGAGATTTGTTCTTGATGTTGTGAAATTGCTGTAGGTACTAAAAACTATAGGTTGATTAGTTGGCAAATCATGTTCTTTAAGCATGAAAAGTCTACGATGGAAAACTTTTATATTCCTACAATAAATGTTTTGGAGAGAAAATTGTTAGCCCCCTCATCCTATTGGGACCCCCCCTATTTATACAAAGGAAAAAGGGTCCAATATTTCTGAGTATGACTTAGTTACATGGAATTTTTATGCAATTGTACGTACATTTCTTTTAAAAATTTAATTATAATTTAAACTCTAATTTGGTGATTTTTGCAGTTTGATTTTTGATTTAGTAAAGACATATTAGCCAAAAGAAACGAAGGTAGAGCTATTAAAGAAATCTATACTTTCAGATCAACAATTACTGATGGCCAATGCTACATTGTCATTTGTGGTTGTGGAATGAATAAGTGGTATGTTGTTTGGGCGAGTAATTGAGGCCAAGCAATTAACCATATTAAAAGGGGATTAGCAACTTTTTTCTTTTTCCTTTGTCATTTATGGTATGTATATGCCTTTTTCACATATGCTCAAGTGAAATACCCATTAGGATTTCCCTTAATTATGATAAACATATAAATTTTTTTTTAAAGGAAGTTCTATATTTATCGAATGAGATATATATATATATATATATATGTCGAGGGCCATGTAGCTGAACTAGCACCTCCTCATACACAAAGTGTCTAGGGTTTAAGGGAGAAAATGTTCAAATTGTGGGAGTCAAGGAGAAAAGGTTTAAGTTTTGGGGTTAGCATAGATACTGTAATTATTTCTAAATAATATATATATATATATATATATATATATATTATATATGTATATATGTATATATTGTTTTCCTTGAGCTAAAGCAGTTGCAATGGATGTGTGGAATGGATGGTTTTTTTTTTTTTTTTTTTTTAGTCCTTGAGTATTTTGGGTTGTTTCAAATGAGTAATGGCTCCTCTTAGGCTCCTAAAATTTTTGGTTTATTGATTTTGCTATCTATAACTTGATTCTTCTTTACCTAATAAAGTTTGGAATTTTTTGTAAGTATATTTTTTCTTCAAGAAAATGAATAGAAATCTACCTTCATGTTCATGCTCATGTTAATGTTCATATTTGTAAACCTAAATCATATTTAAGCCCCTAATTTTAAAAAGAAAAAGGGGAAAAAAAAAAAAAAAAAACCTATAGGGGTTTCAGTGTCTCGATGGTAGTAGGTGGCCTATATAACAAAGGTGGTAACCTCTTAGATTCCTCTTTCTTTCTCTTTCAAATGTTTTATCAATCTTAGATTTTTTATTTTGGTAATGTATAGTGAAACAATGCATTTTATATAACAATCCACAACATTTTTGTGTCTCTTTATCTTTCTTCAAGGTCTTATCTGGTTAGTTATTATTATTAGTCCTTGATTATTATTTTTTTGTTTTTTTTTTAAAATACTAAAATGGTGGGTGTGCTAAAAGACATGAAGAATAGAGAAAGGTGTGGTGTAAGTTCAGTAAATTAATGAGACATTAATAAGCTAACAGTAAAATAAGTTAATATGAACTTTTGGATAATAGCAAAAATACTTAATGAAAGAGGTAAAAAGAAAAAAAATGCACAAAGCAAAGTTAGAGTGCCACTTGGCAAGACCTCATGCACTCTTGCATATGGTCTCTGCTTTTATATATACTAGTGTTAAACCCGCGCAATGCGCGGAATCATTTTATGAATTAGAAAACAATCAGCTTAATATATTATACTTAATGCGATGATAAAATAGGGAAAGGGATTGATGGTTAGTTGTTCAGATAATGATGTTAATATGTAGGTGTTCTTCTAAAAGACAGACATAACTTAACATCAACACATGTGATGGTTAGTTGTTCATTTTCATGGTTTTTCTTTTCTTTTTTTGCGCGTTCTTTCCTGGAAGATTCATAGGTTTTAAAGTGTATTTTTGGGTTTTTCAAAAAAAAAAAAAACTATTTTTAGCAAAATAAAAAATAATTATAATAATGACCATGGGAGATTCATTGACTTTGGGCTTGATCAATTTATCCCGACGGGCCCAATTATAAATCCCTATTTCTATCTCGTCATAATCATTTTTTCTCTTCTTGGAGGAATATGAAACTTTATCTTAAAATGAAATTTTAGACTCTAATTCTTATAGGGCTCCCAAGTTGGAACCCTTCTATATTTTTCTTTATAAAATTGAATTACAATAGCCTTTAAGATTATGTATTTGAAAGTTAGAGGAAACTGATAAGTAGGTTTGGTTTGTTTATGATTTCTTTCTTGGTGGCTTTGTGCATTAAGATTAGGGTTTGAACCTGTGTGAGAAACTACAAAGTTGAAGTGCAGGTATCATATTCTCTCTACCAGTACCCACATTTACCATTCCACACCATCCAACTGATTGCTTGCACATGTTAAAAACATGGTGAAAATAGAACTAAGTTGAAAATTCCATATGATCATTGACAGACAAATTTTAAAATGGTTTTTAACCATGATTAGATGTCCATATTTTATTGGTGCAGTAGAATTTTGAGAAATTTTTAAGCATTATTTCATTCTCATAATGACTAATAAAGTATCTATATATAAATCACTTTCTCAATAAAAAGAAGTATCTGTAAATCAATCAAATCTTTGATACCCCTTTGCAACTTCAGCTTTGTGGTCATGCTACATTGTCTGCTGCACACACAATGTACATTACACTTTCAGATTTCAAATTCTACAATTTCAATTACTCTTCAAAAATAGCAGAACAGGTAGGATCAAAAACAGGAACTGAAAATTAAATTGAATTCTGTAGTTGCTATTTTGCCTTCTAATCTGAGCGTGGTAGCTGCTGCTTCATTTCGAATAGTGATAACGCTTTCTCTTTCTTAGCGCTCTATCCCCCCTTGAATAGTAGGCGGTAAGTCATTGGTTCAAATCCAATAATAGGTAAAACTGGCTGAAACCCCTATTTTTGCTAGCATGACAGCAAGTACAGAAACTAATGTTTAATACCTTGGAGTTCAAAAACGGCACACATCAAACTTATTTTCAATCAGTATTCCCGAAAATTTTGAAGCTGGAAAGAGAACTAACAAAAGTATATGAGCTTGTATAAAAATCATTAGTAATAAGTAGGACAAAGCAAGAGAGATGAAGTCAAACCAAATCAACCACTTGTTCGACAGGTAAACCTTTTTCTAGTATTACATTAATACATATTAATGTCTTGAACATATTATGAGCGAAACTGTCAACCAAATCAATCATTCACATGGTAGGTAAACCCTTTTCTAGTATTTCATCAATACATATTAACTTGTTGAACATCTTCAAAAGAGCACAACAGTATAGTAAAATTTACAAATAGTTATATATGAGGGATTGAATTTATCACCAACCCCACTACACTGTAGGTAACACACTTCCAATTTTTGGAATACATATCTATTCCGTGCAAAGTTAAGTTTTGCAGCATCATACATCTTCATGAGCAGTTAGTGTCATAACTTGCAAGTCCTAGCAACTCTGGACCTTCTAGCCGGGGATTATTCTCAAAGCTACACCATTGGAAAAAAATAAAGATAAATTCCTTTGGCCACTGGTTTAAACAGACCTCAAAAAATTTAAAAAAAAAAAAAAAAAAAAAAAAAGGAAGAACAATTGGTAGCAATGACATAAAATATATGGCAAAGCTTTGGTTATGGTGTAAGCCCTGTAGTGCAGAAGCAGCAATCGCATGGATATTGATATGTAAGTGACTTTTAAACCAGTAAATTTGTCACTACAATTCTAGTAACTGATCTGATTCCACAAAAGTGAACTATAGGATGATCTGGATTGATCCTTAAATTTATCATAGCACAATCCTACAATCTGGAATATGATTAGTTCGAGACCCAGCTTTAAGTAATGGAGCATTAGAATCTTTTCAACTAAAAGGGGAAAACATTTGAAGATACCAAAGCATTGGTAAATCGTTTGTTGTACTGAGGATCCCTAAGCAAAGAATACCCTCTGCACCAGCACCATGACCTTTAAAAAAATGGCAGGAAACTCACAAATAAATTTTTTATTTGTTTTTTGAAGGTTAATAACGATTCCTGTAGCATAAGATCAATAGGATGCAAAAGGGAAAAAAGAAGTAATAATCATGTGATCACAAAAACAAACCCCTCATTTTAAGTATTCAGTAACTTTCAGATTCTAGAAAGCCAAGAAACTACACTACAAATCATATTAAAAACAAAACGAAAACTCTCCCCTTTTACCATCAAACATCCCTCATCACTCATGTATCAATAGATTAAGGAAATCTCAATCCTGGCATAGAGACATCAATGTACTTATTCTACTGATAAAATAAGTTTATCAGTAGAATAAGTTTACATTGTTGCTACCCACTCCATAAACAGAACCCTTGAAAATTAAGTAGATAAGAAAAGGGTATGACGAAACGAACTTGATGCATAATTTTGAAGCATTTTTTATGTTAGAATTAAATGATTTCAAATTTAAGGGGCAAACGAAAAGAAAAACAAACTCTTACAAAAATCTACCAAACAGGGAAAAACATTCTAACCAAATAACAATAATTGACAAAACAGAACCCAAAAAATTGGAAAAATAAAATGGGAAATCAGGTTACCTTTAACCTTGATTCAATCATTTTTTTGACATAATGACTCCTAGAAATGTATTACAAAATTTAAAAGATACGTGACTGATAGGAAGCCAAAACTTTTTTTCTAATCAAAACATAGTCACTAACCAAATTGAGTCTTAAGAATTGAAAGTGGTCTCTACCATATTTAGACGTACCAAAATCAAGACTTCAAATTATGGTAATCCAGTAACAATAATTAAATCCAAGCTCGTAATTATAGCATTTGGCAATCATAAGATCATGAAGTATTGTCTTCTTTAATTTTAACTGTAATGTAAACTTCTAGACATATAAAATTAGGTATAAACAGCACTTCATGTGTGGGAATCACTAATTTTTTTTTTTTCCATAGAGCATAATCAACACTTACAAAATATCACTAATAGAACTCAAAACCATCAAAAGCAAGACAATGTAATCATTGAGTTAGACTGAACTGGTAAACCTCACAAACACAAATAAGCCAACTTGATTACAAAACATAGCAGACAAAAAAATTCAAAGAGATTGAAAAAGATTAATGGAATCATAATAGGGTTATAGGTCAATTGAATCCAGAACAAAATACAATTCAAACCCAAATACATCAATCGGAAAAATTTAACCGAAAATATGAGATAAATAGAGGAAAAATCAGACTGTCCTAATCTTTCAGTTTGATTCAGTAACTCTTCTTAAAAAACACCCAAATGTCTTATTTGAAGGAGAACTCCATAAATTTGTGCTTCAACAAAAAGATGGGAAAAGGAGGTTTCTTAAATTATAGAAAATAAATTGAAGTTGTAATATGGCTTGAATTGAAAAATGTGCAAGATTGATCCCATAGTACCATTGACTGCTCATGGGACACCAAGACTGAACTGGTTCAAAACATATTTCTAAATTTATCCATTTAAAAAATATTAAATTTCTTAATACTCTGCATATCAAGAAAAAGAATAAATATACACAGATTTAGGAGTAAGCATTGTTCTAAAAAAATTACTTAGAAACGGATGGACTGTGGGTAAGAGTTCTAAAGACTTTTCCAAAAGACACCATCTCTAGATAAATGGTAAAATTTATAATATTTGACCAAAAAGAATAACATCCCAAAACAATAACTAAATATATCCTTCTGTGTCACTCTTGTAAACAACATCCATCCCATATAGCATCTTGCCAAAGACAACATGGCAGTCCATTTAAAGGAAACAAAAAGCAAGCATGTAAGAAAGGGAAAAAAATCCAGGCTATAAAAACTGTGCACTAAACAAATGGTACAAATTATCATTGTTCAAAAACATTTAAAAAAAAATATAAAAAATCCTCCACACCATTAATACAGCCGGCAGATGTCACCAAGTCTTAGTCTTCTTCTCCTATATTATCTCATGTAAAGATATTGCCTTAAGGTGCACACATGTTGCTAATTCAGCACATGGACACTCAAATTCATGTAATGAGTCTACCCACACCTAAATATGAAAAAAGATCTTGATCTACCTTAATCGATAAAATCTTCAAATTAGCACTTGAATCAAACCATTCACTTACAAACCAACAACTTTAAGAACAACACTACTTATTTAATAGGAAAAACAACAGCCTGAGCCTATATGCAAAAATTAGTGAAATTAAGATGGATTTGCTTGTTCCAAATGGGAATGGGATGAATGTTTTGCAACATGAATCCACCCAAAATTACACCCAAGACAAAATAAGCACAGCTAAGCAAAAGCATCGTGGGATTGCAACCAACTACTTGAGCCTATTTATAAAGGTATTATATAAAGCAATTAATGAGCTTGTAGATGTACCAAAGCCTGAAATTTTTTAAATGTAATGTTACATATGTTTTCAACATGGTAACCGCATGATGTAGGACCAAATTATAAATTATAGAAATGTTGTGAGTCAATAAATATCTCAACCAATAACAAAATCAAAGCAAAACAAACAAACCACTCCGATTAGCCAAAAACCATTACCAAACAGAATAGAATGAATAAACAAAGTTAGTTTATACCTCTTAGATATAGAAGAAGGTTTTGATATTCAATGCCCGATGACTGTTCCTCCTTCGGTTTAGTATTTTGTACCACAACCGATAAAGTTAAACCACAAACTCAGTACTTGGAATTAAAAAAAAATGAATTGAAAGAAACAAAGAGAGAGTCAGCAAGCAAACAAAAAGACTCATATTAGTCACAAACACAAACAAAAAGGCCATTTAAAAATCAAACAGATGGACCACAATACAATGGAAAGTCAAATTCCCAAACTTTGATAGGTATATTTACCAACGCAATGAAGAATTGCAATGTACCCATTTATTTTAAGTTCCAGTTAAGTTCTTAAAATCTCTTTTTTTAAGATTTTCTTTTCCCATAAAACGTTTTCACTTATAGTCTTATTTGTGTTGTTGTTAAGGAAATCTTTGTTCTAAATCAAAGCAATTGCAAATGGAAAAGAGATTTCATTGAACAATGAAATAAAGAGAAAAATTTAGGCTATCATACCTTTCATTTTATTGTAGATAACCCAATGGAAAAAATTAAATTAACAATTCAGATAAATGACATTTGAAAGTTTGAGAAGATATGCTAACTACCCATGAGGCGTCCAACAAAACCAAACGATGCTAACAAATTGCAGTGGGTAGTATTTACGAAGTTTTTTTTTTTTGAGATAAATATAGAAATTTTATTTGATAAAAGGGAAATACATGTACAAACACATAACAACCTTGTAACCATTAACATAGGGGAACAAATACCTGTTCTGCAGAAAACAAAATCTGCAACAAAATAAATACAGCCCATGGACATAGAATACAGAAACAGCAACAGTTATTACAATTACCCTCCTGTAAACACAGATTATGCAGAAATTCCTTTCTGTTCTGCAGAAAACAGAATATGCAGCAACAGAAATACAGCCCATGGACAACATTACAGAAACAACAACAGATATTACATTCAACTCCCCTGTAAGCACAAATTATGCAGAAAATCCTGAACCTGTTCTACAGAAAACAGAATATGCAGCAGTAGAAATACAACCATGGATATACATCACAGAAACAGCAACATATATTACACTCAGCCCCCCTGAAAGCACAGATTATGCAGAAAATCCAAAACCTGTTCTATAGAAAACAGAATATGCAGTAGCAGAAATACATCCATGGACATACATCACAGAAATAGCAACAGATACATTGTTTTTCTTTGGGTTCGAATAGATGCATCGTTTTTCTTTGAGTGTGGTGTTTCAAATTTGTTTTAACCGTGTTTGTTTTTTAAGTGGGTATTTTTCCTACATGGTAGATAACTAAATATAAATCTAAACCAATCCAACCAAGGAATTCAAACCTAAATCATATTCAATCCCCAGATTTGAAAACGAAAAAAAAAAAAACCATAAAAAAGCAATAACTATACCGATTATAGGGTAATGGGTATGCAGCCTCTCTTTGTGCAGCGTGCATGTGGTTCCGACAAAAAAAAACCTAGATTAAGATTGAAAAAGAAAAAGGTAATATCAGCGTAACATTCAACTCTATACTTATTTCCAATGAAAATTTCATGTAGAACTCAAAAACCCAAAACAGAAACGAATCACAGCCAAAATAAAATCTAAACCTATACAACCAAAAAAACTCCATAAAAAGTGACATTGCATACCCAAATCTGGAAAAATAAAAAGTAAAAAATAAAAAAGATTGAGAAAAATGTACCCATGCCGGTTTTGACAATCTGCGGTTCCCTCTCTGTATCCCTCTCAATCATTCTGTGTTTTAAAAACCTAAAACAAAAACAAATCAAATCTAAAACTATCCAACAGGAAAACTCAATTAAAAGTAACATTTCATACCCAAATCTGAAAAAATTTACCGGTGTTGATGGGCCATAGTTTTTTCTTTCTATGTTTTTTGTGGTTCCGATGGTCTGATTCTGCCTCTTTCTCTGTTTCTTTCTCCGTGTCCCAGGATCGCCTCTCTCTTTCTCTGCTTCTTTCCCCGTTTCTTCGTTGCCTCTCTCTTTCATTGCCTCTCTATTTCTATTTACGTGTTTCTTTTAACATTAACCGGTTATTTTTTTTATATTTATAATGAGAGGCTTTGAAACGGTGCGTAGCATTGCCAAAATATATAAAGAATCGCTTTTTAAAGTGATGTCACTTTTCTGATTTGTCAACATGGCCTTAATTGTAGGCACTCATTTTCTCTCAGCTTCGTCTATTATATATATATAGATAATAATATGACAAAAATTATTTAATAATGAAATACAAGTTCCTCAAAGTAAATATCTTGAAACCAAATGCTATAATATGTGAGCAAAAATTATATAAATCCAAAGCCATAAAATCTAACATATGGTAATTTATCTCAAATATACCACACTACCACATAGACCGGTTAGGGGATCCACCCATTCACAACTGGCATAATATTGTCCTCTCTGGTATGCAAACTCTTGGCCCCATGGACAACAGCCCCACCCATACCCTCAAGATTTTTCTGTCCCCCCATGAGCAGCAGAGAGAGCACGTCAAATAGGACCTCTCTTGCATGTGATCTCTTGGACCCATGGGCAGCAACCTCATCCACACATAATCAAGAAATCCTTTTCCCCCCATGGACAGCAGGGAAGAATGCGTCGTCCAAAGTGAAAGAGCACTGACCTAGACTTGATTCTGTTATCACAAAGACTACAAAAACCAAATCAGGTGATCACCAGGAAATCACACATGGCATGGTGTTAAAATAACATAAACTCACAGGTTACACTATTTTGAAACACATAGTTCATATCCAAGTAGTTTCAGAAAACCTTAAATAATTTAACTTCTACAAAGTTTGTAAAGTTTTCAACTTCATTCTTATCAAGAGATTTTCTATCAATTTTCCAAATAATACAAGACAAGATAAGCATCTCTAAATTTTTCAATATACCATAAAATCAATGATTTTCTTATCAAAGATTAAATAAAAGATGCTTATTTTTCCATATCAACAATTCATACATTTCCCCAAATGCAATGCCAAATATGATGCATTTTCATATATAATCATATATATATATATATATATATATATATATATATATATTAAGGTTACAACACAGTAGTTTTTAGGAAAATATAATTTCCATAAGTAATTTCCAAAAATGTTTCTAATCCAAAAACAACATTTATGTTATTTTTCAAAATCCCATTAAAAGCTATTTACCTTGCAACCGCAAAATCCGAACTCTCCAAGCCCCAAGGAGATTAGCTAGAACCTAAACAATATCAAGTAAACCTATCACAATAAATATAGAGCTTGAAATTGCATCTAACCACAATTTAGAAATTGCCAAATAACCACTTAATTAGGCAAGTCTAGTATTTAACCTCATCAATAATAATGTATTCCACTTCCATAATTTCTCAACAAATTGATTCACAAGGCATAAACTCCAATTTATAGAGTTAACCCATTTAATATCATCTCCAACATTGTAACTAGCTTCCATAAAATTTACACTACATCATTAAGAGACCTATGAAAGCAAAATCAAAATATCCTCTGAGACAAGAAATTTAGAACTTCAACTAACTCCAAATAAACCTAATGGCAATGGAAAAATTAAAGTCACCAACCATCACATGTTATAACTTAAAACCCTTAAATTTTTCTACCATACATAAACCTTAAGTAGTCATCAATAGCACAAAATATATACACACTCATCAAATAATTCCACCAATACAAAACCCATACATAAAAACACATAAATATCACTTCCAATGCTCATAAATCACATAGGTATCATTATTAAACCTTAGATAAAAATAACCTCAAACAAAAGTACAAAACCTACTAAAAAGATGAGAAATTTTTACTCAAAAAAAGGATGTGAAGGTGTTTATGGGTTCCCAATAATTTTCCAGTGATCTTGCCGGAAAATGATGGTGGAAATGGTGATGGTCGTAGTACCGGGTAGAGAGAATATGAGAGCAGAGAAGTGTATGAGAGAAAGAAAAGAAAATAAGAAGAAAGGATGGGCGGCCAAGTGATGTAGTGGGATTGTGAGATGAGTGGTGGGTAGTGGGGTTAGGTTGGGGGGGAGGGGGGGAGGGGGGGGGGGGCACGTAGGAACCCAAAAATATCTGCTCTTGACTCTCTTTTTTTTCTCTTTTTTTATAAAAGCTAACTAGAACATTACAATCTTCCCCTCATATAAAAATTTCGTCCTTGAAATGTTACGTACCTTGATCTTGAAATAGGCTTGGGTATCTTGACAACATATCATCCTCACGCTCCCAAGATGCCTCTTTCACTGAATGATTCTTCCAAAGTACCTTTACCCAAGATATTGTTCTATTGCGTAACACTTGCTCCTTACGATCCAAAATCTCTACCGAAACTTCTTCATATGATAAATCATCTCTAATCTAAAGAGCCTCATAGCTCAAAACATGTGAAGGATCAGGAATGTATTTCCTTAACATAGACTCATGGAAAACATTATGAACTCCTGACAAGGCGGGTGGTAGGGCAATTCTATATGCAACTTCGGCCACTCTATCCATGAACTCAAAAGGCCCTACAAACCTAGGGCTTAACTTACCCTTTTTGCCAAATCTCATAACCCCTTTCATAGGTGCAACCCGTAGGAAAACTTTATCTCCAATTTCAAGTTCCAAAGGCTTCCTTTTAAAGTCATAATAACTCTTTTGTCTACTTTAGGCTGCTTGTAGTCGATTACGAATCATATTTACCTTTTCAAAAGTCCTTTGAATAATCTCTGGCCCCAAAATTTTTCGTTTTCCCACCTCATCCCAACAAATTGAGGATCTACACTTCCTCCCATACAAAGTAACATATAATGCTGCTTTAATACTTGAATGGTAACTATTATTGTAAGCAAACTCTACCATAGGTAAGTGACTAGCCCAACTCCCTTTAAAATCCAAAACACATGCTCTCAACATATATTCTAGAGTTTGAATAGCCCTTTTAGATTGTCCATCTTTCTGAGGGTAGCAAGCTGTGCTAAAATCCAATCTAGTACCCAAGGCCTTTTGCACACCACCCCAAAAACGAGAAATAAACCTTGGATCTCTATCTAAAACAATGGAAGCAGGTACTCCATGAAGTCTCACAATCTCATCAACATAGAGCTGAGCTAACTGATCAAGGGAGTAGTTCATCCAAATAGGGAGAAAATGAGCTTTTTTTGTCATTCTATCAACAGTTACCCAAATAGCATCATGACCCTTAGGAGATCTCAACAATCCTGAAACAAAATCCATAGTGATTTTCTCCCACTTCCATTGGGGAATAGGAAGTGGTTGCAACAAACCCGAGGGTCATTGGTGCAACACCTTAACTTGCTGACAAGTCAAAAATTGCTCTACAAAGTGGGCAATCCCCTTTTTCATATTATTCCACCAGAAGTTTTCACGAAGATCATGGTACATCTTTGTACTACCCGGATGTATTACATGTTGGGAATAGTGAGCCTCCTCTAGAATCTCCTTTTTAATCAATGGGTCCTTTGGCACACAAACTCTACTCCCAAATCTCAAAGCACCATCCTTAAAGATAGAAAATTCAGATTTCTTTCCACTACGCACCTCATCCATGATTTTCTTTAAACGTGGGTCATCGGCCTGTGACAATTTAATTCTTTCGACCAAAGTTGGTTGAACACTCAAACTAGCCAGGTAGGCCTCAGAATGGCCCATAACAACCTCAATCTCCATCCTTTCAAGATCACAAATAATTTCTTTTCGAATGGTTAGCAAAGTAGCTGAAAAACTTGAAGGCTTTCTACTAAGAGCATCAGCTACAACATTAGCCTTACCAGGACGATAGTTAATAAAGCAATCATAATCCTTAACCAATTCCAACCATCTCCGTTGCCTCATATTTAACTCCTTTTGAGTAAAGAAATACTTTAAACTTTTATGACCTGTGAAAATCTCGCATCTTTCCCCATTCAAATAATGTCTCCAAATTTTCAAAGCAAAAACAACTGCAGCCAACTCCAAGTCATGAATGGGGTAATTTTTCTCATAATTTTTCAACTGACGAGAGGCATATTCCACAACCTTTCCATTTTGTATCAACACACAACCAAGTCCCTTATGAGAAGCATCACTATAAATGACAAAACCCCTTGTACCAGAAGGGATAGTTAACACTAAAGCTGTGACCAATCTTCGCTTTAGCTCTTGGAAACTTTTCTCACATTCTTCCTTCTACTCAAATTTAACATTCTTCTGAGTTAATTGTGTCAAAGGAGCTGCAATGCGAGAAAATCCCTCTACAAATCTTCTATAGTAACTAGCAAGGCCCAAGAAACTTCTAACCTCACCCACATTTGTAGGCCTATCCCAATTAACCACCACTTCTATCTTATTAGGATCCACTGTAATTCCATCCTTAGATATCACATGACCCAAGAACACTACTTGATTCAACCAAAATGCACACTTCTTCAGCTTAGCATACAACTTCCTTTCTCTTAGAATCTGTAAAACAATCCTCAAGTGTTCTTCATGCTCTTCTTGCCTCTTAGAATAAATCAAAACATCATCAATGAACACAATGACAAATCAATCCAAGTACTCATGAAATACCCTATTCATCAAATCCATAAAAGTAGCGGGGGCATTAGTTAATCCAAATGGCATCACCAAAAATTCATAATGACCATATCTAGTCTGAAAGGCCATCTTTGGTATATCCTCACCCTTAATCTTCAACTGGTGGTAACCAAAATGAAGATCAATCTTAAAAAAGACTTGTGCTCCCTGCAACTGATCAAATAGGTCATCAATATGAGGCAAAGGATATTTGTTCTTTATGGTGACTCTATTAAGCTCAAGGTAATCAATACATAACCTCATAGACCCATGCTTCATCTTGACAAATAAAACTAGAGCTCCCCAAGGTGAGGCACTAGGATAAATAAACCCTTTGTCCAGTAATTCTACCAATTGCTCCTTAAGTTCTTTCAACTATGTGAGTGCCATTCTATATGGTTCCTTAGAAATAGGTGCAGTGCCAGGAAGGAGATCAATAGAGAACTCAATCTCACAATTCGGGGGCAACCCAGGTAGATCATCAAGAAAGACATTTGAAAATTCCCTCACAATGGGAATGTCTCCTATCTCCAATTCTCCACTTTGTAAATCCACTAGACTAGCAAGGAATCCTTGGCATCCCTTTCTAAACAAGTGGTTTGCTTGAATGCATGATATCACAAGAGGCATAAAAGGCAAGCATGAAGCTTTAAATAGAAATTCTTATTCATCTGAAGGCCCAAGCACCACCTCTTTCTCAAAATAATGCACACTAGCATGGTAAGAAGCCAACCAATCCATGCCCAAAATGACATCAAAATCATGCACATCTAACAACACCAAATCAGCCAATAACTCTCTACCTTAAATACAAATAATACAAGACTTAAGCACAAGATTAGTCATTAAAGTATCACCAACAGGGGTAGAAACTAATAACTCAAAATCAAGTAGTTCGGGGCTCTTGTCATGATTTTTAGCAAATGCACAAGAAACAAAAGAATGCGTAGAACCAAGATCAAAAGGAACTTTAGCATGTGCAGAGAACAAAGGAAGTATACCTGCTACCACTGTATCTATGACCTGAGCATCCTGAGTAGTCAAGGCATACACTCTACCTTGCACCTTCTTCCCATTGTCATTACCCTTTGCAACCTGAGATTAAGGAAAGGAACCCGAGGCCTTAGAACTTGGGCAATCTCTAGCGAAGTGTCCGGGTTGCTTACAAGTAAAGCAAATCTTGACCTCATCATAATTTTGTCCATCATGAAGTTTACTACAACAAGAGCAAGACTTCTTATCACTAGAATGAGGATAGGCATTCTTGCTATGCCTAAAGGATTGTCCTCTATTACCCGAGTTTTCAAAGAATCCTTTCTTATGCCCTTGACCCTTATGATGATTAGAATTAAAGGGCCCTTACTTCTTTTCACTCTCCTTGAAACTGGGGTTATACTTAAAGTCTTCTTCAAGACTCATTGCCCGCTTCTCAACTTCAGTAAATGTATCCACTCCAGAGGCTATAATGAGAGGGTGAATCCTAGCATTAAGGCCTTCCCGAAACTTTTGACTTTCTTGGACTCATCTAGAATCAAGGAGCAAAGCGAAAGAGCTCAACAAACTTAGCAACATACTCCTCCACTGTCATAGCCCCTTGAACCAAATCAGAAAATTCCCTTGCCTTACGGTCCTTCACTACATCGGGGAAGTATGTCCTATTGAAAACTTCCTTAAACTTCTCCCAAGTAATAGGAGTGTCCCTTCCCAACTTCGTCTCCAATAATTGCTCAGTGCTTGACCACCATTTATCAGCAAAACCCTAAAGAGCATAAGTGGCATACCTCACCTTCTGATCATCCATGCATTCAAGGGCTCTAAGAAATTTTTCCATCCTTAGCAACCAATTCTCTACTGCCATAGGATCATGTCCCCCATCAAAAGTTAGAGGGTTTTGCTTATAGAACTCCCCAAAAGTGCAACCCTCCCTCCTACGTTCACCACCCTGGACTACTCTAGCAATCCTAGCATAAATCCTGTCTGCCATTGCCACCTCATCAATCTTACCACCATTAGGAGTGACAGGTCTCTCACGCTCTTGGCGTTGCCTATGGCCATGCTCTAGAGCTGTAATCTCATCCACATGCCTTACTTTACATGCTTTCTTTTTAGGAGGCATAGTGTACCAAAGTACTTATACCTATACCCAAGAAACAAGCAAGTAAATCACAAGGCAACGTAGAAAGTTAACATAGAAAAGATAGATAAGGAAAAAGGAATAACAGGTGGAAGCAGAAACAAAGGAACAAAATAAAGAGTTCATCAAACCCCTAATGCTCTGACTTAGATCAAAATCAATTCCTATTTTCAAAGTCTACAGAATCATAACCTAAGCTCTGATACCATAACTGTCACACCCCAAAACCCAAAGGGTCCAAAGCATGAAAAAGACATCTCAAAGAACCTGTAGATTTTCCTTTTTCACAATCCAATCCACATAAATCATATCAAATACCAACATCACGAATTATCATAATAATTTCATTGAATATACTCTCAAAGTAAGTCAGAGCTCTAAGCAATAATTACAAAGACCATTGGCCACAAAAGAATAGAGGTTTGAATTTTAACTACATATCATCAACTTGTCCCATCGGTGGGAATAACGTCACAACCACTTTAATATACAAAAGAATGAGTCAAGTCTATTCTAAGATGTACACCATCTAATATACCCATAACAAAAGTTCAACCTTCATCAATAGTTAGTCTAACTACTGTTAACCACCAAAAGCTATCTCAAAAGATTGTTGCCTACTCTGAAAATGTTATAAAAATAATGGAATGAGACAAAACCCGATAAGTAGCATATTTAATGGGGGTGGGGGAAATGCAAGTTTCATCTACTGTAATAAAATTAATAATATGACAAGAATGATTTAATAATGAAATACAAGTTCCTCAAAGTAAATATCTTGAAACCATATGCTATAATATATGACCAATAATAATATAATTCCAAAGTCATAAAATCTAACATATGGTAATTTATCTCAAATATACCACACTACCACATAGACCGGTCAAGAGATCCACCCATTCACAACTGGCATGATATTGTCCTCTCTAGTATGCAGACTCTTGGCCCCATGGACAACAGCCTCACCCATACCCTCAAGGTTTTTCTCTCCCCCCATGGGCAGCAAAGAGAGTGTGTCAAATAGGACCTCTCTTGCATGTGGTATCTTGGCCCCATGGGCAGCAGCCTCACCCATACACAATCAAGGAATCCTCTTCCCTCCATGGATAGCAGGGAAGAACACATCATCCAAAGTGAAAGGGCACTGACCTAAACTTGATTTCGTTGTCACAAAGACTACAAAAATCAAATTGGGTGATCACCTGGAAATCACACATGGCATGGTGTTAAAACAACATAAACTCATAGGTTACACTATTTTGAAACACATAGTTCATATCTAGGTAGTTTCAGAAAACCTTAAATAATTTAATTTCTACAAAGTTTGTAAGGTTTTCAACTTCATTCTTGTCAAGAGATTTTCTATCAATTTCCCAAATAATACAAGACAAGATAAGCATCTCTAAATTTTTCAATATACCATAAAATCAATGATTTTCTTATCAAAGATTAAATAAAAGATGCTTATTTTTACATATCAACAATTCATACATTTCCCCAAATGCAATACCAAATATGATGCATTTTCATATATAATTATATATATATATATATATATATATATATATATATTAAGGTTATGAAACAATAGTTTTTAGGAAAATATACTTTCCATAGGTAATTTCCAAAAACGTGTCTAACCCAAAAACAACATTTATGTTATTTTTCAAAATCCCATTAAAAAGCCACTTACCTCGCAACCGCAAAATCCTAACTCTCTAAGCTCCAAGGAGATTAGCTAGAACCTAAACAATATCAAGTAAACCTATCACAATAAATATAGAGCTTGAAATTGCATCTAGCCACAATTTAGAAATTGCCAAATAAGCACTTACTTAGGCAAGCCTAGTATTTAACCTCATCAATAATAATGTATTCTACTTCAATAGTTTCTCAACAAGTTGATTCACAAGGCATAAACTCAAATTTATAGAGTTAACCCATTTAATATCATCTCCAACATTATGACTAGCTTCCATAAAATTTACACTACATCATTAAGAGACCCATGAAAGCAAAATCAAAATATCCTCCAAGACAAGAAATTTAGAACTTCAACTAACTCCAAATAAACCCAATGGCAATGGAAAAATTAAATTCACCAACCATCACATGTTTAACTTAAAACCCCTAAATTTTTCCACTATACATAAACCTTAAGTAGTCATCAATAGCACAAAATATATACCCACTCATCAAATAATTCCATCAAAACAAAACCCATACATAAAAACATAAAAATATCACTTCCAATGCTCATAAATCACATGGGTATCATTATTAAACCTTACATAAAAATAACCTCAAGCAAAAGTGCAAAACCCACCAGAAAGATGAGAAATTTTTACCTCAAAAAAAGGATGTGAAGGTGTTTATGGGTTCCCAAGAATTTTCCGGCAATCTTGCTGGAAAATGCTGGTGGAAATGGTGATGGTGGTAGTACCGAGTAGAGAGAATATGAGAGCAGAGAGGTGTATGAGAGAAAGAAAAGAAAGAAAAGAGAATAAGAAGAAAGGATGGCCGACCAAGTGATGTAGTGGGATTGTGAGATGAGTGGTGGGTAGTGGGGTTAGGTGGTGCCCGCCGGGGGGGGGGGGGGGGGCACGTGGGAACCCAAAAATATCTGCTCTTGACTTTTTTTTTTTTTTTTTTTACAAAAGAAAAAAAAGCTAGCTAGGACGTTACAAGCCTTATGGAAGTGATGGAGTCCCAAGTTGGGGGAAAGACGCCCGAGACGACTGCTCAAGCTAAACTTCCCTCTTTTCCCCCTCTTAATGACCCCCAGTAAGAGCTTGCCGATAAGAAGAGGAAACGAGAGCAGAAGGGGAAGGACGTGGTGGAAGAGGGCCGAGGTGGCCTCCTTTTGGAGATGGAGTCTCAAAAGGGGGCCAAGGTGGCCCAGACTACCCAGACAAAGTCCTTGGGTGATAGGGCGTCTGGAGACATGGGACGAGATCTCCGCACCAGGGTTCCAAACTAGAACCCCCTTCTGGTGCTAGATGGGTCCCCTCTCCTTGCGAACTCATCTATCAAGAACTTTAAAAAAGGAAAGGCCGGGTATGTAGCAGATGCTATGGAGCAAGCTCTACTACTACTCGAGGACATGGTCGACCTAAGGACCATGAAGAAACACAAGGTATTTCTAAGTCTAAAAAGAGACCTCACCATGGTAAGCCTTTCAAGCTAAGTTTTTTTTTTTTTTTTTTTTTTTTTTTAACTAAACTGCCAAGTTTCCTTTGCAGGCGGTTCAAGCCGTTTTCAAGGCCAAGGAGTTGGTGGATGTTTCCCACCGACAGATGAAGGATGAGGAGGGCAAGCGAATTGCTGCTGTTGAGGGCAAGCGAATTGCTGCTGTTGAGGCCTTCAAGGTGGCCGAGATACTAAATACCTAGATATTGATAGTTTTGTTTCTCTTTTTGTGTTCTTTTCTCTCCGCGGATACTAAATAGTAAATATATGCCCATATAAGCCTGTGTTTTCTCATTTAGACCACTATACTAATTTGCTGCAGAAGATAACAATAAAGAGACTGAGCTACAATTCTCATATGATGAGGAGACACTAGTTAATTAATATAGTCCAAACTTGAAATTTAAACTATTTTTGCTACCTTTTATTATAAATAAAATGAATACTGGATCACTAGTCTCTAGTTGAAAGGTAGGGCACGTACAGTTTCATTTCATTAAACTTGGTATTAATGTTTCAGCTTTTATATAACACTTTTTGGCTTAATCATTTGATCCTCAAGTTTTTGTTTTTGTTTTCTTCTCCCTTTTGACATTTTGTCATATGAATCTCATTTATGTAAATTTCTTTTACATAATTTCTTTCGTAATTTAAATGATTATATAATTGGAGTTAAACCACATACTCGGGGGTACCTTTTGCAGCCAGCCTCCCCTCTTGAGTGCTATGGTTCATGCCACATATAGTAGGACTAATGATATGCAATTGGTTAGAAAATTTCTCCCTGCACTTCTCAAAGAGTATTGAACGGTTTTTAGACCCCTTAACCCAACCAGATTAACCTAGTTAATTAGCCAAGTGATTAACTTAGTCAAATTATGCAAATCTAGATTATCACAATCAAACAATCATATCAAGAATATAAAGCAGTGGAAAAGTAAATAACACAATGATATGATAACCCAGGAAACCACAGGTAAAAACCTGGGGAGGATTTGACCTAACTATCTTCAAGGTAAACTTGAATCCACTATCTTGAAAGAAACAAATCTCATACAATAAGACTTACAAGCCTCCACACTTGACTTCTTATTGCTACCCACTAGTAGAACTTACTGACACAACTACGTGCAAGTTCCGAATCTACGGACTCCTTCTTTCTTGGATTCATTACTAGATACAAGCACCTATGCTTGTTTTTCTTTAAGCTTCAATGGCAGCAACTAAGTTGATCATCAAGGTATAAATAACATCTCCTACTTGAAAACCCTAAGCTTTGTGTAAAGGAAAACTCCTCTAGATCTCACAAGAGATTTATACAAAACAACAATATGAGCAACCTCTAAAATGTGACTAGGGTTTGCCTTATATACCTAGGGAAAAAACATAAAACCCTAAACGTTTTAGGAGTTAGGGCTGAGTTGGAATTATGCAGAAAAAACGCATCTAACCCGATTTTCTATTGATCGAGCCTAAGTTTCGATTGATTAAGCCAGGCCAAGAAGCACTATTAAATCCTACATCAGCTTGTTACAACTTTACATAAATATTACAACTTTGAGCACACGTCTAAACAAGACTAAATAACCTGCTTTAATCATGATTTGCCAACAATACAATTTAGAGTTCTAAATACATAAATTCCTAAATCTTTAGAACCTAACAAACTTCTCCTTTAGTAATCAGTGACAAAACACAAACTAAACCTCAAAGTTTACAAATAAAACAGCCTTTTACATAACAAATCCAATCCTAACTGTTAGGTTCTAAAGGTTTATGAATTTATGTATTTAGAACTCTAATGTGTAATATTGGCAAACCATGATCAAAACAATATGTTTAGTCTTGTTATAGTGTGCTCAAAGTTGTTTAATTATTGTAAAGTTGAAATTGAGAGACTGCAGATGCATTAGGGCATTTCGGTCTGATTCGATCGATCAAAGAATAGATTCGATCGATCGAAAATTGACTAGAGTGCGTTTTCTGCAGAATTTCCAACTCAGCCCTAACTCATTAAACATTTAGGGTTTTATGTTTTTACCCTAGGTATATAAGGTAAAACCCTAGCCACGTTTTTAGATTTGCTCCAATTGTATTGTTGCTCATACATTGCTGTTTTGTGTAAATCACGTGTGAGATCTAGAGGAGCTTTCCTTTACACAAACCTTAGGGTTTTCAAGTTAGAGATAATATCAATATCTTGATGATTAACTTGGTTGCTACCATTGAAGCTTAAAGAATATCAAGCGTGGGTGCTTGTAGCTAATTGAAGAATCCAAGAAAGAAAGAGTTCGTGGATTCGAAGCTTGCATGTGGTCGTGTCAGTAAGTTCTACTGGTGGGTAGCATTAGGAAGTCAAGCGGAGAGCTTGTAGTCCTTTTGTATGAATTTCAATTCTTTCGCATAGTGGATTCAGGTTTACCTTGAGAATAGCTAGGTCAAATCCTCTCAGGTTTTTACCGTGTGGTTTCCTGAGTGATCATATCATTGTGTCTTTTATTATTCCGCTGCTTTATTATTGTGATATGATTATTTGATTGCTTTAACCTAGAATTGCATAATTTAACTAAGTAACAACTTGGCTAATTAATCTAGGCTAACCAATCTGGTTGTTCTAAGGGATCTAAAACCGTTCACTAACTACTATCTATCAGCTACAAGTGTAGACAGCAGCTCAATTGAATCAACTTGTATTTCCTGAAATACTCAACAAACACATAAACGCATGTGTGAAAAATACAAGTAAACAAAATAAATTCTTGATTTCACAAAAACACAAAATAGAGACATATATCAAACGAATAACTCACAAAACATAAGTCAATAAGCAGTGAAACAAGAAACATAATAAATGTATCTCCCCCTAACATGAATAGCCCAACAAAAATACATCTAGAGCCAAAAGAATGTAAATACAAAGTACAGCTCCTAGATACAATCTAATCACCATAGGCTCCAAAGAATCACAAAATTCCCCCTATCAGTAAAAACTCTACAAGAAAATCCAAAAACTACTCCCCCTTTTTGTGACGGAATGCCAAAAGGCAGTCACAATCTATCATCAAAAGGAAATGGCGAAGGAGATCATCTAAAAAGTGCCAACTCTGCACGCAAAGCATGAACCTCATCAAGTCCACCAAAACCTATGAAGGAACATTCGACATGATCCAATGTACGTCGGATGTCTGAATCATCTAAAGTAGTCGGTGGAGAAACATCGGCAGTAGTAGTAGCACCAGACACCTCAACCTGTGCATCACCTGTAGAAGAGGAATGAGGGGGTGCAACATTAGAAGACTAAACATGAGGAGGCCTTAAATGTGCAGTCCTCGGATGAAGAAAAGAGGCACTTATAGGACCAGTAATATTAACAGGCTCAGACGCGGGGAAACCATTTAATCCTAAAAACAACAAAATCCTATGAATGAAGATAGGAAAGACAAGAGCATGACCAACAGCACTACTCCTATGTATCTCATTCAAAGAAAAAAGAAATAGATGAGGAAAAGAAATAGAAGCACCAGAAACAAGGGCATACAAAAACACACTTCTCTCAATAGGGATGGTGAGGAGATGAGAGGGCCATAAAGAATAACAAGCTATCCTAAGAAAAATATAGGTAGTCAGAGGAAGCTCAGCAAACGTTATTCGAGGATCAAAATCCCATTGGATACATGCCTCGACTCTCAAAGTTAGCCCTAATGGCTGGATTAACCTCATCTAGGATAATAGAACGCTCAGCCCAAATCTTTCTCCTACTGTTCAACTTATCAAAGGCCTCTTTGCATTTTGCATCCTTGAACAACTCACTCCTAGAGGGAGACTCAGAAGAAGAGGGGGGGAGTCCTATGGGCTCCAGTTTTCCTAGGCATGGTGCTAAGGAAAGGACAAGGACACACAGCAAAGCCAAAAACAAGAAAAGAGAAAAATCAAGAGCAGACTGCAAGTTAGCACAAAACAGATATAGAACAAAAATCTATATGATGTATGAACAAATTAAATGTCATGATGCATACTCTAACGCAATGAAACTAGGTTCAATTAAAGTTTAAATACACAAAATTGGCTTGAGCATAGAGTTTCTAACAAAAACAAAAATTTTTTTTTGAAAAACCACTTGAATGTTTTGAAATAAATTGATGAATTGATCATCATACAAGTTTGAAAACATATTAGAATGATCAATTACATTAAAACAACAAGCCAATTTCATCAATTTTAACCCAATTGAACAAAATTCCCAATTCGGATTCAATACAAGCCCTAGAAATTTTAATTTTTCAACAAGGCTTGATTAAACAAAAATCCCAATTTATGCATAGTCCGAAAGTTTACCCAAAAACCATGGAAAAATTCATGAAATCATGAAGAAAAATGCAAAAGAAAGGGTAATATGGACATACCGGCTTATGGAGAGAGAAACCTTGCAAGAAATTAGGAGGAAAACAACAAACAATTTGTGGTGGAGCCTTGCCGAGTCGGAGGGAGAGAAAAGGTTTTGAAAAGTTTTTGAAAAAGTGGTTTGAACAAGTCAAAACTGAATTTTTAAAAAACCTAATTCACGATATTCGATTGATTAAAAAATAGTGTTAATCAATCAAAACAGACAGAGACTCACAGAAATTTTTAATCACAATTTTGATTGATCGAAAAATAGACTCGATTGATCAAAATTGTAAAAAATTGAGTTTTTGAAAAACACCAGAATTTTGATGCAACTCTCCTCAAAGCATAGAAAAATGAGTATGACATGCATGAGTATGAGATGAAATTTTTTTTTTCAAAATCCCAAGATTTAAACCCCACTCTCAAGCAACAAATCAGTTATGCATAAAACTCAAGGTATTTTTCAAACTTGGTTGGTCAGACCAAAAACACACACAAAAACATGTACAATGTTTAGCAAAGAGTAACTTGTGTAGTGTGTGCAACTAGCAAAAGCTTGAGATACATGTGAGGTAATATGTGAATAGAAACTAACCACAAAGTCTACAAAATTCATCACATAGAATTCAAAAAAGACTATCACCTAAAGAGTTACATCATATAACTCCCACATCTCCTAGAACATAAGCTTGCAATCATGTAAGTTTCTTGAATTTTGCCTCATGTTGTACACACAAATTTTAGTTGTTCAGAAACTTATTAAAAGCCAGGATAATGTACACACCAATTTTAATTATGTGATTTGGCATCAAGTCTAATAGTACACACTAATTTTAAGTATTAAGCAATTAAACCGATACTACATCTTATGTTCTTTTTGTGCATGTGCTACACTTTCTTGAGTACAAAATCTTACGATATGCACTAAGGTGTTCATGATTGACTAGTAAACAGTGGTGAGATGGTTATTTATGCCTTTCTCACACAACATGTGACTTCAAGATTAAGACAAAGTGATAAACACCATAGACATCTTTCCCACACAACATGTACTGCAAAGTTTCAACTAATCAAGTGCAATAAATAAGCTCATCAATGCTAAACAAGGTACATAAACTTGTTATGTAAAAATAATATAGCCAATCCTTGATTATAAATCCAAGATGTGAAATACAAGACACAAAAATCTTTTTAGTTTTAAAAACTATATAGCCAAAAACAAAAAAGCACATATTATGCTAAATGAACAATGCAAATGCAATGCATGACAGTGCTTAACTAAGCTATAAAGGGTACAAAAATAAGAAATATCAATTTCTTAATTAACCCTTGATTACATGTACAAAATAGTACATACTCACACAAAATCAAAAATAGCTTAGTACTTATATAACACATACTATTCAAGTTTCTCCACAATATCAAGCATGTTCTAAATCAAGAGAGAAATATCATAATTCATGTAATTCTCAAAAACAAATAAAACAAGACACAAAATAAAATAATTTTGCCTTTTTGAAAATTTTCAATGTTTTTGGATTTTTTTTTTTTAAAAAAAAAAACCAAAAATAGAAACAAAACATGTCCACAAACAATTGAAAGAATTAAATCAGGAACATGTCAGCAACACTTACCTTAGAGAGTCTTTTCTCACCCATATAGCACGATTCTTTGGCTTTGTAAGTGAAAATCCATGTAAAGCAGAGTGTACTTGAGAGATTACACCAATCTTCTGAAAAAGACTAAAATCCTACAAATTTCTTTCACAAGCCAACAAGCTTAAATTTTTCAAAAGTATATAAAACAATTTATTTGGACTTATGGCAGGAGAAATATTATCACATATCCTAGATTGACATACAGAATGCTTAAATTTCAATTTATGACAATTAGGACGAATGTGACCATGGACACCACAAAAGTGGCAAACAGTAACAAATTTAGGAATATCAGTATTCCTAGTGGGTTTCCGATCATATGCTTTGGTTCTTGCCTCAACAAAGAACAATTTGATCTAATATGACCAACAACACCACAAAGATGACAAGTAGGCACAAAAACAGATTTATTATGCTCTCTAACAATAGCTTTAGACTTAGGTTTAGAAACTTTAGCGTCAACATCAAAAATTTTACTTTTGTCTAACCTAGCAAAATAAGCCTTTTCTTTATTATTCCTCTTGAAAGGAGGGACATAAAGTTTCTCAGTTTTAGGCTTAATAGAAATAGAAACACTTCTGTCATCAACAGTAGGCTTGGTACTAGTCAAGTTTTCCATTTTAGCTTAAGATTCAATTTTGGTTTTCAATTTTAGCTCTGATACCACTTGAACGGTTTTTAGACCCCTTAACCCAACCAGATTAACCTAGTTAATTAGCCAAGTAATTAAATTAGTCAAATTAAACAAATCTAAGTTATCACACTCAAACAATTATATCAAGAATATAAAGCAGCTAAAAAGTAAATAACACAATGATATGATGACCTAGGAAACCACACAGTAAAAACCTGGGAAGGATTTGACCTAGCTATCCTCAAGGAAAACTTGAATTATCTTAAAAAAATCGAAGTTCATACAATAAGATTTACAAGCCCCCACGCTCAACTTCTTATTACTACCTACCGTAGAACTTACTGACATGACCACGTGCAAACTCCAAATCCACGGACTCCTTCTTTCTTAGATTCACCACCAGATACAAGCACCCACGCTTGTTTTTCTTTAAAGTTCAATGGCAGCAACTAAGTTGATCATTAAGGTGTAAATAATGCCTCTTTCTTGAAAACCTTAAGTTTTGTGTAAAGGAAAACTCCTCTAGATCTCATAAGAGATTTACACAAAACAACAATATGAGCAACCTCTAAAACGTGGCTAAAGTTTGCTTTATATACCTTGGGCAAAAACATAAAACCTTAAACATTTTAGAAGTTAGGGCTGAGTTGGAATTATGCAAAAAAAAACGCATCTGACCCAATTTTCGATTGATCGAGCCTAAGCTTCGATCAATCGAACCAGGCCGAGAAACACTATTAAATCCTGCATCAGCTTATTCCAACTTTACATAAATATTACAACTTTGAGCATGTCTAAACAAGACTAAATAACCTATTTTGGTCATGGTTTAACAACAATACAATTTAGAGTTCTAAATACATAAATTCCTAAATCTTTAGAACCTAACAAGTATCACTTTTAGAATTCAGGTACCATAATATATATTTTCTTTGATTTTAAGTGGAATTATGTTTACATTTCTTCCTAGCTTCATTTTTTGTGGCTTGAACTGTTAGGACATATATGTTTTAACTTGATTAAGAACATATGTCACTTAGTTACGTAAATTGGCTAATTCTTTGACAAAATGCACTCTACTTGTAATTGAGTAGTTCTAGGTGTTTTTAATACTTCAAGAAACAATGTTTCAAGGTCAAGTGTTAAAGTCATCAAGTCTGTCCAAGAGAAAGCAAGCTGAAGTGCAAGATTTTTAAAGCTCGATACCTGCTCAATAGCTACCTCGACACCTACTATCTGTCGAGATTTAAAAATTCAGATTTCCAATCTGATTTTCTTGGGATCCGTGAATATGTTTTTGGGCCTTCTCTTCTTCTAACCCTAAACATATAAAATGATTATTTTAAGAGCCGTCAAGGGTGACACAAGTGGCTTTAGCATTGAGCAATCTCTGTTCAAGCAAATTGTGATCAACAGACGAAATTCTTGACCTAGTTCATCTTCCATCAAGAAGTTGTTGTGTATTTGCACCCTAGGGTTTTGTAACCAAGCATCTTCTTGCTATTCATCATAAAGGATAAACGGAAGAACTTTGCAGCCAACCATTCTTCCTCAGTTGGTGTTCTGAAGTCGCGTACTTAGATCCGCGCATTAGTTAGTCATGTACTTGGGAGCCATGCATCAAAGGTGGAGACTATCACTACAGATCAAGTTCAATTGGGTATTGGGGTAAGGGTTCAACTGTAGGTTGGTAAGGTACTTGGGATTCCTTTACTTGTAACTGCTTGATTTGATAATAGTGAAGTTTCGGGAGTGGTGACCTGAAAATCACCTGGTGGGGTTTTTGCCATTAGGGTTTTCCCCATTCGTAAACAAATTACCGTGTTATTTATTTTCCGCTGCATATTTAGTTATTGGTGATTTGTTTGTACTTTCATAAAATTGCATGATTAATTGATTAATTAATTACTTGGCTAAATTAATTAATTAGGGTTAATCACAAGGGGTCATTCAGATTGTGACCTATCATGAACTTTTTTAACTATTTCCTTTTCTGCTGTTGTAGGAATACATAAGGTGGCCATTCAAGATGCTCAATCTTGCGATCACACCTTGAATCGGTATTATGCAATGTGGAACAAACCCAGGCCTGAATCTTCAGCAATTATATGTCCTTTTATCTGGCTTCATGCCTTAGCATAAGATCTTTTGTATATATAAATGGTGGATAACATTTAGAGGTGTAATCTTTAACCAATTTTAATCTTGCAGGACACAAAATCTGCTTCCAACATCTCAAATGTCTCTGAAAAATAGTATGAATGTGATAATTGAACGGTTTTAGACCCTTAAACCAACCAAATTAACCTAGTTAATTAGCTAAGTGATTAACTTAGTCAATTTAAACAATTCTAGGTTATCACAAACATACAATCATATCAAAAGTATAAAGTAGCAGAATAATAAATAACACAAGATATGATCACCCAGGAAACCATACGATAAAAACCTAGGAAAGATTTGACCTAACTATTCTCAAGGTAAACCTAAATCCACTATACAAAAGAATCAAAATTCATACAAAAGGACTTACAAGCTCCCCGCTTGACTTCCTAATGCTACCCACCAGTAGAATTTACTGGCACGACCACGTGCGAGTTCCGAATCCACGAACTCCTTCTTTCTTGAATTCTCCAATCAACTACAAGCACCCACGCTTGTTATTCTTTAAGCTCCAATGGCAACAATCGAGTTAATCATCAAGATGTTGAAATAATCTCTACCTTGAAAACCCTAAACTTTGTGTAAAGGAAAGCTCCTCTAGATCTCACAAGAGATTTACATAAAACAAAAAAGTATGAGCAACAATACAACAAAAACGACTCTAAAAACATGGCTAGGGTTTTTCTTTATATACCTATGGTAAAAACAGAAAACCCAAAACGTTTAATGAGTTAGGGCTAAGCTGAAATATTTTGCAGAAAAATATTTTGCCCGAGATTCGATCAATTAAGTCTTTCTTTCGATCAATCGAGCCAGACCGAAATGCACCAATGCATCTGCAGCCTCTCGATTCCAACTTTACATGAAAGATAACTTTGAGCAAGCCTAAACAAGACTAAACATATTTTTTTGATCATGGTTTGCCAACATTACACATTGGAGTTCTATATACATAAATTCCTAAATCCTAAGAACCTAACAAACTCCCCATTTGGCAATCCGTGACAAAACACAAACTAAAAGTTCAAAGTTTACTAGTGAAAGCCCTTTACATAAATAATGTTCATAAAAACTAAAATTCATACCTAACTACTATCCATCAATTGCAAGTGTAGACAGCAGCTCAATTGAATCAACCTGTATATTCTTGAAACACTCAACAAACGCATAAACGCATGTATGACAGAAAATAGTAAATAAACATGTATAACACTCTTGTATGATTCACACAACACATAATAAAGACATATATCAATGAATAATCTCATAAATATAAAACAATAAACAGTGAATCCAAAGAAACAAGAATCATGTATATATCATGTATATCAAAAAACCATGTTACTCGCTCTAACATGAATATCCCCAAAAATGATATACAAAGTGAAGCGCCTAGATACAATCTAATATCTCCACTAGCTCCTCAAAAAAAAAAAAAAAAAAAAAAAAAAAAAAAAAAAAAAAAAACAAACAACAAACAAACAAACAAAAACAAAAAAAAACCTCTCCCCCTAACTACAAAACTCCTCTACCTACAAAGTCTACTCCCCTTTTTTGTGACGGAATGCCAAAAAGCAATCACAATCCATCATCAAAAGGAGGTGGTAAGGGTGAACGAAGATGTGCCAGATCAGCTTGCAACACACAGATCTCGTCAAATAAGTCCACCAAAAGCTGACCATGAGCCGCCTAATGGTCATGACAGTCTCCAAAGTACAACGTATATCAAAGTCATACGATGAAGGTGGAGGAACATCAGTAACAGCAGCAGCATCAGGATCAGGAACAGCCTCACTAGCAGGACCTGTAGAAGAAAAAGGAGGAGGTGCGGAACCAGAAGGCTCAGGCCTAGGATGTGTAGAGCCAGCTTGAAGGTGAGTAGCCTTCTGCCTAAGAAAAGACGCACCTAGGAGCAATCACATGAATAGGCTCAGAGGAAGGAAAACCACTAAGATCAAGATAAAGTAAAATCCTATGAATAAAAATAGGATGAACAAGAGCATATGAAGAAGATGAACTCCTATAAACTTCGTTCAAAGAATGAAGAAACAAATGAGGAAAACTGATAGGAGCATCAATGACAAGAGCGTACAAAAATACACACCACTCGAGAGGAATGGTATGAAGATGAGAAATGGGCCAAATAGAGTGACACGTTATCCTAAAGAAGATATAATGCAACTCCAAAAGCTCAGCAAAGGTGATCCTAGGATCAGAACCCCACTGGATAGAAGACCCAATAATGTAAGACATGACATCACTCAAAACAGGAGACTCATCATAAGGATAGATTGGGTGGTAGACCAAGGATACCCCAAGAGCATCAGCCACTACCGTAAGAGTAATGGAGTACTCTACGCCTCGTATCCAACTCTTTACTAAAGTGTTGGAATCATAGACGCAAATAGAGATGTTCGAGAAGAACTCTCTAATTAGGGTAGCTAGAGGAGGAGGATCAGAAATATCCAACAAAGTTAAGCAGCCCCAACGCTCAAAGTTTGCCCTAATAGCAGGATCAAGCTCATCGAAGATGACAGAATGCTCAGACCATATCTTTCTCTTGAGGCTCAGCTTCTCATAAGTCTCTTGGTTTTTCTCACTAGGAAACTTCTCTCAGTCAAAGGAAGGAGGGGAAGGAGTAGGTGTGGGGACAAACCTACAAATCCTAGTCTTCCTAGGCATAGTGCTAAGGAAAAAGACAAAGACACAGAAAAGACCAAAAAAAAAAAAAAAAACCAAAGGCAGACTGCAAGTTAGCTCAAAAAGATATAGAACAACAATCTATATGATGCATGAACAACCACAATGTCATGATGCATGTACTAATGCAGTAAGCAAATTTCAAATTAAGTTCAATTTCACAAAATTGGCTTGAGCAGAGAGTTTCTAACAAAAACCCCAAAATTTTGAAAAACCACATGAAAATTTTGAAACAGATTGATGAATTGAGCATTACATAAAACAACACACAGATTATAATGCCTAATGTCATCAAAACAACAAGCCAATTTCATCAATTTCAACCTAATTGAACAAAATCCCCAATTTGGATTCAATATAAACCCTAGAAAATTCAATTTTCCATAATTCACAAAATTGATCAAATTAAATCATCAAGAACAAGTTTATATCATGTCCCCACAAAAACCCATTGATCAATTGTACAAAATAGGGCTTGAATCAATAAAAATCTCAAATATGCAAGGTCCAAAAATTTGAGTGTAAAATGCATGAAAATATAAAAATAAATTCAAAAGGAAGGCCAAAAGAGATTTACAGGCTTGAGGAAAGAGAATCTTTGCAAAAAATTCGAAGGAAAACGACAAAAAATTTGACTGTAGAGCCTTGCCTAGTGTGAGAGAGAAGAAAAGTTTGAAAAACTTTTTGAAAAAGTATTTGAATCAGTCAAGAACAATGTTTTAAAAAACCTGATTCGTGACTTTCAATTGATCGAAAATCACATTCGATCGATTGAATCAATCCGAGATTTTTAAAGGAATTTTAAATATTTTCGATTGATCAAAAAATAGATTGAATCAATCAAAACAGGCAACGGCTCATAGTATTTTGAGAAAAATTACAATTTTGAAAAGCTCAAACTAATTTTTGAAAATAACTCCTCAAAGCATTAAACAAAATGCATGAGTATGAGATGTAATGGAATGCTTTTTCAAAAACCCAAATTTTAATTCCAGTTTCTCCAAAGAAAGTTTCAGCCAATCTCTCTTTAAATTTTCAAGCAAAAAAATGTTTTGCATAATACTCAAGGTATTTTCAAACTTGGTTGGTCAGACCAAAAAATCACACAATAACATGTACAGTGTTTAGCAAAGAGTAACTTGTGTAGTATGTGCAACTAGTAAAAACTTGAGATACATGTGAGATGATATGTGAATAGAAATCAATAACAAAGTCTACAAAATTCATCACATAGAATTTAAAAGAGAATATCACCTAAAGAGTTATATCATATAACTCCCACATCTCCTAGAACATAAGCTTGCAATCATGTAAGTTTCTTGAATTTTGCCTCATTATTTTGTGGATTGACATCAAGCCTAATAGTACACACCAATTTTAATTATGTGAAATGGCATCAAGCCTAATAATACACACTAATTTTAAGCATTAAGCAATTAATCGAGGCTACACCTTATGTTCTTTTTGTGCATATGCTACACTTTCTAGAATACAAAATCTTATGATATGCACTAAGGTATTCATGATTGGCTAGTGAATAGTGGTGAGATAGTTATTTATGCATTTCTCAAAAGGATCAAGTCCGACAGTCAAATAACATGTGACTTCAAGATTAAGACAAAGTAATAAATACCATAAACATCTTTCCCACACAATATTCACTACAAAGTTTCAACTAGTCAAGTGCAATAAATAAGCTCATCAAAGCTAAATAAGGTACATAAGACATGTTATATGTAAATAAATTGACCAACCTTGTTTTCAACGACTAAGAAAAATAGTGCCGAACAAATTTTTGCTTTCTTCCCCCCTCCCCCCCCCCCCCTTTTTTTTTTTTAATTATTATAAAAGAGAAAGCAAATGAATCCTAGAATGAAATATTTGAATGTAATGCAATGCAAGTCCTACAAAAAAAAAAACACAAAAAACACACACACCAAAGAACAATGGTCACAGAGGAACGAGCAATGAAGCACAAGGACCATATTAGAAAAACTCAATTAGATCAAGTCTTTTGCATTCAAAACATTTTAGATGCAGCACGAGCATTGGAGTTCTTATTTACATTCAAGTGATTTTCAACTCCAAGATTGGAATAAAGGCTCAAAGCCTTTACCAATTCACCAATGAGTGCCATAGGATCTCGTGCTTGAGGCACAGGCACTTTTGGTTTATTTGCTCTCTTAGCAGCTTGAAGCTTGTAACAATTAGGATGAATATGTCCAGAATTTCCATAAAAATAACAAATCTAAGTAGGTTTACCATGCATCTTGTCCTTAGAAAGGGCAGAATCTTTAAGTTTGGACTCTCTTAGATCAACCTTAATCTTCCTATAGGGTGAAACTTCCACAGGTTTGACAACCTCACTCACAGGGGTTTGACAGTTTCACTCACAACCTCACTCACGGAAGGATCAAAAGAAGATGAATGAACAAAGTTCGTGGAATGTGGTGCAAAAACAAAGATGCTTTCAACATATCCTAAACCAGATTTGTCAGAAAGATACTTTTGAACATTCAACATTTAATCAAGTTTAGAACTAGCAGATTTGACAACAGATAAATCATGTTCCAAAGTTTTAACTTTATCAAGTAAGAGCATGTTCTCAGATTTCACATTGTTCAAAAGATCATTAGCATCAAATAACTTAACAAGCAAATTCTTCTTTTCAAACTCAAGAGATTTAATTTTCTTCAGGCCAAGTTCAATATTCATAACATCCTTTGCAGCAATTTTGCAAAGTTTATTATAAGCCTCTTGAAGATCTGCATCCTCAGAGAGTTCCCCATCAGAAGGGTTTTCTTCAACAAATATACTTTTATTGACTACAGCAGTAGCAGTGAAAACAATGAAGTTTTCATCCTCGTCACATCTAGACTCATCATCGGAAACCTCATTATCACTAAGAGTTACAACCATAGTTTTACCCTTAGACCTCAAGAATGTAGGACATTCAGATTTAACATGACCATACCCTTGACAGCCAAAACACTGAGCACCCAAAGAATTGTTTGAAGATTGACCAACTTTATCTCTAGGTTTTTCAAAGTTATTAACCTTAATGGAATCATTCTTCCTAAAGTTTCTAGATTCAGCAGTATTTGTACCTCTTTCCTTTCTGTTGTTATTCTTAAGAAAGTTTCTAAAGTTTTTGGTAAGGTACGCAATCTCTGTAGTAGAGAACTCATCATCAAATCCACCAACCTCAACATCATCAATAGACTTAAGAGCCATTGATTTGGATTTGAAAGTTTTGGGTAGGTCAGACTCATAGGACTGAAGAGATCCTACAAGCTCATCAACAGGGATGGAGTCCACATCCTTGCTCTCAGTAATAGCAGTTACTTTGGGTCTAAAATTTTCAGTTAAAGATCTAAAAATCTTCCTAAAAATTTATGTTGATCATATATTTCACTCAAATTAAAAGCAGAATTAACAATATCATTCAATTTAGCATAGAATTCATCAAAAGATTCATCATCAAACATTCTAATGCTTTCAAATCTAGAAGTTAATTACTGCAGCTTGTTAATCTTAACTGCCTTTGTGCCTTCATGCACATTCTGGAGGATTTTCCAAGCAGTATGAGCAACCTCAACATTAGAGATTCTCTTAAATTCCTCCATGAAAACAGCATTTAATATGGCATTCATAGCTTTGCTATTGAAACCAGCTACTTCTTTCTAAGAAGTTCACCACTCACTCACAAGAGTAGTGGGTTTCTTCTATCCGTACTCAACAGAATTCCAAACTCTCTCATCAATGGATTTCAGGAATGCTCTCATCCTTACTTTCCAATAAGCATAGTTATTCCCATCAAAGTGAGGAGGAACAACAAGAGAATGTCCATGCTCCATGACAACATGGGTCAAGGATCAGCTCAGAGATAAAAAAAAGTCTCCAACAAGAGAGCTACCTGCTCTGATACCACTTGAACAGTTTTAGACCCCTTAAACCAACCAGAGTAACCTAGTTAATTAGCCAAGTGATTAACTTAGTCAATTTAAGCAATTCTAGGTTATCATAAACATACAATCATATGAAAATTATAAAGCAACGGAATAATAAATAACACAAAATATGATCACCCAGGAAACCACACGGTAAAAACTTGGGGAATATTTGACCTAACTATCCTCAAGGTAAACCTAAATCCACTATGCAAAAGAATCGAAATTAATACAAAAAGACTTACAAGCTCCCCACTTGACTTCCTAATACTATCCACCAGTAGAACTTACTTACACAACCACGTGTAAACTCCAAATCCATGGACTCCTTCTTTCTCAGATTCTCCAATCAGCTACAAGCACCCGCGCCTGTTATTCTTTAAGCTCCAATGGCAGCATCCGAATTGATCATCAAGATGTTGAAATAATCTCTACCTTAAAAACCCTAAACTTTGTGTAAAGGAAAACTCCTCTAGATCTCACAAGAGATTTATATAAAACAAAAAAGTATGAGCAACAATACAACAGGAGCGACTCTAAAAACATGGCTAGGGTTTTTCTTTATATACCTAGGGTAAAAACAGAAAACCCAAAACATCTAATGAGTTAGGGCTGAGCTGGAATATTCTGCAGAAAAACATTCTGCCCAAGATTCGACCGATCGAGTCTTTCTTTCGATTCCAACTTTACACAACTTTGAGCAAGCCTAAACAAGACTAAACATATTGTTTTGATCATGGTTTGCCAACATTACACATTAGAGTTCTAAATACATAAATTCCTAAATCTTTAGAACCTAACAATAATTATGAAAAATAGTTTCCTTGTCTTCCATTCTCCTGTCAGAAAAAAATGAGTCTTGGTTCAAACTATGAGAGCACCTTTGCAAAGCCATTGCACAAGATATCCATACTGATGTTGATCTAGTGGATTCAATTTATGGTTTATTTAATGCAGGGGAAAAAGTGCCAAAAACTGTTTTGAGTAATGAATCTATTATAATGCCTTTAACCCATCCAAAATAGACGTAGAAAACTAATCTTAATAACAATCATTAATACACCATCTGCAATTCTCAAGGATATTCTATTCATAAAATGCCTTTTCTTGAATATGCATGGATAACTAGCAAACATTTAGGATTGAATTTTATCATAAAATTTCTTCTTTAATAACATTCTAGTTATGGCATACCTTAATGGCATTGGAGTACAAATTATTAGACAAATTTATTGTTCTGTGCCGCATAAGCTTAAATCTTGTTCTTTTGAATCGAAAAACAAAATTTTATTTTGTTTATCATCAATATTATATTTTGATGTTTGAATTATTCTACCTTTTGTTGCTCATACCTTCCTTACCAATGAATTTAGTTTTTCAAATCTGTTTCTTGAAATATCCAAAACTCTTTAGTAAAGTGTGATGTTATATTACAAGTTTTTATTTTTCATTTAAAGGTTTATTTATTTGATGTGATTCAATGAAACCTATTAAGTCATGTAGCAGGACGGTTCATTACTTCAGCGTATAGGTTAATTCTTCATCTTTCTAAAGATTTTATTTTTTATTTTTTAAATATTCATATTTGCTCCATTTTTATACTTTGTTGTATTATGCTGCAATTAAGTTTTGAAATTTTGATTAATTTTTCATTTTTATTTTTGATTGTAATAATGGAATAGGAAATTTTTTGATGATGTACGAGTAAGTGAATTATGTACTGAAGCATGAGTACACTATTCGGTCAGATTGACTTTTCCCTAATCAGGTATCTTAAAAATACACTCCACTTAAATGCAATAGAAACAAAAGGGTCATCTTGTACGTCAGTGTCCCTTGTGACTTACTTTTAAAGGTTAATTGCCATTTCATTATTGGCTTAGAGCAACCCCCCATCAAATCATTTAAAGTCTTCTAAAATTAAATAATAAAAAAATTTTAAAAAGTACAAATTTTACACATTTTGAGCAAAAAAAACCCACATCAGTGGGTGTAAAAATGTGTAAAATTGTGTATATATTTCCATGAGCTACACTACCTATGCATATTTACACAGATACTGTAACTCGTTTATACATTAAAATACACCAATGCCTCAAGTCTCAATTTCTCTCTCCCTGTTTCAATCCTGAGCTCTTCCTTTCATCGTCTCTCTTCGTCTGCTTCTCATTAGCTTTTGCCCATTCTCATCACCACGGGAAATAATAATGTGATCGGTTTAGGGGTTTTGTAGGGTGGATCAATTGACAGACTCATCTTCTCTATTAACAGACTTTGGGGCTAATTTCTCTAAAAAGGTATGGGTTTTTCTCATTTAGATTTTAGGGTTTTTTTGCTTTTTGGTTTCAAGCAAGATTCTTGGGAGTTTCTCTAAACTATTTTTTATAGGGTTTCTTGTTTCAAATTTTTTCTGGTTTGGGGTTTTCTTTAGGGACTCTTCAAAGCACACCCGAAGTTTATTTTTGGAATTTATTAGAATTTTAGATTTTGTGTGTATTTATATTTGATTTTTTTAGAATTCATGTAAGGATTGAATTTTATGTCTTTTGATAGGGATTAGTTTCACTGTGTGTAGGGAGTGTTTGAAGAATTTGGAGTTTTTTAAACTTGTATTAAATTTCTATTTCTCCCCTGTTTTCAGACTGATTGAACAGGGTATATACTTAGTTATAAACTACTTAGTTATATACTTAGTTTTTGGACTGTTTTCCTTGTGATGATTTGGTAGAGTCTGTTATTTCTTAGTTATAAACTACTTCAACCTAATGTTAAAGGTTTTACATTGATTTTGGATGTTTTTTTTGGGATATACTTGAGAAACATATACTGTTTGTTGGCCATGAAAAAACTGCCTAGTATGTCTCTGCCTGTGGAGCAATTTTAATCTAGGACTAATCTTTAATTTTTTATTTTTTTTATTTTATTCTAGGACTAATCTTATAGGTTGCAAGCAGTATAGCTAACTACTTGGCTTTCTGTCTCTCTTTTGCAAGCCAAATTTGATAAAATCATAGTCTTTTTTTAGTTCTTCGTTTAAGAATAATTTGTGGGAAATTGGTTTAAATTTTGGTTTATTTTTGAATTTTGTTGAATACTTATTATTTCTAAGGTTGAATTCCATGTGGGTTTTATCTTAAAGCTGAAGGATTGTGCTTGTAGTTGTCTTTTTTATTTTCGTTTTTGTGTTTTGTTGGTGGGGTTGAAAGTGAGGGTTTTGATTTTTATTTTTATTTCAGTTGGTTTGAGGTTTGATTTTCTTGTGTTTGTACATGAATTGGTCAATGAATTAGCCCATAAGGGTGCTTGGTTGTGATTGTGGAATTTGATTAACTCTGTGTAGTTAAATGAATTTTGGTTGTTATATTGCATGTGAGTTTCCTTGATTCTGTGTTAATATAAGTACAAATGCATATTGGTTTTACTTGAGAGTTGAGAGTTCTGTTGATAATGTTAGTGTTTTAGACATGGATGGATCGTGTGTCAATGGGGATGGTTGGTGTTCTTTGATCAAATTCTTGTATTCATCTTCTTAGTTCGTGAGGTTTCTTTTATTTTCTGAAGGATGGAGAAGCTCTATTATAGATCCCATACTATTTACCTTTGTGTTTTCAGCGAGTTTTACTCTTAAATCTATGTTAAACAATGTCTTTTCTTTTTGTTTTCAAATTTGTTGCTTATTAGTGCTGCTTCTAAATTACTTTGGTGTTTGTTAGGTGATGGACTCACAAAATCAAAATCCCTTCTTCCTTAACATTTTACAAGACAATGAACAAGTTTTTGAGTCTTTTGACAGTAGTATTTTGATGTCCACTCCACATTCAGACGTGAATGTTCATCAATCTCCACCCCAAGTTGAAATGGGACAATCTATATCCCCCATTGCCAAAAAAAAAAAAAAAAAAAAAAAAAAATCAACTACTAAGAGAGGTCAATGAGGAATCAACTTCACCATAGATGAAGACATTATGCTAGTGTCGGCGTGGCTCAATGTTAGCTTAAATGTCGTGACATCGACGGACCAAAAACGCACAACATTTTGGGATAGAATTTGGTCCACCTTCCACAATGACAAGAAATTTAACCGCACCAAGGATTCTTTAAATAGTTAGTGGTCAACAATTCAAAGGGAGACCAACAAGTTTTGTAAATGCTTGGCCCAAATTGAGAACCAGAATGAAAGTGGTAAAACTGAGCATGACAAGGTATTTCGACTCAACATCTAATATGTATTGTACATAAATACACTTTTAGTTTTATGATTCTCATTATTTACTTTTGTAGATTGAAGATGCAAAAGCTATGTATCAAAGTAATTGTAAAAATGCATTTTAATTGGAACATTGTTGGAGAATTTTGCATAATGAAGCTAAGTGGTTGATTCTAAGAGAGAATTTGAAGGCCCGCATAAGACAACCAGCCACACAATCTTGTCATACTTTTGCAAGCTCAATAAATCTAGATGAAGATAATGATGAGATGAACACCGGCGAAACCTTAGAGAGACCCATAGGCAAGAAGGCCGAAAAGGAGAAATTAAAGAAAAGAAAGAATTGTGATGACGTGGTCCCAATACTTTCCTCCCAATTGGACAAAATCAAGGAAGAAAAGAGGAGAATGCATGAGGAGAAAAAGGAAAGTATGCACATTGCATTATAAGAACAAAGAGAGTTAATGCGCATTGCATCCAAAGAACGAAGAGAGTTGATTCGTATCAAGGAAGAGAAGAATGAAATAGGAAAGAGGAAAACGGAAGATAAAATTATGATGAAAGATTCAACAACCATGGATCCTAAGCAAAAAGAATATATTAGTCTACATCGTTTGGAAATCTTAGAGAGATTAAGGTCTAAATTTCCATCATAATTTGAATATTATTATTGACAATATCTAATCAAGTAATTTTTTGTATAGTGCAAAGATACTAGCACATGGTTGACATAGATGATTTGATGTTAGACATCACTTTTGTAGTATTTACTTGTGCAGAGAACATGATTATTCAATCTCTAATAATGTTAGATATATTTTTGTAGTCTTCACTTGTGCAAGGAAATAGATGCAATGTTGTAAATTTTGTATTGTGCAAGGACAATAGCACTTGATTATTCAATTTAATTTGTGATTCTATTCTTGCCATTCTGTTTTGGGTGAAGCAATGTCTCTATTGAAGGTGGCTGTACTTGCTGATTTTATTGGTTGTATATGCTATTTGAATGTAAATAGCACTTTCTCAACAGAAACTACTATTTCTACATAATGTTATTTTTCTACACTTTCTCAACAAGTGGCTGTACTTGCATTGTGTTATTTTTCTACATAATTATTTGTTTCTGCAAAAATTGTTTTGTTTTTTTGCATATTTCTTGCTTCTTGCTTCTACATTTACTGATTTACTAAGCAAAGAAGCTTTGTTGAATAGCTGCATTTGTGTTAAAAATGACCAATGATCAGGATAGTATCTAGTGTAAGTTTACAACTAAACTTGAGTTGACAAACTTACCTAAGGGTCTGTCAACTTAAAGTTAAAAAATATGACCTTTAGGTTTGAATTTACCATTGGGTTTAAAGATAGGTTTGAATTACTGTTTGAATTTCAAAATTATGACTGGTGGATATAACAATAAAAATTATAACCGTTGGGTCAAAAAAAAAAATATATGACCATTGGCTGGAGACATCGATTCGGTCACCGATTCTAGCAATACGATGGTCAAAGACATCGATTCGGCGGTGGTCGTCAAAGCCACTATTACAACAATCAGCCGATCAGTAATGGTAGTACAATGGTCGGAGACACCAATTCGGTGGGCGGTCACCAAAGCCACTATTTTGGTAGTTTGGGCATCGGCGGCGTTCGTTGAAGCCACTATTTTAATAATCCACCCATTGGAGGGTCACTATTCAACAGTACGGTGGGCAGCAAGACCAATCCGACGGAGCCACTATTTTGGTGGTTCAGCCATCAAACCTCCACCACAAGTGGCTCTATTGGCCAAGCCACCGGTGTTGGTAGTTTACTTAAAATATAAGTTTAAATTAAAAAAGTATGACCATTAAGGAAAATAATAAAAAAATTAATGAAGAATGAATATTTTATTGAAAAGTCTTGTAAAATATATAAACTAATGTAGGCGTTTTGTAAAAGTGATGGTGTAAAATAGAAAAAGTAGGTTTTTTGTGTAAAATAGACGGAATCTTTTCCACGAGCTGGTGTGGTTGCTCTTAGTGATTTGGTTCATTTTTACTTTTCCTCTTTCAAACAGCCAAGAAAGGGGTGCTTTGAAATACGAGAAAAAGGTGGCGAGACATTCATTAGTCTTCTAGTAAACAATACAAATTTATTTGTGTGTGTGTGTGTGTGTGTGTGTGTGTGTGTTTTTTTTTTTTTTCCATTATGTTTACCTTTAGATGCATTATGCAGGTCAAATTTGGTTTTCCCCAGTATGTTCTTATGATGGTTGTTGATGTAATTAACTTGAATTTTCTGCCCCTTGGATTTTTTTTTTTTTTTTTTTTTTTTGAGAAACAAACAAACACACACACACACACACAAGGAGAGAGAGAAAGGGGATCTAACACAAAAGTACACCACAACTCCACTGAAAAGCCATGATAACTTTTAAGGGAAAGTGGGGCAAGTTATACCACATACTATTGATTGCGACAATGAATTACAGTTTTGTTGTTGAAAAGGTTGCAAGGAATTGTCTCATGAGAATATTAGGTATGTGATTTGGGGGGGGGGGGGGGGGGGGGAATCCTATAGCCGCGTTTTTAAAAACACAGCTATAGGTCAAAGCCTATAGCCATGCTCCCATAAGCAAAGCTATAGGCCTGCAAAGCTATTATCGCGCAGTATTTACAAATGTAGCTATAAAAAACACAGCTATAGACTATAGCTGCGTTTTTAGGGTCTGTGGCTGCGTTTTATAAACACAACTATAGGCCTCATTTTTTGTAGTATATACTATAATTTTCCCTTTAAAAAATTGTGTTGCATGGATTTTGAAACCTTATTATTAAATATTGTTCACTAGTTGTCTAGTCTCTTAATTTGAAGTGCATGAAAGAGTCTGAGGAGCTTCTCTTGAAATAAAAAACTATGGTGAACAAACCTAATGATTTGTTTTATAAGTGAATATAAAGAGAATGATTTGGACTTTATTATTAGTTTCAATGACTTGAATATAGAGTATGAAATTATTATATAATTTTTTTTTTATTGTTGAAATTTATGAAGAGAAGTTCCCTTTGTTAATACGTGCATTTGAGGTGAATATATAAAGAGTCATTTCAAATCCATATTATCACGTGTGTTTTTGCTCAAGCAAAATTTTCAAAGCTCACATCATCAAGTGTTGTTAAATTTATATTAAGCAATTTATGATTACAATTGTTTTTTAGATCCCTTAAATGTAAATCCTCAAATTGAAACGCAACCTAAGAGAAAATTCTAACTTCATGCAAGTGTAAAATTTCCCTTGTTTGGATGCTCAATTTTCCGACATATGCATCAGTACTTCAGCAGCTCCAACTTATCTTCCTGCCTACCAATTCAAGAACCAAGATAATGAAGGGAATGTTCGAAAATTCAATCTTATAGATGGTGGTGTTGCTACAAACAATCCGGTATATAATTATTTAGAGAGAAAGTTAATTTTAAATTGCATATTTGATGCTCAACTTTTGACATTTATCAATTGAATTGAATTCGGGAAATTGAGTACATTGATAATGTGGAGCTTATGATATGGCATGAATTATGTTTGCCATATTGCATTTTTCATCAACCAAATGATGATTAAAATAAAAAATAATAATAATAAATTGAAATATTGAAAGTTGAGGGATTAAAATGAAACATTTTAAAGCATATAGATGATTTTTCTAAGAAAAGATCAAAAGTTGAGAACAAAATATGCAATTTATTCTAAAGTTAAAAGTTTCAACACAAGAAAGCTTAATCTTTACAGTGTTTTTCTTTTCTTTTTGGCACCATGGTCTAGACATTAGTAGCCATAAACCAAGTGACTAAACAGGTCTTCAAAGAAAATCCTGATTTCTTCCCAATTAAACCCATGGACTATGGCCGCTTTCTAGTAATTTCAGTAGGCACCGGCTCACCAAAGACAGCAGAAAAGTACAATGCTAAAAAGGCAGCCAGGTGGGCCACTCTGGGTTGGTTACATCACGGTGGTTCTGTTCCACTAGTGGACGTGTTTACTCAAGCAAGTGCAGATATGGTTGATGTCCATATTGCTGTGCTGCTCCAAGCTCTTCGATCAGAAAATAATTACCTTCGAATTCAAGGAAGAAAAATTCTGGTTTCTCTCTAGGTTTTTATGTTCAATTCATATAAAGTTATTTAGTATTGACTAGTCTTTGGAAATATGACATTAGGATGACACCTTGACCGGGACAGATGCTTCAGTTGACGTGTCTAAAAAACAAAAGTTGGAAAAACTTCAATATAGAGGAGAAAGAATATTGAAGAAACCAGTATCATGGGTGAATTTAGGGGCCAAAAGTGTATTTTTGCCTTTTTTTTTTCTTGTCAAATGTGTAATAAGGTGAGCTATATGATTTTGAAGAAGAGCACTACTTCAGAATCTTAATCAAGTCCAAAAACAAAAACATAAAAAATATAATCAATGAAACCGAAATTAATTGTGAACCTGCAAATGCATTGTGACTCGTGAGCAAGATCTAGATTTTAGATAGTTTCGATTAATTTAATCTAATCTCACACCCTAATTGAAATTAAGAATATATTGGAAAATAAGTTGTACCAAACTAACACTAAATTAACATTTTAGATTTGGATTTACTATTAATTAGATCTTATTTAATAAATTTAATGTGTATAAATACTTTTAAAAAATAACTATAATTTAAAATTTAACCAAAATTTGGTAAACTATATGAATATTTTGAAACTTATTATTGTGACGAGAATAGGAATTTCGATCAAATGTTTAAAAATATCAAAAAGAGTAGAATCTTAATATACTTAGTGTGCGTTTGATGCACTTCCCACGTCCACGTTTTGTGTTTTCATTTTTTTTTTTTCAAAAGCCATGATTGTTGACTTTGGCGTGTGAATAGTGCTCCCACAATAACTTTTGCAGCAAATGTTCAGCCACTTTTCAGTAATTTTTCAGCAACTTTTCAGTCATGAGACCTTCAAACTTCACTTTTTAACAACTTTTTTATTAAAAATTGGTCTCACAATACTATTTACATATTTAAAAATTGTTTTGCTACAGTATTTTTCAGTTTTCAGTTTTTAGCTGTATCCAAACAGACCCTTAGTAATATACAACCATACCTATGAGATGATAGATTTTGATAAGATAAGTATGAGTTGCTCAAAACCAACACTAAGGCTGTGTTTGTTTTGGCTTCAAATTAATTCCGAAAATGTTTTTCCGTAAAACTTGAGTGTTTGATTGAACTAGTAAATTCAATCAACTGAAATGGTTTTTCTCTTTGACCATAAAATAACCCAAAACACTCGGAAATGATTTTTTATTTATATTTTCACTTCAAACCATTTCCACTCTCCTTAGAAAATTTCTCTCCTTACTCACTCTCACCACTCACGCCAAGCCCAAGCCAAAGGACAGAGAGAGCTATCGTCAGTGAAGCCTAGATCCAATCCCAGACGTGCCGACGAGAGCGAGCTAGATCGAACCAAACCCCAGACATGCCGGCCGGCGAGATAGGGCCTTCGAGATCACGCCTATGAGATCGCGCCGTCCTCCTCTGGGTCAGATCATCGCCTTCAAGATCGTTCTTTCAAGATCGCGCCTTTGATTTTTGAACCGGGTCTGATCATCGCCATCGCCGTCGCCGCCCTCTAGATCGCGTCGTCCTCCTCTGGATCAAATCATCTCCTCTTGATCGCGTCGCCCCTGCCCTCTTGATCGCGTCACCGTTGCCCTCTCGATCTCATCATCTGCCACTCACCAATCTACTTTCTGTCTTTGATCTCTGATTTTTTTTTTTTTTTTTGTGGTGTGGGTGGTGGTGATTTGGTGGTTTTTTTGTTGTGTGGTGGTAGATTTTCTGTGGGTGCTAATGTGTGGATGGTGGTGGATTTTGTGATATAAAATTTGTTTGGAAGCTGAGAAAATGTGAAAAATTGGTAGGAAAATAGTATTTTTAGAATATTAACAAACACCATAATTGATTTTCTGTAAAACGAATTCCAAGACAGCTAAACAACCTAAATACATTTTCCTTTCCCAAAAATAACATTTACAAAAAATATTTATTTCCCGGAAAATATTTTACATAAACCAAACACAGCCTAAATGACCTAAGAAATGTGACCCAATGCACATCATTATGAATTGTATCTTTCAAAAACCGGTGTGATCTAATGACTGAACTTTCTGCATTCCAATCATCATAGGTTGCCACTACTTGTGGAAAAAATCCAGATTTCAACTAGTGATTAAAATGTTTGCCAATTATTGAGCGCAACAACTAGACATTTGCCCTAGAGTGTGCACATGGACACTTACGCACTACAACTTGAGATTGAAAATCGAAAGAACAATATTAGAGATGTGCCTAACTTTTTTACATGGACTCACACTAGTAACATCATTTTATTATACATCTATCATAACATATCATCTCCACTGTTGTAAAAGAAATTGTGAAAAAATTTATATCCTAAACTTATTGAAATTAAACCAAAAAAGAGTCATTGGATAGGATTTTTAAATCCAAAATATATTGCCCGCCTTAAAATTCCTTCTGCTAGATAATGAAATCCACTATCCATATTGCCATTAGGATATCACTTCACCTAATTCTTCTTAACTGCAATTCTCCTGGAGTCTCAACTACAATTCCTGTATATGTAGCGTCTAAGATGCAATTTCTTCTTTGCTAAAGAAAGATCACTATAAGGAAATGGAATACTCTGTTGTTCCTGTCAATGATAAAGCTACGTATCAACTCAAACCATATTGAAGAAACCACTATGTATGCATATGGTCCTTATTACAGCATTATTAGTCCCATAAAAATGATGAAAATGTTGATTCTTAACCAGTTCTTGAAAGCTTAAAGGATTATAAATAGATTGGCACTATGTAGTTTCCCGCAGCACAATTAACCTCCTAGCCCCATAATCATATTCTCATCCCAGTCCCTTATGGAAAAAAAAAAATATCACCCCTGCGGCCTCCAACACATGGAAACTTCATTACTGTTCTTAGCATTGATGGAGGTGGAATAAGGGGGATTATTCCAAGAATCATACTTAGCTTCCTTGATTCTGAGTTACAGGTTACAATGTTGTTATATACCAGCCAGTTGGCACATGTCATCTGTGTATAAAGTTGAAATATTAGTTTTCAATCTAAAGTTCTTATTTAATAGGAAAAAGAAATCAATCATTGGTAGCTTGCATAATTGCTTTTGATGGAAATTTAGACCCCTTAAACACACAGATTGCGTAGCCTAGATTAATTAGCCAAGTTGTTACTTAGTCAAATTATGCAATTTTAGGTTAAAGCAATCAAATAATCATATCAAGATATAAAGTAGCGAAAAATAAATAAACACAAGATATGATCACCCAGGAAACCACTCGGTAAAAACCTAGGGAGGATTTGACTCACCGATCCTTAAGGCATAACAGAATTCACTATGAAAGAATTGAAGTTCTTACAGAAGGACTACAAGCTTCCCGCTCGACTTCCTAATGCTACCCACCAGTAAAACTTCCTGACACGACCACGCGCAGGCTCCGAATCCACGGACTACTTCTTTCTTGAATTCTTCAATCAGCTACAAGCTCCCCGCTTGCTTTTCTTTTAAGTTCCAATGGTTGCAATAGTAATGATCTTCAAGATGTTGAAATCATCTCTACCTTGAAAACCCTAAGTTTTGTGTAAAGAAAGTCTCCTCAAAGATCTCACACGAGATTCACACAAAACAGTAATGTATGAGCAACAAAGCAATATGGACAACCTCCAAAAACGTGGCTAGGGTTTAGTTTATATACCTAGGGTAAAAACACAAAACCCTAAACGTTTAATGAAGTAGGGCTGAGTTGGAAATTCTGCAAAAAATTCAACCTGTGCGATTTTCGATCGATCGAGTCTATTCTTCGATCGATCGAGCCAGGCCGAAAGTCCCAAGTACTTCTGCAGCCACTCGATTCCAACTTTACAATATTAAACCAACTTTGAGTGAGTCTAAACAAGACTAAATACAATGTTTTGATCATGGTTTGCCAACATTACAAATTAGAGTTCTAAATACATAAAATCCTAAGACCTTAGAACCTAACAAACTCCCCCTTTGGCAATCCGTGACAAAACCCTAATTAACAGCTCAAAGTTTTACAAATAAAAAGCCCTTTACAAAGGTAATGCTCATAAAATCAAATTCAGCCTAACTACTATCCATCAGTTGCAAGTGTAGACAGCAGCTTAGTTGAATCAACCTGTATATTCCTGAAATACTCAACAAACGCATAAACGCATGTGTGACAGAAAAGAGTAAAACAACAAGTATAACATTCTTGTAAGATTCACACAACACAAAATAAAGACATATAAGAATGATCAAATCATAAATATAAATCAATACGTAGTGAATCATAAAGCAACAAGAATCAATAAAAAATAAATGTATATCAATCAATGTTACTCCCCCTAACATGAATATCCCCAAAAATGATATACAAAGTGAAACACCTAGATACACTCTAAAAAAAATCTCCCCCTAACTACAAAAACTCCCCTACAAGTCAAAACTCCACTCCCCCTTTTTGTGACGGAATGCCAAAGAGCAATCACAGGTCGCCATCAAAAGGAGGTGGTGAGGGTAAATGAAGACGCGCTAAATCAACTCGAAGAGCACGAATCTCGTCCAACAAGTCCACCAAAATCTGACCATGAGCCGCCTAAACGGTCATAACAGTCTCCAAAGTACGACGAACATCAAAGTCGGCCGAAGGAGGTGGAGGAACATCAGCAGCAGCAGTATCATCACCAACTAGATCAGGAATATCCTCACCAGCAAGACCTGCAGAAGAAGAAGGAGGAGGAGGTACGCTACTAGAGGGCTCAGACCTAGGGTGTTTAGAACCAGCTCGAAGATGAGCGGCCCTCTGTCTAAGAAAAGACGCACCTATAAGAGCTATCACATGAACAGGCTCAGAGGAAGGAAAGCCACTAAGATCAAGATAAAGAAGAATCCTATGAATGAAAATAAGATGTACAAGAGCATGTGAAGAGGATGAACTCCTATAAACATCATTCAAAGAACGAAGAAAAAGATGGGGAAAACTAATAGAAGCATCAGTAACTAAGGCATACAAAAATACACACCTCTCAAGAGGAATGGTGTGCACATGAGAAATGGGCCAGATAGAATGGCAAGCTATCCTAAAGAAAAGATAATGTAACCCGGAGAGCTCAGCAGAAGTGATCCGAGGATCAGAACCCCACTGGACAGTAGTACTAGTGATGTAAGACAAAACATCGCTCAGTCGGGAGACTCATCATATGGATAGACAGGATGCCGGACCAATGGTACCCCTAGAGCATCGGCCACTACCTGAGGAGTAATGGAGTACTCTATGCCTCGTATTCAACTCTTTACTAAAGTGTTGGAATCATAGATGCGGATAGAGATGTTCGAATAGAACTCTCTAATTAAGGCAGAAGGTGGAGGAGGATCAGAAACATCCATCAAAGGTAACCAGCCTCGACGCTCAAAATTTGCCCTAATGACAAGATCGAGTTCATCTAACAACACAGAACGCTCAGCCCATATCCGTCTCCTAAGGTTAAGCTTATCAAAAATCTCTTGGTTTTTCTCACTCGGAAACCTCTCACGGTCAAAGGAAGGAGGGAATGGAGAAGAAGAATGAACAGACCTACGGGCTCTAGTTTTCCTAGGCATGATGCTAAGGAAATGACAGAGACACAAAGAGAAAGCCAAAAGAAAATACAAGAAAAAACAAAACCAAAGGCAAACTGCAAGTTAGCACAAAAAACAATAGAATTAAAATCTATATGATGCATGAGCAGATACAATGCCATGATGCATGTACTAATGCAGTGAGCAATTAAGTTCAATTGAGATTAAATTGACAAAATTGGCTTGAGCAGGGAATTTTCTTAACAAAAACCCCAAAAATTTAACATCAACTGAAAATTTTTAAAAACAAAATGATGAATTGAGCAACACAAACCACAACACATAGATTATAATGCTTAATTTCATCAATACAACAAGCCAATTTCATCAAATTCTACTCAATTTAACAAAATCCCCAAATCGGATCAATTAGTAAACCCTAGATTTTTCAATTTCACACCAAACTCAAAATTGATCAAATTAAACTGTTTAGATCATGTCTATAGCATGTCCCCACAAAAACCCAATGATCAATTGCATAAATTATGGCATGAATCAAAAGAAAAATCCAAATATGCAAAGTGCGAAAATCGCCCCTTAAAAGCATGAATTTATGCATGAAATGATGAAAAATAAATCAAAAGGAAGGGTAAAAGTGCCTTACCGGCTTGAGGAGAGAGAGATTTTGCAAAAACTTCGGAAGAAAATGACAAAAACCACAAATAGAGCTTGCCAACACGAAAAGAGGAAAAAGGTTTGAAAAGTTTTTGAAATAGGAACTTTGAAAAAGTCAGAAAAGAACCTTTTTAAAAACCTTTTTCACGATATTCGATCGATCGAAAATTACATTCGATCGATCGAATGTAACAGACACTTTAGAACAAACTAAGGCATTTTTTCGATTGATCGAAAAACAGGCTGGATCGATCGAAATGGGCAGAGATTCACTAAATTTTGAGAAAAAATCCAGTTTTGAAAGACACAAACCTAAATTTTTTGAAACAACTCCTCAAAGCATTAAATTGTAAAAACAACATGCATGAGTATGATATGGAATGATTTTTCAAAAACCCAAAATTTGAAACCCAATTTTCTCAAAAACAAATTTCAATCATTCTTCCATTGAATTTTCTCAAGCAACAAAAATGTTGTGCACAAATCTCAAGATATTTTCAAACTTGGTTGGTCAGACCAAAAACACACACACACTAGCATGTACAGTGTTTAACAAAGAGTAACTTGTGTAGTGTGTGATACTAGCAAAAACTTGAGATACATGTGAGGTGATATGTGAATGGCAATCAAACACGAAGTCTACACAATTCATCACATAGAATTTAAAAGAGACTATCCCCTAAAGAGTTACATCCTATAACTCCCACATCTCCTAGAACAAAAGCTTGCAATCATGTAAGTTTCTTGCATTTTTGCCTCTTATTTGTATGAGATGGCATTCAGCCTAATAGTACACACCGATTTGAATTAAGTGAATTGGCATTAAGCCTAATAGTACACACCAATTTTAATTTAATTGAGGCTACACCTTATGTTCTTTTTGTGCATGTGCTACACTTTCTCGAGCACAGAATCTTATGATATGCACTAAGGTGTTCATGATTGGCTAATGAACAGTGATGAGATGGTTATTTATGCCTTTCTCAAAAGAATCAAGTCCGACAGTTAAATAACATATGACTTCATGATTAAAATAAAGAGATTAAAAATCATACACATCTTTTCCACACAACATGCACTACAAAGTTTCAACTAGTCAAGTGCAATGAAAAAGTTCATCAAAGTTAAACAAGGTACACAAACCATGATATGTGTCAAAAGATAGACCAACCTTGTTTTTCAAAAATCAAGACAAATAGTGTCTAACATAATATTTGCTTTCTCCTTTTTTTTTTTTTTTATTAAAAGAGAAAAACAGATACATCCTAGAATGAAATGCATGAATGTAATGCAATGCAAGTCCTAGAACAAAAACAACAAAAAGACAAAAACCAAAGAACAATGGTCACCAAAGAATAAAGCAATTAAGCACAAGGACTATGTCAGAAAGACTCAGTTAGTTCGAGTCTTTTGCATCTAAGACCTTTTAGATGCACCATGAGCATCGGAGTTCTTATTCACATTCGAGTGATTCCCAACTCCAGGATTGGAATAAAGGTTTAACACCTTTACCAATTCACCAATTAGTGCCATAAGATCTTGTGCTTGAGGCACAAGCACTTTTGATTTAGTTGCTCTCTTATCAACTTGACGCTTGTAACAATTAAGACGAATGTGTCCAGACTTACCACAATAATGACAAACCCAAGCAGGTTTACCATGCATCTTGTCCTTAGATTTGGTAGACTCCTTAGGTTTAGATTCTCTTAAGTCTACCCTAGTCTTCTTAGGTGGTGAAACTTCTACAGGTTTAACTACCTCACTCACAAGTGGTTTGACAGTTTCACTCACAACCTCACTCACAGAAAGTTCAGAAGAAGAAGCAGGAACAAAAATAGTGGAATGTGGAGTAGAGTCAAAGATGCTTTCAACATATCCCAAACCAGATTTATCCGCAGGATACTTTTGAACATTCAACATGTGATCAAGTTTAGAACTAGCAGATCTAGCAATAGATAAATCATGTTCTAAAGTTCTAACTTTATCAAGCAAAAGTATGTTCTCAGATTTAACATTATTCAGAAGCTCATTAGCATCAAACAGTTTAACAAGCAAATTTTTCTTTTCAAGCTCCAGAGAGTCAATTTTCTTTAGGCCAAGATCAACTTTCATAGCATCCTTTGCAGCAATTTTGCAAAGTTTGTTATAGGCCTCTTGAAGATCTGCATCTTCAAAGAGTTCCCCATCAGAAGGGTTCTCTTCAGCAGATACGCTTTCACTGACCATAGCAGTAGCTGTGAAAGTAATGAAGTTTCCATCCTCGTCACACCCGGACTCATCATCAGAAATCTCATTATCACTAAGGGTTACAGCCATAGCTTTACCCTTAGTCTTCAAGAATGTAGGACATTCAGATTTCATATGACCATACCCTTGACAGCTAAAACACTGAGAACCCAAAAAATTATTTGAAGATTGACTAACTCTTTCATTTGGTTTTTCAAAATTATTTACCTTAGTGGGATCATTCTTCCTAAAATTTCTAGGTTCAGCAGTGTTGGTACCTCTTGCCTTTTTATTTGTATTCCTAAGAAAGTTCTTAAAGTTTTTGGCAAGATAGGCAATCTCTGTAGTAGATAACTCATCATCAAATCCACAACCATCAACATCATCAACAGACTTAAGAGCCATTGATTTGGATTTGTTTACTTTAGGTAGGTCAGACTCATAGGATTGGAGAGATTCTACAAGTTCATCTACAAGGATGGAGTCCACATCCTTGCTTTCAGTAATGGCAGTCACTTTGGGTCTAAAATCTTCAGTTAAAGATCTAAGAATCTTCCTAACAATTTTTTGTTGATCATAGATTTCACCCAAATTAAAAGTAGAATTGACAATATCATTCAGTTTGGCATAAAATTCATCAAAGGATTCATCATCAGACATCCTAATACTCTCAAACCTAGAAGTCAATTGTTGCAATTTATTAATCTTAACTGCCTTTATGCCTTCATGCACAGTTTGGAGGATTTTCCAAGCAATACGAGCAACCTCAACATTAGAGATCCTCTTAAATTCCTCCATAGAAACAACATTGAAGATGGCATTTATAGCTTTGCTATTGAAGCCTGCTGCTTCTTTTTCAGAAGTTTGTCACTCACTCACAAGAGTAGTGGGCTTCTCTCATCCGTATTCAACGGAATTCCAAACCTTTTCATCAATGGATTTCAAGAATGCTTTCATCCTTACTTTCCAATAAGCATAGTTGTTCCCATCAAAATGAGGAGGAACAAACAAAGAGTGTCCATACTCCATGACAACTGGGGTCAAGGATCAGCTCAGAGATAGAAATATCAATCAAAAAGAGCTACCGGCTCTGATACCACTTGATGGAAATTTAAACCCCTTAAACACACAGATTGCGTAGCCTAGATTAATTAGCCAAGTTGTTACTTAGTCAAATTATGCAATTCTAGGTTAAAGCAATCAAATAATCATATCAAGATATAAAGCAGCGGAAAATAAATAAACACAAGATATGATCACCTAGGAAACCACTCGGTAAAAACCTGGGGAGGATTTGACCCACCGATCCTCAAGGCATAACAGAATTCACTATGAAAGAATTGAAGTTCTTACAGAAGGACTACAAGCTCCCCGCTCGACTTCCTAATACTACCCACCAGTAAAACTTCCTGACACGACCACGCGCAGGCTCTGAATCCACAGACTACTTCTTTCTTGAATTCTTCAATCAGCTACAAGCTCCCCGCTTGCTTTTTTTTTTAAGTTCCAATGGTTGCAACAATAATGATCTTCAAGATGTTGAAATCATCTCTACCTTGAAAACCCTAAGTTTTGTGTTAAGGAAGTCTCCTCAAAGATCTCACACGAGATTCACACAAAACAGCAATGTATGAGCAACAAAGCAATATGGACAACCTCCAAAAACGTGGCTAGGGTTTAGTTTATATACCTAGGGTAAAAACATAAAATCCTAAACGTTTAATGAAGTAGGGCTGAGTTGAAAATTCTGCAAAAAATTCAACCTGTGCGATTTTCAATCGATCGAGTCTATTCTTCGATCGATCGAGCCAGGCCGAAAGTCCCAAGTACTTCTGCATCCACTCGATTCCAACTTTCCAATATTAAATCAACTTTGAGCGAGTCTAAACAAGACTAAATACAATGTTTTGATCATGATTTACCAACATTACAAATTAGAGTTCTAAATACATAAAATCCTAAAACCTTAGAATTAGTAACTTTCATCCCAATATAGTCACTTACAAGCCATGCGTGTAGATTAACTTCCAGAAGACCATTTGACAAGCTTGAGCTTTATAAAAATTGACTAAAGTGGTACTACATATAAGTTATTCAAAATAGTAATGGCAATTAACATATGACTATTTCTTTCACATGGTTTTTTTTACAATTTTTACCTTGTGGTGCAGAAAATTGATGGCCCTGAAGCTAGAATTGCAGATTATTTTGATGTGATCGCAGGGACAAGCACAGGATGTCTTTTGACTACCATGCTAACTGCACCAAATGAAAGCAAACGCCCCATGTATGCTGCAAAAGACAGCAAGGCCTTCTATTTTGATAATGGACCCAAAATCTTTCCTCAAGATCGGTAACAATTGAGCCTCAATGTTTTTCATGCTATCACTATGTCTTATTTCATATTAAATAACACTATACTAATCTGCTTAAGCAACAGTTCTCCATTTGCGCAAGCAACAAAATTGATCAAAGCCATAACAGGACCAAAATACGATGGAAAGTATCTTCATAGCCTTCTGAAGGAAAAACTAGGAAATACTCAATTACGCCACACACTGACCAATGTGGTAATCCCAACCTTTGACATCAAATAACTCCACCCAGCCATTTTCTCCAGCTATGAGGTTTTTAAATTAATCCAAGTTTTTAACTTTACCTGAAATTAATCCAGTCTAATGAGAAGGAATTAACACTCAGATAAACTACCCACCTCGCAGTGTCCCGCCCCCACCCCCCCCCCCCCCCTCTGAATTCTCGATGCAGCGGTTAGGCATCCTTAGATGAAAGAGTGGTCTTTCAGGATTGGTCATTGTGTGTCACCACCTCCCACCTATCCTACGCATTCGATCAAGGTTGTCACTGCGAAGCTATAGTTAAGGTGCACGGGGTCTTACCGTCTAGCCGTTGGTACTCCGCATCTTCAAAAGAATAATCATCGTCAGAACGATCTGAATAAAGTAGGCGGGGGGCAAAGACCAAAGAAAGAGCAAAGGAATTCAGACTCACCTAGTGAGTATATGGATTTCGTGTCTAAGTTTCCAATAACTCTCAAGAAATTTATGCCACCTGAGTGAATGGACATCCCAGGCATTGAAAGCCTGTCATGTCAGGCAATTCAAGTGCTGGATGACTCGGCATATCCAAGTCACATAGCACCTACTCTCCCACATAAACAAAAATGAACTAACATATATTTGTATCCATGCCTTAATTAGGTGAAGAACCATGCACACTTTGATGCCTTACTTTCAGATATATGCATCGGAACCTCTGCTGCCCCAACATATTTCCCTGCCCATAATTTTGATACCAAAGACTCAACTGGAAGAGTGAGAAAATTCAATCTTATTGATGGTGGTGTAGCTGCTAATAATCCGGGAATGAGTTTAGTATACGTCGCTTTTTTATTCTCTCTGAAATCATACTCTCTTATCAATATCATTGTCTAATTCTCATATGATTCTGTAGACTTTGATTGCCATTGGTGAAGTGACAAAAGAGATTAACCGGGGGAGTCCTAACTTCAGTTCCATAAAGACAGCAGATTATGGTCGATTTCTGGTTCTATCACTAGGAACTGGTTCAGCAAAAGTTGAAGACAAATACACTGCCAAAGAAGCATCTCGGTGGGGTATATTCGGGTGGTTAACTAGTGGTCACTCTGCCCCATTGGTGAATGTGTTCACTCAAGCAAGTCCTGATATAGTGGACTTTCAACTTTCTGTTGTTTTTAAAGCTCTCGATAGTGAAAATAACTACCTCCGAATTCAGGTAATAATTAAACTTCAATGCTTAAGTCCAATGTGGGCAGATACTACTATACACAAGTTTTATTAAATTCAGTATTTCATTGATTGATTTTAACTGATGCCTTGAGTCCAAAAAGTGCAAGGGATGTAACTTGATAGTCAATACCCATGTTTGGCACATTAATATGAGAGTGACAAATTAGTTACCACTTGTTCTAAAAGTTTAAGTCTATAGAAAAAGACAACTTTAATCATTTAAAAATTATTTTAACATTGACATTTCAGGATGATACACTGAAGGGAGAAGTGTCTTCTGTTGATATTTCCACCAAGGAGAATATGGAAAATCTTGCAAAGTTGCAGAAGGATTATTAAAGAAACCGATCTCAAGGGTGAACTTAGAGACGGGTAATCTGAAGCCTTCGAAACATGAGACTAATGAGGAGGCTCTCATAAGGTGTAAGATTATTCAAATTTTTGCGAAGTATAAAAAAATCTGCATTGTTAATAATAACAATAGCTTTTATCCAAATAATGCAGGTTTGCAAAGCTACTCTCAAAAGAGAAGTACTGTCGCGACACCTCATCACTGCAGAAATGAGATGCGAAACGCAACTGATGTTAATCTAAGAACTGCTGAAATGATATAAAGTTAATGTAGCATATTTCCATAGAACTTTGAACAGGCTTCCAGTGCAATGAAATGGAGCCTAGTCAGTAATTTGCTTGAGTCCTCTTGTTAAAGTCTAAAAGACTGTGTATGAAACTATATAGAATAAAGTACAAAGGTCTGCCTTTTATATAGGTAGACAAGATACATTGTATAAGTAATATAAGTGTAGTGGAGACCTAAAATAATTGGCCTAAGCGTCTTGGGCTTATATTCTAACAGCCTCTCACAAATTCATTTGGGTGAGTGGAGACCAACTTGAATTTGGCAGCTAATGCACTAAAACATCTTGGTGGAGGAGGTTTGGTAAAGATATCAGCTACTCTTGTGAGAGACAGATTGAGCTTTAAGTTTTAATGTATTATTTATTATTGTTGTTCTTGTTTTTAGTATTTATTCTAATTGGTGTTTTGTTTATCCTGAGTTGGATCTATAGCCATCCATGTGAATTGTACTGTCCTTGTTCTGGCTGCAAGCCTTCAGCCATGCATTAAAAAAATGTCTTGCGGCCGGGTATGGGCGCACTTACCCTTATCAAGAATGTTATTGGGCAATCGAAGACTCATCTTTCACAATTTACTTATTCAGTTATTTGGCTTCCACTTTTATGCATTTTCCTAATATAAAAAAAAAAAAAATATATATATATATATAAATAAAAATAAAAAAGCCAAGCTTTAAACCTTTAGGAATATGTCATTACCACTACGCACCTTTGATGCAATTTTCACTCTAAAAATATAAGTGCTTTCAAGATTTTAAGAGGGAATTTCACACATATATACACTTAAATTATGCTAGAGTAGATTTTCTATCTTGTATAAAAATAAATAACAAAATAAAGTAATATATCATTTATTATATACCACCCGTGCACTTGCTTCTATGATGTATGTTTTTTTTTTTTTAATTAGGATGGTCTTCTGTGATGTATGTTGATGCGTCTTTTTCAAATGTTGTCATCATGCTTATTCCTAATGTGATAAGGTCTAACAGGAAAGATATTATCAATTTTCATACTTAATTTGTTCCCTTCTCTAAGCATAAATTAATCTTCTTCCTACCTTGCTAGTAAACTGCAACTAATTTATTTAAAAATATTGCAGCAATACAAATATCAATTAATACTAGATTGGAAATGCAGTAAGTCAAAAACTGCCATAGAAAATTCTAAACAGGTGGTGCTAAATCTATGTTCCTGTCAAGAAAAAACTTAGCAATTAAACTCTCAACATGAACTACTTATGGTTAGAATAATGGCTAAATGATTTAATTCACCATTTTCCTATTAATTTAAGCACTAGAGACAAGTCGCATAATTTCATGCTGCAGTTCTTTCATTAATCTCTACTGTAATTTTTTTTTCTTTCATTAATCTCTACTGAAGGTCCTAGAAATGATCAAGTTTTGAAAACAATGCATAAGGCCAATAGAATGACCAAGTTTTTACATTTCTTTTATGCAGCGCTTGAAATTGAATGGTACGTACACATACGTTGAATTGGTGAATTCTAACAAGTACTCAGTTACTAGAATTGCCTTTGCAAGTTATCCTCTGATAATGGATATAATATTCTTCACATTTAAAATTCCATTTGCCCTTTCTTCACGTTTGTTTTAGCCAAAGAGAAAAGGAAGCATAACCTAGACAACGCTCTCAAAAGTCTGACTATGTCAACCGGAAAATTTACCAAAACTAAGTATCGTAGCTATAAGACTTACTTCTTTTCCTTTTTGACAGAACAATCAAATCTTTTAAGAATGAATAACCATGCATGTCGGATTTGCAAAATGGTATAGATACCTAGGTAATTCAACACGATTTGAAGACAAAATTCATAAGGCCAATAGAATTATCAAGTTTTTCGCATTTCCTTTAAGCATTAGATGTAATTGAATTGTACACATTTGTTTGAATATTGAATTCTAACAAGTTCCTCAAATGACTTTCCGATGATATGATCACTTGTTGGGTGTATAGACGTTATTGAAGTCCTAAATTAAATAATAATATTAATAATAAGTGGTTAATATTGAAAGTTTAAAATGTGTATAAAACACCCTTGAACGTTTAGACCCCCAAATACAAAGTTACCAATTCAAGCCTTATATCAAACAACTAATGTGCGGAACATGATAACAAACTCACAACAGAATTGATAAACAATCTAAGCCAAATATAAACACATCTATAACAGTAAATATAAGGCAAAGATAAATAGAAAGAAAATGCAAATACACGAACAACATACGATGTGTTATTGAAGAGAAAACCGAAGTTCTTGGTGTAAAACCTCTCCGCCACCCTCCAAGTGGTAAATAATCTACTAAAGAATGTAGTTGGGATATATGAACAGCAGAAAACCCTCCAAGCCTAATCTACCCAAGTACCTAAGCCCTCTAAGCTTCTTACTCCAACGAGGTTACGCCGAACTTATTTCTTCTTTAACTTCCCGAATTCCGCTACTATACCATAGCAACAACCAATGTATATTGGTTTCTTCCAAACTGCTTCCCTTAGCACCAAATGAACCTTCTCACAAACGTGGATGTGGTGATATAAGGATTTGGTCAATGGCCTCTCAAGAATGTAACAATGGAGAGAAAGAAATTAGAGGAATTTGTAGAGTCTCTAAGGTAAAGATTGGGGATGAGGTAATCTTGTTTTTCTCTAGGGTTTTTCTCACAAAAATTCTCTCTGGAAGTTCTCTTAAAATCCTGGGTATAAGGGTCTATATATAATGGGGTGAGAAAGGAATACGAAGAGACAGTTTTTACCAAACAGGGTAAATTGGCGGCTTGGTCTCGCGGCTTATCCAAGTCACAAGTTCAAGTCGTGACGTAACGGTCTGGCCAACCTAAGACTTTTGTCTTATAGTACAATAGCTGGCGCGACCCCTCAGCTTCCCTGTGTGCATCTCACGTGCTTGCATTTGGCGACTTGTAGCCGCGAGCTACCCGCAAGTCCTAGTCGCGAAGCTCTGCTTCTTTGCACATACTTGAGTTTTTCTTCACATCTTCTCACACACTATCCTTACAATAATCTCACCTAAATACAGGATTACTACATGCTAAATTACAAATAAATTGGCACGGAATAAAGCTAACAAGATAGTTGATAAATTTTAACCTTACAAATATAACATAGTTGAGCTCATAGTTAAATCTTTTGAGTTAAGTGTGTCTCTATAAATTAAATACTCAAAGAGTCTACTTAAGGTGTTTTATCCCTCCAACATCACCATCATGTTAGGAAGATAATACTTGGAAAACTCCAATTGAGTCTAACGTGTTTATCTCCCCAACATCATCATCATGTTAGGAAGATAATACTTGGGAAAACTCCAATGGAGCCCTTAATATGACATAGGAGCTCCACTATATTATATTAATTTCTCGACTTCCCTTCTTTTTCTCTATGTGAATATTCTACTCGCACGTATATATCCAGTACATCTTTTGGTTACTTGAGGCACCGCCTTTTGCGAATCAAATTAACATGTAAAATGTAAAGACTTGTTATTCTTGAATGTTGCAGCCATTGAATGTAGCAAAAGCAAAGCTTGAGAATAATAACAAATTTAATTTCAGCCACTAGGTAGGGATTAACTTGGGGGTAGCCATTCATGAGCGCCTTTTTTAGGCCTGTTGCCTAACCAGTCCCATATTGCCTTTATGGTCTAACCAAACTCGTGCTTACCTACAATTCTTTTGAAGTGGTCTCACCTACATTTTCAGCATATATGTACGTAAACAATATTAGCAAAGGTACAAGTTACTGGTCAAATTTGAAACACTTTGATCTTCACCCGAACTTTCCAATCACTACGTTGGTTTATGAATTTTCAGTATATATGTACGTAAACAATATCAGCAAAGGTACAAGTTACTGGTCAAATTTGAAACACTTTGATCCGATGACTTTCTTTTAAGGCTTATGGCCCAATCCAATGACACGGTTGAATTTTTGGACAAGGAGATGTCTGAGAAGTACTATAAATACACATACTTCCATGAAAAGAAGACATATCAAGTCACATAATCCTCTCTTTTAAACTTCCTTAAAAGTTCATAGTTTCTCTAAAGCTCTGAAATCCTCTCCCTCTCTCTCTCTCTCTCTCTCTCTCTCTCTGTCCCCTTACCTGCATCTTTGTCCCAATGGGCTCAACAAATGTACCCCTACAACCTCCAACTTATGGAAACCTAATCACTGTTCTCAGCATTGATGGTGGTGGAATAAGAGGGGTTATCCCAGGAACCATCCTTAGTTTTTTAGAATCTGAACTTCAGGTAGAAAAATATATTATATAGTAATCATTCATGTTTCATGCCACAAACCTAATGAAATTCAACACTTTTTTTCATTCACTAGTGAAGTTCTGCTTTGTTAAATCATTTATAAGGGTTCAACATGCAATCTTTCCAAGTACTTACTCTATATTTGCTTATGTATGGTGCAGAAACTGGATGGTGAAGATGCAAGAATAGCAGATTATTTTGATGTTATCTCAGGAACAAGCACAGGTGGTCTTGTCACTGCCATGCTAGCTGCTCCAGATGAAAATAACCGACCTGTCTTTGCTGCCAAGGATATCAAGGATTTCTACCTAAACCACTGCCCTCATATCTTCCCACAGAACAGGTAAAAATTAGAGTATGAGATATAAAAATATCAAAAAAAATATATATATATATATATATATATATCTGTTTGATTATTGACTTGACCCCATTTGTTTTGGTTTTTAACATGATATTATTTTTTCCAAATTGCAGTTGTCCAGTACTTCCTCATCTTTCAAAGATTATCAAAGCTCTGGCTGGACCAAAGTATGATGGGAAATATCTGCATAACCTTGTTAAGGAAAAACTAGGACATACAAAATTGGAAAATACATTGACTAATGTTGTTATTCCAACATTTGACATCAAAAGACTCCAGCCAACCATTTTTTCTAGCTATGAGGTTTGTCTTCTTCTCATTAAAATGGTTTTTTAATTGGTTAATTACCCCAATACTTTTTTCTTAATTTAATTTCCACAATATATGTAGTGGTTCAGATTAACCCTGGATAAGAAAGTGACTGCAAATGATGTGGCTAAATTTTACTAACATTTACTTTGATTTGGTCATGAAAACAGGTAAAGAACAACCCAAGCATGAATGCCTTACTCTCAGATATTTGCATAGCAACCTCAGCTGCCCCAACTTATCTTCCAACTTATTACTTTGAGACTGTAGACCCCGAGGGAAATGTGAGAGAATTTAACCTTACAGATGGTGGTGTTGCTGCTAATAATCCGGTATATATCTTTTTCAAACCTCACATGACTCCCAATGATTATTATATATAATAAATTTCTTAATATTTTTTTATTATAAACCTGTTTAAAAAATAATAAATTTAATCTTTTAACCATTATTCTAGTATTACTAAATTGGTGCAATTTCAGGCTTTACTTGCCATTGGTGAAGTGACAAAGCAAATCATTCGAGGAAGTTCTGACTTCTTTCCAATAAAACCAATGGACTATGGAAGGTTTCTAGTGATATCATTAGGAACTGGCTCACAAAAAGCCGAAGGAAAATATAGGGCACACAAGGCAGCTAAGTGGGGCTTGCTGGATTGGTTAACAAGTGGTGGTTCCACCCCAATTATTGATGTATTTTCTCACGCAAGTGCAGACATGGTTGATGTCCACCTCTCTGTGGTTTTTCAAGCCCTTCATTCTGAGAAAAGTTACCTGCGGATTCAGGTACATATATATCATTCAGACCTTCCATACATAAGAAAATTCTACAACTATTACCAATTTTATTACCAAAAAAAAAAAAATTATAACTTACATGTCAATGAATGCAATTAATGACACATCAATAATATAGTAATAAATAAATTTTTTATTTACTCTTTGAGTGAGACTAAGGGTTAGTACATATTTTATTACACAAATCATGTAAGTCGATGTTCACCAATTGTGTTCTATGGGCATAAAAAAATTTCACAACATTTTCTCAACAAGTTGAGGTGTCAATTCATCATAGGTCAATAAAATATGGTTATACACAAATCCACTACAACTAAAAATAAATGTATCATAAGAATATTGTGAGATTTTTATTGTATATCAAGACTTTCTAGTCATGAATTTTATAAAAAAAATGATTTAAACATTTATTTATTATGTGTTGAAGTGACGATGATCACATTTATTATGACGACGTTAGTTTGAAAACATTTATAGTAAAATTAATAAAAACTTTGATATTTTTCTTACATTTTTTGTTTTATATTTAAGAATTGACACATTGTTATACAAGTCTTATTTAATAAAATTCATGGTATAAAAGTCAAAAGTTCTTGTTCACTTAATTAACATAGACAACTTTGAATCAAAACAATGCAGGACGATACCTTGGTTGGGACAGTAACTTCTGTGGACGTGGCCACAAAACAAAATATGGATGATCTTGTGAAAGTTGGTGAAGAGTTGCTAAAGAAACCAGTTGCTAGGGTGAACTTGGAGACAGGAGTTTATGAGGCTTCTAACCATGAAACTAATGAAGCTGCCCTCATAAGGTACTAAAAATAGATATATCAGACTCTTATTATATATATTCTACAATTTCTTTAGAAAAAAGTTTTGTTTTTAGTTTTCACATTAAGCTAATGCAAAAGCATATAATTAATGTTGTTGCAGGTTTGCAAAATTACTCTCCCAAGAAAGGCACCTTCGCCATGCAAAGTCCCCCGCCGGACATGCTCATGATCATCAAGCCACCAGTACTCACAAAACAAATGGTCTTAGTAGACTAAGCATATAATTTTTTTGCTAATATTATATTAAGGGTTGAGATTATATCTAATACATCAATACACTAGACATATTAAAATATAGACACATGTTCGTATTTTAATATGTCTAATATAATAATGCATTTGACATAGACCGAGTAGTCTTTGTATTAAAATGTTGTAACAAGGATGGGACACAAAAATCCCACATTTTTATTCTTTGGTAGTATTGGTCTAAATAAAATGTTAGGTAAGATAACCTGACACCGACACAAATTTTTTTTTTTTTTTTTTTTTTGGGTGGGTGATTTGTAATTGATAAATGAAAGCCAATTTAGCTTCCATGTATTCTTTTTGTTAATTCAATAGAATTTTTTTTAAATCTCGTTTCTTTAGTCAAATTTCTGAACACTTTAGTCCTTGTTTTGTAGTGCTATTTTTCTTGGCTCGTGCGTGCATGTAATTGTATGGGTTACGACTTACAAGGAAAGAGAAGAAGAGAGAGCTTTCAATAAATCGTAATATGATCAAATTTCCACAATTGCGTGACCAAGAAAATAAATCTCTAGTCCTTGATTTCACCATTAGTGGTTGGAAATTGAAATAATCAACAATGACTTTAGTGATGAAGATATTTGTTGAATCAACCAGGAAAGTGATTTCCTTAATAGATTCATCAACCTTTTAATAATATCACCAAATCGCCATCTAAAAAAATAAATAAATAAATAATATTACCTAATCCAGATATTTCCAAAACTCGTAGAAATTATGTAAGCATGCTGTCACCTTTGAAAAGCTGTTTCTACATTGAAGTGAAAGCGCTATCCATGCCCATTAGGCAGCATTAAATTATGTAAGCCTGCTGCCAGCGTTAACCATTCAATTTTTTGTCGTGAGAGCGTTGTCATACCAATTGTACATTCAATTTTGTGTACGAACATATATGGGCCATGAAAATATTCAGAAAACTGTACGTAAACAGCACTCATTTGCCAAGCATAACAATCAATGCTGAGCTACATGTTAATCCCGCCGGATAAGGTAATCGAGTGCATTAATTAGCTTTGTATAACCTCGTCAAATAAATACATCATAAAAGAAAAGACAGAGCATGAGTTTATAATAAGCCTATAAGGGTTAGGTTAGCAATGCCTTTAGAACAATTACTAACCAGTAATATTAACATATATTTATAGGATAATTTTTAATAAATTATAAGAGGAAAGCTTTTATACTACTTTTATAAAAAAATATAAAAAATTGTCAACAACATTTATTGTTATTTCATTATTTTCCTAATAAAATGTTTCTGAAAATAATTCTTAAACCAATGCTCTTAGAGTATTAATTAACATTTCTCATTATTAATAAATCACTTATGACATAGACTATGCAAATCAGCTCCTAGAAACTACATAATACTAAAGACTATGCAAATCAACTACCAGAAACTACATTATACCCAAATGAATGCAAATTTCTTTCTTAATCCTACTTCATAGTATAAATATGTATATTAATCTCTCTCTTTTTTTGGTATATTTTTTATTATCCTCGACACACTTTTTAAAATTTTCAACAAAAGTAAGGGCTCGCAACAACATTATGCTCATTGCTTGAGTAGGATTATTTTTTTTTTTTTTTTTTTTTTTTTTTGCATCAAGAGTAAGGCAAAAGTATTCGATACTCCTGAAATACAATGACGTGTTGCTCATTCCTCTGAAAATACGTAATAATTACTCAAGAGTAAGGGCATACTCTCTTTACTCAGGGTATATTATACAATTTTTTCTTCTTTTTAGATATTTTGTCATCTCTAATGTTAAATTATCAATTGTTTTAAAAGCTCAATCTATTAGGAAAATGTGAATTTAATCATTTAACCATAATTTTAATATTTTCCCTCACATGTGGCCCTAAACTCCCCCCTTAATAAGTGTGGCCCAATATGTGAGATATTTAATATTTTAAATGAAAGGTAGAGTAAAACCAAATATCAAATTTATGATCTCTTACTCTAATACTATATTAAATTATTAATAGTCCCAAAAGCTTAAACTATTAAGAAATGATAAATTTAATCATTTAATTATAATTCTAACATCAAATACCAAACTATTGCGAGAAAGTGTCTCTGGTGACACTTCAACACAAGATTAATTATAAAAATTATTATTGGTTTTTGAAAGATTTCCAAATAATTAATAGGAACAAAGAAAAAACCAAAAAAAAAAAAAAAAAAAAAAAAAGACAATCCCAAACATGAGAAGAACCCCAGTGATTTACATGATTCGACAATAACCTACGTCCACAAGTAGTAGCAAATGAATTAATTCACTATATTAAAAAGAGATTACTAAATGCGTACAGACTCAAATAGGACTCACAAATAATAAAATCTCTATAAGGCTTTCTCAAATTAATTCAAAGTCCCTTCTTATGTGGGACGACTCTTGGGTAAAGCTACCAAACCTTTATTTATATTGTCTATTTAATTATAAGATTTTAATACCTGTTTTTTGGTGGTCAAAGAGTATATTTTCTTGGTGGTTAATGAATCCTTTTCTTGAACAAAGCAAAAATACTATGATAAAGTCAAAAAGAGATGATATGTCCACAATTTTTTACAACAAATCCTAAGTGATAGGTTGTTACTGGTTATTATTGTTGGGGTAAAAAAGTAATCTTAATGTTAGATTCAAATTTGAGCCAATAACAACTAACCACCTATAATTTGTTATAAAAATATTGTAAAAATGTTGTGAACGTAACACATCTCAAAATCAAATTAGAATTTTAGACATTATCTTATATAATAAATCTCCTCCATATAATAAATCACAAGAATCACAAACTAAGCCAACCTCTACAACACGGCAACACCCACCACATTTCCATGCCTATCCATTCATCTTAGATATAAGCTTATCTTCTTTGCTGAGCCCCATCCATCAACATCATGAATGTTACAGGACTTACAAAAATCAATTAACAAGGTTTTGTAAAGTTTTAAAAGGAAAACGACAGTTTAACCACACAAAACAGTACTTCAAAACTCTAGAAACAAAGTTTTTTTTTTTTTTTTTTTTGAGAGAAAAAATCTTAATTATGTTTGTGGATGGAGACTCAAAATTTTATTTAAAAAAAAAAAAAAAAAGACTGGTGAAAGAGAATAAAAAATGAAGTCATGTTTGAAATTGAAAAGTTTTTTTTTTTTTTCTTAAAGGAAAAAAGAAAAAAAGATTGATGATATCTAGGCAATAAAATAAAACAAAATGTAAGCATTTACATATACAAGAACATGTGAGTACTTGTCCTCACTCCACTTGACATGAATATGATCTATAATAACACTAAAAAGTCTAAAACCATACGTTTTAAGTATCATACAGATTAATATAATTCATACCACTTTTAAACTCTAAAATAAAATTTTGGTGACTTTTTGAGTGCAAGATGCCAAGAGTACTGACCCTTTCATATGAGACAATTTTCGATTCCTCTGCCTAATAATTCGTTTGGTGAAAGGGAAAGTTTTTGCCCCATGCGGAAATAACTCACCCTATGGCAAGATTGTCAAAATCAAAATCTTACAAAGGATTATGGGAGGTAGGTTGGATTGTAGATAGTAGGATCGGATCGAATCGTAGATCATAAGATCCTACATTATTTGAGAAAAAAATAAAAAATACACATTGGTATGTTAAATAATCACATAAATTATACATTCATTAATATAATTGCCATATATCACTACATCCATTTGTAAGCATCATTTAAAATGTCAAAAACCTCAAAATGTGACACTCTATTGAGATATTTTTTTATTTAGGTCCAACTAACACTCTCTACATTAGGGTGGAAAAACTTGGTCTATTGAGATTTTATTTTTCATTTAGGTCCTACAAAGCCTTTTGTCAAGTTAAAGAAGATTACAAGAAACGAAAGTCGTTTGAGATGGTTAGAATTGTACGATTCTATCGATCCTGAACAATCGCCAAGATCCTTAAAAGATTTAGATCGTTTTAGGTAGGTGGGATCGTAAAATCGTAGGATCGGGATTTTAACCCCGGTACATTTTTTTTCCTTTAATTTCCACAATATATGTAGTAGTTCAGATTAACCCTGGATGAGAAAGTGACTGCAAATGATGGGGCTGAATTGTACTAACATTTACTTTGATTTGGTCATGAAAATAGGTAAAGAACAACCTAAGCATGAATGCCTTACTCTTAGATATTTGCATAGCAACCTTAGCTACCCCAACTCATCTTCCAACTTATTACATTGAAACTATAGACCCCGAGAAAAATGTGAGAGAATTTAACCTTACAGATAGTGGTATTGCTGCTAATAATCCGATATATGTGTTTTTCAAACTTCACATGACTCCTAATGATTATTATATATAATAAATTTCCTAATATTTTTTTATTATAAATTTGTTTAAAAAATAATAAATTTGATCATTCAACCGCCATTTTAATACAACTAAATTAGTGCAAAAACGTGGCTATAGTGTTTCCTTGTAGTCGCAAGTTTTAATCGCAGCTATAGGTTGAACAAATTATTTTTTTTAAAAAGGGTCTATAGCCGCGTTTTGATAGCCTTTTAAACCATGTCTATAGCTGCGTTTTTTTAAACGCGGCTAAACGTTTGGTATAAATTTAAAAAATTTTAAAAAAAAAAATGGAAACCCTCAGATTATTCTCTCTCTAATCCGGTCTCTCACTCTCTTCCTTTGACTCCAAACCCTTACCGCCAATCTACCCCTCTACCACCTATCCTCCCCACCATGGCCGAAGCCTTTCACATCTCAGCCTCAACTTCTCTCTAAAACCAAAACCTATAACCTCTCTCACTCTGGATCGGTCTCACCCTCTCTTCGATGTAAACGAGGCACAGCCTCCTAGCTCCGTCGTGAAGCCCAGCCGCCACCACCACGATGGTGGTTCCCAACCTCTCATCACTTCACGGATCTGCCAAGAACCGTGGCAAATCCAGTTCCAGTTCCAGGACCAGGTCGTTAAAATTATCGGGTTGATTTCGATCCAACCGTTTTTCGGAGGAGAGGAGAGAACGGATTCCAATCGTTTCGTTGGAACGAGCTGATTGGCTTTGGAAGGTGTTTTTGCCTCAAGGGTCGGATAAGGATCGTGAGGCAGCCAATGTGAGCGGGCCCAACGCGGTTGATATTTCGGGTTTGGAGTATCCGGAAACGGTTGTGTTTGTTGGGGGATTCGACCCGTTACAGGATCGGCAGAGGAGTTACTATGAGTGGTTGAAGAAATCTGGGAAACAGGCTCGCTTAATCGAGTATCCAGACATGATGCATGCGTTTTATGTGTTTCCGGAATTACCTCAGTCGTCTCAGTTGATAGCACAGGTCAAGGATTTTGTTTCTCATAAATGCAAAACTTCCGATTCTTATTAACTTTATTCCATGCGTCTTATGGAGTTATATGCTTTTCATGTAACATAAAGTAAATTTATATGCAGCCATTTCAATACTGATGGCCATTCTGCTTTGGTATCCATTATAAATCTTCTTTTGCGGAATAATAATATTACTACTAAAATTTTTTTGATGTTTTAATAGGGTTGAAAAAAAAAATATGAAACTTAATTGTAATTAAAAAAAAAAAAAAAAGCTTTTCCTTAATACCTAGATATTAACCGGTTTGATAGTTTTGTTTCTCTATTTGTGTTCTTTTCTCTCCACGGATACTAAATAGTAAATATATGCCCATATAAGCCTGTGTTTTTCTCATTTAGACCACTGTACTAATTTGCTGCAGAAGATAACAATAAAGAGACTGAGCTACAATTCTCATATGATGAGGAGACACTAGTTAATTAATATAGTCAAAACCTGAAATTTAAACTGTCAATTAATACAGTCCAAACCTGAAATTTAAACTGTTTTTGCTACCTTTTTATTATAAATAAAATGAATACTAGACCACTAGTCTCTAGTTGAAAGGTAGGGCACATACAGTTTCATTTCATTAAACTTGGTATTAATGCTTCAGCTTTTATATAACACTTTTTGGCTTAATCATTTGATCCTCAAGTTTTTGTTTTTGTTTTCTTCTCCCATTTGACATTTTGTCATATGAATCTCATTTATGCAAATTTCATTTACATAATTTCTTTCGTAATCTAAATGATTATATAATTGGAGTTAAACCACAAACTCGGGGGTACCTTTTGCAGCCGGCCTCCCCTCCTGAGTGCTATGGTTCATGCCATATACAGCAGGATTAGCGATATGCAATTGGTTAGAAAATCTCTCCCTGCACTTCTCAAAGAGTATCACTTTTGGAATTCAGGTACCATAATATATATTTTCTTTGATTTTAATTGGAATTATGTTTACATTTCTTCCTAGCTTCATTTTTTGTGGCTTTAACTTTTTTAACTATTTCCTTTTCTGCTGTTGTAGGAATACATAAGGTGACCATTCAAGATGCTCAATCTTTCAACCACACCTTGAATCGGTATTGTGCAATGTGGAACAAACCCAGGCCTGAATCTTCAACAATTGTATGTCCTTCTATCTAGCTTCATGCCTTAGCATAAGATCTTTTGTATATATAAATGGTGGATAACATTTAGAGGTGTAATCTTTAACCAATTTTTATCTCACAGGACACAAAATCTGCTTCCAACATCTCAAATGTCTCTGAAAAATAGTGTGAATGTGATAATTATGAAAAATAGTTTCTTTGTCTTCCATTCTCCTGTCAGAAAAAAATGAGTCTTGGTACAAACTATGAGAGCACCTTTGCAAAGCCATTGCACAAGATATCCATACTGATGTTGATCTGGTGGATTCAATTTATGGTTTATTTGATGCAGGGGAAAAAGTGTCAAAAACTGTTTTGAGTAATGAATCTATTATAACGCTTTTAACCCATGCAAAGTAGACGTAAAAAACTAATCTTAATAACAATCATTAATACGCCATCTGCAATTCTCAAGGATATTCTATTCATAAAATGCCTTTTCTTGAATATGCATGGATAACTAGCAAACATTTAGGATTGAATTTTATCATAAAATTTCTTCTTTAATAACATTCTAGTTATGGCATACCTTAATGGCATTGGAGTACAAATTATTAGACAAGTTTATTGTTCTGTGCTGCATAAGCTTAAATCTTGATCTTTTGAATCGAAAAGCAAAATTTTATTTTGTTTATCATCAATATTCTATTTTGATGTTTGAATTATTCTACCTTGTGTTGCTCATACCTTCCTTACCAATGAATTTAGTTTTTCAAATCTGTTTCTTGAAATATCCAAAACGGTTTAGTAAAGTGTGATGTTATATTACAAGTTTTTATTTTTCATTTAAAGGTTTATTTATTTGATGTGATTCACTGAAACCTATTAAGTCATGTAGCAGGACGGTTCATTACTTCAGCGTATAGGTTAATTCTTCATCTTTCTAAAGATTTTATATTTTATTTTTTAAATATTCATATTTGCTCCATTTTTATACTTTGTTGTACTATGCTGCAATTAAATTTTGAAATTTTGATTAATTTTTCATTTTTATTTTTGATTGTAATAATGGAATAGGAAATTTTTTGATGATGTACGAGTAAGTGAATTATGTACTGAAGTATGAGTACACTATTTGGTCAGATTGACTTTTTCCTAATCAGATATCTTAAAAATACACTTCACTTAAATGCAATAGAAACAAAAGGGTCATCTTGTACGTCAAGGTGTCCCTTGTGACTTACTTTTAAAGGTTAATTGCCATTTCATTATAGGCTTAGAGCAACCCCATCAAATCATCTCAAGTTTTCTAAAATAGAAAAAAGTACAAATTTTACACATTTTGAACAAAAAAACACTCGCATCAGTGGGTGTAAAAATGTGTAAAATTATGTTTATATTTTCATGAGCTACAGTACCCGTGTATATTTACACGGGTATTGTAACTCGTTTATACATTAAAATAATATTATCTTTGTACAGTATAAAAACTTCTTTTTTGCTCTTTTTTTTCTCTCTCCTCTCACTAAGCACACCAATGCCTCAGGTCTCAGCTTCTCTCTCCCTATTTCATTCCTGAGCTTTTCCTCTCATCTTCTCTCTTCGTTTGCTTCTTATCAACTTTTGCTCATTTTCATCACCATAGGAAATAATAATGTGATCGGTTTGGGGGGTTTTGCATGGTAGATCAATTGACAAACTCATCTTCTCTACTGACAAACTTTGGGGCTAGTTTCTCTAAGAAGGTATGGGTTTTTCTCATTGAGATTTTAGGTTTTTTTTGCTTTTTGGTTTCAAGCAAGATTCTTGGAAGTTTCTCTAAACTATTTTTTATAGGGTTTCTTGTTTCAAATTTTTTCTAGTTTGGGGTTTTTTTTTTAGGGATTCTTCGGAGCACACCCAAAGTTTATTTTTGGAATTTATTAGTATTTCAGATTTTGTGTGTATTTATATTTGATTATTTTAAAGTTCAAGTAAGGATTAAATTTTATGTCTTTTAATAGGGATTAGTTTTCCCATATGTAGGGAGTGTTTGAAGAATTTGGAGTTTTTTAAACTTGTATTAAATTTCTATTTCTCTCATGTTTTCGGACTGATTGAATAGGGTATATACTTAGTTATAAACTACTTAGGTATATACTTAGTTTTCAGATTGTTTTCCCTGTGCTGATTTGGTGGAGTCTATTATTACTTAGTTATAAACTACTTCAACCTAATGTTAAAGGTTTTACATTAATTTTGGATGTTTCTTTGGAATATACTTGAGAAACATATACTGTTTGTTGGCCATAAAAAAACTACCTAGTATGTCTCTTCCTGTGGAGCAATTTTAATCTAGGACTAATATTTAATTTTTTTATTTTTATTTTATGACTAATCTTATAGGTTGCAAGCAATATAGCTAACTGCTTGTCTTTTTATCTCTCTTTTGCAAGCCAAATTTGATAAAATCAAAGTCTTTTTTTAGTTCTTTGTTTGAGAATAATTTGTGGGAAATCGGTTTAAATTTTGGTTTATTTTTGAATTCTGTTGAATACTTATTATTTCTAAGGTTGAATTCCATGTGGGTTTTATCTTAAAGCTGAAGGATTGTACTTGTAGTTTTTGGTGTTCTTTTTTGTGTTTTGTTGGTGGGGTTGAAAGTGAGGGTTTTGATTTTTATTTTTATTTCTGTTGCTTTGACATTTGATTTTCTTGTGTTTGTACATGAATTGGTCAATGAATTAGCCCATAAGGGTGCTTGGTTGTGATTGTGGAATTTGATTAACTCTATGCAGTTAAATGAATTTTAGCTGTTGTATTGCATGTGAGTTTCCTTGATTCTTTGTTAATATAAGTACAAAAGCATATGGGTTTTACTTGAGTGTTGAGAACTCTGTTGATAATGTTAGTGTTTTAGACATGGATGGATCATGTGTCAATGGGGACGGTTAGTGTTCTTTGATCAAATTCTTATGTTCATCTTCTTAGTTCTTGAGGTTTCTTTTAGTTTCTGAAGGATGGAGAAGCTCTATTATAGATCACATACTGTTTTCCTTTGTGTTTTCAACAAGTTATACTCTTAAATCTATGTTAAACAATGTCTTTTCATTTTTGTTTTCAATTTTGTTGCTTATTAGTGCTGCTTCTGAATTACTTTGATGTTTGTTAGGGGATGCACTCACAAAATCAAAATCCCTTCTTCATTAACATTTTACAAGAAAATGAACAAGGTTTTGAGTATTTTGACAGTAATATTTTGATGTCCACTCCGCATTCAAACATGAATGTCTATCAATCTCTACCCCAAGTTGAAATGGGACAATCTATACCCCCATTGCAAAAAAAAAAAAATCAACTACTAAGAGAGGTCAACAGGGAATCAACTTCACCATAAATGAAGACATTAAGCTAGTGTCGGCGTAGCTCAATGTTAGCTTAGATGCCATGACATCGACGAACCAAAAACACACAACATTTTGGGATAGAATTTAGTCTACCTTCCATAATGACAAGAAATTTAATCGTACCAAGGATTCTTTAAATAGTCAGTGATTAATAATTCAAAGGGAGATCAACAAGTTTTGTGGATGCTTGGTCCAAATTGAGAACCGGAATGAAAGTGGTAAAACTGAGCATGACAAGGCATTTTGACTCAACATCTAATATGTATTGTATATCAATACACTTTTAATTTTATGATTCTCATTATTTACTTTTGTAGATTGAAGATACAAAAACTATGTATCAAAGTAATTACAAAAATGCATTTCAATTGAAACATTGTTGGAGAATTTTGAGAAATGAAGCTAAGTGGTTAATTCTAAGAGAGAATTTGAAAGCCAGCACAAGACAACCAACAACACAATTTTGTTATACTTTTACAAGCTCAATAAATCTAGATGAAGATAATGATAAGATGAACACTGGCGAAACCTTGGAGAGACCCATAGGCAAGAAGGCCAAAAAGAAGAAATTAAAGAAAAGAAAGAATTGTGATGACGTGGTTTCAATACTTTCCTCCCAATTGGACGAAATCAAGGAAAAAAAAGAAGAGAATGCATGAGGAGAAAAAGGAAAGTATGCGCATTGCATTAGAAGAACGAAGAGAGTTAATGTGCATTGCATCCTAAGAATGAAGAGAGTTTATTCGTATTAAGGAAGAGAAGAATAAAGTAGAAAAGAGAAAAATGGAAGATGGAAGATGAAATTATGATGAAAGACACAAGAACCATGGATCCTGAGCAAAAAGAATATATTCATTTACGTCGCTTGGAAATCTTGGAGAGGTTAAGATTTAAATTTTCATCATAATTTGAATATTATTATTGACAATATCTAATCAAGTAATTTTTTGTATAGTGCAAAAATACTAGCACATGGTTGACATAGATGATTTGATGTTACACATCTTTTTTATAGTATTTACTTATGCAAGGAACATGATTATTCAATCTCTAATCATGTTAGATATATTTTTGTAGTCTTCACTTGTACAAGGAAATAGATGCAATGTTGTAAATTTTGTATTGTGCATGGACAATAGTACTTGATTATTCAATTTAATTTGTGATTCTCTTATTGTTATTCTGTTTTGGGTAAAGCAATGTCTCTGTTGAAGGTAACTGTACTTGTTGATTTTATTGGTTATATATGCTATTTGAATGTAAATAGCACTTTCTCAATAGAAACTGCTATTTCTGCATAATATTATTTTTCTGCACTTTCTCAACAGGTGACTGTACTTGCATAGTGTTATTTTTTTAACATAATTATTTGTTTCTGCAGAAACTGTTTTGTTTTTCTGCATATTTCTTGCTTCTTGCTTCTACCTATACTGATTTACTAAGTAAATAAGCTTTGTTGAATAGCTGCAGTTGTGTTATAAATGACTAATGATCAAGATAATATCTAGTGTAAGTTTCTAGTGTAAGTTTACAACTAAACTGGGGTTGACAAACTTACCTAAGGGTCTGTCAACTTAAAGTAAAAAAATATGACTTTTAGGATTGAATTTACCATTGGGTTTAAATTTTTTTTTTTTTAAAATATATATATATATATATATATTTATAACATTTAGGTTTGAATTTACTATTGGGTTTAAAGTTAAAAAAAATATATGACTTTTAGGTTTGAATTTACCATTGGGTTTAAAGTTAAAAAATATGACATTTAGATTTGAACTTACCATTGGGTTTAAAGTTAAATATGACCTTTAGGTTTGAATTTACCATTGAGTTTAAAGTTTTAAAAAAAAAAAATATATATATATATATATATATATGACTTTTAGGTTTGAATTTACCATTGGGTTTAAAGTTAGGTTTGAATTACCGTTTGAATTTCAAAATTATGACTGGTAGATATAACAATAAAAATTATGACTGTTGGGTCAAAAAAAAAATATGACCGTTGGTTGTAGACATCGATTCAGTCACCAATTCTAGCAATACAGTAGTCGGAGGCATCGATTCGGCAGCAATCGTCGAAGCCACTATTACAACAATTGGCCCATTGGTGATGGCGGTACAATGGTCGGAGACACCAATCCGGTGGGTAGTCACCAAAGCCACTATTTTGGTAGTTTAGGCATTGGCGGCGTTTGTCGAAGCCACTATTTTAATAATCCACTCATCGGTGGGTCACTATTCGGCGGTATGGTGGGCGGCGAGACAAATCTGGCAGCATTTGTCGGAGCCACTATTTTGGCGGTTCAGCCATCGGACCTCCACCACAAATGGGTCCATTGGCCGAGCCACCGGTATTGGTAGTTTACTTAAAATATAAGTTTAAATTAAAAAAGTATGACCATTAGGGAAAATAATAAAAAATTGGTAATGAATGAATATTTTATTGAAAAGTCTTATAAAATAGATAAACTGATGTAGATGTTTTGTAAAAGTGATGGTGTAAAATAGAAAAAGTAGATTTTTTTGTGTAAAATAGACGGAATCTTTTCCACGAGCTAATGTGGTTGCTCTTAGTGATTTGTTTCAATTTTCCTTTTCCTCTTTCAAACAGCCAAGAAGGGGGTGCTTTGAAATACAAGAAAAATGTGGCAAGACATTCATTAGTCTTTCGGTGAACAATACAAATTTATTTGTGTTTTTTTTTTTCTATTGTGTCTACCTTTAGATGCATTATGCATGTCAAATATGGTTTTCCCCAATATGTTGTTCTTATGATGGCTGTTGATGTAATTAACTTGAATTTTTTAACCCTTGGAATTTTTTTTTTTTTTTTTTTTTTTTGAGAAACAAACACACACACACACAAGGGAGAGAGAAAGAGGATCTAATACAATGGCACACCACAACTCCACTCAAAAGTCATAGTAACTTTTAAGGGAAGGTGAGACAAATCATACTATACACAACACACCTTCTTAAGTAATGTGAAACAATTACCCATTCTTTTTTCAAGAAACAAACACACACACACACACACAAGGGAGAGGGAAAGAGGTTCTAACAAAAAAGCACATCATAACTCTACTCAAAAACTATGGTAACTTTTAAGAAAGAATGGGGCAAGTTATACTACATACCATTGATTGTGATAATGAATTACAATTTTGTTGTGCAGTTTTGTTGTTGAAAAGGCTGCTAGGAATTGTCTCTTGAGAATATTAGGTATGTGATTAGGTAGGGGTAAAAAGGAAAAATCTATAGCCACGTTTTTAAAAACGTGGCTATGGGTCAAAGCCTACAACCGTGTTTCCATAAGCGAAGCTATAGGCCCGCAAAGCTATTATTGTGCAGTATTTACAAATGCGGCTATAAAAAATGCAGCTGTAAACTATAGCTGTGTTTTTAGGATCTATAGCTGCGTTTTATAAGCGTAGCTATAGGCCTCATTTTTTGTAGTATATACTATGATTTTCCCTTTAAAAAATTTTGTTGCAGGGATTTTGAAACCTTATTATTAAATATTGTTCACTAGTCGTCTAGTCACTTAATTTGAAGTGCATGAAAGAGTCTGAGGAGCTTCTCTTGAAATAAAAAACTATGGTGAACAAACCTAAAGATTTGTTTTATAAGTGAATATAAAGAGAATGATTTGGACTTTATTATTTAGTTTCAATGACTTGAAAATAGAGCATGAAATTATTATATAATTTTTTTTTATTGTTGAAATTTATAAAGAGAATTTCCCTTTGTTAATACATGCATTTAAAGTGAATATATAAAGATGTCATTTCAAATCCATATTATCACGTGTGTTTTTGCTCAAGCAAAATTTTCAAAGCTCACATCATCATGTGTTGTTAAATTTATATTAGGCAATTTATGATTGCAATTGTTTTTTAGATCCCTTAAATGTAAATCCTCAAATTGAAACGCAGCCTAAGAGAAAATTCTAACTTCATGCAGGTGTAAAATTTCCCTTCTTTGGATGCTTGATTGTTAGACATATGCATCAGTACTTCGGTAGCTCCAACTTATCTTCCTACCTACCAATTCAAGAACCAAGATAATGAAGGGAATGTTCGAAAATTCAATCTTATAGATGGTGGTGTTGCTGCAAACAATCCAGTATATAATCATTTAGAGAGAGAGTTAATTTCAAATTGCATATTTGATGCTCAACTTTTGACATTTATCTACTGAATTGAATTCGTGAAATTGAGTACATTGATAATGTGGAGCTTATGATATGGCAGGAATTATGTTTGCCATATTGCATTTTTCATCAACCAAATGATGATAAAAAAAATAAAAAAAAATAAAAAAAATTGAAATATTGAAAGTAGAGGGATTAAAATGAAACATTTTAAAGCATATAGATGATTTTGTTAAGAAAAGATCAAAAGTTGAGAACAAAATATGCAATTTATTCTAAAGTTAAAAGTTTCAACACAAGAAAGCCTAATCTTTATAGTGTTTTTCTTTTCTTTTTGGCACCATGGTCTAGACATTAGTAGCCATAAACCAAGTGACTAAACAGGTCTTCAAAGAAAATCCTGATTTCTTCCCAATTAAACCCATGGACTATGGCCGCTTTCTAGTAATTTCAGTAGGCACTGGCTCACCAAAGACAGCAGAAAAATACTATGCTAAAAAGGCAGCCAGGTGGGCCACTCTGGGTTGGTTACATCATGGTGGTTCTGTTCCACTAGTGGATGTGTTTACTCAAGCAAGTGCAGATATGGTTGATGTCCATATTGCTGTGCTGTTCCAAGCTCTTCGTTCAGAACATAATTACCGTCGAATGCAAGTAAGAAAAATTCTGGTTTCTCTCTAGGTTTTTATGTTGAATTCATATAAAGTTATTTGGTATTGACTAGTCTCTTGAAATATGACATTAGGATGACACCTTGACCGGGACAGATGCTTCAGTTGACGTGTCTACAAAACAGAACTTGGAAAAACTTCAATATATAGGAGAAAGAATATTGAAGAAACTAGTATCACGGGTGAATTTAGGGACCAAAAGTGTATTTTTGCTTCTTCTTTTTTTTGGTTAAATGTGTAATAAGGTGAGCTATATGATTTTGAAGAAGAGCACTACTTCAGAATCTTAATCAAGTCCAAAAACAAAAGCATAAAAAATATAATCAATGAAACCTAAATTAATTGTGAACCTGCAAATGCATTGTGACTCGTGAGCAAGATCTAGATTTTAGATAGTTTCGATTAATTTAATCCAATCTCACACCCTAATTGAAATTAAGAATATATTGGAAAATAAGTTGTACCAAACTAGCACTAAATTAACATTTTAGATTTGGATTTACTATTAATCAGATCTTATTTAATAAATTTAATGTGTATAAATACTTTAAAAAATGACTATAATTTAAAATTTAACCAAAATTTAGTAAACTATATGAATATTTTGAAACTTATTATTGTGACGAGAATAGGAATTTAGGAATTTAGATCAAATGTTTAAAAATATCAAAAAGAATAGAATCTTAATATACTTAGTGTGCGTTTGGGAAGAGCGTTTTACGCTTCCCACGTCAACATTTTGTGTTTTTTTTTTTTTTTTTTTCAAAAGCTGTGATTGTTGATTTTGGGGTGTGAACGGTGCTCCTACAGTAACTTTTACAGCAACCATTCAACCACTTCTCAGTAATTTTTCAGCAACTTGTCAGTCATGGAACCCACAAACTTCACTTTTTAACAACTTTTTTATTAAAAATAGGTCACACAGTACTATTTACACATTTAAAAATTATTTTGCTATAGTATTTTTCAGTTTTCAGTTGTATCCAAACGGACCCTTAGTAATATAAAACCATACCTATGAGATGATAGATTTTGATAAGATAAGTATGAGTTGCTCAAAACGAACACTAAATGACCTAAGAAATGTGACCCAATGCACATCATTATGAATTGTATCTTTCAAAAACCGGTGTGATCTAACGACTGAACTTTCTGCATTCCAATCATCATAGGTTGCCACTACTTGTGGAAAAAATCCAGATTTCAACTAGTGATTAAAATGTTTGCCAATTATTGAGCGCAACAACTAGACATTTGCCCTAGAGTGTGCACATGGACACTTAGGCACTACAACTTGAGATTGAAAATCAAAAGAACAATATTAGAGATGTGCCTAACTTTTTTACACGGACTCACACTAGTAACATCATTTTATTATACATCTATCATAACATATCATCTCCACTATTGTAAAAGAAATTGTGAAAAATTTTATATTCTAAACTTATTGAAATTAAACCAAAAAAGAGTCATTGGATAGGATATTTAAATCCTAAATATATTGCCCGCCTTAAAATTCCTTTTGCTAGATAATGAAATTAATCCACTATCCATATTGCCATTAGGATATCACTTCAGCTAATTCTTCTTACCTGCAATTCTCCTGGAGTCTCAACTACAATTCCTGTATATGTAGCGTCTAAGATGCAATTTCTTTTTTTCTAAAGAAAGATCACTATAAGGAAATGGAATACTCTGTTGTTCCTGCCAATGATAAAGCTACGAATCAACTCAAACCATATTGAAGAAACCACTATGTATGCATATGGTCCTTGATGAGTGTGAACTCGTCAGCACTTGTTCGTTGGACGGAGATGATCTTTCAGCCCTTGGAGATGAACACCGATGTGGTGCCTGCCACAACGCCTCCGATGTCAAAGTTAGTAAAAGAAGGTTTCTAGAAAATGAACAGTGTAATTGGAAAGAATTAGGAAAATGTCTTAGTGCTTTTTCTGTGTGCATGTACCTGTTCTTCAGCAATGTGGGAGACTTATATACATTCTCCTGGCTTCTAGCCGTTGGGTAGTTATGGAGGTTTTTAATACTCCTTTTGGTAACGTCTGAGGCCCTTTAGTGTGCCATCATTGCCTTTCAACAGATCGTACAGTTGTCTCTGTAACCGTTTTGCCTACATTGAATGATCTGGATATATTCGTCAGTAAAGCATATGATCGACTCACCTAGCCAGAGTCTGAACTCGTCCGTGTCGATGGCATCATCAGTGTGTCCTTGAACTTCGTTAGTCCCGTCAGTTGCCCCCCGATTCTGTGTTCGTCATTGAAATGACGATCATAGAATGTGAGGAGTCTTACAGTTTACGAGTGTCGTTTGGGATTTCGATCTGCAGTAAATGCAAAGTGGCGGCGCTTCGCAAACCGTGGCACGTGCTGGTGGGTGCAGTTAATGCTCTGATTTGGTGGGACTATTGGGCTTCCCGCTGGTTTTTCAGTTTTCCAAAGCCTCAGTTTAAAACCTTCTTTTGCTCACATTCTCTTTTTTTTTTCAAAAAGTTTTCTAATCATTTGCTTTAAGCATCTTCTCCGGCGAACTCTCTCTGCAATCTTTCTGCGAACTAGCAACCGGCATGGTGGTTCTTCTTCAAATTGCTTCCTCAAGGTACGCTCCTTTTCCAGTGTTATGCTTCTCTGCTTTGTTATTGCTTTGGCTCTGATTCTCTTCTTCCTTTTTTTTTTTTTTTTTTTTTATGGGGGTCTAGTTTGCTGTTGCGTTTTTTGGATTTTTCATGCTTAGTAGCTCAGAGGTTAAGGTAGTTTGCCCCTCAATTTCATTTCTTTTTGCTCGGTTAGGTGGGTTTTTGGGGGTTCCCTCGAATATTGAGGATTTTGTTTTTGAGGGTAACTGTTTAAGTGTTGCTTTGGCTGATCTGTTGCCTTTACTTCGTCAGTCTTTGGATTGGTTTGTGAACGAGGTTGGAGTGCGAGTAGGTATGTCAGAAATTAGGTCGAGTGAGCTTAAAACTGGGTTGTCGTCCAACGGCGGCCCGGTGGACGAAGATACCGCCGTTTCGGGTTCTCGAGAGGTTAGGGCTTTTTATGCCCAGGGAAAGGAATGTGGGTTAGATGCTGACACGTTGGCAAGATTTAGGGATAGATTTCAGTTTCCTGATAGGGTTAGGGTTCGTCTACCCAGTGTGGAAGATCGGGCGTGTCACTTCTTCCCAGGTGAGGTTTGCTTTTACGAGGCTGCCTTCATTTGTGGGTTGAGGTTCCCCGTCCATCCCTTCCTAATGGAGTTGTTGCATCATTTTGGTATCACTCCGGGGCAGCTCATGCCCAACTCTTGGAGAATTCTAATCAGCTGTATGGGGATATGGCTGGCAGCTAATGACGGGGATATGATCAGGGTAGATGAACTAGTGTATTTGTACCGTTTGAAAGCGTCAAAGGAGTATGGGTATTATGAACTAGTGCCTTGGGAGAGAGGGACTAGGATCATCAAGACTACCTTCGTCATTCAGGTATTGGAAATCCAGATTCTTCTATGTATCTGGGGACGATTTTGAGACGCCTACGGGCGAGGTTTGGGGTGATCTCCCGGTGTTACGTCGTCGGTGGGAAACCCCGACTTTAGGTGCGTCAACATTTCTACTTTGTTTCTTGAATTTCGTCGCGCTTCCATTTATGGCTGCTAACATCGTCCTTCTCTCTTTTTTTTTTTTTCTTTTTTTTTTAACAGTTAAAAGACGACCTAAGCTCAAGAGCAGGTACAGAGAGCGCGTACAAAAGGCTATTAAGTACGCGCAGACGATCGAGAGCTGGGACGATCTCGTCAATCCCAAAACTCTTGCGTTCTTCTGTATTGGGCCTGAGCCTTCTGCTTTTGTTTTGAAGAACCTTGATATTGAAGGAAAAAAGAGTAAGTTATAGCTTCGTCAGCACTGACCTTTTCTCTCCTTATGCTTTTCTTCGTGGCTAATGTTTTTCTTTTGGCAGAGATGACGCCGAAATTTAACAAGGATATGTACGCCAAGAAGAGGGCGAAGAAGGACGAGCTCTTATCCAACATAGGCAAAAAGACGGTGCGCGTAGTAAGGAAGGGTCTCTCTGCCACTCCGCCATCCTCCGTTACTCCCCTCATATCCGGTACCGAGACGACGAGGACTGCTTCCCCGTCTACTTCAGTGGAGGAGCTTCCCACACCCGTTGCCAAGAGGCCACGCCTGACGGGGAAGGAGAAGGAGAAGGAGAAAGAGGATGCTGGACGCTCGACAGTCTGGGGTGACGAGAAGTTAGCAGTTGAACGGGCCCACACTATCGTAACTGCCGACGACCTGAAGGCCTTCTCTGGGGTTCCTTTTAATACAGTCACTAGTGGCCACGTCCATAAGCTAGTCCAAGTGAAGTGCTTCTTTCACGAGCAACCCTTTTTTTTTTCTTTTTTTTTTTACTGAAGAGTTAGTGCTCTTTTTTTTTTTTTTTTTTTTAGGCGCTGGGAGAGAGCTCGCACATTGCTTCTGGGTATCTTACTCAAGAGGCTAAGCTTGCATCCCTTGTGTCAAAGGTGCAAGCTCTGGAGAATGAGAACTCTCAACTGAAGAAGAACCTCATTGATTCCATGGATGAGGCCACTACTTTAAAGGAGAAGGTCAAGGTTTTAGGTGACGACCTCAGAGTTGAACGTCAACTGAACTTGGAGAAAGATGAGCAGCTCCAGAATTCTAAAGAAATTATGAAGACCATTGCGGCAAGGTCCGTTGAGGCCTTTCAAACCACTGAAGAGTACAATACTGTGCTCTTCAGCTGGTACTTTAAAGGCTTTAAGCTTCTGCGGAGATACATGGTCAAGCATCCAATTGCCGTCGACATGGGGAACCTGGATTTGGAAGAGGTGGACAAGGAGATGGCCTCTGACGAAGCTGCTGCATCCGTGGTCCCTGCTGATGATGCTCCAGGAGATGCCCTTGCTGATGATGACACTGCCGCTGACGCCCCAGACCCTGAGCTTGTTACTTGTGAAAAAAGAAAAATTCCTTTTGTCTGTTTGCCCGTGGTGGCTTTTTTGTAAATCTAACTCAGAAACTTTTTTTTTTTTTTTTTGGAAAACAATATTTGAACCCAGTGTTTATGGGTTGGCGAAAGAAACAATGGTAATTTCTTTCTGTTAATTTATTTTTCATGCATCTTGATGTGTTTGCAAGTTGTATGCTTTTAATTGCATGTGTGATGTGTTTGGTGGAACGTTTTTCGTTTTCATGAGACATACCTATTTTTCATGTGTGGTTTACATTCGTCAATACAGGCGATTATTACTTAGCCATCTTGTTACTTATGTAATCGTCAGTAACGTACATCCATCTAGGCGGAATCTTGTTACTTAGCCATTTTTTGGCTTTTCTTTGGTGACGTTGTAGTCGTCGGTAACTTACATCCGTCTAGGCGGAATCTTGTTACTTAGCCATTTTTCGGCTTTTCTTTGGTGACATTGTAGTCGTCAGTAACGTACATCCGTCTAGGCGGAATCTTGTTACTTAGCCATTTTTTGGCTTTTCTTTGGTGACATTGTAGTCGTCAGTAACGTACACCCGTCTAGGCGGAATCTTGTTACTTAGCCATTTTTTGGCTTTTTTTTGGTGACATTGTAGTCGTCAGTAACGTACATCCATCTAGGCAGAATCTTGTTACTTAGCCATTTTTTGGCTTTTCTTAGTTTCTCCAGGTATGTATTATACACAAATATAGGCTGAATAATTCATTTATTAATCGTGAATGACGACTGTGTCTTTTGATTACATCTACTGATGATATTTCTTCAAGTGTTCAATGTTCCACGGTCTTGGGAGCCTTTGTCCGTCTAAGGTCTCCAGGTGGTAGCTGCCTTGTCTAGAGTAGTGAATGACTTTGTATGGCCCCTCCCACGTGGGGCCGAGCTTTCCTTGAGTTGCATCTTTGGTTGCCTGGGTTACCTTGCGCAGGACTAGGTCCCCGATGTTGAGTCTTCTGAGCTTCACCCTTCTGTTGTAGTAGTCTTTCATCTTTCTCTGGTATTCCGTCATCTTGCTGAAGGCTTTGTCTCGTACTTCGTCTAGACAGTCTAGGTCAACTCGGAGTAAGTCGTCATTTTCTTCTTCATTGAACGCTTCTCTCCTGATGCTGGTTATTCCCACTTCAACAGGGATGACGGCTTCAGTACCGTAGGTGAGTCGGAAGGGGGTCTCTCCTGTTGGGGTTCTGGCCGTGGTTCTGTAAGCCCACAATACGTTGGGCAGTTCTTCCGGCCAGGCCCCTTTCGCGTCGTCTAGTTTAGTCTTTATGATCTTCAGCAATGTGCGGTTCATTACTTCCGTCTGTCCATTCGCCTGTGGGTGGCTTGGTGACGAGAACTGGTTCTTGATGCCCAAGCCTGAACAGAAGTCCTTGAAACTTTGGCTATCAAACTGTCGTCCGTTGTCCGATATGATCGTCCATGGGATCCCGAACCTGCAAATTATGTTCTTCCATACGAACCCCTGGATTCTGGCCTCGGTGATGGTTGCCAATGCCTCTGCCTCAACCCATTTAGTGAAATAATCAATAGCAACTAGTAAGAATTTTACCTGACCTTTGCCTTGAGGTAGTGGGCCAACGATGTCGATTCCCCATTGTGCGAAGGGCCATGAAGACGTTATCGTCGTCATCTTTTCTGATAGGAGCCGTTGAACGTTCCCGAACCTTTGACATTTGTCACACCTCTTGACGAACCTCTCTGAGTCCTCTTGCATGGTCGGCTAGAAGTAACCTGCTCGCATAATTTTTCTCACCAGGGATTTTGGGCCTGCATGATCACCACAGATCCCTTCATGGACCTCTCTCAAGACGTATTCGGCCTCTCCTTTGTCAACACACTTCAAGTAGGGCATGGAGAAACCTCTTTTGTACAAAGTATCATTGAGAATAGTGAATCTGGCGGATCTCTTCTTGATCTTCCTGGCTTCATCTGTGTTTTGGGGCAGGTGGCCATCCTGGAGAAAGGAGATGATGGGCGTCATCCAGCTATTTGTGCCTTCGACTGCGAATGTTGAAATTTCCTCAATGCTGAGGTTCCTTTGTATCTCTATCATTAAGTCCGTCCCTGATTTCGTCTCTTCTGACAAGGCTATCTTTGAGACTTCGTCTGCAGCCATATTCTGGCTTCTCGGAATCTGGACGAACTCCACTTTTTCAAATTCTTGAGTCAAACGTTTCGTCAACTTGAGGTATTTCTGCATCCTTTCTTCTTTTGCCTCGTACTCTCCTTTGATTTGCCCAATTATTAGCTTTAAGTCGTTCTAGACTAGCAGGTTGCTGGCCCCAAGCTTTCTTCCGAGTCTTAAACCCGTCAAAATTCCTTCATACTTAGCTTCGTTGTTGGTGGCTGGAAATTTTAGCTGGACTCCATACTTCAATGTTTCTCCGTCAGGAGTAATTATGACGACCCCTACTCCCCCCCTTTTTTAGGCTGATGATCCATCAGTCTGTATCACCCATGCCTCATCCATGCTGGCAATGCTTGGTTCGTCTGGGTGAGTGAACTCGGCGATGAAGTCAGCTAGAGCTTGTGCTTTAATGGCTGTCCTAGGATGGTATTCCACATCGAATTGGCTGAGTTCAATTGCCTATTGGACCATCCTCCCGGCTGCCTCAGGTTTGTTCATAGACTTCTTAATGGGTTGGTCCGTCATTACTAAGATCGGGTTTGCCTGGAAGTATTGTCTGAACTTGCGCGAGGCTACTATCAAGGCAAAGGTAATTTTCTCGATCCTTGGGTACTTGAATTCAGCTCCTTGGAAAGCTTGGCTGACATAGTACACTAGGAGCTGTTTCCTATCTTCTTCTTGTATTAAGGCTGCATTGACGGTTGTAGACGAAACCACCAGGTATAAGTACAAGTTTTCTCCTTCCTTGGACGGGCTTAGAAGTGGTGGGTTGCTGAGGTAACGCTTGAGCTCTTGAAAGGCCGCTTCACACTCGTCGGTCCATTCAAAAGCTTACTTAAGGGTCTTAAAAAATGGTAAGCATTTGTCTGTTGCTCTTGATACGAATCTGTTAAGAGCTGCAATCCGGCCTGTGAGCTTCTGGACTTCCTTGACGGTCTTGGGTGATGCCATGTTGAGTATAACTTGCACCTTCTCAGGATTTGCTTCTATTCCTCTCTGGGACACCATGAACCCTAGGAATTTTCCGGAGGCGACACCAAAAACACACTTGCTAGGGTTTAGCTTCATTTGGTATTGCTTAAGGGTATCGAATGTCTCCTTAAGGTCGTCTAGATGCGCGAGCTCTTCCTTGCTCTTGACGAGCATGTCGTCGACGTACACTTCCATATTTCTACCTATTTGTTTGACGAACATTTTGTTCACCAACCTCTGATACGTCGCACCCGCGTTCTTAAGCCCAAAAGGCATGACCTTGTAGTAGTAGAGCCCCTGACTGGTGATGAAGGCGGTTTTATCCTGATCTTCGTCGACCATTTTTATCTTATTGTACCCGGAGAATGCGTCCATGAACGTCAACAGCTTGTGCCCGGCCGTGGAATCCACCAGCTGGTCTATTCTTGGAAAAGGGAAACTGTCCTTCGGGCAGGCCTTGTTTAGGTCCGTGAAGTCCACGCATATCCTTCATTTTCCATTGGCTTTCTTTACTAGGACGACATTTGCCAGCCAGTCTGGATAGTACACCTCCTTGACAAAACCTGCGGCCAAAAGTTTACTCACCTCGCCAGCAATTGCCTGGTCTCTTTCTGGTGCGAACGTCCTTCGTCTCTGCTTGACAAGTTTCCTCTCTGAGTATACATTCAACCTGTGTTGGATAACTTCTGGGGATATTCCTGGCATGTCGTCATGGCTCCAAGCAAAGACGTCCAAATTCTCTCTAAGAAATTGGATGAGCCTCGTTCTCATCTCAGGACTCAATGTTGTCCCAATTCTGGTTGTTTTCGTCCCTTCCCCCTCAATCAACTCCACTACTTCCAGTGCTTCCATCTTTTCTTCCACTTTCTCTTCTACTACCCACGTATGGTTCTCCTTAGCTGCTAAAACAGCTTGATAGCACTCTCGAGCTAGAACTTGGTCTCCTTTAACTTCACCAATACCCTCTTCCGTTGGAAACTTCACCTTCAAGCAGTAGGTGGATGTGGACGCCTTCCACTTGTTGAGGGCTGGCCTTCCGATGATGACATTATAGGACGAGGGACAATCCACTACCAAAAAGTCTATCTGACGAGTCTGCTGCTTTGGATACGTTCCCACCGTTACTGTTAACGTCACTATACCCTGGGGTACACCTTGTCGCCGCTGAAACTGACGAGTGGAGAATCGAATGGACGAAGTCTCTTGGGATCCAACCTTAATTGTTGGAAGGCGGAAAAGTAAATGATATCGGCAGAGCTACCGTTGTCCACGAGGACTCTTTTGGTGTTGAATCCTTCTATGGTGAGCATTATGACCAACGGATCATTGTGAGGCTGGTTTACTCCTCTGGATTCGCTCTCGTTGAAGGTCATATCCTGATCAGTCCATCTGTACTTTGTCGGGGGTGTCATATGGACGCTATTCACATGTCGTTGATGTGTTTTCTTAAGTGACTTGAATGAACCCCCGGTGGTAGGCCCCCCAGCTATCATCTGTATCTCCCCGACCACATTTTGAGGAGGTTGTGATTAACGGCCGTCGCCCCTGGAGGAGGACCCCTGTTAACCTTTGTTTTCATCTCAGAATTTGTCGTGTTCCCCCTTCTTTACTAATTTCTGCAACTTCCCCCTCCGTATCAATTCTTCTATCTGCTCTTTGAGATCCCTGCAATCTTCGGTGTAATGGCCGTGATCTTTGTGGAATCGGCAGTATTTATTTTTGTCGCGGTCGTTGTGAGATGAGTGTAGTGGTCGTGGCCACTTAAGATAGTGCTCGTCTTTAATCTGCGCCAAAATTTTGTCAACAGGCATAACGAGAGGGGTGAATTTTACCGTTCGTGGATTTTTGTCATCTTTCCGTCTGACTCCGTCATTGATTCGACGATCTGGACGATCCCGCTTCTACCCTCTACGATCGTCTTCCCTTCTTCCTTTATCTCCTGGCCTGTTCACGTCCTTAATAGCAGCCAATACGTCTTCAGCATTCATGTACTTCTGCGCCTTGAGGAGCATTTGAGCCATCGTCTTCGGGGGGTTCTTCGCGAGGGAGCTGACGAGATCCCTGGACCTCAGCCCTGCTTTAAAGGTCGTCAGCTGAACCATATCGTCGGCTTCGTCTACCTCCAGTGTTTCCCTCGTGAAACGTTTTACATACGACCTCAGGGTTTCCTTTTCCCCCTGCCTGATGGTAAGCAAGTGGTCAGCGGTCCTCTTTGGTCATTGTCCTCCAATAAAGTGACACAGGAAGGAGCTGCTCAACTGCTCGAACGTATCGATTGACGATGTTGGCAACTTCGTGAACCATTCTCGGGCAGCTCCCCTAAGTGTAGTTGGGAAGGAGCGACACAATATTTCATCTGGGGGTTGTTGAAGTCCCAGGGTTGTCTTGAAGGTGTTTAGATGATCTTGAGGGTCCTTCAGCCCGTCGAAGGGTTCGAGCTGAGGTAACCGGAATTTCGACGGCACTGGGCAGTCGAGGACTGCTATTGTAAATGGCGAATCTCTCGCCCGGACCATCCGATCCACACTTCGCTCTGTTTTTTCTTTGATAGCATTCCGTAATTCATCCATCTCCCTCCTCATCTCCCGAAGAACATCTGAATTTTGCTCGACGGGAGTGTTTGGCCTTCGATGGTCACTTCTTCTGTTGCTATCCCCCTCATCTTCCTGATTTCCATTCGAACGATTTTCCTCTTGCTGAAGCCGCAATCTAATTTCTTGGTTTTGCTTAGTCAGTTCTTCAATTGTGGTTGCAAGGGCTTAGACTTGTTGGGCTAGGGCTGCAGCATCTTGATTAGACTCCATCCTGTAAGAACAAAGATAAAGGATCACTATTCCGAGTTTGAACAAGAAAAAGTATCGTTCCCCACAGACGGCACCAAACTGATGAGTGTGAACTCGTCAGCACTTGTTCGTTGGACGGAGATGATCTTTCAGCCCTTGGAGATGAACACCGGTGTGGTGCCTGCCACAACGTCTCCGATGCCAAAGTTAGTAAAAGAAGGTTTCTAGAAAATAAACAGTGTAATTGGAAGAATTAGGAAAATGTCTTAGTGCTTTTTCTGTGTGCATGTACCTGTTCTTCAGCAATGTGGGAGACTTATATACATTCTCCTGGCTTCTAGCCGTTAGGTAGTTATGGAGGTTTTTAATGCTCCTTTTGGTAACGTCTGAGGCCCTTTAGTGTGCCATCATTGCCTTTCAACGGATCGTACAGTTGTCTCTGTAGCCGTTTTACATGCATTGAATGGTCTGGATATATTCGTCAGTAAAGCATATGATCGACTCACCTAGCCAGAGTCTGGACTCGTCCGTGTCGATGGCATCGTCAGTGTGTCCTTGAACTTCGTCAGTCCCGTCAGTCCTTATTACAGCATTATTAGTCCCATAAAAATTATGAAAATGTTGATTCTTAACCAGTTCTTGAAAGCTTAAAGGATTATAAATAGAATGGCACTATGTAGTTTCCGGCAGCACAATTAACCTCCTAGCCCCATAATCATATTCTCATCCCAGTCCCTTATGGAAAAAACAATATCACCCCTGCGGCCTCCAACACATGGAAACTTCATTACTGTTCTTAGCATTGATGGAGGTGGAATAAGGGGGATTATTCCAGGAATCATACTTAGCTTCCTTGAGTCTGAGTTACAGGTTACAATATTGTTATATACCAGCCAGTTGGCACATGTCATCTATGTGTATAAAGTTGAAATATTAGTTTTCAATCTAAAGTTCTTATTTAATAGGAAAAAGAAAATGTTAGGTTCTAAGGTCTTAGGATTTTATGTATTTAGAACTCTAATTTGTAATGTTGGCAAACCATGATCAAAACAATGTATTTAGTCTCGTCTAGACTTGCTCAAAGTTGGTTTATTATTGTAAAGTTGGAATTGAGTGGCTGCAGAAGTACTTGGGACTTTCGGCCTGGCTCGATCGATCGAAATCGATCGAAGAATAGACTCGATCGATCGAAAATCGCACAGGTTGATTTTTCTGCAGAATTTCCAACTCAGCCCTACTTCATTAAACGTTTAGGGTTTTATGTTTTTACCCTAGGTATATAAACAAAACCCTAGCCACGTTTTTGAATGTTGCTCCAACTGTATTGTTGCTCATACATTGATATTTTGTGTAAATCTCTTGTGAGATCTTTGAGGAGTTTTCCTTTACACAAAGTTTAGGGTTTTCAAGTTGGAGATATTATCTACATCTTGATGATCAACTTGGTTGCTACCATTGAATCTTAAAGATAATCAAGCGGGGGTGCTTGTAGCTGATTGAAGAATCCAAGAAAGAATGAGTCTGTGGATTCGGAGCTTGCACGTGGTCGTGTCAGTAAGCTCTACTGGTGGGTAACATTAGGAAGTCAAGCGGGGAGCTTGTAGTCCTTCTGTATGAATTTCAATTCTTTCGCATAATGGATTCAGGTTTACCTTGAGGATAGCTAGGTCAAATCCTCCCCAGGTTTTTACCGTGTGGTTTCTTGGGTCATCATATCTTGTGTTCATTTATTTTTCGCTGCTTTATATCTTGATATAATTGTTTTAACCTAGAATTGTCTAAATTGACTAAGTAAAAACTTGGCTAATTAATCTAGACTAACCAATCTGGTTGTGTTTTAAGGGGGTCTAAAACCGTTCAGAAAACAATCATTGGTAGCTTGCATAATTGCTTCTTCTTTTTTTTCCAAATAAAAAATGGGTTTGATTAGTAACTTTCATCCCAATATAGTCACTTACAAGACATGCGTGTAGATTAACTTCTAGAAGACCATTTGACAAGCTTGAGCTTTATAAAAATTGACTAAAGTGGTACTACATATAAGTTATTCAAAATAGTAATGGCAATTAACATGACTATTTTTTTCACATGGTTTTTTTTTACCTTGTTTACCTTGTGGTGCAGAAAATTGATGGCCCTGAAGCCAGAATTGCAGATTATTTTGATGTGATCGCAGGGACAAGCACATGAGGCCTTTTGACTACCATGCTAACTGCACCAAATGAAAACAAACGCCCCATGTATGCTGCAAAAGACATCAAGGCCTTCTATTTTGATAATGGACCTAAAATCTTTCCTCAAGATCGGTAACAATTGAGCCTCAATGTTTTTCATGCTATCACTATGTCTTATTCCATATTAACTAACACTATACTAATATGCTTAAGCAACAGTTCTCCATTTGCTCAAGCAACAAAATTGATCAAAGCCATAACAGGACCAAAATACGATGGAAAGTATCTTCATAGCCTTTTGAAGGAAAAACGAGGGAATACTCAATTACACCACACACTGACCAATGTGGTAATCCCAAGTCCCAACCTTTGACATCAATCAACTCCAGCCAGCCATTTTCTCCAGCTATGAGGTTTTTAAATAAATCCAAGTTTTTAACTTTACCTGAAATTAATCCAGTCTAATGAGATGGAATTAACACTTCACATAAACAAAAAAGAACTAACATATATTTGTATCCATGCCTTAATTAGGTGAAGAACCATGCCTTACTTTCAGATATATGCATTGGAACCTCAGCTGCCCCAACATATTTCCCTGCCCATAATTTTGATACCAAAGACTCAACTGGAAGAGTGAGAAAATTCAATCTTATTGATGGTAGTGTAGCTGCTAATAATCCGGTAATAAGTTTGGTATACGTCGCTTTTTTATTCTCTCCGGAATCATACACTCTTATCAATATCATTGTCTAATTCTCATATGATTCTGTAGGCTTTGATTGCCATTGGCGAAGGGACAAAAGAGATTAACCGGGGGAGTCCTAACTTCAGTTCCATAAAGACAGCATATTATGGTCGATTTCTGGTTCTATCACTAGGAACTGGTTCAACAAAAGTTTTTTTTTTTTTTTTTTTTTTTTTTGTGGAGAAACTGGTTCAACAAAAGTTGAAGAGAAATACACTGCCAAAGAAGCAGCTCGGTGGGGTATATTCGGGTGATTAACCAGTGGTCACTCTGCCCCATTGGTGAATGTGTTCATTCAAGCAAGTGCTGATATAGTGGACTTTCACCTTTCTGTTGTTTTTAAAGCTCTCGATAGTGAAAATAACTACCTCCGAATTCAGGTAATAATTAAACTTCAATGCTTAAGTCCAATGTGTGCAAATACTACTATACTCAAGTTTTATTCAATACAGTATTTCATTGATTGATTTTAACTGATGCCTTGAGTCCAAAAAGTGCAAGGGATGTAACTTCATTGTCAATACCCATGTTGGCACATTAATATGAGAGTGATAAATTAGTTACCACTTGTTCTAAAAGTTTAAGTCAATAGAAAAAGACAACTTTAATCATTTAAAAATTATTTTAACATTGACATTTCAGGACGATACACTAAAGGGAGAAGTGTCTTCTGTTGATATTTCCACCAAGGAGAATATGGAAAATCTTGCAAAAGTTGCAGAAGGATTATTAAAGAAACCGGTCTCAAGGGTGAACTTAGAGACGGGTAATCTGGAGCCTACTAAACATGAGACTAATGAGGAGGCTCTGATAAGGTGTAGATTATTCAAATTTTTGTGTAGTAAAAAAAATCTGCATTGTTAATAATAACAATAGCTTTTATCTAAATAATGCAGGTTTGCAAAGCTACTCTCAAAAGAGAAGCACTGTCGCGAAACCTCATCACTGCAGAAATGAGATGCGAAACATAACCGATGTTAATCTAAGAACTGCAGAAATGATATAAAGTTAATGTAACATATTTCCATGGAACTTTGAAGAGGCTTCCAGTGCAATGAAATGGAGCCTAGTCAGTAATTTGCTTGAGTCCTCTTGTTAAAGTCTAAAAGACTCTGTATTAAACTATATAGAATAAAGTACAAAGGTCTGTCTTATATTCTAAGCACCTTGGGCTTATATTCTAACAGCCTCTCACAAACTCATTTGGGTAAGTGGAGACCAACTTGAATTTGGCAGCTAATGCACGAAAACATCTTGGTGGAGGAGGCTTGGTAAAGATATCTGCTAGTCTTGTGAGAGACAGATTGAGCTTTAAGTTTTTATGTATTGTTTATTATTGTTGTTGTTCTTGTTTTTAGTATTTATTCTAATTGGTGTTTCGTTTATCCTGAGTTGGATCTATAGCCATCCATGTGAATTGTATTGTCTTTGCTCTGGCTTCAAGCCCTCAGCCATGCATAAAAAAATGTCTTGCGGTCGGGTATGGGTGCACTTACATTTATCAAGAATGTTATTGTTAATATTATCAGTTTGTGCAGTCAAAATTGGGCAATAGAAGACTCATCTTTTGCAATATACTTTTTTGACTTCCGCTGTTGTGCGTTTTCCTAATATAAAAACAAGGAAAGCCAAGCTTTAAACCTTTAGTAATATATCATTACAATCGCATACTCTTAGTGCAGTGATCACTTCACAAGCATAAATGTTTGTAAAGTGTGAAAGATAAGGGTCAAGTTTCAATTCTCTAAGAGAGAGTTTCAAACACATATACACTTAGATTAGACTAATGTAGATTTTCTATCTTGTATAAAAATAATAATAATAATAATAATAATATATCATTTAATATATACCACCCGTGCACTAGCTTCTGTGATTTTTCTATTTTTTTTATTTTTTATACTTATGATGGTCTTTTGAGATGTATGTTGATGCGTCTTTTTCAAATGTAGTCATCATGCTTATTCCAAATGTTATAAGGTCTAACAGGAAAGATATTATCAATTTTCATACTTAATTTGTTCCCTTCTCAAAACATAAATTAATCTTCTTCCTACCTTGCTAGTAAACTGCAAATAATTGATTTAAAAATATTGCAGCAATACAAATATCAGTTAATACTAGATTGGAAATGCAGTAAGTCAAATACTGCCATAGAAAATTCTAAACAGGTGGTGCTAAATCTATGTTCCTGTCAAGAAAAAACTTAGTAAATTCTCAACATGAACTACTTACGGTTAGAATAATGGCTAAATGATTTAATTCACCTTTTTCCTATTAGTTTAAGCTTTAGAGACAAGTTGCATGATTTCATTCTGCGGTTCTTTCATTAATCTCTACTGTTATTTTTTTTTTCTTTCATTAATCTCTACTGAAGGTCCTAGAAATGATCAAGTTTTGAAAACAATGCATAAGGCCAAGAGGATGACCAAGTTTTTACATTTCTTTTATGCAGCGCTTGGAATTGAATGGTACCCATATGTTGAATTGTTGAATTCTAACAAGTACTCGGTTACTAGAATTGTCTTTGCAAGTTATCCTCTGATAATGGATATAATATTCTTCACATTTAAAATTCCATTTGCCCTTTCTTCATGTTTGTTTTAGCCAAAGAGAAAAGGAAGCATAACCTAGACAACGCTCTCAAAAGTTTGACTATGTCAACTGGAAAATTTACCAAAACTAAAAGTATCGTAGCTATAAGACCTACTTCTTTTCCTTTTTGACAGAACAATCAAATCTTTTTAGAATGAATAACCATGCGTGTCGGATTTGCAAAATGGTATAGATACATAGGGTCAATAATTCAACACGATTTGAAGACAAAATTCATAAGGCCAATAGAATTATCAAGTTTTTCACAATTCTTTGAAGCATTAGATGTAATTGAATTGTACACATTTGTTTGAATATTGAATTCTGACAAGTACCTCAAATGACTTTTCAATGATATGATAACCGGTTGGGTGTATACACGTTATTAAAGTCCTAAATTAAATAATAATATTAATAATAAGTTATTAATATAATAAAGTTGAGCTCATAATTAAACTTTTTGGGTTAAGTGTGTCTTTATAAATTAAATACTCAAGGAGTCTCTTAAAGTGTTTTATCTCCCCAACATCACCATCGTTTTGGGAAAATAATACTTAGGAAAACTCCAATTGAGTCTAAGGTGTTTATCTCTCCAACATCATCATCATCATGTTGGGAAGATAATACTTGAGAAAACTCCAATGGAGTCTATAATATGACATAGGAGCTCCACTATATTATATTAATTTCTTGACTTTTTTTTTTCTCTATATGAACATTCTACTCACACGTATATATCCAACACATCTTTTGATTACTCAAGGCACCACCTTTTGTGGATCAAATTAACATGTAAAATGTAAAGACTTGTTATTCTTGAATGCTGCAACCACTGAATGTGGCAAAAGCAAAGCCTGAGAATAATAATAAATTTAATTTTAGCCACTAGGTAGGGATTAACTTGGGGGTAGCCATTCATGAGCGCCTTTGTTTGGCCTGTTGCCTAACTAGACCCATATTGCCTTTATAGTCTCACCTACAATTCTCATGCTTACCTACAATTCTTTTGAAGTGGTCTCACCGACAATTCTCACTTACAGTGACCATAGCCTAAAGGGACAATTTTTGTGACAAAGTAAGAGGCAATGCTTATAATTCACCCGATCCAATCACTACATTGGTTTATGAATTTTCAGTATATATGTATGTAAACAATATCAGAAAAGGTACAAGTTATCATAGTTTCTCTAAAGCTCTTAAATCCTCTCTCTCTCTCTCTCTCTCTCTCTCCTTACCTGCATCTTTATCCCAATGGGCTCAACAAATGTACCCCTACAACCCCCAACTTATGGAAACCTAATCACTGTTCTCAGCATTGACGGTGGTGGAATAAGAGGGGTTATCCCAGGAACTATCCTTAGTTTTTTAGAATCTGAACTTCAGGTAGAAAAATATATTATATATTACTCATACATGTTTCATGCCACAAACCTAAAAAAATTCAACACTTTTTTCTTTCACTAGTGAAGTTCTGCTTTGTTAAATCATATATAATGGTTCAACATGCAATCTTTCCAAGTACTTACTCTATATTTGCTTATGTATGGTGCAGAAACTGGATGGTGAAGATGCAAGAATAGCAGATTATTTTGATGTTATCTCAGGAACAAGCACAGGTGGTCTTGTCACTGCCATGCTAGCTGCTCCAGATGAAAATAACCGACCTGTCTTTGCTGCCAAGGATATCAAAGATTTCTACCTAAACCACTGCCCTCATATCTTCCCACAGAGAAGGTAAAAAATTAGAGTATGAGATATAAAAATATCAATAATATATAAATATATATATATATATATATATATATATCTGTTTGATTATTGACTTGACCCCATTTGTTTTGGTTTTTAACATGATATTATTTTTTCCAAATTGCAGTTGTCCAGTATTTCCTTATCTTATAAAGATTATCAAAACTCTAGCTGGACCAAAGTATGATGGGAAATATCTGCATAACCTTGTTAAGGAAAAACTAGGACATACAAAATTGGAAAAGACATTGACTAATGTTGTTATTCCAACATTTGACATCAAAACACTCCAGCCAACCATTTTTTCTAGCTATGAGGTTTGTCCCTTCCTCTCATTAAAATGGTTTTTTAACCCCAATACTTTTTTTTTTTCCTTTTAATTTCCACAATATATGTAGTGGTTCAGATTAACCCTGGATAAAAAAGTGACTGCAAATGATGGAGCTGAATTGTACTAACATTTACTTTGATTTGGTCATGAAAATAGGTAAAGAAAAAACCAAGCATGAATGCCTTACTCTCAGATATTTGCATAGCAACCTCAGCTGCCCCAACTTATCTTCCAACTTATTACTTTGAAACTGTAGACCCCGAGGGGAATGTGAGAGAATTTAACCTTACAGATGGTGGTGTTGCTGCTAATAATCCGGTATATGTCCTTTTCAAGCTTCACATGACTCCTAATGATTATTATATATAATTAATCTCCTAATATTTTTTTATTATAAACTTATTTAAAAAATAATAAATTTAATCATTTAACCGTTATTCTAATATTACTAAATTGGTGTAATTTCAGGCTTTACTTGCCATTGGTGAAGTGACAAAGCAGATCCTTCAAGGAAGTTCTGACTTCTTTCCAATAAAACCAATGGACTATGGAAGGTTTTTGGTGATATCATTAGGAACTGGCTCACAAAAAGCCGAAGGAAAATACAAGGCACTCAAGGCAGCGAAGTGGGGCCTGCTAGACTGGTTAACAAGTGGTGGTTCCACCCCAATTATTGATTTATTTTCTCATGCAAGTGCAGATATGGTTGATCTCCACCTTTCTGTGGTTTTTCAAGCCCTTCATTCTGAGAAAAATTACTTGCGGATTCAGGTACATCTATATCATTCAGACCTTCCATAATGAAAAGAAATACAAAAGAAAATACTACAACTATGTCCAATTTTATTACCAAAAAAAAAATTAATAACTTACTGTCAATGAATGCAATTAATGACACTTCAATAATATAGTAATAAATAAATTTTTTTAATTACTTTTTGGGTGAGACTAGGGGTTAGTACATATTTTATCACACAAATCCTATAAATCAATGTTCACCAACTGAGTTCTTTTACGGGCACAACAAAATTTCACAACATTTTCTTGACAAGTTGAGTGTCAATTCATCATAGGTCAAAATAAAATAAGATTATACACAGATTCACTACAACTAAAAATAAAGATGTCATAAAAATATTGTGAGATTTTTATTGTGTATTGAGACTTTCTCGTCATGAAATAAAAAATTGATTTAAACATTTTTATTTATTATGTGTTGAAGCGATAATGATCACATTTATTATTACGACGTTTGTTTGAAACATTTATAGAAAAATTGATAAATACTTTGATATTTTTCTTACATTTTATGTTTTGTATTTAAGAATTGACACATTGTTTTGCAAGTCTCATGTAATAAAAGTCAAAAATTCTTGTTCACATAATTAACATAGACAAGTTTGAATCAAAACATTGCAGGACGATACCTTGGTTGGGACAGTAACTTCTGTGGACGTGGCCACAAAACAAAATTTGGATGATCTTGTGAAAGCTGGTGAAGAGTTGCTAAAGAAACCAGTTGCTAGGGTGAACTTGGAGACAGGAGTTTATGAGGCTTCTAACCATGAAACTAATGAAGCTGCCCTCACAAGGTACTAAAAATAAATATATCAAACTTTTATTATATATATTCTACAATTTCTTTAGAAAAAAGTTTTGTTTTTAGTTTTCACATTAAGCTAATGCAAAAACATATAATTAATGTTGTTGCAGGTTTGCAAAATTACTCTCCCAAGAAAGGCACCTTCGCCATGCAAAGTCCCCCATTGGACATGCTCATCAAGCCACCAGTACTCACAAAACAAATGGTCTTAGTAGACTAAGCATATAATTCTTTTGCTAATATTGTGTTAAGAGTTGAGATTATATCTAATGCATCAACACACAGGACATATTAAAATACAGACACATATTCGTATCCCAACGTGTCTAGTGTATTAATGCGTCTTTATATAAAAGTGTTGTAACATCGAGGATGGGACACAAAAATCCCACCTTTTGATTCTCCACTAGTATTGGTTTGAATAAAATGTTGGGTAAGATAACTTGACGCCGACACAAATGTTTTTTTTAGTGGGTGATTTGTAATTGACAAATGAAAGCGAATTTAGCTTCCATGTATTCTTTTTGTTAGTTCAAAAGAAATTTAAAAAAAAAAAAAAAAAAATCTCGTTTCTTTAGTCAAATTTCTGAAAACTCTAGTCCTTGTTTTGTAGTACTATTTTTCTTGGCTTGTGCATGTAATTGTATATGGGTTATGACTTACGAGGAAAGAGAAGGAGAGGGAGCTTCCAATAAATGCTATTATGATCGAAGTTCCACAATTGCGTGGCCAAGAAAATAAAACTCTAGTCCTTGATTTCACCGTTAGTGGTTGGAAATTGAAATATTCAACAATGACTTTAGTGATGATGACTTTGTTGAATCAACCAGGAAAGTGATTTACTTAATAGATTAATCAACCTTTCAATAATATCACCAAATCGAGATATTTGATATTTCCAAAACTGGTTGAAAATTGGGTCCGTTTGGATAGCACTTATTGTTGCTGAAAGTTGCTAAAAACTGATTGTTGCTGAAAACACTGTAGCAAAATAATTTTTAAATGTGTAAATAGTATTGTGGGACCCACTTTTAACATTAAATATTGTGTGAACAGTGCATGAACAGTACGTGAACAGTGCACGCACAGTATATGCACAGTAAATTTGTCTCTCAAAGTCAAAAAAGCCGGCAAAAAAAATAAATAAATAAAGGCAGAAAATGTAAAACAGAAAACGTGCCGCAACTATAAGTGTAATCCAAACGCAGGCTAAGTAAGTGTGCTGTCAGCTTTGAAAAGTTGTTTCTACTTTGGTGAGCGTTATCCATAACCATTAATACATTCAATATTTTGTCGTGAGAGCATTATCCATACAGCATACCCATTGTACATTCAATTTTGTGTACAAACATATATGGGCCATGAAATATTGAGAGAACTAAACATAAACAACACTCATTAGCCAACTATAATAATCAATGCTGAGCTACATAATAATCCCGCCGGATAAGGTAGTTGAGTGCATCAATTGACTTTGTTTAACATTGTCAAATAAATACATCATAAAAGAATAAACTGCGCACGAGTTTATAATAAGGGTAATGTCAATAGTATATTTAGGCCAATTGTTAATGGGTCATATTAACTTATGCTCCTAGGATAATTATTAATAAGAATAAACTGTGCATGAGTTTATAATAAGGGTAATGCCAATAGTGCATTTAGGCCAATTGTTAATGGGTCATATTAACTTATGCTTCTAGGATAATTATTAATAAATAATAGTGGGAAAGTTTTGACACCACTAATAAAAAGCTGTCAATAACATTTATTGTTATTTTATTATTTTCTTAATAAATATTTCTGAAAATAATTCATAAACCAATGCTCTAACCAATGCTTTTAGAGCATTAGTTAACAATTCACATTGTTAATAGGAAAGTTTTATCATCATTTTTATACAAAAAATAAAAAGTTATCAATAAAATTAATTATTTTCTCATAAAATAGTTCCTAAACCAATACTTTATGGCATTTTTTAACATTTCCATATAATCAAAGTGGGGCCATTACACTAGTGGAAGGTTTTTTTTTTTTTTTTTTTTTTTTTGGTCAACTGAAATTAGTGTGCATTTGGAAATAAGTTGAATTAGTGGATTCAGCTTATCTCCACTTTTAACTTATTTTTGCTACTATTTATGAGTCTCACTACACTTTTTGATACTATTAATGGGTCCTATTGTACTATTCAGCTTATTTTTTTAACCTTTTTTCTACACTTTCAACAAAAAGTTTTCAATTTCAACTAAATAAGATGTTCCAAACAAATACTAAATGTGGTAGATGGTGATTTTTCTATATGATGAATAAATAACCTTTTAGTTTTGTCTCACTTATGACATAAACTATGCAAATCAGCTATCAAAAACTACATGATACCCAAATGAATGCAAATTCCTTTCTTAATCCTACTTCATAGCGTGTGTGTGTGTATATATATATGTATGTATATGTATATTAATCTTCTTCTTTTTTTAGTATATTTTTTTATTATCCTCAACACACTTTTTTAAATTTTCAATGAAAGTAAGGGCTTGCAACAACATTATACTCATTGCTTGAGTAGGATAGTTTGTTTGTTTGTTTTGTTTTTTTTTTTTTTTTTTTTTTTTTTGAATCAAGAGTAAGGGAAAAGTATTCAATACCCCCGAAATACAATGACGTGATGCTCATTCTTCTGAAAGTACCTAATAATTACTCAAAAGTAAGGGCATACTCTCTTTACTTAGAGTATACTATACAATTTTTTCTCATTTTTAGATATTTTGTCATTTCTAATGTTAAATTATCAATTGTCTTAAAAAACTTAATCTATTAAGAAATTGTGAATTTAATCATTTAACCATAATTATAATATTTCCTCTCACATGTGACCCTAAACTCCCCTCCTTAGTAAGTGTGGCCCAATATGAGAGATTTTTAATATTTTAAATGGAAGGTAGAGTAAAACCAAATATCAAATTTATGATCTCTTACTTTGATACTATATTAAATTAACAATAGTCCCAAAAGTTTAAACTATTAAGAAATAATGAATTTAATCATTTAACTATAATTCTAACATCAAATACCGATTTGTTGTGGGAAAGTGTCTCTAGGTGACACTTCCACACAAGATTAATTATAAAATTATTATTGGTTTTTGAAGATTTCCTAATAATTAATAGGAAAAAAGAAAAAAACCAAAAAAAAAAATCCCAAACATGAGAAGAACACCAATGATTTACATGGTTCGACAATAATCTACATCTACGAGTAGTAGTAGACGAATTCACTATATCAAAAAGAGATTACTAAGTGTATACAGACTCAAATAGAACCCACAAATAATAAAATCTCAATAAGGCTCTCTCAAATTAATTCAAAGTCCCTTCTGATGTGGGATGACTCTTGGGTAAAGCCACCAAACCTTTATTTCAATTGTCTATTTAATTCTAAGATTTTAATACCTTTTTTTTTGGTGGTGAAAGAGTATATTTTCTTGGTAGTTAATGAATACTTTTCTTGGACAAAGCAAAAATACTATGATAAAGTCAAATTAGATTTTTTTTTTTTTTTTTTTTTTTTTGGTAAAGAAAAATGGTAAGAGAAATGTAGGGAAAATCCTTCGCCCAGACTGCAAAAACTAGATCACAAGACTCACAAACTAAGCCAACCTCTACAACACGGCAACACCCACCACATTGCCATGCCGACTATTCATCATAGATATAAAGTCCATCCTCTTACTGAGCCCCATCCATCAACATCATGAATGTTAGAGAAAAAATATTAATTATGTTTGTGCATGGATGGAGAGGTTCAGAATTTAAAAAATAATAATAATAATAAAAAGATTGGTGAAGGAGAGAAAAAAAAAATTAAGTCATGTTTGAAACTGAAAAGCTTTTTTTTTTTTTTTTTTTTTAATAAAAGAAACAAAGAAAAAAAGATTGATGATATATGTGCCATAAAATAAAATAAAATGTAAGCATTTACATATATAAGAACATGTGAGTACTTGTCGTCACTCCACTTGATATGAATATAATTGATAAGAACACTGAAAAAGACTAAAACTATAGGTTTTTAAGAATCATAAAGATTAATATAATTCATACCATTTTTTAAAAAATAAAAATTTGGTGACTTTTTGAGTGCCAGATGCCAAGAGTACTGACCCTTTCATATGAGACAAATTTTCAATTCCTCTGCCTAATGGGGTAATTCTTTTGGTGAAAGGGAAAAGTGTTTGTCCCATGCGGAAATAACTCACCCTATGGAACCTCCAAGAAGACGTGTGTGATGTTTTTTTCAAGCTACAACTAATATGTGTGTCTCCGTGGGTTTAAAACCTTCACAGCAATTTACCCATTTTTGTATGTCGTGACTTGTGAGTTGTGTGATATTAAATCTGAGTTTTCTTTCTATATGTGTTCAGTCCGTGTCTTTCTCAAAAAAAAAATTATGACTTTTTTAGAATTCTTTCTAGAATCAAGATTTAAGATCACGATTATTGATAGAAAATCAAACAAAAGAGCATGAGATATTTTGTTTGTGATGGAACAGATACTTATTTGATGGAATAGTATGGTGTACCTTTTTTTTTTTAATTTTTAAATGAGACCTAACTTTGACTCTTTAACCATTCCTGTAATGAAGAGTCAAGACAATTGGATTTTTGAATATAATACAGAGGCGGCTGGTTCAAATCAACTCCTGACTTGGCTAAAAACCAAAAATTATATATAAAATATTTTAATTTTTTTTTTTTGTTTTGATCCTTAAAATAAAATTTTGAACATTCTAACCCTAAATTTTGTTTAATCTCAATTGAAATAAGTTTGAATATAATTATTTTAGTGTTATTTTCACAATAATTTTATAATAAAAGTTAAGTGACAAGTTTTAATTGGTTTTTATCTAAACTCACAAATAACATCACTTTTTTTTTATATATCTTTAACAACTTACTACCTAAATTTTGCTGTGAAAGTATTATGTAAGTAACTAGTTGTACTCTTAATATTGCTGCTTTATTTTTAAAAATAAATAAATAAATAAATCATTGCTCTAGACTCTAGCTTACTTTACTACTGACCGCGAAATAAAGTCGTTTTCTTGCAATTTTCTTCTTCATTAACAAAAAATTACACAACTTTCATGGAAAAATTTTCCAAATAGTATATTTTTTCAAAAAAAATTAAGTGCGTGGCATGCGTTTAAAGTTATTTAGTAAGTTAGACTGTTTTTGAAAATTGAGTTTGGCAAAATCGACCTTGGACTAGAAAAATATACTATAAATTTTGCCCAACTTTCAACATACAAAAATTACAACAAAAAATTACACAACTTTTCACATACAAAAATTACAACACTATTGAACCCCGCAGAAAAAAAAAAATCCTGAGCCGCCACTGATATTATATATGAGACTTGCACAGTTGTACTCTTATCTCCTCTTTATTTTTTTTTTATTTTTTTTTTTCCTCCTTCTTCTTCTAGGATTTGGTGGAAGAAATGAGCAAGAGACTTGACTTTGACTTGAAAACAAACATGATTTCTACCGGTCATGATTTCTACCGGTCAACATAGACAGTGATTGATACCAATTTTTCTTTTTCTTTTTTTTTTTGTTTTGATATATGACTAGTTTGTAATTTTCTTTTATTTATGGGTATTTATTTCTTTTTAACCAGGTGTCAGGGGACTATTAAATATGTGGACTTTTCAATGACAGGGAGCAGCAGCATAAAAATTCACAGGTTAAAATTCAGGAATAGGGTTTAATTTTCCTTTGATATATACAATTTCCATTTTTTTTTTTTTAACACTGGGAGCAGCAGCATAAGAATTCACAGGTTAAAATTCAGGAATAGGGTTTAATTTTCCTTTGATATATATAATTTCCATTTTTTTTTAACACTTAAAAGAGCTTGTCATATTGCACAAATTTTTTTTAGAGGGTAAATTTTTAACATCTTTGAATATAATATCCTTTGCATTTTTGCAATCAAATTGAACTAATTAAAGATTTCCAATTAAAAGCTTGGAATTTTGAAATACATAAAACAACATCTAAAATTTCTTATTGATTGTACTATGATTTTGTTGCGCAACATTTTATACACCTAAATGGAAATAAATAACTTGTTCTTTAGACTCAATTTTTTTTTTTTTTTTTTTTTTGTTTAAGAATACTTCTATAACCAAGATCAGAGGCATCAATTTCGACAATTTACCACTTGTGTCTTTAGATTGAACTATTATTTGATGCCAAGTGTCCTTAGATGTTTATTGCATTCCACTTGCATGCTAAGCGTCATTCCATTTAGTTTTGTATCAATTATATTTACACTCAAATTCATGCCTAAACTTAAAAAATAAAAATAAATAAATAAATAAAAACTCAATTTGAATTTATTATGTTTTTATACAATATATTATTTATTTAAACAAAAAAGCTCCATAAATAAACATACAATTGTAGTTATTTTTAATAATTGCACTCGTGGATATACAAGAATTATTAGCCACTAAATGTATATGTTTGAGAAGTAATTATTAAGTACTCTCATATTATATATGGTGATATGGTGCTCTTTCAACTTACATAGAAATAAATAACTTGTTCTTTAGAATTTTTTTTTTTTTTTTGGTTTAAGAATACTTCTATAACCAAGATTAGAGGCATCAATTTCGACAATTTACCACTAGTGTCTTTAGATTGAACTATTATTTGATGCCAATTGTCCTTAGATGTTTAATGCATTCCACTTGCATGCTAAGCGTCATTCCATTTAGTTTTCTATCAATTATATTTACACTCAAATTCATGCCTAAACTTAGAAAATGTAAAAATAAAAAATAAAAATAAAAATAAAAATAAAAACTCAATTTGAATTTATTATATTTCTATGTAATACTATGAATGTATACAATATATTATTGATTTAAACAAAAAAAGCTCCATAGATACACATACAATTGTAGTTATTTTTAATAATTGCACTCTTGGATATACAATAATTATTAGCTAGTATCCTATCAAAAAAAAAAAAAAAAATTATTAGCTAGTAAATGCATATGTTTGAGAAGTAATTATTAAATACTCTCATATTATATATAGTAATGTGGTACTCTTTCAACTTACATTCACTCACTAATTAAATTTATTATGAATCTACCATGTATGCAAGAAAATAGAGCATCATGTCACCATACTCTCTACATATCTAATAATTTTCCATATTTGACAGTTTGAGATTAATTTGAGTTTAGATTCCCTATACATGGGATGGGCTTATAATAAGATGTTAAAATTTTCTTAGGACAGGATCTTTTTAAATTTTCTTTACCAAATGGGAAATTTCAGGGATTTGTTGGGTTTTTAGTTTTAAATTTGTAATGCCCCATCATAACCAAAAAAAAAAAAACCAAGTCCCCATATTTGGGCCTAGATATGCAATAAAAGAATTCAAAACTGGACTAGCCCAGATATCCCTACAGGCTGAAACACAAAATATAAGCCCATTTATTTTCAGTATGGGCCATATTTAAATCAGGCCCAAAAAACTTTCTTTTATATATATATATATATATGAACAAAGTTTCTCTCCAAACTAGTTTGGAGAGAAACCCTACAAACTCACCATATATCTTTATATTGAGTGTGAATTTTGAAAATCTAACCGTTGAATTTCATGTTCCTTATGTCCTTAACATGCATATCAAATTTCGTTCAAATCGGATGTTATTTACTATTTGATCAATTGACTTATTTTTTATACACAACTTTAGATTACAAAAACTTGATATTATAACATTTATTTGTTGACATAGCAATTGATCTTTGATTTTCTTGAAATTTTGTAAGCATTAAGGATGTAATAAGAACATGCAATCTAACGGTTAGATTTTTAAAATTCACACTCAATATAAAGATATATGGTGAGTTTGTAGGGTTTCTCTCCAAACTAGTTTGGAGAGAAACTTTGTTCATATATATATATATATATAAATGTTATTGGATCCGAACGAATATATAAAAAGCTGAAGCCCAAGCAAAAGTAGAGCAGAGAGAGCATTAGAGAAATCTTGATAAGAAAGAAAACTCAGAAGAGAGAGAGAGAGAAACACACCCTATATGTCAGGTATGGAGAGATTGCAGCGAATGTTCGCCGGCGCCGGTGGTGGTTTGGCCCATCCGCCACCCGATTCACCGACTCTCGACTCATCGGAGCAAGTCTATATCTCTTCCCTCGCTCTCCTCAAAATGCTCAAACACTGTACTCCTCTCTCTCTCTCTCTCTCTCTCGCTCTCTGTATATATTGAGGACTCTAATCATAATTACATGGAATCTTAAACCCTAACTGTTTGGTTATTCTTCTAGGGGTTTGAGCTAGGTTTAGCTGTTGTGTGTGTTTTATTTCAACTTTTAGGGTTTTGTATCCGACGAGGGACGGACCAGGTGGGGGGCCTAAGGGCTCCGGGCCCCCGTGGGCCCAAAAAAAAAAAAAAAAGAAGAAGAAGCTTGGGTCGCCCTTGGTACAACTCAGGCCCCTCTCAACCATTCCCATCTCAGCCGGCCAGCCAGGAGGCAAGAGCCCATGTAAACCTAAAAACAAAAGCAAAAAAACCAGCAGTCTAAGACTCCAAAACCAAAAGGAAAAGCGAAAAACGAAGGAAAAAAAGAAAAAGGAAAGAAGAAAAGAAAAGAAAGTGAGGGGCGAGAGACATAGAGAGTACTCAGAGCCGCCGCCCACGCCCACGTGAGAGAGACCCATCTTGCTACCAGTACCCACGCCGCCATGACGGGAGACCCGTCCCTGTCAGCTGTCGCATACCCAAACCGGAAACGGCCACACCCACGCCGCCACGCAAGACCCATCTTGCGGCCGCCGCCGGTTGCTCGATCTGCTCCATTGCTCCAGCCTTCACAGGTATTTAATCTATCCTTTCCTTCAAAACCTAACATACTTTTTGTGAATCTCAGAATCTAACAATCTATGCTTGTGGTTGTGGACTTGTGCTGATTGTGTTTTTACTGATGAGTGATGAACTGATGTTGGTGATTCCGTGATTGTGAATTGAATCTGTGCCTGACTGCCTGTGGTGTTTTCTTTTTCTTTTTTTTGGCTTTTTGGCTTTGTGACTCTGTGTTTGTGACTCTCTCTTATATTATATAGATAAGAGAGAGAGAGAGAGAGTAGAGTTTGTGGAGATTAGAGAATATATTAGTTTTGTCAGCAGTGTTTGTCTGGGCAAAAAAAAATCATATAATATAGAAAATTAAAAAATTTGCAGCAATTCAAATATCAGTTAATACTAGATTGGAAATGTAGTAAGTCAAATACTGCCATAGAAAATTCTAAACTGGTGGTGCTAAATCAAAGTTCCGGTCAAAAAAAAACTTAGTAAACTCTCAACATGAACTGCTTATGGCTAGAATAATGGTTAAATGATTTAATTCACCATTTTCCTAATAGTTTAAGTTTTAGAGACAAGTCGCATAATTTCATGCTGCAGTTCTTTCATTAATCTCTACTGTAATTTTTTTTTTTCATTAATCTCTACTGAAGGTCCTAGAAATGATCAAGTTTTGAAAACAAAGCAGCCAATAAAATGATCAAGTTTTTACATTTCTCTTATGCAGCGCTTGACATTGAATGGTATACATATGTTGAATTGTTGAATTCTAACAAGTACCCAGTTACTAGAATTGCCTTTGCAAGTTATCCTCTGATAATGGATATAATATTCTCCGCATTTAAAATTCCATTTGCCCTTTCTTCACATTTGTTTTAGCCAAAGAGAAAAGGAAGCATAACCTAGACAACTCTCTCTAAAGTTTGATTATGTCAACTGGGAAATTTACCAAAACTAAGTATCATAGCTATAAGACTTGCTTCAAAATGGCACTGGGGTTGATATTAGGGTTAGGAAGGGCATATCGAAGAAAGCGGCCATCATCCCTTGACATTCTCTCTTCAAAGAGGGCACCGCGAGATTGCTACAAGGGGAAGAACTGCAAACCAACTGGATTCCATACCCGCAAAGGTGGATATGTTGTGGTGCATGAAAAGCTGCCTAATTATGTAGTTCCAGATTTGACTGACTTCAAGCTAAAGCCTTATGTCTCACAGTGCCCAAGAGAAGTTAAAACTGCAGAGGCAACTGATGCAGCAAAATAAAGCCAACATGTCCACTTCTAATACTCTGGTTCTCAAGACTGCATCTAATGTGCCAAATTCTGTGGATACTTCTATATGCTCATTAGGCACTGATGTTGGCGAAGAATTTTTGAGCTACAAGCTATTGCAAATGAAGTTTATCTATGTCGTGGGCGCAGTCTGGAAATTGAAATATTTTTGGGATGTCTTTCAGTGAATATGGGAAATCGCAATGGCTAATCTACCAAGAATTATGGTTCTGTGCTTTTCAAAATGATGTCTTCAGAGATGGAAAATATGGACTTCTGTATAAAAAGGGGCCAGTAAATATTTCTGTTAAGCTAAAAGATCACACTAGTCTCTATAACTAAAGGGTTTCATTTCTCCCTTCAACAGAGGAGGTTTATATCCAATCAGGTACAGATGAAGATTTATTGAAGTAGGATTCTTTTAAGGTGTGAAATATTAAAATTGAGGTCGAGGTTGTAACCGGATGAGAATTCAGTGGTGAGGGCTGGAACCTTGGTTCCAGCAAGCCTCACCAATAGGCTATATGCTCCTTTGCTGTGTCATTCTTGGATGAGATATTTTATTTATTTTTGGTTTAGATTATAGTTTTTCAATTTATCATATTATTTGATAATTTTATTAGAGGTTCAAGAATTATGGTTTTTACATGTGAATATAAATTTATTAATTTATGTTGAAAATGATTTTATTTTAGACATTTTTTATTTGAAAGATTACTACTAAACACAAATTTTACACTTGTTTATGCTTTTATTATTTTCTATCTTTATAAAAATGGAGAAAATTCTTTTGAAAGTTGTTTAATATTTTTTAGACAATTTTTTAGTAAAATTTTGTTAACGTTTGTCATTTTAATACATTTATTTGTCATTTATATTATTATTATTAAATTAATTATGACACCATGATTGACATAGGCTAAGAGCACATGCTATCAGTCTTTTTATAAATTCAAGCTTGAGTTCACAACAGAACTGGATTTCATATTTCTTTGCTATCCATTCAAAAAGGGTTTTTTTTTTTTTGGGGTGTGTACGGTTGAATATGTTAATGAGTGGAATATCATAGGTTTCAAGTTTTTTGGAAATTCTATTAGAGCTGAAAATACACGTTATTGCAAAGAAAGCTACATATTTTTTTGCTGTATTTGATTGTTTTTATTCAATTAGTTGATTAGTTAGATAGCTTGCCACTTGTTAGCCTCTTATTGGGCCTAGCCTGTTAGTGGAATCAGTTACTTCATTAGCACTGTATAACGACCTGAAGAATTTATTAAGTGGTTGAAGCTGTCAATCTTGTTCATTATCATATTAATTAATTTATATGCTTTATATAATAAAATTTGTAATGCCTTTAGTATTTTTTTAAAATTGTATGATAATAAGTGGTTTAAAAAATAAAAAAGGGTTGTGGTTTATTTTTCTCACCTCCAAAAAGGTTTTCAAAATATTAAACCAATATAAACTCAAACCAATCGAAAACCTGTTTGGGGAAAAAATTTGTTTTGAGGCTTGAATTTTGCAAACCAATATCTTACACAGTAAATTGTCAATATTAACCATGTTATTTAATTTGTTTTAATAAATTTTATGCTTGAACCATGTTATTTGATTCTTTATACGAAAATTTTTCTTTGGTTAGTATCAATTCATCAAATTATTTATTTTAATTCATCAAATTAACCCTGGTTAGTTAGTATTAAATAAATTTTATATTAATTTATATTCAAAAGAAAAGGTACAAGTTATTGGTCAAATTTGATACACTTTGATCCAATGACTTTCTTTTAAGGCTTATGACCCAATCCAATGACGCGGTTGAATCTTTGGACAAGGAGATGACTGAGGAGTACTATAAATACACATACTTCCATGAAAAGAAGACATTTCAAGTCACATAATCCTCTCTTTTTAACTTCCTTAAAAGTTCATAGTTTCTCTAAAGCTCTTAAATCCTCTCTATCTCTCTCTCTCTCTCTCTCCTTACCTGCATCTTTATCCCAATGGGTTCAACAAATGTACCCCTACAACCTCCAACTAATGGAAACCTAATCACTGTTCTCAGCATTGATGGTGGTGGAATAAGAGGGGTTATCCCAGGAACTATCCTTAGTTTTTTAGAATCTGAACTTCAGGTAGAAAAATATATTATATATTAATCATACATATTTCATGCCACAAACCTAAGGGTTCAACATGCAATCTTTCCAAGTACTTACTCTATATTTGCTTATGTATGGTGCAGAAACTGGATGGTGAAGATGCAAGAATAGCAGATTATTTTGATGTTATCTCAGGAACAAGCACAGGTGGTCTTGTCACCGCAATGCTAGCTGCTCCAAATGAAAATAACCGACCTGTCTTTGCTGCCAAGGATATCAAGGATTTCTACCTAAACCACTGCCCTCGCATCTTCCCACAGAACAGGTAAGAATTAGAGTATGAGATATAAAAATATCATAAGTGTGTGTGTGTATATATATATATATATCTGTTTGATTATTGACTTGACCCCATTTGTTTTGGTTTTTAACATGATATTATTTTTTCCAAATTGCAGTTGTCCAGTACTTCCTCATCTTACAAAGATTATCAAAGCTCTAGCTGGACCAAAGTATGATGGGAAATATCTGCATAACCTTGTTAAGGAAAAACTAGGACATACAAAATTGGAAAAGACATTGACTAATGTTGTTATTTCAACATTTGACATCCAAACACTCCAGCCAACCATTTTTTCTAGCTATGAGGTTTGTCTTCTTCTCATTAAAATGGTTTTTTAATTGGTTAATTGCCCCAGTACTTTTTTTTTTCCTTTAATTTCCAAATATATGTAGTGGTTCAGATTAACCCTGGACAAGAAAGTGACTGCAAATGATGGGGCTGAATTGTACTAACATTTACTCTGATTTGGTCATGAAAACAGGTAAAGAACAACCCAAGCATGAATGCCTTACTCTCTGATATTTGCATAGCAACCTCAGCTGCCCCAACTTATCTTCCAGCTTATTACTTTGAAACTGTAGACCCCGAGGGTTTTGTGAGAGAATTTAACCTTATAGATGGTGGTGTTGCTGCTAATAATCTGGTATATGTCTTTTTCAAACTTCACGACTCTTAATGATTATTATATATAATAAATGGGTTGTGTTAACGGGCACTGTGCGGTCCCAATAACCACAAAAATTTTCTTACTTTTTCCTGACAAATTTTTGTCTTTTTTTGCAATTCATGTCATTTTTTCAGTTTTGTAGTACTACTATTCAGAATTTTTTTTTTGACTTTTTCTGACAAATTTTTTTTGTCTTTTCTGCACTTCACCAGCACCAGGCGGTGCTGGTTAACATTCTCCATAATAAATTTCCTAATAATTTTTATTATAAACCTATTTTAAAAATAATAAATTTAATCATTTAATCATTATTCTAGTATTACTAAATTGGTGCAATTTCAGGCTTTACTTGCCATTGGTGAAGTGACGAAGCAGATCCTTCAAGGAAGTTCTGACTTCTCTCCAATAAAAGCAATGGACTATGGAAGGTTTTTGGTGATATCATTAGGAACTGGCTCAAAAAAAGCCGAAGGAAAATACAGGGCACACGAGGCATCTAAGTGGGGCCTGCTAGACTGGTTAACACGTGGTGGTTCCACCCCAATTATTGATGTATTTTCTCATGCAAGTGCAGACATGGTTGATGTCTACCTCTCTGTGGTTTTCAAGCCCTTCATTCTGAGAAAAATTACCTGCGGATTCAGGTACATATAAATCATTCAGACCTTCCATACATAAGAAAATACTACAACTATTACCAATTTTATTACGAAAAAATAAATTAATAACTTACATGTCAATGAATGCAATTAATGACACATCAATAATATAGTAATAAATAAATTTTTTAATCTCTTTGGGTGAGACTAGGAGTTAGTACATATTTTATTACACAAATCTTGTAAATCAATGTTCACCAATCGAGTTCTTCTATGGACATAACAAAATTTCACAATATTTTCTCAACAAGTTTAGGTGCCAATTCATCATAGGTCAAAATAAAATAAGATTATACACAGATCCACTACAACTAAAAATAAATGTATCATAAGAATATTGTGAGATTTTTATTGTGTATTGAGACTTTCTCATCATGAATTAAAAAAATTGATTCAAACATTTATTTATTATGTGTTGAAGTGACAATGATCACATTTATTATGACGACGTTAGTTTGAAAACATTTATAGTAAAATTAAGAAAAACTTTGATATTTTTCTTACATTTTTTGTTTTGTATTTAAGAATTGACACATTGTTATACAAGTCTTATGTAATAAAAAACATAGGCAAGTTTGAATCAAAACAATGCAGGACAATACTTTGGTTGGGACAGTAACTTCTGTGGACGTGGCCACAAAACAAAATTTGGATGATCTTGTGAAAGTTGGTGAAGAGTTGCTAAAGAAACCAGTAGCTAGGGTGAACTTGGAGACAGGAGTTTATGAGGCTTCTAACCATGAAACTAATGAAGCTGCTCTCACAAGGTACTAAAAATAAATATATCAGACTGTTATTATATATATTCTACAATTTCTTTAGAGAAAAGTTTTGTTTTTAGTTTTCACATTAAGCTAATGCAAAAGCATATAATTAATGCTGTTGCAGGTTTGCAAAATTACTCTCCCAAGAAAGGCACCTTCGCCATGCAAATGTCACGCACTCATGACCATCAAGCCACCAGTACTCGCAAAACAAATGGTCTTAGTAGACTAAGCATATAATTTTTTTGCTAATGTTGTATTAAGGGTTGAGATTATATCTAATGCATCAATGCACTAGACATATTAAAATGCGGACATATGTTCGTATCCTAATGTATTAAGTATATTAGTGCATTGGATATAAACTGTATCTCTGTATTAAAGTGTTGTAACATCGAGAATGGGCCATTTACCAAATCCAGATATTTCCAAAACTAGTTGAAATTATGTATGCGTGCTGTTAGCTTTGAAAAGCTGTTTCTACTTCGTAGTTTGTAGTGAGTATTATTCATACCCATTGTACATTCAATTTTTTGTCGTGGGGGCGTTATCCATACCAATTGTACATTCAATTTTGTGTACGAACATATAGGGGCCATGAAATATTCAGAGAACTGTATGTAAACAGCACTCATTGACCAACCATAACAATTAACAATTAATGTTGAGCTACATAATAATCCTGCCGGATACAGTAATCGAGTCCATTAATTGGCTTTGTGTAACATTGTCAAATAAATGCATCATAAAAGATTCAATTGTGCATAAGTTTATAAGAAGGGTCATGTTAGAAGTGTTTTTAGAAGAATTGTTAATGAGTCATATTAATATATACTCTTTTAAGTCAAAAAAAAAAATTTAAGAATTTTGCTAATGTTGTATTAGGGGTTGAGATTATATCTAATGCATTAATACATTGGACATATTAAAATGCGGATATATGTTCGTATCCTAACGTATTAGTATATTGGTGCATTGGATATAAACTGCATCTTTGTATTAAAGTGTTGTAACATCGAGAATTGACCATTTACCAAATCCAAATACTTCCAAAACTAGTTGAAATTATGTATGCATGCTGTTAGCTTTGAAAAGCTGTTTCTACTTTGTAGTTTGCAGTGAGCATTATTCATACCCATTATACATTCAATTTTTTGTCGCGAGGGCATTATCCATACCCGTTGTACATTCAATTTTGTGTACGAACATATAGGGGCCATGAAATATTCAGAGAACTGTATGTAAACAGCACTCATTGGCCAACCATAACAATTAACAATCAATGTTGAGCTACATAATAATCCCACCGGATACAGTAATTGAGTCCATTAAGAGTAATGCTATAGCAACAAACAATTTTACAACATTTTTACAAACTGTTGATGTGGCAAATTCTTATTAATTCTAATATGAGTCCACTACTAACATCACATTCATATTTACCAATAATTATTTGAAAACTAGTCGCAAATCCGCGCGTTACGCGTGATAATTTTTTAGATAAAATATTATTTTAGTCCCTAGACTTTATAAAGAGTTTTTTTTTTTTACATAGTTTTATCATATTTTTCATAATCTTATCTATAACATTTTTTACCATTATCATATATTTATTGGTTGATGATTTGCATAACATAGACATTAAATAAGAGGTAGAACCATTCAATAATTTTTTATAAGTCATGGTGTATGAAGATTATGATTTTATATATATTTATATATATAATCCCTAGTTAGAATTTGATTAGTTTTAAGTTTAAATTTTTATTATTATATTTAATTGTTGATTTTATTGTAATATAAAGTTTTCAATGTCCTCTGTATAGTCATCTCTATTTTATTTTTTACTCCTCTTTACCACTTTTTATTTTCCAAATAACAATTATTAATCAACGTTCAATTTCATTTCTTTTTTTTCTTCCTTCATTTATTTTTTATTTTTATTTTATGTTCCTTTGCTAGTTGTAAATTTTATGATTATCAATAAGAAATAGATATCATGAATGGCTTAAATAGTTATAAAGTAGTTACGTTGGTGGTGTGTTAAAAAGTCTTTTTTTTTTTTTTTCCTTTTTAATTTTCAAGGAAATATGAAAGACATTTCTCTAGTTTGGTCTCAATCAATTAAGATATCCACAATATATTAAAAGAAGTAATAATGAGCCTAAATTTTTTTTAATGTATGAAGTGGTTAGGTTAGTGGTATGTCAAAGGTTTAAAAAAAAAATTAAAAATAATTCCAAGGAAATGTAAAAGGCCTTTTTTTGAAAAAAGAAATTGTGACCTTTTGAATTGTAAAAGTATGATTGTTTTAATTACCTTGCTTATAGATTTCATTATTAAGTTATAAACATCTAAATTAAAGTAGATGAATATATAAATACAAAATTATATGTAAAGTTACAACTGCATAAGATAAATATGTATAGATATATATATATATATATATTTTTTTTTTATTATTATTCATGAATCATTATTTCATTGTTTACTTATAAATATCTAAATTGAAGTTTTTTTTTTGAAAAAAAAAATCTAAATTAAAATATATGAATGTGTACAGGTAAAATTATATGAAAAATTAAAACTACCTAAGATGAATGTTTAACCACTTGTAGATGTGTGTTTTTGAAGACTAAAAGTATACACAATTGCCTTGCAAATCATCAAATTTGTTAGCTTTACAAAACATATATTTCATATTGCAAAAAACTTTACATGAACTCCTCTTTTATAGCAAACTTTTTTTTTTCTTCTTGCCGAAACAACTTAAGAATATTAAGACTTAAGTTAACAAATGTGGTAGTTGTAAAACACATCAGTGATATGAAATATAGAAAAAACATTTTTAGTAGATTGTAATATAAACATTTTTTTTTCTCAATATTTTATGTAACTTTTCCCATAAGATCAATATTGTTGGCATCCTTTAAATATGATACATAATATATGGGCCTAGACACATTCAAAGGGTGCTATCTAAATTATATGACCATTTATCACACAAATATATTGATTCCCCTAATATATGGTAAAGGAAGGCAGGTTTGTGTCTAGCCATTTTCTTGATTTGTGCCGCATAATTTAATAGTATGGAGGATGTGACTGGATTCAAATGTGGAATAAAATAAGATAAGAGAAAAAAAGAGTAAAAATAAACTATATAGTAGTAAACATCAAATTATCCAAGTTATTCTATGTAATATAATAACATTATATTATTATATAGTACTATATGTATAATGAGTAGGATAATATTTAATCAAATAGAATATAAAAGATAACATCTAAAATACAAAACTAAATTGCATGAACCCAAAATAGAATTCTAATTAACACAAAAATTCATCAACCTAAAGGATTGATGCAATGAAAATAAAATATAAAAAAAATCAAACAAAAAATGAAAAACAAATTGAGAGAGAGAGAGAGAGGGAGAGAGAGGTAACCTTTTTTGTGTAGAAAACTATGCATAGAATGAAAAAAGAAATGTCTCAAATTTATAGTAAGATATTGAGAATAAGAAGAGTCAAAACAAAGGAAAACAAAAAGGTAGAGAAAGAATGACATTAAGGAAGAAAGTAGTGGGGAGATGAAGAGGTAAAAGGGAGGGAGAGTTTTGAAAAATTAATAATAAAAATAATGGTTAAAAGATATTTAAATTTTTCAATAATGGAGTTTTTAAGTCATCTTAAATGAGAAAATGTTTAAGAAATATATATAACAAAAATTGGAAATAAAAAATGATGACGTGACTGATGATGTGGCTCAATGTGAGCGTAGCAACATTAAACACTACGCTTCAGCTTTTAGTAATACTAGTCGCAGACCCGCGCGTTGCGCGTGATAAATTTTTTTATGTTAGTGATATTATTATTAACAATTTTTTATATATTACTACTAAAGCTGCATTATATATATGTGACCAATATATTGCAGGATTCATGTTGATTGGAGGTTTTGGTCATGGAATTAATTTTGTATTATTAGAGAATAGTATTCAGAATAGAATGAGGAAATTTTATTGTAGATTTTTTTTTTTGAAACATAATTTCTACCATACTCGGTTGGACAATTTGTACATTCCTAAGTCAATTGAGCACATTTTGATTGTTACATGTAATTCACGATCCCAATGACTCACTCCATTTTTCTTGCATGCTTGGTTATTTGGGATGCGAAATGTGTTCGTTCCAAAATTTGTATGTCGAAGGATTTGTCAATAGTTTAGCAGCAATAGTTTTCCATTTGGTTGGTTCAAAATTGATAACAGTAGTTGTATTCCCTCATCTTTTGATTTACATTATTGCCCTTCCATATTTGCATTTTTGTCTCCTTCTATGTTGGCTTGAAGAAGGATTTTTTTTTTCCTGTTTGGGTTGATCTTGTACAAAATATATGTGAACAACCCAAAATAATGCTTGTTTGTTTCTAGCCCTGAAGCATTGATGAATGAGTTTTTCTTCTTCCATTCAAAATAATAAAGGATTTTGGAGTAGTCCATTCAAATTGATGTGGTGAACAACTTTTTTTTTTTTTTTATTAGCCGATTGAATCTCTTGCAGCTGTTTTTTAAAAAAATAAACAATCATGTAATAAGGATGACACATGAACATTGTTATCATACAATTGCAATATTGGATCCATGAAGTAAAAAAAAAAAAAATTCCAAAAATATAATAATGACTCTAGAATTGTGCACGACATCATTGTATAAAGTTAATCAAAAGAGAAAAAATAGGACTACAATATTTTGTGCCACAATTTTGGATGTGGTAGATTGTGATTAGTAGAGAAAAGGTGGAGAGTTCATGTGAAAGTAACTGATGACTTGCATAATTTGGCATAATTTATCACTTCTCAACTTTAAGTTTTAGTCTAATTTTATTTATTTTTTGTTGATTTTAGACTTCATTATTGTAATTTAAATTTTATTTCAGATTTGAAGGAAATAAAGAATTAACCAAATGAAAGAGAAGTGAAACAGAGGGCTGAAGAAAGCAAGGTTTCGGGCTGAAAAAAGTGCAACATGTTTGAGAAAAAAAGAGTGGGCTGATTAAGTGAATGGGCTGAAAAGAAATTCATTTGTGGGCTGAAAAGAGCACCACATCTAAAGCAGAAAAGGGCACCACGTTTGAGAAATAAAAGAAGCGGAACTGAAAGAAAAGAAGGCAGAAAAAAAACGCTGAAACAGAGCAACGTTTTGGGCTGAAACAGAGGCTGAAACAGAGCAACGTTTTGGGCTGAAATAGAGGCTGAAAGGAGCAACGTTTTTTGGGTTGAAAGGAGGACGTTTTAGGGCTGAAGAAAGCAAGGTATTGGGCTGAAACAGAGGGCTGAAAAAGACAAACGTTTTGGGCTGAAAAGGGCACCACATCTAAAAGAAAAAAAGGGCAACACGTCTCAAAAGGGCAGCGGCTGGAACTGAAAAAAGAGGCGCTGGACTGAGCAGAGAAAACATACGTTCTTTGCTGAAACAGAGAGGCTGAAGCAGAAAGAGAGGAGAAGAAGCTGCGAACGCTGAAGCAGATTTTTTTAGCGTTAATTTTCCTTTCAAATCTTCTCAGAAAAATTATGGTGAATTCGTTACTGTTGAATTTAATTTTTAGCATGAACTAAATTTTCTTTATTCTAGGAAAACGATGTAATCTAGTTCCAAACTATGCTTGCTTTTTTATGATAATTTGAATTAATTCTTTTCATGTTTGTCTGACTTATTCTGAGTTTATTGCTTCTAATTAACTGGCCATTAATTAGATGATTTTGATCTTGTGATTTGCTGTCGAAAGAGGGAATTATAGGATAGATCTTGAATATTTCAGCATAGGTAAATATAGAGATCGAAAGACTTGTATGAACCTATGTAGTATCAAAATCATTGGTCTTAATGCTTTCTTGCTTTATTACATTGCGTACTCTTGTGTAAATTGATGAACAAGAATGTTTCCAATTGACTATCGAAAGAGGCTTTTCGTTGTTTATTGGAGATTGCTAACAAACAGAGAGAATTAAATTAAATTAGCTAGATGAGTAAAGCATAGTGAGGGATTAGGTGAAATCGATTTCCTAGAAGTTTTCTTCCCATTAATTTGATCTTTGAACAACATATTTTTTTTCCTCTGCTTATTTTCTTTAATTTGATTTTATTTTAAATTCCAATTACAACAACCTTAGTGACTTCTCTAGATAAAATCGAGATTAACATAATTTTGGTATTTGTCAAAAGTAAGTTACCAATCCCTGAGGACGATACTCTTCTCATCACTTTACTATAAAACTACGATACTGTGCACTTGCAGTTTTGCACCGATCAGTAACAAACATTAGTTGTGAATTTAAATATGTGTACCTCGTTTTGATGTTGGCTAAAAATTTTGGCGATTGTCTTCCAAAATTGGAAAATATTTCGAGTAATAATTCTGTAGGTAGTTCATGTTGTATGCTCATTTTTGTGATTGTGTAAAGAGTATTTTTGAGATATTTTTGGTTTGTATTTTTGAAGTTGTTTAGGACTGTAATTTATAGTATTTTGCTTGCTTTATGGATGAGTGAACCATTTCAATTATTTTATTCATAATTTTCATTGTTTAGTTATAAATATCTAAATTAAAGCATAAGAATACAAAAATGCAAAGTTAAATCTAAATTTAAAACCATCCATGATGAATATGTATAGACAATTTTTGCATTTTTGGATTTTGCATGAATTATTATTTAATTGTCTAGTTATAAATATCTAGATTAAGTAGATGAACTTTTTCAAAAAAAAAAAAAAAAAAAAATCAAATAGATGACATGTTATTCTTACAACCAAAGAAGGTGCCATTTCACTCATTGGTTTACTACATAACTGATGGTCTTGGTATGTGGCATAAGAGATCCTTCCCCTTCTAATTTATTTTAGAGACCGTAGTAATATTTCTTTTTATATATGTGCCTAATGTTTTGTCTAATAATAAAGAGTCCCCCTAGGAACACAAAAATTCTCAATAATTTCACAACATTATTAAATTTATTACCTCACTTACACATGGGTCATTAAAAAAAATTAAAGTCATATTTGTTATGGGTCCATGCAATAGCAAAGCAAAATAATTTATGATCAGCAAATGATGAGGGTAGCAAATAAATTAACACGTGTCTGTTACTTGCATTAATGGTAAAATAACAGTTGTGGAGCAACCGAATAGCAAGTTGATTCATTTTCTTGATTGTAGTATCATTTCTCAATCTATCGGCAAAATATAAAACTTTTAAAATAGCTAAGGGATGCTCTTTTCAAGACATTTCAACAGCTTCTAAATCTGCGCCTCTAAAAGCTCATCCAAGTTTTTCTCTATCAAATTTTGTTACTCATCTGTCAAGTTTTTTTCTATTCAAGAAGCATAGCATTAAAACACACAGAAAGTATTTGTGTTCCAACAAAGGAAAATGTGTAAATTTTATTTATTGATTCAGCATCTGACAAATACTAATGCTGGAACCAAAAGGGGAAATCCAAAGTACATTAGAATCAACAAAACAACGAATTGGTAGAAAATGTGTAAATTTTATTTATTGATTTTTTTATGTTTCAATATTTGACAAATACTAATGTTGGAACCAAAAGGGGAAATAAAGAGTACATTAGAATCAACAAAACAACGAACTGGTAGAATTGTTACAATCTTTATCCCATTAGTTTCATTTCTCAATCTATCAGAAAAATATCTCACTCTTCAAAAAAGTAATGCATGCATTTATCAAGACATTTCTACAGCTTCCAAATATGCACCTTTGAAAGCTCCGTCAAGTTTTTCTCTGTCAAAATTTGGTTACTCATTTCCTCTACTATCTTGACCCAAAAGAATGAAAGCATTAGAGAGATAAGTGTAGAGAGAATGTGTAAGCATATCAAACTGATCCTCTTACTCCATCTTGGTCTTCCAAATTAATTGTAAGTTAACAATTGCCAAAAATAAGACATTATAATTTTAATTTTTCCAAGTTAACATTAATGACCAAAATATTTCTAAATATTAGGAGAGGCAGGTACAAACCTGCTGAAGAAATTCTTCCAAATCTACGCCTCTAAAAGCTCCATCAAGTTTGCTAAGTTTCACATATATGGAAAATGATGCAAAAGATTTGACTCTAGATATTTATGGCTGTTTAAACGAACTATATTCGTGAATACATCTCTGAAGTGGACTCAGTTAAAGTCAAGTTTAAGGTAAGTACTTGATTTCCTTCAAAGACAATATACTGATATAGGGAAAGTAACCTATCATAGAAACCACAGTCACGCAATTCGCCAAAATGCAAATATGATCAAAAACTTGATGTATTAAACTGTGCTTTGTAACAAAACCTGTATTTAGCAAGCTGTTCAATGCAGACAATAAAAAAAAATATCCAATAGGAAAAAAAGAAACCCGAACATTTCAAGCAAAGAGTAGTTTGACAATCAGTACATTTTTCATCAACATACATGCTTAAATATTTACAATCTCTATTTATACATAAAATGTGACGGATTTAATATATAGATTCAATATAGCTACATGATTGTCACAATGTTATATGAATCTATTGATTTATATGACATTGTAATTTTCTTCAGTTTTTGTCAGTATTGAACCAAAAGGCAGAGCAATTCATTAAAAATTCTAGCAATCAAAACAACCATCCACACCATAGCTAGGCAATTCATTTTTATTTTCCAACAAAGCAAATCACTGTACAATGTTGTATTTCATTTGTTTAATTCTTTTGGTTGCATAAACTGAAGAAACAATCCAACTTGTGAGATACTGTGGAAGGTGACGATGTGCCTCTTGCATCACAGCTTGTGGCATGAAAGTTGACCCACAATGTTTCGGATGAAAGTTGACAGGTATAAACACTATGTTGGGAATTTTTCTTCAGGTTCTGTCAGTATTGAATCTATTAAAAGTATGACAATGTCTCTTACATTATATTTTGGTAGTAAAACCGAAAAGCCTACACAATTCATAAAATTCAAAACTGAGCAGCAATTCATTAAGGATAATATATTGGCAGTTTTGCTACCAAATCATTACTATGGAAGGGGATGATGTGCCTTCTGCATCACAGCATGTGGCAAGATACAATGTTTTGGATGAAAGTTGACACAAGCTTGGTATTAAGTTATTAACATGTCGGTCATGGTTGCAAATTCAAAATTCAAGTTGGGTCATGACATATTTTTGTGATAATAGGTGCTAATGATCTCTACATGGTATATATGGAGTCTTTTTAATATTTTAGTTTTCACTTTAACAATGTAGAAATTGAGTCATCAATGATTGAGTGTTTATATGTTACACATTTCTGCAAATTTGTTCAACACATGGCATAGATTTGCGATTACTACAAATAATAATTGTTCAATCACTTTAATTTTAAATTTTGGGTTTGGATAAGATTAAAATCCAACTTATATATGAATACTTCTCAAATTATTTCTTTATGAGATGTACAACTTTACTCTTATATAGCTTTTTAAAATAAATAAACAAATAAAAGCAATCTCAAATGAATGCAAAGTAATTGAAAATTAATATTTCATCACTGAATCAGGGAAAAAAAATTATAATATATGAAAACATGGTATACAAACAAAATTAGGCAAGAACTTATTTAAATTACACAGTTGTTTTAATCTGCAGAAAACAGTCATTATTTAGCTCAAACAAATAACAACTAAAGCAACATAGGAATTTATTCAAATTACAAAAGAGCCATGATAGAAAGAAACTAATGGTTACATTCTTTGAAAGATAACAGGTATAAACACTGTGTTGGGAAATTTTAGTATTGAATCTATTCGAAATAAGACTATTCAAATAGCCTACACAATTCATATAAACCAAAGATAATCTATTGGCAGTATTTCTGCAGCGAAGGTGGGGAGATTTTCACAATTTCAAATGGTAAGATTCCTTCCCTTCATGGTTTTAGTCTTTCTGGGTATAGCAGAAGTGAAACCGTATAGCAAAAGTTCAAACCGTATGGTTGTCCTTCAAACCGTCAAAACAGAGCTCCAATTAAGAACCACAGCAATCAAAACAATCACCCACACCACAGCATGAAAGAGGCAGTAACAAAATGTACAACTCAGAGTTCCAATTAAAAGCCCTAGCAATTAGAATTTCAGCATAACAATCATCCACACCACAACACGAAAGAGGCAGTAACAAAATGAATAAAGGGAAACAAAAAACATCAAGCAAAAGAATGGAGCACAAAAGGAATTGGGATTTAGAGATACCTCAACCGAATCATCCAGGTTCTGTCAGTATTTATACACTGTAAGAAGAGGAAAACAGAAAGGAAGGAAGATAGATGGGCGGCTGTTACTATGAAACCGTAAAGCAGGAAGGTGGGGAGATTTTCACAGTTTCAAATGGTATTAGATTCCTTCCCTTCAGGGTTTTAGACTTTCTAGTTTTCCTTAGGTTGAAACGATGTGAAACCGTATAGCAGAAGTCAAACCGTTCCCTACGCTGTGTACCCTCTTTCACGGTTTCAATTTTCCTGTTTTTCCTTTAAGTTGAAAAGGTTTGGGTTTGGGCTTTTATGATGGAATTAAATAGATAAGAAATGGGCTTTATAGTGTAAATAGGGCTATGATTTATTATATAGGTTTATTATTATTTTGAAATTTATAGATTTATTATGATTCTAAAATTTTTTTTTTAAAAAATTATTTTAAAATTGTAGGAAAAAAGGGTGGAAATGACATGGGCGTTGACATGGCACAACCTGAGTGCAGCAACATTTAACGCTACGTTTCAGCTTTTAATAATATATAGGTATAGATTGTAGGAAAAAAGGGTGGAAATGACATGGGCGTTGACATGGCACAACTTGAGTGCAGCAACATTTAACGCTACGTTTCAGCTTTTAGTAATATATAGATTACTAAAGCCACATCAGCAGTTTGTAAAAATGTTGTAAATTAGTTTGTGTCTACAGCATTACTCGTCCATTAATTGGCTTTGTGTAACATTGTCAAATAAATACATCATAAAAGATTCAACTGTGCATGAGTTTATAACAAGGGTCATGTTAGAAGTGTTTTTAGAACAATTGTTTATGAGTCATATTAATATATACTCTTAAGTCAAAAAAAAAAAAAAAAATTAAGAGAATTTCAACTTATGGCGTTCGTTTCTAATTATAACTATTTATTATTAGATCAAGATACCAATTGGTTTTTGATATAGGCGGGAATTGAACTCCAGATATCTTATTCAATCATCAGAAATTTTACCAATTGAGTTAACTAGAACTCACCTCTTAAAGTAATTGTTAATAAATCATAATAGGAAAGTTTTGACACTACTTTCAAGAAAAATATAAAAAGTTGTCAACAACATTTATTGTTATTTTATTATTTTCCTAATAAAATGTTTCTGAAAATAATTCATAAATCAATGCTCTAACCAATGCCCTTAGAGTATTAGTTAACATTTCTCATTGTTAATAAACCATATTAAGAAAGTTTTGACATAATTTTTATTGGAAATATAAAATGCTATCAATAAAATTAATTATTTTATTATTTTCTCATAAAATAGTTCCTAAACCAATACTTTATTGCATTTTTTAACATTTCAATATAATCAAAGTGGAGGCATTACACTGGTGAAAGGGTTTTTTTTTTTTTTTTTTTTGTCAACTAAAATTAGTGTGCGTTTGGGATGAGTTGAATTTTTTAGCTTATCTCCACTTTCAGCTTGTTTTTACTACTATTCATAAGTCCCACTACATTTTTATTAATACTATTAATGAGTCTCACTGTACTATTCAGCTAATGTTTTAACTTTTTTTTTTACACTTTCAACAAAAAAATTTTAATTTTAACTAAATAAGTTGTTCCAAACAGACACTAAATATGGTTGGTGGTGATTCTTCTATATGATGAATAAATAACTTTTTAGCTTAATCTCAATTATGACATAAACTATGCAAATCAGCTACTAGAAACTACATGATACATAAAGATAATGCAAATCAGCTACCAAAAACTACATGACACCCAAATGAATGCAAATTCCTTTTTTAATCCTACTTCATAGTATATGTCTATATATGTATATTAATCTTCTTCTTTTATTTTTTGGGTATATTTCTATTATCCTCAACACACTTTTTTAAATTTTCAGTGAAAGTAAGGGCTTCCAACAATATTATGCTCATTGCTTGAGTAGGATTTTTTTTTTTTTTTTGGGTGCATCAAGAGTAAGGGAAAAGTATTTGATACTCCTGATATACAATGACATGTTATTCATTCCTCTAAAAGTACCTAATAGTTAATCAAGAGTAAGGGCACACTCTCTTTACTCAGAATATATTATACAGTTTTTCTCATTTTTAGATATTTTGTCATCTCTAATGTTAAATTATCAATTGTCTTAAAAGTTTAATCTATTAGGAAAACTTGAATTTAATCATTTAACCATAATTTTAATATTTCCCCTCACATGTGGCCCTAAACTCCCCATCCCCCCCCCCCCCCCCTTAATAAGTGTGGCCCAATATGTGAGATTTTTAATATTTTAAATGAAAGGTAGAGTAAAACCAAATGTCAAATTTATGATCTCTTACTTCGATACTATACTAAATTATTAATAGTCCCAAAAGCTTAAACAATTAAGAAATGGAGAATTTAACCATTTAACTATAATTCTAACATCAAATTCCAGTTTATTGTAAGAAAATATCTCTGGGTGACACTTCCACACAAGATTGATTATAAAAATTATTATTGGTTTTTGAAAGATTTCCAAATAATTAACGGGGAAAAAAAAAGAAAAAAAAGAAAAAAAAAGACAAACCCAACACATGAGAAGAACACTAGTAATTTACATGGTTCGACAATAACCTACATCCACAAGTCGTTGCAGGTGAATTCACTATATCAAAAAGAGATTACTAAGTGTATACAGACTCAAGGACGGAACTAGGATTCGAAGTCAAGGGGGGCAAATATAATTTTTCCTGGGCTCATTTTCAAAAATCTTAAATATGTACCTACTATTTAATATTTTTTTAAAAAAAAATTGGAGGGGGCCGCAGCCCCCCTCAGCCTTAACATGGTTCCATCCGTGTATAGACTCAAATAGGACTCACAAATAATAATATCTCTATAAGGCTCTCTCAAATTAATTTAAATTAAGTTGTAACCTCATGCATATACATGGATACACTTAAAAATATACAGTAAGATGCATAATATAATTCCTATATATACAATTTAAATACTATTGATAGTTTTTATGTTTTGTTAATTCTTTAAAAAAAATTTGTAAGAATATTATTAAGTATAAAATGTAAATTGTCCTCTTTTAAAAAAGAAAATTATTCTGAAGTACTTTTTTTTAACGATCCATTTATTCTAGACTTTTTGGTTTTTGTACTTAATAACTCACTTAAATGAATATTTATGATGTGATCCCACATTTGATTCTAAAATTAAAAAATAAAACTCTTTAAAAATAAATAATTTTAGAACTCTAATTTTGAATTTTAATTTGAATTTTTCTCAATTTTACTTATTATTATATATATAAATTCCTTTCTTACGTGGGATGACTCTTGGGTAAAGCCACCAAACCTTTATTTCTATTGTCTATTTAATTATAAGATTTTAATTCCTATTTTTTTGGTGGTCAAAGAGTATATTTTCTTGGTGGATAATGATTACTTTTCTTGGACATAGCAAAAATGCTATGATAAAGTTAAATTAGAATTTTAGACATTATCTTACATAATAAATCTCCATATTACCTTATCAACTCCATATAATAAATCACAAGACTCACAAACTAAGCCAACCTCTACAACACGGCAACACCCACCGCATTGCCGTGCCTATCTATTCATCCTAGACATAAAATCCATCTTCTTACTGAGCCCCATCCATCAACATCATGAATGTTACAGGACTTAGAAAAATCAATTACCAAGGTTTTGTAAAGTTTTAAAAGGAAAACGACAGTTTAACCACCGAAAACAATACTTCAAAAATCTAGAAACAAAGATCTTAATTTTTTTTTTAGAGAAAAAATCTTAATTATGTTTGTGCATGGATGGAGAGGTTCAGAATTAAATATATATATATATATATATATATATTAAGAAAGTTTTGACATCATTTTTATTGGAAATATAAAATGTTATCAATAAAATAATTATTTTCTCATTAAATAATTCCTAAACCAATACCTTATTGCATTTTTTAATATTTCCATATAATCAAAGTGGGGGGGTGGCGGCGTTACACTGGTGGAAGGGGTCTTTTTTTTTTTTTTTTTTTCCTTGTCAACTGAAATTAGTGTGTGTTTGGGATGAACTGAATTTTTCAGCTTATCTCCACTTTCAACTTATTTTTGCTACTATTCATAGGTCCCACTACACTTTTTAATATTATTAATGAGTCCCACTGTACTATTCAGCTTATTTTTTAACTTTTTTTTTTTTTTACACTTTCAACCAAAAAATTTCAATTTCAATTTCAACAAAATAAGTTGTTCCAAACAGACATTAAATGTGGTTAATGATGATTTTTATATATGATAAATAAATAACTTTTTAGCTTTATCTCACTTATGACATAGACTATGCAAATCAGCTACTAGAAAGTACATGATACATAAAGACAATGCAAATCAGCTACCAGAATCGACATGATACCCAAATGAATGCAAATTCCTTTTTTAATCCTACTTCATAGTTTATGTCTATATATGTATATTAATCTCTCTTTTTTGGGTATATTTTTTATTATCCTCAACACACTTTTTAAAATTTTCAATGAAAGTAAGGGCTTCCAACAATATTATGCTCATTGCTTGAGTAGGATAGATTTTTTTTTTTTTTTTTTGGCATCAAGAGTAAGGGAAAAGTATTTGATACTCTTGATATACAATGACATGTTGCTCATTCCTCTAGAAGTACCTAATAATTAATCAAGAGTAAGGGCATACTCTCTTTACTCAGAATATATTATACAATTTTTCTCATTTTTAGATATTTGGTCATCTCTAATGTTAAATTATCAATTGTCTTAAAAGTTTAATCTATTAGGAAAACTTGAATTTAATCATTTAACCATAATTTTAATATTTCCTCTCACATGTGGCCCTAAACTCCCCCTTCCCCCCCTTAATAAGTGTGACCTAATATGTGAGATTTTTAATAGTTTAAATGAAAGGTAGAGTAAAACCAAATATCAAATTTATGATCTCTTACTTTGATACTATATTAAATTATTAATAGTCCCAAAAGCTTAAACAATTAAGAAATGTCGAATTTAATCATTTAACTATAATTCTAACATCAAATACCAATCTATTGCAAGAAAGTGTCTCTGGGTGACACTTCCACACAAGATTGATTATAAAAATTATTATTGGTTTTTGAAAGATTTCCAAATAATTAACGGGAAAAAAAAAAAAAAAAAAAAAAAAGACAAACCCAACGCATGAGAAGAACGACACTAGTAATTTACGTGGTTTAACAATAACCTATGTCCACAAGTAGTAGCAAATGAATTCACTATATCAAAAAGGGATTACTACCTGTATACAGACTCAAATAGGACTCACAATTTATAAAATCTCTATAAGGCTCTCTCAAATTAATTCAAATTAGGTTGTAACCTTATCCATATGCATGGATACACTTAGAAATATATAGTAAGATACATAATATAATTCTTATATATATAATTTAATTACTATTGATAGTTTTTATATTTTTTTAACTCTTTAAAAAAAATTTGTAAGGATATTATTAAGTATAAAATGTAAATTGTCATTTAAAAAAAAATTATTGTGAAGCACTTTTTTTTTACGATTCATTTATTCTAGGCTCTTTAGTTTTTGTACTTAATAACTTACTTAAATGAATATTTATGATGTGATCCCGCATTGGATTCTAAAATTAAGAAATAAAACTCTTTAAGAATAAATAATTTTGAACAAATTGCACAAAATTAGAACTTTAATTTAGAATTTTAATTTGAGTTTCTCTCAACTTCACCTTTTATTTTATATATATATATATATATATATATATAAATTCCTTTCTTACGTGGGATGACTCTTGGGTAAAGCCACCAAATCTTTATTTCTATTGTCTATTTAATTATAAGATTTTAATTCCTATTTTTTTTGGTGGTCAAAGAGTATATTTTCTTGGTGGTTAATGAATACTTTTCTTGGACAAAGCAAAAATGCTACGATAAAGTCAAATTAGGATTTTAGACATTATCTTACATAATAAATCTCCATATTACCTTATCAACTCCATATAATAAATCACAAGACTCACAAACTAAGCCAACCTCTACAACACGGCAACATCCACCACATTGCCGTGCCTATCTCCTCATCATAGATATACAGTACTCTATCTTCTTACTGAGCAACATCCATTAACATCATGAATGTTACAGGACTTAGAAAAATCAATTACCAGGGTTTTGTAAAGTTTTAAAAGGAAAACGACAGTTTTAACCACCGAAAACACTACAAAAATCTAGAAACAAAGATCTTAATTTTTTTCAGAGAAAAAAATCTTAATTATGTTTGTGCACGAATGGAGAGGTTCAGAATTTTTTTTTTTTTTTTAAAATAATAATAATAATAAAAAGATTGATGATATATATGCCATAAAATAAAACAAAATGTAAGCATTTACATATATAAGAACATATGAGTACTTGTCGTCTCTCCACTTGACATGAATATGATTGATAAGAACACTGGAAAAGTCTAAAACTATATGTTTTAAGAATCATAAAGATTAATATAATTCATACCATTTAAAAAACAAAAAAAAAAAACAAAATTTGGTGACTTTTTGAATGCAAGATGCCAAGAGTACTGACCCTTTCGTGTGAGACAATTTTCAATTCCTCTGCCTAATAATTCTTTTGGTCTGATAAAAAAAATAATAGTAATAATTCTTTTGGTGAAAGGGAAAAGTTTTTGTACCATGAGGAAATAACTCACCTTATGGGACCTCCAATAAGACGTGTGTGATGATTTTTCAAGCTAAAATTAATATGGGTTTAGATTTTTAGAACAATTAAGATTTTTTTAGAATTCTTTCTAGAATCAAGAATCAAGATTGTGATTATTGATAGAAAATCAAACAAAAGAGCATGAGATATTTTATTTGTGATGGAACAAATACTTATTTGATGGAATAGTATGGTGTACCATTTGTGTGGGTTCTTTTTTTCTTTGTAAACATCACACAGGCCCAAGTAAAGAAGCAATGATCCTAAGCTTGATGCTTTAAACTTTAAGGGACTAGGTTTGGTTCACTACAGTTAAATTGGGCTAATTTCGAACCAAGTGGTGCACAAAGCGCGAATCCTACAACACATACATATTAACATACAGAATATATATGCGCATTTAATAGCCAAGAACAATAAAGAACGAAATAATGAGGAAGAAAGGCAAAATAAACATTAGGATCCACATTAAGGATCATTAAGTCAAATTGAAATATTTCATTATTTTCTTAATTTTGTAATACATCACGCTCACTAAGACATGTTACAAGGTCCAAATAAGTTCAAAAATCACAAACTTAGGTGGCTCTTCGAGCCTCTAAGACTTGCAAAATTTGAATCCCTTTAAATCCAAATGTATTCTCTAGTGGTTATTTGAGAATTCCAGATGGTGTTTTCCCTCTCTTTTCTCCTTTTGAATTCTGACAGAGTTTTCTTAAGGATTTTTCACTCTAATTCTACTATTGCTGAAAAATGCCCTTCATTATTGGCTGGTCCGTTCCTCATTCTTCACTATCTCCCTCTTTTGAGGTTCTCTCTTCAAAAGCCCATAGCTGAATTTCCCGTTCTAGGGGTCCTAAAGGGTTGACTTTTGATCTTTCATTTTCCAAGACTTTTAAATTCCACATTTTCAAACCCACCTTCTGGTTGCTTTTCCCTTTGTCATTTTTCCTAAATGGGCTAATTTCTTTCTACCTGGTTGAAAGATCTCCAATCACCTTCTTTCATACAGTGGCGAACCCACATTGGGGCTGAGGGGGGCCTTGGCCTCCCCAAATTTTTGAAAAAAAATAGATATACAATCTATGAGTCATCCAAACCAAATTTGAAAAATTTGAAGCAATAGATATGCAAGAACCACACATTCACAAACTTATAATAAACATACAGATATTTCAACATTTATCTCACAAAATAAAATGAGAAAAAAAGGGTTTCTAGCTTTTCATCCATCACGACAAGTTTGCTAGAATCTCATTCCAACATACCTAAAATAAACATTAGGATCCACATTAAGGATCATTAAGTCAAATTGAAATATTTCACTATTTTCTTAATTTTGTAATACATCACGCTCACTAAGACATGTTACAAGGTCCAAATAAGTTCAAAAATCAAAAATTTAGGTGGCTCTTTAAGCCTCTAAGACTTGCGAAATTTGAATCCCTTTAAATCCAAGTGTATTCTCTAGTGGTTATTTGAGGATTCCGGACGGTGTTTTCCCTCTCTTTTCTCCTTTTTGAATTCTGACAGAGCTTTCTTAAGGATTTTTCACTCTAATTCTACTATTGCTGAAAAATGCCCTTCATTATTGGCTGGTCCCTTCCTCATTCTTCACTATCTCCCTCTTTTGAGGTTCTCTCTTCAAAAGCCGCTAGCTGAATTTCCCGTTCTAGGGGTCCTAGAGGGTTGACTTTTGATCTTTCATTTTCCAAAACTTTTAAATTCCACCTTTTCAGACCCACCTTCTGGCTGCTTTTCCCTTTGTCATTTTTCCTAAATGGGCTAATTTCTTTCTACCAGGTTGAAAGATCTCCAATCACCTTCTTTCATACAGTGGCGGAGCCATGTTGGGGCCGAGGGGGGCCTTGGCCTCCCCAAATTTTTGAAAAAAAATAGATATACAATCTATGAGTCATCCAAACCAAATTTGAAAAATTTTAAGCAATAGATATGCAAGAACCACACATTCACAAACTTATAATAAACATACAGATATTTCAACATTTGTCTCACAAAATAAAATGAGGAAAAAAGGGTTTCTAGCTTTTCATCCATCACGACAAGTTCACTAGAATCTCATTCCAACATACCTAAAGCAATAGAACAACATACGCATGATGCAACTATGGCAACCATAACAAGTGAGTCTTCACACTTTTCTTAGTCTCTGGCATCTTAATATGATCTACTCTCTTTTTTTTCCTTTTCATTACTTCTTTGGTTCTTCCATTGTTTACGAAGTAGAGTACTAGAGTGTTACATTTTGCCCAACCAAGAAACACTTATCAATTGCCTGTTGCCTCTACCACGTGTATGGTTAAACTTGAAGTCTTCAAAAGCAATTGATAATACCGACACAAGTGGTTCGGTATGGGCCATATGATTTTTCCTTTTCATGCTTATTTGTTGTTAAAGTTTTTTATATTATATAACATTATGACTGAATATAATATACTATAGTGTATCATATCTAAAATAATACTATAAAATTTAATTAGTTGTATTTAATAAGATTTTTTTATACAATTAAATGTTTTATGAGCATTTTAGACATTGAAATTTGAAAAACAATTTGTCTACTATTGGTATTTGTTGAATCTCAGTCATTATACTTAGTGGGTTATAATTTAATTGATAATATGGACAAAGATAATAATCATTAATTCATTCTTCAAAAGAAAGAAAGATAATAATTCAGAAACTAATACACTACTAGGTTTTAATGTAAAAACTTTGACATCTAATAAGCGTTCTTCTAAATTTTTAGTGATTGAACCAGAATAGAATTCTTTTGGATCGTCAATGGTGGAACTTGAAGAGATTAATTTTAAAGCTCAAATGATTTATTTATTATCTTATATTCTATTCGGGCCCCCCAAAGATAAATTCCTAGTTCCTCGAGGTACCAAACCTTTACTCATCAGTTGTTGGTTCCCAAGTCTTCTGATCCTTTTTTTGCACATTAGGTAGCTGATGGGACATATCTGCCCTCGTTCTTTGTGTTTTCAAGCATACCCCCTTGAACTATCTTTGTCCCAACCTGGCCTTGCTGCACATCCCGAGGATTCCAAACTCCTGGGAATCCCTAAGTATCCTGGTCCAATTTTTCTCCCCAGGTTCCCTAGTGATTTTCTTACCTTTGAGGGCTAGGTTGGACTTCTTCTTTCCTTTGTTTCGTGAGGTCCAAAGCTTGCCCATTCATGGGCTTAGGTCCCTTCCTATGGACCCTTAATGGATTTGGGCCCCCCCCTTTTTTTATTGAAAGCTCAAATGTTTTCTAGATTTCAATCATTTGTGTTGTTTTAGGCTTTGGTACAACATTGTGATTTTTTGGGCCTCAACAACACCAATTTTTTTAATTTTTAAATGAGACCTAACTTTGACTTCTTTTTTTGTTCGTACGTAGATGAGCCATACTATTCCTATATTGAAGAGTAAAGACTATTGGATTTTTGAATAGTATACAGAAGCGGCTGGGGTTCAAATCAACCTTTAACATGGCCAAAAACCAAAAATTATATATAAATTTTTTTTTTGACCCTTAAAATAAAATTTTGAACATTCTAATCCTAAATTTTGTTTAATCCCAATAAGGTTGGATATAATTATTTTAGTGCTATTTTCACAATAATTTTACAATAAAAGTTAAATGGCAAGTTTTAATTGGTTTTTATCTAAACCCACAAATTACATCACTTTTTTTATATATCTTTAACAACTTGCCACATAAATTTTATTGTGAAAGTGTTGTATAGTAGCTGTTTGTACTCTTAAAACTGCTGCTTCATCTTTAAAAATAAATAAATAAATAAATCCACTCTCCAAACTTTGGCTTACTTTACTATTAGCCGTGAAATGAAGTTGTTTTTCCTGCACTTTTCTTCTTTATTAGAAAAAAATTGCACAACTTTTAACATACAAAAATTACAACACTATTGACCTCCTTAAAAAAAATCCTGGGCGGCCACTGATGGTATATATGAGGGCCAAAATGGCCAAATACCACAATTTTTTGAGATTTTTAGCAAAAAATCATTGTTTCGGAAATAAATGGCAATCTACCACTTTTTCTAGTACTCGAGTTTGATGAACTCGAGTACCCTATTTTATAGTTCCACCATGGATGTTGAGCTGGAAATTGGCAATTAAAAAAAATAAAATTGTACTCGAGCTTGGTAAACTCGAGTACAATGCAACACAGTACTCGAGTATAGCAGGACCGAGTACCATTTATAAAAAAAAAAAATACAGAAACCAAACTCGAGTATTGTGTAATTTTTTTTTTTTTTTGTTTTTTTCACTTGAGGATAATTGACAAATAAACAGAAAGATAAAAATAAGTAGTTTTTCTATCTTTTTATTTATTTAAATAGAAGCATTGTAAGATATAGAGATTTTATTTCGAAATACGAATTTAATTTCTACATTGATTAAAATTGTTCATTATTTTCTCATAAAAATTATTCACTATTTTTTGTATAAACTATTTCTACGATTTTATGTAGAAATAGTTTATACAGAAAATAGTGAACAATTTTTATGAGAAAACAATGAACAATTTTAATCAATGTAGTAATTAAATTCATATTTTGAAATTAAAATCTCTATATCTTACAATGCTTCTATTTAAATAAATAAAAACATAAAAAAGCTACTTATTTTTATCTTTATGTTTATTTTTCAATTATCCTCAAGCAAAAAAAAAAAAAAAAATTTACACAGCACTCGAGTTTGGTAAAATCGAGTACTGTAGAAAAAAAAATATGTATTTTTTTTTTTTTTTATAAAAGGTACTCGAGTCTGGTATACTTGAGTATTGTGTTGCATGGTACTCGAGTTTACCAAGCTCGAGTACCACTTTATTTTTTTTAATTGCCAATTTCCAGCTCAGCAGCCACGGTGGAACTATAAAATAGAGTACTCAAGTTCACCAAACTCGAGAACTAGAAAAAGTGGTAGATTACCATTTATTTTCGAAACAGTAGTTTTTTGCTAAAAATTTCAAAAATTTGTGGTATTTGACCATTTTGGCCTGATAGTAACTACTACTTACTGTTAAGTCTTTTACCTAAGCTATACGATTTGGTTCTGCTTGTAGTTGTTTCCATAAGCTGGTAAAAGGTTAAAAAATTAGTATATCTTCTAGGCTAGTGGTTTACAACTTGCTCACACTTGACTTAAAAGTTAAAAGGAATAGAAACATTACTGTTTACCTTTTCATTTGTTTCGTTTGAAGTGGCCAAATAAAACAAAAATGTATTAAAGTGTCATTGACAAGTAATGAAAATTAATCAATTATACAGTTATTTTATATCAATTCTTTGTGCTAAACCTAGAATCGTATGTTTTTATCTCAATTTTGCCAGTGATTCAGTTCGAAACTATGGGTAATTTTTTTTGGTTGCTTCTATCATGCCTATGACCAATTATTTGATATCGTGTGTGTGATTTTTTTTTCCTAATAAATTGGTCTAATAATTAAAAAAAAAAAAATCATACCATCACTTTGTTTGATCACAATAAAAATAAGAAGAGATAAGATCACTTTGTTAGTATTTATTAATTAAATATATTTTATCAAATTTTCTAGTATGTTGCACAGGCCGATTAACACAACAAACTTTATGGCATTATTACTCTCTTTAGTAAACCATACATTACCATTGGAATGTTGAAAAAATAAATAGTTATTATCATTATCATTCCAAATTACTGAGGCATGCAACTTTGTTCCACCAAGTGGGCCATCATGAGTTAGTGATTTGCCGTTGTCTAAAATGTCAAACACCACCTCTTTGTAATTTCTCTCAACATTTTTTAAAAGTGATTACATAAAATAAGAAATATAAGTTTTATATTAAATTAGACAAAAAAAATTGCATTGGGTGATGTGAATGATTTAAGAGACTTAAACAAGATGTCACTCTACCCCATTTTGATATTTTTAAAGAGAGTAAAGATACTTGGATCAGGTGATACTTGATAGTAGTTAGGTCCATGCACTTCTCTTTCTGTGCATATGAGATGTCATGTTCAAATGCTTATCTACGTTAAAATATGTGGTAACAATAAGCTTTGCCAGATGCTTGATCAGCTTCAAACAAAGTGGAGGAATCCATTCTTTATTGTGGCTCTGATATGTTTCTCTCTAAAACATATGGTCCTTGGATGAAATGGAAGTTCCAACTTCCTATTTGTCATTTTATACTAACTTAACCTCATTTTGATGTTTTTGAGGGATAAGAGAGACTGAGGGAGAGAAGATGAAGGCAACTTACATGTCACAGCAAAGGGGCTTAAAAATATGAGAAGCCAATTAAACCATGAGACATTCAAAATCTTATGTATCCATATTTCTGTCTATCCATAAATCTTACACCAAATTTCACATAACATGTTTATGTGTCAATTTGTGATTGGAGTTCAGCACTTACATAAGAGATCATCATAGGTACTTGCTGAAAAAAGGAAAAATAAAAAAGAGCACCAATCATGATATAATACTTAAGCATATTGTGAATTTGAGGGGCGACATTCTAAGCATTTCTTATTTAATATCCAATGTTTCAAGTTGATTCACCAGTGAAAAGTATCTTGTATATTCAATCAAATTTATATCACTCATTCACTTGTGGAATAATGACAAATGCATGTTACAAAGACAATTCTATATACAAAGTCGCAAGTTGCAAGTTGCAATTCAATAATCAATAAGTATAGAGTAGTTATAGGCTAGAAAAAATGTGTTCTTAATGGTGGAATTAAGTCAAAACTAATTCTTTCTCAAAAAAAAAAAGTAATTATTATTTTTAATAACATTTTATATTTTTCATAAAAGTAGTATCAAAACTTTTCTAAAATGGTTTATTAACGAATGTCCTAAGGGTATCTGTTAACCGAACCTATAATATTTTTATTCATTACAAAAAAGGGGAAATGTTAATTTAGGTCATTGGTTTAGGAACTCTTTTTAGAAACATCTTATTGGGAGAATAATAAAACAATAAATGTTGTTGATAGCTTTTTATATTTCTCATAAAAGCAATGTCAAAACTTTCTTATTATGCTTTATTAACAATTTTTTTAAGAGCATCCGTTAACATGACCAAAAAAAAAATGCAGACCATACATATATATCCAAAAAACTCAATATTGTGCATGTAAGCCAATGAATCATTAATATGTATATTTTGTTTAAAAAAAATGTGCATTACAATTCATAATTAAGCATTTATTAATCTTTAACCTGTGCCCTTATGACACTCATTAATAGGAACCTTCATAATAAGGCAAACGCTCTTATGGCATCCACATGACATCATTCATGGTCAATCAATAGATAGCTTAGTTGCCTTGAATTCCATAAGGGTAAATAATCACACTTAGTGTTTTCATAAACTGAAATCATGACTTGAAATCACAAAGGTTTTGTAGCTAAATTGAGATCTCCCCATGTACAAAGTGCTCGGGGGTTTAGGGGGGAAAAAGTTCGAGTTACGGGGTTAGCAGCATGTTGTAATTATCTCTCATTTTTTTTTTTTTTTTTTACAAAATACCCTATGTGTGTATCACACCTGTTTGAACTAAACATAATCCAATCCCAAAACCTAACATCCACTGCCAAGTGCCAACCTCTAACTCCAACTCTACTACCACCTTAAAGCCTACGCATAGGAAACTGCTTGAAAATTTTTAATTATTCTACTAAATCCATTATAGTCCGTGGATGAATCATTAGATTTGTTTATGTTGTTTTGATATTCCTCTTATTTCACAACACATTATTGGATGGAACTCCAATCAATTCAAAAATATTTGTGCTAATTTGTCCTGCAACCTTAAGGTTATGACTTATGTGTGTGATACTTAACCCAACATAAATTTCCCTTAAGAATTAGTAATCTTACTATATAATTTAGTTTTGATTTGATGGACTAAAAAATTTATGAATTTTAGGCTAGACATATTATATACATATGTTTTATATATGTTTCAGGTAGGTTAATTAATGATTTTTATAAAAAGTTAATGTTTCAAGAATTTAGATTAAATATAGCATTACTTAATTATATTTCACGTGATATAAATATATGTCCAATTAATCTCTCAAAACTTGAATTCATCACTTTAGATATTTCAGGCAAGAATTATTTATTATAGATCCTTGTTGTTGAGATCTACCATGAGTCAATGAACTTTGGAGCTACTATTAAAGATGGCAACCAAAACTCCCTACAGAATTGCTTAAAAGCAATGATTTATATTCATTATCACCTCCATGAAGAATTAAAAATTGAGTACCTTAAAATAAAAGATCTCAATGATCTTATTGAATAATTTAAAAATGAAAGATATGAGCATCAAAATGCCATAATCCTCACCCTAGATAAGATGCTTTGATCAACAGCTTAAACGAACAGGTGGAATTCATTCTCTCTCAGTGTCTCTAATATTTCTCTCTTTAAACAATGGGAAATGTTAATGAATGCCCTAAAGGCATTGATTTAGAATTATTTTTAAAATATTTTATAGGGAAATGATAAAATAATTAATTTTTTAGTCAAATTTTTATATTTCCCATAAAAGTGGTGTTTAAAACTTTCTTAATATAATTATTAAATATTGTTTTAAGGGCACTCGTTAACATAACCCTTAAATAATATGTCACTCTACCTCATTTTGATATTTTTAAAGAGAGTAAAGAAACCTGGATCATGTGATACTTGATAGTAGCTATGTCCATACACTTATCTTTTGGTGCATATGAGATGTCATGTTCAAATGCTTATCTACATTAAAATGTGGTAACAACTACCTTTGCCAGATGCTTGATCAGCTTCAAACAAAGTGGAGGCATCCATTCTTTATTATGGCTTTGATATGTCTCTCTCTAAAACATATGGTCTTTGGATGAAATGGAAGTTCCAACTTTCTATTTGTCATTTTATACTCACCTAACCTCGTTTTGATGTTTTTGAGGGATAGGAGAGACCGAGGGAGAGAAGATGAAGGCAACTTACATGTCATGACAAAGGGACTTAAAAATATGAGAAGCCAATTAAACCATGCCATGTTCAAAATCTTATCTATCCAGATATTTCGATCTATCCATAAATCTTACACCGAATTTCACATAACATGTCTATGTGTCAATTTGCAATTGGAGTTCAACACTTACATAAGAGATCATCATAGGTACTTGCTGAAAAAATAAAAATATAAAAGAGCACCAATCACAATATAATACTTAAGCACTAGTAATAGGCCTATGCATTGCACGGTTTTATGAAAAAGCTTATAAAATAAATGTATAAATAATTATATATTTTAATAGATTCAATAAAGATAAAAGAAAAAATTATAAAGTGTAAATAATTATTTCACTAAAATAAGGGGTAAGATTTTGTAGGGTTCAGATTCGTTACATAAACCCAAAGACAATCAATTTGTAGAGTATGGGTCAGAGAACTAGAATCAGTAAGGGATTAATAACAATGGATCAAAACTCTTAAATCAGTGATTAATATTGATCAGTCTGTATACATTGATAGTTTGAAGAACTCTCTCCTTGTTTCTTTTTTCTCTCTTTTTTTTTTTTTTTTTTTTCCGGGGGCTCATTGACAAGTGCTCCCCTCTATTATATAGTCACTCCTACCCTCATCTCCATCGTCCACGTGCTCCTCATCCATGACCTTGCTCAAGTACCTGTCACGTTAGGCATCTTCTTTTAAGCTCTATGTGAGTGGCGGTAGGTTAGGATGCACTGTTCAGAGGTCTTCTCCACATAAATGCGGCCAGAAAAGCTGTTGCAATGCATTGAATACGGTGGCAGCAGCCTTTCCCTCAGATTTTTCTCCATCCTTATCGTTCCAGAACATGCTCTGAGCTTATCTTGATCAGGTGAAGTCCTCGGACAGTCATTCTGGCTTTTCTCGTACTCAATTAATCTATGATATCATGTTAAAGTAAAACATCCTCCTCGGATAGGAGATACCCTCCTCGGACAGGAGATATCCTCTTCGGATAGTGATGATCCTTCATTATGAGGATCCCACTCCCAGCTGGGCCTTGCCTTTTTCTCCTCTCTCTTTTCGGATGTAAAATAGTCCTCTCGTGGGCCTTCGGCCCATTACCTTGGGCCTGGCCCCCTTTTCCCCCACAATAGCCCCTCAAAATTTTATTTTTTCCCACGCAAGCAGGAAGAAAGAATAAGATTTTGATTTGATACGCGGGAATGAATGGATAAAAAGGAAAATAAAATAAAAGAAATCAACAAAAGTAAAAATAAAAAGTCATAAATGCCCCTGTTTACACGCGCGAGATTGTGGAGACGCGCGCCTCATTATTGCCGCTGTAAATCTCCCATTCCCAAAGCATCGCATCAACTACTTCAGGCGGCTCTGTCTCTTGCATCCAACGGTGGATTATTAATCAAACGGTTAGGGTTTTCCCTCGGGATTCGGGCGGGATGAATGACACCGCTTTATTTGTCCCCATATATAAATCTTTGCAGGAAGTTAATTTCCTTTACTTTACACATATTCTTAGCACCCAGAGCATTTTCAGAGCTTCCGGAGAGTTCCCTCCTTCAAAAGCCCTTCACACCCTTTCGGATTCTTGCGTCTTCTGCCTTCAAGATCCCACTCAAAAGCACATTTCGAGTTTAGGAAATTCGTTTCACTCATGCTAGTGTAAGTCTCGGCGCCTCCTGAGCCTTTATTTTTTTCTCGGCTAACACTTTCTCCCATTAACACCATCTTTCTTCTCATTATTTCATTCATTCTCTTAGAAATGGGCAAATACAAATATCTCGTCGATAGTCCGGCGTTGATAGAGGAATTTAAGAGAACCCATAATATTCCGCGGGGGGTAAATCTGAGGTATTGTCCTCCGGAGGGACTATTGACAGCCCGACAAGAAGGAGAGGTCATAATTCCCATGATTGCCTTCATTGAAGGGGGAATGACCCTTCCAATGGGTCCCGTGACCCTAAATTACCTCCGCAATCATAGGCTCTCCCCCGAGCAATGCGCGCCCAACACTTTTAAGATATTAGGGGCCTTTGATGCCGTAAATGAACAGTTAAGTCTAGGGCTAACTTGGCACGACTTAGCATACCTGTATGAGTGTCGTAGCCAAAGAGGGGGGGGGATACTACCTTAAATCCCGCTCCGATGTCGTGAGACTATTTTCTTGCCTTCTTAAATCCAATAAGGGGATGAAAGACGACTATTTGATTGTCTCGGGCGCATGGCACGACGGTCTACATTGTCCGACCGAGCCAGGAGAGCCAGGTGTGCCTTCTCGGACTCAGGGTCTTTAACCATAGTCTTAGGGCTTTTTCTTTTTATAATTACTCATTTGTCTATCCTTGTATTTGCTTTCTAATCTGGCTGGTTTGCTTGTTTTACAAATAAGGTACATACTGCTCCTCGACTGAGCCTTATCAACACGCCCGCCCTCAACTACCTATTGCGCTCGGAGATATACGTTAGCGAGGACGGACAATTGAGGTCCGTTCCCCTTATACTTGGTTACACCCCCAAGAAAGCCGACGTCCAGCCAGCGAGGAATGCCATTACTCAGGGCGATTATAGGTTGCAACGCATAGACGTTGCTCAGAAGAATTTTTTAACGCCCTACGACCTCGCACCTGTTCCACATCCTAATCCCCAAGGTGTTCTGCTGCTCATCCGACCAGTTCAACAAGTTCCCCTTGCACAGCCGACTGTGAGAGAAAGGGTCGGCTCCTCATCCACCTCCTTGGACGAACAAATTGACAAGTTCAAGTTTGAAGGGGAAAGTGAAGGAGGTATCCAGATAATTCCTTCAGACTCTGAAGAGGAACCTGACAGACAGTCTTGCGTCCGACCTCCTTTGCTGCTGACTACAGTCCCTGAAGACTCTTCGGAGGAAGAAATGTCTGACCTGAGACTACTCCTCAAGAGAATGAGTAACAAAGTTGAAGTCAAAGGGACGGGGACTTCTCGTCCAGCGGCAAATTTACCTCCACCCCCTCCCTCTCCACAAGTTCCTGATCCGACTCTCAAACCTATACCGGATTTAAAGAAAAAGAGACCAATGGAGCATGAGGAAAGGGAGATGGGATTGCCACCTAAGGCCAAGTAGTAAAAGGTGGCCAAAGACTCCCGCCAAAAGAGGGGATCCTCGGTAGAAAGCAGAGAGGAGCCTCCCCAGGCCGAGGTGCGTCGAGGACCACGCACATGGTCTCCCAGGCTAGAGCTTGACGGCGTCCCATTTTCCTGGGAGACCTCAGTCAGGAACTACGACGGGGGTCGTGCTGGACTGATAGCCGAGGCGCTACAGCAACCCTTACTTCTGCCCCGAGACATGGATTCATATAGGCGTTTTAGCCAATATGAACTCTTCATGTCTTTGAAGAGGGATTTGGCCATGGTAAGTATACCCATTCCACTCCTCTGTTATAATGTTGATTTTCTATGTTTATATGCTAACACCATCATTTTGTTCAGATCACCCAGCAGGTCTTTGTAGCTGAAGAGTGGAATTGCAAAACCTTTGTGGAAGCCCAGGCCGAGGCCCAAGCTAGATCCGAAGCAGAGAGAGTCCTAGACAACCTGAAGGAAGAGACCTCCAAGCTCTCGGATCAGCTAAAGGGAGTAGCCCAAGAAAGGGATAACCTGGAGGCTGGTCTCAGAAACGCCGAGACCCAGGCCGAGTCTCAGCGCAGGCTGCTAAGTGAAGCTTAAAAAAATCTGGCGGTAGAAAGGGAAACCATTAAGGAGCTTCGCGCCGAGCTGCTGAAGGCTAAGAAGGCTGCCGAGGAAGCTCAGAGGGACGCCCAACTGGCCAAGGAGGCCACCGAGGCCGAGAAGAGGGCGTCCTATCAGTTGGGGGTGGAGACAACAGAAAAAAGTCTCACCGAGCAATTTGCTGCAGTTGCTCGGGATTACTATGACTTGACCTAGGGCAAAGCACTGGATGCTACTAGAGTGCCCCTTAACTCAGATCTCAGACTGCCAGAAAATATCTTCTATGGCAAAGATATTCGGCAGCACCCAGATGATGATGCCCCTCCTCCTGCACAACTCTCAGAGGCCTCTGAGCAGCCTTTGACTGAGCTGAATCCCTCGGTTACCCTTGAGCCTAACCAGGGTCTTCCACCGCTAGGTGATCAGGTCTCTTCTACCGAGCCCCAGAAAGAAAAGGGTGAATTTTTGGAAGTTGAGAAAGTGCTCTCGGATCCTCCCAACGAAGTCCCAACATAAACTTAGATGTTATTTCATTGTTTTCTTTTTTTTTTTTTCTTTTTTTCTTTTTTGTAGTTGAGGAAATTGTAAACTGTGATTTTTATTAATGAATTAGCTTTTGTTTGAACGCTGGTGTTTGTATTTAATATGATTTTCTCGTGTTACAAGTAATTTCACCCGGTAATTATAACCACAGAGAAACACAATTACTTTGCTTTGCAAACAATTTATACAATTAATATCGTTTCTGAAGAAGACATTATATAGCGGCCAACGTTAAAGGACAACTCTGTCTAATGCTACATATAAAAAATAACGGATAAAATCTTTTGTAAATGTACTTAGGAAGGTTCACAGAGGCCAAAAAGTGATATTAACCAATTAACCAAATAAATAATGTTAACTAATCCGAGATCATCTGGTCCGAGGACTACAGGCATGATCAGATATAAGTTTAAACACTTAGAGAACAAATAAATAGTGTTAACTAATCCGAGATCATCTGGTCCGAGGACTACAAGCATGATCAGATTTAAGTTTAAACACTTAGAGAATAAATAAACAACGTTAACTAATCTGAGATCATCTGGTCCGAGGACTACAAGCATGATCAGATTTAAGTTTAAACATTTAGAGAACAAATAAATAGTGTTAACTAATCTGAGATCATTTGGTCCGAGGACTACAGGCATGATCAGATTTAAGTTTAAACACTTAGAGAACAAATAAATAGTGTTAACTAATTCGAGATCATCTGGTCCGAGGACTACAGGCATTATCAGATTCAAGTTTAAACACAAAGAACAAATAAATAGTGTTAACTAATTCGAGATCATCTGGTCCGAGGACTACAGGTATGATCAGATTTAAGTTTAAACACAGAGAACAAATAAATAGTGTTAACTAATCCGAGATCATCTGGTCCGAGGACTACAGGCATGATCAGATTTAAGTTTAAACACTTAGAGAACAAATAAATAGTATTAACTAATTCGAGATCATCTGGTCCGAGGACTACAGGCATGATCAGATTTAAGTTTAAACACAAAGAACAAATAAATAGTGTTAACTAATTCGAGATCATCTGGTCCGAGGACTACAGGGATGATCAGATTTAAGTTTAAACACTTAGAGAACAAATAAATAGTGTTAACTAATTCGAGATCATCTGGTCCGAGGACTACAGGCATGATCAGATTTAAGTTTAAACACAGAGAACAAATAAATAGTGTTAACTAATTCGAGATCATCTGGTCCGAGGACTACAGGCATGATCAGATTTAAGTTTAAACACAGAGAACAAATAAATAGTGTTAACTAATCTGAGATCATCTGGTCCAAGGACTACAGGCATGATCAAATTTAAGTTTAAACACTTAGAGAACAAATAAATAGTGTTAACTAATTCAAGATCATCTGGTCCAAGGACTACTGGCATGATCAGATTTAAGTTTAAACACAGAGAACAAATAAATAGTGTTAACTAATTCGAGATCATCTGGTCCAAGAACTACAGGCATGATCAGATTTAAGTTTAAACACTTAGAGAACAAATAAATAGTGCCAAGTTATTATAAATAGACATGAAAATAACTCGATTAATAATAATACCTCTTGAGGTTATTTACATTCTAGGGGCGGGGTATTACATGACTATCCAAGTCCTCTAGAAAGTATGCTCCAATGCCTGCACACGATGTGATGTGATATGGTCCCTCCCAATTTGGTCCTAATTTTCCCCAGGCTGGGTTTTTTGTGTTGCCGACAACTTTCCTGAGCACCAAGTCACCGGGTTCTAAGGGTCTTAGCTTGACCTTGGCGTCGTAGCCCTGTCTAAGCTTTTGTTGGTAGTGAGCCAGCCGAACCATTGCGTTTTCTCTCCTTTCTTCGATTAAATCCAATCCGGCTTCTAAGAGTTCACTATTGTTGGCCGGGCAAAACAAACTTGTTCTTAGAGTTAGAAAGTTAGCTTCTAAAGAAATGACAGCTTCAGACCCATAAGTCATTGAGAAAGGGGTCTCCCCAATAGACCTGCGAGGTGTGGTTCTATAAGCCCAAAGCACGTGTGGTAATTCTTCGACCCACCTTCCCTTTGCGTCATCCAACCTCTTCTTTAAGCCGCTGACTATGACTTTATTGACTGCTTCAGCTTGCCCATTACCCTGAGGATAGGAGAGAGTAGAGTATCTATTCGTGATCCCAAGTTCGCTACAATAATTCCGAAATTAGCTACTGTCAAACTGTAAACCATTATCTGAAATGAGGGTATACGGAACTCCAAAGCGAGTTACAATGCTCTTCCACACAAATTTTTGCACATCCACATCTCGGATATTGGCAAGAGGTTCAGCTTCGACCCACTTCGTAAAATAATCGATGCCGACCAGGAGATATTTTCTATTCCCTGCAGCTTTAGGGAATGGACCCACGATGTCCAAACCCCATTGGGCAAACGGCCATGGACTAGATAATGGGTTGAGGATTCCCCCTGGCTGGTGTATGTTTGGTGCGAATCGCTGACATTGATCACATTTCTTCGCATAGTCGCAAGCTTCTTCTTGCATGCTCGGCCACCAATATCCCTAGGTAAGGGCCCGATAGGCCAACGATCTGCCTCCGGTGTGACTTCCACAAATCCCTTCGTGCAATTCTTCTAGTAACGACTCAGTCGCTTCTGGGTGAATACACAACAGATATGGCCCCGAGTAAAAGCGTTTGTATAACTTTTGGTCTTCGGACAGCCAGAATCTGGTAGCCCTCCTTCGGATCTTGTCAGCCTCCTTTCGCTCTTCTGGCAAGATATCATCTTTCAAGAATCTAATTAGGGCATCCATCCAGCATGGACTTTCTCGAATCTGGTGTACTTGAATTGCGTCTCTTCCTATTCCAGTAGGCTCATGAAGATCCTCCATGAGGATAATTCTCGACAGATCTTGATCCGAAGAGGTGGCTAATGTGGCCAAAGAATCTGCGTGTGCATTGCTACATCTGGAAACATGTAGCAAGCTAAAAAATTCAAATTCCCCTTGTAGACGTTTGACTCGGTTCAAATAACCTTGCATCCTTTCGTCCTTGGCTTCAAACTCTCCTTGTACTTGGCCCACAACCAATCTTGAGTCCGAGAACACCTTCATGGCCCTTCCTCCCATTCTTCGGACCATAACCATTCCCATCAATAGGGCTTCATACTCGGCCTCATTATTAGTCGCACCAAAATCTAGCCTTAGCAACTTTTCAATGATAATTCCTTTCGGAGATGTCAAGACCAGCCCCACTTCAGAACCTTTCCTGTTCACAGCGCCATCTACGTACAACTCCCAGTGAGCAGGGTCTTGTTGAGAAACCATGCCAACCGATTTTTCATCCATGCTCGGCATTATCGCCACATCTCCCATACTGGGCTTCGTAAATTCGGCCACCAGATCCGCAAGGACCTGCCCTTTGACTGACGTGCGAGGCATGTACTTGATATCGAAAGCCCCTAAAATAGTGCCCCACTTGGCTATCCTCCCTGTATAATCGGCACTTCGAAGTACTATCTTAAATAGAAGTTGCGTGAGCACCACGATAGTATGGGATTGGAAGTAGTGAGGCAATTTTCGCGTTCCAAGCACTACGGCCAAAATGGCCTTTTTCAACGGCAAGTACCTGATCTCGGCTTCATGTAGCGACTTGCTTACACAGTAGACCAGCCTTTGTACTCCCCGATCCACTCTTATCAGCACTAAACTTACAGCATGAGGGACCACTACGATATAGGCAAATAAAACCTCATCTGGCTCAGAGCTGGACATAATCGGTGGCCGAGATAAGTAATCCTTAAGCTGTTGGAAAGCCGAGGCGCATTCTTTAGTCCATTCAAAATCCTTCCACTTGTTAATCAGCGAGAAGAAGGGTTTGCATCTGTCCGCAGACCTGGATATAAATCGGTTTAACGCAGCCGTCATTCCTGTTAGCTTCTGGACCTCCTTCGGATTCTGAGGAGGCTATAGGTCTTGGATAGCCATTATCTGATCAGGATTAACTTCGATTCCCCTGTGCGTGACCATGTAGCCCAAAAATTTGCCTGACCCAACTCTGAACGAGCACTTCGAAGCGTTCAAGCGCAACTTATGTTTCCTCAGAACTTCAAAAACCACATCAAGATCCTTCAAATGCTCAGAAACAAGTTTGCTTTTAACCACTATATCATCTATATAGACCTCAATGCTTTTGCCTAATTGTGATTCAAACATCTTGGTCATCATCCGCTGATACGTAGAACCTGCATTTTTCAGACCAAAATGCATCACTTTATAGTAGTAGTTACCAATGGGGGTAACAAAAGCGGTCTTCTCCTGGTCGTCTGGAGCAAGTGGGATCTGATGATACCCCTAAAAAGCATCTAAGAAACTCATCCGAGGATGGCCGACAGTAGCATCTACCAACTGATCAATCTTCGGCATAGGGAAAGGGTCCTTAGGGCAGGCTTTGTTTAAGTCCGTGAAGTCTACACAGACTCACCACTTTCCACTTTTCTTTTTTACCACCACAGTATTTGCCAGCCATTCAGGATAAAAAAATTTCTTTAATAGCCCCAGCCTGCTTGAGCTTTTGCACCTCCTCTCTGACTGCCTCGGCATGCTCTCTAGATGGCCGCCGAGGAGGTTGCTTCTTTGGTATACTCAGAGGGTTAACCCTTAAATGATGACAAATGAACTCCGGATCTACCCCTAGGGCTTCATAAGTGCTCCACGCAAATACGTCAATATTTTTTTAAAGGAACTCAACTAGCTCTTCTCTTTCTAACTAAGGTATCTGGGATCCAATTTGAAAGTATCTTTCAGGATTAGTCCCAACCATGACCCGTGCTAAGTCCTCGCATTTTACACCTTCATCCTGCCCACCGGCAGGCGACAACCGTTCCTTTAACTGCTATAGATCTTTGACCACCCTTTCCGAAGGCTCACCCTCAAACTCGTGTCGTATGGCCGCCACTAGACATTGCCTAGCCGAGGACTGATCCCCGCAGATCTCACAAACTCGCCCCTCGAAAGGATATTTGACCTTTTGGTGCAGAGTAGAGGAGACAGCCCCTAGTGTATGTAACCAAGGCCTGGCCACAATCGTCGTATAAGGAGAGTAGACATCTACCACAACGAAATCCACTTCAACAATTTCCGAGCTAGTTTGTACAGGTAGTCGTATCTGCCCCTTCGGAATAACCATTCTTCCTTCAAAGCTGAATAGGGAGGAGCAATATGGAGTCAAGTCACTAGGCACGAGATTCAATCCCCTGAAAAGATCAGGATACATGATTTCCACCGCGCTGCCCTAGTTTACCATTACTCTCTTCACATCATATCCTCCAATCCTGAGGGTGACTACCAATGCGTCCTCATGAGGTTGAATGGTCCTAACTTTATCCTCGTTTAAAAAGCCTAAAATAGGGGACATAGCATGCCTAGGGCTTTTCGGATTCCTATCAACATCTCCCACCGGCAGCCGAGCCATGGACATAACCTTCGACGGCTGGGATCCTGTCCTTCCTGGGGCTGTAAAAATAACATTGATAACACCTAAAGGGGGTTTTGCAGAATCCCCCTTCTCAGCATCCGAAATTGGCTGCCCTCCTCGTCCGCTGGAGCGATGTAAAAGATGCTTCAACCTGCCTTCGCGGACCAATTGGTCCAGATGGTCCCATAAGCTTCTGCAGTCTTCAGTCGTATGCCTGTGGTTTTGGTGGTACTAACAATAGACATTATGATTGCGTCTCTCCGGATTCCCCACCATTTTATTCGGCCATCTGAAGAATGGTTCGTTCTTTATCTTATCTAGGACTTGATGAACGGGCTTTTTGAACACAGTATTAACTGTTTGGGCATTTGCTGAACCTGAGTGCCCAGCGAAATCTCTCCTCGGCTTACTGTTGTTATAGCGATCCGACCTAAAGTCCTTCCTATCCTGGGTGGTAGCTTTATCCTTACCCTTCCCCTGTTGCCGATCCTCTTCAACCCTTTTAGAGCATCCGTATCAGATGTGGCAAAAATTATGCCATTTTGCCACATTAAAACCCTACTTTATTATTTTACCACATCATTTTACAACATCCCATTTATCAGATGTTTCATACTTCAATTCTATACATTAAAATAATATTTCTTATGCATTAAAATAATATATTAAATTTCTCTCCCCATCATCATCATCGTTCTCATCAACAACCACCACAGACCAGAAAAACCAGAACTGCAATAACAACCGCCACAATCACCAGGAAAAAAAAAAAAAACCACCACCGGCCATCACCCCCACAGCCCACCACCACTGCCACTGTCACCGCCCATAGCCCACAGCCCACCACCACCATCAAATCAACCCAAATTGCAACCAAAAAAAAAAAAAAAAAAACAGAGAGAGGCAGAGAAAGGCGGACAGAGAGGAAAGGGAAGAGGGTGAGATCGACGGCAGCCTCGGGGTGAGATTGGCGAGATCGACGGCGGCCTTGGGGTGAGATTGGCGAGATCGAGCGTGGCTTAGTGTGAGATTGGCGAGATCAAGCGTGGCTGAGCGTGGGTGAGATCAAGCGTGGAGCGTGGGTTAGATCGAGCTACGCCGTCGTGGCTGGAGCGTGGGTGAGATCGAGCTACGCCGTCGTCGTGGGTGTGAGCGTGGGTGAGATCGTCGTCGGAGCTACGCCGTCGTGGCTGGAGCGTGTCGTCGGAGCACGCCGTCGTCGCTGCCGGACTGGTCGAAGAGAGAGGGAACCAGAGAGTGAGAGAGAAGAGAGAGCGAACTAGAGAGTGAGAGAGAACCAGAGAGAAGAGAGTGAGAGGGAACCAGAAAGTGAGAGAGAAGAGAATAAAAAACGAAGAGAGAGGAGAGAGAAAAGTGAATATAAAATTTTTTTTTTTTTTACCACATCTGTCCGTACCGTTGCAAATTTGCAACGGTACTGTAGATATGTGGTATAAATTTTGAGATATGGCACATCTCATAATGCTCCATTTTTGTAGTTGGTGTGGCAAATGTGCCAAATATTTAGCATTTGGCACATTTGCCACACCTGATACAGATGCTCTTATACTTCTCAATGTGATCCATAAGCTGGCGCATGCTAATAACAGGCTTGCTGGACAATGACGTTCTTAAACCATGATCAGTGGGGAGAACCAACTTGAACGTCTCCAAGGCCATGGCATCGAAATTGCCTTCCATCTCATTAAACATCTCCCAGTATCTATCCGAGTATGCCTTCAGTGTCTCACCCTCACGCATGCTTAAGGACAGAAGGGAGGACAAGGGCCTGGGCACCCTTCGGCAGGTGACGAATCGTGAACCAAAAGCTTGAGTAAGCTCTTAGTAAGAATCGATGGAATCGGCCCTCAGGTTGTCAAACCACCTCATGGCTACAGGACCCAAACTGAAGGGGAATACCTTGCACATTAGAGCTTCGTCTCTGGCATAGACAGCCATTCTTTGGTTAAAATGGCTGACGTGTTCCACAGGGTCAGTTTTGCCGTTATAGATAGTAAAGGTTGGCTGGTTGAAACATCAAGGCAGCTCCGCTCCTTCGATCCTATGTGTAAAAGGTGACCTGGAGATCTGATTCAGGGCCTTACTCATGGCATCATTGCCCACCCCTCCATATGGTAGTCCTCGAGGTCGCTTCTCACGAGGGTGCTCATCTTCATACGAAAAAGTCTCGCTGATTGGAGTTTGAGAGTTCTGCTCATAGGTAATATCTTGTCCGTCGTCCAAGTCGTCATCAGGGTGTGGTGCAGCACGTTTCCTCTTCTCATGGCGTAGCTCCCTCTTCAACCTTTCAATCTCTACTTGCATGCTGTTTTTCTCTGCATGGGAAACGTGACTTCCGCCACGAGGCTAGGTTCGCTCAGTGTGTGTAGTGTGCACACTGCCTTCACGGTCCTGCCTCTGCTCCAGATTAAGAAAGGGGTCAACATGTTGGGATGCCCCAGATTCTGCTGGTTGTTGCCCTTGATCAGCCATGACCAACCGCTGCTACTCTTCCCTTACGCTCAAGCTCTTCCCACAGACGGCGCCAATTGTAGGGTTCAGATTTGTTACATAAACCCAAAGACAATCAATTTGTAGAGTATGGGTCAGAGAACTAGAATCAGTAAGGGATTAATAACAATGGATCATAACTCTTTAATCAATGATTAATATTGATCAGTCTGTATACATTGATAGTTTGAAGAACTCTCTCCTTGTTTCTCTTTTCTCTCTTTTTTTTTTCGGGGGCTCATTGACAGATGCTCCCCTCTATTATATAGTCACTCCTACCCTCATCTCCATCGTCCACGTGCTCCTCATCCATGACCTTGCTCAAGTACCTGTCACGTCAGGCATCTTCTTTTAAGCTCTGTGTGAGTGGCGGTTGGTTAGGATGCACTGTTCAGAGGTCTTCTCCACATAAATGCGGCCAGAAAAGCTGTTGCAATGCATTGAATACGGTGGCAGCAGCCTTTCCCTTAGATATTTCTCCATCCTTATCGTTCCAGAACATGCTCTGAGCTTATCTTGATCAAGTGGAGTCTTCGGACAGTCATTCTGGCTTTTTTCGTACTCAATTAATCTATGATATCATGTTAGAGTAAAACATCCTCCTCGGACAGGAGATATCCTCCTCGGACAGGGGATACCCTCCTCGGACAGGAGATATCCTCTTCGGATAGCGATGATCCTTCATTATGAGGATCCCACTCCCAGCTGGACCTTGCCTTTTTCTCCTCTCTCTTTCTGGATGTAAAATAGTCCTCTTGTGGGCCTGAGGCCCATTACCTTGGGCCTGGCCCCCTTTTCCCCCACAGATTTCTTCCTAAAACTAAATTAAATTGATAATTCCAAATTGAATTTTAAATTGATAATTATTTTTAAAAAATGTACTAAACAATTGATAAATCTAAAATTAATATAATCTTGATAATATTATAAATTAAAATTAAAGTTGATAATTAAAGAATACACGTGTAGAACATCTTGATAATTTGATATAACATAAAAATCAAATAAGAAAATTGTTAAAATTAATCTATTAATTCTAACCATATTTAATCATTGATTCTAAGAATTGAATTTTAAATTGATAATTATTTAAAAAACGTACTAAATAATTGATAAATCTAAAATTAATATAATCTTGATAATATTATAAATTAAAATTAAAGTTGATAATTCAAAAATACACATGTAGAACATCTTGATAATTTGATGTAACATAGAAATCAAATAAGAAAATTGTTAAAAATAATCTATTAATTCTAACCATATTTAATCATTAATTCTAAGATGCTAACCCTAAGCATATAAAATCAAAGCTAAGAAAATTAGTTTAAACAAAAGGCAACCAATACACAAAACCTAATCAATTTAATAAAAACAAAATACAAAAACAAAGAAGGAGCCTTTAGAAACTTGACAATGTTTTCGAATGTTTTGAATTCATTAACTAAAATCACACGAACACAAAAAACCAATAATAACAGTAAAGAAAATAAACAAAATGAAAATAATAATAATAAAAGAAGAAAAAATGCATACTTGCATTGTCATGGGATTTAGGCATTCACATATTGAAATAAGCTTCACTCCAAAAAGGATATTGACGAGACTGACGAACTCATTTACTTAAGACGACGACCATGAGTCCAACGAAGACATCCCTGAACGAGCAAATTAATACCCACTGAAAGGACTGACGAACTCATTCGCCAAGACGACCTCAACAATACAGACGAGGGCATACTTGGACGAACAAAACCAATGCCCACATCACTGACGAGGGTAAAGCCATCCATTCAATAGAGCCAATTAATACATAGGGCAGTTACAAATCTAGCTGTGTGAGCCGTTGGAGCACATTGAAACCACATTATGAGGCACAAAACGTTACTAAGAAGAGCATTAAAACCACCTTAATTGCCCCAACGGCTAGGAGCTGTAACTGCATATATAAAGCCTCCACATTGCCAAGTGCAAGGTACATACACACATATAGACACTAAGAAATCTCTTTCATTCTGTTCAATTACATTGTTTATTCCCAAGAGAGCTTCTTATACTGACTTTGGCATTGAAGGCATTGTGGCAGGCACCACACGGGTGACCTCCTCTGAGAGTACGTTCATACAGGCTGAGAATTACTTTCATCTGACCAACTTGACTGACGAGCTTACGCTTCATCAGTTTGGACGAACTTACTCTATTGACGAACTTACTTGACTGACGAACTTACGCTTCATCAGATATATAGGGTTATATATATTGGTAGAGTTCCATTGAAATATAATTCATTTAAATCTTAATGAAATTAAAGATATCTAATCAATGCGTTTCTTTTTATCCCATAAAAATTGGAATTACAAAAGGTCATATGAATAGAATGAAAAAAAAAGAAAAAAAAAATGAGTTGATTCAACATAACGTAACATGTAAAAAATTTTAAGTTAAAAAAAGAAAAAGAAAAAAAGAAAGAGAACGTGGTTGATAGCTATATATATATATATATATATATATATATGTCATTAACATAAAAATTATCAAATTAATGGAGATATATATTATTTTTTGGAATAGATAGATATAGGGACTGGGTTTAAGCACTTCTACTGTTGAGTGAATGGACTCAAGCCCAGCTAACCCAATACAATGAATTTGTAGAGAGGGGGTTCAAGAACTAGGCCCTAGTAAGCGGACAATGCTCAGTGTAACATTCACCACTGTTCGCCACCGTCGAACGGAGGCAGATCGAGATTATCTTCAAAAGTCTGTCCTCGGCATCGGTCCGAGGAGCTTGATAGTGATCTCTCCCATGGGAATCGTCCCCCCTTCTCCCCTGTTTCTCCCCTTTATATAGTCCTTTTTCATAACCCCTTTCTTCCACTTGTTAATCATCCATGCCCCCTCCTTTTAATTGCCCGTCCCCTCAGCCACTTTACCAGCACTCCTGTGAGTTGCAACAACCAAGGCAGCTCTGTTCAGAGGTCACATCTCCATTAATGCGGCCAAAGGGTTAGGTGAGCGCACTTAATATGGAGGTGACAGTTCATCCTGAACTTGCTCTTCCACTGAGCTGCCATGGCTGACGTGTTGGGCTCGGTTGGCCGAGAACAGGGTCATCCTTGGCAGGGTTCCTGGCAATTTAGGCTTTCATACTTCATTCTCGGGCATTTTTTCCTCCTCGGCATAGGCCTTGGGCCCGATATGGAATGGACCAGGGTTGCTAAATTCTCAGGCCCCACAATAGCCCCTCAAAATCCTACTGTCCATATCCTCGGACGAGGAGGAGGATTTTGATAACCTCGGGCTTTCGTCATGGCTTGTCCAATCTTGGCCTACGTCAGTGTTGAAGTCTTTTCGCCTGCCCAATGCACGTTTCTGGCTCCTCGATATATGACGCGCACTCACATTAAATTCTGGCGGCTCTATACTCCTCACGTTCAAGGGTGTGATGGTAATCAGTTGGTGGGAATTTTATGCTTTTATGGGTGGGAAACTCCGCTTGGTTGTTTTTAATTGAGGATATAAATACTCATTTGAATCGATTTGCCTCCTTACTTTTGCATCCAAGAACTCTGGCGCACATACTTTGAATCCGGTCAAATCTTCAACCCAACCAGCGTCCTATCTCCAGCATAAAAAACCTGTCTGAGGAGCTTCTCCTCATTTCTATAAGTCTTCTTCTCCCTTTCTAGCTCCATTTTTCTCTCTAGGTCCTTTCTTTACTTCACCCTTTCTTGAGTCTCTTAGCTGTTGTTAGGGATGGGTAGATTCAAGAAGCTAGTTGAGTCTGAAGAAGCAATAGAGAAATTCATCGCTGATTCTAAGATACCTAGTAACATGGGCCTGAGGTATTATGAGGAAGGGGATTGGTATATTTGGAGGGAGAAGGGTGAGGTGGTGATTCCAATAATCGTCTTCTTAGAGGGGGGATGAGAATCCCTATGGGGCCGATGACGCGTGACTACCTTAGGCATTTCCAGTTAACTCCCACCCAGTGTGCCGTCAATGTGTTTAGGATACTAGGATGCGTAGATACCTTGAATGAGAAGATGGGGTTAAGGTTAACCCACCATGACGTAAATTGGTGCTATAACCTCCAACACTTGAAGGGTAACTCTTACTACATGAAAACGAGGGATAATAGGGTTCGGCTCATCTAGTGCCACCCCGTACCAAATCATGAAAATTCAATGGAAAATTGGTGTTTGCATAAATTATTTTTTTCTGCATGTGGTTCGTATGACTACAGTTGGTATTTGCGTAAATTATTTTCTCTTCATTATTTAAAAAATTGTTTGCATTTTTCTCATAAAACACCTAGTGAAATCATGTTTTTGAAATTTAAAAGCCAGATCTGAATGCTTTTTCATGTTTAAATTTCACAATAATCGAATTGGTTTTTCTATATTAATAAAATTTGCTCTCTGGACATTATGTTTACTGTATATTTGAATCTATTTACTGCATTCATAAAATCTATTTTTTGCATTAAGTAAAACTGTCCAGACAAATCAAGACAGTCCAAACAAATACAAACGGATGTTCAAAAGTTACCACTGATTACTAGCATGCGTAAAAAGAGATTTGATAGATTCCTGAGATTTGAAAGATTCCCAGACAGACGTAGATAGACTATTACTCATCAGTACTAATTTTCATACCACCAACAGATTAACTTGAGTTAAATTTACCTACTCAGGTTACTTTACCATGGTTCATTTCACCTATAAAAGAGACGGACTACGAAGACAGAAGACAAGTTTCTAAGATTCTAAGCTTTTAAGTTCAAAGTTTTGGAAAGCCTTTTGTAATAGCCTTCCCTCTCCCTCAGAAAGACTTTTGTACTCTCTCCCCTCTTGTAATCTTGTAACCTTTCTCTTCAGACAGCTTTATTTTCAGGCTTATATCAAAGATAGCAGTTTGTTTTCAAGTTTGTCAAAGACTGAAGTTTTTATTCAAGTAAGATTTTACTAGTTTCTATTTTCATATTCCATACTCCATTTTAACCTTATTTTAAATATATCTATTTTGCTATTTACTTCTTTATTATCTATTTTATCATTGTTTATACTTACATATTACTATTATGCTTTCTCTTGGGTTGTCATTGGTATTAGAGCATCCGGATCATAAAACACCTAATGAACATTGAATAATTTATGCAGAAAAAACAGTGAACAATTTTTCAAATAATGCTAAAGAGAAAATACTTTTATGCAGAATGCTAAAAATAGTTTATGCAGAAAACAGTAAAAAAAATTTATGAGAAAATAGTGAACAGTTTTAATTAATGTAGAAAATAGATTTTATGAATGCAGTAAGCAGATTTGAATATACAATAAACATGATGTACAGAGAGCAAATTTTATTAATGCAAAAAAACCAATTCGATTATTGTGAAATTTAAACATGAAAAAGCATTCAGATTTGGCTTTTAAATTTAGAAAACACGATTTCATTAGGTACTTTATGAGAAAACATCAAATAATTTTTTAAATAGTGAACAGAAAATAATTTAGGCAGAGGAATGAGTTGTAGGTGTATTGTTGATGGCATGGGTTACGAGTTCCTAAGGCACGCTCAGCCGAGTTACCTAGAGATGAACTTACCAACATACTTGCTCTTCTTGAACAAGAGAACAATCAAATGCAAAGGCAATTAGACCGTTTTCATGCAATTCAAAAGGCTAAGAAGCATCTAAAGGGGAAGGCGCAAAAGCGAGCCATCAAGTCTACACGTTCTGTGCAATACAAAATGTTGTTGTTAATATCTGACAACTGATGATTATGTACATTCAACTTTTGCAAATCTAAAGATTAACCGTTCATTAATTATTGAGTTTACATGATCTTGTTCATTCAACGATTTAGAATTTTTCAACAAATTCGGATGATCAATACATTAGTACACAGTTTTCCAATTAATTTTCATGATTTTGTACATTTAACAAATTCAAACTTTTCAACAAATTCAGATTATCTGTACATCTAATTACACAATTTTATATTGCACTTTCAAGATCTTATACAATCAACAAATTCGAATAATCTGTACATCTAAATTTTGATTTTTACAAATTTGAACAATCTGTACATCTAATGTACACAATTTTCTCTTGAATTTTCACGATTTTGTATTTTCAACGAAATCAAATTTCTCAACAAGTCTAGAATATTTGTACATCTAATGTACACAACTTTCCATTGAATTTTCACGATTTGGTATGTTCAACAATTTCGATTTTCCATTAAGATTTCACGATTTCGTACGTTCGACAATTTTGAAATTTTCATCAAACTAGGATGATTAGTACATTAGTACATAGTTTTAAATTGAATTTTCACTATTTTGTACATTTGACGACTTCAAATTTGGAAACAAATTTGGATGATCTGTACATCTAATGTAATTAATTTTCCATTAAGTTTACTCAATTTAGTATGTTCTTCAATTTTCATTTGAATTTTCACGATTTTACACACTCAACAAATTTGAATTTTTCAACAAATTCGTATTATCTGTACATCTAATGTACACAATCTTTCCCTTGAGTTTTCACAGTTTTGTACATTTAATGAATTCAAATTTTTAAACAAATTCATATGATCTATGCATCTAACGTATATACTTTTTCATTGAATTTTCATTATTTTGTACTTTCAACGAAATCAAATTTCTCAACAAGTCTAGACTAATTGTACATCTTATGTACACCTTCACGACTTAGTATGTTCATTGATTTTCCATCGATTTTTTTGAATTTCTACATTCAACTAATTCAAACTTTTTTACAAATTTGAATTTTTTAAGGGATTTACCATTAGGTTATTTATACAAATCATTCATTTTTCTTTCATGGAGTTTGACAATATTCATATGGTTACATATTTAAAAAAAAAAAAAACAAAAAAACAAAAACCATTTAAGTACAATAACTGCGCCAATGCTAAAAACAGTTTATGCAGAAAACAGTGAACAATTTTTACGAGAAAACAGTGAACAGTTTTACTTAATGCAAAAAATAAATTTTATGAATACAGTAAGCAGATTCAAATATACAATAAACATGATGTGTAGAGAATAAATTTTAGTAATGTAGAAACAGATTTTATCAATGCAGAAAAATAAATTCGATTATTGTGAAATTCAAAAATGAAAACGCATTTAGATTTGGCGTTTAAATTTAGAAAACATGATTTCACTAGGTGTTTTATGAGAAAACAGCAAACAATTTTTTAAACAGTGAACACAGAATAATTTACGCAAAAAAGAGAGTGAACAATTTTTTAAATAATACTGAACAAAAAATAATTTTTTACAGAATACTAGAATTAGTTTATGCAGAAATTAGTGAACAGTATATCATGTCCTACTTGAGCCAAATCCATCTTACAAACAGTTTTGAGTGTTATGGATCATAACATCAACATTCAGTACTTTTAATAGACACAACTACTTTCAAACACCAAAAAAAAAAACCATAGAAACAAGTTCAAAATCACACACATAAATGGACACTCAAAACATGCTCTGAGGTAAAAGTCATAATAGAAAACTGATTATTGAGCTACATTTTATTTTATTTTTTAGGCACGATTGTAGCCATTAAACCAACATAGATTCTATTACAAACATTTTTTTTTCCAAACATATAAATTCTATTCTCTCTCAGCCCCTAGACAGAGGGAAAGCATATAACAAATCTGATACTGAAAGGCTTTAAAGAAACAAAATATTTGGTTAAGAACCTACTTCAAAGTTGTATGTGAAAACTGAAAACCCAACCTACCACCTTTATTTGATCAAGTGGATGTAGTTTCTGTTTTTTTTTTTTTTTTTGGTTGGTTGGTAATTTATGCTGCTTATGACAACTTATTTAAGTACAGCAACAATGCCGCTCAATTTTTTATTTTGACAGTTCTTTGGTCTAGATTTCCTGCAATGTATTTTGTGGCATAGATTTTTGGATAAACCCAAAAATGTTTAACTTTTTAGATAAACTAAATAAGGAGTAATAATAATAATAATAATAATAATAATAATAAAATGTAATAAAGGGAAATTTTTAATACATTACGATTCATTGTATTCAAATCATCTCTAATTTCTACTCATTTTGTCGCACTTGTTCTATACTTCTACATGGTAGACTGTAGGTGAAGTAGAAAAAATAGTGAGCTTATTAGAAAGTGATAAATAACCAATCACAATCTATCATTGTTGGATAATTTTGACAAAGTGTGTATCAAAATAGATTTTATCAATGCAGAAAAACAGATTCGATTATTGTGAAATTCGAACATGAAAAAACATACAGATTTGGATTTTCAATTATTGTGAAATTTAAACATAAAAAAGCATTTAGATTTGACGTTTAAATTTAGAAAACACAATTTCACTAGGTGTTTTACGAGAAAACAGTGTACAATTTTTTCAAATAGTGAACAGAAAATAATTTACACAGAAAAGAGAGTCAACAATTTTTTAAATAATGCTGAACAGAAAATAATTTTATGTAAAATCGTAGAAATAGTTTATATAGAAAATAGTGAACAATTTTTATGAGAAAACAATGAACAATTTTAATTAATGTAGAAATTAAATTCATATTTCGAAATTAAAATCTCTATATCTTACAATGCTTTTATTTAAATATATAAAAACATATAAAAGCTACTTATTTTTATCTTTATGTTTATTTGTCAATTATCCTCAAGCAAAAAAAAAAAAAAAAAAAAATTACACAGTACTCGGTTTTAGTAAACTCAAGTACCATAGAAAAAAAATTTTCTTTATTTTTTTTATAAAAGGTACTCGAGCCTGGTATACTCGAGTATTGTGTTGCATGGTACTCGAGTTTACCAAGCTCGAGTACCACTTTATTTTTTTTAATCGCCAATTTCCAGCTCAGCAGCCACAGTGGAACTATAAAATAGGGTACTTGAGTTCACCAAACTCAAGTACGAAAAAAAGTGGTAGATTACTATTTATTTCCGAAACAGTGGTTTTTTGCTAAAAATTTCAAAGAATTGTGGTATTTGGCCATTTTGGCCATATATGAGACTTGTACAGTTGTACTCTTCACTCCTCCTTTATTTATTTATTTATTTATTATTTAACCTTCTTCTTCTTCTTCCAGGGTTTGGTGGCAGAAATGAGCAAGTGACTTGACTTTGACTTGAAAAAAAAAAAACATGATTTCTAACAGTCAAACGTAGATAGTAATTGATACCAATTATTCTATAATTTTTTTTTCCTTTTTTTGAGAAACAATTATTCTATAATCTATATGACTAGTCTGTAATTTTCTTTTATTTATGGCCATTTATTTCTTTTCACCCGGGAGCCAGGGGACTATTATATATGTGGACTTTTCAGTGACAGGGAGCAGCAATATAAAAATCCACAGGTTAAAATTCAGGAATAGAGTTTGATTCTCCTTTGATATATACAATTTCAACTTTAAAAAATAAAAATAAAAAACTTAAAAGAGCTTTTGTCATATTGTACAAAACTACAAATTTGTTGAGGGTAAATTTTTAACATCTTTGAATATAATATCCTTTGCATTTTTGCAATCAAATTGAACTAAAGATTTCCAATTTAAAAGCTTGGAATTTTGAAAAACATAAAACAACATCTAGAATTTCTTATTGATTGTACTAATTAATATGATTTTGTTGCGCAACATTTTATACACCTAAATGGAAATAAATAACTTGTTCTTTAGACTCTTTTTCTTTTTCTTTTTCTTTTTTTTTATTATTTTTTTTTAAGAATACTTCTATAACCAAGATCAGAGGCATCAATTTTGACAATTTACCACTAGTATCTTTAGATGAACTTTTATTTGATGCTACGTGTCTTTAGATGTTTAATGCATTCCACTTGTATGCTAAGTGTCAGTCCATTTAGTTTTGTATCAATTATATTTACATCCAAATTCATGCCTAAACTTAGAAAATGTAAAAATGATAGGAGTAGTTGATTGACTTGAGTTGGTGTTAGTGTTGAGTGCATGAGTTACTTGGTATACTAATACTGAGTGTTGGTGTTGCGTGTGAGAATTGTGGTGCTAGGTATGTTAGTATTGAGCATGCTAGTTAGGAAGTTGGTTAGGGTGCCAGCTGTATGCTGAGCTAATGATTGACTAATGATTGTAACTATTGTAACTACCAACTGTACTCAACTGTATATACTATAGAGCTATGAGAGTTGGCAGGTTGAGTAGAAATAACACAAGCATATCTCCCTAATCTCTAAATCTCTCTCTAATCTTTCTGCTTTCCACTTTCTTCCCTTGGAGTTTGGTTCCCCAAAGAACCCTTGAATACAATCACCATCTCTAAGCTGTATCCTATCAAAAAAGCTCAATTTGAATTTATTATATTTCTCTGTTTTATATTTCTCTGTAATACTATGAATGTATACAATATATTATTTATTTGGCTAAAATGCATAACTGACCCTCTAACTTTCTTCAGATTTGATTTCAATCATTTAACTTTGCTTTCGTTCATTTCAGTCCTCTAAATTTCAGATTTATTCAATTAAGGCATTTCTGTTAACTTTTGTTAAAATTTTTTCGAAAAAAAAAATCTGGAAAATATTTTTCAATCATTAATTGAATTTTTTTAATTTAAAAAATTTGAAGAAAAATTTATAAAATTGAAAAATTAACCACAACACATAACAAAAGTTGATGGAAAAGTCTTAATTGAATAAACTTGAAAGTTAGAGAACTGAAATGAACAAAAGTAAAGTTAGAGAACTGGAATGAAATCTAAAGAAACTTAGAGGGTCAGTTTTGCATTTTACCCTATTTATTTAAACAAAAAGCTCCATAGATACACATACAATTGTAGTTATTTTTAATAATTGCAATCGTGGATATACAAGAATTATTAGCTAGTAAATTTATATGTTTAAGAAGTAATATTTTTTTTTTTTTGGAAAAAAAAGTAATTATTAAGTATTCTCATATTATATATGGTGATACAATGCTCTTTCATCTCAAATTCATGGTGGGTCTCACTAATTAAATTTATTGTGAGTCCACCCATGTATGCAAAATAATGGAGTATCATGTTACCATACTCCCTAAATACTTAATAATTTTTCATGTTTGACCGTGTGAGATTAATTTGAGTTTAGATTCCCCAAATATATGTGGGATGGGTTTATGTTAAAATTTGTGCAGTACATGATCTGTTTAATTTTCTTTACCAAATGGGAAATTTCATGGATTTGTTTGGGGAATGAAGGACATAATTAATTGGGTTTTTAGTTTTAATGCCCTATCATGACCCAAAAAAAAAAAAAAACCCAAATCCCATATTTAGGCCTAGATCTGCAATAAAAGAATTTAAAACTGGCTAGCCCAGATGTCGCTATAGGCTGAAATACAAAACATAAGCCCATTTAATTTCAGTATGGACCATATTTAAATCAGGCCCATAAAGTTTCCATATATATATATATATATAAATATAAGTTATTGGATCCGAACCAATATAAAAAACGCCGAAGCCGAAGCAAAAGCAGAGTAGAGAGAGAGAATCAGAGAAATCTTGATAAGAAAGAAAACTCGGAAGAGAGAGAGAAACACACCCTATATGTCAGGTATGGAGAGATTGCAGCGAATGTTCGCCGGCGCCGGTGGTGGTTTGGGCCATCCGCCACCAGATTCACCGACTCTCGATACGTCAGAGCAAGTCTATATCTCTTCCCTCGCTCTCCTCAAAATGCTCAAACACGGTACTCCTCTCTCTCTCTCTCTCTCTCTCTCTCTAGCTCTCTGTATATATTGAAGACTCTAATCTTAAACCCTAATTGTTTGGTTATTCTGGTTTTTTGTTATCAATTCTAGGGTTTTGAGATAGGTTTAGCTTTTTATGTATGTTTGTTTCAATTTTTAGGGTTTTGTATCTGACGAGTACCAAAATTGTTAATAATTATGTATTATTGTGAATGATATAGGGAGAGCTGGGGTTCCCATGGAGGTTATGGGATTGATGCTAGGGGAGTTTGTGGATGAGTACACTGTTCGTGTCGTCGATGTGTTTGCGATGCCACAGAGTGGTACGGGCGTTAGTGTTGAAGCTGTCGATCACGTATTCCAGACTAACATGCTCGATATGCTTAAACAGACTGGACGGTAATTCGTGTTTCTATTTTTGTATATGTGAGATTTGATTGTTATGTTATTGCTTGCTACTAGTGGAATGTGAAATCCTAAGCTTGCTTGGTAGATTTGTAGGTTATGGCTGTTTTGGGTTTTGCTTATTCTTTTTAAATTGCAATTTGGGAGAATGTAGCTGAATTTTGTTTAATTGGGCACTGGATTTATGAAGGATTTAAAGGTTAGACGATGGTTAAAAGAATTGCAATTGCGTGAAACCATTGTTCAAAATTAATTAAGAACCATTAAAATTTAATGGCTTTATGCAGAAACATGAAAGTTATGAAACTTCTATTTCCATAATTAGAATTTGTGGCTGTGGATTGGTGGAGACTTTTATTATCTTGGCTTATGAAACAAAGGGTAGAAATTTGCAATACTTCCTCCACTCTGACAACCTTCTGAACTTTTCAAATAGAGGTTTGTATCACTTTTCAACCTTCTGTGTATTGTGTGCCGCAAATCTATATGTGAAGAATTTAGCATTTTTGTATTGGCACTCATTTTTGCAACTCTATATGTGAAGAATGTAGCTTGGCATTCATTTTTAATTGCTTCATTTGTGTAATTACGAGGATCCAAATCAATGCTGAAGATGTCATATTTTTATGAAGTAGTTGCTTTAGATTTTTAATTTATATGTTAGTGCTTCCATGGTTAATGTGCGTAAATAATTTTGAAACTTTTTCTGGTTTGCTTGCCTTGTTATTACTTCTTCCTTATATTATTATTTTTTGCTTGGTATTGCAGACCAGAGATGGTTGTTGGGTGGTACCATTCACATCCTGGATTTGGATGTTGGCTCTCTGGAGTGGACATAAATACACAGCAGGTTGGGTAGTTTACTATTATGTATTTCTTTTTACTAATTTTTTGGCAAGTGAGTTTATTTTTGTTCTTTATTATTTCACGTAGTAGTGTAGTACTCATTTAACCTGCATTGGTATTTGGCACTTTTGTTAAATAATCAATAAGTTTTTTTGATGGTACATATCTTATGTTTTACTACAAACCAGGGAACATGTGTCTTCATTATGAAGGCAATGGTATGGGTTTCATATTTTTTTTTTCCTAACACCTTTCGAATGTCGGCAGTTCCATTCAGCTTTTTTGTACAAATGGTTTCTCACTTGTGTATTTTTTTTGGCTTTCCCCACCTGATCTGAAACATGCGTTGTTAATTAGATCTTTAATGTCATAAAATAGTTTGACCTTTTTATAGGATTACTTTCTTGAAGACCATGGTTTAATTAAATAAGTGCTACTCATCAACCACACTCACTTTGCTACTACTGAATTTATTCTTAACCTATAGTCAAATGATAGGGATATGTTATTACTTTTGAGAGATTTCCTGCAGTAGTTTGCTTGTTAGGATGGCCAATGAACTATAGCTCAATTGGCACTTCCTTCTCCCACAATATTGGAATGGAGGGTGAGTTTGTGGATTTTAGACCCATTGGATGCTTGTGTAGCTTATCAATAAAAAAAAGTGTTGGCTTGTTAGGTGTAGCTTCTGCTTTTAGCTTTTTTGTTTTTTTGCTCATGTAAAACTTTTTAAAACCTTGCATTTTCTCACTTTTTATCCCACTTTCAGCAAAAAGAAATCAGCCAAAAGCCAAATAAGCTAATGCCAAACACACCCTAGGATGTCTTTGAAGATTATAATGTTGATACCTTTTTATGGAGGATTGTTATGATTTGGGTTCATTTGTATATATATAAGTATGAATATTTCCAAGTTACCATATGATACCTGGATCCTTTGCCGTGGAGAAGAGGTAGCACCCATTTAGGAGATAGCCAAGCTTTGAACACGGACATGGGAATGTTGTGAAATGACAGTGTTTGTATGTCCTTGGGAAATGTTGAAATTTAACATACATGTAATTCGACATTAGCATTAGACATGATTATAAGATGTCTGAGACCTAAAAAGGTCAAACTGGGAAATGCAGTAAGATTTCCAGTAGAATGAGAAATTGAGAAGATCTATGGATACCATGTTTACTAAAATATTGCATCTTGTGGACTTGACCAGACCTCTGAATCTGATAGTCATGTGCAGAAATATGATATATATGTGTGTGTGTGCGCGCGCGCGCGCGCGCACGCACGTGGAATGAGTATGATGTTACTTAATTCAGAATCTGTCAAAAGCTGTGAATCTGCTATTATGAATGATTAGGACCACTACTATGCATATGAATCTATGTAACTTTCGGTTCACATGAATGTTTTCCTTTCCTTTCTTGGCGGCTGGGGGTTGGCTTGTGTTTTTCATTATCTTATCGAAATCCTTGAAATGCCCAAATCTGTTATTCTCTTCAGAGTTTTGAAGCTTTAAATCAACGAGCTGTGGCTGTGGTGGTGGATCCCATTCAGAGTGTAAAAGGGAAGGTGGTGATTGATGCCTTTCGTCTGATTAACCCTCAAACCATGATGCTTGGTCAAGAACCACGACAGACAACATCCAACCTTGGGCATCTTAATAAACCATCCATCCAAGTGAGTGCTTCACAAATAGTAGTCTAGCTGCTCTTTACTTCTTTGCATTTCAAGCTTTTGACTCTTTTGGTGGCCTTGTTTTTCAGGCATTGATCCATGGGTTGAATCGGCATTATTATTCGATAGCAATTAACTACAGAAAGAATGAGCTCGAGGAGAAGATGTTGCTTAACCTTCACAAGAAGAAATGGACTGACGGCTTGACACTTAAACGATTTGATACCCATTCTAAAACTAATGAGCAAACTGTTCAGGTGAGTCAAGGTTTATTGTATTTCAAAGTTGCTTACATTACTTGTTTTGTCTTGATATTTTGTGTTTGCACAGCACACTTATAATGGCAAAGGCAGATATTTGTTTTCATGTCTAACATGGATGGAAGGTTCATAAAGTTCATGACCTAGAATCTCCTTTCTAATCCTCTGCCATCAGAAATTATAGAAGAAAGACTGGAAAGCACCTGAGTTTTGTTGCAATTGAGTAAAAGAATTAGTTGTCTGTGTTTAACTTTAAACAAAGTTTTATAGGCAGCTGAGGTCCTTGTTACACTGTCTGCCATAGATGCCCACTGTAGTGCTCTCCCTACCAAATATGTTTAATTCTATGTTATTACTTGTTCTGGGTTGGACTTTTGGATTTCATCCTTTATCCATGGGAACTTTGTAAATCTCCTGGTTTTGCATATGTTGATCTGTATATGTCCCCTGCAAATGATAAGCTATCCTTATACTGAGGCTGTGGTTAAAGGAGAATGAAAGCTATTTTTTGGGAAAAGTATTGGATCTGAACCATTGTGCTTTTTTGGTCCTCCATTAGACCTGTCAATTCATCAGCACAGCAATCATGTGTTAGAATGACCATAGGAATTTTTTTTATTTTTTTTTATTTTTTATTTTTTATAAGATTCAAATATGAGTTGATCTTTATTGATATGTCGGTGCATATACTTGTTATATACTGCCAAATTTCATGACATCGTGGCTGTTGTTTTGGGATGTGCAGGAGATGCTAAACTTAGCTATCAAATACAACAAGGCAGTGCAGGAGGAAGACGAGTTACCACCAGAAAAACTTGCAATTGCAAATGTGGGAAGGCAAGATGCCAAGAAGCACCTTGAAGAACATGTCTCCAACTTGATGTCTTCAAATATAATTCAAACCCTGGGAACCATGCTCGATACAGTTGTTTTCTAGAGTTCATCGTTTCAAATCCTAGCCTTAGATATATCTAGAGGCAATTAGGAAACTATCGCATCGGATGGGTTTGTTTTCTGTGAACATTTTGGCAATCAGCTTATAATTGGTAGAAAGACCAATGCTGGTCAAGAAAGTGATGAATGGAAGTTTTAGCACCATATGATTTCTGGTTTTCTTGTATTCCTGTATCAGTTATACTTTTGTCTAATTTGATTCTTCATTCAAATACGTTGGTCGTTAATCCAAAGTGTTAAGATCTGGTACAAAATTCTTAAATATGTTTGGTAGAGTATCAGCCTAGTTGATTGAATTTTGATAGATCTTATATTTCCTTCTCTAAGAATGTATTAACTATTAACTCATTAACAAGATGCTGTTAGGAAATTCATAGAAACTCTTGGGTATTCCATGGTGGGAAGTTGAGGTAGAATAATATATGTTTAGATTTAGCTAAATAAAATTGACACACGAACATAAAATTGGAAGGCTAAGATCTTATCTGGAGCTGATGGAGAGGTGTTTGTTAAATCATTTCTTCCTGCTTGAGTCTAATATATTATGAACCGTTTTCTTAAGCATTAAAAGTCCATGATAAAATAGAGGAGCTATGAAGAACTTGCATTCAGCAGAATGATTAGAAGGAAGAGCCAACTCTGAAGAACTGTCTTTAAGCAGAATGATAGAGAGAGAAAACTTAAGACCTTGGTATTATAGGAGAAGTTTATAGTTATACTTTTTAAGTCTTAACTAAGCATAAAGGTGGTTTTGAGTCTTTTGACATTAGAAATTAGCATGGATGTAATATTAAGTTGTATGGCAAAACATCTTAGGAAAATTTTATTGACGGGGGATGATGTATGCAATTAATGCGGAACAAATATATCAATCTAGCTAGGGCTGTCCAAGGACCCGACCCACCTGCTGCTGCCAACCAAACCTGACCCACCGTCGACCGAATCGATTGCTCCAACAGTCGGCAATAGATTTCTTTCTCCAAAAACTAAGATCGGCGGGTTGGATATCAGGTCTCCTCTCAAATCCGAGAAACCCGAACCGATCGACCCATCAATTTTTCTGTCGAGAAGTCGTAGATCTGGCGAATTTTTGGATTTTTTCTAGAAGATCTAGCCAAGATCTTGCTAAAAATGGCTGAGATCACACTAGATCTGGCGAGATCTCACTGAATTTCGATTGTTTTTCAAAATTTTCTTATCGAATTTTCGCTGTTTTTCATCTTTCCTTCGTCAGATTATTGTCGTTTTTCAGATCTTCAAACCCAACTGATCTGCCTAACATCCTTTGAAGCTCCAACCCGCCTGATCTAATCAACCACTCCGATCACAACAAGTTGAAATTTTGACCACCCAATCTAGTCAGGTCAGTTCCAAGTTGGGCATAAACCCAACTCAGACCAACCCGTGAATAGGCCTAAATCTAGCTATGATTCTTGGATATAAAAATTATTTAAAAGCCTATGATCTTTTCATTTCAAGGTATCAAATGAACCATGGGTTGATAAATGGTGCCTTATTATCCCTTATATGAATTTGTTGATAGTGATAAAACAACATTTATTAGAATTTTAAGGTTAACAGGTCTCAAATTCACACGATGCATGAGAAAAAATGTAATATAATTATTTTATAAAATATTAGGTTAAAAGTGCATGTGTTATTTAAAATTATTTTATATTTTTCTAAGTTTTATGTAATGGAACATGTAATCTATTTTGCATTCAACAGCAATATGTAATTATAATATTATTTTAGACTAAAGTGCAAAACTGGCCCTCTAAGTTTCACATTTTGTTATTTCAATCCTTTAAATTTTAGTTTTGTCATTTCAGTCCTCTAAGTTTTAAGTTTTATTAATTTAGTCCTCCGTTAGTATTCTGTTAAGTGTTGCCATTTTGGTTAAACCACGTTGTTTTGGATTAAAAAAAAAAAAAAAAAAAAAACTAAGGGCTAGGGAACGACAGGATTGAGATCTTCTAAAGTTCCTAGAGTACTCTACCATGTAGAGTTCTTTTAATTTGAACATTTCGTTTATAATAAATGGTCTATATTTTGCCATATCATTAATCCACTAACAAATCTACAAAAATAATGATTTTATTAGATAACTGCTCATAATGATAGTTATTACTTTACATGCGAATAGTGGCTATGACATTGCAGCATTAAATGCAAAATATATTTGCTTATTTAGAAAATTGATTATTATGCACATAGACCAAGAAGCATATATATATATATATATATATATGATATATATAACACAACTTGATCCTCCAAAGATTCTGTCTTTTCTAACATTTTCTTGCTGAAATCTAACTTATAGACACAAAACAACTTTGTACGGTATGGACAAACCAAAGGTTGTGTGTCACTGGAACCGAGTAACAAAATTTCCATCAGAGCGTTGGATGATCAAGAAGTCACTTGACGTCTTCACCAAATACAACTGATCATTGAAATTTTGTCTCTGGAAAATTTACTATCAACATGTTTTAGTAGTGTTTTAATTAGAAGGTTCAATGCTCTAGATTTTCGTGTTGTTCTCTAATCCTCCTTATATTTTGACTCAACTTCAAGTTGATGGGGTAAGGCAATAATTATCATTTATGAGTAGTTATTTTTTAAACCATTATTTTAGGAGATTTGTTAGTGGATTAATGATATGGCAAAATCTAGACCATTTATTATAAATGAAATGTTCAGATTAAAAGAACTCTACATGGTAGAGTACCTTAGGAACTCTGGAAGATCTCAATCCATTGATTCATGCTTTGGAAAAAGCTACTTGAAATTTTCTTTTCCTTCTTTCTGGTTCAATGATCGAAATTAAGACTTCTTAATATTTATTATTTTAAAATTGGTTACCGAAAGTCTTAATAATAAAATTGGTATTCCTTACTTCCTCCCCCCAAGCTACCCTTTTTCATTACATTTTTCACAATCCATTGAGTTGTGAAATTGTTTTTATTTTATTTTATTACGTGAGATAAAATTCATATTTTAACCTAATCTAAGTATATGTGTGAGAGGTGAAGTTCCCTCTTGGGCACTTAAACCCCAACCCTTACCCCCCATAAGAATTGATACTCCCTCCCCCCTAGCTACCCTTTTTCATTACATTTTTTACAATCCATTGAGTTGTCAAATTGTTTTTTATTTTATTTTATATTATTATGTGAGATAAAAATCCTATTAAGTGATAAAGGGGAGATTCAAATCCAAATTCTCTTTTTAGTAAAATGAATAATATTAGTAAATTATCTATACTATTAATAACATAGTTTTCTATCTAGGTTTCAACATTTTGCATATTAAAATACTCTCACACAAATTCTTAAATTCTCTAAAATACCCTTATCTTTTAGTTAAATAATTTTAAGTTAAAAAAGACAAACTAGTTAAAAGAGTAATTTACTGTTCCTAAGTTTGAGGTTTTTTCATTTATCTTTCCTATTCAGCTTAAAACTTAGGACACTATCTCTATCTCATTTTTAAACATGATTTCATGTTAACCTACATCTTTCGTTAAAAAAAAACATGGTTATTTATGTATTACTTTTAAACATTATAATACTAAACAACAACAAAAATAGCATTATTGCATGCACAAAATACATGTGATGAGTTTAGTATACTATCTCAATCTCATTTTTAACATTATAATACTAAACAAAATAAATAAATAAATAAGAACATTTTTTTTAAGGAAAAAACCATGACTAAACTTTTATTAATGAACTACAAAATCAACTGAAACAAAAGTATCAATATCTAGTGAAATAGACTCCATCCAAACTATCAACAAAAAAGAAAATCTCGCTCTGAGTTAAGGTATATGCAACCACATAAGTCTAATTAAAGTATAAGATTCTTGACGGCAATAGGATCATCTCTGTTGTTATTAGTCCAATAAAAATTAATAATAACTTAACATCTTATCTTATTAAATAATAAAATATAGTTTACACAACAAGACTGCCTCGTCATGATCAGGGATCATGATGTGAAAATTGAAAATTTGACCAGCTTATTATTTATTTATTGCATGACAAGTGCAAAATTGACAATGCATCGATGGGGAAGTGAATCATAAATGAAAGTTAGTAACGGTAAGAGTATTATAATAAACAAATAATACTTTTGGCTTTCTCTCCAAAATTGACTTTTGGAGAGAGCCAAAAGTCTTTCTCTCCACCATTAGCAGTGTTAAAAAGTCATATTATTATTTTTAGCATCATCAATATTAAGAAGTATGCTACAATGGTGGAGAGAAAGTCAACAAATTGACTTTTGAGTTACAGTGGCTGGGCACAATAGCTAAGAAGATAAAAAATAAAAAATAAAAATTATTTTATTTTATTTTATTATTTATATTATTTTATTATATTAAAAGTTAAAATAAAACAACCTATTTAGTAAAATAAAGTAATAAAATTTATAAAATAACTTTTTATAATTCTAAATTGCTATGGTTTCACCCATCTGAATGCTGCTAAGATTTGATAGCTTAACTAGTACTGCAAAAGGCAGCTTTAATTTGTCTGTTTTATTTTAATTCCCCATGACATAAAACATCAGCCTTGATAGCATTATCAACACTTCTCCGAGAAGAGAGATCAGCATTGACAAGAGAGATCAGTATCACTGGTTGATGAAAGAAGCCAAGCGTTTAATCAAGCTCTTCGCTTTCTGACAATCGGGGTCAAAGATATGAAACACATGATCTTCCCCTTCAATCTCGAAGATCTCAGCCGTACCTTTCCACTCACTATTCATCAACTTTTCATAATAAAGCTTGCCTCTATCCCTCAATATATCTTTCTCAGCAACAATAACAAGTATTTTATGGCAGGCCAAGTTAGCAAAACTTGGTGCACCATCCACAAATGGGTTAATGAGTAAATCATCACAACCTTTATCACACGGATATACGAAGTTCCACCACTTGTCAACCATTGCTTTTCTAATTGGGTCCGTAACCTCTACCCCAATTGGCTTTTCACCCCAGAAATAAGGATTTACTAAACCAATCCCAGCGAGTTTGACGAGATTGAAGTCCGAGTTGTTCATAGCCCTCATGGCTAGGTGGTGTGCAATATTAGCACCAGCACCGTCTCCAACCAAGTAAACTCTCTCAAAATCACCTTTATCTTTGAGCCATGGCTCAACGTCATAATTTCCCGCAACTTGAGAATTCAAGCACTTGAGCCCAGCCCAACAATCCTCATAGGCTGTTGGAAGAGGGTGCTCTGGGGCTAGCCTGTAGTTCACAGAAATAAGAATGATGTTAGCTTCAGCAACTAGCGTGTTGAGGCTTTTGTGGTAGTCGGGATCAAAGACTGATGATACGCAAAATGCTCCCCCGTGAAAGTAAATAACTATAGGAAGCTTTTCATGACCACTGCTTTCTTTGTTGAGACGGTAAAGTCTGACCGAGAGACCGGTTTCTGGTTTGAACACTTTGTCTTTGGATAAAACACCAGTTTCAGGATCGAACCCAGAAGGGACAACTTGGGTTCCAGCAATCCTTTCCAAGGTTCCATCTTTGTGTACTCTAAGAAAAGGAGGGACCTCAAGAGATGCATCTGCTTTACTTGAACTCATTTGTATGTTTTTGTGTTTGTGCACTCGTGTTCTTTGAGAGAGGTTGGGAGGGGGTGAGGAGGACTGGGATTTGTTTGTTTATTTATAATAAGAGCGCATCAGAGGTGAAAACCCCCCGTTCTAAAATAGGAGAAATTATAAGATCCACATGGTGGACAAGTGATGCGGTCCACCATTCCATTAAAAAATTGACACTTGTTTAAAATTGTCAGTTAGAAAAAAAAATTTAAACAGAAATTAATTATTGACTCAGAAATTTTAAACAAGTAAAAGTTTTTTAGTAGAATGGTGAATAAGTGACATGGTCAACCAGAGAACTTTATAATTTCTCCTAAAATAGGCACTGAGTACTTAAAATATTGTAGAACCTATGAATAGTTATAACTTACTATTTATGAGTTTGTAAACTAAAATAATATATTTTATTCCTTTTCTTTTTTTTTCTCACTAGCTCCCTAGGGAGAGTCTTTTGGCTGAATATTGCAAAATTTGGAGTTTTTTGGCGTGATGAGCATTGTTCCAACTTAATTAGGGAATTGAGGAGAGAGAGTGAATTTCAGCAACACCGTTGCTAAAATTCCAACAAAAGTATGAAAGAGAAAGAGAAAATGTGGGAGAGAAAAAATGTTGAATTTCGGCAATGACATTATCGAAATTCCTGTTACCCAAATGTGTTGCCCGAGTGGGTGTGAGAAGTGCTCAAAGTGCGCGAGTACCCAAAGAAAACCAATTGTGGCAATGACATTGTTGAAATAGGGGGAAAAAATTTTGTGGCAATTGTGGTAATGCCATTGCCAAAAATTTTGGGAGGGGGGAGGGGGAAATGGTTGCCGAAATCTAGGGAGGAATTAAAAAAAATAATTTGCTATGTCCACAATATTTTTACAATATTTTCACAATAACTAAAGTCGGTTTGACTGTTATTTAAAAGGTCCACGAGGGTATGTATATTGGACCCTTTGAGGCAATTATAAATTCTAGGGGGCAATTCTGATTGGTCTATAAAAATGGATTTCAATGCTATTTCTATTGAATTTTTATTTAGTTAAGCCAATCTATCATGACAAGTAAAAAAAGGGTAAAGTAACTTTTTGTTGATTATTTTCTAAATGTAATTTTTCTTCTTCCGCATGTAAAAAAGGAATAAATAACTCAATCAAATTACGTGAGCCTTCATGAAGTGCTTCTTTAGGAGTTAAACTTCCATTTGTCCAAGGAATCCCTTAGATATGATGCAAACTAGATCTTGTTCTATCGTTGATCAGAGATTTCTCTATGAACAATACTAATCAGAGTTTGAAGAAGAAGGGGAACGAGAAGGAGTCCTCGACCCACAACAGATAGAGGAGGATTTATTCAATCACATAGTTTAGGCTCCTAGAATATGGTGCCCTTGGGGCTTTCTATTTGATTGTATCGAAAGGCCCAATGAATTGGGATTTCCCTATTAGGCTAGGTCATTTCAGGGCAAGCGGATCATTTATGATGAAGAGGATGAGCTTCAAGAGAATGATTCAGAGTTCTTGCAGAGTGGAACCGTGTAGTACCAGACAAGAGATAGATCTTCCAAAGAACAAGACTTTTTTCTAATAAGCCAATTCATTTGGGACCCTGCAGATCCAATTTTTTTCCTATTCAAGGATCCGCCCTTTGTCTCTATGTTTTCACATCAAGAATTCTTTGCAAATGAAGAGATGCCAAAGGGGCTTCTTACTTACCAAATAGACCTTCCTACATCTATATATAAACGCTGGTTTATCAAGAATACGCAAGAAAAGCGCTTCGAATTTTTTATTTATCGTCAGAGATGGCTTAGAACCAATAGTTCATTATCTAATGGATTTTTCCATTCTAATACTCCATCCGAGAGTTATCAATATTTATCAAATCTGTTCCTATCCAACGGAAAACTTCATTTACTCTCGTGTGGATGGCAAGCAAGTCTAATTTCTTAGTTTCAATAGGACTCCTTACAAGCGTTGTTTCTATCTACTATTATCTAAAGATAATCAAGTTATTAATGACTGGAAGAAACCAAGAAATAACCCCTCAAGTGCGAAATTATAGAAGATTCCCTTTAAGATCAAACAATTCCATCGAATTGAGTATGATTATATGTGTGATAGCATCTACTATATCAGGAATATCAATGAACCCGATTATTGAAATTGCTCAGGATACCCTTTTTTAGCTTCTAGAATCTATTTCTTAGTTCAAGATCCCTCTTGACCTAATTGGAATATTAGTAGATCTATTCTGCCCAAAATGGGAATGGGCTAGGGTTATGAACTTATAATCATGGAATCAACTCGATCATCAGATTATAGATTATAAGTTCATTCCATACCAGGACAGACCGGAATAGGGTTAGGTTATATACATTCGAATTATGAGAAGGGGTTATTCGAGCGTATCTATAGATATTTACCTAAATCGGTAGGTCCTTGGGCGGACCCCACCTTAGCCCCAAGGCGTTGCTCTCTAACCAGAAAAGTAAATGCTTGAGCTTGAGAAGCTTCTAGTCCAGTGGGCCCGTAAAACTCACTAGAATAAGCGGTATTATTGAACCAAACAAAGCAACAAGCAATAAAACCAAAAACAGCTAAAGCACCTAAACTATAAGACAAGTAAGCCTCCCTAGACCATACAAGCGCACAGCGCGCCCATGCAAAAGGTTTGGTTAAGATATGCCAGATTCCACCAAGTATACAAATGGAACCCAACCATACATGCCCTCCAATTATATCTTCCAAATCGTCCACACTAACAATCCATCCCTCTCCTCCAAAAGGGGATTTTAGTAAATAACCAAATATGACGCTTGGGCTAAGGGTCAAGTTGGTAATTTTTCTTACATCTCCCCCTCCTGGGGCCAAGGTATCATATACGCCTCCAAAATAAATAGCTTTGAATACTAGAAGAAAAGCACCTATACCTAACAAAATTAAGTGAATACCCAAAATTGTAGTCATTTTATTTCTATCTTTCCATACATAACCAAAGAATGGAAAAGACTCTTCAAGAGTCTCGGGTCCCAGAAGTGCGTGATAAATACCGCCAAAGCCCAATACTGCAGAAGAAATTAAGTGAAGTACTTCAGACACAAAGTATGGAAAGGTATCTATAACTTCCTCACCAGGACCTACCCCCCAACCTTGAGTAGCTAGGTGTGGAAGTAAAATTAATCCTTGTTCATACATGGGCTTTTCAGGTACGAAATAAGTCACTTCAAATAGGTTCATTGCTTCGGCCCAAAATACGATTAATTCGGCATAGGCTACATGAGCTCCGAGTAATTTACTAGATAAATTGATAAGTTGGGACTTCCCAGCCCACCAGGCGAAATTAGTTATTATTAATTCAAATTTGAATTTAATACCGAGATTACTTTTTTAATTCAATAATAATAATCAGTAACAACCTGCCACTAAGAATTTGTTGTAAAAATTATGTGCACTTATCATTTCTCAAAAAAAATGTGTAATGGATTTGTGGCAATGGCATTGCCGAAATAGGGGAAAACAATTTGTGGCAATTATGGCAATGCCATTACCAAAAATGGGAGGAAAAAAAATTGTTGTAATTGGTTTGTGGCAATGGCATTGCCGAAATAGGGGGAAAAATTTTTGTGGCAATGCCATTGCTGAAAATTAGGGGGGGGGGGGGGAAGTGGTTGCCGAAATCTAGGGAGAAATTTTTTTTTAAAAAAAAATGTTATGTTCACAATATTTTCACAACAAATCACAGGAAATTAGTTATTATTAGTTCAAATTTGAATTTAACATTGAGATTACTTTTTTAATCCAACAATAACAATCAGTAACAACCTATCACTTAGAATTTATTGAAAAAATGTTGTAAAAATTGTGTGCACTTATCATTTCTCCCAAAAAAAAAAAAGTGTAATGGATTTGTGGCAATGGCATTGCCGAAATAGAGGAAAAAAATTTGTGGCAATTGTGGCAATGCCATTGCCGAAAATGGGAGGGAAAAAAAATTGTTGGAATTGGTTTATGGCAATGGCATTGCAGAAATAGAGGAGAGAGATCAAAGAAAGTACACATATTCTTATTCTTTAGTATTCACGTCAACTCCTCAAAGTACCTTTTTTGTCTTTTTATTCTTCAGTATTTTTTTGACCGAAGCAGTTTGGTTTGTGTGTATGTAATCTTCTTTCCTACTATATTGCAAAAGTACCCTATGAAACAAATAAAGATAGATTCAAGTACAAAGCAACTTGATTCTTATTCTAAAAAAATAAAAAATAAAAAGTACTTAGATTTTTATAGAAGAAAAAAATGATTGATATGCACGCTGTAAACAAAAAAAAAAAAAAAAACAAACAAACAAACAAACAAACAAAGTATATAAATTCTTACAATAGGAAAGAAAAAAATAATTGATGTGCACACTGTAAACCAAAAAAAAGCAAAGAAAGTACATAGATTCTTATAATATTGAAGAAAAAAAATAATTGACGTGCATACTGTAAATCAAAAAAAGCAAAGAAAGTACATAGATTTTTACAATACAGAAGAAAAAACTTGTAATTGATGTGCATGCTGTAAACAAAAAAAAAAAGTAAAGAAAGTACATAGATTCTTATGTGCACGCTGTAAACAAAAAAAAAAAAAAAAGCAAAGAAAGTAAACAAAAAAAGTAAAGAAAGTAAACAAAAAAACAAAGTTTCAATCAACCAATCAACTCAACTCCTCATCTCATCTGATTCTTATTCTCTGCATGCATCGAATATATTCCCCTCAACTCCTCAAAGTACCTTTTTTGTCTTTTAATTTTTCAGTATTTTTTTGACCGAAACAGTTTGGTTTGTGTTTCTTACAATACAAAATGAAAGAAAAAAATAATTGATGTGCACGCTATAAACATGACATACAATATAATGAACAGATAATATATCATAATGCATCAATGGTTAATTTACTAGTTATATTATTAATTTGATTGATTATAACATAGTTATTGTAATTGGAATTGCAGGTTGTTTGGACACCATACGATAATGATTTGCATCCATGGTGTCTTGCGGAAAGACATATATGGACTAAAACAGCGTCATTGCTATGCTTCCAAATTGTGGAGTATTACCTTCAGAAAGAGTTATGCGACAGTTTGGGTTGTTGCAAAGATGTCTAAAATAGCCTATTGACAAGTTGGATAAATATGTGCAATGTGTAAAGTTGACAGGGAAGTCCAGTGTCAATTGGCTTACACAACATGCACAATACTACCGGCTTTGGAATGCACGAGCTGAACATGTAATTTGGGATGAGTATTTCGATTTAGGTGTGGACTACACAACATGGTACCATTAACATGGTCACTTATTCACGGCACCAGGGGTGGTTGCCCATGTGTACCAAGTAATTATTTTAGCTTTTTTAATAATACTGCACTAATATTAGAATGAATTATTTACACAAACAAAATACTGCACTAATATTGATAACAAATTATTGTTTTAGCTTTTTCAATAATACTGCACTAATAAATGATTTTTTTTTTCTGTGGCAACAAACTGAGATCAACAATATGTTAAATTTGGCTGTTGCAAACCAACAAAGGAATGATCTCACTGCACAACAAGTCCTTACACCAATAGTAAAGGGCCTTACCCAAGTGAAGTTATCAATGGAAGAAAATATTTCCTCCATCCCTACTTAGAGAGTGACACACTTCGAGGGACGACAAAGGTACCAAAGAAGACAGTCGCAAACCCAAACTAAAACCGGACTGTCCACCTCTACATAACGCAAAAATGATGAAGCCAGACCATCCACCTCTACACAACATAATATGTACAGCTCTACCCAAGCTGGGCCGTCAACATCTGCTGGTAATGAGCCAACCACTTTTAGTGAGTATAATCCAATTAATGTCAACGAGTACTACATAATTTATATCAACAGATTGGATTATCCACTTCCATAGGACAATGATTTGAGAGTTTGTTTAGCTATGACCATTATCCCCAACCTAGTTCAACACCTCCCTCCTATCACCCATTGCCACCTCCATCCTATGCTGGGCAATACAATTATGGCCAAGATAACCAATACAACTATGATTTCTACACACCACAACCTTTCCAACCAGCCCCTCATGTTGGTGATTTCTACATGCCACCGAATACATGGACATGTGCTCCAAACAGTGAGGAAGAGACCTCTGTAACAAACTCTGAGGTAGATGCCTCAAATGAGGACAGTGGGGAAGATGCAGAAGATATGGAGGTGTCTTCAGATAATGAAAGTGACGAAGGTGGTAATTATCAAACAGAGGTTGATATTAGAACGTAGTCGAGGCGCATGGGGAAAAGTCCTATTGTTCCAAATGGTAGAAGCGAAATCTAGGTGCTTAATAAGCAACTTGTTCTTCCATATAGTAGCAGCGGTCAATATATCGCATTGCAAAGATGCCTTGATATTTATACACGACAATGACATGTGAGCACGGCATCTTATAAACCTGCCATTTTTGACAACTACAAGTGTTCTGCCTCAAATTTATCTTATGATGATGATTACCCCAATATGAAGAGTTAGGGTTTATTGGTGTTCTGACTTCAAACAAACCATCTTCATGACTGAACTCAGTAACTGAATGCTTTGGTACCTTTTTTTCCCATTTATTGAATTTATTCTTTGCATAGGCCGTAATGAGTTTACCAGTAGTAACCTTTGCCCGTGCCTTAGTATACCGATCGGCAAAATAGGCTACACAATAGTAGTATGTAAGTTCAACTAACGCAGTTATGGACATATTTTTAGCACTCTTTATAATTCTGTTGAAGCTTTTAGACAAGCTTGTCGTCATTGCGCCATAACGATGTCCACCATCGTGTGCTAACGTCCACTTGTCTACTGGTATTTCTGATAAATACTTCTCACCATCTGCACTTAATTGAGTAATTCTATCCCTGATTGTTTGATACTTTTGTAACTAGTCCTCCATGCCTACCCACATTACCATAGCCTTCAAATTTTTATTCCCAATTTGTTGATTGAAATTGCTAGCCACATGGCGAAGGTAAAAACGATGATACCAATGTGTCGATTGACATATAGTCCATATCGCTGTCACTATACCAGGGTGACTATCAGATATCACACATAACCCTTCTCGATTAGTGACATTAATCTAAATACAACGCAAAAACCAATACTAGCTATCATCAGTTTCCTTCTCCATAATGGCAAAGGCAAGTGGAAAAAGTCTGTTCTCACCATCCGACATTGATGCAATCAGTAATGTACCTTTGTACTTACCATATAGGAAAGTTCCATCTCTACTAATCACTAGCCTACAATGTTGAAAACCTTCAATTGATGGACCAAAAGCCCAGAATACTCTCTCGAATATTGCACAGCCTGGTATAGTAGTAGATATTGTTCTCCAAATAATCCTGCTGCCCGAGTTTGAATTAGTCAAACTTTCAACCATTTTGGCAATAATTAGTAAGATTTTTCTCAATCGCCAAACACTCTACCAATTGCTTTTTGTTTCACCTCCCACACCTTAAAATAAGAAGGCCGGTATTGGTACTTATTGTAAAGAGTCTGTTGAAGTGAAGAAATCTTTATGGTTGGATCATTTTTGACAACATCCCTCAACTCTTTCTCAATAACATGGGTGTCTAATTGCTCGTGATCTTGTGTGAGCGAGGACTCTATACATATGTGTGGACCATTGTATTTTCTAACCTCAAACAACCCATGTGTAGCCCAGAAGTATGCTCGAAGATGCCATGAACAATGTTTGTACCTTACAAACCAACATGCTGGATCAAACTCTCTTACACAAAATGTTTGGTTCCTCTTGATGTGATAGTGTTTAACAGCAGCTTGTAGTTCATCCTTATCGGCAAAAAGCAAGCCCACATAAAACTCTTGGGTAAGGTCCCAAATACTCTGAATGGGCTTTTCAAATGGTGGGGTTGGATCAATCATATTATCCCACGTGTTCTATGAAAAGCTTAGTGATGAAGGTTGATGGAATGCCATAGCTGGACTGCTTTCATGATTACCTTCATTTAGTGGCTCCTGTTTATCTCCAACATCATCAACCTCGTCGTCATCAAGTTGATCATCATTATCCATGGCTCGCATCCTTTCTGATAATGTATGGACCACATTTTCAGTAGTAGCAGCTATGCAATGTGTATCATTGGGATCATTAGTAGTCTCTTGTGTGACATGCTCAGCTGGATTATCATAGTCAGCATCACTGGTGTTCATTGGCCGATAAGGAACATGTTGGTCCTCAGTTACAACATGGGTATATGGAGCATGATACTCAGCACCACCAATGTTAATTGGGGAATGAGCCGCATCTTCAGAATAATGACTAATATGAGTGGCATATGAATCATGGAAGTGCCCGCCGTGTGAATAACTAAACAATGCACTTGGTCCTTCGTTGGCATATCGAATGAGAAAAACATCTCGGTGGCTTCTTATGGGCTCTACACCTACATATAACTCTGCACCTACAAATCCATATTAGCGGTCCAACATATTGAATATTGCATTGACACCATAATCATCTTCTACCAAAACTTGATGGTAAGTCACAGGATGTGGATGACATTGAAAAGGAAATCTATACCAAATAGTCAGTTTTAAATCTTCTCTATATATATGAAATATGGATGCTACTCCATCACATAGATTTTCAAATGTAACACCCTGACTTAATGGAAGCATAGAACGAGGTGCCCTTCGTAATAAACCCCATTTTCTCCATGTTTAATTATTTCGCCGGAATGGATGAAAAAAATGAACAACTTTTCTGCCATCTACACTATAATAATAGTATTAATATATTAACACTACACAACCATTACGATGCAATACAAGAAGGTAATCCATTAAAAACATTTAATGTTTAAATGGTTAAAGCTGAGAGAATTCTGTTAAAGAGGATTATTTCACTGATAATAATAATATTAAATTTTTTTATTAAGGTTTATGAGCGTATACTAACCTTTTTTCTTTTTTCTTTTTTGGTTTTCTTATAGCATACGCGTATATTATAGGCTAAAAAACTAAGTATTTCTTTAAAGAAAAACTGGCCTGTCATGTTAAAATATATTTTTGCTATAGGAAATTTTAGGCAAGAATTCATGGACAAATAATTTAAAACATATTATACAAATTAGTTCATGTTGCAAAACAAATATTACAAAAACAAGATTTGCATGAACAAATAATTTAACAAAAACAAGATTTTCATGCTTAGCTATGCCCAAAAACATATCAACATGAATATTAGAAAATGAAAAATAACTACTTAAGAGATGTAACTCACCTTTTAAGAGATAAAGAACGGGTAGATATTTGTAATTGTTGTTACTTATAGTTGTTTGTAGAATGTTTGGCACGTATGAATTGAAAATGGTTGGTAGAATTATGAGGGGAATAAGAGTGGAGAAGAAGGTTGATGGAATTTATAGGGGAAAAATAGTAGAAAATAAGAACCGTGGAAATTTCAGCTGTTTAAATAAGATGCAAGTTTCATATCAGTTAAATTCAGAGATTTTAAACACAATATAGATGGTTTACAGTGTGCACATCAATTATTTTTTTTCTTCCTATTGTAAGAATCTATATACTTTCTTTTTGTTTTTTTTTTTTTTTTTTGGTTTACAGCATGCACGTATCATTTTTTTCTTTCATTTCGTATTGTAAGAAACACAAACCAAACTGCTTCAGTCAAAAAAATACTGAAGAATAGAAAGACAAAAAAGGTACTCTAAGGAGTTAAGGGGAATATAGGCAAAAAGCACATTTTCATCCCTACATTTTCACGCGATTCTCATTTTGGTGTCTAACTTTTTTTTTTACCGCTTTTAGTCCCTATCCTGGAAAACACGTCTCGTTTTTGTTACATTAGAGACGGAAATTGCACAAGTGGCAAACGGAAGATGACGTGGCCATTAAAATAATAATAAAAAATATTATTTAGCATTAAAAAATACCACATCAGCACCTAAATTTAAAAAAAAAATTAATTTATTACCACAAACCAAACTGCTTCGGTCAAAAAAATACTGAAGAATAAAAAGACAAAAAAGGTATTCTAAGAAGTTAAGGGGAATATATTCGATGCATGCAAAGAATAAGAATCAGATGAGATGAGGAGTTGAGTTGATTGGTTGATTGAAGCTTTATTTTTTTGTTTACTTTCTTTTTTTTTTTCTTTTTTTTTTTTTTGTTTACAGTGTGCACGTAAAAATCTACGTACTTTCTTTGCTTTTTTTTTCTTTTTTTGGTTTACAGCGTGCACATCAATTGCAGGTTTTTTCTTCTGTATTGTAAAAATCTATGTATTTTCTTTACTTTTTTTGGTTTACAGTGTGCACATCAATCATTTTTTCTTCAATATTATAAGAATCTAATTACTTTCTTTGCTTTTTTTGATTTATAGTGTGCACATCAATCATTTTTTTTTCTTTCCTATTATAAGAATCTATATACTTTCTTTGTTTTTTTTTTTTGGTTTACAACGTGCACATCAATCATTTTTTTTCTTCTATAAGAATCTATGTACTTTTTTTGTTTTTATTTGCAATGTGCACATCAATTTTTTTTTTTCTTCCATTTTGTATTATCTATGTATTTTTTTTAAAATAAGAATCAAGTTGCTTTGTACTTGAATCTATCCTTATTTGTTTCATAGGGTACTTTTACAATACGAAAGGAAAGAACATGACATACACACAAACCAAACTGCTTTGGTCAAAAAAATACTAAAGAATAAAAAGACAAAAAAGGTACTCTGAGGAGTTGAGGTGAATACGACAAAAAAGGTACTTTGAGTAGTTGAGGTGAATATTGAAGAATAAGAATATACGTAATTTTTTTGATCTCTCTCCTCTATTTCGACAATGCCATTGCCACAAACTATATGTAACTTTTTTTTTTTTGTTTCCTCCCATTTTCGGCAATGGCATTGCCACAATTGCCACAAAATTTTTTTTCCTATTTTGGCAATGCCATTGCCTCAAATCCATTGCACATTTTTTTTTTTTGAGAAATGATAAGTGAACACAAATTTTACAACATTTTTACAACAAATTCTAAGTGGCAAATTGTTACTGATTGTTATTGTTGGATTAAAAAAGTAATTTCAGTGTTAAATTCAATTTTGAATTAATAATAACTGTAGGGCCCGAGGGCCCAGAACCCCCGGCCCACCTTTAGGCTAGCCTAGGGCCCAAGCCGAGAAGGGCGATCTCCCCAGATGGTCGGCCTAAAGGTTTCAGTTCTCCCAGGGCCCAAGCCGAGGACACACCCCTCCTTGGCACACCTAGTCCAATCTAGGTAGGGGGCAGACCCAGTGTAGATGGTCACATCCACACTTAACGATTCTGCCTGGCCCTCCAAGTCCCATTAATGATGACAAGACCCTTCACTGAGAAGCCTTGGGGGCAGCAACCCCCAGTATGGGAAAGAACCTATCTGATGGGACAAGTCCTGAACCATTAGCCCGGATGGCCAACAGCTGTAAGGCCAGGATTGAACTAAAGAGGGTATATAAGGCAAAGAGCCCCCCTGGTGAAAGGGGGCCTCCTCGGATCCCAGCCGAGGAGCAACCCCAGGCGTAGAGCGAATAACGAGAAGTCCGAGGAAGACCGGCGCAGGGCCGGCCGGAGCCAAACCCTTTGTCCCACTCTCTACAAATTCATTGTCGGGGGCCCACCTCCGAAAAATGAGCCCCTACAATTGGCGCCGTCTGTGGGGAGGGTTAGTGCGCCGGCCGGCGCAACCGGCGATCGTTCTAAAGCAGTTATTACTCAGAAGTTGGCAGTACAAAAAAGAAAAAAAAAAAAAAGAAGAGAAGAAGAGAAGAATTGCAGTGCGAAAAGGAAACTCAACAACAAGTAAAAGAAAAGTTCTTTATTATTTCAGAAAAGATTACAAAAGATTACAAGTACAACAATCCTCATTATTTCATAAAGGAAAAGCTACATATACAATCAGAGGCTCAGACAGGCATGTTTTACAAAAATTCCTACCAACTAATCCTACAATCAGAGGCCCAGGCGGACCGGCGTTGGAACTGGCCGGGCAAGAGGCTCGCAAAGAATTAATATCAGGAACGAGGGAAGTGTCAACCCGTGCTTTTATTGGCGTCAAGAGAATGGGAGAACTTGATAGTAAAAGCACGGGAAGGGGGGCTAGGGGCTGGCTCACCTTCAAACCAAAGCTTGAACAAAGTGAGGAGCCCCTAGACCCCGGAACACCCTCCCTCATGATGCTTCCTCGACCCCCTCCGAACTGCACGAGCATTGACCGTCGGAGACGGCAATACTTGGGCACCAGCCATGACGAGAGTTCGCGTGCCCCCTTCGTCGGAGGTGCGCTCTGGGGAAAGACGTTAGGTACTTCAACGACGTCCCCCCTGGCCACCATGTGAGACTCGGCCAGTGTTACGCCTAAACTCTGCCGCACCGGCAGCCCAATGGGGGCTGCGGCCACGGCGGCGCTTAACTCCAGGTCTCCTAACTGCGGTCACAACCCTAGTGGCGGTATCAAAGGGGCTCAGGAAGGCAAAAGTGTATGTGTCTGTTCGTGGGTAAGAATTCATGGGATGAGGAGAAACACTCCCCCCAGAACGCCTTTTATGGAGGGCAAAAACCAGCGGGAGTTGAACCGCGCAGAATTCGAAGGGGGAGTTGTCAAAGGGAATTAATTCCCACCCAATTCCAAGGGGATTGCCAGCTACCTGATGCATGTTAATTCACGAAGGCATTAATGGAGGCGCGTTACGGGCACCGAAGCGTCAAACAGGGAGCGCGGAAGGCCAAGCGACGCCTCGTAAATCAGAAAGATGAGGAACACAAGATCAGCCCCACGTGCGAAGTCACAATCCGGCCCGAGGAAAAACAACTCGCGGGAAAAGACCCGTGGACGTCCTCACACCGAAAAAACAAAGTCCTCGGATCCGAGGACAAACTCCTATTGGAGGTAGCTGTGCAGTAGTGGTACAATGACTCTCGCTCCAGCGTCCTACAAGGGGCTAGGAGGATGGACTCCTACCCGACATGAGACTGAGTTGCCCGAAGAGGTGAACACTGTGTCCTCATGCTCGGGGCCCACTTGGAAACGATGGCAGCAATTGTACCTAGGTCTTGCATGGTCTACGGACTCAAGCCTAAGGGGAGCTAGCCACTTGGAAACGATGGCAGCAATTGCACCTAGGTCTTGCATGGTCCTCGGACTCAAGCCTACGGGGAGCTGGCCACTCGTACTTAAGGCAGCAACTGTACCTAGGTCTTGCATGGTCTACGGACTCAAGCCTAAGGAGAGCTAGCCACTTGGAAACGATGGCAGCAATTGTACCTAGGTCTTGCATGGTCCTTGGACTCAAGCCTACGGGGAGCTGGCCACTCGTACTTAAGGCAGCAACTGTACCTAGGTCTTGCATGGTCTACAGACTCAAGCCTAAGGGGAGCTAGCCACTTGGAAACGATGGCAGCAACTGTACCTAGGTCTTGCATGGTCTACGGACTCAAGCCTAAGGGGAGCTAGCCACTTGGAAACGATGGCAGCAATTGTACCTAGGTCTTGCATGGTCATCGGACTCAAGCCTACGGAGAGCTGGCCACTTGTACTTAAGGCAGCAACTGTACCTAGGTCTTGCATGGTCTACGGACTCAAGCCCAAGGGGAGCTAGCCACTTGGAAACGATGGCAGCAATTGTACCTAGGTCTTGCATGGTCCTCGGACTCAAGCCTACGGGGAGCTGGCCACTCGTACTTAAGGTAGCAACTGTACCTAGGTCTTGCATGGTCTACGGACTCAAGCCTAAGGGGAGCTAGCCACTTGGAAACGATGGCAGCAATTGTACCTAGGTCTTGCATGGTCCTCGGACTCAAGCTTACGGGGAGCTGGCCACTCGTACTTAAGGCAGCAACTGTACCTAGGTCTTGCATGGTCTACGGACTCAAGCCTAAAGGGAGCTAGCCACTTGGAAACGATGGCAGCAATTGTACCTAGGTCTTGCATGGTCCTCGGACTCAAGCCTACGGGGAGCTGGCCACTCGTACTTAAGGCAGCAACTGCACCCAGGTCTTGCATGGTCTACGGACTTAAGCCTAGGGGGAGCTATCTATTTGCGACGGAGCCAAGGTACTGCTCGGCCCGAAGACCTATTCCCGTGAAGAAACCAACTGCCTACTGAAAAAGCCTAAGGGTCGATCCAACCACCCAAGGAAGAACCTGCCAGCCGGAGGCCTTCCGGATCATAGGGGCCGAGGTTTGCAAAACCCTCCTCCCCGTTCGAGGATACGTGCAGCAGGGTTTTGAGGGGCTATTGTAGGGCCCGAGGGCCCAAAACCCCCGGCCCACCTTTAGGCTGGCCCAGGGCCCAAGCCGAGGAGGGCGATCTCCCCAGATGGTCGACCTAAAGGTTTCAGTTCTCCCAGGGCCCAAGCCGAGGACACACCCCTCCTCGGCACACCTAGTCCAATCTAGGTAGGGGGCAGACCCAGTGTAGATGGTCACATCCACACTTAACGATTCTGCCTGGCCCTCCAAGTCCCATTAATGATGACAAGACCCTTCACTGAGAAGCCTTGGGGGCAGCAACCCCCAGTATGGGAAAGAACCTGTCTGATGGGACAAGTCCTGAACCATTAGCCCAGATGGCCAACAGCTGTAAGGCCAGGATTGAACTAAAGAGGGTATATAAAGCAAAGAGCCCCCCTGGTGAAAGGGGGCCTCCTCGGATCCCAGCCGAGGAGCAACCCCAGGCGTAGAGCGAATAACGAGAAGTCCGAGGAAGACCGGCACAGGGCCGGCCGGAGCCAAACCCTTTGTCCCACTCTCTACAAATTCATTGTCGGGGGCCCACCTCCGAAAAAGGAGCCCCTACAATAACTAATTACCTGTGATTTTTTGTGAAAATATTGTAAAAATATTATGGACGCAGTATATTATTATTATTTTTTAATTCCTCCCCAGATTTTCGACAACCACTATTTCCCCCCCCCCCCTATTTTCAACACAACTGCCACAATTTTATTCCCCCCTTTTTCGGCAATGCCATTGCCACAAGCCAATTACAACAATTTTTTTTTCCTCCCATTTTCGGCAATGGCATTGCCACAATTGCCACAAAATTTTTTTTCCCCTATTTCGGCAATGTCATTAAAAAAGTAATCTCAGTGTTAAATTCAAATTTGAATTAATAATAACTAATTACTTGTGATTTTTTGTGAAAATATTGTAAAAATATTGTGGACGACGTAGCACATTTTTTTTTTTTAAATTCCTCCCTAAATTTCGACATCCACTTCCCCCCACCCCCCCAAAATTTGACAATGGCATTGCCACAAATTTTTTTTTCCCTCTATTTCGACAATGTCATTGCCACAATTGGTTTTCTTTGGGCACCTACACACTTCGAGCACTTCTCACACCCACACCCACTCAAGCAGCGCATTTGGGCAACAGAAATTTCGATAATGCCATTACCGAAATTCAACATTTTCTCTCTCCCACTTTTTCTCTTTCTCTCTCATACGTTTGTTGGAATTTCAACAACGATGTTGCCGAAATTCACTCTTTCTCCTCATTTCCTTAAATAAGTTGGAACAATGCCCATAACGCCAAAAAAAAAAAAACCCCAAATTCAGCAATATTCAACTAAAAGACTCCCCTAGGGATGTATACTTAAAATATTATAGAACTTGTGAACAGTTATAACTTACTATTTATAAGTTTGTAAACTAAAATAATATATTTTATTCCTTTTTTTTTTTCTCACCATCTCCCTAGGGATGTATACTTAAAATATTATAGAACCTGTGAACAATTATAACTTACTATTTATGAGTTTGTATACTTAAAATAATATATTTTATTCATTTTTTTATCTCCCACTTTGTCTCACTTATTTAATATTTACATTATTACTAAATAGGGTAGTTTATATTATTTTAATGAGTTGTATGTAATAATAAGAACTAAGATGTTAGGTAAGTTATAAAATGAGATGATAAAATAGATAAAGTAGTGTTTGATAGTAAAATAGAGTTTTTTTTTTTTTAACATCCTTAGATGCTTGTGCTCTAAAAGGAGTGAACTAAGAAAGGAAAATGCTAAAATTACATCACATTAACGGTTTGTAAAAATGTTTGTATCTATAGCATTACTCGCCAGAAATAGCATTACACACTATTTGCATTACTCACTAGGAATAGCATTCACAAGACAGCTTGAAATACAAACCTACTCCACTTTTTGTGTTCACCTTTATGTTTAATCAATCACAACTTATCATGTATTAGTTTGACTTTTTTTTTTTTAAATGGCAAAAAATATCCAACACAAAGCTATCCTAATTTTTGTGTTTAACTTTATTCTTTATCAATCACAACTTATTATGAATTCATTGGATTTATCTTATAAAATGACCTAAGTTTTAAATATATATATATATATATATATAGCATTCTATAATTGATGAAATAGAAAAAGTAAAACACAAATAATGAGACAAATAATCTTTACCACCGACAATTGATGATAGGCCCAATTGTTTGAGTGGTGGAAAATGAAATAAGAACTATTTTGTATAATATTTATTTAGCGCGGATCATGGATAGAATCATCCTCCTTCTACTTTTTTGAAGCCCTTTTCCTTAATTTCAAGTCACTCCAGGTAAGGTAACAGGGAATTCTAGAGATACAAGAATATAAAGTTCTGTTTGGTACGTATATTTAAATAACAGCTTTTAATTTTTTTATTATGTGAAAATACGTATAATTTTTTTTAAAAGCTAAAAACATGTGTTTAAGTTTATGTACCAAACAGGCCTTAAAAATTGGACAAGTCTCATTCCAAATTGTATATATTTTATGTTAGTTATTGTAAGCACTCAACAACGAAAGCAATACAAAATCATACCATACATGTACCATATTTCTTGCTTGTAAAGCAGCCAACAAGGCAACAGCAACCCAAGCAAAACAACAATTCAACTTATTAAAAAAAAAAACAATTTAGAAGCAAAACAAATTCAAGCAAAAGCATAAGACGTGTTTCACTGAAAGTTTCTAGCTTTAATTTTTTTTTTTTTTTAATTTAAAAAAAAATTAAAAGAAAAACAAATCAAAATGGTTGCTTTGGCTTCTCAACTGGGAAACGAGCTGCCCAACCTCTTCCCCCGAAAACAACCCCTATTAGAGTTTGTCCTTTTGCTTTTAGGAATTTTACACCAAATTATATTTTCTTGAGTCATTTTTTTGATTTATGTTAAATTGGAAAGAAAAAAAGATAAGAATGATATAAAGAGCAACGGAAAAATAAAAGTAAAAGAATTAGCGTGATTCTTCCTAACAATTACTTACATGATTACATCAATAATTGAAAAACCATTAATGAGTACCTCTACTATTTAGAATTGTGTATTAAAAATAACCCAAAATCATAGATTTTGATGATATTACGAAATCATGATTTACTTATTTATGATAATTCGAATTGTGGGGTCAGAGAACCTGGTAACCCCGGCCCACTTTGTACCAAGTCCAAGGCCCATGTCAAGGAGAAAGGAATGCCCGAGAACGAAGTTTGAAAGTCCAAATAGCCCAAGAACCTTGCCGAGAACAACCCTGCCTCGACCAACCGAGACCATGGGTGGGGAAAGTAACGAGTCACCAAAAGCAACCCTCCAGGGCATCTAAGGAGAAAGACCAAGCACAACATGTTAGCCATCGAAGCATGGTGGAGGAGCAAGTCCAAGATGAACTGTCACCTCCACATTAAATGCCCACAACTAACGTTCTTATCGTATTGGTGAGGAAATGACCTCTGAACAGTGCATTCTTGGTTGCTGCAGCCCACAGAGAGAATGGGAAGGTGGCTGATGGGACGAGTTGTCAGAAAGAAGTATGGATGATCAACAAGTGGAGGAAATGGATCATTGGAAGAGGACTATATAAGGAGAAGAAGTAGATTAAAGAGGGGGGATTGGGAGAAAAGAAGGACTATGACCAAGCTTCTCGAACCGAGCTGAGGACAAACCTTTGAGGATAATTTCCATTTGTCTATGTCGAATGGTGGCAAACGCTGCATTGGATGTTGTCCACTTGGTAGGGCCTAATTCTTGAACCTGCTCTCTACAAATTCATTGCATTGGGCTAGCTGGGCTTGAGTCCACTCACTCAACAGTATAAGTGCTCAAACCCAGTCCCTACACAAATGTATTAATATATTCTAACAATTTACACGCACTCAAACAGCTTAAAAGTTTCAATAATTATGAAATAAAAATAATTTGCCAAATTTTTTATAAATAAATTTTTTGGTCATTAGAAATTCGTAAAATTTTTAAATATAAGTAAATAATTCCAATATATACATGCATGAGTGCGTGGATTCACCTCTATGTTAATTAATTTTGAAAATGACATCCCCAAATTGTGATTAAAAAGAACTTTGGTGTATATAATTGGTTTTTTTTTTTTTTTTTGGCCCACCTCTATGTTAATTAATTTTGAAAATGACATCCCCTAATTGTGCTTAACAAGAACTTTGGTACATATAATAGGCTTTGTTAGCCCCAAATGCCTCGGTCTAACTTTTTGAAAAGAAAAATAATAGTAATACATATGTGATAAAAATAAAATAAAAAATGATGACAAAGCTTTTAACTGAAGAAAGCCCAATAGAAACAAGGATGTTAAATTTTCCACAACTGCAAGAGCCCACAATCAAATCAAATCAATGGAGGCATATCCCTATTGAAGAAATCAGCCTAGTGTTTGATCAAATCCCTAGCTTTCTCACACTTCAAATCATACAAATGAAACCCATGATCCTCCCCCTTATGTTTCTTCAATCTCCACCATACTTATCCATCCACTCTTACTCAATGCCTCATAAAAATGGCACCATCTATATTAGCCACACATACCAAAACCCTCCTACACCCCCCCAATTGGGCCAAGCTAGGTGCACCCTTTGCCACCGGGTTAAACCTGCAGGTCATCATTATCCGGTTGGTTCGGGCACACAAATGGCCATAACCGATTCCTGCTTGGATCTTGGGCCTCCAACCCAATATAGTATGAATCCTGTACCAAAGAAACCCCAAAAAGGCCCATCTTAAGCCCAAAGTGGGCTTGGGCCTCTCCATCCTTCATAGCCAGATTATAAGCAATAGCACTAGAACTTTCTCCAGCCAAGAACGCTCTCTCAAAATCCACATGCTCATAATTCAACTATACCTCAGGCCTATTATAGTTACAATGGCACTCAACCCATCGTAGAATAGCCCAAGAATCCTTGTATGTAGCTGGAATTGGGTTTTCAAGGGCTTTCCTATAATTCACTGAGATTGAAACAACGTTAGCTTTGGATACAAGAGTGTTTATGCAGTTTATAGTGCTTGGAAGTGAATGGAAAAGAGACACCACCATTGAAGTAGACAAGTAGAGGAAGCTTTTGGTTTGGATTGGTGAGTTTTGTAGGGACGTAAAGTTGAGTGGAAATAAAGATGATGGATTTGGATAGGATTGTAATGTCTTTCTTGCTTTTACTTTTCCAAGATTAAAAAGATCCGAACTGTCAATATCTTGCTCGCCTTTACCTTCCAACTTTCATTTATGATTTAATCTTTTCCATTACATTTTTCACAATCCATTGAGGGTGAAATTGTTAATATGGACAATAAAGCAAGGATGTCGATACCGGCCGTACCGGCCGGTACGTACCATACCGGTTGCATACTGGTATCGAAATATTAACGTTTCGTACCGGTTTAAGTACCGACTATACCGGCCAATTTCGGGTAATACCGACTGGTACAGAAAAAAGTTTTTTTTTTTTTTTTGAATTTTTGTTAGAGTAGAATAATAACTTATTTGCATTAACTTATTAGTATTATTTGTTTTCTTAGTATGCAATGGTAACTTTTAAGTTTTCTATTTTTTATATTGTGTGTTTTTTTTCTTTTAATTAATACTAAAGTCTAAAATTATAAATAATTAGTTTTGGATTGAGGAAATGTTTTATGGTAAACTTTTATATTTATTATTGTGGGGACCGTTTTTGTTGCCCGAACCCACAGGAGGTGGGTTAAAGGCCTACCGAACCCAGAACAATGAATTTGTAGAGAATGGATCGAAGGTTTAGGCGCTGGTCGACCTTCACCAGGCCGGAACTACTTTATCTTTTATTGAAAGAACACTTAGACCAATTTACAACTGAGGGAGGCCGAGGAGGCTTGCTTCCCAGGCTTCTCCCCTTTCTCCCCTCTACACTTTGCTCATATCTCTTATATATTACTCTCTTCCTCCTTCTGTTGATCATCCATTGGCCTCTCTTCCAGCTGTCTGTCCCATCAAATGTCATATCCATGCTCTAGTGGCTCACCCTGATCGATGTAGCCCTGCCCAAGGGTTACATCCCCATTAATGCGGCCAGAAGGGTTAAGTGAGCGTATTAAGTGTGGAGGTGACAACTTGCTCTGGGCTTGTCCCCACCTACAATTATCCTCAGTATGCCGAAGACAAAGGGGTCCTCGGCGTGGATCCAAAAAAGAATTTCTCCCTAAATTGGCCTCGGATAGTCATCCTTCCTCGGAGTGGGTCATTTGGGCCTGGCTTGGAATGGACCAAGGCTACACAATTTTCTGACCCCACAATTATAATATATATACACACACATACATATATATATTTATTTAAAAATATAAAAAATAGCGGTAAACCCGAAACGGTACACTAATATTGACCGATATTCGAAATATACCGTATTACTGGGCAAACCGGTACAGCCTCCAGTACAGTATTGACTCATTTGCAATAAAGTGACGTCTTTTTTACATATATTAAGTTTACAACCAAATTTATACTTAATTTCACAACTTGTCAATGTGTCATTTTCAAGTTGTTATTTTAGTACTTACAGATGAGATCACTACAAGTACTTTCTGAAAAAAAAAAAAAAAAAAAAAAAAAGTACACTAATTACAAAGTAAAACTAAGTACGTTAGAACATTAACAAACATTTTAAGAAATTGTTATTTTCACGTATTAAAAAGTTCTTTTATATATTTTATTATACCAATTTACAATACACTTTATATTACATTTTTTATTTTAAAATTACAACATATTACTATTATCTAAAATAAACCGCACATCTTTTATATAAAAGAGTAATACTATGATTACAATTTTTGAATTTGCTCTTGTAGCAAGTTATGAATGGTAAAATCGATGGCTCACATAAACTTACCACTTTTACTCCACAATTCTAATTTGTCATAGGAGCATATTGTAACAAAAATTATGAGCTATTATTTTTTATATTAAAAAATTTACAAAAACGATTTTTTTTTTTTTTTTAAGAATAAACGGCAGACAAAAACGAATATGTTAAGCACATCGAACTGCCAAAGAGTGAGGCATAGTGATAGGACATGCGATGTGATAAGACGTGGGATGTGACATGGGACAGTGAGAATTGAATAAAAAATAGTTGAGCACATCTTATTGCAGCGAGCTATGCTGGCACAACTTGTGCCACAAGCATGGTTGTAGGAAAAAGTCCACCATATTTTCAAAACATGTTTCCTCTCTCCTATTACATATACCAAGTTTATTTGTTGTTTAACACATTTTATGAAAGTGATTTTTTGAATACCGTAGTAGTTTGCCAGATTTATTTGATATTTGATACATTTTATGAAAGTGTGAAAGTGATTTTTTATATTTGGTGTGCTAAATATTAAAATTTTAGTATTTGTCACAATACTCCTATGAATTTGGGTCTGTCTTAGGACTTAAGTGAGAAGGCTATTTAAATCCAAATTTCTCATCTACGAGAGAAAGGGATAATGTCAATTAATTACATGATTATGTCAGTAATCAGCCACATGAAAATTAATAACATCTTAAAGTAAATTGTAAAAATATAGTCTATATTACAAGACTGCCTTCGTCATTGATGAAGACAAGAGGATAATTCAGCCAAAAAAAAAAAAAGACAAGAGGATTGAAAATTTGAAGCAACTTGTAATTATTTATTGCATGACAATAACTGAAGGACACATTTTGCGATACAATATTAAATGGTGTAGTGAATCATATCTAGATGGAAGTTGGAAACTTTGACAAGCTTAGAATTGAAAGCAAACTGCAGAAAGTCAGCTTTCTCTTTATTTTTCAATTCCCAACTTTGAAATTTAATACTCCATCACACATTGACACGAGAGAATAGAGACTAGTATCACTGGTTGATGAAGGAGGCCAGGCGTTTAATCAAGATCTTCGCTTTTTGACAATTGGGGTCGAAGATATGAAACACGTGATCTTCCCCTTCAGTCTCGAAGATCTCAGCCGTACCTTTCCACTCACTATTCACCAATTTTTCATAATAAAGCTTACCTCTATCCCTCAGTATATCTTTCTCAGCAACAAGAACTAGTATTTTATGGCAGGCCAGGTTAGCAAAACTTGGTGCACCATCCACAAATGGGTTAATAAGTAAATCATCACAACCTTTATCAGATGGACACACATAGTTCCACCACTTGTCCACCATTGCTTTTCTTACTGGATCTGTGACCTCTAACCCAATTGGCTTTTCACTCCAGAAATAAGGATTAATTGAACCAATCCCATTGACCTTGATGAGATTTAAGTCCGAGTTGGACTTAGCCCTCAAGGCCATGTGGTGTGCAATATTAGCACCAGCACTGTCTCCAACCAAGTAAACTCTCTCAAAGTCAGCTTTGTCTTTGAGCCATGGCTCAAGGCCATCGTTTCCCACAGCTTGAGAATCCACCCACTTGAGCGCATCCCAGCAATCTTCATAGGCTGTTGGAAGTGGGAACTCTGGGGCTATCCTGTAGTTTACAGAGATAACAATGATGTTAGCTTCAGCAACTAGTGCGTTGAGGCTGTTGTGATAGAAGGGATCAGAGGTTGATGATATGCAAAATGCTCCTCCGTGAAAGTAAAGAACTATGGGAAGCTTTTGAGGGTCATTGATTTCTTTGTTGCGACAGTAAAGTCTACCTGAGACACCGGTTTGTGGTATTATCACTATGTCCTTGGATACAACACCAGTTTGTGGATCTAACCCAGAAGGGGCAACTTGGGTTCCTGCAAGCCTTTCCAAGGTTCCATCTTTGTATACTCTGAGGTAAGGAGGTACCTCAAGAGATACATCTGCGCTGCTTGGATTCATCTGTGTGTTTGTGTGTGCACTCGTGTGCTTTGGCAGAGAGATTGTAAGAGGTGAATAGGAATCGGATGTGTTGGACTTGGATGTGTTCCTTTATAAAAGGAGGGAACTAGACGTCTAGACGGTTCCAACTTCCAACAACACAAGGCGACAGCTTGGAATACAAATTTGTCACGCTTTTTACTCGTTTCATCCGTCCTAATTTATAACATATTTGTTTAACTCTTCTTAAAATAACTCAAGTTTTAAATAAATAAATAAATCAATCAAACACAAATCTGTCCTATTATTAACATATAAATACTTTTGTGATAGATTATGATTGATTGTTTTTTATTTTAACATATACTTATTATTTTTTCTTCACTACTTAAAAACTGTGATTCTAAAACTATAGAATGTGTGTGTATATGTGTGGACAAATTACAACTTATCCACTTATAGTTTGACCGAAATTTAGATTGCCTCCTAATGATTTAAAATCTCATGATAAAAGTGTTCGCTAGATCCTTTTTTTTCTTACTTGATCTTGCATTTTTATGTTTTTTGTGTTTTTTAAGGAAAGAGACATAAAAGTTAAGTAAAATTACATATTTAATCATGTTTTTTTACAAAGGTACGTTACAGAATTCTAACTAAGCTAACTTCAGGTAAGTGTCAAATTTTAAACCATATAAATAGACAACTTAAATTTTAGACAAAACTTAGGTATACTGCTTAAGCCAAAACTTAAATACGCTATTTAGGTGTTGTTTCTTAAATCTTTTAAGATTTTACCATATAAATTTTTTATTATAAGATGAAAATTTATTTTTCAATTAAATAATCACGTGACTAAGTTTTAAAAAAAAAATATAAAAAACAACACATTATATATACATATATATATATATATATATATATATATATATAATAAAATGAATGACATTACAACATAAAAATAGAATCAGTCAGCATTTTCCTATTAAAAATGGGAAAAAAATGACTTGTATTCCGGCGACTTACACGGAAACCAAGTGTTTTTGTCAAGGGAGGAAAGAGGAGACATATTTGTTCTTTTGTTACCGACCATTGATGATGGACCCAATCCAATTGTTTGTGTGGTGGAAAATTAAATGAGACTGTTCTGTATAATAGTATTTTTTTTTTTAGCGGGGATCATGCATATATAATCATAGAATCATCCGGGACAAGCAGGCTCACCTCCCGTTCAATACCCTCCTGTTTTCTCCATTTTTTAAATAGATGAAGGACACGTGTAAGTGAAGCAATCCAAAGGCTAAAAAGAAAAGCCACAAAGCAACTTTTCTTTCATTCTCTCTCCATTATTCTCTCTTCGACTCTCGCTCTCTCTCAACTCTCTCTAGAGAACTCCAGAACTGAGCATCAAAGGTGTTTCTCTTTCTCATTAAATTGTGACTTGCTCCTTCCTTCATCTTCTACACAAAGAAAAATGCCCTTTTGTTTGAATCTTATATTCAGTTTTTTGGGCTTCTGGGCCTCATTACTTACAATGGAACCCCTTCATCTGTAAGAATTTTTATTTTTAAGCCAAGCTTTTGTATTTTCTTGAAACCCAAAACAACTATAGACTAGGATTTACCTGCTTTGGTGTTCTTGTGGAACCATTTATGATTGAGTGGTGAGGTTTGGGTTCAATTTCCTTTCCCTGATCTTGTTGGAGATCCCATGGAATATTTCATCCAATGTCCCAATTTCGCCCTTTCTTCTCTGGCAAGCGCCGATCTTCTCAAGTAAGGTCTGATCTTGGAGCCTCTGATGCTCAGCTCTGAATAGAGCTAGACGGAGAGAGTAATGGAGATAGTTGATTTTTTTCAGTAATTGCTATAGTACTGGAGATTTGTGCACAGCTTTGTGGATTTTTACCATCTTTGTGTAGAAGTTGAAGGAAAGAACAAGACAATTTACTGAGAAATGCTCAATTCTGGGGTTCTAGAGAGAGGAAGACGGAGAGAGAGTAAGTTGCTTCGTGGGTTCTTTTTTAGCCTTTGGATTGCTTCTTACACGTGTCCTTCATTTATTTAAAAAATAGAGAAAACAGGAGAGTATTGAACGGGAGGTGAGCCTGTCCCGAATCATCCTAGGTCTTACTTTTTTTGTAGGACTCGCCTTTATTTTTAAGGCACTTAAGGTTAGGTAACAGGGAAATTCCGGAGATATAAATATAAGATTTTTTTCTTTTTCTTTTTGTGTGTTTGTTGAGAATAGGTACCAGGGAAATTTCAGAAATATAATTATAAGATTTGGACACGTCTCATCCTAGAATTGTAAATATTATGAATTCGTTTGAATTGAATTTATTATTACTGAAATTGAAAACTGAACAGTAATAAACAGTATATAAATAGTAATTTTTTTCTGCACAATAAATTTATGTGATGTTACTGTTTATGTGCAAAAAAAAAAAAAAAAAAACAAAACAAAACAAAAATGGAAAACACAAAGTGGGAAACGCAGACAGCCAATTCAAACCCCACCTATATGTTAGTTATTTCCAGAGATATATATATAATAAGATTGCACATCTCATTCTAAATTTTTTTTTTTTTTTTTTTTTGAGAATGAATTGTAAATATTATAGGGTAGTTATTATGAGCACTTAGAAACCCACGCAACAAAAAAATCATACTATACTAGTATTTTATATATATTTCTTGTAAAGCACTCAATAACAATCCAAGCAAAGCAAATTCAACTTATAAAAAAAGAAAGCAAAAAAAAAATTTCAAGCACGAACGTAAGACGGGTTTCAGTGGAAGTTTCTAAAGGAGATGCCAATATGCCAAAACAAATCGGTTGCTTTGGCTTCTCAACTAGAAGTGGAAGCCCCAACTTTCCCCACAAAAACAACTATTAGAGTTTGTCCTTCTGTTTTTAGGAATTTCATGCCAATTTATATTTTCCTGAGTTATTTTATTGATTTATGTTAAAGAGGAAGAAGCAGATAGAATTATATAAATAAAAATAAAAGAATTGACGTTATTCCATGTGATGATTACTTATATCAACAACAAAAAATAATTAACAGTTACATCTACTATTTAAAATTGTGTATTACAAATAAACCCAAATCACAAAAAAGGTTCAAAAAAAAGTTAAAATTGTGTATTACTTTAATAGGTAAAACTCAAAAAAAGTTCAATTAGAATTTGAAATTAGACTATAATTTTATGCTATGTGTCTAAATTTATGTGAGAACTACACTATAATTATCTATTTAAGTTTGTGTCATGTATTCACTTAAGTTTTTTAATTTTGTGTCAAGTGAGTTGTAGGGTCCCAAGTTATAGCCCAAGCCCAAAAAATATGGAATATGAGCCCAACAAGCACAATACATTAAATTTGTAGAGAGTTGGTGAAAGAGTTAGACTGATAATGAATTAAGCAACGTCTGATACAGGTTTTAAAGGATGAACAAGTATAAAAACACACTTGAAATTCAAATAAACTGATGTCTGAAGAGATAAATTAATGTTTGAAAGGCCAATACAATTCTTAGAGCTACAATGACTTTTTCTTTTCTTCTTCTTCTCTTTTCTTTTTTCCCATCCTCCCCCCTCTATAAGAGGACTTTTACACTTATATAGTTTTCTTCTAGACTATCCTAATCGTCCACTTGTTCTTCATCTAAACGTTCACTTGAGTATATATCCCGTCAGGTATCTTCGTCGGTTCTCCATGAGTGGTGGTAGTTGAGACTGCACTATTCAAGGGTCTTCTCCACATTAATGCGGCAAGAAAAGTTGCTGCATTGCATTTAATGCAGTGATAGCAACTTTTCCTTTAGATATTTATTTGTTCTTATCATCTTTATACGTGTCTGAAGTTCATCCTTATCATTAGAATTGTCAGGAAAGTCACTCAAACCTTCCAGATACTTGCTTAATCGATATGCTTCATATCCGAGGAGGACACACTCTTCGAACTATATTCTTTGATCATTTCCATGCACACTTATCCCACCTGAGATCCTTCTCAATCATTTACTCATCTTCGGACACACCTCAGTCTTCAAATAAGACCTTAGGCCCAAGACATAAATTTAGGTTTTTATCCCCACATGAGTTAATAGTGCAAATTACTAAGAATTTAATATTAATAAACTATAAAATTTATAAAAAAAAATAAAAAATAAAAAATAAAACCAATCATATATCTTCAATAAAAATCACCACATAACAAAAATCACCACACATTCTATTTTATTAAAAATTAGAAAAATATATGATAATAAGTAGTATTAAATTTAAGTAAGAATTTTAATATGTGACTAATTACGTTTACTTTTTTTAAAAAAATAATTTGACTAATTATTTATATTTTTATGATAAAAATTGTGTTTAATTTTAAATGTATCTATACGTATGTGTAGGGGCTCCTTTTTCGGAGGTGGGCCCCCGACAATGAATTTGTAGAGAGTGGGGCAAAGGGTTTGCCTCCGGCCGGCCCTTCGCCGGTCTTCTTTTGACTTCTCGTTTATTTGCTCTACGCCTGGGGTTGCTCCTCGGCTGGCGTCCGAGGAGGCCCCCCTTCACCAGGGGGGTTCTTTGCCTTATATACTCTCTTTAGCTCGATCCTGGCCTTACAACTGTTGGCCATCCGGGCTAATGGTTCAGGACTTGTCCCATCAGACAGGTTCTTTCCCATACTGGGGGTTGCTGCCTCCAAGGTTTCTCAGTGAAGGGTCTTGTCATCATTAATGGAATCTGGAGGGCCAGGCAAAATCGTTAAGGGTAGATGTGACCACCTACACCGGGTCTGCCCCCTACCTAGATTAGATTAGGTGTGCCGAGGAGGGGTGTGTCCTCGGCTTAGGCCCTGGAAGAACTAAGACCTTTAAGCCGACCATCTGGGGAGATCGCCCTCCTCGGCTTGGGCCTTGGGCTAGCCTAAAGGTGGGCCGGGGGTTCTAGGCCCTCGGGCCCCACAATAGCCCCTCAAAACCCTGCTGCACGTATCCTCGGACGGGGAGGAGGGTTTTGCAAACCTCGGCCCCTATGGTCCAGAAGGCCTTCAGTCGGCTGGTTCTTTCTTGAGTGGTTGGATCGACCCTTAGGCTCTTCAATAGGTAGTTAGTTTCTTCACGGGGGTAGGTCTTCGGACCGAGCAATACCTTGGCTCCGTCGTAAATAGATAGCTCCCCGTAGGCTTGAGTCCAAGGACCATGCAAGTCCTAGGTGCAGTTGCTGCCTTAAGTACGAGTGGCCAGCTCCCCGTAGGCTTGAGTCCGAGGACCATGCAAGACCTAGGTACAATTGCTGCCATCGTTTCCAAGTGGCTAGCTCCCCATAGGCTTGAGTCCGTAAACCATGCAAGACCTAGGTACAGTTGCTGCCTTAAGTACGAGTGGCCAGCTCCCCGTAGGTTTGAGTCCGAGGACCATGCAAGACCTAGGTACAATTGCTGCCATCGTTTCCAAGTGGCTAGCTCCCCATAGGCTTGAGTCCGTAAACCATGCAAGACCTAGGTACAGTTGCTGCCTTAAGTACGAGTGGCCAGCTCCCCGTAGGCTTGAGTCCGAGGACCATGCAAGTCCTAGGTACAATTGCTGCCATCGTTTCCAAGTGGCTAACTCCCCATAGGCTTGAGTCCGTAGACCATGCAAGACCTAGGTACAGTTGCTGCCTTAAGTACGAGTGGCCAACTCCCCGTAGGCTTGAATCCGAGGACCATGCAAGTCCTAGGTACAATTGCTGCCATCGTTTTCAAGTGGCTAGCTCCCCATAGACTTGAGTCCGTAGACCATGCAAGACCTAGGTACAGTTGCTGCCTTAAGTACGAGTGACCAGCTCCCCGTAGGCTTGAGTCCGAAGACCATGCAAGACCTAGGTACAATTGCTGCCATCGTTTCCAAGTGGGCACCGAGCATGAGGACACAGTGTTCACCTCTTTGGGCAACTCAGTCTCACGTCGAGTAGAAGTCCATCCCCCTAGCCCCTTGCAGGATGCTGGAGCGAGAGTCATTGTACCACTACTGCACAGTTGCCTCCAATAGGAGTTTGTCCTCAGATCCGAGGACTTTGTTTTTGGTGTGAGGACGTCCACGGGTCTTTTTCTGTGAGCTGTTTTTCCTCAAGTCGGATTGTGACTTCGTACGTGGGGCTGATCCTGCTCCTGGTTCATGTTCCTCATCTTTCTGGTTTACGAGGCGTCGCTTGGCCTTCCGCGCTCCATGTTTGACGCTTCGGTGCCCGTAACGCGCCTCCATTAATGCCTTCGTGAATTAACACGCATCAGGCAGCTGGCAATCCCCTTGGAATTGGGTGGGAATTAATTTCCTTTGACAACTCCCCCTTCGAATTCTGCACGATTCAACTCCTGCTGGTTTTTGCCCTCCATAAAAGGCGTTCTGGGGGGAGTGTTTCTCCTCATTCCATGAATTCTCCCCCGCAAACAGACGTATACACTTTCACCTTCTTGAGCCCTTTTGATATCGCCACCAGGGTTGTGACCGCAGTTAGGAGACCTGGAGTTAAGTGCCGCCGTGGCCGCAGCCCCCACTGGGCTGCCGGCGCGACAAAGTTTAGGCGTAACACTGGCCGAGTCTCGCATGGTGGCCAGGGGGGACGTCGTTGAAGTACCTAACGTCTTTCCCCAGAGCGCACCTCCGATGAAGGGGGCACGCGAACTCTCGTCATGGCTGGTGCCCGAGTATTGCCGTCTCCGACGGTCAATGCTCGTGCAGTTCGGAGAGGGTCGAGGAAGCATCATGAGGGAGGGTGTTCCGGGGTCTAGGGGCTCCTCACTTTGTTCAAGCTTTGGTTTGAAGGTGAGCCAGCCCCTAGCCCCCCTTCCCGTGCTTTTACTGTCAAGTTCTCCCATTCTCTTGACGCCAATAAAAGCACGGGTTGACACTTCCCTCATTCCTGATATTAATTCTTTGCGAGCCTCTTACCCGGCCAGTTCTAACACCGGTCCGCCTGGGCCTCTGATTGTAGGATTAGTTGGTAGGAATTTTTGTAAAACATGCCTGTCTGAGCCTCTGATTGTATTTGTAGCTTTTCTTTTATGAAATAATGAGGATTGTTGTACTTGTAATCTTTTGTAATCTTTTCTGAAATAATAAAGGACTTTTCTTTTACTTGTTGTTGAGTTTTCTTTTCACACTGCCATTCTTCTCTTCTTCTTTTCTTTTGCTTTCTCTTTTTTTTGCACCGCCAACTTCTGAGTAATAACTGCCTTAGAACGATCGCCAGTTGCGCCGGCCAGCGCACTAACCCTCCCCACAGACGGCGCCAATTGTAGGAGCTCCTTTTTCGGAGGTGGGCCCCCGACAATGAATTTGTAGAGAGTGGGGCAAAGGGTTTGGCTCCGGCCGGCCCTTCGCCGGTCTTCTTTTGACTTCTCGTTTATTTGCTCTACGCCTGGGGTTGCTCCTCGGCTGGCGTCCGAGGAGGCCCCCCTTCACCAGGGGGGTTCTTTGCCTTATATACTCTCTTTAGCTCGATCCTGGCCTTACAGCTGTTGGCCATCCGGGCTAATAGTTCAGGACTTGTCCCATCAGACAGGTTCTTTCCCATACTGGGGGTTACTGCCTTCAAGGTTTCTCAATGAAGGGTCTTGTCATCATTAATGGAATCTGGAGGGCCAGGCAGAATCGTTAAGGGTGGATGTGACCACCTACACCCGGTCTGCCCCCTACCTAGATTAGACTAGGTGTGCCGAGGAGGGGTGTGTCCTCGGCTTGGGCCCTGGAAGAACTAAGACCTTTAAGCCGACCATCTGGGGAGATCGCCCTCCTCGGCTTGGGCCCTGGGCCAGCCTAAATGTGGGCCGGGAGTTCTAAGCCCTCGGGCCCCACAGTATGCATGTGTCACATGCTTTTTTTTTTTTTAATAATTTGAGTAATTATTTATATTTTATAATAAAAATTTTATTTAATTTTAAATGCATCAATGCGTTTGTATGGATTACATACTAGGTTATGATAATATCAACGTATTAATATTCACATGCATTCAATAGCCCTAAAAGCTTCAAATAGTCACAAAATACAAATAATTTGAACTCCAGTTGAATGAAGAGTTAGATGAATTAATAATTATATTTGGTAATTACTCATTAGAAGTTAGTAAAAAATTTAAGTATAAGTAAATAATTCCAATGTATATATGAATGCGTGTATTCACCGCTGTCTCTCTCTCACACACACATATATAGGACCCAAATACTCGGTCTCACTTTTTGAACAGAAAAACAATATTATTATTTGTACATACCACACGTGATAAGTGATGACAAAGCTTCTCGTGAAGAAAGCCTAACAGAGACAAACAAAAAACAACAAATCTTAAGCTTAAAATTGAATAAAAGAAACACATACTATATTTTCTGATTTTCCTCAACTGCAAGTCTGCAAGAGCCCACAATCAAATCAAATCAGTGGAGGCATGTCCCTATTGAAGAAATCAGCCAAGTGTTTGATCAAATCCCTAGCTTTCTCACATTTCAAATCATACAAATGAAACCCATGATCCTCCCCTTCTGTTTCTTCAATCTCCACCACACCCATCCACCCACTCCTACTCAATGCCTCATAAAAAAGCCACCCTCTATCCCTCAATATATCCTTCTCAGCCACACACACCAAAACCCTCATGCACCCCAATTGGGTCAAGCTAGGTGCACCCTCTGCCACTGGGTTAGCCCGTGGGTCATCATTATCTGGTTGGGCTGGGCACACAAATGGCCACAACCGATCCACCACGGCCTTCCTACTTGGGTTTTGGGCCTCTGACCCAATAGGGTTTGAACCCCAAAAAAATGGGTGGACTAAAGCAACCCCAAGAAGGCCCATCTTAAGCCCAAATTGAGCCTGGGCCTGGGTCTCTCCAACCTTCATAGCCAAATTATAAGCAACATTAGCACCACTACTTTCTCCAGCTAGGAACACTCTCTCAAAATCCACATGCTCATTCAACCAAGCCTCAGGCCCACCATTGTTACAATGGGACTCAACCCATTGTAAAGCAGCCCAAGAATCCTCGTACGCAGCTGGAATTGGGTGTTCAGGGGCTTTCCTATAATTCACCGAGATTGCAACAACGTTAGCTTCAGACACAAGAGTGTTAACATAGTTGTAGTACTTGGAAGTGAATGGGGAAGAGAGACAAAAGGCACCACCATGGAAGTAAACAAGTAGAGGAAGCTTTTGGTTTGGATTGGCAAATTTTGTAGGGAGGTAAAGGCGAGCGGAGATAGAGATATTGGATTTGGATAGGATTGTTATGTCTTTGGACGTGACACCAGTTATGGTATCTTTTGATGCTGGAACAAAATCAGTTTCTAATAACCTTTCTACATGACCATCTTTGTAGACTCGTATCATTCCGTGAAACTCTTGAGCTATTTCTGCTTTGCTTGAGTCCATGGATGATGGGTGAAAGAGAGGAGGAAGTGTGTTGTGAGTTCTGAGTTGTTTCTCCTCTCGTTTGTGCCTATGGATATATACGTCTTTCACTTGGTCATTGGTCTCTTTTTTTTTTTTTTTTTTTGCTGAATAACTTGGTCATTGGCCTTCGTATGCTAGCTAGTTTGTTAGTTGATTTTTTGGACCTTGCTTATGGCATGTTGACTTTTGCTTTTTATCTTGGAATAGTCAAAGATGGCTTTCTTCTCAAGGTCATTTCAGTCTTCATCAAGTTTTTATCTTTCTTTTCTTTTCTTTTTTTCCTTTTTTTCCCTAAGTGAAAAAAGATATTAATATTTCTACAAAACGTGCATCGAAAATGTAGTCATGTTTTGCGCGGCAACTACGTTGAAGTCAAATGAAGTGAGATGAAATTGTGTTGGTATTAGATGTTCTAAATTCTAACGTAGAATCAGAATTTTCAACTGCCAGTTGCATAGGAGAAGCGCATATTTGAAGCAGAAAATTGTCCTAGTATCACATATTTTGGAGTGCTCACCTCTATCTAAATGAGATCCCAATGAACAAAAGGAGTTGGAGGTGATCCAGGAAGGTGATGAGGGAGAGGTTTAGGGGTCAGCAATGAAAAATTCAAAATGGGTTTGTAGCCTGATGAAAAATTTATGTAGAATTGTGGGTTTTCCTATTGTTAAGCACAAAGATCAATGCTTGACTCTGTTTTGTCTCCTCAAACAAGATTGTGTTGACGTTGTTAGTGTTGGGTCTTCTAAAGGTATTGTGAACTCCAAGCAGAAAGTGCTTAGGGAACTCAAAAGTTTGTTTTCTTCTATTAATTATGATGGGGTAGCATCTAAGAGGAGGAATAGAGATTTCTCAGTAGATATGGGGGTGATCACCAGTTTTAAATGAGTTTACTGCTGCTATCTTGGAATGTTAGGGGATTAAATAATCCTCAAAAGCAAGAGGTATGTAAAAATCTTCTCAAGGAGTGGAAGTGTAATATAGTTTACTTTCAAAAAACTAAGTTGTCTTCTTTAAACTCTTTTGTTTTTTGAAGCCTTTGGTGTAGTCCATTCCTAGATTAGGTTGTTCTAGATGCAGTCAATACTACAAGGGGGTGTTACTAGTTTGGGACAAGAGAGTTTTTGAAAAAGTTGACTGTGCTGTTGGTCTGTTTTCTGTTAATGTTTTATTGAAGGGGGTTGTAATGATTTTGTATGGACTTGTTCAGGAGTGTATGGGTCTAATGAGGATAATCAGCAGGGTGCTCTGTAGGAAGAACTTTCAAGGATGCACTCCAGGTGGAATACGGTGTTTTTTTGGGGATTTCCATACCATTCGATATTCGAGTGAGAGATTTGGTTTTGAAGCTTCTAGTCCGGCTATGTTTGCTTTTCCAGACTTCATTGAGGCTAATTACCTTGTGGATTTATCCCTTGAAGGGACTTCGTTTACTTGGTTTAGAGATTCAGGGATAGATTGTATGTCAAGAATTTATACAACCTTGGCATCAGTGGATTGGGTAGATCACTTTGGAAACGTGTCTCAAAAGGTACTCCCTTGTGTAGTTTATGATCATTACCCTCTTTTGGTGGCGGCGGGTAGTGTTAATAAAGGTCGAAGTGCCTTTAAGTTTGAAAATATGTGGTTGAAAGAAGAGGGTTTCGTAGAGAGGGTTTGGCAATGGTGGAATGGGTATTGCTTTTCGGGTTCTCCTAGCTTTATTCTGGTTCGTAAATTAAAAGCTCTTAAAGAGGACTTGAAAAAGTGGAATAAGGAGCAATTTGGGAATCTGGCCTTTAGGAAGAAATGTCTTTGATCTAAATTGTTGGGTTTGGATGCTAGGGAGGACTTGTCAGGTCTTTCTTAGGAGGATCAAACTCGTCATATTCAGATTAAAGGAGAGATTGCACATCTTGCCTCTTTGGAAGAGATTTCTTGGAGACAAAAGTTTCGGATTTTATTTGTGAAGGAGGGGGACAATAATTCACTTTTTTCATCGGGTTACAAACTCCCATAAAAGAACTAATCATATTCGAGGTATAGAGGTGGATGGTGTCCTCTATGAGGATGAGGAATAGGTGCGGTCTAAGCTAGTCCATTTTTACCATAGTTTGTACACTGAGTCTGATACTTAGCGCCTTTCTATGGATGGATTAGAGTTTGCTAGCATCGAGAAGGATGAGCGGCTTGAATTAAAGGGGGATTTTTCTAAGGAGGAAGTGGTAAAGGTTCTTCAAGAGATGGAGGGTGATAAAGCCCCAGGTCCCAACAATTTCACTATGGCTTTTTTTCAAAAATGCTAGAGTGTAGTGGAAATAGATGTTATGGCCTTCTTTGATCATTTCCATATGAGCTCAGAGCTTGAACGGTCTCTAAATGCTTCTTTCCTATCTTTGATTCCCAAAAAACATAATGCATTGAATATCAAAGATTTTAGGCCTATCAGCTTAATGGGCAGTGTGTATAAAATTTTTGTCCTAGGTTTTAGCTAACAGATTGAGGCAGGTGCTAGATAATCTTATTCGGAGTCACAGAATTATTTTGTTGGTGGCAAATAGATTTTGTATTCAATGCTTATTGCCAATGAATGTTTAGACAGTAGATTGAAGTGTTGTACTCCAGCGGTGATGTGTAAGTTAGACATTGAGAAAGCTTTTGATCATATGAATTGGGACACTTTGTTTTATCTGTTGGAGAGGATGGGCTTTGGGGATAGATGGAGGAAATAGCTAAAGACTTGTGTCTCTACTGTTCGCTTCTCAGTTATGGTTAATGGATCTCCTGCTGGTTTCTTTAGTAGCTCTAGAGGTCTCAGACAAGTCGATCCTTTGTCTTCCCTTCTCTTTCTTTTAATCGTGGAGGTTTTAAGTAGTATCCTGAAGAAAACTAAGGAAGGTGGTTTCATTCAAGGTTTTCATGTGAGTCCTATTAATTCTACTAGAATCCGTGTTTCTCACCTTTTATTTGCTGATAATACCATTCTTTTCTGTGATGCCTCTAGAAAGCAAATTCTATCTATTAGGCCGATTTTGTCTTGTTTTGAAGCTTTTACTAGTTTGAAGGTGAATGTAGGGAAAAGTGAAATTGTCCCTATTGGGGAGGTGCATAACATCCAGTCTTTGGCTAATATCCTTCAGTGCAGGGTGGGCAATTTGTCTATGATTTACATGGGTATGCCATTGGGAACTTTGTACAAAACAGCCTCTATTTGGAATCTGATCCTTGAGAGGATGGAAAGGAAGCTTTCAGGCTAGAAGCGGCTTTATTTGTCAAAGGGTGGTAGACTCACCTTGCTAAAGAGTATCCTTTCTACCTTCTGACTTATTACCTTTCTCTTTTTACTATCCCTAAAGCTATGGCGACTAGATTGGAACGCATTCAAAGGAACTTCTTATGGGGCTCATCAATTGAATGTTTCAAATATCCATTGGTGGCTTGGAAAAATGTTTGCTTACCACGTGAGTTGGGTGGTTTAGGAATTCGAAAATTGGCGTCTTTTAATCAGGCCCTATTAGGGAAATGGCTTTAGAAGTATGGCCATGAAACCTCTCATCTATGGCGAAAGGTCCCATGAAATATGGGGAGGGAAAAGGGAGTTGGTGCAATAGAGCTTATAATAGGGCTTATGGTTGTGTGTTATAGCAGAGTATTAGTGAACGGTGGGAAACTTTTGCTAAGCATTTCTCTTTTGTGGTGGGAGATGGTTCTCGTATTCTTTTTTGGCATGATAAGTGCATTCTTTATCCTCAGTTATTATTGTGTTCAGCTAATAAAGAGGCTTATATTTTTGATATGTTAAGCCCTCCACTGGGTGATAATGACAAAGTGTGGAGTTTAAGATTTCATAGAGAAATCAATGATTGGGAGTTAGCGGCTCCTACTCCCTTCTTCATTTCATCCAAACTCGAATTACGAGGGGTGGAGGGTATGACAGGCTTTGTTGGGATCTTAATGACAGTGAGAAGTTTGGTACTCGATCTTTTTATCATAAGATTCGTAATGCAACTCTTTTCACTTTCCCTCGGAAGGGTGTTTGGAAAGTTAAGGTTCTTAAAAGAGTGGCTTTTTTTTAGAAAAATGATATGTCCACAACATTTTCACAACATTTTTACAACAAATCTTAAGTAGCAAGTTGTTACTAGTTGTTATTATTGGGGCAAAGAAGTAATCTTAATGTTAAGTTCAAATTTGAACCAATAACAACTAATCACCTATGATTTGTTGTAAAAATGTTGTGGATGTAGTATCTCTTTTTTTTTTTTTATGTGGATAGCAGCTCATGGTCAGACTTTAACGTTAGATAATCTTATGCTTCATGGTCGCTCTTTGGCGAATCGTTGTTGTTTATGTTGTTGTAATGCAAAATCTGTGAATCACTTGTTACTTTTTTGTCCGATAACTCATTCTTTGTGGATATATATGCTTCGATTGTTTGGGATCGATTGGGTCATGCCAAATTCTGTTGTGAACTTATTATTTTGTTAGTATCATTGGCTTGGGAAGCATAGTTCTGATATTTGGAGTTTGGTTTCAGGCTGTTTAATATGAACTATTTGGACTGAACGAAATTAGCAGTCTTTTGAGGATGAGGAAAAAATTGTGGTTCAGTTATTAGAGATTTGTCAGAGGACCCTCTTTGATTGGTCTCGTTGTTGAGTTTTCTCGGATTGTTCTACATTTATGGATTTTATTTCATCTATTAGAATAGATTAGGAGCTACTTCTGTCTTCTTGTTCCTTTTTTCTTTTATTCACTATTGTGAATTCTTTGTGTTTCTCTTACTTTTCTTTTAATTAATAATATTCTCTTCTTACTTATCAAAAAAAAAAAAAAAATGTCAGACGGTTAGTTTAGAGAAACATCTCATATAACATGAACCATTCTTCCCATCAAATTAACATTTTTTTTAATTTAAAAAAAAAAAAAAAAAAAAAAAACCCTTCACGCCAAAATTTGAAGTATAAATTTAACATTTAATCAGTAGGAATATTTCTTGAGTTCCTAAAATGATAGAGACAATGACTTTAGCTTAATAACAGCTGAAGTCCAGGTTAATTATTTATTTGGGAGATTAAAGTGTCTCTTAAAGTTCTCTCCATTTTAATTTCATCCACATTGATTCACTGAGTTGTTAATGTTCAAATTGTTTAATAAAATGTACCTCACTCGTCACTATTTTAGAATTATGGAAGCATATAAAAGACCTAGATTTGCGAGATTATAAAATAATTTAGAAGATCAATGGATACAAAACCTATACTTTTAAGCATTGTTGTCCTGGTTTTAAACTCAAGACAGGAAGGTTATGGAGGCAGTGGGAAGTATAAAAACGTTTGGACCTGATTAGCTCTTGGAAAGGGTAAAGGAAAAGGAAAATGTTGAATTGCTTAAGAAATCAGATTCCTTGCTTAAGCATTTCTTTACCCTTTTTTTTTCCACTCCCTTCACCCTTCCTAATATCCAAATAGAGTGTAAACAGCACCATGAGGCACAAAGAGAAAATCAAAACCATCAAGCAAAAAATAACCTAAAAGTTCTTTTACTCATTACCGGTTCAAAGAGACAAGTTATATGACATCATTAAATTAACAAAAAAAGTATAAAAATCACAAAAATTTAAAACTGTAAAAAAGTACCTGGTAGTTCAAATGGGAGACTTGTGGAGTTGCTGAGACGCAGGTGCACTGAGAGACTGAAGCTTAGCAACAGCATTAGTCTTATCAGGTGGGAATTTCGAGAGAGAAATATTCAAAGAGTAAAGAGCCTCATCAAGCTTGCCAGCAGCCAAGGTTGCACATCCTGCTCTGTATGCTTCACCCGCCAGTTGGGCATCATATTGAGGCCTTGGACTCAAATCTGAGCTCTTATTCTTTAATACAGAAGAAGAAGACGAAGGGGACTCAAGCCTAGCAGTAGCAGGAGCATACTCAAGCTTAGAAATAGCTGTATCAATCCCTGCCATGAGAGCTTCAGGCATTGCTAGAATAACCTTAACCCCATAAAAAACACTCCACCTGGAGTTTTGTTCTCCAGAACCCGTCTCGATGTTTTCTCCTTTATCCATATGACTCAAACAATACCTATACAAAAACCAAAAAAAAAAAAAAAACCTTAGGAATAAGATGACCTAGGTGCATTGTTCTCCAGAACCCGTCTCGATGTTTTCTCCTTTATCCATATGACTCAAACAATACCTATACAAAAACCAAAAAAAAAAAAAAAACCTTAGGAATAAGATGACCTAGGTGCATTGTTCCACAAATTGTCAGTTTGAATCACAGGTCCCTTGTTGTTTGGTGCAATGAATACCCCATAACCCAGTCCCAAGTTCATTTCACACTCATTCACATATCATGCAATAAATTTTACTAGAAAAATATAATGTTGTAATGTTTACACTAGGAAAATATAATGTTGCAATGTTTACAGACACATATAAAGTCAGAGCCAGCAAGCAGCATACTAATAAGCACCATGTTTGACAGGTGCGACACCACATTGGATTTTTCATAGATAAATCGTGCTTCAGAAAGAAACATTTGACCAAAATTGTATACAGTGTTTGGGTTAGAGGCACTCAAACCAAGTAAATTCAGAAAGGGATTACAATAAAATCATATCAGAAACTTTCAATGAAACAAAATAGCATTTTAGCAGCTAACCACTTGCTTCTTTCTTTAAGAGTCAATCCATTAAGTTGACAGTTCATACCATACATTCAACAATCTAACCATTAGTTAACGCTCTATATTAATAATATTTAAAGAAAGAAAAGAGAAAGATAGAAGTTATTATATAGTGTTCCATTAGTAATTAGTAAACGCTCTTATTCTTAAACCAACTAAAAGTCTACACACGTACTAGTGCTAGTGGGTTCAACTTGGAAATCTTTTTATCAATTTATATTTACAATGTTGACTATTGAGTTTGATCTTAAAACATGTTTTTTTTATTCCTTCTTCTTCTGCATCAAATACTGAATCCACAGAGACATTAAATCATATGAGACAATAGAAAATGGAAGAAGTGGAAGAGATAGAGATAGTAATAGTTGGCACAGGCATATGTGGACTTGCTATTTCTCTTGCTCTTCATAGATACTTAATATTCACTATTCACTACTAGACTTCTTTCTACCATTCCATTAGTTATCGGACATATTGTTATAAATTAATACATAGTGAGCAACCAAAGAAAGAAAAAATGAAAAATGTATTTGTGCTGTGTTGTGTTGTGTAGGAAGGGCATTAAAAGGGTGGTATTAGAAAAATCGGAGCAACCTGAGCAGATATCACTATCCGGCCAAATGGTTGGCTTGTTCTTCATCACCCTGGTGTTGTCTCAAACCTAAGGGTAACTACTCTCCCTTTCCAAGGGTAACCTATACTATGACTATTACTAATACTATGCCCTCCCTCCCTTTAATTTAATTTGAGTGCTTCCATGAGAATACTGATTAGCACTTAGTAACTCACTACATCACAGTTGGACCCATATACTATGACTATAATGATCTTATATCATTCACCAATCAACCAAATAATAAAGTTATAGATCTGATCACGCATATCATAGAGATCCTGAGTGGATTCAACCGCTGGATGACTTGCTTTCTAGGCGATTATGACAAAAACACAATTCAGAGTCAACATAATGTTTACATCTTCCTTTTACTGATTTCAATTTACTTTCTTTATCCTTTTTATTACTTGATCCTATCATATATCAAATTCACAAATTAACAAAAGAAAAACCAGTTCAAATCCAAGTTTTTATATATTATGCAGTATAGATTTCCATGTTTTCTGACAGTATTAATATTACTCAAATACAGGGGGCAAGATATATGCCTTGCCAATGACAACCAACAAGAAATACCACTGGAGCAAGTGCTTTCCGTTTTGCCATCATTAATGTATGTGCAGATGCAGAGGCCATATCTAAAAAGAATGTTCAGAAATAAATAGATATTCTTATCTTGGCCTGGGTAAATTCTTTAGAAAATGAACCATTTATTTATTGATTTTTAAAGTTGAAATTAAAAGAAAAAAGCATTGTTTCTTTAGAAAGTTACTCAAGACAGATACTTAATACATGTTTTGAAATAATGAGTGGGTTTCATCACTTGATTGCAATCATAATGAAAATGAATCTTTTTAAGTACAAAAATTCTAGAAGGATGGGACAAGAGAGTCGATTGAAGACTCAAGTCCTATCCTACCCAACTATGTAATATACACAAGTCCTTTGAAAGAGGGAATAAAATCAATGATTAGGAACCTTGTAACAGCCTCTCTGATATGACAAAACTTGACTAGTTGGAGCTTTTCAAAAACTTGATCAAAGCAAACCAGGGAATGTTTTTTTGCAAACCTGAACTAGGTTTTAAGTTACAAAGAGACCAATGTGGCAGATTTCTAAAGTGTGTGTGTGTATTCATTTATATGTGTGTGCTCATCTTTACACACAAGTCAGAGTCCTATAAAGATTCACAAAAACAGCACTAACAATACAATACTGACTTCATGTTGCACAGTGACCTATTATGGTTAATTATGGTCCTACAGCACTAATAGATCTCATAATTATTGACTTTTAACAGAAAAAAAATGGCTCTTAACTAGGAAAAAAATGAAAGAAACTCACATGCTCTTAAACTCTGTTGCTCAAGAATACATTTCAAGTTTAAATAATCACAATTTCCCCTCCAACATACATATCAATATCAAGTTTAAATAATCAAACATTTTTGTCTTGACACACAAACAAACCTAGGAAAGTACTTGTCACAAAACCATAAAACAAACATCACCAGCTTATAAAGAAGTCTTGATGGCATCTGCTCACTCATTTTCTATGACTTGAGACACGTTTGGTAGACTGTAATAGGCACTGTAATGTAGTAGATATTCTTATAGCATAACTATTCGGTTGTTTGGTTATGTTTTTATTACAATGAATAGTTATTCCTTATGAATAGTTATTCTTCAAAATGAGAAATAATTATTTCTTATCAAAAGTATTGAATATTTATTTTTTCACCTTATGTAATAACTTTTTTTAAAAAAATTTTAAAAATCCATTAGTTGTCACATCTTCAAAAGGAAAGAAAATAAATTTCCCTTCTTGTTAATTATTAACTCTATTTTATACACCCTAAAATAAGTGTATTTTAGGAAATTTGACTTAAAATTAATTTAATTACACATTCTTTTTATACTTTACAAAATTGTGGATGCATATTCAAGATTCTATTCCTAAATGGTCACCAAACTAATGAACAGTAATATTTATTACATTCCAATTTAATGTATTTCTTGTAATACTTATTCCTATTCCAATGTAATAATCATTACAGTGTACCAAACGTACCCTTGAAAATCAATTACAATAAAGCCTGAATCACAACTCCCCACTTGCAGACATATTAAGATTAAAATTATCAAACATTTTCCGTTCGGGCATACAAAGAATCATGGGAATCAGTAAAGTACTCGTCACAACACTAACATCACAACTTATGAAAAAATCTTGCTTGGAAATGGGTGGCATCTGCTCAATCACTTTCTATGACCAAAAAAGTTAATCAATAACATTCTAATGTTATGACTTATGATGCAAATCCAAAGACAAGTTAAAAACATTTAATTCCCAGAAAGATGAACTCATGCTAATCACAGGACAAAGCAAAAACCTGTATTATTATCTCCACAACCATATTTAGGTACGATCACCACCAATCTACCTGTCCCATACAAATAAGAGGCATTACCATTTGAATAAAAGATTAGTTTTCCCACACAGCATGAACAAAAAGTAACAAGACTGCAGCACAAAGTAAAAACAATTGCAGTAAAAGTTTCAAACTGTCACAGAGTGAGACTTGGATATATAATACTCATGGATACCAAAGCTTCAAAAAAGAACACAATCCCAATTTAGAAAGAAGTAAAATCAAGCTAGAAATTATATTTATAACTCTTATGATTGTAGGAGAGAATAATGAAAAAAGGAAGAAAAGAGATCGTATCACATAATCAAACTTGCCAAACCATTTGTTTTCTATGTCCCAAAAAAGTCTGCTTACTGTGGATATGTTAGGGATAGAGATTTTAACATACACTCAAAACTGTAAAAGTTGCGTAAAAAACAAATTGAAGAACTCTTCTTTACAAGATCAAAACATTCTAAAGAGCTATGATAAGGGAAAGTTTGATGGCAGAAGTAAAGGTGATGCAGGACAACCTAGGCTTCCCACCTAGATTAGTCCCACCGTAGACCTTAGGCTTCCCACTAGAGTTCCAGCAGACACTAGAGTTCACTACAAGCCCACGCTCATCAAGCCCCACACAATGAGAACCAGCCAAAGCCCAGATTACCAAGCCCATGTTCATTTCAAATTGTTGAAAGTCTATTCCAATGAATCATGGTAGTCTCAGAAGCACCAATATTTGATGGACGTCCAAATCCATGGACCTTCATTAATTGGTTAGATGAGATGGATCAATTCTTTGATCAAATATGTCTGCCAGATTCTAATAAAGTTAGGTTTGCTAGGTTGAAATTGAGAAGTAGAGCTAGATACTTTTGGCATAGTATCGAGAATCATTGCAAAGGAAGGAGCAAGCCTGCCATAACTGATTGGAATGAAATGAAACAAATACTTAGAGAGAAATATGTTCCTCAATCCTATCAAGAGAATTATCAACCTCAATCCTCTCATGGAAATTTTCTACATCACAGAGACAATATTCAGCAAGAAAACACCTCATTCATCTATCAAGACTTCACTACCATAGCTCAAGACTTAAGAAAAATAATAAAGGTTTTGCTAGACTCTTCTACTCAGAAAAATGATGTTCAGGTTCCACCAAAGACTAATGTTGAAATAGAGGTACAAGTGCCAATAGATGATGTTTCAACATTCATGCAGCAAGAAGAACCTATTATAGAGTCTACATAAGAAGAGAAATTTCAACAAGTGAGCGAAGATTTAGAGGGTGCACTTGATGTGGAAGTTGATTCTGATGAAAGCACTACTGTTAAGCCCTTCAAGATCCATGAGGTTGATGAACATCTACAGGCTGATGAAGTCCAAAAGGTTGATACTATAGTTCAAGATAAGATTGTGCTTGTTCAACACATTGATTTTGTGTTTCCAGAGGAGTTCTATGATGTTGTGAAATTGAAGGTTATTCTACTCTTAGTGCTTCCTAGGGTGATTTCTAATCTAAAGGAAGTATTAGGCACCAAAGTCTTAATTCTTCATCACTACAAAACTCAAGGTCGAGTTTTCTTAAACCAAGGGAGTATAATGCAAAAGCATAACCAAAAGTTATTTCAATATTTCGTTTTAGATTTTACATGGATAATTTCAAATTGTAACGTAGTTATTTGTTTAGTTTGGATTGGTGTTTGAGTTTGAGTTTGGTTAGGATTAGTTGTTTATCATTATCATTTGTTTAGGATAATCAGATTAGTATTTGAGATTGTTTAGGATTTGTTTAGGAGAATTTATCCTTATCATTGTGATTTTTGAAAGCGGTATATAAAGCTCCAAATGACTTCCTTTGTATTTTTAGACTATTATTATTATTATTATTATTATTATTCACAATATTTGCAAAAATTGCATTCTATTTGTTTGGTGGTGAATCCAAACATCTTAGGTGGGAAGCCTAAGGTCTGTCCTGCATCAACTGGTTTTGGGATAAAGAATTTGTGGCCAGAGTGGGTATATGGTGCGGATTGGTTTTGGCTCTAGTTTGCAGATCTTGGGGGGTAAGAATTTGAGTAATGGCATATCTGGTGGTTGGTTTGTTTTCTACTAGTGGGTGTGGGTTTGGGTAGGTTAGATGTGGTTTTGGGTTGCTGAAAGGGGGTGATTGGGTTGGGCTCTGATACCAAGTTGATGCAGGACAACCTAGGCTTCCCACCTAGATTAGTCTCACCATAGACCTTAGGCTTCCCACCTAAGGTGTTTGGATTCACCACCAAACAAACACATTGCAATTTCTGCAAATATTCTAATTAATAATAATAACAGTCTGAAAATATAAAGGAAATCATCTAGAGCTTTATATGCCGCTTCCAAGAATCACAATGATAAGGATAAACTCTCCTAAACAAATCCTAAACAATCTCAAATACTAATCTAATAATTCTAAATAATCTCAAATACTAATCCAATAATCCTAAACAAATGATAATGATAAACAACTAATCTTAACCAAACTCAGATACCAATCCAAACTAAACTAATAACTACATTACAATATGAAATTATCCACAGAAAATCTAAAACAAAATATTGAAATAACTTTTGATTATGCTCCTACATTAAAAGGCAAGCAACAATAATGGATTGTGCTCTTTTAGAAGAAAATCAAATTGATCTAGAAAAGCCAACTTCACTACAACAAATGCGCCCTTAAAAGAGTGTCCACTGTCAAGGAGCAAAATCTATAAAACAAATTGAACAACAAATAGTATAATATAACGTTCGAGGGAATAGGACAATAAACTAATTACAAGAAAAATGCAAAGAAACATGTGCTACTGGTTTGCATCACCAGCCAGCTTATAAAGAAGCATGTGCTCCTCAGTGCCCAACTAATACAACTCCAGAATAACAAAAGCTTGAGGATAACAACTTGGTTCAGATATTGACTGGTCTGCACAGTGCATTCTATGACAAGGAAATCAATCAGCAACAGTCTAAGATAACAAAACCAGTCAGCTCAGTGTTGGTAAGGTTTGGTTTTAGCCTTTTAGGACAAGTTACACTCAAAATATCTTTTTTTGATAAGTAAGTTACACTAAAAACATGTCAAATCAATGGTTTATATCAATAATGTCAAGATCCTAAAGTTTTATTTAAGTTTTGATTTTTTTTTTTTTTTTTGAAAAATATAAAAAAGCGCTAAAAAGCGCGCTTTGTGCTTTTTGAAAGAGTGCAAAAAAGGGCGCCTAAAGCGCGCTTCTTTGAATGAGCCTAGCTTTTGAGGCAAAAAGCGCTAGAGCCTTGGGGCTTCAAACTTTGAGCTTAAGCGCGCTTTTAACAACACTAAGTCAGCTAAAAATAAGGGAAAAGAAAGTTTAAGTTAGTTAATACCACACAAATAACGCCTAAAATACACACACAATGCTAACACCAATTTTTCATTTACAAAGTAAATTTTTAACTTTTTAAAACTATAATTAGCAGAAAGCCAACAAGGGGAATGAATGTTTACACATTTATCCTATATAAGAGAACCGAACTTGACCTATATGCCAAATTTACTGCAATAAATGCCTTGAAAAGTAGCCAAGCACCAAAATCAATAAAAAAAAAAACTGAACAACCAGAAACATTAAACTCATTTGAGGGAAATAGTGTATCAAAAGATATATAAGAGAAATGTAATTGTCGCAGGCAATTACACAGCCCAAGCATGATAAAGATGATAAGACTTCTACACAAACACTTCTTCGTTTCCCTTTTTTTTTTTTTTTTAGTAAAACTTTTACAAAAACTCTGTTTCTCAATTACAAGAAAGCCCAAATCAAAGTTTTCCCTCCAGCATGCAAATCAAGTTTAAATAATAAAAAATTGTTGTTTCCACATACAAAAAATGCAATAACCAATTCTCATTTACAAAATGAATTTAAATTCTTGAACACATAATAACCTGATAGACAACGAGGCAAAGTAAAGTTTACATATTTGTACTCCTAAAAAAGGGAACCAAATTGATCTATTGCTGCAACATACAGGCCTTCAAAAACTGCCAAGCAACAAAATCCATTAAATAAATTGAAAAAGGGACATGATCATGCTAAGAGGAGCATTGCATTAAAACACTCATAAGCAAAACATGAAAACAAGAGAAAGCTGTATAACCTTGAGACCCTACCAACTCAACTATAGAGCAGACATAAGGAAGCACAGCCCCACACTTCTCAGGCATTTAGAGAACAACAAGTCTTTAAAGCATGCAAATCTTATATTTTATATGGCTGCCAATGACAATAAATCACCATACTGACAAATGCTCCAAAAATCATAAAGAGGTAGAGCAAATGACCAAATTCACAATTGAAATCTCAAGTTCAAAAAAGTTGTGATAAGTCCAAGTAGATGGTAGTGGAAAAAGGAACCAGTGCTAATGTTCTGAACTATGTGCAAGTACAAAGACGTTAAAACCATTTAATTCTCCAGGAGCCAAAGTGCAAACTATTTCCAATCACATGACAAAGCAGAAACCTGTATGATTCTACCTCCGCAACCAAATTTGGGTCACTATTATCGTCAATCTACCTGTCCCATACAAGTAAGAGATGAGTTCCCACGTTTGAATAAGAGATGAGTTGTCACACATAGAATAATCAAAACTAAACAAGACAGGTGTACAAAGGGAAAAGACTTACACTGGAAGTTTCACACTGTCACAGGCTGACACTAACAAGAGGAAAAGAGATATTATTGAAGAATCAAACTTCTGCCACAAGTCCAAAAAGAAAAATCTGCTTCCTGTAGACACGTAAGGATTGAGATTTACCAAAATTGCAGAAGTTGACAAAAATTTATAATAATTAAAAAAAAATAAAATAAAAAACTCATTTCTACAAGATAAATACAATAACGTTGAAATCAGTTTTGCTTCTTGTAAACAACAAAATTAAATTATCAACATTGTGTTTATAAAACCACAAAGAGAACATCACCAGCTTATAAAGTCGCAAGTGTTACTCAGTGCTCAAATAACAGAGTCCAGAATAAAAAAGACTGAAGACTAACAACTTGGTTCAATATTTACAGGATCAGCCCACTCACTTTCTATGATGAATAAATTGACAATACCTAAGATTACAAATTATGATGCAAGTTCTCCATGTAATTCCCAGAAAACCCAACTCATAAGGAAGCATCAACCTATACTTTAAAGGCATTTAAATAGCAGACACGTTTAAAGCAAGCTACTGTTATCTTACATGACTACAAAAAGGCAATAAATCACCATATTAACCAAAGCTCCAAAAAACATAAGAGGTTTTAATGAATTAATCAATTATCATAAATTCTAAAAAGTTGTAATAAGTTCAAGTAGATGGCAGTAACAAACATGCTGAGCAGTGCTAGAATCAGTTAAAACTGCAGAAATGCAACCTGAAATACACACAATACAAGTATCAGCCACCAAACAATAAGGAAAAGAAAAATTTACTTATCTTTGCAGCAATAAATGCCTTAAAAACAGCCAAGTACCAAAATCACAAAAATAAATTAAAATGGAACAGGATCATGTTCAAGGGAAAAACTTCAAATACTAAACAAAAGGTGAAAAGGCACGAGAAAGACATAAGATGTTACTTCCAGTATATAGTTTTGAAATCTTCAGACTAATAACAAACTTGGTTCAACATGGGATGCATCTGGCTACTCCGATTCCGTAACAAGGATATCAATTAAAAAAATCTATGATATCCAGAGACAAACTTAAATCCACGTAATTCCAAGAAAGCTTTAAAATCCACTTGGAAACCGAAGCCTAGAAAAGCAATCACAGGCCCTAATATTAGAAAGTATTAAATCAAGAAGTTCTTCCCTATAATTCTAATGATTGTACGAGACAAATAAGAAAACAGGAGGAAAAGAGATCTTATTGCCAAATCAACTCCACTACTTAAGCTGCCCAAAGGGGGGGAAATCCAACTTCCTGTAACAAATAAATAGCAATGCCAGATTAAATCCAAATTAGATATGGGGCAAGCATCACTAAAAGTAGAGAATAACAACAGAAACAATACACTAAGACAATAAGAAGCACGATCAAAATCCCAGGTCGTCCAATGAATAGGAATTCAAAAATACCATAATCTAATACTTAAACCTCCTCCACTCAAATGAAGAAAATTTAAATCTATCTACTCCTTCCAGAAAAAAATGCCAAGAAATGTATTGCAGGCCGACAAACTAAAAAATATATATACAAGCAGAAACAATATACTTCAATTTTAAGTATGAGAAAAATTAATCAAAAGAGAATAGAGGTTGCAATCCAGAATGCCCAGATTGATGATTTCAAGTCCTAACAAGTTGTGACAACCGCAAGCAAAAGGCAGAAGAAAAAGGGAACAGATGAACATGCCAAGTAGTTCTGTAATTAGTTTAAACCATGCAAAAGCAGAATCAAATACCCACAATCCAAGCACCCTGTTTCTTTCACAAAGTGACTTCAAGTTTTTAGTATCATAAATACCAAGCCAACCAACAATAAGGGAAAGAAAATTTTGCATATTTGGGCTCGAGAACAAAATTGAACTAGAAAAACCGACTTTGCACCAACACACGTCTGAAAAAGGCTCCCAAGGACCAAAACCTAAAACATAAGTCAAACAAGTAATAGGATCAAGTTTGAGGAAATGGTATATTAAAAGACTCATAAGCAAAATATGAGATCAAGAAAAAATTTAAAATTTCCTCTTCAGTAGACATATCAAGATAAAAATTGTCTTTGTCCTCACCAGCATACAAAGAATTGCAGGAACTATGAAAGTATTCATCACAAAAGAAAATAATAAACATCATCCACACATAAAGAACTTTACATACTCATGCAACTCTAGTAGAAAACCAAAATCGATCTATACAGAAGTTTGCTGCAACAGAACCTTAATAAAAATAAAAAACCGCAACAAAATCAATATAATAAATGGAAAAAGGAAGTAGTATTACTTTCGAGGGAACAATATATTAGAAGATGTATGCGCAAAAAGTGAAATCAAGAGAACAAGCGAAGACTTTTAAATTTTAGACCCATAATTACCAGCCAGACAACAGGGGAAAGGAAACTTTACATATTTATGCTCCCATAGAAGAAACAAACTAATCTACAGAAGCTTGCAACAACAAACACCTTTACAAAGTCATTCCTTGACTCTTGTTAATCTACCTGTCCCTTGTCAAATACCTTAAAAAGACCCCAAGCACCAAGTCATTACTAGAAAGCCTAACTCGTGCCAATAACAATAGCATGAAGCAAAAAACTGTATTATTTTCCCTCGGCAACCATATTAAGGTCACGATCTTTGTTAATCCACCTGTCCCTCAACATCAGGAGGCACTACCACAATCAAACTGAATAACCAAATTGTAAACAAGAGAAGACAAAGAAACAAGAAGAAATGCAAGGGAAATTTCAAGCCCTCACTAGGTGCGACGTGAATTTATGGCTGTCTGTTCAGGAAACCAAACCCTAAGAGAAGAAGTTACAGGCCCAAGTACTAGAAAGAATCCAAACAAGCCAAAAAAATTATAATTCTTATGATTGCAAAAGTGAATAATGAAAGTGGGAGGAAAAGAGAGCTTATCACCAAATGAAATTCAGTTTCATAAGCTGCTAAACCCAAAAAAGACCCAGTTCCTGTAAACAAACAAAGAATAGATTTTTAACATGCGAATTGCATAAGTTGCAAAACAACAAATGAATGAACTATATATTTCAAAAGAAATTAAAACAAGGCAAAAGTAGTTAAGTTCACATGATTGCCAAAGAGAATAACAAAAGCAGGAGGAAAAAAGAGATTATCAGCTAATCAAGCTTGGGTGCTTAAGCTGCCAAGCACAAAAAAAAAAAAAAAAAAAAATACCAGTTCCGGTAGAGACATATAAGGAATATATTTTTAACATGCACAAAGAATCACAAGAGTTGCGAAAAAACAAATGAAAGAACCACTACATTTCAAAGAATGCAACAAATTTAGAGATAAATCCTTCTAACTCAAAAAGCCTAGCTCTTCTCTGTTGCCAAGATAGTGGGGGACAAGGAAATCAATTAGCAACAATCCAAGTAAACAAATTACAATGCATACCAATGAACTCCTAGAAAACCCAACTAATGCCAACAGAAGAGAAAGCAAAGCTTTCCAACATCAACCATACTCAGGTTGCATTATGATTATAATTCTGGCCAAAACCAATAAGAGGCATTGACTGATTAAGCTCTGAATTCATTATTGAGGTTGCCAACACATAATGACCAAAAATAAAATAAGACAGCAAGACAAAGGGAGAGGAACAGCAAAAGAAATTTCAAACCCACACTTCGCAAGACTTGGAATTATCATCCTTCTCGAAAATGAAACCTAGGAAATTCAGTCACAAACCCAAGTATTAGAAAACAACAAAAATGTATCCTTAAAATTCTTATGCTTGAAGGAGAGAAAAACAAAAGGGAAGAAAAAGAGAGTTTATCTCAAAATCAGACTCAGCCACTTAAGCTGTGAAGCACCAAAAAAAATGTATCCTTTCCTGCATACACAATGTGACAATCCAAACTAGAAATAGAGCTGCTAGCACAATATAACTAGGTTCCACTATAAGCAAGAAAATATCAATAGAATCAAGACAAGAAGAAAGATGTGCAAGTACTATATGAAAGCTCAAACCCTTTGTGGTCCTGGCATTGACCCCCAACATGAGCAAACAGAAAAACACAGAAATCCAGCTAAATAGTTTAGAACAAATTTAAATTATAATATTTTTTTTCTTTTTAAGGAAAAAATACAAAATAATAAAGAGCAAGACTACTCAGAAGCTTGTTTCATCAAAAGCAACAAAACAAAATCAACCCTAGCTAAAGTACCGCAACTCCGCAACTGCATTACCACTTAAATTAAACAAAACCTGACAACGCTGACTCGGAAGACATTCAATCTCCAGTAATAAAATGTAGATTAAAATAATAAGCGTCATCATTGTTAATACTATTATTTTATTTTATTTATAAAAAAAAAAAGATTACAAAGAAAGAGAAGAAAATATATAACAGAAAACCAAAAACCGCTGAAGGGTCAAGCAGCAGTTAAGGGAGTATTAGGATCAAAAGCAAAAACTAAAACACAGTGGCAGTAGAAGCCTATTCTCAACCCAAAGTAGTCCAAGAAATTGTTTTTCTAACTCATACATATCTTACTCCAATACTTAAAACTGCAAATTATAAGAAAAGAATAATCAAGACATAAAGAAAGCTTATTGCCTGAGGTCCCCCATTAAATTTTGTCGCTCAAGTTGATATACAGCATGCAATTTTTTAAACACAAGAATTGGGGTAGCAGAGACATAAGCCCCAGAATATCCCCCCCAAAGTCCAACTATTCAAACCACATCCACAGAAGTTATGACTTTGAAACCCATACAGAACATACAAGGAAGCAAAAACCTGGACTGTTCTGGAATTTAAAGAGCAGCCATGTTTAAAGAATGCAAATGTTCACCCTATACAATTGCCCAATAATGAATCACAATTTATTATTTATTTTTATACATGCCAATAACAATGAGTCACAAATTCACAATCATATAGACCAAAGCTCCAAAATACACAATAATAAATGCCAACAAACTGACGATCTTAAGTTCTAAAAAGTTTTCATGAGTGCAAGTTGATGGCAATAGAAAAAGGAACTAGGACAATCATGCTGAGCAATGCTGAAGTTTATTAAAGCCAGACAAAAGCAGCCTAAAATACACACAATGCAAGCACCAATTTTGCATTTACAAAGCGAATTTTAAATTCTTGGAACACTTAATAACCTGCCAGACAACAATGAGGGAAGAGACAGTTTACATATTTACGCTCCAAATAAAGAGGACAAAATTGATCTAGAAATGCAGACATCGATCCAACATACATGCCTTAAAAAAACTGCCAAGAAACAAAATCCATAAAATAAATTGAACAAGGGACAAGATCATGTTCAAGGGTAAAAAACGTGAAATCAAAAAAGAATGATAAGGGCTTTCTTAGTGCCCAAGAGCAAGAAAAGCTACAAAAGCATATCACAATGTTTCCTCCTATAGCCACATCATGATTAAATCTTTGAACTAACAATATATAGCCAGACATAATGAAACTCCAGTGTTTAGCAGAAATGAAGTTGCAAGCAGACAAACTAAAGAAACACTCAAGCAGAAATATTATTCTTCACATGCTGGGGAGAGAATAATGAGATCAATTGATAAAAAGAGATTATTGTCTTAGGTCCTCTTAGAAAGATTCAAGACTTCTATGCACTCTGTTGCACAAGTAAATCACCATTTCCAGTCCTGTAGACACATCAAGATTGTAAGTCACAACTTCCCTTTCGGTAGATGCATCAAGATTCAAGACTTCTGACTAACAACAAATAGCAAGACATAATAAAACTCTAGTTGCAGGCTGCCAAAAAATGACATCAATGATGAAATAGACAACAAATAGCAAGACATAATGAAATCAATTGATAAAGAGAGATTATTGATTTAGGGGTAATAAAATCATAAAAACCCTCATATCCCAGGGCATGATCCAACAATACAAGAGAAAACTACATAACTTTGAAACCCTACCAGCTCACCTGTAGAGTGCACATAACGACACACAGGCCTAAACTTCCCTGGTATTTAGAGAACAACCACGTTTAAAGCATGCAGATCTTATCGTATATGGCTGCCGATGACAATAAATCACCATTGACTAAAGCAAAAAATATCATGAGGTTGTAGAGAAAATGAGAAATCCAAAATTGCAAATCTTAAGAAGTTCTAAAATGTCATGATGAGTGCAAATGGATATCAATACAAAAAGGAATCAGAGAAAACATGTCGAGAGTGCTGGAATTAGTTAGAACCACAAATGCAGCCTCAAATACCCACAATAGAAGAACCAATTGTCATTTACAACGAGAATTTCAATTTCTAAATCCACAGTAACCAGCCAGCTCACAATAAAAGAAAAAAAAAAGCTTGAATGGGGCATAAACCTATACTTTTAAGGCATTTAAGGAGCAGACATGTTTAAAGCACAGCTACTGTTATCTTCCATGACTGCCCAAAGACAATAAATCACCATATGAACCAAAGCTCCAAAAACCATAAGAGGTTTTAATGTATAACGAATTAATCAATTATCTTTAAATTCTAAAAATTTGTAAGAAGTTCAAGTAGATGGCAGTAACAAACATGCTGAGCAGTGCTGGAATCAGTTCAGACTGCAGAAATGCAGCATGAAATACACACAATACAAGAATCAGCCACCCAACAATAAGGGAGAGGAAAATTTACTTATTTGTGCCACTAAAGAAGATAAGATCAATCTAACAAACCAACTTTGCAGTATCAAATGCCTTAAAAACTGATAAGTACCAAAATCACTAAAATAAATTAAAATGCAATAGGATCATGCTAAAGTAAAAAAAAAAAAAATTCAGATACTTATAAACAAAAGGTGAAAAGGTACGAGAAAAACCAAAGATTCTGTCGAAAATGACAATAAATCACCATTGACTAAAGCAAAAAATATCATGAGGTTGTAGAGAAAATGAGAAATCCAAAATTGCAAATCTTAAGAAGTTCTAAAATGTCGTGATGAGTGCAAATGGATGTCAATACAAAAAGGAACCAGAGAAAACAATTTGAGAGTGCTGGAATTAGTTAGAACCACACAAATGCAGGGTCAAATACCCACAATAGAAGAACCAATTGTCATTTACAACGAGAATTTCAATTTCTAAATCCGCAGTAACCAGCCAGCTCACAATAAAAGGGAAGAAAAAAAAGTTTGATAGGGGCATAAACCTATACTTTTAAGCCATTTATAGAGCAGACATGTTTAAATCACAGCTACTGTTATCTTCCATGACTACCCAAAGACAATAGATCACTATATCGACCAAAGCTCCAAAAACCAGAAGAGGTTGTAATGTATACCGAATTAATCAATTATCTTATATTCTAAAAAGTTGTAAGAAGTTCAAGTAGATGGCAGTAATAAACATGCTGAGCAGTGCTGGAATCAGTTCAGACTGCAGAAATGCAGCCTGAAATACACACTATACAAGAATCAGCCACCCAACAATAAGGGAAAGGAAAATTTACTTCTTTGTGCTACTAAAGAAGACAAGATCAATCTATAAAACCAACTTTGCAGCATCAAATGCCTTAAAAACTGATAAGTACCAAAATCACTAAAATAAATTAAAATGCAATAGGATCATGCTAAAGTAAAAAAAAAAAAAAAAATTCAAATACTTATAAAAAAAAAAGGTGAAAAGGTACAAGAAAACCCTAAGATTCTGATGCTCAAGTAGATAGTTGTGAAATCTTCAAACTAATAACAAACTTGGTTCAACAAGGGATGCATCTGGCTAACTCACATTCAGTAACAAGGATATCAATAAAAAAAAAAATCTAGGATATCCAGAGACAAAAATTAAATCCATGTAATTCCAAGAAAAGCTTTATAATCTGCTCTGAAACAAAAGCCTCGAAAAGGAATTACAGGCCCAAATATTAGAAAGAATTAAATCAAGAATCACTATAATCATTATAGGAGAGAACAAGAAAAACAGATAGTTGTGAAATCTTCAAACTAATAACAAACTTGGTTCAACAAGGGATGCATCTGGCTAACTCACATTCAGTAACAAGGATATCAATAAAAAAAAAATCTAGGATATCCAGAGACAAAAATTAAATCCATGTAATTCCAAGAAAAGCTTTATAATCTGCTCTGAAACAAAAGCCTCGAAAAGGAATTACAGGCCCAAATATTAGAAAGAATTAAATCAAGAATCACTATAATCATTATAGGAGAGACCAAGAAAAACAGGAGGAAAAGAGAGCTTATTGCCAAATCAACTCCACTTACTTAAGCTGCCCAAAGGGGAAAAAAATATCAAACTTCCTCTAACCAATAAATAGGTAATGCCAAATGCCAGATTAAAATCCAAATTAGATATGGGGCAAGTATCAATAAAAGCAGAGAATAACAACAGAACAAGTCACTAAGACAGCTGCACAAGCACAGAATGAAAGTACAATCACTCAGTGGCGCAGGCATTAATTTCCGACAAGAGCAAACTGAAAATACATGCATTCCAGAGCTACAATTCAGGACAACTCAAGTTAAAAAATGTTTTTTTTCAAGATGAAAGAAAAACAAGAGCAACACTACTCAAAACACTAAATCGTGTATGATTGAAAAGAGACCATCAAATTAGCCTTAATTAAAACACTCACATTTCATCAGACCCCTACAAATAGATAAATCCAGATAATGCAAACTGACGATACATAAAATCCAGTCTCAAATTAAAAGAATACAAATTGAAATGTGTATTAAAAAAAAAAGAGCAAAAGATAACAAAATAAAGAGTCAAGCAAGTAATTAAAGAGAAAAAGCACCAACAATTTCTAAATGAAAATAAATCACAATACTGAATAAGCTCAAAAATACATAGGTTGTAATTTAACAAATTGATAGTATTAATTTTTGAAAAGTTGGGATAAGCCGACAACAAGGGAAATGAAAGTTTACATATTTATCCTCCTATACAAAAGAACCAAACTGACCTATATGCCAAATTTACAGCAAAAAATGCCTTGAAAATTAGCCAAGCACCAAAATCTATAAAACAAATTGAACAACCAAGAATAGTAAAACACATTCAAGGAATAGTATATCAAAATATATATATATATATACACATATAAGAGAAGAGTAAAGTTGAGAGAATAAAAGGAGTTTCTCCATTGTCAAATTCTATTATACAGCCCAAGCACAATTTTTGAAGTAAGACATTTACAAAAACTCCATTGCTCAAGTACTGCATTTAAAAAATAAAATATGAGATCAAGAGAAAATTTTTAAATTACTTTGTTTGTGGAAATGGTATATTAAAAGACTCATAAGCAAAATATGAGATCAAGAGAAAATTAAAATTGTCTTTGTCCTCACCAGCATACAAAGAATTGCAGGAACTATGAAATTATTCATCACAAAAGAATAAAATAAACATCATCCGCACATAAAGAAATTTACATACTTATGCACCTCTAGTAGAGAACCAAATCGATCTATAAATAAGTTTGCTGCAACAAAACCTTAATAAAATATTATTAAAAAAAAAAAGCACCAAAATCTATATAACAAATGGAACAAGGAACTAGTATACTTTCAAGGGAACAATATATTAGAAGACATATGCACAAAAGGTGAAATCAAGAGAACAAGAGAAGAGTTTCAAATTTCAGACCCATAATTACCAGCCAGCCAACAACAAGGGAAAGGAAACTTTACATATTTATGCTCACATAGAAGAAACAAATTGGTCTACAGAAGCTTGCTACAACAAACGCCTTTACCAAAAAAAAAAAAAAAAAAAACCCATGTACCAAAATCTATTAAATAAATGGAACGAAGTCATTCCTCGACTCTTGTTAATCTACCTGTCCCTCGACAAATGCCTTAAAAGAAACCATGCACCAAGTCATTCCTAGAAAGCCTAACTCATGCCAATAACAATAGGATGAAACAAAAAACTGTATTATTTTCCCTCGGCAACCATATTAAGGTCATGATCTTTTTGTTAATCTACCTGTCCCTCAACATCAGGAGGCATTACCACAATCAAACAGAATAACTGAATTTCAAACAAGAGAAGACAAAGAAACAAGAAGAATTGCAAGGGAAATTTCAAGCCCTCACTAGGTGAGACATGAATTTATGGCTGTCTGTTCAGGAAACAAAACCCTAAGAGAAGAAGTTACAGGCCCAAGTATTAGAAACAATCAAAACAAGCCAAAAAAAAATGTATAATTCTTATGATTGCAAAAGAGAATAGTGAAAGCAGGAGGAGAAGAGGGCTCATCAACAGATAAAATTCAGTATCTTAAGCTTCTAAACCCAAAAAAGACCCAGTTTCTGTAAACAAATGATGAACAGATTTTTAATTTTTAACATGCAAATTGCATAAGTTGCGAAACAACAAATGAGAGAACTATATACTTCAAAAGAAATTGAAACAAGCAAAAAGTATTTAAGTTCTCATAATTGCAAAAAAGAATAATTAAAGCGGGAGGAAAAAAGAGATTATCACCTAATCAAGCTTGGCTGCTTAAGCTGCCAAACACAGAAAAAACAAACACCAGTTCCAGCAGACATATAAGGAACATATTTTTAACATGCACAAAGAAAAAACATGCTAAGCTGTGCTGGAATCTGTTAAGACTGCAGAAATGCAGACTGAAATACACACAATACTAGAACCAGCCACCCAACAATAAGGGAAAGGAAAATTTACATATTTGTGCCACTAAAGAAGACAAACCCAGATAATCTATAAAACAACCAACTTTGCAGAAACAAACGCCTTAAAAACTGCCAAGTACTAAAATCACTAAAATAAATTAAAATGGAATAGGATCATGTTCAAGGGGAAAAAAAATTTCAAATTCTGTTGCTCAAGTATAATAAAAAATTTGGTTCAACATGGGATACATCTGGCTCGGAAACTGAAGCCTAGAAAATCAATCACGGGCCCAAATATTAGATAGCATTAAATCAAGAAGAAGCTCTTCCCTATAATTCTAATGAAAACAGTAGGAAAAGAGATCTTTCATTGCCAAATCAACTACACTTCCTAAAGGGGAAAAAAAGACCCAACTTCCATTAAAATCCAAATTAGATATGGGGCGAGTATCGTTAAAAGCAGAGAATAACAACAGAATGAAAATGCAATTCCTTAGTGGTGCAGTGCAGGCATTAATTTCCCACAAGAGCAAACTGAAAATACATGCATTACAAAGCTACAAGTCAGGACAAGCAACACTACTCAAAACACAAAAATCATATGTATGATTGAAAAAAGAAAAAAAAAAATTAATTAATACACCACAAGTGAACCCCATTACATCAGTATCAGACCCAAACAAAAGATACATTAAACAAAAGAAAGATCAAGGTATTGAAAGAAATACTAATTTACAACAATAACGACAGCAAAATTCCTCATTACAGTGCAGGAAGAAAACAAGCGGAAGATTGAGAATTTGGGGAACAACGCCAGTCGCAGCACCAAACCTAATCGGAAAAACCAAAAACAAAGAAATTTGAGAGCAAAGCCGAAGAAAACCTAATTGGAAAACCTAACACAAAAAATAAATAAATAAATACAAGAAATGAAGAACTATGGGCGTTGGGTTGATGATATATTTATACCCAATCCTTTCCGACTCTAACTCGGTAAATGAATTGGCTTAAAATTAACGCTTTTAATAAATAAGATAGATAAATAAATAAAATTTAAATTAAAGCATTCCGCCTTTTTTTTTTTTTTTCTAATATATAATAACTCGTTTTGTGGCACGTGTCTTGCATGTGCAAGTGGATTTTTTTTTAAAATTAATTAATTAATATAGGATTTTTTTTTTTTTTTAAAGAAAGTACTTAAACATAAAATAGTTGTTAAACATATAAATATTTATTTACGATGACAATTTCTTATGACCTATTTACCAAAAGGAATATTTTACTTACTATAAAATTTTACAAAGAATGATAGAGAAATATAAATGAATAAATTATTCAACTTTAAAGTTTGGGGGAGTGAAACTACCTCAAATATAAAGGGAAAGTCTGCAAAAAAAAAAAAAATTGTGTAAAATTTTGTGTTTTTTTACTTTAAATAGTGTGTTTAAAAAAAAAAAAAAACCAAGAAAATTGTATGTAAAATGTAAATTTTGGCTCAACAAATTGACTAAACAAAAAAAGAAGTCTAAGAACACAACAAAATGTCACAATATTTTCACAATACCTTCTATTTTTATCTATTGTGAGCCTTGGTCTGATATTTAATTATTTTATTCTAGAATAATGGTAAGTCCACAACATTCTTACAACATCCTAAGTGTCAAATTATTACTGATTTTAAATTAAGCCAACCACTTAAAATTGTGCATTTGGAAGAAAAAATAAAAATAAAAATGCAAATAAAGAAACCTCAAACAATGAACTTTGGCTCAGTAAATTTGACTAAACCAAAAAAAAGAGTCTTGAAACACAACAAAATGTTACAACATATTTCACAAGACATTTTACTTTTAGTTGTGGTAGGTCTTGGTCTTATATTATTTCTTCTTTTTTTTTTATGTCCACAATATTTTGACAATAAATTGTTACTAATTTCAAAGTGGGACCACCACTTTAAGTATGCGTTTGGATAGAATCTGCGTTTCAAGGTATGTGTTTTGGTTTTTTTTTTTTTTTTTTTTTTTTTAAAGAAGCACATTTCTCTTAGGTTTGTGGGTCTCATGCACTATTCACGAAACTCACAAACATCTTTTTTTCATCAAAACTTTCATTAAAAATGAGTCCCACGACTTTATTCACACAATTAAAATTTATTTTGCTACAGTATTTTTAGCTTTTAGCAAAATAAGTAATATCCAAATACACCCTAAATTGTGCGTTAAAAAAGACAAAAAGTCAACTCCAATAAAACTATTAAAGAAAAATAATGTTCAAGACATCAATGAGTGATTTTTTTTTAATTATTTTTAGAAAAATAGGCCATGTAAGATAGAGTAAATCCCCTACTTTTAAGCTCAATACTAGTTGAAATCCTATGTGTTGTATGGTTTCGGTCATAAACTTATAACATGTATAATTTTATTGAAAAACACTAATTAATGATTAAAGAGAAATGCAATATTGGTCGGACTAAGTCATATCTTTTACTTGTTTAGATAACAATTAAGGTGAATTGGGGTAGGAACAATGAATAATAATTATAACACACTAATATAATGGCATTTTTTTTTCTTGGGTAGAATTAATATTATCCCGTAACATGCTAAGATGTTCTCTTCCTCTTTTTCCCATTAAAAAAAAAAAAAAACATGATAAGATGTTTATGTTAAATAGGGTAAATTGCAAATTACAATCTTAAAATTTGGGGGTGTTTAGGTTTACACCCTAAAGTTTCATAATTTGAATTTTACACCCTAACGTTTCAGAATTTGGATTTTATCCCTTAAAGTTTGGGAATGTTTTGATTTAACACTCAAAAATTCTGAAACTTCAGGGTGTAAAATCCATCACTCTCAAACTTTATAGTATAATTTGCAATTTACCCTTAATTAATGTATATAAGCATAAAATTAACATCATATTATTGCAGGAATTACTATTAAAATTGCAATAATATTTTTACTTTAACCTCAAGAAAATCATCCGAATTTACAAATTAAGAACTATCCATATTTATAAACATTAAAAAAAAAAATGAAAGCAAAATTCATTAAAACACACACATACACACAAAGATACTCTGAATTAATGGATTAAAAATAATATAAATTTGTAAACATTAAAAAAAAATTAGAATTAGAGTTAAAGCTGAGGCACTCACATGAAAATTGAACCGACTTTGACAGCAAGTCACTACTACAAAATTCTTAGCCATCAAAAAAGCACATGGTTTTAAGTACAAACTTGTGTATTCCCATGGTGGGAGGTTGAGGAAAGAATAATTGACACAAGAACATAAAATTGGAAGGCTAAAATCTTATCTAGAGCTGATGGAGAAAGTGTTTGTTAAATCAACTCTTCCTGCTTGCGTCTGATATTTTGATGAGCTGTTTTCTTTAGCTTTACAAGTCCATAAAATAAATAAATAAATAAAATGCTCTCGAGAACTTGCTCAATTCTCCAACCGCCAGGCCTTCAGCCAAGTCTAGCTTAAGCCCATTTTTTTTTTTTTTAACCTCACCCGAAAAAGAAAATCAAGCCCAATAACATTTAAAATTAAATCTGCTAAGTTGCAAATTATATTTATAGTTCGAGTTATTTAGATTTTATACTTTAAAATTTCTTTTTTGAAGAGTTTATACTTTAAAATTTCAGAATTTAAATTTTAATTCTTAAAATTCGGGCGTATTTAAATTTTACACTTTAATATTTAATAATTTGAATTTTTTCTTTTAAAATTTGAAAATATTTAAATTTTACAACTTAAAATTTGAAAATATTTAGATTTTACACCTGAATTTTTAGAATTAAAAAAAAGGTAAAATTTAAGTTTTTTTTAAATTTTTTAAAGTAAAATTTAAATTCTAAAATTTAATAAAAAAAAAATGTAAACACCCTATGCTTTAGAGGGGAGTTTGCAATTTAGCAAAATAAATAATAAATAAATAAACCAATTTTTGTCAACAAATGCCACGTGTTCACCTCAAACAAAACCACCAAAAAAAAAAAAACCCTCTTCGCTTGTCACTAACTCAAACTTTTCTTCTTCTTTAGAGAGATACAGAGACTCAGAGAGAGAGAGAGAGAGCTGAAAATGGATAAAAAATTGATTGTTCGATCACTGTATCGCTCACTTTGCTCCAGATCTTATCATGTCGCCGCCGTCAGCCACACCCTGCTCCGCCACCGCCACCACCAACACCAACACCAACACCACTTGGCTTCTCCTTCTCGAAGCCTCTTCAATCTCTCATCCCCATCTCCCAATCGCCTCCTCTCTGGTACTACTCTTCTCTTTTCTATTCCCAATCTACTTCCGATCAATCCCAAAACCCATTTCTCACTTTTCATCACTTTTTATATTTTTTTCGCTGAAATCGCAAACTTTAAGAATTAATCAAAACTTGGGTCTTTTTTTTTAGGTGGAATCTTTTTATCTTGTCTTTGGGGTCTTAGGATTTGGTAAACAAATGTGTTGTACCTGGTATTATGCAATACATGATCCGTTGTATGTCTTAAAATGTTGTCCTTAGTACATGGTGTTATGCAAGGCAAGCACTTGAGCTCAGTGAAAAGCATGTTTGTGTAATTTGAAATGCTTAATGTTGACATGTCGTGTTTCGAAACCTGGTCATGAGGTCGTGATGGTTCCTTCCTTTGCATTTATGATTTCAGTAATGCTAGGGACACAACTTTTTTCATAGACTTGTTGAGGTTGTAAGTTGTGATCATTGTGATGTTGTTCTCGCTCATTATGGAATTTAGCGGCGTATCTAATTGGCAAACATGAATGTATAGTGGCAAAACAGTTGCTGATTATAGAGGATGAAATCTATTTAAAGAGAGTAAGATAATCTAATTGTAAAGCTTCTCTTTTATTTATGGTTAAAATCTATTGCCTTAAGAAAAGAAGAGAGACAGACAGAGTAGCTTTGAACTTTTAAGGCATCTTAACTATTCTAGTGCCTTTACACCATGACCAGGATTTAGATGGAGATTTAGGTAGGAAGTAACACAGGCTATGTAATGGGTGTCTATCTTCAAGTGGTGGATCAGTTATATATCTTAGAATTTTGTCCTCGGTACTTGGTGTTAAGCACCTGAGCTTAGTGCAGAGCATTGTTATGTAATTTAACATGTCTAATGTTGTGGTTGGATTCCTTACCATGATTCCATTGTGGTCCATTTGCGTCTATAATATCAGTAGTGCCAGAGGGACAACACTTTTCACAACTTGTTGAAGTCGTAAGTTGTGATCAACACCATTGGCTCCAGTCAGAACATGATATTTCAGTAATTTGTGAAAATAGTTTTCGCTAGAGTTATTGTTATAATTTTGTGTACAATGCTAAGTATGTCAATAAGAGTTTGACATATTAGGGTAGATAGTTTGTAATCAGCCTTACGCTTTTTCGGTTATGTTAAGGAATTTGTTTGTGTTTGTGACTGTGTTTGTGCGTGTACACTTGAACCTGTTGAATCAACAATAATATGTTTTTAGACAGTAAAAAAAATATGTATTTATGAGAGTGTGCCATAAAGATGGTCTCCAAGCCATGAGAAAATCTATGAACTTCATGGGCTAGGGCTGAGTTGTGCCCTGTGAAAGTTCTATGATTAGAGTTTGGCCAAAACATGATAGTACTTTGTTAAACTGCAAAATAAATAGTTATAGATTGTATTATATGTGCCAGACTTGAACAATATTTTATGATGTGTAAGTAATTTTGTCTTCATCGTGCTTGTGCTTCCTACTCAGCATGTGGACAGTTAGCAGCAGTGTTTCCACACAGTTAGCTTAGTGGGTTAACTTTTAGTTGGGCTTAGATGTGTGATATATGATTGTTATTGGATGGCTCTTATGTACTGAACTTCTCGTGGTGCAACTCCACAGATTGCATGTCTCCTTTTTCAATGGGTATTGGAAGCAAGAGACTGTATAGTGAAGGTGTAACTCACATGCCCACCATAAAAGACCCTGAGCTTCATAATGTTTTCAAGGATTTCTTGGCTGGAAATTGGGATCATCTTCCTGACGCTCTCATCCATGATGCAAAGGCAGCATTGTCTAAAAGCACTGATGACACAACTGGCAAAGAGATTTTGGCCAATGTTTTCCGTGCCGCTGAAGCAGTTGAGGAATTTTCTGGTATTCTTGTAAGTTTGAAGATGGAAATTGATGACAGTGTTGGGATAAGTGGGGAGGTAATGTAGTCTGTATGTTAAATTGAGGACTTTTTATCCTTCTGTCTCTCCAGTTCCTGTAGTTTGATGATCTGAGATTTTCTGTAGAATGTAAAGCCCATGCCAGATGAGCTTACGAATGCCCTTCAGGCAGCTTTCAGTCGCTACACTGCTTATTTGGATGCATTTGGGCCTGATGAGACCTATTTGCGGAAGAAAGTAGAGACAGAATTGGGAACAAAGATGATACACTTAAAGATGAGATGCAGTGGCCTGGATTCCGAGTGGGGAAAGGTAATCAAAATTTTTACAAATACCTTTGAGAGTTTACTAAACTATTTTAGTTAGGCAATGCTTAGAGTAGATACTACTGACTTACATACTTCATGGAACTCATTTATTGTTGGGTGTGCCATAAAACACTTAATTGCAACACCTGACCAATTTTTTAAATTTAGAACATAGATGAATCATGTATCATTCTGACTTTTGAGAAATGCATCCAAAAACAAACAAAAATGCCTATGTGAAGTAACATCTGCTATTTAATTTTGGTTCTTTGTAGTCTTGTAACATAAATAAAATTTTCTCCTAACTATTTGGGCTAACCTGGGAGGAGTATTCGTGGCCAAGGAATGACCTGTCTGAAGAACAATTATTAATTTAACTGATAAACACCCCCTTTCCTCACTCTTTTCAAAGAAGAAAGTGCATATATATGATTCATCAGCCATGAGATTTCTAGCTTTTCTACTTTTGCATCTGCGGGATGTGGCATTGGCATGTATCAGTCGAGCTCCATAACAAATATTTAGCTCATGTACATAATATGTCAAAACTCTAGTGTGGCTCGTCCTATAAATGAGTTACTAATACAATTTGGCTCTTTGATTGCAGGTTACAGTTCTTGGAACTTCAGGACTCTCTGGATCATACGTTGAACAAAGAGCTTAGACCCTTAGTTTCTGAGAGGTTTAATGTAATTGTGAGCATTATGTATGGAATCATTTTTTTTTTTTAAGATTTGGAGACAGGCTGGTATTTTCTCTTCTTGAAAACCTTCATGGTTTGGGTTTAATGGCGGTTAAATAAGAGTGCTATTTGTCAACTACAAGGAAAGGAACATTGTGGCACCAAGTTTGTGGTGTTTATGCTTTTGAGTTGACCCCATGATGCTGTCAGTTTTATTTATTTTGACTGAAATGAGTTTGATCTATTTCATTTTGCTTCTGCTGACAACACTGATTAAATCAGGGACTTACTCCACGTTTTTCCCGAGACTTAAATAGGAAAATTGTTCGGGAAAATAGGCTCTCTGATTTTTTGAAATGTTCAATCCATCCTTAATATATACATGGCCATCTGTAATATTCTATGATCCTTCGTTAATCTGTCACAAAGGTTCGCGCTCTGATTGCCTGGTGCGACAAAATGAATAGCATGATACCATCCACAGCAATAAATCATTTGTCATAACATGGTTTGATCTTACAGTCTTAGCTTTAAAAGGTAGTGCTGCACAATCAGAAGCTACCTAATTCTTAAAGAAAATTTCTACATGTTTTCTACCTTACATAAAAGGACAAGCCAAAGCTGAAAAGTTAATAGATTTTGATTGATACATTTTATCTTGAATGCAGAAATTATGATGTTGTTTTGGTTCATTTATGGACTTGAGCGGCTTATCTAATTTCCTAACACGTATGTATGGTGATGAAAACCAAAAAATGACATGCTCACATCTTAAGCTAGGAAAACAATGAGTATCGAGGTTGAAAACAAAATTTATTCTTATGAAATTGTTGTCTTCCATAACTAATGGCCGGTGCTTGGTCGGCCTATTGATCTCTCACATTATTATACATAAATAGCCACCTCCTGCCCCACGGGCCGGGGCGGCGGAAAACTCTTGAAGTAATGACTATCAAATGCTTCCCTCTGGGTTGAAGCACTGATGATACAGTATGAAATCTATTTAAAGAGAGTAACAACATCTAGGCTGTAAATCTTCTCTTTTATTTGATCACTTGTTTAAATCCGTGGACTGAAGAAAAAGAAGAGATATAGATTAACTTTGAGCTTTTTAAGGCATCTTAACTATTCTGGAGCCTTTACGCCATTTCCAGGATTCAGATGGAGATTTAGGCAGGGGAGGAAGTAACACAGCCTTACGGCACAGACCAAATGGCCACCCCTCACAGTGGCACAACTCTCTGATTATTGATCGCCTCCAAAATTCTTGAAAATCAAGACCATTCAAGCTGGAACTGCGGGAAAAGTTGGACTTGATGGAATAATATGCTTCCCTACTCATAGCACTTGAGCAGCAAGAGAAACAACTTCCAACAGTCACAAATTCTTCCATGCCATCATCTTCATCATCAAAACCCTCCTTTCTTTGTCCTGATCCGTTTGGAGTCATGTACAATTCTCCAGTCATAGGAGAGTAAACCCAGGAAAAGCTATCTGTCAAGGTGCTAGGCCTGCGCTTCAACTTTTCCATGGCTTTACTTCTAATAGCCGAAACAACAACCTGTGGAAAGATCAAACATAATAACAATAACCCAAGAACATGTTTAGTTGTTAGGAAAAGAAATTACCAATAGTTGATACAAAATATAAATATGCATATGTCAATAGTATTTTACTTCATGTTCTTCATTAAAATCACTTGTGGTATACTCCTCTTCCAAGCTTGAAGTCGAAAGCCGCCTGCCAAAAATATGGCAGTTGGAAAATTTGTCCTTCAAAGTTGCAGTGAGGAATTGGCATCTCTTGGAAGAGTTTGGTGGTGACTCTTCATGATAAAAGACACTCATGGTGGAGGACTAGTTGGGTAGAATTTTTGTGGACATGAAAATATATTCACAACTAAAAGCTTTATTTAATCCACAACTGCATTGAGTTTCAAGTTGACAATGCTTTTCTGATAGTGGCCTTGCAGCTTATTGAAAATACTGCTTTGCATCCTTTGGGGTAAAGACAAAGTCACAAAGGGTAAACAAGCATAGGACATTCTAACAAAACACACTATAGAGACCCATTTGAGATTCTAGCATGTTGCTTTGACCATTAGTATTATCTCAAAAATTGAGGACCCCAGAATTCTTTAAAAATATATATATATATATATATATACAATCAAAGTTTTTGTTGTTCAATTTAACCTTAATACCTAGTGAACTAGGACATGATACCAATTCAGCAAAAAAAAAAAAAAAGAACTAGGACATGATACCTAAACACAAAAGCTGTTGAACAAATTTGCTAAGAATGACACTTCTATGTAACTTGTTTTAGGGGAAAAAAGTGAATAATAACAAAGAAACAAATTATTGGGCATTAGGGGCCCCCATCTCAGTATCACATTCCAACCAAAAATAATTACCTGATTTAAGAAGAAATCCAATTATACATAATGAGAAAAAGAAAATACTATACTAAAAACTTTCAATCAAATCCTCAAAAATCCTCATTAAAGTGACTCTTTTTATTGAGATTTTTCGTGGATCAAGACCAAGATCTGGTCACGTCGAAACTATTTGGCAACTAATCCGAATTGATAGCATTATTTATTGCTCCATTTATAACGTTCAGACTTTCAAAATCATGTCATTAATGCGACACAACAAAATAAATCAGGGTCGGTTCGATAAACCAAATGAACAGAATTTATTTCAACAACATTGTAACAGAAAATTTATTTCTAACGGCCATTTTGTCTGACTTTTTTTTGTTTTCCCATTTCAAACCTTTTATCATTATGGAAGAAGCCTGGTGGGATGGGAAAACACGCACCACCCACCAAGATGTCGATGGAAAGGTATTAATAAGTGGCCATATCCTATGGTAGGGCTTTGTTTTTTGGGAGACCAAAATGCTAATATACTATACAGAGTAATTAAGATTCTTTTATTCAACTTATTGATATATTTTGATATTTTCAATACAGATATTTAACGTATATTTGGTAACTATTTTTTTTCTTTATTTTCTATTTTTAAAAATAATTTTATATTTTTAAAATTAAAAAACTTATTTGGCAACTCAAAATGGAAAGAAAACAAAAACTGTTCTCAAAACTCAATTTATGAAGAAAACAGAAAACATGCAAAATACTGTTTTCAATATCTAGTTTTCAATAGTCAAAGAAAACACGCATTTGATTTAATGAATCTGTCTCATTTAATTAGTTAGCATTAGAATTCAAATCTTAATAACAACATATTTTAGTTTTTTTTTTTAATTTTAATTAACCAAACATGTTTTTTTATTTCAAAAATACAAGAAAATTGTTTTTTCTTTATATTCTTAAAAACAAGTTTTTAAAAATAGAAAACAAAAAACTATTACCAAACATAACATTAATGTTCAAATCTCTTCTTTCTCAACTATTTGATGTATCCAAAAAAATAAATTGAGACAGAATAATTTGTTAAACTTGATCTTTAAGTAGGTTATTAGCGAAAAGCTCAAATAGAAAATTGATAAAGTTTTAGGTAGATCGTTTATTAGTTATATTATAATGGAAGAGACACATTGATATGCTTTAGTAGTCATATTATAATGGAAGAAACACGTTGATACCCTTTAATAGTTAAAGGATGTAAATTAGAAGTTTTGAAAGTACAAATATCAATTTAAAGCATAATTCTTGTATGCGCGGCACATGAGATGCCACGAAATGATGTCAAAAATACTTTCTTTGGCAAAAAAAGTGAGGGTGCGTTTTAAAAAGCACATTTAGAACTTTCACCTAAAAGTGTGGTCTAGTGAACCACCAATTTGACGATGGAAAGGTATTAATAAGTGGCCATATCTTATGGTAGGGCTTTATTTGGGAGACCAACTTTCACCTAAAACAGTGGTCTAGTAAACCACCAATTTGACGATGGAAAGGTATTAATAAGTGACCATATTTTAGGGCATCCATATCAGCTGTGGCATAATTTATGTCATTTTATCACATCAAAGACTTACTTTATTATTTTACCATATCATTTTACAACATCTTATTTATCAAATGTTTTATTATTCAATTTTATACATTAAAATAATATTTACTACACATTAAAATAATATAAACAAAACAATAAAATAATATATCTAACACAATAAATAAAAACCACAACACTGCTGCCACCGCCGCCACCGCCACCGTGGCAGCCACAATCCATTGCAAAACAAAAAACTGAAAACAAAACTACTACCACAACCACCGTCATCAACAACCCACCACAAAACCCATTAAAACACACTTAACCAAACCTAGAAAACACAGCAACTCAAACTCGGAAAACACAACCAAAACCCACTAGCACCAACAACCCAAACCCACGAAACTACTAGCACCGCTAACCCAAAGCCACGAATCCACTTGCACTGACAACCCACGATTGCGACCTCACCTCAACGCCGATCTTCATGGCTTCGCTGTCCCTGGCACCAAGCTCTACCTCGCCTCCATCACCGATTCCTTTGTTCTATTTGGGTTTGTGATGATTCCATTTTTGGGTTTTGATTTGAACTGGGAATTGGAGTTTGATTTGAGGTGCAAAGAGAAAAGAAAGAAGATTTTTGGGTTTGATTTGAGGAAAGAACACCAGTTGGGAGAGAGACACAGATTGTGAGGAGAGAGAAAAAACCAATTAAAGAAAGGAGAGGAGAGAGAAAAGCCGAATAAAAAACAATATTTTGGTTTACCATTTGTGTCCGTATCGTTGCAAATTTGCAACGGTACGGACACAAATGGTATAATTTTGGCACATATACAACATCTGATGGGAGATGGTTTTTGTGTTTGGTGTGCCAAATATTTTGCATTTGGCACATTTGGCACACCTATTGTGGGTGCTCAAGACCAAAATGCTAATGTACTATTTACGGGATTTAAGGCAAAATAGATAAGACACTTTAGCTCAACTAGTTGGCATGTTTTGGTATTTTAATAGAGACGTTTAATGTTTAAATTTCCTCACTTTCAACTATTGATGTATCCCAAAAAAATTGAGGCTGAATAATTTGTTAAATCTAGATATTAATCCACACACAATTATGTAATTTTAGATTTAAGAAAAGAAAAAAAATAATTAATATAAGTTTTAAGTAAGTTAATAGTGAAAAGTTGAAAATGTGAGAGATCATAATGGAAGAGACACATTGATATCCTTTTGAAAGTTTAAGGATGTAATTTGTAATTTCCAAAGTACAAATATCAATTTAGAAATGATGTCAAAAATACTTTCTTTGGCAAAAAAGTGAGGGAGGGTGCATTTTCAAAAGCACATTTAGAACTTCCCACTATTAAAAAAAAAAACAGTGGTCGAGATATAGTAAACCGCCAATTAGAAAGAGGCATCGTTCTATAGTCATTAGACCCAAATTTTCCAGTAACTGAAACAATCATCCTCGACAAAATCTTACTGAATTCTTTAATTTCTTATCTTTTAACCTACACAGAACCGATTTCCAGGTTTTGGGGAAGAGTGAAAATTGAAAGGGCCAGTGACCCAGTAGGACTAGCAAATCAAACACATATACGTGGATCAATTGAGGTCATCTCTTTCAGTTTCAACTTTCAAGCCTCTAAAGATAGCCTAAACTTCCTCAAAGCAGTATAATATTCACTTTTTCCAGGATATTATTCAGCTCTACGAAACAATAAAAATGATCGAACTGCTTGCATAGAAAGAAAGTGTGAGGCCTGAAATTAAGCCTACCGTCCATTATATCTACTATGCACCTTAAACAGCTTGACTGCATCATTCTTTTCAGAGGGCAATTTTAGGAACACGACATTTTTTTTTTTTTTTTCCGTATGATTGAAATAACATCACTTTCATATGGATTTAACATTAACATCACCTTTATTATGCACAAATCACAACAAACCATGTCAACAGATATAAAAAATGTTGTGTCCTTGTTCTTATTGTTTTTCTGGAGATTGGATACTGTTGTGAAAGATGTATCAATAGTTCAAAACAAAAGAATGCAAGGAACCATACAATATAATCTGAGTTGCCAAGTTACCTATAAAAAAAAATATATATATATATATATATATTCTGAGTTGCCAACTTGTTCCAGTACAACGACCAAGTATATATGTGGGAATTCGTACACAAACAACATAACATACAAATTTTTTACACACCTAATCGACAATACATGGCCACATAAAGAAAAGTTTGTCAAGCTGACATGCTGTCTGATTCTGATGTCCACCAAAGCAGCAAAACCTGCCTTCCCAGTGCCCACTAGAGACTTAAACGCAAGTGAACAAAGCATATCCACAAGCAAATAGATCCCGCAGCATTGTGTTAAGGGCATATCTACTAGCAATTAGATCCTGCAGCATTTTGTTATGAGTAATCCCTCATGTTTCTTCCATTATTGAACCAGCCAGTGGTCTCCAATCAATTGCACAGGTTTTTAATAAAGAGATCTGCAGCCAACATCTGTAATTTATCATGTTCATAAAAACAAAAAGCAGTCACCCCAGGCAGAGACAAATTGAAAAAAGGGCAAAGGCTGACTAACACACAAATTCAAGAAACAAGGAAATGAGAAACAAATAAAATGCTGAAGTGTTAATAAATGTTCATAGTTAGATTAGAGAAACATCTCATATAACATCAAGCAGTCTTCTGATCAAAGTAACATTGACAAATAAAAACCTTATACCAGAATTTGTAGTATAAAGTTTAACATTTAATCCAGTTGGAATATTTCTTGAGTTCCTGAAATGATAGAGACAATGACTTTAGCAACACCTGAAGTCCAGGTTAATTATTAATATTGGGAGATCAAAAGTGCCTCTTAAAGTTCTCTCCATTTTAATTTCAAGCACATTGATTCACTGAATTACTAATGTTCAAATTGTTTAATAGAATATACCTCACTATTTTAGAATTATGGAAGCATATTAAAGACCCAGATTTGTGAGATTATACAATAGTACATACGATTGATGGATACAAACCTACATTTCTATGCATTGCTTTCCTTGTTTTTAACTTTATACAGGAAGGTTATAGAGACAGTGAGAAGTATAAAACGTTTGGACCTGATTAGCTCTTGGAAAGGGTGAAGTAAAAGAAAAGGAAATTGTTGAATTGCTAAAGAAAATAGATTCCTTGCTTAAGCTTTTCTTTACTTTTTCTTTCCACTTCCTTCACCTTTCCTAATATCCAAATAGAGTGCAAACGTCACCGTGAGGCATGAAGAGAAAATCAGAACAATCAAGCAAAAAAATAAACTTTTAGTTCTTGTACTCATTAACAGTTCAAAGAGATATGTTATACAACATCATTAAATTAACAAAAAAATGAATAAAAATCACAAATTTAAGAGTATTAGAAAAAAAAAAGTACCTAGCAGTTCAAATGGGAGACTTGTAGAGTTGCTGAGACGTAAGAGCAATGAGAGACTGAAGCTTAGCAACGGCATTAGTCTTATCAGGTGGGCATTTAGAGAGAGAAATGTTCAAAGAGTAAAGAGCCTCATCAAGCTTGCCTGCAGCCAAGGCTGCACATCCTGCTCTGTAAGCTTCATCTGCCAGTCGGGCATCATACTGAGGCCTTGGACTTGAATCCGAGCTCGCATTCTTTAATACAGAAGAAGAAGATGAAGAAGAAGAAAAAGAAGAAGATGGGGACTCAAGCCTAGCAGTAGCACGAGCATACTCAAGCTTAGAAATGGCTATATCAATCTCTGCCATGAGAGCCTCAGGTGCTGCTGGAATAACCTTAACCCCATCAAAAACACTCCACCTGGGGTTTTGTTCTCCAGAACCCATCTCAATTTTTTTTCTTGACTATGATTGCCAGTACTACAAGTCTACAACAACAACAACAACCATTCCCAAGTCCGAAAATTTTGGGGTTGACTATAGATCCTCAACAGACTACTTAGACTCAAGCCACATGCATTCAAAAAATGAATTACAATACTCCTAACATATTAGCACAAAATAATTCGACAATTTGACCATCCATCTTGGTAAATTTTGCATGTGAATAGAAAAACTTTGAGCTTAAGCAAGCTAGACCCAGAGGCCAGAACTTGTTCCCAATGAATGCCCAGATGTATGTGACACAAACCCAAATCAAACCTAAAGATAATCACCAATATCAGCCCTGAAAGCTTCAATTTTGAACAGAGAATCACACTCTATTAATTAAAAAACTACAGATTTTCATGGGCCTTAAGTTGAGAAGGAACAAAATGTATGAAGAAAACGAAAGATTGGGAATGGTCCCAATTTATTTGTTACCCAGAAAAGATAACTCTCTCTCGGTCTCTGATCCAACCTTGGCATTCAATTCCTAATTAGAAAAATATAGAATGAACTCTAATTTTGTGTTTCTTCGAAATATATGAATAAGAACAAGTGTTACCTCAGGAGTCAACAGCAAGCAAGCGTCCAAGGTTTCATGAATACATACAGAAGCATATGCAAATATCCTGGCTCTGTGCCTTGTCGATCGCTTAAATTGATTATCATTGAAAGATAGGATAAGCTCATAAGTACTTATTAGTCCATTCTTCAACATACTACTATTAAGATCTCTATCCCTATCCAGACTCCTATGATCTCTTATCAGTAAAAAAAAAAGAAAAAAAGAAAAAAAAGTCCGATAGACAATTCTACTTGGATTTTTGAGTATTGGACAGAAAAATAGGATTTTTTTTTTTTTTGGGTCGAGAAGTTTTAGGCTTAAAGCATTTTGGGAGCATCCACGTGGGTTATAAATTTAGCAATTTGGCATAGGGGTGTCCAACAATAACTATGACCCGACCCACCCACCTAACCCATTTGATCCGGCCGACTCGACGCTAGTGACGACGGATCTCTACGTCCAGAACTCGAAAACAGCAAGTCGGTTGGCAGGTTTTCACCCCAAAACCCGAAGAAACCCAACCAAACCAAGATATGGAGCATTTCCTGGCGAACTTTTTTAGATCCAGTGAGATCTCAACCATTTCCAGCGAGATCTCAGCTAGATCCATGGAATTTCCATCGAATTTGGCGAGATCTTGCCATTAACTCGCCGGATTTTGGCCGATTTTCAAATCTCTAACTCCAATTGAACCAACTGCCATCCGTTGAAGGTCGGATCCACCTGACTCGATCAATACTCCAGTCGACGGCTGGTTGAAATTTTGACCATCCGATTTGGTCAGGTCGGTTCCGGGTTGGGCACAAACCCAACCGATAGACAGGCCTAATTTGTCACCACAAAAAATTACTTTATCTATTTTACCATTTTACTTTACAAAATACCCAACATTAGTGATTTTATTTTAACTTTCAACCTAATAAAATAATATATCTGCTACAATAAACAACAACCACCACCATCAACAAAATAAAATAATATAACTTTTAATATATATATATATATATATATATATATTTACCTTCTTAGTTACACTACACAGCCATCTTTGGTTGTGCACTATTTAACTCAAAAGCCAAATTTTTTGGCTTTCCCTCCATCATTGCAGCATATTTTTTAGTATTGGTGGTGCTAAAAATAACAATATGGTTTTTTAGCTCCACCAATTTTAATGCTCCATAATATAAGTGGGTGAGGCTTGTCTAGTGAGCCTAGTCTACCAAGTCAGTCCAAATAAAATACCACCATAATTAGTTTTGTTTTCGGGTCAGATTAACGAACACCTCGGATTAACAAGCACCCTTAGTTCATTTGTTAATAGATTACATTAAAGAAGTTTTAATACCGCTTCCATGAAAGGGCAAAATTTAGATACAATACCTTAACTATAGTTCTTTAAGTTATCTAACAGTACATCTACATGAAAAAGTTATGAGTGACAAAGGTACAAGCTTTGACATCACAAAAGTTAAAGAAGAAGAAAGTGATTGCAATAATGTAAAATAGACACAAGATATATGTGAAAAAACCCTAATGAATGTCCCATAAAAAAATTAAAAAAAATTAAAAAAAAAAAAAAAAAAAAAAAAACCCTAATGAATGGATGAAAAACCATGGTTTGAGCAAGAAGAATGTTTCATTCTTGCTCTATTTAGCTTGGTATTATGTGGAAAGAAAATGTAACTTTTGTACAATAAGGGTGTTCTTCCTTAAAAGAGAGACCTTGTTTTCTATCTTCCTATCTTATTAACTTTCTACCATCTTTTCAAAAGATCTACTTGGGTTTTTACCCTAAAAGTTCAACTGTATGTTCATCTTATAATATGAAGAATATGACTGAGTACAAAGACAAGCGTTAAGTTATCACTTTCTTGTTTTTGGACCTTTTCACAAAAGGGTACTATTTGGTGACTGGAGGAGAGAGAATGTGCCAACATGGCATTGTGGCATGTGGGTAGGTGACTCTGCCACTGCCTAGGGAACAACTCTTGGACAATGAGAGGGACATCAGGAGTACTGTAAGTAATACATGTGTCTCTAAACTGGTCCAACATGCACTCAACCAATAAGGGGTGTTCTCATAGCTGCTGACCTTAGAAAGTCACTATCTCCCTTTTTGTGAGTGTTTAAGTACCATGTCAAGTGCATATCTTACTTCCTTCCCAAAGCAGTCACACCTTTGGCACAAGCTGAGGATAGAACTTTGTAGCCAACGTTTCCTCTTCCTTTACTCATAGCCACTCCACATGTAGGGTCCAAATTCAACCATATAAACATTCTCCCATATCCTGGTTGGTGGAATGTACAAAGCTGTTTAAAAAGTTAGTTACTTTTCTTCCCCTAAAATGTTTCTAAAAATAATTTTTAAACTAATGTTGTTAGAATATCCATTAACTTTTCCTTTTGTTTTATGAGTGTTCTGTTTTCCTCCCCTTTTTATAATAGAAAAAAAAAAAAGAAAAATCAAGGTTATATCGGAAAAAAAATTTGATCATCTTTAATGTAGTGAAAGAGCTTTCTCAAAAGAAAAAATGTGATAGAGAAACGAGTCCATTTGGGAAAGGTAATAAAATATGTATAAAGGGGCTGAGCAAGCAAAATCAGTTCCCGCAATAAATAGCCACACTAGGGGATCAACAATACTGTTCCGGTCAGGGTGGGATAGTGCCACGCACATTTGAGACTATGGGTTTCTCTAGTTTCTATGGTAAATAACTAGTTAGCCAATTAGTCTAACTGAGCTGCAAAAAACGTGTACTTCTAAGGTTGCATTTTTTGACCTTGTAGATTAACCAAAAAGTAACAGCATCACCAAATAATAGTTCAGTGGGGGAAAAAATGTCCACAAGCAGATCTTACAGGTATATGCACATGTATAATTGATGGTATACATTATGTGCATAAGAAAATACCAATAACATACTCTCTTTTTATTTTAATAATTAGATAATTGGGAGGGGGGATTCAAACTCTTGATGTCACTGTTGGATCCGCCATTAGGTGCCAACTGGTTAAATTACAAGGCTCTTGGCCAATAACATACTCTATTATGTCAACAAGACAACAACCATGTCCAGAAAATAATGTCAAGATTCTGGAAATTTTTCATTGTCTTCTTAACAGCATAGAGTGGCAATTTTTGCGTATCTTACCCAATTGCTCCAACTGATTGCCTAGAAGACATTGAAGGAAATTATGACATGGAAATCAAGCACTACGCAATCAAACAAAGTGCCAATGATAACAACAATCATAGATGATCATCAACTGAAAGAATAATATCTGAATTGATCAATACACGAACTTTCAAAGAACAAGACCCACAAGGAAGAACCACTGATGCCGGTGAAGCATCCAGTGTCTGTAATAAAATCTTATTCCCATCTCTCAACAATGAATATCCCATTTTACCCAATTCCAGGGAATCAACAAAGAAGTAATCACCACATCGACATTGGTAAAAGAGCTCCGTCACTTCACCAGTATCTTCAACCGTCATATCCTCCAAGCTGATATCATCTGCAACTACAGTATCCTGTCTTGAAGCTCGCAACTCACTATCATAAATAGCCCGTGAATTCGAATTGCTGAGGATTTCCCAAGCTCTCTGTACCTTCAAAAATCTTTCCCTTAACTCATGGTCAGGGTTGGCAGTCTCAAATTTCTTCTTTAATTTATCAGGATGGTAATTTAGGATGGCAGATCGGTAGCTTGTGCGAATTTCTTCATAGCTTGCATCCTCCTTCACAGATAGAACATCATAGTGAGTTTCCAGAATGGAGTTCTCACCAAGAAGCATGGTTGGAACTTGCTTGCTATCAGATATCTTACACTGCAACTGCAATGAAAAGATTTTATTAAATTATATTTACTTGTGATATAAGAAGCATAGCAATAGCAAATAGTTTCTAGATCGAGCACTGATAAGAACAGCTGAATTTAGAAATTTATGCACCACTCAGTGGCCAAAAGAAATTCCATATAAGCTTGGGAAATGGGAATCTTCTGAAATTCAGAGTTTTTCCTTAGCAAGGTTTCCAACTATTTCCCCAACCACTTCAGTTTAATGTGAGGCTTCAGCAATCAACCATAGTATCTTCTATACGAGAGTACCACATAGTGCAACTTATTAATCATAAGGCACGATAATTTTGTACAACCAAGACTGAAAGCCATAAGCCTAACATAATATTAGGTGAAATATTCTGGTTTACACAGTTAAGAAAGATGTTACTACCCAACTGCAGGCATAATGATTAAAATTTTATCGATAATTATACACGCACCCAGTGGATCTTGAACCCACACTCACCTACACCTTGTTTTTACAAAGAGAAGAAATGCCATTTAAGCTACACTTCATTACTATTACTGCTAGTATGATGATGATTATTTATTGGACTTTTCTATCATTTTTGTGCAATTCATCCTCCCCCATTGTTTAAATGCTCTCAAGTCTCATCGCTGAAGCAGCCACTTGCGTGCAAAGTGGTCCTAGATAAAGGCTTCAACTGATCCTTATACAAGTAACTTAATTAATCTAGTCATATAGATGCAAACAAGGGTCTTTTAACATAATGATCCACGCAGCTTAAATTAGCAAAGAGCATAAATGTTGCAATCCACAACCTGTCTCAATATCTAACAGTAATACAACAGATACCCAAACTTATGCAAAGGGCAGCATCGAAAAAACACCAATTACATGAGTAAAACTTAGATACAGTTCTTTCGATACCGTTGTACATTAAGTTTCCCAATTAAATTCAACCATGTGGGAGTATTGACTATTGAGCATGGACCAATAAACAACCTTGTTGAATTTGATTGTCTTTAAAAAAGATACCAATTTTTTTGTTGTATTTCAACCGGGGAACTTAAGGTACAACACCGCATCCAAGTAACTGTATCTAAGTTTTTGCCTATTACACGATGTCATTGAAAGGCGGCAACTTTATTTCTAGTCCTAAAAACGCAATTTCCCTTTTTCACTCTATCTATTTTACTCAACATCTGCTACCTTCAATCAACGCTTTCCACATAACAAAAACATTCCAAGATTCAAGCTTTCTACCAATGCATATTTTAAATTCTCACATAGATCCTAGCACAAGTAGCGTCCTAAAAAATCAATAGCAGACTAGGCCTACAAGCTAGAAACTATATATATATAAGGGAAATTACACTTTGCCCACCTGTGATTTGTCCAAAATACACTTTACCTACCTGTAGTTTAAAAAATGAGAGATGCTACGTCTACAACAATTTTACAACATTTTTACAACATATCACAGGTGGTTAGTTATTATTGGTTCAAATTTGAAACTAATACTAAGATTACTTTTTTACTCCAACAATAACAATCAATAACAACCTGCCACTTAGGAAATGTTGTAAAAATATTGTAGAAATGTTGTAGACATAGCATTTCTCTTAAAAAATGGCACTTTGCCCACCTATGGTTTGATTCATTAACAAAACGTTACCCACTTCTAACCCTGCCGTTACTCTAACACCAATTCACTCAAAAAAAAAAAAAAAAACAATAGCAATTGAATCAAAACTCTTTCCTTTGAGAAACCATAGCAGAGCATGACTCGCAATTTCATAACAGAGCATATCTTGCAGTTTCCAAACCAACCTTTACACACACACAAACTCTGACCCAAGAAAATGTATAGCACAGATAACAGCAAAAGTTCTTTTTTCGTTCTTGGCAGAAAATGCATAGCAGACCCAATTTCTGCAACCAAAAAAAAAAAAAATCATTAACAGGCTACACATTGAGATAAAAGCAGTCATTGATCTGCTCTGTTTTTGTACGTGTATGAAAAGTCAGCAAAGGTTGTAAATATGAGAAAGCGCCTTAGATATAGAATTAGATGTTGAAGCACGACAATACGTGGTGGGTGGAGCACAAATATTGGATCAAAACTCCAATGAGAAGTCAGCGAAAATATATAGCACAAAGCAAAAAATCATGTATAGCACAGACCCAATTTCTCAAAAAAAATATTCAAAAACGTAATCTGCCAGCAATAAGCTGCAAATCTTCAAAAATCTTCAAAAAAAACTTCAAAATAAATCAAGATTACAGTAGAAATCTGCCAGCAATTAAAAAAAAAAATCTACCAGCAATTTTTGAAAAAGAAATCAAGAACCCTAATTATCAAAAACTTAACTGTGGTTTAAATCGAGAGAGAAAATCTTCACGATCCTTCACATGGGTTTTGATCGGGCTGCCAGCTTCTCTTGATGCTGAGAGTTTTAAGTTTTTGTCTTGATGAAGTGGATCACAATCTGGAATAGGGATTCAATTGCTATTGTGTTTTTTGAGTGAATTGGTGTTAGAGTAACGGTAGGGTTAGAGGTTTTTTTTTTTTTTTTTTTGGGTGAGAAAGCGGTTGGGTGAGAGATTGGTAACGTTTTGCTAACGGATGTGCGCAAAGTGCCATTTTTTTTAAACTCGGGGAGGTAAATTATTTTTTAGGCAAACTATAATCGGATAAAGTGTAATTTTTATATATATATTTATATTATTATTTAAGGGATTTTTTTTTATTTTAATTTTTAATTTTTTAATTTAAAAATGCTTATTCACCCCTATGTTTAAGTAGAGACAAAATTAAAGGATAATTCGGTAAAAAATGAATTTTAACACCCACTAAAACTCGGTTAAAAAATAAGAAAATTTTCTTATTAACTTTCAAATTGATTTATTCACTTATAAATTAGATTTTCAAAATAAAAATTATATATAAAAAATAAAAATAAAACACAAATTTTTTTTTTTTTTTTTTTTTTTTACAGAATAGGACCACTAACAAAAAAAAAAAAAAAACTCATCGCACATGCCGAAGCGCGTGTGATTAGGCTAGTATATATAACTGAGTTGCACAATGAGAGGAAACGAGTGTAATACCTAAAATGGGAGGAGGAAGGAACAACGAGGTTGTGCGAGCGGCGTGAGGCAGGAGGCCACCGTCTCCAGTCTTTCTCTTGTGCGTTTGTGAATCCAAATTCAAATTGCAATTTTGATTTGGAACTAGGTTGAGATTAAGATTTGAATTTGGAACAAGTCAGTTTGCTTGCCTCGTCAGTTAGAAAAAAATGTCATTTTATTATTCTTCGCCTATAATGCTAAAATTGAGAGACTAAAAATAAAAAGAGCTAGGAAAAGAGTCTGATAAAATATTTAAATGTGGGAATATTTGGGTGTGTATGGATTGGTTTAGGTTATGTTAAAGGTGTTTTATTAATCCAATCCAACAAATTGGATTGTTTGAGAATTCTCTAACCTAACACAATTCATGATAACTTTAAAAATAATCCAATATTTATTTAGTTATTTTAAAACTAATAAACCTGAGCCATATGTTCGAGTTGGGTTGGTTCTTTAAAAAAAAAAAAGAAAAAAAGAAAAAGAAAAAAAAGGAGTTCAGATTCATCCTAGTGGTCCAATTGAGACTATTTTATCATGTCTAATAAAATATTGAATTTTCATACTGAAGTTGAGCTCATGCTTATAAGGCATAGGTGAGTGCTTCTCTTGTCAATGAGGGGATAGAAACTCGGGATGTTGCACTCTAAGCATGCCCAAGCCTACCCCCCAAAGTGGACAAATAGATTGTGTTCCCACACTAAGTATCAAACTTAATAACTTTGTAATCAAGAATTCTAAATTACACCTAGTCTCCTAGAGGATCATTATGCGGTTTTTTTTTTTTTTTTTCTCTGGTTGATGAACAACACTTTAGATTCACAATTAATTTTTTGCTTAATAACACAAAATTTTAATTATTTTTTTCTTTTCCCTTAAACGTTTCTAAAATTATTTTCCAAACCAATGCCCTGAGGACATCTATTAACTTTTTCCTTATTTAAAATAGACATTGTTTTAGCTTTATTATTTACAAAGATATTATTGTGATTCCAAAATAGGTACATGAAAGCCTAGCTTTTTTTTTTTTTTTTGGAGAAACATGGTGAAATGTTCCCACCATTTCACCCAACCTTTTTAGGTTGGTCCTATTTATGGACTTAGCATTTTAATTCTCCTTTTTTTTTTTTTTTTTTCCATGTATCATTTATAAGGCAATAACCTGAAAAACTTGCTTTCTTTGTAAACAACAATTTTAGACCATCCTAAATGTTTTTTTTTTTTTTTTTTAAATATTATATATCGTAAATGATTATTATCATATTGCTATGTATATGCACCTAATTAAATTGTGCTAAATACTTAAATAAATTATTTTCCTTTTTGGTCTAAAGTCTTTCATCTATACAATTTAGGTAAGTTCATGTAGTTCTTACCATAACAATCTCATATTTAAGCAAATCAACTCCCAGAAGAAAAGCCAACCAAACACACTTGAATTGCAGCCCACAAACCTCATCTGATATTTGTATACAACAGTGGCTTACCTATGTAGCAAGTGGTTACTCTTGTCAGTCACACAGAGAGAAACAGCATTAAACAGTGACAAGGTATTCACATGCCCATGATGGTAAATTATTTCCATAGATTACTTCACATTCCAACTACAATGAATCATTTTGCAGATCAATGGAATCCACAAAGAAAGCGTTTTTCACCGTCTAACTGATGTCAACTTGCCTTTAGCACCAGAAGACGAACGCATTTGAGTGTTACAAGAATTGACTGATGAAACAAAAATGAGACTGTACCATCCCCACTCACACTGCCCTCATCTCTTCTCCCTATTTCCTCTTTTGTTCCACAAATACAACATATAAGGAGCGGATAGCTTCTTGTGTGTATGTTATAGTAACACAACAAAGTTAAGCTGCAGCTCGCATTTCATACCGTGTCAGCCAAATAATGTTGGTCAATCCGATCAGGCAGTGATGACACCAGAAACCCATGGTACAACAAAGGGTGCAGTTGGGTGTGAATTTCTATATGAGTCAGGATACTTGTCCTTAAAATTCAGTCTGGGCTTTTCCGCCTGTGTTTCGATAAAATAAAAACAAGAATATTAGACTAGAATGAATCAGAAAGATACTCAATATCACTGAGCAAATAAGTGCCAAGATAACAAAGAAATAGCCCGATACTCACAGATTTGAGCCAGCACTCTTGATGTTTGTGTTGATAGATATCTGGAGAATGACAACCATCCTCAGACGGGCAATAAACCCAAATGTTACATTTCTTTTCACCTGGCTTGGCATGTTTAGCATGATCCAAGCAAGCTTGACAGCAGTCAGCTGCACTTTCTTTATGGTGTGTAAGGCCCCATCTAACGGCTGCACCATCATAATCCGTATGAAGTTGAGCATGGCATTCCGTTGGTATTGGCCTGCCAGGTAAAATTTGATCCTCTGGAGAAGAAAGTATACCTTTGTCAATGATATTATAGATCTCCACCCGACAAAAAATGTGTACAATACACTTCTTAAATCTAGCATACAATGAAAACTGGGTTTTTTTGGTGTGAGAGAGAGGGAATGGGGGGGATTGAGAGGGACAGAGAATAAATTACCTAAATCTTCCACACCCTCAGGTTTATCATCATGCTCCTTGTTAACAACTTCACCAGGTATCCAAAGGCCAATTCCTTCAGATAGCCCTGCCCAATCAGACTCCAAGGCTCTTACTATCATCCCTATGAAAAAGCAGTTCAGACTATTAGCCATCGGTCAAACAACAATTTACCAGCGTTTAAAGGATCAAGCATGGGGATCTTTTAATGTTTTTTCCATACAAATAGAATCAAATACCAAAGAATACAGCCTTTGAAAGCAAAGACAATACCCGCTTCCTCATATTGGATAGTTGGATTCAAAGTCCCTTTGTTAAGGGTTAACTGCTTAGCTTCTTCTAGTTTTTCCCTCCGCCAACTTTCAACTGCTTCTGTTTATTTAAAAAAAACAATATCGACAAGATAATAGCCAGAATAAGCCACCATTATTTATCAAAAAAAAAAAAAATAGCAAGTATGAGCCAATAATAGACAGACTCAAATAATTAATCATCACAGAACTCTGAGGAATTTAAGAAAAATATTATTTAGCTTATTACATAATGAATTTTGGTTATCTACATTACCAGCAGCTAAAAAGTTCTTCCAAGAGAAAGTAGTACCACCCTTTGGTAAATGTAAAAATCTGTATGTTCCTTAGGTTATAGTTTTAGAAGGGATCAAAACTGTGCACTCTTGGGGGAAAACGTTATTGGGGTAGAGGGGGAAGCAATATAGTTATAATTTGGTAAAAGGAGGGTTCCCTATGCAGGTCTGAACTTCATTGTTTAACTGCAAATCTTGTGATATAAAGGTAACACAGAGGTGATTTTCACACTTACTCATAAGAAACAATAGCTTCGACACTTTTTATGACTACATTTAGCATTCTTTTGAATTTTCACGCCCAGGGTTTCCTTTGAATCATTAGAAAATCACGTGATTGCCTCGTCATGATGAAAATTATAATCTGGATATAAATTATACACTTTAAATTAAATAATACAATATAAATTATTATCATATTATCATGAAGTTATTACATACTACTGGCTTTTCCAGTCCAGTGGCATTGCTGGACGAAACAGAGGAGGAAAAAAAGTTCCAGTGGCATTAGCAATATACTTTTCTTCTTTTCTTTTTTCAGCTTTTTCTGGCAACATAGTGCACCATTAATGGACATTAAAAAAATTAAGTACTGAAAGGCTCCCTGGTCTCCATGAGTTGGTGACATCTATCAACAGACAACAGCAGCGGTGACTGGAAAGGGAGCGCCAGCCACCGGAGCAAATTTTATATTGGGCCAATTTAAAAAAGAGGGCACTTAACACTATACCACTAAATATACAATTAAACAATCTCACACTTATATAGAAATGTATAAGCTTTTGAACGTGGATTTTCCATGAGATGGTGACATCCACCAACAGCAGTTGTAAGTCACCAGCACTTGTGACTGGAAAGGTAGGACCAGCCACCAGAACAAATTTCATATTGGACCAATTTAAAAAAGTGAGCACTAGACATTGCACCACAAATTATCTCATTAAAACAATCCCACTTTTACATACAAATTTTGAATATTGATTCTCCTTTATCCATATGACTCACACAACACCTATACAAAGAAAAATCATTAGGAATAAGATGACCCAGGTGCATTGTTCCACAAATTTTTGCTCTGAATCACAAGTCCCTTGTTGTTTGGTGCAATTATACACCAGAACCCAGTCCCAAGTTCATTTCACTCTCGCATTTGCATATCATGAACTAAATTTCACTAGGAAAACATAATGTTGTGATGTTTACACTCACACAAAGTTTAGAGCCAGCAAGCAGAAAACTAATAAACACCATGTTTGACAGGTGCAACATCACATTGGATTTTTCATAGATCAATCACGCATCAAAAAGTAACATTTGACCATAATTTTATACGGTGTTTGGGTTAGAGGTACTCAAGCAAAGTAAATTCAGAAAGGGATCAAAATAAAATCACATCAGAAACTTTCATTGAAACAAAATGAAACCAAATTGCATTTCAGCAGCTAATCTCACTTGCTTCTTTCTTTTGCAGTCAATCCATTAACTTGACAGTTTATACCATTCATTCAACAATCTAACCAATCAATGATGTTCCATTCCATTCCTAAAGGGCAGTCATTTCCTAATAAAATTCATAATTGTCAACGGAAATTGCTTTTATCAATAACAGAGAAGAAAGAAATTCTGAGGCTGGCTTATTAAAGCCACTTGTCAAAAGATAAACTTACTATCGGACTCCATGGAACCGCCACTGCAGGTCATGAAGTGGCAGCAACATAAATGGCTCCTAAGGAAATGGCAATGGTGTGACAGTAGTGGCAGTAACAATATGACACTAGAATTTGGTGATAGTGCAGTTGCTGGTGGCAATAGCATTGGAAATATAAATACTGGAGTAAGTGCAATGGTAGTCTCAAGGATGTGGTAACAGTGTCGTCCATATTAGCAGCAATGTCTTGATGGATTTATGGTGATAATTACAACTGGCATTATGGCGTTAAGATTGATGGTACCAAAAACAATGGCATCGTGAGTTGCAGACTTGGTTGTAGCTGTGAAGGTACAGATAAAGATAGTAGCAATAGCAATGGCCACAATAGATGAGACAGCAGTAAAGGCAGAAAGCTGGTGCCCAAGGGGATTGCAAGAATTAGTGGAGGTGGAGATAGGTAAAACCTGAACCCGAATGTGAAGCCTCCATTACCAAAATGAGAGCAAATTTCGCTGTATTGAATGATAATTAAATTGCACTTATGCTTACATTTAAGAATAAAAGTGAATTTTACTACACCTGGCTTTTAGCTGATCTCAGACAAAATACAAGTAGAATACAATCTTCAACCCATAGTGCAATTACTTACAAATTGGTATCCAGCATATCATCCTTAGAATTATACCATGTAACTGTACTAGATGGTAAAACATGTCAGTATTGGGGTAAAGCCCCCGAGGACATTGAAGAAAATAATTTATTTATCTATGAATGAGCTCATTGGGCCATAGAAAACAAGACAACTTAAATAGTATGAGTAATATACTAATTCCTAATGGAACCGACAAAGCATTTTCACAGACTTTCCTCCCCCCTTTTTGTCCAACTTCCCAAGTGGCATCAACACAACCTTATACCCTTACAATTTATGCTCAAATCCCAGAACACAATACTGAATTGTTTCAGAAAAGAGAGAGAAATTATAAACCAACAGCAATTCCTTTCACACCTAAATCCCTCCCTTATGTACCCCCATAAAAAATCCCATCCTTAATTAATCTGGGTTGTTATGAAATCTGGAGAGACAAAATACAAGTTACTGCAAGAAAAGAAAGGAGGAGAAGAATTAAAGAATGTAAGTAATGCACACTATCCACCACATCCCAACTCATCTGATTAATTAGAAAATTACAAATTTTAAACATGACACCATCAACTACTAAGTAAAGTGATCATATTAAACCCATTCTAAAACTAATGAGCAAACTGTTCAGGTGAGTCAAGGTTTATTGTATTTCAAAGTTGCTTACATTACTTGTTTTGTCTTGATATTTTGTGTTTACACAGCAGACTTATAATGGCAAAGGCAGATACTTGTTTTCATGTCTAACATGGATGGAAGGTTCATAAGGTTCATGACCTAGAATCTCCTTTCCAATCCTCTGCCATCAGAAATTATAGAAGAAAGACTGGAAAGCACCTGAGTTTTGTTGCAATTGAGTAAAAGAATTAGTTGTCTGTGTTTAACTTTAAACCCAGAAAAGAAAGAATAATCTGATTTTGACAACAGCCTATAAATAAGCACGAGTTGAACACATAGCTCGCAGGACTTCAGCAAATCAGGAGCTACTTATTATCCTAGATGACTAATGACAACAATGTTAAGCAACAAGACCCCAAATGCCCTCAATCTACGAGGGTAAGAATTTGGATTGTGTACTTATTATTTAATTACCATTTATTTCTAATTTCAGGTGCCCCTACAGAATGACAACAGAAATTTATACAGTCAAAAAGGTTTTTTAGAGATACAATCAATGTGTCATTTCTCATGATTCTGTAACTCCACAGAGTATGATAAGCACAGAACAGGAAGAGAGAGAACTTCAATGTGAGTACATTATCATTCAAAATCCTCATAGCTGTATAACCGACTACAACCTTTTGGTTCTTAAACAAAATATTATTCTGTACTTATATTTTGGAACGAGCTTTATGGGGAGGGAAAAGGGGGTTGGTGCACTAGAACTTGTAATAGGGCTCATGGTTATGGGTTATGTCAGAGTATTAGTGAAGGGTGGGAAACTTTCGCTAAGCATTTCTCTTTTGTGGTGGCGTATGGTTCTCACATTCTTTTTTGGCATGATAAGGGGACTGGGGATGTTCCTGTTAAAATTCTTTATCCTCAGTTATTTTTGTGGTCAACCAATAAGAAGGCTTGTATTTCTAATATGTTAAGCCCTCCAGTGGGTGATAATGATAGAGTGTGGAGTTTAAGATTTCATAGGGAATTCAATGATTGGGAGTTGGCGGCTTCCTACTCCCTTCTTCATTTCATCCAAACCCATATTCCTAGGGGTGGAGGGTGTGACAGGCTTTGTTAGAATCTTAATGGAAGTAGGAAGTCTGATACTCGGTCTTTTTATCATAAGATTCGAAATGCAGCTCCTTCCACTTTCCTTTGAAAGGGCATTTGGAAAGTTAAGGTTCCTAAAAGGGTGGCTTTTTTCATGTAGATAGTAGCTCATGGTCAGATTCTAACCTTGAATAATCTTATGCTTCGTGGTCGCCCTTTGGCGAATTATTGTTGTATGTGTTGTTGTAATGCAGAATCTGTGGATCACCTATTACTTTTTTGTCCAATAATTCAATCTTTGTGGATGTATATTCTTCGATTGTTTGGGATGGATTGGGTCATGCCAGGTTCAGTTGTGGACTTATTATTTTGTTAGTATCATTGGCTTGGGAAGCATAGTTTTGAGATTTGGGATTTGGTTCCAGGCTATTTAATGTGGACTATTTGGACTGAACGAAATCGGTGGTCTTTCGAGGATGAGGAGAAAGTTGTGGTTCAGTTATTAGAGCTTTGCCAGCGGACCCTCTTTGATTGGTCTCGATGTTGGGGTTTCTCGGATTGTTCTACCCTTATGGATTTTCTTTCGTCTATTAGAATAGATTAGGGGCTTCTTCCGTCTTTTGTTCCTTTTTTTTCCTTTTTTCACTACCGTGAACTCTTTGTGTTTTTCTTGCTATTCTTTTATTAATAATATTCTCTTCTTACTTATCAAAAAAAAAACAAAGTTTTATGATTCACCTTAAGAAACCACTGTGAAGAGATGTGGACCGGTAGCAAAGCATGATCATATATGCCAGCACAACATAATATCTCAGGAAAAACCAAACAATAAAAGCCCACAAGGAAATGAGTTTAGGATTTAGTCTGAATACTAAAGAATTGGACAATCGCATTACTCACACCTCAAGATATTTATTGCTTCAAAAAAGCTCATATAACCATAACTTATAACATCACCAATAAAATGCTTCAGCAATGTAAATGAATCCTTTATGACTAACAACCAAAATTTCGGTGAAATTAAGGTGCACCCACCTTGCTGTTGAGTAATGTTGGCACTCCCATTCAAGCTTTTCAACCTCACCAAAATCTCATCTGTGATCTTTTGCTTCAAAGGACCTGGCAATTGAACCACTTCTTCTCCTCTAGAAATCTCCTCCTTAATTACCTTCACCTTTTGGCCCCATAAAAATTTGAGTTTCAACTTTCAAAGCAAAAACACTAAGGAAGCAATAGCTCAAAATACACTAATACTCAAATAGTTACATCTATGTGAAAAAATGGATCTTACCAATTTAACAAGCTCCAAGGGTTCGGATGCTCTCCGAATCCGAATCGATTCCTCCATTTTCCTCATCTGGTCCGGGGTATATTTAACAACTGAAAATTTTTATTAAAAAAAAAAAAAATTATCATTTTATTAAACCAGCATTGAACATAAAGGAAAACTGCAACTGGACTCCTCACAAAACTCCCAAACTCAATTTGAATTGGAACTGAAATTTTGAACAATGAAAAAAATCATAACTTTCATTGAACATAAATGAAAATTGGAACTGGATTTCTCACAAACCAAGCGTATTCTAAAAATTGATCTTTTATCAAACCAGCATTGAACATAAACGAAAATCGGAACTGGGTTTCTCACAAAATCCCCCAAACTATCAAGCGGGATTCCCAAAATTTGATATTTTTCTTAAACCAGCATTGAACATAAAGAAAACTGGAACTGGGTTTCTCACAAAATCCCCAAACTCTGTTGGAACTGAAACTTCTAACCAAAAAAAAAAAAATGATCCTTGAATTACTAGCATTGAACAAAAACAAAATTTGAAACTGGGATTCTCAACAAATCCCCAAAACACTCAAGTGGGTATTCCAAAATCCATAGAAACAAGCTCAAAAGGTGGAATTGGATTAGTACAAAAAAAAAGTGACTTACTGTTTCTAGAGACGTTGCCGGAGTAGATGTACAGAGAAGAATATAGAGAACGAAGAACATAGAGTGCGATTACAATGTTAATAGAACAAACAACCCAAGTGGTTTTCTTGTACGAACACCCCCTCCTTAATCGTCCTTCCGCCATGTCCCTCTCTCTCTCCTTTCTTCTTTACTCTCATCCCACCATCTGTCTCTCTCTCTAGAAATTTGCACACAGATAAGTCTCAGATTCTTTTCCCTTTGCTCACAGATAGACTCAGATTCTTTTCCCTCTTTTATCAACTACTAGATCAGTTTTCAGATTAGATCGCAGGAATTAGAATTTAGAAGTTGCTTTTTTTGACAACCCACGCGTTTTGCTTGTGCTCTAAAAAGTGTCTTTTTTTTGGTCCTTGTTTTTCCTGTTGTGCTTTTCTTTTTCTTTTTTCCCTCAAAAAACAAAATATTGTGTTCTTAAACTTAAACCATAATTAAGTGCATGCACTTTTTTTTTTTGTTAACTTCTGATAATACCATTGATAATCACAAATAATCACCTGTGAATCCCGTGATTGTGGGTGGTGGTGGCGGTTGTGCTAAAAAAGTAACCTTGAGTTTTTGGGCTCTTTTTTTACTTTGCTTGTTTTGCTTATCAAGATCAAACGTGTGTAATTGGTATTCGTTTTTATTGCTTGTTGTTTAATCTATTGTGTTATTGTAGTAAGTATCAATGTACCATCACGAGGTAAAAGGCTGTCATTTGGTTGTTAAAAGGGGTCATGATTTTAGTCGAATGATTACTTTTCCCCCCTTATTGGATCTATAAAAAATATCTTGCAATTAATGCCCCTGTTGCAATCTTGTTGTGCACATTAATGGAGATATTATTGGTATGATGAGCATTTTCCTCCCACTAAATATAGAGTCCAGTTAACAAGTGATTTGAGTCGTTAATTAAGGTTACATTTTTTTTATTGTGATCTATTAGTTTTTTTATACTGCAATGGAGCATTTTAAATTCTTCCTCAAGGAATGTACAAACGCACCCATTAACAAATGGATTAAATAAATAATGAATTTATAATTTATTTATGGGTTATATTAATAAGTGTCTACAGACATTGGTTAAGATTAATTTTTTAATTGAGATTGATTAGCTTTTTTGAGAAGTCACACGTGAGTTTATTAAAAGCCAAAAAAGTGTATGTGTTTACTTGTTTTTGTTGCTTTCTAATACAATGAAGCCTATTAAATTATTTCTTAACGTATGAATGAATGTAAGTCATGTAGCCATTAACAAAAGCCTTTATTAATTATGAGTTGTTGAAGTTGTGTCAATTAGAGTGTACAATGTTTAGTACAAATGTACAGTCCCTTTTGAGAGAGGTTTTTGGGCCACATCAACGGGGATCAACTTCCTTAAAAGTTGAGTCGTTGTTGCATTGCATGGATCAAAATTCATACGACATCATTGATTGTTTTTGTAAGCAAGACAAACACATGTTGACAACACAAAGTTTAAAAATCAAAACCCATCAAATTTTTTTAGTTATCTTGTCGATCAGATCCTAAGCATGAAGTGGTGAAGTAGGTGAGAGAGGTCCTCAATCGATTGGTCTGCATGGAGGGCTGGGCTATGTTGAGAGGTCCTCAATCTAGGGCATGTGAACCTCATCGATGAAGTCATGGCATGTATGAGAGAGAGAGAGAGAGAGAGAGAGAGAGAGAGAGAGAGAGAGAGAGAAATCAAATCATTTCATATCATATTATTATATATAATAAAAGTTAGGCTTAGACGCCGTAATTGCGTCACTTGACTTCACCAAATTGCAGAAATTTTATTAAATTTTTAGATTTAAAGAAAATATATATATATATATATATATAATTTTACTTCTCCTATAATTTCTAAATGGATATTAGATTAATCAGGATTCTAATTCATTCTTATCTTTAATTCATTGTTATCATAAAGTAAGTGTATCTATAAAAAATAAAAAATCATATAGTAAGCGTAAAAAAAAATTGAAAAGAATCGTATAATTTATAATTCATTCTTATCTCCAATTCATTGTCATCATAAAGTAAGTATATCTCTATAAAATTAAAAAAAAAAAAAAAAAAAATCATATAGTAAGCGTAAAAAAATTTGAGAAGATTGATCCAAGAATTATTGAAGGATGATTTGGATTTGGATTTTGTTCCTATTTGTTTAAGATTTGGATTTGGACAAACAATTCTCTGTGGTGGTCGACTCTTCCAACAATTCATAGTTGATGCATATACAGCTATTGAAGAAGAAAGACTAAGGTTTATACGGAAAAAACAGCCACAATTAAGAGCAGATTTGTACAAGAACATGCATGATGCTGTCGTTAGAGGTGACACAAGTCATAAATCACTTGGTAAAAGAATAGTTCTCCTTGCAACTTTTATAGGTGGACCAAGATATATATATGATAAAAAAAACTATCAAGATGCCATGGCGATATGTAGATGGGCAGGCAATCCTGATCTATTAATCACATTCATTGCAACAAGATGACAATTGATGATAATGGATATCCAATTTATAGAAGAAGAGATGATGGAAGATTTATACAAAAAGGAGATGTCAAGCTTGACAACAGTTATGTTGTTCCTCACAATATCAATTTTATTGATACAATATCAAGCTCATATAAATGTTGAGTGGTGCAATCAATCTAAAGCAATTAAAATATCTCTTCAAGTATATTAACAAAGGCCCTAGTAGAGCTACAGTGTTGGTACAAGAAAACGTACGTAACAAGAAATGAAATATTCGAAAAGAAACAAATCAGTGATGTTGATGAAATCAAGAGTTACTTAGATTGTTGATATATTTCTGTGTGTGAAGCATGCTAGAGAATTTACCAATTTGACATACATTAACAAACTCCAGCAGTTGAACAATTATCATTTCATCTACTAGATGAGCAGACCGTCACTTTCACAGACAATCAAGGAGCTATAAATGTTATTGACAAGTATGACACATAGAAGAGCTATGATTGCTCAACTTTTATATCATATATAATTTAATATAAAACAAAAAACTTTAGTTAAATATATATTCATTATATTTTTGAGATCATATAAATTTATGATTGCATTTCTTAACTATTACGTTGAGGTTGCCACTTAAATATGCTTTAAATAATTTTTTTTTTTTAATTATTGAATTCAAGGTTTTTCATTTAAATATGCAATGGAGTTTTAATTATGCAAACTCTCTTTATATTTTTCAAGCATCTCCTTTTTTATTAGTTGCATAGTTATCTACCATATTCCATTCAATTAATTTTGGACTTATATATGATTTTTTTTAATAAAAACTTAATCTGACACAATATGCATTTATTTGGATATACACCTCTCTCCTCTCCCCTTGTGTGCGAATTAAAATACAAAGTATTCTAAAAAAAAGAAAGTAAAAGCTTCATTTTTAAAAAAAAAAGTAAAAGATTAGTTTATTTTTATTATCTATTTAATTTTAATTAATATAAAATCATTATTTTTTATTTTCAATAATTTACACATGACTCTTGATTAAGCCGTGCATCGTACGAGCATAATACTAATATTAATGAAAATTTGACATTAAGGCGGGAGGAGAGGCTTTTGTTTAATCCATACATAAAACACAAAATAGTGTCAGTTTATGAAGGATGTTACCCCTAATAAACAATGTGGTACAAATATTTGTCAAAATTCTAAGACCAAAATTGACTATTTCACCTATTAACATTGATATTTATTAAAAAACATTGATCTGCAAATCGTGAATCATCGGAAGAAGTAGCGTGAGGCCAATTTGGTTCGACCTTGGACAGTTCTAGTTGGGCCTGTTCAATCATATTTCACTGGGTTACGATACTCCAACCAAAATTATATATATATACTAATTGTACATATCCCACCATAATGAAAATACTAATTATATTTATTTATTTAAAGTAATGTGATTAAGGTGAAAGTTAATATGCATGTTTAGAAGTACAACTTTACTATTGGCAAGTGTCAAAATATTAAATACTTAATAATCAATTAATTGAATGATATCGCGATCAATCGGTTTCCCTATAATGCAAGCGTCATTTTGAAGTTGAACATGAAAGAATGGCATCCAAACTTTTATACTATCTAATCACCTGAAAAGTGATAACCAACAATAAATTCACAATTCTTGGTGAAACATAACATCTTCTCCTTCCACCTTGTCTAACAATAGGTTTGAATTTTTTCAAATGGATTTTCTGAGATTAATTTTTATCTCTTTTTTTCTTTTTTTAGAGTTAGGGTTAATGCAATGATAAGAAACATATTTTGTATTGAACAAATGGATATACGAGAAGCTAGTTCTCAAAAAGATAAAAACCAAAGGTTGCATTTGGATATTTGAAATTAGATTTTTAATAAATCAACTAAATCTGTTAATTTATTTTTATTATATTTGTTTTGATGAGTTTGAAACAAAGGGGGATTTGAAATCATAAAATTTTTAGAATATTGAAATATTTTAAGATTCTATGGGATTAAATGTTATTTTAAATCCAATAATTTTAAGTTTTAAGATCCTTTGTGAATTTGACCAAATTTAGGGGTATTAATGTTTGACACGACTTGTGTACATGACACAAATACAACATAGGTTTTTATGGGTTACAGTTAGTCCTTAGCGAGTTCAAAGTCCAAATTCAAATCCTTGACTTTTCTAATTTATTTGAACAATATATTTGGATTTTAATCACCTAAATCCTAATCCACAAACCCAAGGAGTATTATCCAAGTGCATCATTGACTTTGAAAAAAAAAAATCCAAATCAAGTAAGCCAACAAAATGATAATATGTTTTTCTTTTTTCCTCAGAAAAATTTACAAACAAACACATTGCATATAGAATTGTATAGACAAGAAATTGCTAGTGAAATTGTGGTTATCTATATTTATACTACTATTTAAGGAGCTTTCAAGCCATTTAAGCTATTAACTCTAAATATTGGATATCTCAAAATATCCCTTCTCAGCTCACTTATAAGCTTTTAATTAAGGGGGGTGAATTCATAAAATTAAAGATCACAATTTAAAACCTCCCACTAAACCCACATTCTCAACAATTTATGATTTTTTTTATCTCTCTTCCATTTTGAAATTTAAATAAACGCACTATTTTCTTCCTCATCTCTTATAATTTTTTAAATTTAAACACACACACTATTTTTTTCCTTATTTCTTCTACTTTTTCTTTTATTTTGAACAAAAAAATTTCTAAGCATTCAGTAAAATCAAACTCACCGCAAATTTTTAGTACATGAAAAGAGATGAATGAACAGTGTATGGGCACGGTTTACAGCCCAAGTCCAATATATATGGGATTGTGGGTTAGCGAGCCCAATACAATAAATTTGTAAAGAGTGGATCAAATAACTAGGCTCTAGTGAATCTAACAACAGCTATTATGGATTTAAAGGACAATCATGCAAGAACAAAGCACGTAAGTTTGGATGAATGCATTGTTCGAGGAGGTAAATATTTGTATAAATCAATGGAATTGATTTCAAGTGCAATTTTGGTTGTTACAGTCTTCCTTTTCTCCCCCCCTCCCCCCCTCTTCGTGGAGGGTCTCTCTTATTATATAGTCCCTCTTGGACAATTTTTACCCTACACTTGTTGATAATTTGGGTTGCTACTTGAGTACTTATCCCATTAGACATCTCATCTGGCCTCTTTGTGAGTTGCGGTGACCAAGAAAACACTGTTCATGGGTTTTCTTCACATAAATGCGGCCAAAAAAGTAGTTGCAGTGCATTTAATGCGGAGGTTGCACCATTTCCTTAGATATTTTGGGTCTCCTTCCTTCTCGCATGTTTATGTAACATGCCTCTGACACTGGTGCCTCTATTAAGGTCATTCTCATTGCTGGAATACGTATTGGAGTAATGTTTTTCATGGTAGAGGAGATATTTCTCCTCGAATCACCTTCTACTCCTTTCTTACTCGTGAGGCACTAAGCTAGAATCCCTCTACTATTTGACTCTCCTCGAACATTTCAACATTCTCAGATAAGGCCCAAGGTTTAATATACCGTTTTTGGGCCTTGTCCCTACAAATAGAAAATTATGATACTAAACCAAAAAAAAAAATTATTATTTTGTATAGTTCATTAGTTTGTTATATACTGTGAGTGTGTTTGATAAGTATGCTTTGAGCATCGACCAAAAAACTTGCATTATGAAAATTTATGTGAAATATGTTGTGTCATTAATATTTCTTTAAAAAAAACTTGTATATTTTTATAATTAAAAGATAGATGGGTGATAATAGGTGAAGAAGTGTTTGTTTGTCAACCATTTTTTATTTAAAAAACATGTGTTAAAGTTTTAACATCTCGCAGTTGTTATATTTTTATTTAAAAATGGCTTTTAAATATTTGAAGGTTAGAATTATTATTATTTTTATATTCAATAGCTAGGGTGGGAGTATTTGATTTTATGAATGATGTTGCTCATATATCGAGAAACTATTTCAATTTCTAAAAATAGCTTAGTAAATGAATGGTCAAGCAAGTGACTAATGACAATAATACACATCGACGCTATTTCGATCAAGAGTTTGTGCCAGTCCACTAACCCCTGGAGGGGGTACACCAAAGACAAAGACAATCCAACCAAAGAATAGGGGCATGCCACACTAGGAATAGTTTGTGAATAAGAAGTATTGTCAACTAGAGGGAAAGCTCTATCAACTCCTTATCCCACTCATGACACTCTTGACCTAGAAAATCCCCCTTGGAATACCTTATAAGTTGGGGGGCAATCGGTTTGATTATCTATAAGGCCTTTAGCCAAATATTTAGATTTATATGAATTTAAAATGATATATATATATATATATATATATATATATTTAAATGCCTCTAAGGACTTATGTAAAGAGATTATTTTCATATTAATTTTGAGAAGGACAATATAATTTTACTATATAGTATAGTAAAGGGTGCATGTCCCAATGGAACGCTCTCTATTCGGACAATATAATTTCTAACTCTCTCTTTTTCATTGTCTTTCTTCTCCAAGGTTGCTGACCCGGAATGTTATAATGAGGATTAGATGGGAGAAGCCGACTCAAGGGTGGTGGAAGCTTAATACAGATGGCTCATGTTGTGGCAACAATGGCTTGGCAGGTTGTGGAGGAGTGGTTAGGGATGATGCAGGTAGGTGGGTTATTGGTTTTAGTAGAAGTATTGGCATCACAAACAGCTTTGCTGCTGAGTTGTGGGGTTTAAGGGATGGACTTCTCCTATGCAGCAACCTCAATATTGATGCTCTTGAAGTTGAACTTGATGCCAAGGCTATTGTGGATGCCTTAGGGAATCCCTCATATGTCAACAACGTCATATCGCCGTTGTTGGATGATTGTAAGCTTTTGATTTCTCGCATTCCTCATGTGTGTATTAAGCATTGCTTCCGTCAGGCAAACAAGTGTGCAAATAGTCTTGCTAAGATGAGTTATTGTTTAGATGCTAGTTTTTCTACCTCTGATAGTCCGCCTGTGGACTTAATAGATATTGTTGAAGATGATCTCAATGGGATATCTTTCAATAGGGTCTGTACTGAGAATGTTTTTGTTTAGTTGGTAATGAATCTTTCTTCACCAAAAAAAAAAAAAAAAAAAAGTAAAGGGTGCATGTGATTTAAATTTGAAAAATAAAAATAAAATTTATTAGTAGATTTAATGAGAATCCTCAAACGGCAAACCCTGCGGTCGTATTGAGCGTAATTGCCGTACAACTTACAAGTTAAAATGAGAAAGAGCCCAGCGGACCTTATTCAACCCGGCCCTATGTCAGTTCAACTTCTCGACCCGAATGTGTGGAAAAAACAAACGCGGGAAAAATCGCTTCTAGGGCACAAACAAAAAGAGCCAAATTTTCTTCACTTCACTCATTACGACTTCACCGCCATTTCTTGCATTTCAATCAGCTTGAGAAAATCGTTAACAATGGAGGCCAACAATGACATTGAAGATATGGAGGAAGAGGAGGAATTCGGATTCTCGAGAAACTATTTTCTCGCGAAAGAATTGGGAAGCTCGGGAAAGAAATCCGCTCGCAAGCTCTCTGAAATTAACCTCGCTGACGAACAGGTACTCGCTCTTAAAATCTAGGGTTCTTAATCTTCACAAAAAGATCAAAAAATTTTCAATTTAGTTTATTTTTGTGACATTTATGTTTAGGAACTGAGAGCAGCGGCTTCTAATATTGAGCCAAAGCACGAGAAAGAGGTCGTGGCTTTGATGAACAGCTACAAGAGTTTGTACTCCAAATGGGTTTTCGAGCTAAGGTGTGTGCTCTGCTTTATTTAATCAAGAAATGAAGGAGTTGTTCTCTCTCTCTCTATATATATATATATTTACAGAGGTGTGTTTGTTTAGTTGTGGTGTTTGAAATAGTTTGGTGTGTAGTGTTTTGTTTTGTTTTGTTGAGAGTGATATTGAGCTGAAATCACTTCAATTGTGACAAATTTAGGGTAAGCATTGTTACAATTTGTTGTGTGTGCACGTGTACCTGGATTGTTTCATTCATATGGGTACCTAGATTTGGTATTGGGATGGTATTTATTTTTGTTAATCCGTGATGGGTGTGTAATTTTGTGGTTTTTAGTTTGCATAGCGTGAACTGTGTAAATGATTGATACCTATGTTAGGGAGCCAATTTTGCACATTGTTTGTGAGAATACAAACTATCTTGAAAAGAACTACTTGCAAGACAAGACTTCGCACCAAATTGATGGGCTCTGCCACTTCCTAAATTAATAGGACTTCAAAAGTACAAAATATTCAACTAAGAAAAATAAGGGAACAAGCAATGTAATCACTATATGTAGATATCTTAATTCAGAATTCAAGTTCATACAAATAAGAAAGACTCAAATCACACAAACTCCTAAGTAAAATTACAAAAACTATCCTTAGATAATTCATGTGAGGCAAACGCACTTACAAACATGAAGTTATCATTCCGTTGACCGGGTATGTGAATCTAGTTTGTCAGATTTTTTGCTGTCCTTCTTATAATACCTTTAATCTTTATTTATAGTAGACCAAAAACAGTTACTGCACTCCTCCTTATATTTTGGTAACTTCTACTGCACTCTGACTAGTTGATAACTGACTCACATGCTCACACATGTGAAAATGTTTATTTTTAGCCTAACAGACATTTAGTTACTTGATATTAGAGGGGCTTGTATGGTGTTTATGGTGATGGAATGGAGATGGTGTGAAAGAATTTGGAGAAAGAATTACATAGGATGAACACCGTAGGCTGGAAGAGGTGTACTGGTCAGCACAATTGCGTAAATCAAAATAGAATCAATAGATAAGATAAAGGATGAAATAATCAGCATAGAACGAAATTTATGCTGAAAAATGATTATAATTATCCTGGTATGGCATGATATCAGATGGTGATGTCTTGCTGCTGAAAAAAGAATAGTAGCAGCAGCCAGAGTAATGGAACAATAATAGACCAAAAAGAATTTGATGGGCTTGGCGCAAGCCGCAAGGTGGTGCAGGAGCAGGTGTTATTTTTATCTCTCCTATTGGTCTAGTTTCTCACCATTTATGTCAGCCTTTTTTCCCCCTGCATGAACAACGGAACTGACCATGAAGCCTTGCTTATTGGATTAGAACTAGCTGTGGAAAAAAGCTAATTTCTCAGGAATTTTAGACCAAGCTTCTGATTAACTTTGATTTTGGCTGGCTTTTAGTGCCAACTCTTCGATAAATTTCTTCCTTGAAGTATCCCCCACTGCTAAAAAAGATGTTCACTTAAAATATCCCATATATGTTGGCAGGAACAAGGGAAGGAGTCATTTTTATCTTGACAGTAGCAAGAGTAACAATAATGTTTATAATGCTACAGCAGGGGTATCAAAGAAGCAACCTCAACTCGAGAATCAAGAAGATTCATGTATTTGTAGATTTGCAACCTAGGGAATAATCTTGGTCCAACCCAAAACGAAATCTACTTTAAGAAGAAAATTGAGGGGTTTCATCTTTGAATAGTTACTCAGGAAAGCAAGATGGTACAGGAAGGAAACCTGTTAACTATGATTTCATAGTCACCTTACCCTAGTAAACCTGGAACCTATGAGAATTGAGGATAACAGGGGCATTGTCCTCTCTTTCAGGAGAAATGCATGACCTTATAGCTCATTTGCTGCCCTTCTCTTGCTTGGCGTTGGATATTTACTGTTTGGTAGGACAGGACAACTGCTGATATATGAAAATACTCTTTCTTAAAATATTGTTGTGAAGTATATATCTATTTATATCTTTAACTTTTGGATAGGGTATTACTTAAACGTGAAACTTGCAAAACTCTTAGGTTGTGATATTGATCTTATGGGGAACAAAATCAATGCCCCAGGCTAGGACTCGCTTATATAGCAAACAAGATGGCTTTGAATGGGAATTCTACTTCGAATGGGTTTCCAAAGCCCAAGCAAGGCTGCGGGTGTCCAGCTCTCAGGGCGAGGGGTGAGAATCAATCTGAATTCTAACATTGGATGGGCTACCAATAGGCTGAGGCGTAAGCCTTTTATTGGAGCTTAGCCCTGATTGACCAGCTCAACATGGGAAGATGAGAAATCTCATTCAATTAGAAATGGTATTAAAAAATGGCCACCAAAAGAGTTCCACAGAGCTGTATGAGGTAGGAAACTCTCAAGTGCAGTTCTAAGGGAAGGAATTTACCTGCCTATTCTGAGCAAAACTACAGAGGGAAACTTTTAACTCATTAACCAAATATTAGCTGGAAGAGTAGAGAAGTTAAAGTGTTTTCCCGAAAAACCATGGAAGCTACTGGGAAACAGAAATGCTTGAACTAAGTTGGCAGTGGTACCAAAGTAATGGACCATCTTTGGGAAGAATAGCATACCAGTAGAGAAGCTTCTGCCAAGCATTTATGGTTATATGTGAGGATATGCATCCTTACTGCACCTTTATGTGGTGCAGGGATTTTTCCAAAGGTTCTTTGGCATGAGGGTTAGTTTCAGTTTGAGACATTGCTTCTTTTGAGGTATTTGTCTCTGCTGTATTCAGAGTAGACAGTGTCTTTATTTTTATGTTATTTTACGTTGCCCTTAAAGATAGGTACTCTATTGATAATTCTAGGTGATACTTCATCTACACTTAGCAAACGCAACTTAAGGTTGTACCTAGCGCACAAGGCTTCCACTTTTGCAAGTTCTTATGGTAGGCAGCTTTACTCCCAATTTATTGGAGAGACTGATTCCTAGACTCAAACCCACAACCTTGTGCTTGTGCTTTTGGTGGAAGGCACTTGCTATCACAAACCCAACTTTGTACTTTTTAAAATTTTGCACCTAGCAGAGACTTAGTTCATGCAGAACTGCACATTGCTTAGATGACTTTGAGGTATTGATTAACAGGTTAACCATGTATTATTGCAGGCATACTTGTTTTCTTTTTTTCTTTTTCTTTTTTATTGTCATGCTTGGAAAGTTATGTAACCAATATTGTATGTTATTGGAAATCTCTTCATGTGTTTTATCTGTTCTTTTCAATTTAGCAGATGTGGTTTTGGCCTTCTGATGTATGGATTTGGATCTAAGAAAGCTTTGATTGAAGATTTTGCTTCAACGGCGTTGACTGACTATTCTGTAGTTGTAATCAATGGCTATCTTCAAGCAATTAATATTAAACAGGTATCATTCGCGCAAACACAATTTGAAGGTGATAAGTGCTTACTTTACTGCTTGCTATTTATATTGATGTATCTATTTTTAGACATAAACCAATGAGCTATAACTCAATCAGTATTTCTTCCTCCCATTAATTATGGATGGAGGGTGAGGTCATGGGTTCATAACTTACTGAGTGCACGTATAACTTACCAATCAAAAAATCTATTAGCCCTTCACCCCCCAAAAAAAAAAAAAAAAAAAAAAAAAAACTATTAGCAGACATAGATTTAACAAAAAATTGTTTCCACTACCGAATTGCAAATGGAACACAATATATACACTATAAAAAAATTAAGGAGGCTATGTACTGTTTATTGACCTTTTGTTTTCCCCATGCTCCATTACTGATCTCTGCTGTTTAAAATGTAGGTTGTGATAGCCTTAGCTGAAGTTCTATGGGATCAATTGAAAAGCAAACGAGCAACTTCTTCAGGGAACCTGCCTAAAGCTCAACAGCCATTTAATTCTCGGTCCATGGATGATCTTCTTGCATTTTTGAATGGATCAGAAGCAGAGGGTAAAGATTGTTTCATATGTGTTGTTATTCACAACATTGATGGACCTGCATTAAGAGACTCTGAAACTCAACAGTATCTTGCGCAAATAGCTGCTTGTTCTTGCATCCGTATTGTTGCTTCAATTGACCATGTGAATGCACCTCTTTGTAAGTATTTTTGTTATTATAAAAAACTTCTTGAGCCAGCAATTTACCCCACTAGGGCCCACCTATCACGAACAGTAATTAATCTCTGGTTGAAAGTTTTGAGGATACACTGTGGGAAACCCCAAAAAAAAATTATTTCATAGAGATTAAGTTAGCACTTAGCAGTGTGCATGTTAATTTCTAGTCTAATTACTAGCAATAGTATTATGATTTCATGCCACCACAAGACTTTTTTTTTCTTCATAGTGCTTTTGCATTGTTCAACTATCTCAATCAAAATTTGCTGTTAATTCTATTAGTGTGGTTGAAGTTAAATTGTTCAATTATTTTAGGTAAATATGTCTTTTGCAAGTGAGACTTTTGATGTTGGGTGTGAAGGATTTGATATGCATTCAATTCTCTTATTCTTCTAAGTTTTGAATTTCTTCATTGAAAGAGGAAAGGTCTAAATGAAGGGATTGGCCATTCATTTAGGCTAGTTTGGGATCTGACTTTTCTCCTGGTAAGCCACAAAAAGGTATTGGCCAATTTGTCATCCTTCCCTGCAACTGCAAGTGGAGAACAAAATATTTCCATGTTGACTCTTTGGTAGTGTATATTTGTGTGTTTGTATCTTCATTGTAACAAACTGTCTGCATGAAAAGAATATGCCAATTTGAAGCATTTCAGTGATAGAATATTCTGAATATTACTGTTTTTTTTTGGGGGGGGGGGGGGGGGGGGGGAGGGGTGTTCTTTGAGCCTAATTACCATATCCTAATTTGGTTGACAGTGTGGGACAAGAAGATGGTTCACACACAGTTCAACTGGTGTTGGTATCATGTTCCAACCTTTGCACCATACAAGGTTGAAGGAATGTTCTTTCCTTTGATTCTCGCACATGGCAGTACCGCTCAAAGTGCCAAAACCGCTGCAATAGTTTTGCAGAGTTTGACACCCAATGCCCAAAGCGTTTTCAGAGTTCTTGCAGAATATCAGCTGTCTCATCCTGATGAAGAAGGCAAGGAGCTCTCTGTACTTTTAAGGAATTTTGTTGTGAATTTTAGTTTTTATATATTTAGTCTTTTTTTTTTTTTTTTTCCTTTCTTTCTTTTTCAGGGATGCCAATTAACAATTTGTACACAGTCTGTAGAGAGCGTTTCCTGGTCAGCAGCCAACTTACATTGAATTCCCATTTGACAGAATTTAAAGATCATGAATTGGTCAAGACCAGAAGGCATTCGGACGGCCAGGATTGCTTGTACATCCCTCTCATGATTGAGGCACTTGAAAAACTATTAATGGAGATTAATCAATGACTTTTTCATGTCCTATTTGTGTTTATATAATCCTCTTGGGAAAAAAAAATTTAAGATTGAATTGCCTTCTCTCAGACCAAAAGAAAAACTCCTCTGGGATAGTGTTTTTCCAAAAGCATTTTAATGCAGAAATCAATAGATTTTTGTTCTTATGCTCAAAAAACAGTTCTTTGTTTTTTTAAAAACAAAACTTTAAAAAAAGAACCAATTTGTTGGTTTTTATTTGTTTATTAATTGTTGGCCATTTAACTGAACCTTAAAAATAAAAATAAAAAATCCACTATAACATAGCGTTTAAGAATCTAATATGTTCTTAGAAATGTGGTACCTGGGAATTTGGACAATTGAGATGTAAATATGTCATTTTGATTTGATTAGGAATATGATTAAATTATTGGGAGTGTGAGATTCTTATGTTTGGTTTAATCCTGAAAGTTCTATATAAATTACTCATTTTTCTCCAAACATCTTTAGTTTTATAAATACATTGTCAAGTGTTTATCCATCACTTTAATAATATAAATAACATGAGCTGTGAATTAAATGAAAGATTCGAAAATAATAGAGTAACATTAACACATTCAATACAAAAATAATTATTTTATGGTTTATCAAGACATTGTACTTGTAAAGATGGCGTTTTAGTTCTTGAGCTTAAAGGGTAGAAGGATTTAGGCCTAAAGAGCTCAATACAATAAATTTGTAAAGAGTGGGCTTAAAAGCTAGTCTTTAATGAATAATGTAACATGCATAGTGAGTTAAAGATATTAAGAAAGCAATGAAAGACAAGTTCTGAGCAAGGAAATCCTCTCTCGGGTTCGAGGAGAATGATTCTTGAATATAGTTCTTTTAAACTTTGATACAATTTTAGTTCTTTTTGCTACAGTATGTTCTCTACAAATTTTCCGATCCTTTCTCATTGGAGGGCCTCTTACATTATATAGCTCCCTTTAGATGATCTTGGCCCTCTATTTGTTGATTGTTCAAGCCACTATTTGAGTGTTTGTCCCATCAGATACCTTTCCAAGCTCCTTGTGAGTAGAGACGGCTAAGATAGCACTGTTCAAGGGTCTTCTCCACAGAAATGTAGCCAAGAAGTTTGGTGGGGTGTATTAAATGTGATGGCAGCCACCATCCCTTCAGTCATATCAAAGCTAACCCCATCCTCGAAACTTTTTCTCTACAGTATAACCTCTTCGGCACGATAATGGCTCCCTCAGCCATGGGTATGATACGTGGTGCAAATACTTTATTTAAATTCCTGTACCCCACAGTACCTTTTCAATTAATGTTATTGTTTTATGAAAATACTAAAATAATTCCAAATAGAGATAAAAATCAGATTAAAAAACTAATTGTTAATATATATATATATATATATATATTTTGAGAAGAAACTAATTGTTAATATGATTGAGCATATCTAATCAATTGAGAAACTATAGTCGACTTTAAAAAAAAATGGGACCAAGACTTGGTTATATGAAAAGATAATCATTAAAGGTGAATAGAACCATAATATATTAAAAAAAGGGGACCCAGACTTGGTTATGTGAAAAGATAAAGGTGAATAGATTAATAGAACCGTAGTATATAAGTTGAATATATATTATAGAGCACACAATTTATTAAAAAACTTATATATCCTTTTTTTTTTTAATTGATACAATAAAATTTTAATCTATAATATTTACTTCATAATAATTACTTTTTATTATTAGATTAGAGTATCAATTAGTTTATAGTGTAGGCAGAGTTCGAAGTTTGTACTACAAATTTCTTATTTGACAATAAAAAATTTATTTATTAGTTAAGTTAACTAAAACTCATGTACCAATAAAATGATATCAAATGACCAGGGATGGAGTTAGAACTTTGAGGTAGGGGGTAGTTTTACTGTTGGCTGTGTGTAGTGATTTCAACCTCTGATTCTGCAACTTAGTTATTGAGATTTTTTTTTTTGGTAGGTAAGAACAAAATTATTTTTTTAAAGAATTTTTTAAGGGGTAAGGTTATTTATTTTGGATAAAATTAATTAATTGAGCCTAATTTTGTTTTTAGTTTTACTGGTGTAGAGACTGGATCTGAGCTCCTCCGCTGCTGGATGAGTGGACTCAGATCCAACTAGCCTAATACAATTATAGAGAATGAGTTTAAGAACTAGGCCTTAGTGCATGGACAACGGTCAATATGATGATCATAACAATCAAACATAGATGAACTTAGATTATCTAAGAAAGTTTGTCCTCAGCACAATCCGAGAAATTTTGTAATAATTCTTGAATGAGGATCATCCCCTCCCTTTTGATCTGTTTTTCCCTATTATATAGTCCTCCTCAAATGATCTTTTTCTTTCACTTGTTGATCATCCATGTCTCTCTCTGACTACCCGTCTCATCAGCCACCTTATCAATCCTCCTATGAGTTGCAACAACCAAGGCAGCACTGTTCAGAAGTCATTTCTCTATTAATGCAGCTAGAACGTTAGTTGTGCGCATTTAATGTGGAGGTGATAGTTTCTCCTTGAATTGCTCCTCCGCCATGCTTCTCTAGATGACCTATCATACTTGTTTTTTTCTTGGGGTGCTTAGGGAGGCCACCTCTGGAGGTGTGCTGCCCTTAGTTTCTGTGGTCTCGGATGGCCGAGGACAGGATCGTTCTCGGCGATATTTCCTAGCAACCTGGGCTTTCTACGCTTATCCTCGGAAGATTCTTATTCCTCGGCGTGGGCCTTGGGATTAATATGAAGTGGGTTGGGGTCGCCAGATTCTTAGGCCCCACAATTGGTTTTTTTTTGGCTTGTATATTTCATTTTAGATTTTAGATCTATAACTTTTTTTTTTTTTTTTTTTTTTTTTTTTTTTTTTTTATGGTCACTAAAATGAGGAAAATGTTAAAACTACAAGTTTTTTTATAAATTACTTATGTAATAAATGGTTACTGGTAAGTAAAAAAATGATGTGAGTGGCGTATCCATATGTGAACCAATAAGAATTGGCTACTAAAACGGTTTGTAAAAATATTATAAAAAAGTTTGTGAATATAGCATTATTCTCAAAAGAATCAATCATATTATTACAGGAAAATAAAATGTAATTTTATAAAACAAAATTGTTAAAACTAATACACATATATAATATATATAATAATTTTTTTTATAAATATTTAGGGGGGCCATTGTCCCCCCGGTCCAAGGGTAGTTCCCCCTTGCAAATGACATACATATGCTCAAATAACATTCATATACGTGTAATGTTTACATTGGACATTGTACTTTGTATCACAATATCTCTATGACTAGTCACTACAATCGGTTTATAGTTTAGGTGGAGTTCAAACTACAAATTTCTTATTTGACAATAAAACATTGATATATCAGTTAAGTTGACTGAAACTCATATACTAATTAAATGATATCGAATGACATACAAATACTCAAATAACATTCATATACTTGTAATGTTTACATTGGACGTTGTACTTGTATCACAACATCTCTATGACTAGTCATTACAATTGGTTCATAGTGTAGGTAGAGTTCAAACTAAAAATTTCTTATTTGACAATAGAAGATTGATATATTAGTTAAGTTGATTGAAACTCACATATCAATTAAATGATATCGAATGACATACATATACTCAAATAACATTCATATACGTGTAATGCTTACATTGGACGTTGTACTTACATTTGTTTGTTTACACGTTCCCTCGTCTTTCTTACAGCAGTATGAAAAATCTCGCAACCGTGTGACACATCTTCTTCTAGTTTTGGTTTTTGAAAGATATATCTTCGGCTTTAATATTGCAAATTAAGGAAAGTCTAATATTTCTGGTTAGAAGTCTTAAGAAGATTGCAAAGACCCATTCTCATCTTATCTTGAAAGTCTCGACAAATTCAGTTTTGTTGCGTTACGTCAATTATTGGATCTGTGTACTGATTTGCCACGCTGTGTCACCATTGGATGAACCTCAAATGGATATAAACGACAACGATGATAGACCCTCAATTTGTAATTTGCAAAGACAGAAAATACAAATCTAGTACTTCATTTATCTTCACTAATTCTATTAACACGTAAAAACCCATAACTATCTTAAATAATAGGATGTGATTAGCTGATCAGTACTTTTATAAGGATTTATTATTATTTATTAATTTTAGTACTATATAAAAAGTAGTATATTTTTTTACAATTATCCTACCCGGTAGGGAATGACCGGCTACATGTTAATTTTATATGAATTTTTTTTTTTTTTTCGTCACTCATAATTTACAATGTGACAAATTGTGAGAGTAAAATTATGGACTTACCATTTAACTTTTACTATTTTACGTTATGACAAAAGTTTTAATTTTTTAATGTATTATTAAAATTTTTATAAAAAATTTTAAAATCACATAAAATACCGCACAATTCTCTATAAGGCAAATAAGCAGATATTTGCGGCAAAAATTACGAAATTTTATGTGTTACTCCATTTTTATTTATCCTTTTATTCCTTTTTATTTACACACACAACGGTAATTTTAACAGCGTTTGACTTTCTATCCAAGCCGTCCAAACGAATCGATTCGCCGCATTGGATACGATTTAACAGCCAATGATATGTTGCCACCACATAATGAGGGACTTTTGTAATGTGGGCACAAACAGTAAGTGCAGCTCATAAATTACGTGGCAAATTATTATTTGTTTAACACAGAAATCATAGGATTCATGACTGCAGAGAATCAAAATCCTTGTACTTTCTCTCTTATCCTTACCTTGTTTTTTTGTTTCTTTGATATATAAACAGCTCCAAAACTTTTAAAGACAAATAATAAAAACAAAAATACAGAAGCTCATATGTGATATCTCTCTCTCTCTCTCTCTCTCTCTCTCTAAGCTCAACCACCACCCGTGTTCTCTCGATTTGCTACGATGATTTAAAGTCCAATTTCCGTCATAGGCAAATCCGAGGTCACTTTTCTCAAAAATTCTCGTAAAGTTTAAGGATTTCCAAGTATTGGTGGAAAATATATATTTATATTATTATTTTTTTACGGGAATTTGAATTCTTGGGAAAAGGAAAAATGTGGGGATTTGGAGGTAAATATTATTGGGGAAGAAGAGAAAGAGGTGGGAAAATAGAAGGGATAGTGGTGGTGTTTGGTTGGTTGTCTAGCCAGGAAAGGCACTTGAAGAACTACGTGCAGCTCTACTCGTGTTTGGGTTGGAATTCACTCATCTGTCACCCTGAGTTTCTCAATTCGTGAGTTCCAATTTTGTTCTTAATTTTTCTGAATTGGGTTTATTTATTTTCTTAAAGTTGTTGTCTTTCATGTGTGTTTAGCTTTTCTTGATTCTATTGGTTTTTTTTTTTTTTTTTTACTGAGTTTGCGAGGTTGAGATATATGAAATCATAGCTAAACAAAATTGGCTATCTGGGTTTGGTTTAGATTTGCGAATTGTGTGCACCAATAAAGTGAAATTTGGCATCTTTAGTTTTTTTTGTTGTTGCTAATATTGGCATCTTTAGTTTTATGGTAGGTTATGTGCTACTACTTTATTGGCTCCAAATTTGTTCTATCAAATGTATGTGTGTTTTTGTATTTTTAGGATAATTTTGTTGCTATTTTGGTCCATGATTTTGTTAATGGTAGTTTATTAATTTGCCTTTGAACAATTAATCTTCAACTGTTTCAAAATCACTGTATTTTTTGGCAGATAACACAATTCACAAATTAATGGGCTGTTTTGCAATTTACATTTGCAGGCTTGTAATAAGATTAGTATTTTTAGAATGACTACTGGGTCTTATTCAATTACTGTTATCAGAATAAAAGTTGCACTATATAATTCCTCTTTTTTGTGCACATATGTTGATTTGGACTTTATCTTTAATCCGCCCAGGTTTTTCCCTGAGAAAGCCGCAACTCTGGCAGCTGACATTGTCAATGAACTTGTTCAGGTCAGTGCTAATAATAGTTGCAACTACCAGAGGCGAAAAGCCTATACTCATTGGCTCCTTTAACCTATTCCTATCCAATATTTATGGAACTTTGATGCTTTGGAAATCCTGCTTGAGTTGTATTGCCATTGATTTTGGTGGGGCATTCGTAATTAAAAATGGAAAGAAAAGAGTTGCAGTATCTGTTTACCTTTTGCATCCATATTTTTTGCTCCGGTTTCAAATGATTTCCTTAAAGGATAAAATTTAGGTATGGTTCCTTTGGTGCTGTACCTGGGGCTCCTCAATTAAATTCAAAACTGTGGTTGCACTAGTCACACGATTGAATTTAATTGTACTTGGGAACAATAACATTGTTTACACTACATTTGTCAAAGCAACCATGTGGTTAAATTTAATTTGGAAACCAAAGGAACTATACCTAAGTTTTTCACTTCCTTAAAAGTACTATAGCACTTTACATATTCCTCTTCCACAAGTAAAAATATAGTACTCATGCTCAAGTTTTTGAAAGGGTTAGCTAATAATTGCCTTCTTTTATATTTTGATATGTAGGAGCTAAAAATTAGGCCATGCCCTGTAGTCCTTGCTTCTTTTTCGGGTGGTCCTAAAGCTTGCATGTACAAGGTCCTTCAGGTAATTTCTTCTAAAGTTTCAAGTGACCTGAATATGTGATTTTCTAAGGGTTTCTCTTTATACGGTATCGTCACAGCTATCAGAAAGCCTTTTCTTTCGGTGATAGATATGTAAATAGATTTCCCTTCTTTAGCAGATAATTGAAGGAAAGTGTGAAGGACTAGAAAATCTGGTATGCTCTTCTTTTCTTCTCCCTCTTCCCCTTTCCCATTTGCAATTGAGCAATTAGTGTTATATATTAATCTCAATTTTATTGCATAAAAGCAATAAAATACATAACAAGGTGAAACTCATTATGTTTAATTTCCAGCAGTCTCAATATGGTAGGGGCAAAAGAAGTTTTGTCTCATATTTGCAAAAGCTCATATAGTTTAAGAACTTGGGCATCCAAATTTAACTGTTGTTGCTATTATTTTTTTCTCATGAAGGATGACTTCCGACTGGTTAGAGACTGTATCTCTGGCCATATCTATGATTCCAGTCCAGCAGACTTTACCAGCGATGTGGGTACAAGATTTCTTCTTCACCCAACTATTCTCAAAATGTCCCATCCACCAAGAATAGCATCATGGATAGTCCACAGCCTTGCTTCTAGTCTTGATGCCCTCTTCCTCAGCCGGCTTGAATCACAGCGCGCCGAGTATTGGCAGACTCTGTACTCCTCTGTTGTAAGTATATATGAGGGCTTGGTACAATTCAAAGTATTCACTTCCTTTTCTTCTGCATTTATACAACTTTATTTTCTGCAGAACATGCGGGCCCCATATCTCATTTTATGCTCTGAAAATGATGATCTTGCTAACTATGAAACTATCTGCAATTTTGCTCAACGACTACAAGATCTTGGGGGTGACATTAAGCTAGTGAAATGGAATGACTCTCCTCACGTAGGTCTGCTTCTAAACTTACTGACTCTATGTTAATATCAACCATGGAAAATGTTAAAACAACTACCAATTAAACTATATAAGTTTTACAAACTAACGTGACATGAATGCGATTAGTGCTACATCAACGACATAATAAATAAAACTTTGAATTACTTTTTTGTTTTATGTTTGAAAGTTAACACATCAGTTTGTTGTATTTGTGTAGTAAAATTCATAGCAGCTATAGCATCACTCTATTAACCTTATTAAGTGTATTAATTAACACTACAGAAACCATCCTAGTTGCAGACTGACTGCACTCAGATACACAATCAAAATTGCTACAATTGTTTTCAGTTGTGGTAAAGAAATGCCAATTACACAGATTACCACCCCTTAAAGCATACCTCTGCCCTGATCAATAGCCCACTACATTAGTTAATGTTTGAAAAAGAAAAAGAAAAAAAGACTATCATAAGTCAATATTGTACATTCAAAATGAAATTGTTTGATCGATCTTAATTTTATTTCCATTTACTCCTCTAGACCATGCTATGATATTTTCAAAAGATTATTGTGTGACTCTATCTTGTCACAGGTCATTATCGGCATTATCCGATTGACTATAAGGCTGCTGTGACTGAGCTCCTTGGTAAAGCAGCTAAAGTTTATTCTCAAAGAATTCGTCGACTTGAAGGGGAAAGGATGGGCATAGAGGGAACACGTGACGAGATCCTTGAGCCAATTGACGACTTGAGGAAAGCAACGACAAACTCAAGTAGTTTTCAGGGGCTTGCTTTAGGACCAAGTGACCATTACTTGCCCAGTTCAATGGAGTACTATGATGGGAGAGACGTTGGGTCGGTGCAAGATGATCGTAAGGAAGGTTTGATCCACCTTCAAAGTCTACCAAGCATTAATGCTCATGGTGTTCTTGGTCAAATCCTTTTTGATGTGTGTGTACCCAAGAATGTGGAAGATTGGGATATCAAATCAAGTTCTTCAAATGGACGCCTGTTTACTTCCACAAGGAGGCATACTCCATTTAATCCCATCAAATGCATACGCCGCTCTAGACTATAATCTCTCATGCACTAGTTCTTGCCTTCTCGGTGCATGTCTATGAAAAATTTGTTGGATTAATATTTGGTCCAAAGCAGTCTGTCCATGACATGTGAAGTGTACGATGTGCTGTTTTTGTAGGCAATAAGAATTTTGCATAATTTTGAGCTGATGGCCTCTTTTTAACAACAATGTAGATAATTTACTGGAGAAAGCTTTACAAAATAGTAGGCGTTTGATGTATCATTGTAATTGTAATTCAACTCAACTGCAAGTTAGATTTCACTTACAAAATTTTTTCTACCGAAGAAGTTTCGATGTATATCAACCCAGTCAGGATTAATGTATATGAAATATGTATTTGATTTTTTTTTTTTTTTTTTTTTTTCATGTAAGACAATTTATTTGTTTTGCATTTTTAGTCTCAATCTTAAGCAAATAAGTTATTGACAGCTCGACAGTGGTTTTTCAGAAAACTAGGGCCTGATTGGTCACAATATTCTAATAATGTTATTTAAGTGTTATAAAAATGCGTGTAAATAAAAAAGTATTATGAAAATGCGTTTTGTGTTGTTTAAATAAAAAAACTGTTATTTAAACATTTCTATCAAACACGTTTTTCTTACTCCGGGAGTACCAAGTATTTTCCGGGTTAGAACTAGAACTAGCCGGCACTGTCAGAACGGACCGGCACATGCATTTTTGATCGGTTCTGTCAACATCAATTGACATGTAAATAGTACTAACTTTTGCAAAACAAACACTCAATAGTCGATGTGCCCAGTCATCTTTTTAAAGTAAGCACTGATAAGAAGCCAGGGAACCAGCAATACACAAGTACGAAAAATTGTCCTCTCTAATTTTATATCAGTATCATCATATAATATTGTACTCCTAAAAAAAATTGTATCTGGAACTTGATGGCTCATTATTTTATAATTGGCATGCTAGTTGTGATACAAAAGAAAATCTTTTTTAAATGCTGTTGGTGGTAGTTGGCATTGTGGCTAAATTATCAATTATTTTACTATTACTTTTATATTTTTACAAGTGGGAATCCTAGAGTATAGATCTACTTTACTTTTTTTTTTTAAATGATATTAATATTAGTGTACTTTAAGTTTCTTAAATTCATGACTTGGCTATTTACGTATAGTTTTCTAGACATCGCTCTCAAATTCTCACTTAAATTAAAATGATGTGATTAAATTATACCATTTTTTGTAAGAATAATTAAATCCATCCTAGAATTATGTTGGTCAATATAACCATATAATTAAATTTAATAGGAAATTTGAGGTAAATTACTTAAAGAATTGTATCTAAGTCATATCATAAAATTTGAACCAATAGGGTTTGCTCTTTTATAATTGCTCTTTACAATCATATGAAGACACTAATTAATTTTTGATAGAGTTGGAATTCAAACCCAACTATTTTATTCGGGAACAAAAAAACTTTTCCAATTAAATCAAATGAGACCCACAAGTTACAACATAGTACTAGGAGTTTGTTGGGGGAAAAAAGGGTAAGCAGTGAAAGAAACAATGAAAAGTATAATGAATAAACAAAGAAATCTTTAATGGCTTCATGAATTAATGGTTTAGACTTTAAAGGCATGAATGAATGTTGTATTTAAAAAATTATCTTATAAGACAGTCTTATTAGACATTTTTTTTCACACCATGCATGGATCTTGCGTGTAGGTCCCACATGTTGTGAGTGAGGTCACATGAGATACCTCTCTCTTTTTTCTTTTTTCTTTTTCCTTATGTAATGTGAGGATAAGGGCCCATATTGGGTCTTGGGCCTTATCCGAAGACGTGGATATGTTTGAGGAGGAATAAATGATTGGGAGAGACCCCAAAGTTGAGAATCACGTAAGTAAAGAATGGAAGAATATAGTCCGAGGAGTAGCTCCTTCTCAAATATGATGAATATCGGTCAAGCATGCATTTGGATAATTTAGGTGACCTTCCAGGGAGTTTCAACAATCAAGATAAACATTAAGCACATACAAAGATGATAAGAACACAGAAATATCTAAAAGAAAAGCTGCTACCACTGCATTAAATGCATTGCAGCAACTTTTCTGACCGCATTTATGTGGAGAAGACCCCTGAACAGTGCAGACTCAGCTATCACCATTCACAGATAGCCAAAAAAAATGTTTTGATGGGACATGCACTCAAGTGAAAGTTTAGAAGGTTAACAAGTGTACGATTATGATGGTCTGAAAGGAACTATATAATGTAAAAGATCTCCCATAAGAGAAAGGGGAGAAAAAAAAAGGAAGAGAGAAAAAAGAGAGAAAAAATGAATTACTATAGCACTAGGAACTGTATTAACTTTCAGAACTATTAGATTAATTCATAATCTATCTCATCGGACAATCATTTTATTGAGGTTTACGTGTATTTCATGCTTGTTCATTTTTGAAATCCTTATTAACCGTTGTCTAATCCACCACAAGTCTAACTCTTTCATCCACTTTCTACAAATTCATTGTGTAAGGTAGGGATTTGTGGCTCAAGCCCAAAACAATTAATTTGTAGAGTATGGGTAAAAGAGCTAGGTTAAGTATGGGATTAACAACAACGAATCACAACTTTCAAGCACAAGCTAACATGAAACTACACGTAAAGAGTGAATATCCGAAGAGTTATATTATTGATTATTTGATGAACAAAGATCTTAGGGTTACAGTCCAGTTCTCTCTTCTTCTATTTTTCTTTTTTTTTTCTCCTCTTTTTCTCTTCCCTTACGTTAGGAGCCTCCTGCCTTTATATAACCCCCCTTCTCTTCATCTCCATCGTCCATTTGTACCTCATCCGTGAGCCTACTTGAGTACATGTCACATCAAACATCTTCTTTAGCCCTGTGTGAGTGGCGGTAGGTTAGGATGCACTGTTCAAGGGTCTTCTCCACATAAATACGGTCAGAAAAGTTGCTGTAGAGTATTAAATACGGTGGTAGCAGTTTTCCCTTTAGATATTTCTCCATCCTTATCGTTTCTCAGCATACTTAGAGCTTATCTTGATCAGGTGGAATCCTCGGAAGATCATTTTGACCTTTTATACGCTCAATTGATTTATAATATTCGCGTCAGAGGATTATAACTTCCTCGGACAGGAGATGTCCTCTTCGGATTGTAGTCATTCTTCCTTCTGAGGGTCCCACTTCCAGATGGGCCCTGCCCTTACCATCTCCTTCTTCTCGGTCGCCCAATAGCTCTCATATGGGATCTCGGCCCATTACGTTGGACTGGGCCATTTTCCCCCCACACATTGTATTGGGCTCATTAGACTCATATCTTATACCTTTTGGGCTTGAGCTACAAATCGTGACCCTACAGGTAATATTTGGTCCTGTACAAATATCTCTAATAAGTTATTGCAAATTTATCCACATAATACAATGAATCTTTATTGGGTTATATAAAGATAAATTTTGAATACAAACATATCTTATGAATGTATCACTGCATGTGAAGGGCAAAAGTTGAGTCTAGTGCTTTGTCTACTAGATTTGCTGAGATATGGATACGTGATAATTATTTGACAACATGTCTATATCTATATAGTGTGAGAGAGATGCTACGTATAGCTAATACATAAGATACTACCTTAAAAAAGAGTTAAAAATAATTTCCTAAATTTTACAAATGTTTTAAATATCAAGTGAACCAACTCATTACAATAAATTATGCAAAAAATAATTGACACCTTTTAAGTTTTAATATTTCTAGTAGAGACATCCATAATTCTAATTCATTTTCTCCCATTATTACTATCAAATTATATAAAATATAAAATAAAATAAAACAATTTAGGGAGAATGTGTAAAATTTTACTTAATCTCACCCTAGGAAAGACACTTTCTACTTACTTTTTCAATAATACTTTTTCTCCAGTGTAATTTAGAAGTATGATATTCCATCTTCTCACATTCAAGATGAATCATACTCCACTAATTAAATTCATTGTGAAATTTACCATATAAGTGAAAAAAGGAAGTACAATAATACACATCGTAAGAGCATTCACATGACTAGAGCTAAAATTTTTAGCATTTAACATTTCAAAAGACTATTTTATTTATTTTAATACACAATTTCACAACACTTACCTGTATCAATTCTCTTATTTTTTCGGTCAAACAAATACTATTCATTTTTTTATTAATTTCTTTCTCATTTCCTCTCTGTCACAGAACCCAACTAAGTGATAAAATAATAATTTTTTTTGCACTCTTGCAACAGTGAACCGCCAAAACTAGCGGTTCACTGTAGCGAAAAGGAAATTTTTTTGCCTTTGGCATCATCGATGCTGGACACTAAATTGGAGTTGGAGGCGATGAAATAGCTAACCAACGGTGATGCTCTAATATTGTTATTTAAAGCAGTAGTGCTATCCATGAAGGAACAGTAGAACTATTGTTTTTTCCATTGAAATGTTCACACCTCCCGTTGACTAGAAACATTGCGAAGTGATTACAATGAAGAAGATATTGGTGACCGGAGCAACCGGTTACTTAGGTGGAAGGCTATGCCACGCTCTGCTCCAACAAGGCCACCCTGTCCGAGTGTTGGTTCGACGCACCAGCGACCTCTCCTCCCTCCCTCCGCCCACTGACGCCGCCGCCGCCATCGAAATCGTCTACGGTGATGTCACCGACTACCGGTCTCTCCTCTCTGCCTGCTCCGACTGCCACGTCATCTTCCACGTGGCTGCCGTCGTCGAGCCCTGGCTTCCCGATCCTTCTAAGTTCTTCTCCGTAAGCTCATCTTCAATTTCTCCAAGATTCTTCTTTTCACACCTAAACTTTCAACTGTACTTGTACTAGGTTGTTGTCGCTGTGAGTACTATGAATGTGTCACTTTTACACAAAAATTAAGAAAATTAAATTAGACCCATGAATTGGATTCTATAATATATGATTATGAATAGCTAAAGAGTTATTTTTTTTTAATTAAGAAAATTAAATTAGACCCATAATTGGATTCTATAATATATATGATTATGAATAGTTAAAGAGTGTTTTTTTTTTTTTTTTTTTTGGGGGTTTTTGCTAATAGGTGAATGTTGGAGGATTGAAGAATGTGTTACAAGCAGTGAGAGAGACAGAGACAATTGAAAAGCTTATATACACTTCGTCTTTTTTCGCTCTTGGACCAACTGATAATGGATGTGTTGCTGATGAGAATCAAGTAGGGAGATATATTGCCTTTTGATTTTGTTCTTTTACTTGTATTTTCTTCTTAGAATAACAAAAATTGTGATGTGATGTGATGTGATGTGATGTGGTAGGTTCATCATGAGAAGTATTTTTGTACAGAGTATGAGAAGTCGAAGGCATATGCCGATAAGATTGCCATACAAGCTGCATCGGAGGGGGTTCCAATAGTGGCAGTTTACCCTGGAGTTATTTATGGGCCTGGCAAGGTCACTGCTGGAAATGTTGTTGCTAGAATGGTATTAATACTATCGCCTTTTCTTCTGTCTAGTTTCTTTTGATGATGTTGAAACTTTAAATTAGTAGCACTTTATATCTAAGCCATTCAGTGGAAGTTAGTTGCGGGACTTTTGTTGTTGTCATCCAATAACTCATGAGAGGAAGTAGATTTTTGCAGCCATGATTGTGGTTTCCATAAAGAGATATTATTACAAATTCTTCCCTTGACCTATGATTGCAGTTGTGACTTTCTGAATTATATATTTTGGAAAATGCGAAAGGTACTACCAGTTTGACTACAAAATGCTTACAAGCCAACATATTTCATTGCTTCAAATGCCGTGGCATGGTACAAATTTTGAAAGGTATTGGATTATCAAGGGCTCTGGTGGAAGTGCGTGAGATTAAGTCTAGGTGCTAACACTTCATTCTTAAAATGCTAGGCCTAGAGGTTAGGTCTATATCCAAGCCCTAGTCCCACCTCCTCATTTTGGTCGGAACTACACTTTGACCCTTTTCTATCCTCATAAATAAAATCTGTTGAATTTACTATAAAACCTACCCTGGAAGTGACATGTTAAATGGTTGAGTCATGAGAGTACTCCGATTGGGCTGGGCTTGGGGTTACACCTAAGGTCTTCATCTACTCCTCTCATTCTCCTTAACTACTTGAGAAAAAAAAAATGGTTGAGGCATGCTTTTTACTTGTTTCCAGTCTTTGGTGTAAGTTGGGAAGAATATTACTTACAGATTTATGGGAATTATCTTTTAATATGGGTTTTTGTCAAGTGAGTACTATTGGATGTTCACCTACAAGATGCACATTTCTTATTTATAGCTCATTTGATGATTTTATGTTTCTCCTTTCAGATTATTGAACGCTTTAATTGGCGGTTACCTGGCTATATAGGGTCTGGAAACGACAAATTTTCTTTTAGCCATGTTGATGACGTAGTAGAGGGGCATATTGCTGCAATGAACAAAGGACAACCTGGTGAAAGATATCTACTGACAGGAGAAAATGCATCATTTAGGCATGTTTTTGATATAGCTGCTATCATCACCGAGACAAAAAAGCCTTTGTTTAGTATCCCATTTTGGGCAATTGATGCATATGGCTGGGCCTCAGTTATGTTCTCACGAATTACGGGAAAGCTTCCTCTGATCAGCCCCCCGGTATGCTTCATGGTTTTTGAATTTGCCTTTTAGTCTTATATAGTGTATCAATCATTAGTAGACCATTAATTAAAAGAATTCTTCTTGATATTTAAATTCACCAAATATCAAAGTATAAGTTCTCAGTTTATAATAAATCTCTTGAAAATAAAATAAGATTGGTATTTAAGCCTTTTGAAAATTATTATCAATATGTTATGTAATGGAAAATAGAAAGAAAATGCCAAATGTTTTGAACTAAACATAAATGTTTTAACATTTAAATCCCAAAATCAAATGATTTTTAGGAATTGCTCAAATTGAACAATTATGACATTTACTAAAACCAGGATGTGTATGTCTTCTCTGGTAACTACTATATGTCTGCACTGCATCAATACCTCACACCACTTGAAGTAGGTACTGCAAATGGAATTTTTTACCTTAGGCACATCTCTCTCTCTATTTTTTTTTTCATAACATCTCTCTCTATTGATTGGTAAGCAAATCACACGTCTCATTAGACTTCAACCTATGAGCTCATCCATAACATTGTTCTTATTTGAGTGAGTGTGTCATTTGGCGTAAATGGCCTCCTTCCTGTTATTCTCTTTACTTTTTTTTTTTAGTTCATCTCATAGACTACAACACAGTCTTACTACTCTTCGTTCAATTTTGGAGCAGACAGTGAATGTTCTAAAACATCAGTGGGCATATTCCTGTGAGAAGGCTAAAGTAGAGTTGGATTATAACCCTAGAAGCTTGAAAGAAGGACTAGCAGAAATGCTGCACTGGCTGAAGAACCTGGGCTTGATAAAATTCTAATGAGAATAAGTTCACCTTCTTTTCTCTCTCCTTTTTTCTTTTCTTTTTTTTTTTTTTTTTTTTTTTTTTTTTTTTTTTTTTTGGAATTGATGTTGTGCATTATTGCTACTGCTCTATTTATAGATCTCCAAAAGCTAATATAATTTGGTTGGGATACTAGCTAATTTCTGTATGATTTTCTAATGCAATTCACGGTAGCCATTATGACCAAGTAGTGGCTTTTCTAGAAAAGATGTACCCAGCAAATTTAGACTCACTTTGTGGACTCAATTAATTCTCTTATAAGATTTCATTCATGTAAATTTAAATCAATAGACATTAGTCTTGGTTGACCCTAAACTTGATTGCTTTTTTCTTTGGGCTAATTAAGGAGAGATGGAGTTTATATTAAAACTTGTTAGTTGTTCAAGAATTATATTGGTCAAGCCTGAGAGAATGTAATGAACAATTTGCAGACATGGATTCTTAGAGAAATTAGTGGTAACATGACTGATTTGAGATAGTTACTCTCCAAGAAAAGAGAGTGAGAGAAAGGAAATGGAAGGAAAGGTAAGAGAAAAAGTCTCAGACGTATTAAGCTTCTTAACCTTGGGTTGTGTACTTGTGTTTCAATTAGGAATTTTAGAATTTCGAAGTGTCGGTTAATTTGTTGTGCTAAAATCCTAAAAGGCCTCTTGTTGATAATCTTGTTTTTGTTTGATGCAAATCATGGATTCAGTTAATTGAGAGAATCAAGTTCTTGTAGTCATTTTGAGTTGATGCTTTAATACTAAACTAGTCACAAACTCACAGGATGTGTGAGAAAATATAATTTAATTATTTTATAATAATGTAATGTAAAAAATTTGTAGGTTAAATAATGCATATATTATTTAAAAATATTTTCTATTTTTATAAATTAATGTAATGGAATATATTATGTATATTTGCATTCAATTACAATATATATATATATATATATATGAAAATGTAATTTAATAAAAATATTTAAATTACATAATTATAATATTTTTTCATATAAATCAAGAAGATTTTATTAAAATGATTTATTTATTTATTTAAATATATCATAATTGGTTGACTAATGTGAACATATTCAAGAATATTATAATAAAGAATGTACACCTTCATTTTGAGAGAGTTTTAACCTATGACGTTCGCTTTTAATGATAGCTCTTTATCATCAGACCAAGACACCAATCAATTTTTGGTATAGGCGATAATTGAGCCCCATATATTTTATACAATCATCAGAGACTTTACAAAACATGGGTGAATGTACACCCTCATTTTATAAAACACGTACAACATGTTATATTAAGTTTAAATTATTATATAAAGTTTAGAATTTTAACTTTTTTTTCCTTTCCAAATATAAGTATAATCCTTATATTCTTAAAACTTGAATTTTAAGGTAATATTTTGAATATTTTGATATATTTTTTTGTTGCTTTTTTAGGGCATGTATCTCTAATTTATAATGTCATTTAAAAAAAAAAAAACCCAAAACTAAAGAGTTTGACTCAAATAGAATAAAATTCTATACTTTTCAACCAAAAAATTAAGGAAAAAAAAAAAAAGAATTTTTGAGCCCAAAACTGAAAGAAAAAGCAACTTGCAAAAAAATCAATTTAATGCCCAATTAGTCCAAAATGGACCAATTGGACTGAATGAATTGAAAGGGACTAAAGTGGATCAAAATAAACCAAGCGAACCAATTGGACCAAAGTGGATCAAAGCAAGCCAAATTAGACTGAATGGGAACAAAATGGTTTGAAATACTACTAACTACATCATCACTAAAAAAATTGCATGAACTACAATATCACTAAGAAAATAATTAGAAATTTGTTTATTATGTTGTTAATGTGAAACTAACAAATCATGTCATTTTGTAAATTTTTTAGTTAGTAATGATATCATTTAAATATTCTTTTTTACTTGTAAAATTTAAATGAAAATATTCATAAGATGCATTATTTAAAATATCTTATTGTTTGATTATTATTATTATTATTTTAAAATAGAAAGCTTAAATGACTTAATATACTATCAGATTTGGAACAAATAATTAAATTAACTTATTTAATTATTTACTAAAAGATTTTACAATTGAAATGGACTAAAGTGGCCTTAAGTAAACTGAATTACTACGCTGATATGACTTAATATTAGCATAGTAACAATAAATGTTACACTTTAATTTTTAGATATTATATAGATCTAATGAATAATTTGCAGTCTTGGGTTTTTAGGGTGGTAAGTAACTTGATTGATTGGAGATAGTCATTCCTCCAAGAAAAGAGAATGAAGAAATAAGAGGATGAGAGAAAAGGATATGAAGAAATGAAAGGAAATGTCTGTGACTTATTTCTTATTGATGTTCATCAGTTATACATAGAGTAATTGGCATCTTCCAATATTTCGAATAAAAACATCAATGTTCAATTCACATTTTCCAATTATTATTACTATTAAATTATAAAAAAAGAAAAAGAAAAAACAATTTATGCGAAATGTGTGAAATTCTAATCTGCCTAAAGACACTTTCCACTTGCTTTATCAAAAGCACTCTCCGTCAAACTCACTAACATTTTGAGATTTGGGATAATTTAGGTTCAAGACTTTTTAAAATTGACTTGGCATTAGATAAAAAGGGACCAAATGAGTCCGTTTTAAAAAGTCTTACATCTCGGGAATGTTTACTATATTTTACCCTACCAAGTTATTTAAATGTAGTAAATCTTTGAGGAAGACAGTTGTTGACTAGAAAGATAGAAAAAGGGTGTGCATGAAGAAGATACTGGTGACCGGAGCAACTGGTTCCTTAGGTGGAAAGCTATGCCACGCCCTTTTCCAACAAGGCCACCCTGTCCGAGTGTTGGTCCGACGCACCAGCGACCTCTCCTCCCTCCCTCCGCCCACTGACGCCGCCGCCATAGAAATCGTATACGGTGATGTCACCGACTACCAGTCCCTCCTCGCTGCCTGCTCCGGCTGCCACGTCATCTTCCACGTGGCTGCCGTCGTCGAGCCCTGGCTTCCTGATCCTTCTAAATTCTTCTCCGTAAGCTCATTTTCAATTTCTTCAAGATTCTTTTTTTTATTTTTTATTTTTTTTTATTTATATCTAAACAAACATTCAACAGTACTAGGTGGTTGTCGTGTTGAGTACTATGAATGTGTCACCTTTACACCAAAATTAAGAAAATTACATTAGACCCATGATTGGATTCTATAAGAACTTAGTCACCCTCCAATCCAACATGCCACATTATCATATCACGTATTAAACCACACTCAATAAATTCTGACACCCGACTAAAAATCCATCCCAACTCAGAGTTTATTGAGACGTTAGGTACGATAGAATGTATTGAGTTTTAAGAAAAAAATTGACTTGACAATAGTTTATTGGATGACGTCTTATCAAATTTGGACTCTTCAAGTATATATGATTATGAAAGTTAAAGAGGCTTTTTTTTTTTTTTTTTATAAGTTGAAATAATTTGGTTTTGGCTAATAGGTGAATGTTGGAGGATTGAGGAATGTGTTACAAGCAGTGAGAGAGACAAAGACTATTGAAAAGCTTGTATACACGTCTTCGTTTTTCGCACTTGGACCAACTGATGGTGGAAATGTTGCCGATGAGAATCAAGTAGGGAGATATATTGCCCTTTTGATTTTGTTATTTTGTTTGCATTTTCTTCTTAGAATAACAAAAATTGTGATGTGATGTGGTAGGTTCATCATGAGAAGTATTTCTGTACGGAGTATGAGAAATCGAAGGCGATTGCTGATAAGATTGCCATACAAGCTGCATCGGAGGGGGTTCCGATAGTGCCGGTTTACCCAGGAGTTATTTATGGGACTGGCAAGGTCACTTCTGGAAATATTGTTGCTAAAATGGTATTAATGCTATTGCCTTTTCTTCTGTCTAGTTTCTTTTGTTGTAGCAATAGAATGATAGATATTTTTGAAACTTGAAATTAGTAGCGCTTTATGTATATGTCATTAAGTTAGAGATATGTAATGCAATTCAGTGGAAGTTAGTTTTGGGCCTTTTTTGTTGTCATCCAATAACTCATGAGAGGAAGTTGATGTTTGCTGGCATGATTTTGGATTCCGTGTAGAGATATTATTACAAATTCTTCACTTGACCTATAACTGCTTTGTGACTTTCTGAATTATATGATCTGGAAAATGTTAAAGGTACTACCTGTTTTACTACAATACGCTTACAAACGGACATAACAATGATTATGTTGGTGCTATGTCAACAACATAATATATAATTTTGAATTACATTTTTGGTCTTGCGTTTAAAAGTTGACATATCGGTTTGTAAGGTTAATGCAATATAATCTGTAGTATCCTTTGCGTCACTCTTTTTATTATGTTTGTTACGAAAGTAGTAGTTAGACCTTGAGACATATAATGAGGCCAATGAAGTTGGTTAGGATGGTTTTTATTATCCTTGGGAGATTTCTAATCGTGGGGGCATTTTTTTTTTTTTTTGGTGGTGACTGAAGAAAGTTGGTTGAATATGTTAACAAGGTGATTTGCTCTTGACATGTTTTTAATATTATTCTCATTTTCATCTTTCCCAACCATTGCTTTCTTTGGATGACTGAAGAGATTTCCATGTGGAGAGGCTTTGAATGACTGTTGAATTTGAAAATTGTGCGCCTTAGTCTAGAGGTTAGGTCTCTATCCAAGCCCTAGTCTCAGATCCCCCTCTTGGGGGAATCCACATTTTAAGCCATTTCCATCCTCATAAATAAAATCTGTTGAATTTACCATAAAACATCCCCTGGAAGTGACATGTTAATTGCTTGAGTCATGAGAGTACTCCTATTGGGGTGGGCTTGGGGTTACACCTATAAGGTCTTCATCTACTCCTCTCATTCTCCTTAATTACTTGGAAAAAAAATGGCTTGAGTCATTATTCTTATTTGTTTCCAGTCTTTGGTGTAAGATGGGAAGAATATTACTTACAGATTTATGGGAATTATCTTTTAATATGGGATTTTGTCAGGTGAGTACTATTGGATGTTCACCTACAAGATGCACATTTCTTATTTATAGCTCCATTTGATGATGTTATATTTCTCCTTTCAGATTATTGAACGCTTTAATTGGCGATTACCTGGCTATATAGGGTCTGGAAACGACAAATTTTCTTTTAGCCATGTTGATGATGTAGTAGAGGGGCATATTGCAGCAATGAACAAAGGAAGGCCTGGTGAAAGATATCTACTGACAGGAGAAAATGCATCATTTAGGCATGTTTTTGATTTAGCTGCTATCATCACTGAGACAAGAAAACCTATGTTTAATATCCCATTTTGGGCAATTGATGCATATGGATGGGCCTCAGTTTTGATCTCACGAATTACAGGAAAGATTCCTCTGATCAGTCCCCCGGTATGCACCATGGTTTTTGAAATTGCCTTATAGTCTTATACAGTGTATCAATCATTAGTAGACCATTAATTAAAAGAATTCTTCTTGATATTCAAATCTACCGCCTAATATCAAAGTATAAGTTGTCAGTAATAATTAAGCCTTTTGAAGAAAAAGAATGATGGGTAATTAAGCCTTTTGAAAATTATTATCAATATGTAATATAATGGACAATAGAAAGAAAATACCTAATGTTTTGAACTATACATAAGCTTTTAACATCTTAAATCCCAAAATCAAGTGATTTTTAGGAATTGCTCAAATTCATCAATTATGACATTTACTTGAACAAGGATATATTTCTTCTCTGGTAACAACTGTTTGTCTGCACAACGTCAATTTCTCACACCACTTGAAGTAGGTACTGCAAATGGAATTATTTACCTTAGGCACATCTCCCTTTCTCTATTGATTGGTAAGCTACTCACACATCTCATTGGACTTCAACCTATCAGCTTATCCATCACCTTGTTCTTATTTGAGTGAATGTGTCATTTGGCCCAAATGGTCTCCTTTTTTCCTCTTTACTCTACTTTCTTTCATTTATGTCATAGTCTGCAACACAGTCTTACTACTCTTTGTTCAATTTTGGAGCAGGCAGTGAAAGTTCTAAAACATCAGTGGGCATATTCCTGTGAGAAGGCTAAAGTAGAGTTGGATTATAACCCTAGAAGCTTGAAAGATGGCCTAGCAGAGATGCTACCCTGGCTGAAGAATTTGGGCTTGATAAAATACTAATGAGAATAAGTTCACCTTTTTTTTTTTTTTTTTTTTTTTTTTTTTTTCCTGTTTAGTATTGATGTTGTGCATTATTGCTACTGCCATATTTATAGATCTCCTGGTGTTAATATAATTTGGTTAGGATACAAGCTAATTTCTGTGTGGTTTTCTAATGCAATTCACGGTAGCCATTATGACCAAGTAGTGGCTTGCCTAGACAAGATGTACCCTGCAAATTTAGACTCAATTGTGGGCTCTAGTGATTCTCTGATAAGATTTCATTCGTGTCAATTTAAATCAATACATATTAGTATTGTTTTACTCTAAAACTTGATTGCTATTTTCTTTTGGGAAAAATTAAGGAGAGATTGAGTTTATATTAAAACTTGTTAGTTGTTCAAGAATTGGTCCAGTCTGAGAGAATTTAATGAACAATTTGCACAAATGGGTTCATAGGGAATATTAGTGGTAACTTGACACTGAATCGAGATAAGTCACTCTCCAAGAAAAAAGAATTAGAGAAAGGAAAGAGAAAAAGTCTGAGGCTTATTTCTTTTTGAAGTTCATCGCTTGTGACGTATTAAGCTTCTTGACCTTGTGTTGTGTTTCAATTAGGAATTTAAGAATTTTGAAAAGTTGGTTAATTTGTTGTGCTAAAAGGCCTTTTGTTGATAATCTTGTTTTTGTTTGATGCAAATCATGGATTCAGTTAATTGAGAGAATCAAGTTCTTGTAGTCATTTTGAATCAATGCTTTAATACTAACCTAGTCACAAACTCATGTAATGTAATGTAACTATTTTATAAGAATATAATGTAAAATTTGTAGGTTAAGTTGTGTATCTGTTATTTAAAAGTGTGGGGCCCGAAGGCCCAGAACCCCCGGCCCACCTTTAGGCTGGCCCAGGGCCCAAGCCGAGGAGGGTAATCTCTCCAGATGGTCGACTTAGAGGTTTTATTGCTTCCAAGACCCAAGCCGAGGACACACCCCTCCTCGGCACACCTAGTCTAATCTAGGTAGGGGGCAGACCCAGAACAGGTGGTCACATCCACACTTAACGAGTCTGCCTGACCCTCCAGGCTACATTAATGGTGACAAGACCCTTCACTGAAAAGCCTTGGAGGCAGCAGCCCCCAGTATGGTGAGGAACCTGTTTGATGGGACAAGTCCTGAACCAGTAGCCCGGATGGCCAACAGCTGTAGGGCCAGGATCGAGCTAAAGGGCGTATATAAGGCAAAGAACCCCCCTTGTGAAAGGGGGGCCTCCTCGGACGCCAGCCGAGGAGCAACCCCAGGCGTAGAGCAAATAACCATAAGTCCAAAAAAAGACCGGCGAGGGGCCGGCCGGAGTCAAACCCTTTACCCCACTCTCTACAAATTCATTGTCGGGGGCCCACCTCCGAAAAAGGAGCCCCTATAATTGGCGCCGTATGTGGGAAGGGTTAGTGCGCCGGCTGGCGCAACCGGCGATCGTTCTAAAGCAGTTATTACTCAGAAGTTGGCGGTGCAAAAAAAAAAGAAGAGAAAGAAAGAAGAAGAGAAGAAGAGAAGAATTGCAGTGCGAAAAGGAAACTCAACAACAAGTAAAAGAAGAATTCTTTATTATTTCAGAAGAAGATTACAAATACAATAACATTTACAATCTCAAAAAAAAAAAGGAGAGTTACAAATACAATCAGAGGCTCAAACAGGCATGTTTTACAAAAATTCCTACCAACTAATCCTACAATCAGAGGCCCAGGCAGACCGGTGTTGGAACTGGCCGGGCAAGAGGCTCACAAAGAATTAATATCAGGAATGAGGGAAGTGTCAACCCGTGCTTTTACCGGCGTCCAGAGAATGGGAGAACTGGACAGTAAAAGCACGGGAAGGGGGGCTAGGGGCTGGCTCACCTTCAAACCAAAGCTTGAACAAAGTGAGGAGCCCCTAGACCCCGGAACACCCTCCCTCATGATGCTTCCTCGACCCCCTCCGAACTGCACGAGCATTGACCGTCGGAGACGGTAATACTCGGGCACCAGCCGTGACGGGAGTTCGCATGCCTCCTTCGTCGGAGGTGCGCTCCGCGGAGGGACGTTAGGTACTTCAATGACGTCCCCCCTGGCCACCATACGAGACCCTGCGGTGTTACGCCTAAACTCTGCCGCGCCGGCAGCCTAGTGGGGGTTGCGGCCACGGTGGCCCTTAACTCCAGGTCTCCTAACTGCGGTCACGACCCTGGTGGCGGTATCAAAGGGGCTCAGGAAGGTGAAAGTGTATATCTCTTTTCGTGGGGGAGAATTCATGGAATGAGGAGAAACACTCCCCCCAGAACGCCTTTTATGGAGGGTGAAAACCAGCGAGAGTTGAGCCGCGCGGAATTCGAAGGGGGAGTTGTCAAAGGGAATTAATTCCCACCCAATTCCAAGGGGATTGCCAGCTGCCTGATGCATGTTAATTCACGAAGGCATTAATGGAGGCGCGTTACGGGCACCGAAGCGTCAAACAGGGAGCGTGGAAGGCCAAGCGACGCCTTGTAAACCAGAAAGATGAGGAACGCGAACCAGAAGCAAGATCAGCCCCACGTGCGAAGTCACAATCCGACCTGAGGAAAAACAACTCACAGGAAAAGACCCGTGGACGTCCTCACACCAAAAAACAAAGTCCTCGGATCCGAGGACAAACTCCTATTGGAGGCAACTGTGCAGTAGTGGTACAATGACTCTCGCTCCAGCATCCTGCAAGGGGCTAGGGGGATGGATTTCTACCCGACGTGAGACTGAGTTGCCCAAAGAGGTGAACACTGTGTCCTCATGCTCGGGGCCCACTTGGAAACGATGGCAGCAATTGTACCTAGGTCTTGCATGGTCCTCGGACTCAAGCCTACGGGGAGCTGGCCACTCGTACTTAAGGCAGCAACTGTACCTAGGTCTTGCATGGTCTTCGGACTCAAGCCTATGGGGAGTTAGCCACTTGGAAACGATGGCAGCAATTGTACCTAGGTCTTGCATAGTCCTCGGACTCAAGCCTATGGGGAGCTAGCCACTTGGAAACGATGGCAGCAATTGTACCTAGGTCTTGCATAGTCCTCGGACTCAAGTCTACGGGGAGCTGGCCACTCGTACTTAAGGCAGCAAATGTACCTAGGTCTTGCATGGTCTACGGACTCAAGCCTATGGGGAGCTAGCCACTTGGAAACGATGGCAGCAATTGTACCTAGGTCTTGCATGGTCCTCGGACTCAAGCCTACGGGGAGCTGGCCACTCGTACTTAAGGCAGCAACTGTACCTAGGTCTTGCATGGTCTACGGACTCAAGCTTATGGGGAGCTAGCCACTTGGAAACGATGGCAGCAATTGTACCTAGGTCTTGCATGGTCCTCGGACTCAAGCCTACGGGGAGCTGGCCACTCGTACTTAAGGCAGCAACTGTACCTAGGTCTTGCATGGTCTTCGGACTCAAGCCTATGGGGAGCTAGCCACTTGGAAACGATGGCAGCAATTGTACCTAGGTCTTGCATGGTCCTCGGACTCAAGCCTACAGGGAGCTGGCCACTCGTACTTAAGGCAGCAACTGTACCTAGGTCTTGCATGGTCTACGGACTCAAGCCTATGGGGAGCTAGCCACTTGGAAACGATGGCAGCAATTGTACCTAGGTCTTGCATGGTCCTCGGACTCAAGCCTACGGGGAGCTGGCCATTCGTACTTAAGGCAGCAACTGTACCTAAGTCTTGCATGGTCTACGGACTCAAGCCTATGGGGAGCTAGCCACTTGGAAATGATGGCAGCAATTGTACCTAGGTCTTGCATGGTCCTCGGACTCAAGCCTACGGGGAGCTGGCCACTCGTACTTAAGGCAGCAACTGTACCTAGGTCTTGCATGGTCTACGGACTCAAGCCTTTGGGGAGCTAGCCACTTGAAAACGATGGCAGCAATTGTACCTAGGACTTGCATGGTCCTCAGACTCAAGCCTACGGGGAGCTGGCCACTCGTACTTAAGGCAGCAACTGTACCTAGGTCTTGCATGGTCTACAGACTCAAGCCTATGGGGAGTTAGCCACTTGGAAATGATGGCAGCAATTGTACCTAGGTCTTGCATGGTCCTCGGACTCAAGCCTACGGGGAGCTGGCCACTCGTACTTAAGGCAGCAACTGTACCTAGGTCTTGCATGGTCTACGGACTCAAGCCTATGGGGAGCTAGCCACTTGGAAATGATGGCAGCAATTGTACCTAGGTCTTGCATGGTCCTCGGACTCAAGCCTACGGGGAGCTGGCCACTCGTACTTAAGGCAGCAACTGTACCTAGGTCTTGCATGGTCTACGGACTCAAGCCTATGGGGAGCTAGCCACTTGGAAACGATGGCAGCAATTGTACCTAGGTCTTGCATGGTCCTCGGACTCAAGCCTACGGGGAGCTGGCCACTCGTACTTAAGGCAGCAACTGTACCTAGGTCTTGCATGGTCTACGAACTCAAGCCTATGGGGAGCTAGCCACTTGCAAACGATGGCAGCAATTGTACCTAGGTCTTGCATGGTCCTCGGACTCAAGCCTACGGGGAGCTGGCCACTCGTACTTAAGGCAGCAACTGTACCTAGGTCTTGCATGGTCTACGGACTCAAGCCTTTGGGGAGCTAGCCACTTGAAAACGATGGCAGCAATTGTACCTAGGACTTGCATGGTCCTCAGACTCAAGCCTACGGGGAGCTGGCCACTCGTACTTAAGGCAGCAACTGTACCTAGGTCTTGCATGGTCTACGGACTCAAGCCTATGGGGAGCTAGCCACTTGGAAATGATGGCAGCAATTGTACCTAGGTCTTGCATGGTCCTCGGACTCAAGCCTACGGGGAGCTGGCCACTCGTACTTAAGGCAGCAACTGTACCTAGGTCTTGCATGGTCTACGGACTCAAGCCTATGGGGAGCTAGCCACTTGGAAACGATGACAGCAATTATACCTAGGTCTTGCATGGTCCTCGGACTCAAGCCTACGGGGAGCTGGCCACTCGTACTTAAGGCAGCAACTGTACCTAGGTCTTGCATGGTCTACGGACTCAAGCCTATGGGGAGCTAGCCACTTGGAAACGATGGCAGCAATTGTACCTAGGACTTGCATGGTCCTCGGACTCAAGCCTACGGGGAGCTGGCTACTCGTACTTAAGGCAACAATTGTACCTAGGACTTGCATGATCTACGGACTCAAGCCTATGGGGAGCTATCTATTTACGGCGGAGCCAAGGTACTGCTCGGTCCGAAGACCTATTCCCGTGAAGAAACTGACTACCTATTGAAAAGCCTAAGGGTCGATCCAACCACTCAAGGAAGAACCAGCCGACTGAAGGCCTTCCGGACTATAGGGACCGAGGTTTGCAAAACCCTCCTCCCCGTCCGAGGATACGTGCAGCAGGGTTTTGAGGGGCTATTGTGGGGCCCGAAGGCCCAGAACCCCCGGCCCACCTTTAGGCTGGCCCAGGGCCCAAGCCGAGGAGGGTAATCTTCCCAGATGGTCGGCTTAGAGGTTTTAGTGCTTCCAAGACCCAAGCCGAGGACACACCCCTCCTCGGCACACCTAGTCTAATCTAGGTAGGGGGCAGACCCAGAACAGGTGGTCACATCCATACTTAACGAGTCTGCCTGACCCTCCAAGCTACATTAATGGTAACAAGACCCTTCACTGAAAAGCCTTGGAGGCAGCAGCCCCCAGTATGGTGAGGAACCTGTTTGATGGGACAAGTCCTGAACCAGTAGCCCGGATGGCCAACAGCTGTAGGGCCAGGATTGAGCTAAAGGGCGTATATAAGGCAAAGAACCCCCCTTGTGAAGGGGGGCCTCCTCGGACGCCAGCCGAGGAGCAACCCCAGGCGTAGAGCAAATAATCATAAGTCCAAAAGAAGACCGGCGAGGGGCCGGCCGGAGCCAAACCCTTTGCCCCACTCTCTACAAATTCATTGTCGGGGGCCTACCTCCGGAAAATGAGCCCCTACAAAAAGTATTTTCTATTTTTATAAGTTTTATGTAATGAAATATATATATATATATATATATATATGAAAAAGGTAATTTTGTAAAAATATTTAAATTACATAATTATAATATTTTTTTATATAAATAGAAAAGATTTTATTAAAATGAATTTTTTAAATATACTAAAATGAATATTCAACTGATTAATTTAAACATATCTAAGAATGTTAAAGAAAAAAATGCACACTTGTATTCCTTGGAACATATGTAACATGTCACATTAAGTTTAAATTATTATATAAGTTTAGAATTGTAGTGTTTTTTTTTCTTTTTCTTTTTTTTTCTTTCCAAATATAAGTATAATGTCTATATTATTGAAACTTGAATTTTAAGGTAATATTTTGAATATATTTTATCATTTTTACTTTTTTAGGGCTTATATCTCTAATTTCTAATGTCAATTTTTTTTTTTTTGAATTTTTTAGCCTAAAATTAAGGAGTTTGGCCTAAATAAAATAAAAGATCATACTTTTCAACCTAAAAATTAAGAAAAAAAATGAAAAAAAAGTGTTTTGAGCCCGAAATTGATAAGACAGCCTTAAAAAAGAATCAATTAAAACCCAATTAGGAAATTAGTCCAAAAAGACCAAAGTGGACTGAAATGGACCAAGGGACCTAATGGACTGAATTGGACCATAGTGGACAGAATTAGACTGAACTGGACTGAATTAGCCAAATTGGTCCGAAATGCTACTAACTACAGTATGTTAATATCACTAAAAAAAATAATAATAATAATTAAAAATTTGTTTGGTATATTGTGGATGTGAAACTAACCAATGATGACACTTTGTAAATTTTATAGTTAGTAAACGTTATCATTTGTAAATTTTATAGTTAGTAAATGTTATTGTTTAAATGCTCTTTTTACTATTTAAACTTTAAATGAAAACATTCATAACTTACATTATTTAAAAAATCTTATTGTTTGATTAATATTAAATTTAAAAAAGCTTATATGACTTCAAGTACTAATAGAGTTGAACAAAATAATTAAATTAATTCATTTAATTATTTACTAATAGATTTTACAATTGAAATGGATCGAAGTTAACCAAAATGGACCAAAATCCTATTATAATATGGCTCAAAAGGGCCCTCCAAAAAAAAAAAAAAAAAGACTCAACAGGAGTGTAGTAAACTAGCAACAATAAATGTTACACTCCAGTTTATAAATATTATATAGATGTAATGAATAATTTGCAATCTTGGGTTCTTAGGGTAGTTACTTGACTAATTCGAGGTAGTCACACTCCAAGAAAAGAGAATGAGGGAAAGAAATATGGGAAAGGAAAGAGGAAAATTGTGTGGCTTATTTCTTGTTGATGTTCATCACTTATGAGTTGTGACAATAATTAAGTGTAACCAATTTGAATGAAACAACCAACTTAGTAACTCACTAACAACTTCAAATTGTACTAACTCCCAACCATCTCATTTAACAATTTCTTGTCAAGCTAACCCACTCTTAATTGCATGTACAACAATTAGAAGTACAATTGACAATACACTAAGGGGCATACTTCTCAAGAGATCCTTCGTAGAGCTCTACTAACCACGTAGGAGAGCATGTTTGGTTTAGCCCATCACTCTAACTCAGTTTTCATCACTCAATTTAATATAACTTAAATGTTGAAACTTGTATCTCATATCTCTTTAAAGTATTACTAATACTGTATTAATACAAAATAACTCCATGTATTTACATATTAAGATGGTCATAATTTTAATTTACCCAATTTTTAAATACTCAATTTTGTGTTAATTATTGAAAAAAATATATGGGATTAAAAAAAATTATTGGAAAAAGTTCGAAGAACACTGAATATGATTTTTTGGTTGGTAGGCCATAATTTAAATTCTTGTTAAGAAGAGATAAAAGACTAATTGGATACATATCTCTAATTAGTGGCACAAATTGCTCTATTATTAAGGAAATTAGGATTCAAATTTTCCTCCTATGTAATTATTGAGTATTGATAAAAATATGGAGTAGTACAGTATATATTAATATGGTAAGACTCTGAATCAAGAGCTTTGGAAAGGTAGGACAAAGAAAATTCAAAATATTTATCAACAGGACAAATAAAATTCTCCATCATGCGTCTATTTATTTATTTATTTCTCCTAGTAATTCCTCGTAGTGTCTATTTGGTATTTGCTTATTTTACTGAAATTGAAATTTTTTTGTTAAATATACTATAAATATAAAAGTTAGCTGAAATCGTATAGTAAAACTTATAAATAGTATTAAAAAGTGCAGTAAAATCTACAAATAGTAGCAAAAATAAGTTGAATAGTAAAAATAATGGGCAAAAAATAAAAACTATCCAAATACAAACATAATTTTTATATTTCTTTTTAAAAAAAAAAAAAAAGAAAGAAAAATGTAAGTTTTACCTAAGAATTTAAACTTGTACGGTCAGATTCTAGCTGTGAATATTGATGATGATGCATTCATCATTCAAAATTTGAAGTGGGATTCGTGGGAACCCAACGTCTATGGCTCTTCAATTTAAACTATTTAACCCCAAACCCATCCCTCCCTCACACACTCACACACACAGAGAAAAGCACAAAAAGAGAGAAAGAAACGAAAATGTTGGTGGCGAAGCAATCATACGAGGAAAGCCATAGCAAGAGAGTGGAAGTGAATAAGAAGAGAATGGAAGCCCTCAATCTCCCTCTGTTTTCTCAAGCTCTCAAATCTTCCTCTTCTCCCAAACCCTCTTCTGTATCTCTCTTTCTCTGTTTTTTTTAATACTAAAATATTTGTAAGTGTTTCTATTCCATAATCATTTACTCTTTTTGATGCCCAAATTCACATAGACGAAGCAGGCCAAACCCCGTGTGGTGCAGAAGCAGTTGGTCGTGGTCAGGAGGTCCACTCACTTTGCCAACAAGCGGGTGAATCAATCGTTTTGTTCATTTCCTCAAATACTAGTCCAACCATTTTAGTCCTTAAAGTTTAAAGTGATCAATTTTAATTATTAAAAAAAAAAAGTGATCTCTTTTAGTCCCAACTAAAATTTTCGAAGTTCTAAAGATCAATCACTTTTAGTGTTTTTTTAGACTAAAAGCTGTCACTTTAAACTTCAGTGACTAAACCGCTCATGTTCTAAAGTTTAGGACCAGCGATATATTTTGGCCTTCATTTATATTAAGATTTTCTGTTACAACGTCATGCTATTGCTGTTGCTGACAGGTTGCTGTGGACAGCGTGGCAATACCCAGAAGGTATATTTGATTCAAATGTTAACCGTTAGCAAATAGAATGATCTATTTCGTATAATTTTTTAGATGTATGGTTTTAATTTTTTTGTGGGGGTGTGTAGGATTTTTGGTAGGCAAAGAGAGTTGTCCAACCGGGTATATGCCTCGCCTGAAGCCCGAGCAGAAGCTCAAGAGAAAGCGGAAAAATTAGAAATGGGTCTAGAACCTGTTTATCCAACATTTACAAAGTCAATGCTGCGACCCCATGTCACTGGTGGATTCTGGCTGGTATTAGAATTGGTTTTTCTGCTTAACTTATTTAACAACTTCTCAAAGTACATTGGTGTGTTATCTAACTAAGATGTTGGGACTCAGGCTTTTCTTTTTCTCTGACATGTATTGATGAGTTTATTAGTATACAAATAACATTAACAGAAGTAGTAAAAAACAACATGTCAATTAAAGAGGTAACAACGGGTATGAGATAAAATAGAATGGTGGAAAAGAATATAATGTGGCCAACCATGATTATTATGTTGAGGATTTATGGTTCCCCAAAATTTTGGAACTAAAGGCTTGGTTTTTGTTGTGTTTTAATTTACAGTGGCTTAGAAAGGATGAAGTTATATCATTAAGCTTGGAAGTATAATCGCATACCTGATCCATGAATAACTTAAAAACTGATTGCATTTGCTTTTCCAAAGCAAAATATAATTGAATAACTAGTTCTGCCAGAGTAGAAATTCACTAAATGGGGACTAGAGGGAGAAAGTTGACTGGGGTTGCATTATAGTTGAATAATGTGAAAGATTACTCTCACTTGGTTTGGGGGCACCTGCATGTTTCAGTAATGAAGATGGACTAGTCACCATCTGTTCTGAGAACGTTGAAGACTTGAAACATATATATTTAAAATGATAAATATGTCATCCTTATACCTATAATGGATTGAAGCTGATTTACCTTTGGAGTAATTTGGAGTAACAGTCATAATGATTCTGGTTAAATTTGGTAACAGGGTCTTCCAATCCAATTCTGCTTTTGGAACCTTCCAAAGCGTAATGCTGTTATGACTTTGATAGATGAGGATGGTGATGAGTATCCAACAATATACTTGGTTCATAAAATAGGACTGACTGGTGGATGGAAAGGGTTCGCTGTTGCTCATCATTTGGTAGTTGGGGATGCAGTAGTATTTCAATTAATCCGGCCAACAACATTTAAGGTGATTGATCATTTACCAATGGAATTTAACTAAGCACCTTGTTCTTCTTGTTATTCCTCTAATCATCAACTTGTTTTGTTGTTGTTTTGAAGTTTCATGTTTGAATTAGGCTGTGCTAACATTGGTTTGTTGTCTTCCAAATACTCTTGATGGGCATGCGGCATGTGTGTGCGATCATAGATTGTTATTATATATAATACTATCACTTTCCTTTCAGCTACCATGCAAACTAATGTGAATCTGTAACCTATGCAAGTTATCCCTTGTCAATAACTTGTAGGGCTTTTCCTTTTTGTTACTCCCTGTCACTGAGGGAAATTTTTACATTTTATGGCTTCTTATGTGTATATGTACTAATGGCATGTTTGGATGTTTAAAAAAGGAGGGGGAGTAGAATAGAGGGAGGGAGAGTAATGCAATTACCTTGTTTGGTTTTTAAAGAATGAGGGGGAGGGGTTTGGAGGAGTTTGAAGGGATTTGGACTCCCTCTAACTCCCCAATTTTAATTCCCTCAAATTGGAGAGATTTAGAAGGGGAGTAGAGTACATAAACTATTGACCAAGTAAATTACCTAATTTACCCTTATTATATTAACAAAATTACACAAGGGGAAGAGCTAATTACTCCCTTCCCCCTTACTAATTTTAAAAACATCCAAATAAGGTAGAGGTGAATCGTTTTCCTTTACTCTCCTCCCCACTACTCCCCTTCCCTCTACTCCCCTCTACTCTCCTCCCTCTCTAAACTTCCAAACAAGCCATAAATGTACTTCTATTTTCTTTTTAGGTGTACATCATCAGGGTGAAAGGTTCTGAAGAGGGTAATTAGCTTTAAGTCTTACTTGCTTGGATGATGGAGCCAATTGAATTAATACAGGTAACTGTTTTTGAAATGATAGCTCTAGCTCTGAGTTTTAGTATAATCCATAAATATATTAGAATTTTGTATACTTGAAATGGAATAATGACGACATCTATTTTGGATGTTGGCTAAATTGCAATTGCACAATGTTAGACCTAATGGTTCGGAGTTCAGACCTTGTGTCCAATGGGACCAAGAAAGGTCTTTTCGTTGTTTTTGATGATGCTGTAAATCACTGGATTTTAGTTGTCTTTGTACTTATTCATGAACCAGACATTTGATTCCTTCCAAACTAACCAATTGCCATTTCCACCGGCATTTGTGTTTGGCAGCTATAACCTGTTTTTTAACCGTTGAACCACAGGCTTATCTTGACTCTCTTAGTATCAGATCAAAAGGAGGGAGTAACCTAAATTTTTTTACATAAAAGTTTATATGAAAGGCACTTTCCTTATCCTTATAGTTCTTTGATATTCCTTTTTGTTACTCATGGAAACATCTATTAAATCCTATACAGAAGTTTACAGGCACTGTATGTACGAATTGGGCAATTGTAAGGCCATCATGTAACTTCATATGTCATGAAATGTGGCTACTGATAAATGACACATTTTTGCTTGCATATGCATGCAATAGCAGTGTTCCCACACAAGGGCTTGGGCATGATCCCACGCAGTATGCCATATCCACTTGTGTTTAATATTTTTTTAAAGAGACATATATATATATATATATATACATATCAATATACAACCTTCCCCCACCAACTGTATTAAACTTTTTGATTGCAATTCATGGTAGTACTACTCTCTCCACAAGTGATATAATATATATGTCTAGTCTAAAGGAGAACTAAAATTAAAAGACCTATTTTCTTGGAGAAATGCTTTGTTCACAAAATTTTCATAATAAATCTTAAGTGACAAGTTGTTTTGTTATTTGTTATTATGGGTGGACAAACAAGTAATTTAAGTTGTTAATTCAAATTAGAACCAATAACAATTTACTATTTATGATTTGTTGTGAAAATATTGTGGATCAACTACTTCTTATTTTCTTGTGTGCCTCTAAAATGTGGTAGATAAGTATGACATTATTCCTAATTTTTAGGATCGTTTTGAGCTTATACTCTTGAACCTTCCACTTGAATTTATTTATTCTGTTCAATTGAAATATTTCAAACTCTTGTTGTTGGTTGCAGGTGAAAGGGCCTTGACAAGTTCTGTTTTCCATTTTGTCACGAGTTTTTTGTGGACCTCCATACTCATGTTGTCTATAGAAACACTACATGTAACTTGCTCCACTAAAGCTGTTTAGTTTTAGCTCTAATCATGGTAGTTTTTCAAATGTTTATTCTCCTGTTAATATGGATTTGTTGGAGACAATGAGCTATCTAATGGTCAATTGATGAACTAGTCTTTTGTTTTATTTCTCATTCTTTAACGTTGTTTTAAAATTTCATTCTCTGCAATAGAGACAGCTAATTGCATGCTGTTTGGAATGTCCGGTGGGAATAAATATGAATGCAAAATGCTAAACACCTATTGATACAACATTAGTTACACCATTTCACACGAGAGGCCAATCACAACATGTCAATTTAGCAGTTGTGGAATTTATATCAAGTTGCAGAAACTTGCAATAATCCAAAAATATATCACAAATCAGGCTTAATCCCTAATTGAAATCTTAATCACTAAAAAAATAATTGAAAATTTGTTTATTATGTTGTGGATGTGAAACTAACCAATCATGGCACTTTGTAAATTTTATAGTTAGTAAACAATATCGTTTAAAAGCCCTTTTTATTATTAAAAATTTAAATGAAAACATTCATAATATGCATTATTTAAAAAATCTTATCGTTTGATTAATATTTATTTTAAAAAATAGCTTAAATAAAATAATTTAATTAATTAATTTAGTTATTTACTAAGGTTGCATTTGTTTTGGGTGAAAACCATTTCCAGAAATGCTTTTTTGTAATTTTGGGTGTTTGGTCCGGAAGTCCTTTTCAGTTGACTGTGAGTCAAGGGTGAAAAGGAATTCCATTTTTATTTTCACTTCAAATAACCATTTCCGAAAAACAGAGAAGAGAGCACGAAGAGAGAGACCCAGCAAGTCAGAGAGAGAGAGAGCACGAACCGCCACTCCAAGCCCAGAGCCCATCGCTGGCGACCTTCGACCCACAAACCCACCAGTCGCACCGCGCCGCGTCGATCGAACCCAGTGGCTTGATCGCAACGATTTGACTGGATTTGATGATTTTTTTTCTTTGGTTTTGTTTCTTTTGTGGCTTTTGATTGCCAGAGTTTGCTGCCGTGGGTTGAAATGGAGTTTCGGTGGTGTGTGGTGTTGGGATTTAGCTGTGATTTTGAAATTTTTTGTAATAAAATTTGTTTGAATGCTGAGAAAATAGGTGAGAAAATGTGAAAAATGTGTAGGAAAATAGCATTTTCATAATAGAACCAAACACATGAAAATATTTTCTACAACAATTTTCATAATGCAACCAAACACTTGAAAATTTTTTCATTTCCGGAAAATATTTTACGGCAACCAAACACAGCCTAATAGATTTTACAATTGAAATGGACCAAAATCCTATTCTAATGTGGCATATCAAATTAGCAACAATAAATATTATGCTTTAGTTTTAAAATATTATATAGATATATAGATTAAATGAATAATTTGCAATAGGGTGGTAACTTGACTGATTTGAGATAGTAGAGAATGGGGGAATGAAATTTAAGGAAAGGAAAGAGGAAAATTGTGTGGCTTATTTATTGTTAATATTCATCAGTTATGAGTTGTGACAAATAACTGAATTGAATGAAACAACTAACTTAGTAACTCACTAACAACTTTGAATAGCACTAACTCCCAATCATCTCATTTAACAATACAACAATTATAAGTACAACGCATGTACAACAATTTTAAGTACAATAGACAATACATTCAGGGGCATGCTTTTCAAGATGCCTTTCATAGAGCTTAGCTAATCACATAGGTAGGGTGTGCATAGGTTGGGTTGAGGAGATTTTTTGACTCAACCCATCATGGTGGGTTAAAAAAAATTCAACCCAACCTAACCCAACCTATATGGATCGGATTGAACCCATGAGTTGGACAATTTTTTTTTAATTACTATTATAATTAAATTGAGTCGAAAAAATATATATCCCTCTTGCCACTTGAGTTGATTAAAAAAAATAAAATGAAGTAGTATCCAAACTCAGTTATAAACCCAACTTAGTTATAAACAAATAGGAATGGAGTGGGAGAGTTGGGTGGGAGGCGGCAAAGAGAGAAATAAAATTGTTAGTGTTTGTGAGGTAATTGGGTTTTATATAGGAAGAGCCAAACATGGGGAAAAAATAAAATAAAAAATTATCAATTACATAGTATATTTTTAAATGTATATTAAATATATAGATGAGTTGGGTTGGGTTAAGGGGGTTTGTGAGTTGGCTTCACACCCCTAGACATAAGAGATAAAGTATTACTAATACAACATTAGTACAAAATAACTCCATGTATTTACATATTAAGATGGCCATAATTTCACTTTATCCAATTTCTAAATACTCAATTTTGTGTTTAATTATTAAAAAAAAACTAACTCGTAACCCCATGCATATGCATGGAAACACTTAAAAATATACAATAAGATTCATGATATAATTCATATATATATAATTTAAATACTATTGATAGTCATTTTTATATTTTGTTAAATCTTTAAAAAATTTGTAAAGATATTATTAGGTATATGTAAGGGCCAAAAATGTTAGCGTCCAAGCCCACTTAAAGTGATTGGTTGAATTTGTCAAACTTGGCTCAAACCAATAGAATTTGTGAGAGATGGGATAGAACAATTAACGTGGGCTCTGCCCGCGAACAATTTTTTTGGAAAAAATCCAATTTATGTTCAAAATTAGATGGGCAAACAGTTCTACACAAAGGCTCCCGAGGAGGCAAGATTCACACAGAAAATCACACTATTCCTCTTTCCTCACATATATCTTCTTTTTCTCTCCTTTTCCTAATGCCCTTATCCCTCCTTATATAGCTCTTTCCCATCGTATATTCTCCGTCCATTTCTACCTAATCTTCATCTTTTTCCAACACTTGTTACCTTTTGCATTTGAAGTAGATAGCGGCAGTAGCTTGCTTAGCTGTGGCCAGCACTGTTTAAGTCACTTTTTCATTAATGCGGCTGATAAAGCTAGTGTATATCATTTATTGTGGATGTGACAAGTAGTTCTAGCTCGGAAGTTCCTCGCCTACCATTGACTTCTACCTTCTTCAGTTTGCAGCGCCCTCTGTTGAGTACTGTAGGGTACTTTGGCGAATCTGTCTCCCTCCTCGGGTGTCATTACTCCTCGGGCCCGTGTCTAGTAGCATGTCCTAATTAATGCCTCAACCTCTCGTATTCCCCTTCGGGCCTAGGCCAAGTGTTTTGACCCTACAACTTCTTCCTCGGTTGTTGGGTACTCACAGTATAAAATGTAAATTGTCCATATTTAAAAAAAAAATAAAATTGTGAAACACCTTTTTTTTTAAAGAATCATTTATTTTAAACTCTTTGGTTTTTGTATTATTTTTGATAAATCACACACTAAGATATTATTAAACATTAAGAAACAAGTACATCATGGATAAGAGCTTGCTGGATACAACAAGGAATCTCTTCAATCCAAATTACATCATTGACAAAGCTTTGAGCTTGTCGTGCTAGAATGTGGGTTGGCTCATTACCAGTCCTTCGCATATGAGAATAACCAACTACCCCAGCATCTGAACTCAAAACATGAATTCCTTCCACAATAGCTGCAACCGAAGTAGGGGGCTGTGAAACTTGCTTGAGGGCATTAGAAACAATCACAAAATCTCCTTCCAACACTCCATTCTTCAGCCCCAAATGTCTTGCCAACAAAACACCAGCCTCATAAGCCTTTGCTTCAACTTCAAGTACCCCATTTGAGCTCCAATTTTTCTACATAATGCAGCTAACAATCTACCTTGCTGATCTCTAATGACCACACCAATGCCAGCCAACTTCTTTGTGGGAAAAAGAGCTGCATCTACATTAATCTTACATAGACCCGAGGGAGGAGGGACCCAGGCCGAATGTTGAAGGACATCTTGTCTGTCATCGAGAGCCTGAAGCAGATCAGAGGTAGATGAATCATTCGTCTTAGTTGCAGACCAAAATTCCTGCAAATATTGTGCTGTTGACTGAGCCACTTCTAGTCCCTTTTTTGCTTTTCCTCTATGAAAAATTTCGTTCCTATTGCACCATAATTTCCAGGCAACCATTACCAATTTTGAACATTTGATATCCCCGGCATCATTAGTCATCAGTTCATGCCATAACAGATCCTGGAATGTAACGATATTAGCATTAGGAGGCAATAGATTCAGTTTTGAAGCAGCCCAAGCCTCCTATGCTGTTTGACAACCTTAGAAAATATGGCCATTCGTTTCTGCACTCTCCAAACAGCACACACACAAAGATTCAGCTATCACATTACGCCTCATCAATTTGACCTTTGTTGGTAAAGTGCCGCGACAAGCACGCCAACAAAGATGACGTACCTTGTGAGGGATAGGCAATGACCACATTCTCTTCCAAAATCTTCTAAGTAGAGTACCATGGCATGTAGATTTGAACATGGAAACCGCCAATTTATATGCACTCCCAACAATGAACACTCCATTGTTAGTTACAGCCCAAACCAATTTGTCATCCGGTAAAGTGGCACTCAAAGGAATACTTTTAATTAAATAAGCTTCATAAGGTAGAAAAAGACTGTCAAGAACTTCATTCATCCATTTTGCTGTGTTTGAATCAATTAAATCAGTAACCCTTGTATTAAGACACAGAAATAACCTTGGAGAAGTGACCCTGTAAGTTAAACCCCATGGTAGCCACTTGTCTTGCCAAACCTTTATATTTGCTCTATTGCCAACCCTCCATCGTAAACCTGCATTAACTAGGCCTTGGCAGATATTAAACTCCTCCAAGTATAAGAAGGGTTGTTTCCAATTGAGGCATGAACAAAATCACAATTTGGGAAATATTTAGCCTTAAGAACCCTATAAACAAGAGAGTTGCTACCCATTTGAAGATTCCAACCTTGTTTTGCAAGCAAAGCCATATTGAACAATTTTAAATCCTTGAATCTCATTCCTCCATTACACTTAGGTTCACACATTTTCTCCCAACTAAGCCAAGCTATTTTCCTTTCCTCCTTCTTTTGTCCCCACCAAAAATTCTTAATCATCCCCATTAAATCATCACAAAACGAGTTTGAAAATTTGAAACAACTTATAATATAAGTCGGTATTGCTTGGGCCACTGCTTTAATTAGAAATTCTTTCCCCGCCTTTGAAAGTAACTTCTCTTTCCAACCCGCCAACACTTTCCCCAATTTCTCTTTAATAGCATTGAAACTAGTTCTTTTATTCCTCCCCACCAAAGAAAGTAAACCAAGATACTTCTCATGTTGCTTGATTATTTGGGCACCAAACTGATTCTTTATCTCCTCTTGGACTTCTCTTGAGGTATTACCACTAAAAAACAGAGAAGTTTTTGCGCGGTTTAATTGTTGACCAGAAGCTTTCTCATATACCCCGAGCAATCTTTGTAGTTCATCACATTCCTCAAGTGTCGCTTTGCAAAAAATCAGGCTATCATCTGCAAAAAACAAATGAGACAATCTTGGACCTCTTCTACAAATTTTTACCCCTTCCATATGTCCCCTATCCACCGCTGATTGAATCAAAGCAGACAAACCCTCTGCACGTAAAAGAAAAAAGATAAGGTAATAAAGGGTCTCCTTGACGGATCCCTCTAGATGGAACAATGTGCCCCCTCGGTACTACATTAATTTTTACTGAATAAGTGACTGTAGAAATACATCTCATGATCAAATCCCTTATCCTATACCTTTTTTTTTTTTTTTTTTTCTTTTACTAATATGGTGCATAGTTTCAAAAGCCACCAATGCATTATCTGTAATCAACCTTCCATGAATAAAAGCACTTTGAGTATCACTAATAATCAAGGGTAAAAACCGTTTCAGCCTATTTGCAATAGCTTTTGATACAATCTTATTACAACATTACATAAACTAATAAGCCTATAATCAGTTATCTTCTTTGGCTCTTTAATTTTTGGAACAAGGGTTATGTGAGTGTCATTAAAATTGGGCGGAGAAATACCAAAGTTAAGGAAATCAAGTACCGTTTTGGTGACAACCATGCTGCTAGTGCTCAAAAAATGTTGAAAGAAAAGAGGAGGCATCCCATCCGGCGCTGATGCTTTTAGTGGGTACATTTGTTTCAAAACTTCTTTGACTTCACTCTCTACAAAAGGGTGAGTTAGCCACTCATTCATTGCTTGAGTCACTTTAGGTTTCATGGCAAAGAGTAACTCTGAAAATTCCACCGGATTACTAGTAGAGAAAAGATCTCCAAAGTACTCAATTGCTATCTTCGCCATTTTATCCTCTTCAACCTGCCAAACCCCATTATCATCTACCAACCCATTCATGAAAATTTTCCTTTGTCTAGTAGATGCCTTGGCATGAAAGAATCTTGTGTTTCTATCACCATTTTGGAACCAATTAATCCTTGATCATTGCCGCCACATATCATCCTCTCTATCCAACCAACAATTCAATTCAATTCGAGTATGTCTCAAAGCTTCCACTATTTCCTTAGAAATGGGTTGCAATTCTAACCACTCTAATTTTGATTGAAGCTCCACAATAGTCCTTCCCACATGGCCAAATTCAGATTCATTCCAAGCAGATAAATCGACCTTACACCGCTCCAAACATTCATGGAGAACCCAATCCGACCTAACCAATTGCCCACACTCCCATGCATCCTTAACAACCTTTTTCACACCTTGAATCCTTCAACCACATTGATTCAAACCTAAACGTTTTCTTTTTCTATGTTTCTTTTGCCATTGAACGAAGTGAAGAGATAATGGAAAGTGATTTGAAACTGAAGAAGACAAATGATGAAGCTTTGCCATAGGATAAAGAGACCTCCACTCCAAGTTAGCTAAACCCCTATCCAATCTTTCTCTTATTTGAACACCACAGGTTGTTTGATAGATCCAAGTAAATTTAGACCCAATAAAGCCCAAATCACATAAACCACAATAATCAATAGTTGACACAAAATCCTCCATTTGCTTTCTAGGACGAATACAACCACTCTCCTTCTCTGAGAGACCTACAATCTCATTAAAATCACCAATAACCAGCCATGGTAAGGAAGATGTACCTTTCAATTGCTTTAATTTAGCCCAAGATTCATGCCTCTTAGCTATATTCGGATGACCATAGAAACCCGTAAAGTACCACCAACCAAGTTCTCCACCATCCATCCAAGCAACAATATGATTTTGAGAAAAAGTTTGAACATCAATCCTTAAGTCTTCTTTCCATAACAAAACTAGACCGCCACTATTTCCAATACTAGGAACAACAAAACAATTCTTCATTTTACACTTTTCCTTGATTAACTCTAGCCAATCTTTTTTCAATTTTGTTTCCATAAGGAAAACAATAATGGGCTCTTCTTTATTAACCACCTTTGCCAAGGCATTAATTGTTCGGAGGTCCCAAGCCCCCAACAGTTCCAACTTAAAAGACTCGTTGGGCTCAGCGGGGTTGCTGAGCAACCTCCGCCGTTTGAGTAGTTAAGCTAACCTTAAGTTTCTGCTTCTTTTCTTTAGTAACAGAACAACCTTCTTCACTTTCAGTTTTTGCAACTTTCTGCTTCTCTCCCAAGTCAGCACTCCCATCTTTTATCTTTGAAGAATTTAAAGTTTTGACAGCAACTCATTTCCATGTTCTTTTAGAGTTACGGGTAGGTTGAATAGATTTGTTAGGAGATGAAAGAGTTAAAGTAGCATCATTAAGCAGTACTTCTTGAACAGATTTCTTTGGTCTCCCACGTGTGTCTTTCTTTTCTTTTTGAATAGAAGTCCAGCCCACTTTAAATACATCAATTTGAGTTGTCTTCAAAGAGTCCATTTCACGTTCAACTTCCTGGCTAATGAAATCTAAGTTTTGCTTTATCACATGCAATGGTGGCATTAACACATCCACAGATGAAGAGGCATGAGAAAAAATAGAATCAACAACTAAAGGAAGATCAGCCCGAGTTGTCTCCAAAAGGTCCACCTCACTTCCAATTTTATGCCGAATGAAATTTGTTATTTGCTCTGGCACATGCACTGGTATTGACACATCCACAAGTGAAGAGGTATGAGAAAAATTAGGATCAGCAACTGAAGGAAGTCCAGGAGAAACGGGATTCAATTTCGAAGACCCAGGAGAGTAGTTAATCTCCTTATCCAATTCATATAACTACTCCTCAAAAGTCGGGGTGTCCTCTGCAGCGTGCTCACCATCCTCCAACAGAATCGTTGACATCCTCAGCAATGAAGTAGCAATTAACGTAGCCTCCATACTCCCTCCCTCAAGTGGATTCAACATATCATCGTCGGAATTAATTTGAGAAGCAGACGGGGAGGCAAAATTATCCAAAGTGAAAGTAGGCTTAGGTGCATCATAAACATCACAAGTCCTTTGAATTGTCGTCAATCCCTCCAAGCCACGGTTCATAGTATCATAACCTTTAACTTCAACGAAAGCTTTCTTTGCTGAATTAAAAAGAGGAGCCCGAATCCATGGACCAAATTGTTGATCCTCTGATTTTAATGTACCCTTACTACGCAGCCATAGAGAGCAATTCTTATCATCATGAGATACAGACCCACACCAGTAACAAATATTAGGCAACCTCTCGTACATGAATGGAACCAAGCCTTCACAATTAACATCCCAAGAAATCTTTCTTCCCCTACACAAAGGTTTTGAAATATCAACAACCACCCTTACTCTCATGAAATTTGCCCCCAACATTTCACATAGGTCTTTTGGTTTGATAACAGAATCAATAGTTTCGCCAATACTAAAAGCAGTGTCAATGGTTTGAAGAGAAAAAGGTAGATTATGAATTTGCACCCAAAAAGCAGTCTTTTTGAACCCCAACGATTAGATCGAAGAATAACTGTCAAACCTTTCAAAAACAACAAGATGTCTATCAGAAGCCCAAGGTTCGCCTTGAATAACTCTTTCTGCATCAACTTCTAGTTCAAAAGCAAACAGTAGAATGTTTTCCCCACGAACAGTAACATTGAAACCACCCTTTGTGTGCCACAACGGTCTGAAATTTTTTGCCACTGCCTCAACATTAAGAGTTCTATGAGTAAAAAATTTTCCTGCAAGAATAAACTTCCTCTTCTTTCTATTAGATCTCAATGCAACCCGATTTTCCTCAAATTCAGATAAGGTTAATTTCTTCCACTGAGAAGATAATTCCTCCATTGGACAAGTGAAGATGACAAAGGATAACGAAACAGGACAATACTAGAGAATAATTGAAACACACCAAATCGTTGAAACACTAAACTAGAACTATACGACACACACCAAGTCTCTAAGTAAGTAAGACTACTAGAGAACCCATCATCCTTCACACAAAGAAGGGAAAACGTATACTACAAGAAAGAGAGTTAACCGCCCTTACTTGAGAACTTTCTGTTTTAACCTTTTTTTTTTTTTTTGGTTTTTGTATTTAATAACTCACTTCAATGAATATTTATGATGTGGTCCCACATTTGATTCTAAAATTAAGGAATAAATTTTTTTAAAAATAAATAATTTAGGACACATGGCATAAAATTGGAACTCTAATTTGGAATTTTAATTCGAGTTTCTCTCAGTTTCATCTATTAGTATTGTAGGGATGAGGGGCCCAAAAATATATATTGGGCCTTATGCCTTGTTTGAGGAGGCTTAGTGGTCCGAGGATAGATCAATAGTAAGGAAGATGTAAGACTTTGAACTTCACGAGCAAGTTATGATTGTGAAGGCTAGGGGAGGTAGGCTGAGGATGAGTATCTCCTTAGCTAAACGAAGCTAAGGTCAAAAAGTGTGTTCTGTAATCCAGAGTGACGTTTCAGGAAGTTCTATTGATAATGATATGCATTAAGAACGTACAGGACAAATGGGAGCTGGGAAATATCTAAGGGAAAGCTGCTATCACCACATTGAATGCTCTGTAACTAACTCTCTGACCGCATTAATGAAGAAGTGATATCTGAACAGTAGTTTTTAGCCTTACGGCTACTCTCCAAAGATTTCAAGAAAGTGCTAATGGGATAAGGATTGACATCAACAATCTAATTTACATATGGAGAGCAGAGATGAAAGGAAAAAGATAGTATAAAATAGAAGGGAGGCTCTGAGAGAAAGGGATTGAGAAATTAAGAAAAAAACACTGTAACAATCGATATCTGAATTTGTAATCAAACTTAAGAGAAATATATAAGAACTGATCTCTTTGGATTGTGCCGAGTACGATTTTCTTTAGATTAAACCAGTCTATCTTCATTTTCTTGTTATCTAAATCCACTTTACTTGTTGTCTAACTCATTAAAGCCCAGCTTTACAACCCGCTCTCTAAAAATTCATTGTATTAGGTTTTTTGGGCCTAAGTTTGTCTATCATTTGGGCTAGGGACCCAAATTATATCCTTATAATTACTATTATTATTAAAATTATTATATAGATTATTGGAAAAGTTGGAAGAAAACCATAAATTTGATTTTTTTGGTTTGTAGGCCACAATTTAAAATCTTGTAAAGAAGAGACAAGATGAATTGGATATATTTCTCTAATTTAGTAGCACAAATTGCTCACTTTTATAATTTTATTAAAGAAATCGAGGTTCAAATTTTCCTCCCATGTAATTATTGAGTATTGATAAAAATATACTCGTATATATCAATATGGTAAGAGCTTGAATCAAGAGCTGTGGAAAGGTAGGGGGAAAAAAATCTCTATCATGCATCTATTTATTTATTTATTTTCTCCAAGTAATTCTTCATAGTTTTTATATTTCATATTTGAGATTAAATTCTATAAGGATGGGGTGTAAAACCTATGTTTTACACCATCCAATAAGTAATTGCCACATCAGCATTTTACTTAAAATTTATTAATATTCAATACATCCTACCACACTTAATAATATCTCGATAGATTCCCAATTTGGTTGGATTTATATATGGGTATTGGAATTGATTGAGTGTGATTGAGTTTATTCTTAAATATGTGATAAGATGATGTGGCATGTTGGGATTGGAGGGGTAAAACATGGGTTTTACACCACGTCCTTATAGAATTTAATCTCTTCATATTTTTATTTAAAAAAGAAAAAGAAAAATGTAAGTTTTACCTTAAGAATTTAAACTTGTACAGTCAGATTCTAGTCTAACTGTGAATGTGAGGTAGCTAGCTTCCGTACCGATGGTGACGCGTTCTTCATCATTCAAAATTTGAAGTGGGAACCCAACGGTCCTTAAGGCTAGGGTTCTTCAATTTAACTATTTAACCCAAAGCCCATCTGTCTCTCTCTCTCTCTCTCTCTCTCTCACACACACACACAGAAAAATGCACAACAAGAGAGAGAAAGAAACGAAAATGGTGGTGGCGAAGCAATCATACGAGGATAGCCGTCGCAAGAGAGTGGAAGAGAATAAGAAAAGAATGGAAGCCCTCAATCTACCTCTGCTTTCTCAAGCTCTCAAAACTTCTCCCAAACCCTCTCCTGTATCTCTCTCTCTCTCTCTTTTTCAACTAAAATCTGTCGTTTTTATGTGTTTCTATTTCGAACTCATTTACTCTCTTTGATGCCCACATTCACATAGACCAAGCAGGCCAAACCCCGTGTGGTGCAGAAGCAATTGGTCGTGGTTAGGAGGTCCACTCGCTTTGCCAACAAGCCTGCACCTATTTACAAAGAAGTGAGTCTGTGAATCGTTTTGTTCATTTCCTCAAACACTAGTCCCTAATGAACCATTTTAGTCCTTAAAAGTGATCGCTTTAAACTTCAGGGACTAAAACCGCTCATGTTCTAAAGTTTAGGACCAACATTATATTTTGGCCTTTCATTTATGTCAAGATTTTATGTTACAACATTATGCTATTATTGCTGACAGGTTGCTGTGGACCGCGTGGCAATACCCAGAAGGTATTTTTGATTCAAATGTTAATGTGTTAGCAAATAGAATGATCTGTTTCATATAATTTTTTTTATTTTTTATTTTTTATTTTTTATGGGGGATGTGTAGGATTTTAGGTAGGCAAAGGAATTTGTCAAACCTGGTACTTGCCTCGCCTGAAGCCATAGCAGAAGCTGATGAGAAAGCGGAAAAATTAGTATTGGGTCTACCACCTGGTTATCCAATATTGACAAGGTCAATGCAGCCATCCCATGTCGCTGGTGGATTTTGGCTGGTAAGAGAATTGGTTTTTCTGCTAAACTTATTTAACAACTTCTCAAAGTACATTAGTGTGTTATCTAACTAAGATGTTAGAACTCAGGCTTTTCTTTTTCTCTGATATGTATTGATGGGTTATTAGTATATAAATAACATTAGTGGAAGAAGTAAAAATAACATGTCTTATGAGTGACTTCGGATAAAATAGAATGGTTGAAAAGAATATATGTGGCTACCATGATTATTCTATTGAGGATTATAGTTTCCCAAAATTTTGGAACTCAAGGCTTGGTTGTTGTTCTGTATTAATTTACTGTGGCTTGGAAAGCACTAAGTTATGTGATTCAGCCTGTATAAGTAAAATCACATACCTGATCCATGAATAACTTAAAATTTGATTGCATTTTCTTGTCCAAAGAAAAATTTAATTGTGTAAATAGTTCTGCCAGAGTAGAAATCCACTAAATAGGGACTAGAGGGTGAAAGTTGACATATGGTTACGTTAGATTTGAATAATGTGGCAGATTACCCTCACTTGGATTGGGGGCACCTGCCTGTTTCAGTAATGAAGATGGACTAGTTACCATCTGTTCTGAGAACGTAGAAGACTTGGAACTATATATATATAATGATAAATATGTCATCCTTGATCCATACTATACCTGTAATTTGGGGTAACAGTCATAATGATTCTGGTAAAATTTGATAACAGGGTCTTCCAGTCGATTTCTGCAAGCTGAACCTTCCAAGTCGTGATGATGTTATGACTTTGATAGATGAGGATGGTGATGAGTATCCAACAATATATCTAGCCCGTAAAAGAGGACTGAGTGGTGGATGGAAAGGGTTTGCTGTTGCTCATCATTTGGTACATGGGGATGCAGTAGTATTTCAATTAATTGGGCGAACAACATTTAAGGTGATTGATCATTTTATCTACGGCAATTAACTAAGCACCTTTTTCTTCTTGTTATTCCTCTCAATCATCAAATTATTGTTGTTGTGAAGTTTCATGTTCGAATTAGGCTATTCTAACATTTTTTTATGGTCTTCCAAATTCTCTTGATGGGCATGGTGCATGCGCATATATATATATATATATATATATATGCATGCTATTATAGATTGTTATGTATGATACTATCACTTTCCTTTTTCTTTTATACAAACTAATTTGTATCTTTAACCTATGTAAGTTATCCCTTTTCAATAAACTCGTGGGCTTTTCCCTTCTGCTAGTCCCTGTCATCGAGGGGAATTTTTACATTTTATGTCTTCTTATATGTAAATGTACTAAATGTACTTCTATTTTCTTTCTAGGTGTACATCATCAGGGTGAATGGTTCTGAGGAGGGAAATAATGGAGCCAATTGAATTAATACAGGTAACCTTTTTTGAAATGATAGCTCTAGATATTGGATTATACTCATTGTTGGTCCCCTGAGTTTTAGTATAATCCATAAATATGTTAGAATTTTGTATACGTCTGCTTTCTCGTCATTAGCTATAATACTTGCAATGAAATAATGACAACATCTATTTTGGATGTTGGCTAAATTGTAATTGCACAATGTTAGACCTTATGGCTTGGAGTTCATACCTTGTGTCCAATGGGACCAAGAAAGGTCTATTCATTTTTTTTTTATGATGCTGTAAATCAATGGATTTTAGTTGTCTTCGTACTTATTCACGAACCAGACATGTGAGAACTTCCAAACCAATTGCCATTTCCACTGGCATTTGAGTTTGGCTGCTTTAACCTGTTTTTTAACCATTAAACTACATATTTTGATTCTCTTAGTATCAGATCAAAGGGGGAGGGAGTAGCCTAAATTTTTTTACATAAAAGTTTATATGAAAGGCACTTTCCTTAATCCTTATAGTTCTCTGATATTCCTTTTTGTTACTCATGGAAACATATATTAAAACCTATGCAAAAGTTTTGGTTTTCTTTTGTCTTGTCTTAAGTGAATGGAGGAAAAAGATTGTTATAGGCACTGTATGTATGGATTGGGAATTATAAAGCCATTGTGTAACTTCATATGACATGATCTCATATGATTGCAACATCAGATGTAGAAATGTGGTTGCTGATATATGACACATCTATTTGCATATGCATGCAATAGCAGTGTCCCCACACAAGGACATGGGCAGTATGCCATATCCACTTGTGTTCAATGTTCTTGAAAGAGACTATTCAAATTTTGTTGGCTCGACTGACATATATATCAATATGCAACCTTTTCCCACCAACTGTATTAAACTTTTTGATTACAGTTCATGTTAATACTCGCTCCACAAGTGATATAAATATATGTCTAGTCTAAAGGGGAAATAAAATTAAAAGGCCTATTTTCTTGTGTGCCTCTAATCATATTAATTTATTCTGTTCAATTGAAATATTTATCAAACTTCTGTTGGTTGCAGGTAAAAGGGTCTTGGCATGTTCTGTTTTCCACTTTGTCATGAGTTTTTTGCGGACCTCCATACTCATGTTGTCTATAGAAACGCTAGATGTAACTTGCTCCACTAAAGCTGTTTAGTTTTAGCTCTAATCAAGGTAGTTTTTCTAATGTTTATTCTCCTGTTAAAATGGGTTTGTAGGAGACAATGAGCTATCTAATGATCAATTGATGAACTAGTCCTTTGTTCTATCCTCTCATTCTTTAACTTTGTTTTAAAATTTCATTCTCTGTAGTGGAGACAGCTAATTGCATGATGTTTGGAATGTCTGGTGGGAATAAAATATGAAAGCAAAATGCTAAACACCTATTGGTACAATTAGGGATGTTCGCGGTGCGGTGCGATATGGTTTTAGGCCATTTTTAGCACCGCACTTTGCGGTGCTGTTTTGCAAAAATCATAACTGCACCGCACCTTATTTTTGCGGTTACATGTACGGTGCAGTGCGGTGTGGTGCGGTTTATAGTTTAGCCAAAACTATAACCACACCGCACCTCATTTTTGCAGTCACATGTGTGGTGCGGTGTATAAAAATTCACCTGTTATATAAAAAATTCAACATATATATCACCATACAATTCAAAATGTATCAGTAATATTACTATCTCAAATTCTCAAGTATACATCAAACATGTAATGAAGTCAAATACTTTGAATAAGGTAGAGTGACAAGCAACTTAAATGTTTTAACTATCAAAAGATTAAGAATATGAAGTAAAGAGTTTATGTGAAACACCAGGTACAAAGCAAAAAGGATTTACCCATACTCAAAGCAATTCTAGTCATGCCTACTAATTTCAAGTTTCAATTATCAAAACCATAATGTAAACATAAAAAAATCCAAAACATAAAAAAAATATCTAACATAAAAAAAAAATATATATGTATATATATATATATATATACATATATCTAACTTAAATATCTAACATAAGAAGCTCCAAGTGCCATATACAATGGCAACACAACAATCAATAAAAAAATAATATAATTAACAAAGAAAAACTTTAGTAATAGAACAATGAGATACAACTAATAGTCTGGTGCAATGGCAGTGAATTGAACAAAGAAAAACTTTAACAATAAATTGACTTTAACAACTTGTCCTAAATGAATAGTATAATAGGCCAATATATTAATTTTAACAAAGAAAAACTTGAATTGAACATATGAATACCTCAATAGTAGAAGCAATTGGTACGGCAGTGAGTAGTCTAGGAGACTAGGACTCTAGGTTGAAGTGTGGTGGCTAGGGTATTAAATTATTAATGTATTGATCTTTTGTCCTTATTATATATATATATATATATTTAATATTAAATAAATAAATATATTAATATATATATATATATATATATATATATTGAGGGTGCGGTGCGGTGCACTGTTACTTACACTGTAGTGCAGTTATGTCATTTTGCGGGTGGTTTTGGTGCGGTTTATGCGGTTTGTGTGGTTTTGGTGAACACCCCTAGGTACATTATTAGTTATACCATTTCACACGATACACCAATCCATGTCAATTTAGCAGTTGTGAAATTTATATCATATTGTGGAAACTTGCAATAATCCAAAAATATCTTGCTTGCTATCCCAAAAATAAAATAAAATTCAGGCTTAACCCCATATTGAAATCTTGACCCAGTTGCTCCAACGTGATTAGACCTTATTGCATGGTGCAACACCTCAGAAACCTAAACATGCGTCCGGGGAAAATACAAATCATAAATGAGTTGACAAATCATGGCACTTTGTAAATTTTTTAGTTAGTAAATGATATGTACTAATAGATTTGAACAAAATAATTAAATTAATTCATTTCATTATTTGCTAATAGATTTTACAATTGCAATGGACCAAAGTAAACTGAAATGAACCAAAATCCTATTCTAATGTGACTTAATAAGGGCGTAACAAACTAGAAATAATAAATATTTCGTTTTAGTTTTTAAATATTATATAGATGTAATGAATAATTTGCATTTTTGGGTTCTTAGGGTCGTAACTTGACTGATTCGAGGTAGTAGAGAATGAGGGAAAGAAGTATGAGGAAAGGAAAGAGGAAAATTGTGTGGCTTATTTCTTGTTGATGTTCATCACTTATGAGTTGTGACAAGTTTTAAGTATAATTGATTTGAATTAAACTTGGTGATATTCAGAGTTGGATCCCCCCAAAAGCGTAATTGATTTGAACAAAACATGGTGATTTTCAAAGATGGATCTACTCAAAAACCTCTCCATTTGGAAGCCATGACGAAGGGTAAGTTTTGGTAGACTGTAATAGGCACCGTAATGTAATAGTTATTTCTTTGGTTTAGCTATTCAATAGTTTTGTTATGTTTTTATTACCGGGTTTAGCTATAGCCATTCCTTGTAAATAGCTATTCTTTAAAATGATGAATAACTATTTATCTCTAAAATAGTTATTCAATAGTTTGGTTATGTTTTTATTACTGGGTTTAGCTATAGTAATTTCTTATAAATAATTATTTTTTAAAATGAGGAGTAACTATTTATCTCTAAAATAGTTATTCAATAGTTTGGTTATGTTTTTATTACTAGGTTTAGCTATAGTAATTTCTTATAAATAATTATTTTTTAAAATGAGGAGTAACTATTCATCTCTAAAATAGATGTAATACCTATTCTTTAGTAGGTGTATTAATTTTTAAAATTAATATATTTTCAATTAAACAAACTTTCCATATGCACATAACAATTTTGAAAATTAAAATCATAAAAAAATAACTACTCTTTCTTTCAAATGTGCTTTCATTCCATTGTCTTTAGCATTCTTTTATTATGTTGTCACCAAACAAATGAATAGCAATAAACATTACATTACAGTGTCTTGTATTTCTTGTAATAACTATTCCTATATAATTATTGTTACAGTCTACCACACGTGCCCTAAAACTTCTGAGTTTGTTTTGTTCTTAATGAAAAAAATGAGACGCACTCTAATCACCATCCAAGTCAGATGGAGTCACCCCTTGACAATTGGTTTGAATTGAATTCGAACAGGTCTTCTTTAGGAAACTTGGGTCGCATTAGTTGGGGGGGGGGGGGTGTTGGATTCATGATCAGCGTAGTGGCAGAATTGTGGGCGTTGAGGGATGGAATTAGTATGTGCATTAATATGAATCTTGCTGCTGTGGAGATAGAGTTAGATGCAAAACTTGTGGTTGAACTTTTGAAGAAGGATGCTGGAAGCCCCAATGGGAATGAAGTGATAGTAGCAAACTGTAAAGAATGTTTAAAAAAAATTCTAAGAGTTAGAATCCAACACTATTTAAGGAAGCGAATAAGTGTGCCGATGCACTTGCTAGTAGAGGTGCCCTCCTACCCCAAGATTTTGTTGTTTTTCCCTCTCTCCCCCACCCCCCCTACAACAGAGGTCTCTCTTTTGCTTAGTCTAGATGCGGCTGGGACCACGTATGAGCGTGTTTGTTCTAATGTTTTTGTTTATTAGTTAATGAACTTCTCTTATTTACCACAAAGAAAAAAAAAAATGATTCAAAGGAAACAACCAACTCAATAACTCATAACAACTTCGAACAGTACTAACTTCCAACCATCTCATTTAACAATCTCTTGTCAAGTTAACTCAATCTTAATTGCATGAAAAACAATTAGAAGTACAATTGACAATAAACTTAGGGGGCATCCTTCTCAAGAGATCCTTCATAGAGCTTAGCTAACCACATAGGAGATAAAGAATTACAAAATAAAACACAAAATAACTCCATGTACTTACATATTAAGATGGTCATAATTTTAAGGGTAAATTTCATATAACTACCATGAGGTTTGGTTTAATGCCAAATACATCTAATACAATTAAAAAGCAACCATTTTGGTCATTAAACATAAACTCCACATAAAACAAAACCTGCATAGCATTTTTTTTTTTTCATTTTCATGACTGCATGTTTAGAAAGGTACTCCACACTCATTCATTCCCGCTAGCCCAAAATCATCACATTTTAGTCCGACTCTCCAACAGGTTTACATCGTTTTTTGCTCTTCCCAAGAGTAACAAGAGCTCTTAATATAAACCAAGAGAAAGTAACCCAAGTCATGGTTGGTAAGTGATGAGTTACCCATGCCACCTTAGGAAGTTGTGCTATTTTTAGTGATAAGTGATGAGTTATTGAGTTATGAGAGATGAGTGATGATATTTGAGTAATGAGTGATGAGTTATCATTTTTTTTCCATCTAAACAGCCCCTTAATGGCTCTCTTTAGTCTTCATGAGAGTTAGAATTTAGACTTCCGCTCAAAAAAAGATTTTAGACTGAGTGAAGAGAAAGAGGACTTTCATTCAAGTCTTAATCTGAAGAGAGGTACAAATTAATTTTTGATATCAAAATATAGCTAAAATTCTTGTGATGGAAGAAGTATTAATCACTTGAAAAATAGTTGATTTAGTTTTTGTTTTGGTTTCTTTCGTAGGTTGCACTTTAGGCAATTTGACTCTTTTGCTTGGTAATTTTGACTCTTTTGATATGTAATCTTAGATTTTTTTTTTCTCAGAGTTATAGTTTTTGGTATGTAAAGAACTTGATCTTTATGAAAATTAAATGATAAACACTTAAAAAGAAATTAGGATCAACTAAGAACTTGATTGAAGAATCCTCTCCTCACACAAAGTCCATGGCTAATTATTTGGACAACTCATAGATTACCGCTATCAAGGAAATACAATATACTTGTTCACAACAACCTCATCAAAGGAAAACATATCTCCTTAAATCTCTCATATACATATGTAATACCATGAAATAGAAGTTTGCTTTATATAGATCTTCAGAATCTTGTATATATCCAACTAATTCATCACACGTGATTTGCTAGACCATTTGCATTTCACTTGAGTTTGTTTGGAATAAAATTGCATTTATTTATTATCTACAGATGGGTCCCTTATTGGACTAAAATGAACTAAAACTAGAAAGGAGCTGTTTGGTAACATTGTTCTAGTAACGTTATTTGTATTTTTTTGGAATACGTGTAGATGAAAAAGTGTGTAGAAATATGTGTAATATTGTTTAAAAACTAAAAACACATTTTTAAAATATTATGTGTGCGTTTGGATACCTTTTACTTTGCTGAAAACTAAAAATAAAATTTTTTTTTTGGATTACTGTTCATTGGCCTGATTGTACTATTCATGTTCCATGAATAGTGCACCAGGCATTGGGGAAAAAAAAGGTTGAAAATGCGCAAAACGTAGACGTGGGAAAACACACCTTATACCAAATGGGGCCAAAGCATTTGCATTTGCAAAAATCATTTAGGCTAGCGAGAACAGACGAGTGTGGGGTATCCAGACATGGCAAAACGGGCGGGTCGGGTCGGGTTCGGGTCGGGTCAATCGGGTTACGGGTCAAACGGGTCACGGGTCAAAAACGGGTCACTTTAAACGGGTCAAAATCGGGTTCGGGTCAATCGGGTTGTGGGTCGGGTCGGGTCGGGTCGGGTTGACCCGTATTTTTCACATGAATTTTTTTATTATTTAATTTTTATATAGAAAACAACATGTATATGTCATTTGGAAAGTTATGCAATAAATTACTTAATGTAAAATGCATTATTTTGAATTCACCACTTATATCAAGAATGAACTCAATTAAACTTATTAATACTTATTCAACAATTTTAAAATTATACAAATCCTAACATTACTATCTAAAACAAAATAACACAAAGATAAGTAAAACAAATACACAAGTTTTATTTCTGCACAATATCAACATTCCAAATATAAAACAAAATTACAAATGACTTATTAGATAACTCATTTGATAAGAATAAAAATATATAAGAAATTTACAATCTTGAAAATTAATTTTATAATCTATTATCAGTTGTGGTTGACACTCTATTTCAATTTGAGATATACTTTAAAATTTGATTGCTTACTTATTCATACATGGTCTCTTTTATGAATATCATATTATTGTTAAGCAACACACACTCTAGAATATATCATAATTTATTTTGAAAAACTGTTTATTTTGGACATAAATTATTAAAAAATAGGTCTAAGTATTCATAATTTATGCTAATTTGATACTTTAGCTTCACTATTTTCACACTTGTGAATATTTCTTACATGTCTACAATTTTAAATCTATGTTTTTAACTCTACTGTAACCAGATTATCTTGGCATGTACTTTACTATTTGATATCTAAAAATATTCACTCATTACAAAATGTTCAACCATTAATCTTTCAATTAATTTGCATATAGTTATGTAAATGTATCAATTGTTTCCTTAAAGTTCACAATAAAAAATTAAACCAATATTGTCTTAGTTTTACTATTTTTTTTACCAAAAAAAAAAAAGTTTTAAAAAAATGGTTCGGGTTCGGGTCGGGTCGCGGGTCGGGTCGGGTTGACTCGCAAAAAACATGGGTCGGGTCACGGGTCAACCCGTTTTTGCTTCGGGTAAAAAAAAATCGGGTTCGGGTCGGGTATTTTTCGGGTCGGGTTGGGTCGGGTCAGAAAATTCTGACCCGTTTTGCCATGTCTAGGTATCCTCTTTGAACATGCAGTCTTGAAAATGAAAAAAAAAGCCGTGCAAATTTTGTTTTAGGTGGAGTGAACAAAAAGCTTGTAACACTGTTTGTGTTTAAAAACTAAAATGGTTGCTTTTTAATTGTCTTGAATGTGTTTGGCATTAACCCAAACCTTAGGGTAGTTGTCTAGAATTTACCCTAATTTTAATTTACCTAATTTTTAAATTCTTAGTTTTGTGTTGAATTATTTAAAAAGATATGGGATTAAAAAAAATTATTGGAAAAGTTGGAAACAAACCACAAATATGATTTTTTGGCTGGTAGGACATAATTTAAAATCTTGTTAAGAAGAGATAAGAGTGGCACAAATTTAATACATATCTCTAATTTAGTGGCTCACAAATTGCTGGATTTTGTTCAAATTTCCCTCCCATGTAATTATTGACTATGGATAAAAATATAGTATATATCAAATATGGCAAGATCTTCAATCAAGAACTTTGGAAAGGTAGGAAAAAAAAAAATCCAAAATAGTTGTTAACATAGCACATAAAATTCTCCATCATGCGACTATTTATTTATTTCTTCAAGAAATTCCTTTTATTTTTTATATTTCACTTGTATAAAGAAATAGTTTTACCTTATGAGTTTAAACTAGTACAGTCAGATTCTAGCTGTGAATGTGGATGTGGGGTAGCTTGCTTCCATAGTTCCATATCGGTTACGCGTTCATCGTTCAAAATTTGAAGTGGGATTCGTGGGAACCAACCCAACGGTCCTTGAGACTAGGGTTCTTCAATCTAACTATTTAACCACAATCCCGTCTCTCTTTCTCTCGCACACACACACAGAAAAGAACAAAAAGAGAGAGAAAGAAACGAAAATGGTGGTGGCGAAGAGATCATACGAGGATAGCCGTCGCAAGAGAGTGGAAGAGAATAAGAAGAGAATGGAAGCTCTCAATCTCCCTCTGCTTTCTCAAGCTCTCAAAACTTCCTCTTCTCCCAAACCCTCTCCTGTATCTCTCTCTCTAATCTGTAAGTTTTACGTGTTTCTCTTCCATTCTCATTTGGTCTTTTTGATGCCCACATTCACATAGACGAAGCAGGCCAGACCTCGTGTGGCACAGAACAAGTGGTCGAGGTCAGGAGGTCCACTCGCTTTGTCAACAAGCCTGCACCTATTTACAAAGAAGTGAGTCAGTGAATCACTTTGTTCATTTCCTCAAACACTAGTCCCTAACGAACCAGTTTATTCCTTAAAGTGATTGCTTTTAGCCCCAACTAAAATTTTGTAAGAACTAAAAATCGATCACATTTTTTTTTAAAGATTAGAAGCGGTCGCTTTAGACTTCAGGAACTAAAAACGCACGTATTCTAAAATTTTGGACCAACAATATATCAAGATTTTATGTTACAACATTATGTTATTGCTGATAGGTTGCTGTGGACCGCGTGGCAATACCCAGAAGGTATATTTGATTTAAATGTTAACGTGTTAGCAAAAATAGAATGATCTATTTCATATAATAAGATGATTAGGTTTTTTTTTTTTTTTTTTTTTTTTTTTGGGTGGGGGATGTGTAGGGTTTTTGGTAGGAAAAGGAATTTGTCGAACCTGGTACTTGCCTCGTCTGAAGCCGTAGCAGAAGCTGAAGAGCAAGCGGGAAAATTAGTATGGGGTCTACCACCTGGTTGTCCAATATTTACAAAGTCAATGCAGTCATCTCATGTCGCTGGTGGATTTTGGCTGGTAAGAGAATTGGTTTTTCTGCTTAACTTATTTAACAACTTCTCAAAGTACGTTACTATGTTATCTAACTAAGATATTGGAACTCGGGCTTTTCTTTTTCTCTGATATGTATTGATTTGTTATTAGTATATAAATAACATTAGTAGAAGTAGTAAAAATAATAGGGTCATAATGATTTTATACGGTATATATAATGATAAATATGTCATCCTTGATCCATAATGATTCTAGTAAAATTTGATAACAGGGTCTTCCATCTACTTTCTCCGAGCGGAACCTTCCAAGTCATGATGCTGTTAAGACTTTGATAGATGAGGATGGTGATGGGTATCCAATAAAATATCCAGCCAAAAAAAGTGGACTGAGTGGGGGATGGAAAGGGTTCGCCGTTGCTCATCATTTGGCATATGGGGATGCATTAGTATTTCAATTAATGGGACGAACAACATTTAAGGTGATTGATCATTATTTATCAATGGCATTTAACTAAGCACCTTGTTCTTCTTGTTATTCCTCTCAATCATCAAATTATTTTGTTGTTGTTGTTGTTGTGAAGTTTCATGTTTGAATTAGGCTGTGCTAACATTTGTTTATGGTCTTCAAATTTTCTTGATGGGCATGGTGCATGCGCATATATGTGTGTGTGTGTGCGCGCACATATTATCTTAGACTGTTATGAATAATACTATCACTTTCCTTTTTCTTTTATACAAACTAATGTGTATCTGTAACCTTTGTAAGTTATCCCTTGTCAATAAGCTCGTAGGGCTTTTCCTTTCTGCTACTCCTTGTCATCGAGGGGAATTTTTACATTTTATGTCTTCTTATGTGTTTATGTACCAAATGTACTATTTTCTTTTAGGTGTACATCGTCAGGGTGAATGGTTCTGAAGAGGGTAATAAGCTTTGAGTCTTACTTTCTTGGATGATGGATCCAATTGAATTAGTACAGGTATGGGATTGTATCCATTGTTGGTCGAGTTTTAGTATTATCCATAAATATGTTAGAATTTTGTATACAGCTGCTTCCTCATCATTAGCTATACACTTGCAATGAAATATTAATGACGAAATCTATTTTGGATGTTGGCTAAATTGCAATTGCACAATGTTAGACTTATTGGTTTGGAGTTTAGACCTGTGTCTAATGGGACCAAGAAAGGTCTATTTGTTGTTCCTGATGATGCTGTAAATCACTGGATTTTAGTTGTCTTTGTACGTATTCATGAACCAGACAATTGATTCCTTCCAAGCTAACCAATTTCCATTTCCACTGGCATTTGTGTTTGGCAGCTATAACCTGTTTTTTAACCATTAAACCACAGGACTTATCTTGACTCTCTTAGTATCAGATCAAAAGGAGGGAGTAACCTAATTTTTTACATAAAAGTTTATGTGAAAGGAACCTTACTTATCCTTATTGTTCTCTGATATTCCTTTTTGTTACTTAAGGAAAAATATATTAAAACCTATACAGAAGTTTTGGTTTTCTTGTCATGTCTTAAGTGAAAGGATGAAAAAGATTGTTACAGGCACTGTATGTAAGGTTAGGGAATTATAAAGCCATCATGTAGAAATGTGGTTGCTGATATATGACAGATATATATTTGCATACGCATGCAATGCCATATCCACTTGTGTTCAATGTTCTTTAAGGAGACTATTCAAACTTTGTTGGCTCAACTGACACATATATATGAATATGCAACCTTCCCCCACCAACTGTATTAAACTTTTTGATTGCAGTTCATATTAGTACTCTCTCCACAAGTTATATAAATATATATCTGGTCTAAAGAGGATATAAATTAAAAGGCCTATTTTCTTGTGTGCCTCTAAAATGTGGTAGATAAGTATGACATTATTCCTAATTTTTTAGTATCGTTTTGAGCTTATACTCTGGAACCTTACGCTTGTATTTATTTATTCTGTTCAATTGAAATATATCAAACTTCTGTTGTTGGTTGCAGGTAAAAGGGTCTTGACATGTTCTGTTTTCCATTTTGACATGGGTTTTTGTGGACCTCCATACTCATGTTGTCTATAGAAACACTACATGTAACTTGGTCCACTAAAGCTGCTAGTTTTAGCTCTAATCAAGGTAGATTTATAATGTTTATTCTCCTGTTAATATGGATTTGTAGGAGACAATGAGCTATCTAATGGTCAATTGATGAACTAGTCTTTTGTTTTATTCGTCATTCTTTATAACTTTGTCTTAAAATTTCATTCTGTGTAGTGGAGACAGCTAATTGCATGCTGTTTGGAATGTCTGGTGGGAATAAATATGAAAGCAAAAAAAATGCTAAACACCTATTGGTACAACATTAGCTACACCATTTCACACGATACACCTATCGCAACATGTCAATTTAGCAGTTGTGAAAATTTATCTCATTTTGTGGAAACTTCAATAATCCAAAAATATCTCACTCCCAATCCCAAAAATAAAATAAAAATCAGGCTTAACCTTAACCCCTTATTGAAGCCTTGACCCAGTTGCCTCAACGCGGTTAGACCTTATTGCATGGTGCAAAACCTCATAACCATGTGCTTTCAGAAGTCAAGTCAGAAACCTAATCACAAGTCCAGGGCAGATACAAATCATAAATGAGTTGACGAGGTCTCTAGGCAATTTTTTTTTTTCTTTTCCATTGAATAGAAGTCACGCACAAACACACAAAAAATTCAACCTTTTAGCAAATGGCTTAGCAATGCCAATGAAACAACAAGACTGTTCAATTGTGAGCTGTAATTGAGACTTTGATAGAGCAAAATGGTAGACTACAAAACAGTGGAGGCAGCTGTTTGATGGGGCACAAATTGATAGCAACATTTCATTTAAAAAAGCTGGAAACAAAGCTCGCCAAGGCAAAAGATTGGAACATGCTTCTGACTTTATACCAATGACATTGCCTAGAAACTATTTGGTATTTACTACTATTATCCCCCAACATTTTATCCTGAAACCCTGTTTCTTATTCAGCTTTTGTGGGTCCTAATAATGTAAATGTGGTCTAGTTTCATTGGCTGAGCCATTGAGCTATAAAATCTGATGATTCTTCAAAGTGATGAGCCCCAAATAATAATAATAATAATAATTTCAACTTTCTTTCACGCGGTGTTTGTCCAATAACAAACATTTAATAGATTTTAAAACCCAACGCGTTGCTTAAGCTTCGTGACAACACGTCTCAATCTTTAAAAAAAATTTATTAGTAAGTGCAGCTGAATTTTAATTTTTAATCCTAACTCAAACCACACTTAATCTAATTTAATTTGACCCTCTTTTTAGTTTTAAGAGAAAGAACTTTTTCTTTTCTTTTTTTTTTTTTTTTTTTGTTTACAGCACATTTGTTCCCTTATATGATGAACTTTTATAATTATTTAAGGCACAATTTTGGCGCCAGTGAGATTGTTAGAAATTTTGTTCACAGATAATTGGCGCCGGTAATTTCGGGACCCCCCAAGTGGAGGCCAAAGGGGTGGTTGAAAAGTGTGGAGAATAAGGGTGTCCACTGTCCAGTTAGTACTAGGCGCCAAAGTTCTACAGGCTCACAAAAACAACTACGTGACACTCACAATTGGCATTAAATACCAAATAGAAACAAGTATTTTAGCTGGTTATTATGATGATGATAAATAAACACTTGAACACAAGTACCAATCAATCAAAGAAAAAAACAAAAAAAAAAAAACAAGGGTAAATTTCATTCACATCTTTTGAGGTTTGGACTAATTCCAACCAGGTACAAAACTTTTCAAACTAACCAATTTGGTTTCTAAAACTAATTTAGTTTTTAAAACTATTAAGAAAAAATAACTAATTGTTTGGGTATTAAGTTGGTTTTAGGAACTAAATTAACTAGTTTTGAAAAGTGTTAAACTTTATTGGTATTAGTTCAAACCTTAGGATATGTTAGTGGAATTTACCCAAAAAATAATAATAATAATAACCGGCTAAAATGTTTGAATTTCCTTTTTAATGTTTAGGGAAATTAATGCTTTAAACCTTGTACTTTAGGGATAGTTTAAAATTAAATTCTGAAATTTCATTGGATTAAATCAAACCTGAACTTTAATTTTGTCATTTGAAATTCCTAATCAAGCACCCAATTTAAACCCAAAATGTCTAGGGTATAAATTGGTATGATTTTAAAAGTTTATGGTTTGATTAGAGGATTTTGTTAATGGATGCCTTAAATTATTTGTTAATAAATCATTTTAAGAAAGTTTTAATAGTGCTTTCATGGGATATAAAAAAGCAGTCAAAAAAGTCAATTACTTTTTTCATTTTCCTATAAAAAAGTTTCTAAAAATGTCTTCTATACTAATAACTTTTCCTATGATTTAAAACCATTGATTTAATTTGTAACAAATTAACAATATTAAATTTTAGGTTTTTATTTTGAAAATATAAGAATGATTTGAAAACTACCCTTAAATATAAAACTTAATTTACCATAATTTTATTGTGAATACAAGCAACTCTATTATAAAGTTATCAAAAATATTATCTATTTATTTTGAAGCATTACTCCCCCGTCCCAATTTGTTTGTCTGTTTGAAAAGTCAAATTTTTTAAGAGAATATCATTTATTATCTTGTATATCTTATAAAATTGTATAAATTTATAAGACTACTCTTAAATAAATTTATTGGTTTTTTTTAAATAGTTATTTTTAATGAGGCAACTAAAAAGGTGCTCTAATTAGATTGTTTTTTTTATTATAAAATATTTGTTAGTTTTATTTTTATATAATTTTGAAAATAAAGTAGGGGTATAACATGAATATTAGTAAATTAATAATTTTTACTTTTAGAAACACAACAATATTTTATAATATTTTAAAATAGAACAGATGATAAACAAACTGAAACAGAGAAAATATTTGGTTTCTTTCATAAGAGGAACCAAGAATCCTAATCCCTTATTTTTCTAAAAATAATTAAAAAAAAGTCTCAATCTCCCACTTGTTGTAATAATTATCAAATTTTTTTTATCTATTTAGAAATTTGTGGATTAAATTTTATCTAATCATTTCCGTTTAAACAAACATTAATTATCACTTTTTAGCACTAAAATTTAATTTTATTTAAAATTGACTCAGTCAATTTGACCTTCCAGATTCCTTTATTGTTGTTTCCGCGTTTTTTGGTATTAAAAAAAAAAAAAAAAAAAAACCCGCGTTGCTCATATTAACCGGCGCCAGCCCATAATAAAAAATATAAAATATTATAGGATCCTGGGTCCCACATTTATTTACAATATTTATTGGTGGGCCCAGATCGCATCAGATAAGTCAATCCCAAATCAAACGGTTCAGTAAGCGCCGCAAGCCGATCTTGATGTCATTGAGTCCCGCCAATACCCACCGAACACGTCGGCTCCAACCAAAAACGGCTCGCTCTATGCCATGTCAGCACCAATTAAATTTAATTATATAAAAAAAAAAACAAAACAAAGAAACAAAAACAGAGAGACGAAGAAAAAAACAGCTTAGTAGTTTTATTTCGTTTGAGGTTGTTTGGTTGTTTGGTTTTCTCGTTGTGGAACTTGTTTTTTTTTTTTTGGAAAGAAAGAATTATGGAATTTTGGGAACTCGACTTCGACGGGATCCACAATTCTCGATCATTTCCACATTCCCATTTCTCAAACGCATCTCGTCTTCTTCGCCGCGCGTAGCCTCCAATCGCCTCTTCCATTTTCATTTCTCTTCCCCGTAATTCTCATTTTTCCTTAATCTTTGTTTTTTTTTTTTTAATAAAAGATTTATTGTTTGTTTTTCAAGTACATTTGCTGTGTTTTTTTTCTGTAGTTGTTTTCTCGTTTTGGAAAAAAAGAAAAAAAAAATTCTGATCGCAAATATTGTTGTTGTTGTAGAAGATCTTGATACAGCTATTAGAATCAATGATTTAGGGATCAGGGAAAAATGTTGAGATTTTGATTGGTTTTTTTTTTTTTTTTGTTTCAGGGAGGATTAGAGAGGTGGTAGTGAATTTTATATAATTGTTTAAGAAAGGAAAAAAATCAACGTTTTTGGTGTATTTGGGCGGTGGTGGATTTTGAAGGAGAAGTACAATGGCAACAAGGAGTGAGCATCACACGGTGCCGCTTTCGGTTCTGCTGAGGCGTGAACTGGCGAATGAGAGGATTGAGGGTCCGGAACTTGTGCATGGTCAGGCTTACCAGAGCAAGAAAGGGGAGGACTTTACATTAATAAAGACAGAACGACAAAGGGTGCTTGGAGATGGAGTGTCTACATACTCGGTTTTCGGGGTATGGTTTTTTTTTTTTTTTTTTTATGGACTTAGTGCTTGTTTGATTCGTTTATTTATTAGATATCGGTGTTTGGATGGTTACATTGTGATGGGTTGCATTTGCATCTAGTTTTGTTTTGATATGTTGATTGAGTTTTGCCCTTGTTATCTTTGTTATATGGTTTCAATCCTTACAATCCCATTTTCAAAAAGCTGAAAAATGAGTTGTACCGAACGGGTATGGGTGTGGTTGACTACGTTTGAGATGTGGTTATGTTGTGTAGAATGTCAAGGCTTGATCTTTTTAGCAATTTGAATGGATTTATGGTTGATACACTGGCAAGAGTAGTAACTAATTAAGACTCGTGAAAACAAAGTACTGGGGGGGGGGGGGGGGTACTTGTGCGAAGAGTTGAAAATGGTTGCTCAGCAACAGTGAAAACTATGTTTTTTCTGGAGTGTTTGAGTTTTATCCTGTTGTTTGTCTAGATTTGGTGCATGGTTAGTCACTTAGTGGTGATATCCATTTTTTGCATGTCTATTTAGATCTGTTTGAATACAAGTTGATATCGGAGACGAATCAGATTATGTAAGTGTTCAACGATAGGGAATGCTTTGTGTGAAAGCTAAGGTGGGTCTTCTCGAGTAGGCTCTTAGCCGTGCATGGATAATTTCCTGTACTTAGGTTTTTTTTTTCTTTTGGCAAAAGATTGACTTGGTCTTCGCAATGATAGGCATTTCAAGGATTCATTATTGGGTATTTCAAAGAAGTCATCAGTTAGCTTTATATGATTTGTTCATGGTTCATCTGTATTTTGGTGATTCGTTGTCATCTGGCTTATTCTTGGATTATTTGCGTCTTTCACTACTAACACATTTATTTAAAAGTTTGAACACCCCTTATGAGAAAAAAAAAAATATTGAAAGTTAGTTTTTATTTATTTTTTTTTTTTAATAGGAATATTGAAAATTAGTTAAGCAGGTGGCTGCATTCCATCTACATAATTGATAAAATCATATCTACTTATAAAAAAAAAAATTGATAAAATCATATCCTTCATAGTTTCTATTTATCTTTGTAGCTTGCTCTTACTAAAACCTGTTTTGCAGCTATTTGATGGACACAATGGATCTGCTGCTGCTATATACTCTAAGGAGAATCTCCTCAGTAATGTGTTAAGTGCCATTCCTTCAGATCTTAACAGAGACGAATGGGTAGCAGCACTTCCAAGGGCTTTGGTTGCTGGATTCGTTAAAACGGATAAAGACTTTCAAGAGAAGGGTATGAGTTACATTCTATAAAATGCAAAATTTTTTTGTTGTATGTGTGCATATTATGCACATTTTTATAAAGATATATTAAAAGGTTATGTGAGATCAACCTGGATATAATAAAGTTGGCTTCCATATTTTTAACTCAACTTATATACACTATAAATCAACACCTTTGTCATTCTTGGCACGTTCACAAATTCAAGTTTTGCCAGATACATTTTTTTGGATTTTTTTAAGTAGCATACTATTATAATGTACATCCTCCCATTAAAAGCTCTGGAGTTCTGTGTTTCTACTTGTGTGTTATTTACTGGCTTAGGTTTTGTTGGCTTTTAGCTTTTTCATATCATTTGCCTGAAAAATTGATGTATTTTGGTTTTTGGATTGTGACGCATTTTGGTTTTGTTTTGCCTGAAAAATTGATGTATTTTGGTTTTTGGATTGTGATGCATTTTGGTATTGTTTTGCCTTCTATTTCTCAGCATGTATGATATCAATAACAATGTTTAAAAAAAAAAAAAAAAAAAAAAAAGAACATTTTGTGTGTGTGTTGGACATTTTTTTATGTAGTTCTAAGTATCTTAACTATAATATCTGTGTTTTGTTTATTTTGGACTAATATTTGCATCCATGATATTTATGTATTTCTTTTGTGCCTCAGCACAAACATCAGGAACAACTGTCACCTTTGTGATTATAGAAGGATGGGTTGTAACCGTTGCATCTGTTGGTGATTCCCGTTGCATTCTTGAACCTGCTGAGGGTGGTGTTTATTACTTGTCAGCAGATCACAGACTTGAATGCAATGAAGAGGAGTAAGTTACTAATATACCGTGTTTGGTGACTCACTTAACAACCACCCCCATTTAGGCCTAACTCTTCTGTGTCTTATTAGGAGGGACCGTATCACTGCAAGTGGAGGTGAGGTGGGTCGGCTTAATACTGGTGGTGGCGCAGAGGTATCTTCAATTTTTCATTAGTTCTTTATGTAATTCAGTAGTAATATACTTGTATTTATATGAAGCTGGCTAAGTAATGCTACTGTGTTTTCATTGTCCTTGATTTCAATTCCAGACTTCAAAGTTCAAATATAAACCTAGTCAAGTTAAAGTCATTGGGGAAAACATGGGCAATAGAACCCACAAAGGATCATATCATTTTTGGTTTAAATTATTTAAGTTGTAGGACCACGTGTGTAGATATTTAAGCAAATAAGATTGTAGAATCTTCATCTGGCTTCTGAATGGATGATGCTGTTTAGATGAAATCCATGATGTCAATCTGCCCATATATTATGATAGATTGATTATCTTCCTGTTAAATTCTTTAGAATCTATGAACATTCACATTTGAATTCTATATATGATTTAACTTCACAGAATAAGGCTGGTTGTCTAACTAGTCTAATGCATTTTTTTGTAGATTGGTCCTTTGAGGTGCTGGCCTGGTGGTTTGTGTCTTTCACGATCAATTGGTGATATGGATGTTGGCGAGTTCATTGTTCCTGTTCCCTATGTAAAGCAAGTGAAGGTTTGTGTTCTTATCCTCTCTATCCCTCTCCCTCTTTTTTCTTTGTATGTATGTTCATGTTTTAATTTTGCTACAGTGTTCATCACAATTTTACATTCCCATTTCCACTTCTGTATATCAGTTACAATATGCTTACATCCACTGTAGGTTTAACTAATATGTTTTCTCTTTACTTTTGGTAGCTTTCAATCATATTATTCAACTTCAAGGATAATGTTAATTATTATGTTATATTATGAAGTAGCCTCTATTTAATAAAATTATTCTTTCTTATAGAATATAAAAATTATTATGTTATTTGAAAATTTTATTGTGCATCACTTGTAACTCCAAGTATTGTGAAATTGATGCCTAAAAGAATTAGATAAAACATTCAAATGTAGTGGTTCTCCTCTTGAATTTTTATTTTGTTGCAACTTGTGAGCAACCTTTTTATGTGAATTCCTCCTTATTGCAACATACAGCTCCTGTTTATTTTATTTCATTTTTGATAAATGATATACAGCTCCAGATTTTAATCGTTGGGACTTGGGACTATTTACCCAGAGGGGGGGGGGAGGGGGGGGTTTGGGCAGGACTAATGAGAGAGACGTAAAATAAAATGAACTAGGTTTTGTTGGACTACCGGCTAAATAATGCACCTATACTTCTCTGGAGGTGCTTAGAGCCAAATGGTTGAGGTTTGATTTTGCTGACCACTAACATTTTTAATTATTGGAGTTATTTGCTTTCCATTTACTAAGATTGATTCTTGTTCATTCCATAAACATGTGCAGTCTCATCTCCTACTGAGACTACTCGACCAATCTTGTTGCTAATTCTACTTTCTAACAGGGTTGTTAGTTCTTCAGCTCAAGGAGAAAACTCCATGATTGATTCCCTAGCCTGCATGTGTTACATCAGTAACACTTTGAAATCACTTTTTCCCCCCAAAAAAAAATCCAGTAATACTTTGAAATCTGGTTCACTCAGAAATTTGTTTTTCCATATGCTTATAGAGAGGTTCATGACTAATTCATTGCCATAATTCATGTTGCTATTTTTGTTTTCCCTTTTGGTTGCAGATCAACTGGTACTTTACTTTTTGTAAGACTGCATTTGAATAGAGCTTTATAGAATGGGCTGAAGTTATTAGATTTATATTTTTGAGTGCCATTTAAATTTTCTCAGTTTGAGCAAACACAAAAATTCTGATGGAGAGAAAATCTCTTGTAGTTTGCCACAACAAGAGAAAGAATAGATAAAAGTTTGTACTTAGTGCATAAAGCTCCCACTTTTGCAAGGTCTAGTGTAGGTCATAATAGTCAGCCTTACCCCCAATTGTTTTGGAGAGGATGATTCCCGTACTCAAATCTGCAACCTATTGCTTTTGTTGGAAGGCATTTGCCATTGCACTAAAACCCGACCTTACCACAATTCTGTACTACCCTAGTGAATTGGATTTAGGTTTTTTTTTTTTTTTGATAGGTAACGAAAAATTTTATTAATAAAGAAGCCAACTTGAGTACATTGGGGATGTACTGTGGGGGAAAAAATGAAGAACCAAAATTACAATGATCGAGTAAAACAGGAATGGAAAAACAAGTAACATGTGACAGAGCCACACTCCAAACAAGGTGAGTATTGCAGAAGAAAGACTTAATCTCTAGTAAGGACCGTTCACATCCCTCAAAACATCTAGCATTCCTCTTACTCCAAATACACCACATCAAACAATGTGGCACGAGTCTCCAAAAGCCTATATTGCGATGACGCCCAAACTTACCTTGCCAAGACTCAAACAAGTCAATTACCTTATGTGGCATAACCTAGTGAATTCCAAACAAACAAAACACCAAAAACCACAACTCAAATGCTACAGGGCAATGAAGAAGAAGATGATCCACCCACTCTCCACACATCTTACACATATAACATCAATTAAGAAAAATAATACACCCTTTGCAAAGGTTATATATGTCGAAAGAATCTTACCTAAGGAAGCAGACCATGGGAAAAAAGCTACCCTTGGAGGAATCTTCGATTGCCCTACCATTCTCCTAGGAAAAGAAGCAACTGGATTTAGTATTACTCAATCTGAAACATCACACTTCTGAATTTCTGTTACAGTACCATAATTTTTGCTATTTGGAAATTTTCTTCCCTGCATTCCCTCATTTCTTCTTTTTGAAAGGCAATAGAATATTTAAAATCTTGTTTAAATAAGGAAATTTTAGGGTAGAATGAGAATATCAAAATCTTAAATTAAGATTACCATATAACATTCAAATTCCTAATGAAGGTGTTGGAGGGATAAACACCTTTGGGAGCTTCCTTGAGTAATTAATATAACATAAAGAAACACACTTTAACCTAAAAGGCCTAAGCCCAATGGGTATGTGTTCAATTATGTTATATTAACCACTCATTTTTCTCATTTTTATTCAATGTGGGACTTCACTCACATGTGTAACCCAACAATCTCTCCCTCACGCGTGAGCCTCTACCACTCTGTGAGCTTCAAGACTTCTCTGTGGGCCATGAATAAGTCCTACTTGCTCCCCCTTGCTTAACGGACTTTTCACTTCATCAGCACGTCATCCATGAGTCTCTCGTATGTCATCCATGGAAACCACGTGTTCAACCCTGCACGTCTATGTCCATGGGAACCTTGCACCTTATCATTGTCTACCACCATTGGCAATAATACTCCTTTGTTGGGCCTTTTTCAAGATCGTTTGTGTAAGCTTTATGGGCTTGCTTGGTGTAATATGCCGTCCCTGCTCTAACTGTGAAAGGGACCTGTCCTGCTCCATTTGCAAAAGGACTTCAAGTACACACACCCCGTTCCTGCTCCAATTGCGAAAGGAACCTCGATAGCCTTGCCACCTTTGCCCCACACCACCATGAGCTCGGATGCCACTTGTTGGGAGGATAAACACCTTGAGGAGTTTCCTTGAGTAATTAACATAACATATAGAGACACACTTTAATCCAAAAGGTTTAAGCCCAATGGGTATGTGCTCATTTATGTTATATTAACCACTCATTTTTCTCATCTTTATTTAATGTAGGACTTCATTTACACGTGTAACTCAACAGAAGGTCCATAGATAACTTGTATGTTATCTAAACCACATTTTACCATGTTTCAAGTAAAGTAGTGTATTATGTTACACGTATTGCCTGGAAACTTAGGAAGAAACTGTTTCCCTGTGGTTTTTATTACCGGAGGGGTTGTTACTGGCTGATGTTTAAGGCATATGTTTGGACGTTTGGATCTGTGGATTTCATTTTGATGTGTTTCATGGGTTTGTGTGTGCATGCTTCCTTCTTTGAAAGGATTCCTTTTGGTTGTTACAGTATGAACCCAGTTCTATTCTGTTAGAAAATTCTCAAGATGCTCATTTTGAACAAACCTTTTTTTTTTTTTTTAATTTTTTTATTCTTAATATCTATAAATCATATTTCTACAGCTGTCTACAGCCGGTGGTAGGCTTATTATTTCAAGCGATGGTGTTTGGGATGCTTTATCTGCAGAAACAGCTCTTGATTGTTGTCGTGGGATGCCTGCTGATGCTGCAGCTGCACAAATTGTTAAAGTATGCTACAACTAAAATGGAACCCTTTTTTTCAAAGAATGATGTTCAATTTTATTCCTTATTAATTACAATATCTACAGCCCTGACTCCAATGATCTATTTAGATTCCATTCATCCCGATCTATTATTGCTTGTCTTACTCTTATCTGTTCCATTTTCAGGAAGCATTACAAGCTAAAGGTCTACGAGATGATACAACCTGCATTGTAATTGATATATTACCACCAGAGAAGCCAACTGCTCCTTTGCCACCTCCAAAGAAGCAAGGAATAGGTGTTTTTAAGTCCATGTTTCGTAGAAAGTCCTCAGAATCATCTTCTCAAGTTGATAAAGAATTCATTGAGCCAGATATTGTGGAGGAAATGTATGAGGAAGGATCTGCTATGCTTTCTGAAAGGTTTGTGCTGTGAAAACTGTATTTTTTAATCTGAAAATTCTTTGATCTCTAAGTAAGGCGTGATGGGACTAATGCATTTTTTTCATTTTGGCTTTTGTCTTACTGTTTAATATGGTGGCATGGCTACCTATGTGTGAGCAATCAATGCAGCTTAATACCTTTTTGACATGGGAATTGTTTTTGTGGAATGCAGGTTAGATACGAAGTACCCACTTTGCAACATGTTTAAGTTGTTCATGTGTGCAGTCTGTCAAGTGGAGATGAAGCCTGGAGAGGGTATTTCAATACATTCTGGCTCATTAAACCCAGGAAAATTGCGTCCATGGGATGGCCCTTTCCTTTGCTCAAGTTGCCAAGAGAAGAAGGAAGCCATGGAAGGCAAAAGATTATCAGGTGTGGCATCTCTTACTCTGACTCTCTTCTCCCCTATGCATTACATTAATATTCTATAGCAGTTTAATTTTATTCTTGTTCCCTTTTCTTTTTTCCAGATAGACACAGTAGTGGAAGTGACTAGCCAATGCTCCTCAACTATATTCATATTTTGAGAGCACTAACAATTGTTTCAAATTTGATCATAAATGGGAAGTTGGATCTTCCTACAAAATACTGTGTCCCTTCAATTTCTCATGGAGGGTGTCCAGCATTGGATCCAATTTGGCATTCACTTCAGGGTCTTTTGGATATCTTTTCTAATGTTTCGTTGCTTCAAGTCAGAAGATCAGTTAGAGGTGCTTGCTTTTTTAAGACCTGTTTTCTGACTTCACAGTTATATTACAACTGTGACTGTGCCTGTGCCTGCCTCCTTAAAAAGAGTTGTGGAAGGATTTGATAAATTCACCAATGCATAATGACGCATTGGAGGTCATTCATTTCCTTCTGGATCCATTCCACAGTATACCGTTTCTGCCATTTCATAGAGCTGACATTCAATTAGAGCGGCCTTTGTTGTAATATTATCATATAGGGAGTTTGATGAGACCTCTTATAGATTCATTCCAAATTTCGAGAACTTGTTTGAACTGCTTGCTGATGAAAATGGTCATGTAGCATAAAAGTATATCCTTCCTTTGACTAGTAGGAAGGTGAACGTGTGGAATAGAAAATTGCCATTGATTTTTTTTTCTTGGAAGAGAAATGTCTTATTTTTTGCTAAACTGTGTCTCCTTTCTCAGTTTTTGATAAATCAATAGCTAACTTCAGCCTGTTACAACAGATGTGTACCTATTTTCTTTTTTGCTATTACCTTTACTTGTTTCTTTGGTTTCTTGCCATGTCGAAATTCATGGTGAGCTGCCTTCTGTAATTCTAATTTATATATGAAAATAACTATCGCAGTCATTGATCAGTTTTAATTGACACCAGTTTTAGAAACTCAAATCCAGTCCATTGATAATCTTTCTCTCTCTCATATGATATATTGTTTTTGGTGTATTACACCTTTTCACCATAAACTTTCAGATTTACAATGTTCTTCCAAACTATTAATTTGCTCGATTGACACACCAGTTAGAGAGGATCATATCGATGTATCCTTTGCCATCTAAATTGGGTGTGAAATGAGATGAAAATGGATATACATGATCCACTTATGCCACCCACCAATCTCATGTTGCAATGAAAAATCACTAATACGTCTCATTTACCATCCAATTTAGACAAAAGAGGTATTGATACAATTCTCTTAAATTGGGGTGTTAATCGGACAAATTGATAGTTTATGTGGCATTAAGAGTGAGGTGAAAGTTTAAGCTGGAAAAGTATAATTTGCCTATAATTAAGTTGCTAGAGCACAGCTTTGGTTCTTAATCATAACATTGGTACCAGATTTTGGTGGGGAACAAACGTAGACATGCTCTGCTGTAGGTTTTGTTAGCAGCAAGTTCCGTGTAAACTTGCTAATTTGCTTTTTGGTACTTCTCTCTGGTGTTTTCAATTTTCATGCTTTGCTTGGTTTGTTGAGATGCATGTATGGAGTAATTATAAAATGTTCTCGGAGTACCATAAATGCATACTTTCCTTTTTCACATAATAGTGAGACTTATTAATTAAATTCATGATAGGACTCATAATTCATGTAAGAGGAAGAAATACATATTTATGGTACTTTTGAAATATTCAATAATTTTTTAAATAAAATAATGAGCTATCCAATTAGAAATTCATGTAACAAATTTACAATATTTCTTTCCTCAGTACTCACGTCAAAATCAAACATGAACTGTCATTGCAAAAATTAAACGAAAAGATTTATTCTAGCCCTATGAGATGAAAGGAAGGGACTGAGTCACTAAACATATTTTATATATATTAAAGGAAAGACAGAGACTGCTTTGTGGTTAGTGGTTCACTTTCTTCCGTATAAATTTGATTTAAAGTTGTTGAGTAATAAAATTACACGAATTGGGAGCCAAGAATTATTTTAGTCATGGTCAGTGACTTCTTCTTTGTTAAGCATATAATACAAAATAATTTGTGTCATTGTTTATCACACATTTTGGGCAGTAATACAACAAAAACAGTGCTAGTTTGAAACTAATGCTTGCAGTGCTCCATTAATGGCTACTTTTTTTTTTGGTCCTTGTGGCCCCATTTCATGGTCTTGACCCCAGTGCACGCACGCACATTTAGAGTAAAAGTAAGGAAGTTTGCCTAATGTACCAACTTTGGTTCTTGGTTTTCGTTCCTATGACTGAGTCTGAGTATGTAAGTCACTGGAGTAGGTATAAGATATTGAGTGGCTAGTGGAAAAGCAGCAAAGGGATATAGTTTTTCCACGCTAAGAAATGAGAGATATCTATATGGGATGGTTGAATGCGAAATCTTTGTTTTATACCATGTTTGTTATACCCTCTGTCTCACTCTTTATCTTCACAGATTTAATAGAATATATGGATTTTGAGTGGTTTAGTGGTAAAGATGAGTCAGTCCACAAAAATAATGCATCCATGATTGTGATGTTGACCTTAACTATACGAACAAAATTCCTCTATACTGAAGGACCACCTTGTACACGTGTGTGTGGGTCTACCTTCCCCACCAAACCCTGAAACTTCTTTTCATGTCTATCACCTATGTCTGGCTATAGCATGTTCATAAATTTAGGATCTAATAATGGGCGGTTTAAAACTTATCGTCCAAATTATGCCAATACATACAAATACGACCCTAACAACAACGAACTAGTATTTTTTGCTACTCCTAAGTCCTAACATGATATGTTGTGATTTAGGGTTATAAAACTTTATCATACACCAATCAAGTAATGACATGGCAGTTGTGAAAAAATTTGTAAAAACTATTGTGTTCTTGGACATATTGTTCTTCTTATACATTGATTGTTTGACTGGTGAAGTATATGAGTCCCAATATTGGCTTGGGTGTACGTTTGAGGTCATTCAAACTGCCTTTATGATCATAAATCAGTGTAGGGTCATCTTCTCCTCCGTCTAACAAATAATCATTTGCAATTATATTGATGTTATGCTTATGCTACAAATTTTCTTATAGTGTGTCATGGACAGTGAATGAGATGTACAACAACATTTTGTTATGTTTATGTTTTCTTTAATGGATTTTGATGTTCAATGGAACATGTGATACTAGCAACCGAACTGATGTTGAGGATGAGCTCAAAAATCAAATTCGGTTTGCCAATATAACCCATTCAAGAAAAAGAAATGTCGGCATCCACCTTTTTAAAACCATAATTTTTCAACTTGGATTGAAAGAAATGACTACTTCAGCATAGCCTTGGAATTTTATCTTTTCTTGAAAGTTATTCAAATTTCAAACCCTCAACCTCAAGTGACATCACCTCTATGTTAAGATGTGCAACCTCCTTCATATTACTACTTTCTCCTACAAAAATAGTGGCACAAAGCGCAAACACTTAGAACACTTTCCCCAATGTAGTTGCGTGCAAATAGAGAACATAATAACAGTCAAAAGAGCATACAAGCCCTTGGTTCAATTCAAAGATTCCTCTTGAAATGGGTGTGTGCAACTTTCTGCGTGTGTGTATGAATTATGAACAGGACATTCTCTAGGGACCCTTTTCACTGGCAAAACAACTCAAATACAAAGACGCATACCCAATATGAAGCCTTCCTTGCCTATCTCATCTACCTTTTTTGTGGCAAATTTGGAACTTTGTGATCTTATTTTCCAAATCACGACCCCAACAGCTGTTAGATTGGACAAGGACATAGCAACTTTTAACTCATACAAGCTAATTTTATCATCTCATTCCGTTGTGTCATGGCCACCACACCCTTTCACTACATGAACAATAATGCACTAATAGTAAGTGAATGTATGTGCCTATTGTGCACAAAAGACATTCTAAGCCTAACTGCAAGACACACCCTCTCTCTCTCTCTCTCTCTCTCTCTCTCTCTCTCTCTCCACTGCTTCCTGATCGCCTTATCCCTCCCTTGGTTTGGTAACATCCATTGAACCCAAAATTTAAAAGTAAGAGACTTTCAGACAGTTGCAGATCTTAGGATTTGTCTTCATCATAATCTTTGAGTTATGGACAGCCATCATCACCAAAAGACCAGAGAGAAAGTAGCAAACAATCAGAAAGAAGATAGGGAGTCAAAACAAGAAGGAAAAGAAGGCCTAGCAGTAGCACCAAAGCCACCTTCAGCATCCTCCTCTCCATCTCATGAATTCAGCTTCACAATCTCTCTTCACTCTTCCTCAACAACAACAATCCCTGGTAAAAGCAATGCACCACCTTCATTTGCAGTTGATTTAACTCCTGCAGATGACATTTTCTTCCATGGTCACTTGCTTCCCCTCCACCTCCTCTCTCACCTTCCTGTCTCTCCTCGCTCCTCTACCAACTCTTTGGACAGCTTCACCATCCCAATCACAGACTTATTAGATGAGCAGCAAACACCCGATACAGATAGCACTAGCAGCAACTGCAGCACCAGCAATAACAAGAGCAACCACCTTCAAAGCAGCAATATTAGTGACACAAAGGCAAGAAACAAGCCCAAGTCTTTCTCATTATTTGGCTTTAAAAGATGGCGAAAAGAGTGTGAGAATAGAGAGAAGGAAAATGATAAGGATAAGCACAAGAGGAGTAAGCTGAGGTTTGGTGTGAGTCATGTACTAAAGAGGTATGTGAGACTGGTCAGGCCTCTATGGTTCTTCAGAAGGAGAGGAGAGAATATCCAATTACGCCGGCAACCTTATTCGTTTTCAGGTAATTTAACTATGAAAAGTAAACAAGAGTTAAGAGGAAGAAGAGGAGAATTCTCAGCACCAGCCTCAATGAGGACATCTCCAACAAATAGTGGCCTTCTTCTAGCTACTGCAACTCTTCCTTCTTCTACTAGTGACAGCACTATGGAAGAGTTGCAGGCTGCAATTCAAGCTGCAATTGCTCATTGCAAGAATTCAATTGCAAGAGAAGATAAAATCACATGTTAAGACAATTAGACAGATGGAGTGAAATTTTTTCTTGTAAGTTTTATTATTAATTTGCATATTTTATTTGTATTCCTATGTAGAAAATGGTATATAATAGAAGTATATATGAGATTAGTTTGAAAATGATTAAACAGTTTAAAAGATTATGTAGGTGTTTTCTTTTCTCTGATGTTTGCAAGACAGTATTGGGTTTGATGGTCATTTTAAATTATCGTAAATTATTTGAGGAATCAAATCCGTGTTCAAATGTTACACCGGTCTTGAAAATCTCCACAGAAATAACTATTCCATTGCTCTGTGTAGAATAAAAAATGAATTTGTTACTTATTAGCAAGGCATTCTTATGAAATCTTTATTAATTCCTGCACAATTGGAGACATAGGATCATGATTTTAAATAATATGACCCAACCTCTTACTTATCTCGAAATTATAGCGATGTCTCAATTTTACAGAATCAATTCCATGTGGGATATTAGCACAGGATACTACATACATTTCATGGGACATCCAAGAATTCATAAAGTTGTGAAATTTGTTGTACTTGAATATTGTGGTAAGAACAATCTAGCGTTGAATAGTCCTCAGTTATATATATGGGCCACAGCAGCTTTTGCACTTTTCAGATTAAAGTTAACAGACGTACATAGGAACATACACACGTGTTTTAGGCTGTGGGCTTGTATTCAAATCATATCTAGCTTGTTAAGTCTAACCAACATCCATTCATCATTGATCAGGCCCAGGCTCTTTTCTAGCACATACGCTTCTTTTAAATATTCTTGAGAACTCCCCATGAGATCCTAGTTCCACAATCCTCTGCATTGTTAAAAAAGGAGTGAGCAGCTTCATCATATTTGCACAATATGATATCATTTATCACTATCCAAATAAATCGTTAATCATATTTGCGCCATTCTCAAAAGAACCAGTAAAGTTGCAATTGAAATTCTTTGTAATCTTTCATACAATTCAAATCAACCTAGTACATATCTAATATGAGACTTAACACACGCCCTCACAATACACATTTTTATAATCTAATCAATCCAAACCATCCTAGGTATCACATATGCCATTCTAAGTTCTAACTATTACAAAAAACTGTATTGTAATATATGCTTAATGAATCAATATGCATAACGATGGATAGGTAAAGTTATATAGAGAATTAATTGACCTCAAGTTCCTGTCCCCACAAGAAAGGGGAAAAGAAAAAAGGGAACTGAAACCATTTCTAATCATTATACGCAGTGGTTGGGGCTTTGAAAACAGATGATATTTCACTATATTGGGATCAAGGACAGTGGGCTCATCTCATTAGTTGTTGGTTGCAGAATTCACAAAAAGTACCAAGTACAACAATTATAGGTGATTACAAATAATGCAGAAACTACTTGACATATGAAAGACATAAAATTCATGTAGTGCTATGGTTGTGATTTTAATCATGATATTGATGAAGGGTGAAATCGACTGAGTGCCTGTTTGCTCTTTTGAGCTCCATCTTTATGATTATTATCAAAACCCCACCCTCATGAAAGTGCTTTCTTTGATCTTTGAACCACCATTCTAAAGCGACAATAAGACAAAAAGTGCACTCAGCTAAAAAATAAAAAAAAGAACACAAAAAGTGCACAACATCAAACCATTCATCCTTGGTGAACTGAAGGCACACGGTGCAACAGTGCAAGTGCTTGTGCTTGTGCTGTGCATGCGTGGATACACACTTGTATTGAACTTTCTTGCACGAGCTGCAGATGCATATTCTTTATCAGTAGCATTGGACTTAACAATTTACAAGTTCCTTTTTCACAACCATCGAGGAAGCCTGACGGCTGTTGGGCTCAATGCCGAACCTTTTCTCATGATTAAAGCTTCATGATAACGATATAAACAGTTCCATTTCCTGTAACATAAATTATTATATTTTTATTTTATGACAAGTTAAAAATGGCAAAACTTCTGTACAAATACTAAGTGTTGTACCTTATGTTTTCCAATTAATTCATCCATGTGACTGCACTTACTAATGCACCATGAGAGATGTGTTATAATCCCCTAAAAACAAACAAGTTCAACCATGTGACTCATTAGCAAATACAGCCACATGGTGAAGTTACCTTCAACACCTTCCATGTAATTCCTAGTTCCTACATTTTGTCCAGTCAATAATAAGAAAGCTACCACAGTGAGCACATAGTAGAAATTGCCTTCAACACCTTCCTGTAATTTTTAGGAGATTTTCTGTTACTGTCTTTTCCCCAAAACAAGTTCAAATGTTGTGTCACAGCAGGCAGAATCCAACGATTGGCATTTTTGAATCCATGGATGGACCAATGCTGGAAAAGTGATCAGAGAAGAAACTAGATTGCCAATGTGCGTATTGCATAAGAACAAGGCCATCTTTGGTTTAAATTGAGGAGTTTCAATTTATCTCCAATCACTGGTTATATAGTCCATGTTTGCAGAAAATATGTGATAATTACTTTAGGGAACCAAACAAAATTCCAATTTAGTTAGAGAAGTCATTTAAAAGTACCTGCAGAGGAAGTTTGAACACTATTCTAAATGGTATGAACACTAATATATATATATATATATATATACTAGACTCATAATACGTGCTTTGCGCGTGCAATATTTATTTATTTTGGTTTAGTGTAATAATGTTTAAAAGTGATATATAAATAAGCGTGTGGGTTTTTTTTTTTTTTTTTTTTTTTTATTTATTTAATTTTTTTAAAGAAAGAGATAAGGTAATGTAGAATAATGTTTAAAAATAAGATAGAGATAATGTCTTAAGTTTTACGCTGAATGGAAAAGATAAAGAAAAAAACCTAAAACTTAGGAATAGTAAATTCTTCTTTCAACCAGTTTGTGTTTTTTAAATTTATTATTATTTAACTAAAAGATAGGAGTATTTTAGAGAGTTCAAGAATTTGTGTGAGGATATTTTAGTACGCAAAATGTTAAAATCCAAACAGAAAATCCTGTTATTAATACTATAGATAGATATATACACACAATTGTTAAAATGACATGCTTTGTGAATGGTTTTAATAAAATAGATGTTAGTGGTGAGGCCATGTGAATATAATATACTTCCATCACAACTTATTACCTTCCAAGTTGTGAACAATTTTGTTTCTAGTATTACTTAGTTAGCTTCCTACTACCCTGACAGCAAGAAAATAGAAATTGATGACTGGGAAAAAAATTTCTTAGCATATTGAATAAACAATATGTCCCAGTTGGGCTTAGCCATATGTTTGTCAATGACCAGGCCTTTCTAACGAAAGCTGGTAAATGACTTCAGGCCGGGATTAGTTGGCCCAAGCCAAACAGCCCATTCACAAGTTTATCCATGCTTCAAACGATGAAAGCATAAATAAAATCTATTTGAATTCACAACCTACATGGCAGGGAAAAAAAGAAAAAGAAAAAAAAGATACAGGCTTTATTTAAGATAGGCTTATTTTATTAAAACTGAAAACTTTTTGTTGAGAGTAGTGTAAATAAAGGTAAAAGTTAGTTGAAATAATATAGTTGGATCCTATTCATGGCCTTATTGTACTTTTTGGTACTATTTATAAGTCCCACTATATTATTCAGCTAACTTTTACCTTTATTTACAATATTTTCAGCAAAAAATTTTTAGTTTTAACAAAATAAGCGAATCTCAAACGGACCCACAGAACATAGAATATCAGTTTCCAACTGAATTTAAACACTTGGTTGTATTAAACAATAAGACACAAATAATGTTATTTTTCTAAGAACAATCAAATTCAAAACAACTAAATATTTGAATTCAATTAGGGAATTTAAGGGCCAGTTTGGTAAGAGTATTTAAATATAATTTTTTGTTTTGCAATCCATAAAATGGTGGGTCCCACACTTAAATTCATTGTTTGGCTAATATTTTCTAAATATAGTTTTCAAAAAACTACATCCTATTTTCCTAGTTTAGAACAAATTTTTGAAAATGGCTATGAGGGTGTTTTCAAGATACGAAAAATGTTTTTAATGACATAGTTGTGAATGACATAGTTGTAAATAAATTGAAAATAGTGAACCTCGCATATTTATCAAAACTCTTTTATCTCTTAAATTAAGGAACTTATCTTTATCACAAAAATAATTTCCATACTTCAAATTTGAAATATATCATTAAAAAAAAAAAGTACATGGTGAGCGTTATTCTCTTATCATTATCCACAAAAAAAGTAATCTACAGATTTTACAGTTACTTTTTGTAAATATATATATTTTTAAATTTCAAAAATAGAAATGGCCTCCCAAAAATTTATTTTATGTTTTTAGTATTTTGAAAATTGTTCTTAAAAGTGGGAGTCATACACATATAATACTATAAAAATTATTATTTGAAAATTAGTTTCAAGTTCAATTTTTTGAAAATTTTTTTATTTATACTGTTTAGAAAACAAAAATAAAAATCCTCCTACTAATCAGGCCCAATGTACCATACGTGCAATATTGTACTTAAGTTTTATCCCAATTTTAAATATGCTAAATATACATATTATTGTTCTAGCTGTACTGGCAATATGCTTTCGCAATTCATAGTTTAATGAAAAAGTATACGTAAAGTTATGATATAATTGCAATGAAATAATAAAATAGAGAGTAAAATAGAGGAATAGCTTTTTTTCCCCTGATAATATATAGAAGAATAAAAATTATTTTATGTAAAGTGGTGAAAGTACACTACGAAAAACCTAATTTTATCAAAACTACAAAATTATAACAATTTCCTTTAATCATGTAAAATAAATAATAGTTTTTTAAAGTCCTTATAACTTATGGCCATCAAGTTTTTTTAAACACAGTAATAATTTTAAATTTCTTATAACTTTGATATTAAAGTTTAATTTTAAAATATCACTATTTGAAAAATATAATCATTAAAGAGGAAGAAGCTACTAAAGTACGGGATGCACGTAAAAATGTGGAAAGGACTGACACAAGATTGAACTCATGTGAGACATGTGGATGTTGTCTTTAGAGTAGAAAACGAAGTGTGCAATCATAAGAAAAGCACATAATCGGAACCAAGTTAGTGTGTGATGTTGAAATGGCATTTATCAATTATGAAATGATCCAAAAGCATATTAGGGAAGTCTAGGTAGAGATGGAATTACCATGGATGTAGATTTCATGGGTGGGCTTTGGTCTTGCTAGCAAAAGGACCTTGATTTGCTGGGGATGTGCAAGAACGATCTCAAAAGGCACATAGGCAAGGAAAACACTTTAATATAGAGACTTTACACAATGGTAGAATGATTGAAGTAGGCTATTAAAGATCATAGAAACATGGTTTTTTTTTCCCTTCTTCTAGGAATAAAAACTTGGCTTTGATACTATGTTAAAATAGAAAGTAGAAAAATCAATATGTGAGAGAGAACAAATTTTGACTTGGTTCAACCTATTAATGGTTTAACCAAAAAACATTGCTTGGAGTATAATTTTTACATTTTTAAATCGTGTATAACTCAACATTAAGAGCATTTTCATCAGTTTGTGCAAATATTTTTGTCTATTTTAGTATAAGAACCTACTTTTTCTATTTTGCAACCACTTTTCAAAAACACCCATATTAAATTATCTATTATACACCTTAAGATCAATTTTGATGGAGTGGTATTTAAGGACAAGGGAGAGGCTGGAATGGGAGTGGTTGTCCATGACTCTCAAGGGAAGGTAATCGCCTCCTTAGCAAAAAAAATTCAGCTCCCATCCTCATCTGATGAAGTGGAGGCACTAGCAGTAATCTGAGCCATCACACTAGCAATGGACCTCAACCTACCCTCTTTTATTGTCGAGGGAGATTTCGAGGTGGTCATCTTAGCCTTAAGAAAGGAGGTGGAATCCTTTTTTTCTTTTGGCCATTTAATTTCCTCTATTAAGCACTATTTACATTCATGCAATTGTATTTCCTTTCCTCACACCCGCAAATCGGGTAACTTAGTAGCTCATTCTTTAGCAAAACTTGCGAGACATATTAATGAGTTCACTGTGTGGATAGAGGATGTTCAGTGATGTACTTTTAGCCGATTTTGGTTGATTTCAGTAATTTAATTTAGATGCAAGTTTCTAAAAAAAAAAAAAAAAAGTAATCATTTTTCATTTTTCGTTTATTACTATCCTAGTAGAGAGAGAGAGAGAGAAAATTAGAATAAAGATATACAAAGTTATTCAATGTATTTACATGATTATTGTAGTAACACTGCAAATTTACATATTTTTAACTTGATTAATGTAATTGATTTTGAGACTTGAATATATGAATTTGACACGTTTTTCTATTATACACGTTTTGATGCAAAAATGCACTTAATTTACTAAATTTAGTATGTAACCCCAATGGTAGCCCGTGATATTGTAAAATTATGGTAATTCATGATGTTCTACGAAATCATAGTCTACAGTCTACATATTTATGAAAATTTCACATAATATATAAGTTCTTTATATATTTTAACATGAACAAAAGTTTTTTTTGGGTTTCTCCCAAAAGCCAAATCCAAACACAGTCGGCCTTCCACTTCTAGACCCCTGCAGCCAAGTCACCAATCTAATGAGGGAAGAATAAAGTCAATTACTGGGTTGCCCATGTTGATTCTGTAAACATGTAAAGATATTTTAACCTCTAAGAGCATTTTCATTAGCTCTCTCATAAAAAATGCCATTTTACAACACCAAAAACCTACTTTATCATTTTAACACACCATTTTACAACATGTCATTTATCAGATGTTCTATACTTCCATTCTATATATTAAAATAATATATCCAACCCATTAAATAATATTAAACAAATTTCATCACATTAAACTACAATTACAGTCAACCTCCACAGACCACCAATGGCAACGGCAACGACAAATCACCACCAACGGCAAATCAACATCCACAAACAACAATCACAATCACTGGATCTCCATAAAAATTTCAAATCCAAATCCAATAACCTCAACAAAAAAGAAAAGAAAAAGAAAAAGAAAATCAAAATCTTCAACAAACCATCAACCTCCACAAACCACCAACGGCAATGGCAAATCACCACCAACGGCAAATCAACCTCCACAAACAACAATCACAATCACAATCACTGGATCTCCATAAAAATTCCAAATCCAAATCCAAAAACCTCAACAAAAAAGAAAAGAAAAAGAAAAAGAAAATCAAAATCTTCAACAAACCTTGCCGACGCACTACAGCCACAAACACCGCCGCCTATACAGCCGCCTAAAACTCAACCAACCACCGCCATTACCACGACACCACCACCAGCCCAAAATCCCAACCCAACCGATCAACCAATGACCCAAAATCCACACATCTAAACCCACTACAGCCACAAACACCGCCACCCACTACAGCCACAAATATCGCCGGCCCAAAACTCAACCAACCTCCGCCACAACCACGACACCACCACCGGCCCAAAATCCCAATCCAACCGACCAATCAATAACCCAAAACCCACACAGAGAAACCCATCCCAAATGTCACACCCACGATCCGATTAAGAGCTCTAAAGGTCGACGGCAAAGGCTGTGGAGGTCGGCGATTAGGGCTGTAGAGGTTGACAGCGAGGTGAGGTGGCGAGAGATTTGAGCAAGGATGAAAGAGATCTTGAGCCGGGAGGACTGAGAGAGAAGAGATAGAGAGTGATGGAGAGAGCAGAGAAAAGAAGAAAGTGAGGAGAGAGGAGAGAGAAAAGAGAATAAAAAATATTAAACACAAATGCCATTTTTGTCCGTATGCTCTCAAATATGAGAGCGTACTGTAGCATGTTCCAAATTTTTGGAACATTTAACATACCTGATGAGCCTTCATTTTTGTGTTTGATGTGTCAAATGTGCCAAATTTTTAGCATTTGACACATTTGAGAGACCTGATGAGAGTGCTCTTACTCCATATTTCTTCATGTGAAATTGGAAATACTCCAAAAATTGTGTCCATTATTTTGTTTTTCTTTCATTTTGTCAATTGCGAAAAGTCAAAGACTTTAATACTTTTGCTATGACGTTGATTTCTCTTCTCATTTGGTGTTTACAAGTAAGTAACATACTTTTTCCAGGATTCACATCGGGTGCAATACCTTAGGTATTGCATCTGACCTAGGGTATTGCACCTGGTGCAATTCACCCATTTTCTTCACAATTTTTTTTACTTTTTTTACTTTTAATTTTAACTTTTTAACTCTTTTTTTAATATATTTTATTCAATAGTTGAGATTGAAAGTTGTTTTTTCAACTTTCAATCTCAACCATTCATTTGGTATTGCACCAGCTGTAATACCCTAGATATTGCACCTAATGTGAATCCCTTTTTCCAAATTATAATTGTGTCAAGGGGATCGGAAAATAATATCAATTTTGACTTTAATGAAAGAAGCAACCTATTATTTTACAAGCGACCAATTAGGCTAGGTTTTTTTTGAGTGATTATTAAATATTATGAAAGTATATTCTTTACGCATCACATGATGGTATATTTTATTATGATAAAATTTGTCATTCATGTGAAGATAAAAGGTACCATTCTCATTTTTTAAAAGAATAAAAAGATAATGCTTCCAAAAAATTCAAAATTTTGTCTTATAATTTATGTATAGTCGATTAGTCAATTATTTATGATGTAAGAGAAATTATTTAGTTCTCTCGGAAGATGACATCATTGATACACTATTTATATGCAAATGGTTGCATAAACACTTTTGAGTTTAGATAATGGGTGTCTTTAGAACATTTGTTAGTAAGTTATTTTAGAAAAGTTTTAATATTAATTTCATGAGAAATATTTTAAAAAAATGTCAAAATTTTATTTTTATCTTTTTGTATAATTTTATTTAAAATTTTTTTTTTTTATAAATCAATGTCTTTAATCTTTATTGCATCTGTTAACTTTTCCTAACATTTTTATACAAATACAAGAATCCCATGGGGGTGGCCCTAAGATGTTGACAAAAGGTTTCAAATCCAAGATCTGATGGATATTATAAGGCTTTAAGACCACTAAAACAACTCCTTGGGGTTGGAGTTGATCACTCTTAAATTTTAATAACGATAGGAATATCTTATACATTTGACATAATCTCTTTCACAATATATTAACATTTAATGAGATTAATGCATTATATTATAACTTTGTTTGTGTATATACATCATCAATTTATTAGATTGAAATTATTATGAGTTTGTGTGTGTATATCTAGCACTCTTATTTGATGATAACATGTACTAATTAAGCCAACTAGAAAGCTGCATAATACAAAATAAAAGGGAAGTCTTTAACTTTTTTGTTTACCCTTTTTTTATGACGCCATTTAAGTTTTTAAATGCTCATATTTGTATACATTATCATTATAGAATATATATATTCTAAATTATTTTAATTTGATTTTTGTTAGTTGAGATCAATTATAACTTAATATTTTATTGGAATAAAGCAACCTATACAAATCTATTTAGAAGTTTTTTACTTTTTTGTTTACTCTTTCTTATATTGTCATTTGAGTTTTTTAATATCCTTAGTTTTACAAATCATCATTATACTATATATATTTTTTAATTTGATTTTTTATTCATTAGTTAAAATCAATTAGAACTCATTTGCCCTATGGATCTACCTGTTGTTGATTGGGAATTGGAAATTAATATTCGAAAGAAACGTTTGCTTAATTACGATATTGATTTCAAAATCTGTATATTTTGTGTTAACTGCGTTGAGTATTTTCCAACATATTTTTTTATTAATGATTGAAGAATATGAGCTTTATTTAATAAAACAATGTAACCTAACATGAAACTAATTATAATTAAATATTGTGGTATTTTCTAGGAAAATTTTAATAATTTGATTATGTTATATTGCTTCTAGTAATGGTCTCATTTGTTATTATATATATACACACACACACACAACTAATTTGTATTATGGGCTGATATTGATCCACAATGGAAAATTCGGAAAAAAACATGCAAAATCATCAAACTGAACTATTCTTTATTTCTTTGGTATGCTATTACAATGATAATACTCTCAAAAGTGTTTACAATGTCTTTCTTTCTCTCTTTTTCTATATTCCGTGTTGTCCTCTTTCTTCTTTCTTTCCTTTTATATGAATCATTTCCTTTTTCTTCACGTTTTGTCCTTGTTCACCTGAATAACTTTTGATCTTATCGGGCTATTTTTTCTTGGTTTTTCATTCTGAATGAAGTTTTTTAGGACTTTTTTACTGTTTAGGCGTCCACCTAGATAACTTTTAATCTTGTTAGGCTTTCCTTTTCTGGTTATACATCATGAACAAAGACTTCTGGGGTCTTTTTTTTTACTGTTGAGGCTTGTCCTTCTGCATTAAATGATGTGGTGACTAGCAAGTGACCTTCATTAATGCAGAAGTTGTTATGAAATCATTTGAAAATCTCAGAAAGCTACCTCGGATAAGTTTACCTTCTTTGGGATTTGTCACAGTAGCTCAGACATGACATTGGCACTAGGTTTGGGAGGGCATTGGGCTTGACCAATGATCCAAGGACCTATACTTATTATTAGAATAGGTCAGTCTATCTTGGATTTGTTTCCCTTGTTTGGGTCAATGCTTGACATAGGTCTAATGTTAACCCCGTTATAATAATGCCTAATATTCACTCCACTACATAAATAAATAAATAAATATATATATATATATATATATATATAGTTGATCATTTATCATTCATATATATTTTTATTATAAAATTTATTGTGCATCCACAAGTTAACTACTGATAAGAATGATATGGAATCATATACCAAGAATCTTTTGGCGCAATGATACTTCTCGTCTCTTCCCAGGGAACAACTTGAGCTCAATCCCCTGGAACAAGTGATCTTCAACTTACTATAGAAAAATAACTCATATACTGGCACATATAAGTTTTAAAAGCCTACAATTTTTGACATTAACAATGTGATATGATATATGGAGTATTTGACATTAACAATTTTCAGATTTATTGGACCATTGTTTTTAAACATTTCACATTTTTCTTAGTAAGGATTCAAAAGCATTTCGCATGTTTTTGACTATAGAAAGAAGGGAAAAGAAATACAGTAAAGATATTAGCTTAAAGAAATATTTTTACAAAATTTTTATAAGAAAATAAAAAAATTGACTGATTTTTAGAGTCTAAACAGCAATTACTCCATAAAAAAAAGTAATAATCTATGTTTTTTAAATTTCATCCTAAAAATTAGGAAATTTTACTCATCTATTCAAAGATATTGTATGGTTCTTGTAGACCATGTTATTTGTCTATCATTTTACTAAAAAACTTCAATTTTATAAAAATTGTTGAGTTAGTCCTCATGATAAACAAGTAGCATAGTGAACCATGAGAACAAAATAACTTCGTATCCATTCATGAATCATAACACACATGTTATTTCCTAAAAAAAGAAAAAAAAGAAAGAAAAAAAAAGCTAAATACATGATACACCTTCACACTCGGAAAGTTGTAGCAAGTCATGAAAAATGTACATATGTCAAGTAATTATTCGGTGAAAAATTCAATTTTGAAATAAATTTTTTTATTTAAATATAAATCTAGACCGATATTTATAAAGTATTGACACATGTTTATTTTTACAGAGTTACTTTAACTTAGTAGCAAATCCTTCACCCAATAAATAAATATCAAAGGCATCTCAACGTCATCATAGAACTTAATTGGATGGAACATTTTGTTGGTCACACCTAATTCAAACTGGTTCTGAGTTCCACCTACCTAACTTTAAATAACTTCAAAAATCTCAAACATCCTATGACGTGTTACTCCCACCATGCATTGCATTGCAAGACTTTTCCAAATCCAACACACACACGCTGACACGCACACTATCTTTCTCGCTCTCTCTCTCCCCGTATAGATCCTCACGAATCTATAAGCCATAGGCTTCTTCCTCTCTCCAGGTCAGTTTCATAACTCACAGTCTCTAACACCCATTTTCCCGTTCATTTTTTTTTCCTATTCTTATTCTTAATTATTATACTTTGAAATTTGAATGAGAAAAATATAAAAGGAATAATACCAGTCTATTGAAAAATGCGTTGTCATTTATTTTGATCAGCTGGGACACTCTATCTCAATGATGATGGGTTTAGCACATTCGAATAAACGCGAATATGCTTTTATTTTTGCTTGCTTGCCCCAACTGCTCTCTCTTCTTCTTGGCGGTTCGTTTTAACTATTTGGGTTTTGTTAGTTGTGAGCCTTTCTTCTTTTTCACAGGGTCATCTTTTAAAAAGTTAGAGAGAGACAGAGTCTGAACCAGGTTTAATTATTCTTTACTTAATTAATTACGTTTAGTTGTTGTATTATATCCACGATCTTAGTCTCTTATATATCTTTAATCTTAAGTATTAATTGCTTTTGAGCCTAAAGTTGTGAAATTTTTTGAGTTGTAATCAATTGGGTTTTCAAAAATTTGTGATTTTATGATCTGGGTACGTTGTAATTTTGAATCATAGGATACTTTATTGAATAAAGGTGGGTTCTTGATTTTTTTTTTTTTTTTAAAGCCTCACATATTTTTGTGGGGGTGCAATCAGATAGATTTGAAGTATGATTGGATTTTGAGATTTTGTTACTCGGGTTTGTTTGAGAAATCCTGAGTATTGAAAAGATGTATGCGGTGGAGAGGCTAGGTAGCTACATAACCAAAGTGTCTGGCCCATTTCATCCATTTGGCGGAGCTGTGGATATTATTGTAGTTGAACAGCGAGATGGGAGCTTTAAGTCCTCACCTTGGTATATCAGGTTTGGAAAATTTCAAGGGGTTTTGAAGTCTAAGGAGAAGGTGGTCAACATTGGTGTCAATGGAGTGGAAGCTAATTTCCACATGTATTTGGATCATAAAGGGGAGGCTTACTTTCTTAGAGAGGTAGATGTAGAAGAAGGGGAAATTGTGCCATTCTCATTGTCCTCTGGGGATGAGATGGACGGGGAATCCAAGGCCAAGAATGATAGGCGGCCATTGAAGTCCAAAAGTTACAATTATGAAAATTCAGTTGATAAGATTGATGTGAGGAATGGGAAGGTTATGACAAGGTCTGGTTCGCGGCGATCACGGATGTTTGGGCTTGTTTTTGGACGGAGATCAATGAAGGAGGAAGATGGGGATGCTGGTGCGGCAAGGGCTGACTCATTGAAGCGTGCTGAGATTGCGGCTGACCTCTTGGAGGTGAGGTGGTCTACTAATCTTGGTGGTAATAAATCGAGGAAAGATAAAGCTGAGAAAGATGTGCAGATTAATGATGGAAAAGGTCAGGTGAACTTATCTGTAGATAATAATGTGGAAAATGGTTTGGACCAATGTGCGTTACATGAAGAAACTGGTTCCCACGATGAGCAAAAGGGGGACATTTCTGTCTCCAGCTTTGAGAATACACAGAGTTTGGTTGATGAAACTAGAATGGAAGTGCCCTGCTTTAGCCCTCCAGAACAAGTTACTGAAAATTCCATGGTAGATGAAAATGTTTTGGAAGAGAAATGTGAGACGGTCTCTATGGTATCAAGAAAGATTGATGGGGATATCGAACATGATGAAAATGCAAAAGTTCAATGTTCGATTCAGCTTGAAGAACACCCTGGAAAGCATATTGATGAGGAACAGGTTTTAGGGGATGTTTTAACAGGCTGTGGAATTTCCCAGGAGGAGAGTGAAACAGATAGGGCTCAATCCTTTATATATTGTGAAGCATCAGAGAGATTTATAGTGGCAATGAATGGTACCAGTGAACAAACTTCTGAAACGATGTACCTTGTTAGCGAAGAAGATGGGGAAGACCACATGAATGCTGAATTGTTGCATCCAACAACTGAACTAGTATCCGAGGTACTGTTTTAACCAACATCTGGTTTATAATTAATAAAGTAGTATTTGAACAAGATTAGGCTTTTTAGCATGTAGCCTCGTTGCAATTTATCTAATGGTACAAAGATAGTTGACTGTGAAAAACTGCTATGAACTAAAATAGAAATTACATATCAGCTAATTTTGTTTCTTGAATTGTTATAGACTTATAAGTTGTTGACACTGAGGTCTTAGAAGTTCTTTATCAGGATACAGTTACTCTTCAAGTTGCTGAAGATGATGAATTGCAGACAGAAACGGTGGAGGTTCCTGAGAATCATTCTCAACAACTGAATCCTTCTCATTCTTGCATACATCGGTGCAATGTGATGGATCTTGAAGAGCCACTGACAGTTCCAGAAACCTATGCCCAAATGGTCACCCCAGACCAAACACTTGGCCCAGCTGACAAAGTTGAGTCACAGACCATTTGCACCATTTCTAGTTTTAGTAACTCAGGTCATCAAGTTCAAGATGAAGAAGAGAAGAAGGATGAAGAATTAACTAGCAAGTTCCAATCTTCTTTGGAGTCTATTGGTGATTGTCTCCCTCCAAAAGCAATAAGTACATTGTCATCAGCGAGTTCAGAGGAAGGTCAGTTTCCCTTCAATGACCTTGAAGAATTTCAAACCAGTGAGGTACAACACATGGAGTCAACATCTCCAGAGAATGTAGATAAAGAAAGCCCCTCATTTAGTCCTGATTCTCATGAAATCATTGAAGAAGTGAATGGGCAAGTCAATGAAAACAATGAGTCATATTCGTCTTCTGAAAAGTTTGTTCAAGAGAATCCACGGACTGACCTTGAGATAGAAAAATCAAAGGTAACATCAAGGCCCATTATAATACCTAGAAGTCATAAGGTTTCTGGTAAGGAAGTTGGGCGGCTGGTAGAATCATTGCCCAATTTGTGGTCTCACACTGAAAATCCAGATGCACGTGATGTTCAGTGTCCTCTCAGACACTCACTGGACTCGAGATCCATATCCTTGAATTCAAAGATGCAGGGTAAAGATGATTCAAGCTGTATAAGGTCAGACAAAGATTCACAATTGGCTGGGGAACAATCAACTACTGAGAACACCGATATTTCAGGGGAGCCTATAAATGTTCTTGCCATTCCTGCAGTTGGTAAGACGGATTGAATGTGCACTTGCATGACATTTACATTTTGATAAAAAAATAAACAAATGACTTCATTTCAGTGCTTTGTCCAAATTCCCCAAAGAGTGATTGAACTTATTCCATCTTATCACTCATAGTGTGTTCAAAGTGACATTATGGTATCAAAAAAAAAAAATGATATTATCTCCTTTCTGTGATAACATTGTATCCAAAGTCCGTATTGAAACAACTTAATTTCCATTTATGGATTAATTCACTCCAAATAAAAACATATTGCTATTATTGCAATGGAAAACAAATTGAATGATTTCATTTGTTTATTTTTGTATGCTCCATAAGCAGAAGATTAGAGAAAGTCACATGTATTGTGCTTCATGCAGAGTGATCTCTTTGCAAGCACTTCTTGTATGAAGGGATGGGGGGCTGATGCTGCTTCTCAAGCAATTGATGCTATAAAATTGGATATAAATAAATTTAACTCTCTAGGTCCTAGGTTTGTTAAGGATGATAGGCTTGTAGTCAAATTTGGTGGCTGATATTTCCCATGGGATGTGGCTGGTCATATTGTGTTAGGGATGGTTTTATTTGGAAATGAACAAATATTTGAACCAAAAGGCATGATAGCTGTTGACCAAGTTGAAAAACCTCTTTCAGGAGATCCATCAAAATTCAATGTATCCCCTGGTGGAAGCTGGAGGATTTGGCCCTTTTCTTTAAGGAAATCAAGATCCAGGAATGGTATGCAGCCAGCTCCAAATGATGCCAGAGTTTCTGGTGCTGAGAATGCTTCAGAGTGCACCACCTGGAGGGATGGAGACAAAAATGTGCTTAAACCAAAGGTCGTAAAAAAAAGGATGTTGAGGGCAATCACTCCAACATCTGAGCAACTGGCATCCTTGAATTTGAAGGAAGGGAAGAACACAGTAACCTTCACATTCTCCACTGCAATGCTGGGGAAACAGCAGGTTTTTTTGCATATTTTGTTTGGAAATCTCTTTTTTCTAGCTGTAGTTTACTCCACACACACACACACACACACACACACACACACACACACACACACACTCACATTATTATTATTATTATTGTTATTTTCTATTTTCTGGGTGCTTATATGTACTCATGTTACTCTACAGGTTGATGCCAGAATATATTTGTGGAAATGGAACACTCGTATAGTCATTTCAGATGTGGATGGGACAATTACAAAGTAAGGGTATTAATATTATCTCTGTTTAGTGAAATAGGGTTTTTCTTGTTGCATTGTTTGTGAAAATGACTAAATTTGAAGTGCATGTTCTATGTTGTTTAGTTCAATTTCTTACATTCTTGTGTTATTTTAGCAAATAAGAAAACTCTAGGGTATTTAATTGTAGCCAAATAAAATTAATATAGATTACAGAACCAAAGCAGTGGATATAGTTACCTTGAGATACTTATTGTAGTTATCCTAACTGAACAATCAAATCAGGAACAATGTTAAGGTGTATCTTCCTCTTCTCTAAATTAGCATTCCCCTTGTCATTTTTCCTTAACAGCCTCATGGAAGGATGAAAGAAGTAAAGTTACAGAATGGGATGGCGAAGGCTTCCAATGTAGACCACAAATGCCAGATCCTTTTCTTGCTGTCTACTTTTTGAGCCTTCGGTTTATTTGGAGTAATAAAATACATCAATGTCATCCTAGCATGATATGTTGCAATCTTAAGTTTATCAAACTTGGATAATTTTAGTTTCTCTCTCTTTACCCCTCCTTGTCTACTTTTAGAGGCATTGTTAGGTGTGTAAAAGTGTTTAGAAAAGGCTAATATATGTCATTTAGCTTTCATTCCCCCTCTTTTAAAGAAAGTTTGATACTAAGAGTGCTGGATTTAGGCATGGTTATCGTCAAATGTTGGTAGACTACATTTATTAGACCTTTAGGAATTGGAAGGAAGTTAGGAAAGGCGTGAACTCTTCATTTACCATATGTGGCTTTCCCTTGGTTCAACTGTCACTGTCAGTACTAGGAGTAAAATTATGTTCCTTCCAACTTATACAACTTATACAATCACCTATCCTAGACCTCGCAAAATTGGAGCTTTGTGCATTTGGTATGACCAATTTTTGTTCGCAAAATTTTGGACAAATTATAGTGTGACAGCCCTGGAATTGGTTTAGCAAATCTAAAGAAGCTATTTTTCGTTGGGTACTGTTAGGGTGTGCAGCAAATAAGAGTCTAGGTGAAGTCATTTCATTGTAATGTTTTTTATAGGAGTTGGAAAAATGTCTACCTATGGGCAGTTTGGGTTTCCTTCATTCTGCAAAAGTTGGATTATTATTTCCTTCTTTTAATTTTGGCTCAATAGAAACCCTTGTTGTTGATTCTAAGCATTGTGTAAGAATAAGGATGGTTAAAAATATTGCTGATGTATCACAGTTGCTCATGATATAGCGGTAATGGTAATGAGAAATGAGAAAGCTATCTTAAAATATCAAATACGTTGGCTGATATATCAAACTTACTGGCAATATATGATATTAGATATATTGCAAAAAAATATATGAAAAACTCAAAAAAGGGTAAAACTGAAGTATTTCAGGTTTACAGCTGACATAATGGAAAGTATTGGAAACTTATCAGAAAATTTCAAAGTAATAAAATAATGAAATCTGGCCTTCATGAAAATATCAGCTGATATCTCGGATATTGGTAAGATATAGTTTTGACTGGACCCTGCCAATATCACTGATGTTTTTGAAATTTAAAACCTTTGGACCAGGTTCAGAGAGGTCATTTGTATCAATGGGAGTAAGGATAGGCTAATAGGTTAGGTTCTTTCCAACCTATTTTTTCATTCTTTTTACTATACAAAGTTATAGTGACCTGTGGAATGTAGGAGCAGGGAGGATGTCATGCAATGGAAAGGAATGAAGGGTTATGTAAAGACTTTCATTAGGGTGTTGTTTGAGGAGGTGTTGAGATATCTAGTCTAGAGGCTGTTTTGGGTATTTTCTCCTGCAAAGTGGCCTTTATTTTCCCTTCCTTAAATTTTGAGTTATAGTTCATTAAACAATCCGTGTTGGTTGCGTGGTGGTTAGTAAAACATGGGTTATTACAATGGTTGCTTTTATGTATTAGGGAAGGAAAGATGGTGGCCCATCTGTTTATTTTATTTTATTTTTTAATTTTTAATTTTTTGGTTTCAGAATTGTGGATTATTCTGTTCTTCTTTTTGGTGTACTTGTTTTTAACCTGCCTATGTATTGGTTATTCTCTGGGATTAGTGTTGGATGTGAGTAGGATAAAGATTTGAGTGTGAAGTTTGGTTAAATTGACTGCATAATGGTAGTAACTTCCAGTATGGATGAAAGAATAATGTACAGAGCTATAAAGTGACAAAAGGTGAAGGTGAAGATTTTTCTCTTTTCTTCTGTTCGTCACATGCATATTTGTGCTAGAAGCATGGGCTGCATAGTACCCTGCTCCCTTAGTATTTTTGTACATTTTGGTCAGTGCTTTATAGTGTGTGTGGCTTTAGCATTAGCTGGCTGATAAATTGAGCACTCTTTTGTTGAAAATCTTACTTTGGTGAAGGCTGGGATTATTAGTGACATATCTGATTCCTCTTTTCTTGCATTGTTATTACAGATCGGATGTTCTAGGTCAGTTCATGCCGATGGTTGGAGTTGATTGGTCACAGACAGGCGTTGCACATTTATATTCAGCTATTAAGGTTTGTTGCTTATGATGCTATGTATTAGAATACTTAGTATTGTTCAGATCATATACTGGTTGAAGTCAACATTTCATATTGCATTAATCACAAATTTCACATTAGGAAAGTTCTTGTGGGGTTGGCTCCGAATATTCCAATTGGTAGGCACATCTTTAGTCCACCAAACTATTTAGTCTATGGTATCATCACCGACAAATGAAATGCAAGCTATTTTCTATAACCTGTCTTCCACCAAGATATTCAGTGTACAATTTTATTGTCCTACAAATGCAATTCATGTTATTGGTATAAAATGCTTTTTGTCTCATTATTCTTTGTGGCTTTAGAAAGCTTACTGTTCTGTTTTATGTTTTATTTCTTAATTTTCCCCATTTTGAGTTGTCTTTGGAAAAATAGAATGTATATAGTTTCTCTTTGTTACCATGTCCAACAACAACATAGTTGTACACAGAACTAAGTATTTTTTTCCCTTCTTTTCCATGTGTTGCAGGAAAATGGGTATCAATTACTTTTTCTTAGTGCACGTGCAATTTCACAGGCTTATCACACTAGACAATTTCTATTCAACCTTAAGCAGGTAATGCTTAAAGAAATTGAGGCTTGATTCTCTATTTGAGGTTGAAACATCCAAATCAAGAAAGTACCAGTTTTATGTTTATTTTCTTGTTTTAATATGTACAGGATGGGAAGGCTTTACCGGATGGGCCTGTTGTTATCTCCCCTGATGGACTTTTTCCTTCTTTATATCGAGAAGGTAACTAGTGGTATATGCAATCTTTTTGAGGACATTAACAAGGGTTACTTTCATTTTGCAATCAATGCTGTGTATCATTCTCAAGCATCTTATTTGTCCCTTGGTATGCCCTGTACTAATCCTGGTAACAGAATTTTCAGTCTGAACTGCCTTAAAGAATTAAGGTAATGTGACATCAGATTCTTAAACTACTTAGCCCGTCAGGGGTGAATGACCTTAGATTAAATTTTAGCGGGTGAGATCAGTTGTCTGTAGGTTTTACTAGCTAGAATTGAGTCCAAATGGCTCTTCTTTAGAAAAGTTCCCTACATTATCAAAAGTAAAAAATGATATCAGATTCTTCCTTATTACACAGATAAATAGCCATATTTAAATTTCTACTCACCAATTAGAATGTTTTTTCAGCCTATACATAGTTAATACTTCCTTCTTTATCACATTTGTGATTTCATATATCAATGCTTTGATCATGTTAGAAGTCGTTGGTCACCAGTTATTTTCTTATTTTTAGTTGTGATCTGAGATCCTCTCTGTTTTCTCAGTTATCAGGCGCGCTCCTCATGAATTCAAGATCTCATGCCTAGAGGTTAGTCCCCTGCTGTTAGTAATCTATTTTGACATATGCAACTTATTACTTCTCCTAATAATTCTTTTGTTATGTAATCCATTAACATCCTGAACTTTTCTGCTATTTGATTTTTAAATGTTTGGGCGTTTGGTAGAAATTGAATCATCTATTGTGTCTAGGTTTAAAAAGGTCTTATTAATTTCTTTGCAGAAGTAACTTGTTTTAGTCAAGGAGATTCTATATTCTCCATGAATGCCCATTTCATTATTTTGTGAAACATGGTACTATCTGAAAGACATTATGCTTGCTGATCAACTTTTGTGGAATGTCTATCAGACACTTGGTGCATGAAGTCATTTTATAGTTATGATAAGAAAATGTAGGTTCAGTGAGTCACATGATGGGTTTCAACTTTGTGTCATGTGTAAAGAAACAGCATGATGCATAGGATACCCTTTTTGACATTCTCACTTTAAATTTGGTCCTGAGCAGGGGCAACCCATGATCTATCTCATGGTATTATTTTCCTTCAAATTTCTAAAAACATGCTTATAGTTGGGATCTGAAGCCTACCTGCACACTTAAGTAGACAGTTTGAGAGAGAGAGAGAGAGAGAGAGAGAGAGAGAGAGAGAGAGAGCATTTGTTGGATGGTTGACGAATCATCTAGTAGGCCTTTAATGAGCTTTTGTTCTCCTTTTTTCTAGGATATCAAGGCTCTGTTTCCTTCTGATTGCAATCCATTCTATGCTGGTTTTGGAAACAGAGATACTGATGAGTTCAGCTACATTAAGGTTGGAATCCCAAAAGGAAAAATCTTCATTATTAATCCCAAGGTAATTTAATGCCTTCATGGTTTAAAAATAGCAATCTTAAACCTCTAATATTGTTATACCAAATTTTCTAATGTATTTGGTTTGCAGGGTGAGGTTGCTGTTAACCGTCGTGTTGATACCAGATCATATAGCACACTTCATGCTCTTGTGAATGGCATGTTTCCATCAATGTCCTCTTCTGAGCAGGTTTATCTTGCAATCCTTTTTCGTTTGCGTGTGTGTATATATATATATATTAAGTACGACTCTTTTTAATTCTTAAAGTAGCAATCATTGAGGAGCTCTTTTGAAAAGCAGTGAGTAAGAAATTGAAACTCATCATATCCAGCTGCACTACCCCTCTTTTCTTTTTCCTGCACCTGGAAATTTGCTCTTGGCACATTGGTTGCAGAAGGCAACGAGGTTCAGGAGTTCCTTGTAATATCTCTCATGTGAAAAGTAATTCTACTTTTTATTATGGTCTTGTTTTCAAATTTTCAGTCCTTCACATGAGCAGCGAGTAAGAAATTGAACTCAGCATATCCAGCTGCTCTACCCCTGTTTTCTTTTTCCTGCACCTGGAAATTTGCTCTTGGCACATTGGTTGCAGAAGGCAACGAGGTTCAGGAGTTCCTTGTAATATTTTCTTTCATGTGAAAAGTAATCCTACTTTTTATTATGGTCTTGATTTCAAATTTTCAGTCCTTCACATGAGTAGTGTATAAACTGAGTTAGATGTCAGCTTAAGTAACTGTACATGCCCATCCTCTACTTAACTAATTCTTTGATGTGAAGGAATTGGATGTTAGCTTAAGTAACTTTACATGCCCAATCCTCACTGCATGGAAATTTTTTTTTTATAGTTTTCAGTTCTTGTTTTTTTATTTAATTTTTAATTTTTGTATTTGAAGGAATACTGCATATTTTTTGGTTTTTAACTTCCCTGATTGCAGGAGGATTTTAATTCATGGAATTACTGGAGATTGCCGCCTACTGTTATCGATATTTGAAGACATCAGTCACAGTTTTGCTTCACCTCTGATGTGGAGATGCATTTGGTATTACAAATGGCAGTTCTGGAATTAATCTGGTAAACTATAATCTTACCTATGCATAAATTCTCAATAACTCAGGATGGAATTTTGGCTTTTCTTTTTAATATTCAGGGTAAATTACAAAATTGGTTCCTATCATTTACGGCATATCTCAATTTGGTCCTTAATTTTTCAATTGTGTCAATTTGGTCCTTAACATTTTTAGTGTTGTGTCAATTTGGTTCTTGCTGTTATCTCTTGGATGGAAAAAAAAAATGACAGTATCAAATGGAATAATAAAAAATTATGTTCGTTGCCACATCAACTGCCAGTTGCATTGCCACATTAGATTATTTTATAATAAAAAAATCCAAATTAAAATATGCACACAGTATCATCTCACTAAAATATATTTATCTTTCGTTAGTCCTAGTCAATATCATCTCCATCTCTTTACCCAAAAAAAATCAACTTGCAATATTTTTTTTTCTTTCAGATTCTTAGCTGCCGAACACATCTAATCAAAGCACAAAGGACTTCTTAGTATTTGTGTTTCCAAGTTTGTTTCATGTATAGCTTGGCTAGGATAAGAGCCTCTGGATTGGAAAAAATCAACAAGAAAAGAGCAAGAGAAAAAGGAGAACAGAGGCAAAAAACCGTAAAAGGTTGATATTATTGGTAATCCCATGGCTCTCTTTACAAAATTTCACCTAGGTTTTTTCCCAGAAGAGCCTCTAAATTGAAAAATAGCAAGAAAAGAGCAAGGTGAAAAAGGACAACAGGAGCAAAAACCTCAAAAGTTTGAAAATTTTCCGCTCAAATAACGATTGGATCTTTGCAAACTAGTTTCTTTCATAAATAGAAACTCGGTTGCTCTCAATTCTAATTCTAGAAGAAAAAACATTGAATTGGGAAAGAACCTCTACAAATCTGAAAAACCTTCAGATCTATCAAACCCAAAACCAAACCAAAGAACATCTTAATGAGAGAGAGAGAGAGAGAGAGAGAGAGATACTGATTTCAAGTGTTTAAATTTTAATTTGGGTTTTATTTTTAATAATTTGATGTGGTAAATGGTTATACAATTAGCAGTTGATGTGGCATATGATAAATAATAATTTTTTATTATTCCATTTGACACATTAAATTTTTCTATCTAATAATAACAGCAGAGACTAAATTGACACGACATTGAAAATTTTAGGGACAAAATTGATACAATCGAAAGGTTAGGGACTAAAGGATAGGGATCAACTTTGTAATTTACCCTAATCTTTACTATCAAAATTGATTTTTCAAACTTAGAGATTCTCTCTCTTGGCATTATCTAAAAGCTTTGTAAAACCAAAGCTTGTAATTTATTTTAGAATCACTTTTTTAACAAGTATGGTACAAAACAAACTGAAACAATCTATACAGGGGAAGGACCTCTCATTTTGTGGGCAAGTGAAAACTAATCTAGTCCAGGGCCTATTGCTAAGTTTAATATGGTTAAGGGTGTCTGTAAACTGTAAGACAATCATCATAAAACATGAGACAGTAAAGTCAGAGAAGTTCTAGAATTTTGGAACTGCATCTTTTTATGATCCTAAGTTATGTCTTGCTCAAAGTTTTAGCTTTTATCTTTTTCATTAATTAATATGCTTTGCTGACAAATCATACAGGTTATATGTGGCCAAGGCTGATGGCAAAAGCTCCACTTCGTTCATACTTCACAGTTTTGCTTCACTGGCTGATTTATTGTCAATCTGCAAGTTAAAAAAAAAAAAAAAAAAAAAAAAAAAAAAAAAAAAAACACACACACACACACAATAGAGGAGTTGGCTCTGTAACACCTTTATTCTTCTTGGAAAATTTCCACTTCCCCCCTTCCACCCTCTTTTTGGTCTTTTGGTGAGAGAGAGAGAGAGAGAGAGAGAGGAGTGGGGTTGTATATTTTGTTCATGTCATTTACTATCTTTCCAATATGTAATTATATATTGAAATACCATTAGTTAGGCATATTTGAACCTCCAGTGTAAAAATTCTCTTCAAATGCAAATCATTTCTCACAATCATTTCATTGGTGTACCTGTTTGTAGTTGATTGATCTTTTTTTCCCTTCACTTTTTCATAGAGGAAAAATATTATGCATAAGAAGAATGTGCATTTTACCAGGTCTACTTATGGTTCTCTTTAATGTTAGTTTTGTTTTTGCATTTTTAGCTTCTCTTTTAGGACACGTTTGGTATACTGAATAGAGATTACGATAGGAATGATTTTTATTTTTTAAGAAGGAATGGTAGTCTTTATTATTGGGAATAAATTGCGTTGTAATGGAACAATTAAACATATTCATACATTTGGTTGAGTTGTAACATTAGAATAAAACTTAAGATATATTTAGGAAATATTTTACTTGTACAATTATTTTTTTTTAATATATATATATATATATATATTTTTTTTTTTAAATTTGAGAGAGAGATTGATTATTTTTGATGATTTTTATTTTCATAATTATTATATATGATGGTGCAATAAAAATGCAAATTCTCATCTAGTCCACAGGGGTCGTTCGTGAGAGAAGAAGGGAGAAGTTGATGAGTGAAATAGACTCTTCCCTAATAACTTTGTCTGTCCTTAATAAAGGATGGACGAAATTCACTTGGCTCTTAACATGTCTAGCTTTGGACGAGTATGATTCCCACCAAGCATAATGGATGATTTGCACTAATATGAATCGTGCCTTCCATTGACCATAGGTTCAAATAAGGTAACTTCTATGGCAGTTATGGAAGTTACTTTCGAATCCTCCGAACTCCTTGACAATAGGAACGGTTATTAAATAGATAACTGTTTCACATATGCTATATAAGCATTCATCCATGAGAAGTGAAAGGGGAGAGACACATTTTTCCAAAAACAAGTAAATTCTGAAAACACTTCCTTTTTCTTAGAATTACAAATCTACTAACTTTACCATCAAAGGATTTTTGGCCGACCTCCATCGGTTTCCTCTGATTTTGTATCTGTTCTTTTAGGAATCAGCCTTAACATCATCAATGCTCGAGCTTTACAGCCTACTGATTTTCGAAGATCTATAAGCTTTGCTAGCTTAAAATTTGTAATATAAACATTAAATATAGTACCATTTTATTGCACTTGAATTTACACTATATTTGTGTGAGATCTATAACTATTAAATGGTTTGGTTTATGCTACATTTAATGTAGCTTTTATAAAGGTATATCACTCAATTGCTTTTTATAAAGCAATATTTTCTCGAATCCACGTTTTTATTTATATATATTATAGGTTAATCATATGCAAAATTTCAAAATAATCAGTTTCCATTTATTGTTAAATTTATTAGATTAGTCATTTACTCTATTTACAATTTTTTTCTTAAAAATCCAATAAGTACTTTTCATAAATTAGTGACTTTTTGATGATTAATCACCTTCATATTTAGAAGTAATATTTGGTACAAATGATAGTTGTAGAAAGAAATTTGTTCCACCAATGGACCTAAACTATTATTATTGAAAAAGGATATTGAGCAATATTACTTTGTAAGAGTTACTCAAAGTCTAACTAGAACATAATCCCTATCGAATATTTATTTTGTCTTATATTAATAGTAAGATAATTTACTTTCTTCGCAAACATTGCCAAACCTTTTTCTTTTTAGTTATCATATGTGAGGAAGAGAGGAGTTGAACCTTGATTCCCTTCATGAAGATCATTTGGTAGTGCCACTGGGCTTTAAAACTCTTGGCAAAATAATAACAAACATAAAGATTAAGGGAGGGATAAATTAAGCATTAAAGAAAAATAAAGATTAAGAGAGTGATTGAATGAAAAAAAGAGAGACACATAGGCATAACCTTTATTCAGTTAAAACAATACAAATATGAATAAGTTACTACCCTGTTGCGGCTTCACCACATCCCAGGTTCGAGTTTTCACAAGAACTGTAATTGCAATTTTTGGAAGTCCCAGAAACCAATAGAGCCTGGGGTGTATGTGAGTTTGGAGTTTCCGAGCTCCAGTTCGAGCTGGTGATACCCATGGGCTTACCCAACTGTAACATGGGGCGTGGGACAATGACTACCACACGCGAGTCCCCTTTTTTCTTTCTCAAAAAAAAAAAAAAAGTTACTACCCTGTTGCATTTCTTATAATTAAATTGGATTAGCATTGAACTATGCTCATGTGAGGTTTTTGTATGCTTTAAAAGACTTTTTTGGTATCCCCATACAACAATTATTACCAAACTTTCTACTAGAGGTTTTGTTTGATTAACTTTTTTTTTTTTTTTTTTTTTTTTGAGGTGAGGATTAACTTTGTTAGTATACATACATATTCTCAAATATATATATATATATACACACACATATACATATACTTCACAAAATGGGTTGGGCCACATGGTCTTCAGCCCCAACTCTCACAACCTTATTGCTTCAATTCAAGATTGCACAAAACTGTGAGGTTTAAGACTCGAATCAAAGTGGCATCACTTGAATGTCTCCTTCCTAGAGATTCAGGTGAGGAGGGTTTCATGGGAGAGAGGAAGTTCCTATTGGTGCATGTAGATAATACACTACTTCATGTAGTACTCTACTTCCTCTCTTTTTCTCTACTAATTTTCTCCGTTGATTCTCACTTTTTCTCTATTTTTTCACTCTTCCTGTACTTTCTCGTTGTGTGAAGCCTAAGAGATGGTGAATTGTTCCTTTTTATCTCAAGGGTTAAAATTTAAAACCACTTATCTTTCTCTGTCCCTGTGTGTTTTCTTGTCTCTACAAAAAGAAAATTCACACCTTCATCATCTCATGCTTTTGTTTGTTCTCTTTCTTTTAATTTTTTTACGCTCGTATTTGTAGCTTTAGTTCAATACAAGGTACAATATGAAAGTGAAGGTGAATGATAACAATTAACATGGGTAAACCACGATGGGTACTGTTGAAGTTACACGTTTGGTATACGGTAAATTGTCCCCCCCATTTTTCTTTTGTCTTTTCTTTGTTCTCATCTTTCATTTTGCCAAATTCCCATCCCACATATATTAACAGAAAGTTATTGAAACCATAAGCCCCACCGTGCCTATCAGAATTCTAGTCAAGAAAAAGAAGGTACCGAGCAAACACAGAAGGTTGAGAAGATTGAAAAGAAGATTACCTGCAAAATGAAGAATGAAGCTAAACGGCATGAAGTTCCTGTAGTCTAGTAGTTATAGTTGTAAACGACTTGTAGCTTTAGTTTTTAATATCTGTTCAGCTAGTGCATACGTGATCTGCACGTGACTTGTTAGTGTTAGTTTTAGATTTCTGTTATGTTAGTTATTTTTAGGTGGTTAGTTCTTTTCTCTAGTATATAAACAGAGACTTGTGATTGCAATCTAATATAATCTAATCACAATATACATTTCATCAAATCTCTACCTCAGGTATTTTGATAGGGTATCAGAGACAAAGATATATATTGTTCGGCTTAAGACTATGTTTATGGGTGGTATTACTGTAGAGAAAGTTTCTTTTAAGAAATATAGAGATTAAAAAGGTTGCATAAAAGTCCCAATATATCCAAATAGCACTCTATCACCGCAACTAGCAGATCACAAAAATCCTTAATTCTCTAAATCTTGTTTGTTTGTACACGGATATCCAAATCAATACACCTAACACATCTTCACCTTGGCTTAAATTTGGTCAAGCCTTGCAAACAAAAATCTTTCATCACCTTCACCAAAGCCCCCAAGGACTATCACTAACTCCAAATACCAATCAAGTCCATCATGTTTACTGGATTATCTGCCGTAACTTAACAAACGTTCATATTGCATATCCGGATCTTGCAATTTGAAACCATATTCATTAGTAGCTTATGAATATTAGTTGCTTACGAGTGATATTACCATCTGGGCATCCACCTCAATTATAAGGTTAGTAATTCCCAAATCAATCCCCAGGTTTAATCCATCCCTTGTTGCTCACAATTCCACTACCAAATCTTCCCCTACCCTTTAATTCCTTAGAGTACCTATTTGATCTATATTAAAGTAGCTAGCCTGTAATACCCAGGGAAAAAAAAAAACCTTGCAAGTGTGCGGCTATTGTTGCGTGCTTAACCCTCTTGGTTAGGTTTGGGACATGACATAGCCACTTAAAAAAAAAAATTGCAACTTAAGGCACATGCATTCACATGAATCATATCTTCATATTGTTATGCTTGGTTCTTCATAGGAGCATGAAAATATAAGATCAGAACTCAAATATTAAGCTCTGCCATATTCTCCCTTTTGATTTTTGTTCTTAGTATTTAAATGTTTTTGATTTTGTTCAACATTTGTATGGGCTAATTCATATAATAAAACAAGTGTTACTGAGAGTTGTATCTAGCGTTTATATTCCACTAATGTCCGGGGGCATGATTTCTTGAATCTCTTTGGAGATTGTAGCAATCTTAATTAGTGTTAGTGGTGGTGATGGGTCCACGTTGGCAACCTGTGATTGCCCCCATCAGCGTTTGTTTATTCTTTTTAGGGTTTGGCTATTAGAGGTAAGTCAAACTCATCTTTTTAATATAACTATGAAAAACAATAATTCTAACATTAAATCTTTTACTATATTTTTTTGTTTTGTTTTGTTTTGTATTTTGTTTTTTGTTTTTTTTTTTTTTTGTTTTTGTTTTTTTTTTTTTCACGATTATGATTGATTGTTTGTTATTTTTATATAAATCTACTACTTTTTCTCTACTATTCACAATCCATTATATTATAATTGTTGTCCTAAATTTTTTTTATAAAAATAACTGAGAATATTTGACACGAGAATCTGATTATTAAATTTCGGTGATTGTTAATACCTGTCTTAAAGCATTCTTAAGAAAATATCGATTGGATTTCAATTGCATTGGGAAGCAAAAAAAAAAAAAAAAAAAAAAAAAAAAATTAAGAAAAAGTGAATTTTTAAACTGAAAGTAATTAACTTGTGTGCCCATAGTTTGCTCAATTGCATTGATTGTCCCGTATTTGAAGAATACTTTTAGGGTATTCGTTAATTGGACTCATAAATTTTAGTAGCTATAGAATTTGGAGCAATAATGGTATTGATCAATAAGTTATGAAATTGTACTTTTTTCAAGTAGGCCACATAAATTCTGTTTCCACCAAGTAAATATGGCGAGCAGCCAAAATTCCTTGTTGTATTACATAGCTGACAAGGAAATACAAGCATGACCAGAAAGAAAAAAGAAAAGTAAACATGAAACCAACACAACCGCATTGCCTCCTCATATAAATTTATATAGAAACATTGAGGACTAGCTTCTTCTCGATTCTACATCATAGAAGAAGCTGAAGCTTGCAACCACATAGCACCCATGTCATTAGTGCATGATTTCTCACAAGTATTGCTAAGTACGTAAACGCAATTAAGGATTCCTACGCCTTAACGGTATATCCAAGTTGCATAGCGTATTCCACGAGTTTCTTCAGCACCTGGTCGTCGATTTGCCCGTCTTTGTTGGCATCAGCATGGTGAATCCCATTGCTGGCTCGAATGCCAGGGATCCATGAGCCGAGGCATTGAAAGGCTTTCTTTAGCTCTGCTTGGCTGAGGAGACCATCATTATTCGCGTCGTGTTGCTTGAAAATTTTCTTTTCTGTTCGGAGCATAGGATTAGTAGACTTGGACTCTTACGTCCACAAGGCCCATGTTAAGGAGACTTGGAGGATGGAAGTTTTTTGAGAACCTTGTTGTGTGTTTTGAGTTTGGAGTAAAGAAGCCAGGAGGTGTATATAATGGATATCAGTCTCTGTTTTATTCCAGTTTTTCTTGATGAAGAAGTGTCATTGTTGTGTGTGTGAAGGGTTGGATCAGAAGCTAGCTAGCTCGAATATATTTAATTGTAAGACATTTTCATACTTCTTTTTCAAAAAAAAAATATTTTGGGCAACTGTTGATAATGTTATTTCTTTCCATTCAAATGAAAATAAAACATTTCACAATCAAACACAAAAGGAAGCAAATTGTGGAAAATATCTCATGGTATCAAAATGTAGCATCTGCAAAGTGGTCCAAAAGTTTATCATGGAAGCAACTAGATAATAAAGAAGAATTTATTGTAACTTTATCCAATATAGACAATATAGAAGGAGAAAAAAAAACCTTTATAAGGAAGACAAAGATTTACATGGTTTCGCTTAAGCTTACGTCTATAAGTGGCATTATTGAGGAGAAAGTTATTAATGAAATATAAAGACTACAAATGCGGCACAAAAATGCTTTCATAAAACCAGTGCCAGCCCTAGGCCTAGGCCATCGCCTAGGGGCTAGGAGGCCCAACTAGAAAAAAGCCCCAAACAGTAGGCGGCAATAAGTAATTTTTCTTATTTATTTATTTATTAAAATGTGCGTGAGTTGTACATTTTTTCTTTTACTTTTAAGAAAGCCCAAAACAGTTAGAGTGATGCTTTAAATATCACAAATTTTATTATATAGGTTTTACAAATTTTTATTTCATTAATTACAAGAAATAATTTAAATATTTACTTATTTATTATCTTATTAAAGTGTCATCAATCCCTTTTCTTTTACTTTTTTTTTTTTATAGAAAAATTTGTGGTAACTTTAGCAACCCCCCCCCCCCCCCCCCCCCCAAAAAAAAAGGATTAGTAGAAACCCAACTAGATCATCATTAAATGAATGAAAAATTCTAAAAATACTACAAAATATTTATAAAGATGTGGTAAGAATATGATTGATGCCACTTAAACAAAATAATAAATGAATGTTTTAATCAATTTTTATTTATTAATGACATGCTTTGTAAGGCGTTATTGTAAAATTTGTAGTATCCTTATATAATATATATCACTCAAGTGAATTAGTCGCACTAAAAATTTTCACCTTAGATCTCAAATTATGTTGAGTTGGCATAGCACAAAACCTAAATCACAAACATTCAAATAAATCTCTATCACCACAACTAGTACACCACATGAATTCCTAATTATCTTAAATCAACTTGTTGAGTTGGTCTATTTGCATGTTGTCATGGATAACATCTATTGAGTCAAATTTGGTTTGGTGTTCAACTTGTTGTATGCGGGATCCAAATCAAGAAACGTAAAAAATCCTCGCCTTGGCATAAATTTGGTGCATACGAAATTCTTCCATCACCTTCACCAAAGCCCTAACGACTATCACTCTTTCCAAATACCAATCAAGTTCATCATGTTTACTGGATTATCCGGATCTTGCAATTTGAAACCATATATAGCATTAAAAGGATGAAAAACATCATTAGTTGCTTCCATTACGAGCGATATGACTATCTGGGTGTCCACCTCAATTATAGGGTTAGTAATTCCCAAATCAATCCCCAAGTTTAATTTAATCCATCCCTTATCCCTTATTGGTCCACCTTGTTCCTTAGCACTCCAACGCTCAAATAATTATATTTTTAATCTGTGTTATAAATAAATTCTAAATCTTATCTTAATTGATAATCTTTATAATGGTTAGGACGTGCCTTGCACATGTATCTCAAACTATAGTAATTGTTGAAATCCATGCACACACATGAAGTCTCATCAATGGTGAAGATAATTCTTTAATGGAAGAGAGAAAATCATATTTGTATGTATATTGAGTAAGTGTGTTATTTACAATAATCAAGCTCTACCTCTTATATATGAAGAGCAGAGATGGGAAAAGTAAAACAGAAAATCTAACTAATTGACAGCTGTCACCATACTCTAACTAACTCAACTATATACAAAAAAATTACTTGTATCTAACCTCTAGTATATACATAAAGGACTTGTAGCATATGCTCACATACAAACTCTTAACACTAATTACAAAAAAAAAAAAAAGGTAAAAATTGGTTACTAGTCATTATTTGGTTCAGCTGTTTGGTTTTTTTAAATAATAATGATGCTTCATAAAATACAAAAAATAAAAAGGAACATGCAACTTGATTGGGGTTAATTGAGTCCCTTATTTGACAACTAAATATTGATTAAAACAACATATGTCGCTTTGGAACTTTTCATTTTCTTTTCCCTTTTTACTAAAATGCAAAATACACTTTTTTAAGTTTGGGTGAATTTAATATTGGTATCTGATATTTAAAAGTTTTTATTTTAATTCTTAAGGTTTGTGTTGGCTAATTCTTGTAACAAAACAAATGTAAATGTGGGTTGTATTTAAATAACTTATTTTGTATCGAGTGAGTCAAGAAGAAACATGTAACAAACCAAGCTATAATGTCTCTATAAGGTAATGATACTGATTACAGATTCTGTAAGTGCATGTATACGTAAAGCATATAAATTCTGCTTCCACCACGTAAACATAGTAAGCACTTGGATATTACCACTTGGATACTGCTTCCTTGTTATTACCACTTGGATATATATTACATAGCTGCCAAGGAAAAACAGGCATGGCCAGAAAGGAAAAGAAAAGTAAAACAGGAAACCGACACAACCGCATTGCCTCCTCATATAAATTTTTATAGGAAACATTGCGGAAGGTCTATCTTCTTCGGGACTCTACATCATATAGAAGAAGCTGAAGCTTGCAAGCACAAAGGGCACACATATTAGTAGTACATGATATCTGACAAGTTATTGCTAAGCACGTAATTAAGGATTTCTACGCCTTAACGTACGGTAAATCCGACTCGCACAGCGTATTTGACGAGTTCATCCATCTCCCTTTCGTTGACGTATCCGTCTTTATTGGCATCGGCATGGTGGAGGCCGCGGTCTGCACGAAAGCCAGGGATAAGTGAGCCCAGGTAGTCAAAGGCTTTCTTTAGCTCTTCCCTGCTGAGCATATTGTCATTATTGGTGTCGAATTTCTTGAAAATGTTCCTTAACTGATCCTCCGTTGGGCCAGGTAGAGGCTTATGAAATATTGCACGGCCCATGTTATGGAGACTTGGGGGATGGAGAGCCTTAGGCAAGTTTTTAAAGAACCTTCTTATGTGGTTTGAGTTTGGGGGTATTGAACCCCTGGGGTATATATAATGAACCTTATCTCTATTTCTCTACACGAGATCTATTCCAACTTTTCTAAATTAAGAAGTGTCACTGTCGTTGTGCATGCGATGGGTCAGACTAGAAGCGAGCTCGAATATATTTTGTAATGTTAAAATTTATCAACCATCTTATTGGTTTTATTCCGTACTAATTTGCTTGTAATTTAGCACTTAGTAACCCTGTATTTAGGTGAGATTCATGTAAGGGTAGTGTGTGAAGAGAGTGTGAAGAATTGTTCATCTGTATGCAAAGAAGCAGAGACTCACGACTAAGACTCATGACTAACTCGTGGTTTGCAAGCCGCATGCTGTGCATGTGAGAAGCATACGGGAAGGTAAAGGGTTACGCCAGTTGTCGCACTACAGGACAAAAGTCTCAGACTGGCCAGGCCATTACCTCACGACTTGGACTCGCGAGTTGGACAAGCCGTGAGGCCAAGCCGCCAACCAGTTTTGTTTGATAAAAACTGACTCTTCGTATTCTAAACACACACCACTATATATATATATATATATATATATTTTTTTTTTTTTATACCCACGAAATGTAGAGAGTTTCCAGAGAGAATTTTGTGAGAGAAACTCTAGAGAAAAACAAGATTGCTTCATTCCCAATTTTCACTAAGAGACTCTACAAATTCCTCTACTCTTTTTCTCTCTATTGATACATCCTTGGGTGGTCATTGACCAAATCTTTTTCTCATCACACCCACGTCTATGAGAAGGTTCATTTGGTGCTAAGAGAAGCAGTTTGGAAGGGACCAATAATTATTGGTTGATGTTATGGGTTATAGCGGAATCCAATAAGTTAAAAAAGAAAAAGGTTTGGCATAACTTTGTTGGAGCAAGAAGATTGGAGGGTTTAAGTACCTGGGTAGATTAGGCTTGGAGGGTTTATTGCTGTTCATGTATCCCAACTACATTTTCTAGTGGATTATTGACTGCTTGGAGGGCGGCGGAGAGGTTTTACACCAAAGGCTTCAGTTTCCTCTTTGATAACACATCGCGTGTCGTCCTTGTGTTTGCATCTCTCTTCCTTTATCTTTACCTTTTATTTTATGTTGTAGATGTGATTATAATTGGCTTATATTGTTTATCAATTCTGTGTTTGGTTTATGTTCATGTTCCGCACATTAATTGTTTGATAATATGCTTGAATTGATATTTTGTAATTTGGGGTCTAAACGTTCAAGGGTATTTTACACACATTTTAAACTTTCATATTTTGAATGTTAGAAACTTTCATTCTATTTAGTGTTGATAATGTTGTTTCTTTCCATGCAAATTCATTCAAATGAAAAGAAAAGAAGTGTCACAATCAAACACAAGAATCAAATAATCGAAAATATTTCATGGCATCAAAATTTTAGCATCTGCAAAATAGTCCAAACATTTACATATATGGAATAAAAGCAACTAGATAAGAAAGACGAAACTTTTAATATGGAGATAAGAATTCCGCCTTTCCCATATCCACAACAGAAGAATACTGGAATCTATGAATCCAAATCCGTCGGCAGAGAATTCGAATTCTCACGTAAATGGAAAATTGTTGGAGTGCTTCATGTGTGTGTCAAAAGTTGATAGCTTTTGCTATAGCTTTTATGCCAACTGATTTTAGATTAAGATGCTTATCGGACAACATTCACGGTCGGGTCCAAGAAATTATGGGAATGAAATTTGGAAGCCAAGTGGGTCCATTTGAGTTCTATTGCACTGAAATGTCACTTTAAAAGCATCAATAATGTTTCCTCCAAAAAAAAAAAAAAAAAAGCATCAATAATGTCATCACAGGTCAGGTATGATTTCAACAGACTTGTCACCCTATTTTCAATACTAGTGTGGTGCTTCCTTCCCTTTCAGCCTTCCTCAAAATAGAATCTTCAGTAATAAGTGAAAAGCGAAAACTATTTATCCTCACATAATATAATCGTTAGTCCAAAGTAAAAACTATTTCCTGATGCTTGTCATGCATGAATTAGTACAGTAAGTTATCATTATTGTTACTGTTGTTATGTTTTATGCTCACAAGGCAAAAATATCATAGAACTATAAAATTGCATGTTAAAAAAATTTTGGCTTTAAACTTTACCTTTTGATCTAACTGCATTTAGATTTAGACACTCATTGGATAACATTCAAAGTCTTGGCATGTGTGTTATCCCCTTAGTATCATAGCACCTGCTACTCATTTATGAGATAGAATCCTTAATCAAAATAGAAAAGCGAATACCATCCATCCTCAATTAGGATCATTATTTGAAAGTGAATAACTATGGCCCGCTACTTGGCATATGGAATGGAGTAAAAATGGTACAAAAATCTTCTTACCCACTTTTGTTGTTATTTTATACTCCACCAACAATAATGTACCGCATGTCTAATTTTTTATTTTTACTTTTAAACTTCGGTTATTTACAGAAATAAAGAACATATATTAGGTTATGATTGGCGAAATATAAAAATTAAGGGACATGAGTTTTTTATTCATATAAGTGTGTTGATGAAATGTTTGTAGGCCAAGATGGAAAAGTAGATAAATTGAAAAATGTACTACTTCCAACAATACATATTTACCATTTTTATGCTTTCCATCTCGTCAAGCAAGTGTTTTAGTCTTTTACATGCTTCATTCTTGTCATATCAAATATACATGGTCATTATGGGGAAAGAATAACAATCCTATCAAATTTCCAATTGCAGTTTGATATAAACCTTAGGTGTAATAAATGGATGATGCTCTAGGTTTTAAAACAAATAACTGAGAAAAGAGCTGGTTACCAAATTTGTGGTTGAATGGGGTTCAGTTGGTGGTTTGTGGCATAAATAATACTAAATATCTCAATGAATATATGTTACCCAACTTATTAAGTTGTTAGCCCAACTATATTTAGAAATACTTCTTCAATTTAAATTTAATAGAGAGATTTATAAATATTTATTGTCAAGTATTTTATGAATTTTCAATATAAGAGTTTTGCACCTCAAAAATGAAATACAAAGGGAAGAAAGACTTATTATAAGTAAAAATGTTGCAAATATTTTTCTCGTGCTAATTTGAAATTCCTTGTTTTGTGAGAAAGTCGTACCAAAAAGTCCCATATTGAAAAAAAAATAAAAGATTATGCCATGGTCTTCTGCAATAGTTATTGCACTAGCTCAATCAAGAATTTTACTTTGATAATCCAATAATTAAAAGAATAGGAGGGAGAATTCGAATCCTAATTTTCCTTATAAAGAAGAGCAGGTAATATCACTGAGATGCATGAGGCTCTTGGCCTCTCTATCAAGGATTTTAAGCATCGACTAATACGCTAGCTTTTTAAGTACTTGACTCGAGTACTAATGTATGTAAGCTTATTTTATTTTATTTTATAAGTCAAATTATTTTTAGTAATTAAAAAGAAAGGTAAAATTTGGTCAAAACTAGTCATGATTTGTTTCAACTGTTTGATTTTTTAAACAATAATGATGCTTCACAAAATACAAAAAATGAAATAAAATAAAAAGAAATATGCAGCTTGATTGGCCTTGTCATTATCATTGAGTACTCCCTTATTCGTCACCTAAATATTGTTTAAAATAGCATATGTGACTAGATTTTCCTTTTTCCTTTTAACTAAATTGTAAAATACACCCTTTTAAGCCTCAGAAAAAATCTCATTAAAAATCGTAGCACTTTTATATCGAGTCGGGTTATAATCTGGATCAAACACAAGTAAACTCCACATAACCCAAAAAAAAAACCAAGTGTTAATATGGGTTGTATTTAAATAATTTCCATCTTTCTCAATTTCAAGAAGCTTACTTTAGTACTTCTCGGAAAAAAGTGATATGAGCTCTGAAGGCAGTTTCCGAGTGCGTTCTTGTGAGGAAGAGGATGAGCTTCAGCGAAGTACAAAGAAAGTTAAAGAGAGCCATATCCTTGGTGGGGTTCACTTTTATAGGGATAAGCTTATTGGTGAGATTCCTAGGGCTTACTGCCAAGCCTTTGAGTTTAACAATGTTCACATAGATGAAAACCTAATGTCTGATGATGAAGTTGAGGAACTTTCTGAAGGTCTAGTTGCGGCGAGACTAACTAAGGAATGAAAATCTTAGATTTGGTCTCAGTGGGTGAGCCCCATTATTGTGAAGGTGTTTGGAAAAACGGTGGCTTTCATTTCCTTCAAATTAAACTTTTAAGTCTGTGGAAACCAGGGGGTTGGATGGACTTGGTTGACCTAGGGAAAGACTTCTTCCTTATTAGGTTTAGTTTAAAGGAGGACTTGGATCATGTGATTGCTGGGGGTTCTTGGTTCATTGGAGAGCATTTTCTGTCCATCAGACCTTGGAGTCCTAACTTTAGGCCTTCCACAGCGTCTATTTCATCGGTTGCTATTTGGGCCAGATTGCTGGAGCTCCCAATTGAGTATTACCATGAGGATATGCTAAAGGATATTGGAGCGTCCATTGGTCCTGTCCCGAGGATAGATACGCATACGACTTCCGGATCCAAAGGGAGGTACGCGAGGGTGTGTGTGCAGGTTGATCTCTGCAAGCCTCTTATAAGATCTATTCAGATTGGGAAGCTGTCCCAACAAGTCATTTATGAAGGTATTAGCTTATTATGCTTCTCATGTGGGCGTTTAGGTCATTAGCAAGGTTTCTGCCAGTACACCATTAAGAAGGTAGTGGTACTTCAGGTGCAAGATGAGAAGGAAGCTCAAAGGTCTCCAAACACCCAACCCAAGCCTTCGGTGGAGGAGTATGGGCCTTGGACGGTTGTGTCTCGGAGGAAATCCACTACCAAAAATAATTCCAAGGGTGTAGGTCATGGGTCAAGTCAGTTTGATACTACCAGTGATAGTCGTTGGGCTAAATGACCTAGTTTGGCCTACTCTGCTAATACGATCCATATTGGCAACTCCAAAAGTGCATCTGATGGGAAACGTAAAGCTCATTATGGTGATTTTGTTCCTAGTGGAGTCAAGTCCAAAGACACGTGCAACTCACCTAGCCATAAGGTTACACTGGCCTTTGCTACTGTGACTTCCAATGTGCCCATCCCTGATATGGAGTTGGAAGATGGTAACTTCACATTTATGACCAAAGGCTCCGTTAATTCCCAACAAGAAATTTGCTCTTCACAAGCTGCCTTCTCCTCTCATGGGAAGAAATCCTCTGCCCCTGATGGATGCTGATACAAGAAGCATGCCGCTTGAGCCCAACGTTGGGCAATCTTTCTAAAGGGCTAGACCTTACCCCTATCGGATGAAATAGTGGCCCAAATCAAAGTGGATCCGACCCATGTCATGGGGTGGTTTGATCAGGTGCTCCTTACTGCTTGGAGCCACATCTTTCCCCTTATGCCATTAAGCCTTCAGTTAGGTTTCTCCCGCTAATGGATCTGGCATGACAGAGCTGGAGGAATCCTTGGTGGGTGTTCCTTACAGACATCCCAACACCCTAGGAAGGGAGAGTATTTGCATGGAGAGGGCTATCGTCGAATTCACTGGAGTTAATCTGGCAAGGATCAGAGTTGGGAGTGGAACTCACCGAAAGAAGAATGTTGGAGGAGGTACCAATTACACTGAATCTTTGGGGCAATAGGAACTATTATACTCTTCTTCAAGTCTTTCACCCAACGGTGAAATTTGCAATGTTGCTTGGGCAGTGGGAACGAGAGTTAGGTGTCATGGAGCATTTGATCTCACTAGCCCTAGGGGAAGGATTTACCAACCTCTTCATGAGGAGGAGGGGATGGAGTTTGATCGACCAGAGGATGGCCCTTTTTTATTATGACGAGTGTCCTACCCCTGCCCATATTTTCTTAATGAATGTAATTGTCTGGAATTGCTGAGGGCCCCTTGGTGCTAACTTTAAAAGATCGATCATGAATCTTATCAGGATTCACCAACCTTCTATTATGATTATTATTGAAACTCGGGTTGGAAGGGATAGGGCTAAGGAGCTCACTGATCAACTTCCCTTGAAGGAGCCTTGCATGTGATACCTATGGCTATGCAGGTGGTATTTGGCTTCTCTGGCACCCTGAGGTGGTGGATATCTCCAAGCTTGCCTCCACTGAGTAGGAGATTCATGCCTTGGTCAAGGTGAAATCCTTTAACTTTTCTTGGTTACTTTCTGCTATTTATGCTAGCCCTAGGGCCTTTAAACGTTATTGTCTGTGGGATAATCTTTCTATTGTTTGGAGTATCCATGATTTGCCTTGGGTTTTACTTGGGGATTTTAAAGAGGTTTTATGTAGTGATGATAAGTTTGGGGGTAATCTTGTTAATATTAGAAGGGTTTAAAGTTCAAAGATTGTTTGGATGTTTGTGGTATGATGGATTTGGGCTTCTGTGGGCCTATGTTTACTTGGTCCAACTTGAGAAATATTAGGGGTTTAATTTTTGAGAGTCTGGATTGTTGTTTTGCCAATATTTCTTGGAGCAGCATTTTTCTAGAAGCTGTGGTTCAACATATAACCGGTATTCATTCGGACCATAACCCTATTCTCCTTGAGTTGTTTAAGGATAAGGGCCTGGGCCTTCCTAAACCTTTTCGGTTTCAATCCCTGTGGTTATCCCATCCCACCTATTCTCAAGTTGTTCGGGATGCATGGGCTAACAATGGACCTTTGGTGGATACCATTGCTGACTTCTTCAAAAGAGTTTAGAATTGGAATAAGGCTATTTTTGGTAATGTCTTCCAGAATAAGAGGCGGTTAGAAGCCAGGCTCAATGATATTCAGAGAACTCTAGCCAATGGTCCTAATGATTTCTTGATTGACCTGGACAGAAAGCTTAGTTTGGAATATCACTCCATCCTTTAGTTAGAGGAAGACTTATGGATCTCTAAATCTATATTATACTGGAAGATTCAGGGGGAGAGAAATACTGCTTTCTTTCATGCTTCCACTCTTAATAGATACAGGCATAATAAAATTCTCTCTATTAAAGATAATGTGGGGAATTGGATTGTAGAAGAAAGTGAGGTTGCTTCCTTTGTGAGACAAGGTTTTCTGAACCTCTTCTCTTCTAGTTTGATCTCTGTTCCGAGGAGTGTATGGCTCCCTTTAAGTTGGCCTAATCGTCTTACCCTTGAGGAGGTCAATGACATGGATAGAGAGGTGTCCTCGGAAGAAATTAAGGAAGCCCTTTGGACCCTTAAACCTTTCAAGGCCCCTGGGCTTGGTGGTTTGCTTGTGGGCTTTTTCCAGAATGCTTGGGCCATTGTTGGGGATTCTATGGTTAATGAGGTTAAAAATATTTTTTTGACTAGGACCATGCCTTTAAAGCACAACTAGACCCTCATTACGCTTATTTCCTAGTGTGATGGACCGGAGTTGCTCTCTAATTATAGACTTATTAGCCTTTGCAACACTCTTTACAAAGTGGTTATGAAAGTCATTGTTAATAGGATCCGACCCTTGTTGTCTAAGTTGGCGTCCCCTTTGCAGTTTGCATTTGTTCCTGGGAGAAGAGGGTTAGACAATGTGATCATTGAACAAGAGATCATTCGCACCCTTACCCTGAAGCAAGGAAAAAGGTTTTATGGCTATTAAGATTAATCTTGAGAAAGCCTATGATAGGCTGGAGTAGAATTTCATCCGAGATGTTCTTTTATTGTATAATCTCCCATCTTCCATGGTGGATCTCATTATGAGCTGTGTATCATTTTCTTCCATTTCCTTGTTTTTCAGTGGAGGTATGCTTGAGCATTTTCTTCCTTCAAGGGGTATTAGACAGGGGGATCTGATGTCTCCCTATATTTTCATTCTTTGCATGGAAGTACTTGGGTACCTTGTTGATGATAAGTGTCGGTCTAAGCACTGGGATCCTGTTAAAGCTTCAAGAGGAGGGGTCTGCTGTGTCCCACCTGTTTTTTGCAGATGATCTTATCCATTTTGCCAAAGTCGATGAGAAAAATTGTCAGAGTATTTGGGAAGTTTTGGAAGTTTTTGTGGAGCTCTCTAGTCAGAAAGTCAGGCCAAATGTATTTATAAATACTTTTTCGGTTTAAATTTAAGAGAGAGATTTATAAAGACATATTGTCAAGTATCTCAAAAATGAAAGTCAAAGGAGAAGAAAGACTAATTATAAGTAAACATGTTGCTAATACCTTTCTTGTGAAAAATTTGAGAATTTGTTTTGGTGAGAAAGATGTACCAAAAAGTCTTACACTAAAAAAAATAAAAGAATATGCCACAATCCTTTTGCTATAATTATGACACATGACAAAAACTTTACTTTGATAATCAAATAGTTACTTTTTTATTTTTTTATGGTGTAATCAAATAGTTACTACAATGGAAGGGGATTTGAATCTTGATTCTTCTTATAAAGAAGAGTAGGGAATACCACTAATATACAAGGCGCTCTTGGCCACTCCATCAAGAATTTTAGGTATTGACTAATACACCAGCTTTTTATGTCGGACTAAAATGTTTTAATTCAATACTAGCTTTGTTACTTGAGTCATGTACTAATGTATGTAAACTTTTTTTTTTTAATAATAAAAAAAGGTAAAAAAAAAGGTCATAACCAGTCATGATTTGGTTCAGCTGATTGATTTTTAAAATAATAATGATGTTTCATAAAAAAATAAAAAATAAAAAGGAAGATGCAACTTGATTGGCCTTATCATTTAGTCCCTTATTTGACAACTAAATATTGATTAAAACCACATACGTGACTTTAGATTGTTTCTTTTCTTTTTCCTTTTTATCTAAAATGTAAATTACACCCTGTTAAGTTTGGGTGAATCTAATATTAGTTACTGATATTTAAAAACTTTTATTTTAATTCTTAACGTTTGTGTTGGCTAATTCTTGTAACATAAAATTTTTTTTTAATGAATTTTTTCATCTTTTTTCAAACATAAACTTGACATCAGATTGGTACCAAATGATATGTTAAGGAGAAAAAAAAAAAACGCAGAGAAGAAGACATCAGAATCTCAGATCGATTTGTAAGGGCAAAAAAACCAGAGAAAAAGAAGAAGAAGAAAGCAAAATCCAAACTTTGGCAGTATGGTTGATGAAGTGAAAGTTAATTTACTTACCATTTGAAATATCTTCTTCAAGGCTTGTCTGAGTTGTCTTTGCTCTCTAGAACTTCGAGAGTGATTTCATTTATGAGACTTGTAAATGACAAGTAAAGCTTTGAAAAGTGATGTTAACTATTAAGGGAAAATGGCTCAATGCACGAGGGAGTAGGTTGGAGTGTAGCTTCCTAGAAGCTTTATGAATTGTGATTATAATTATCCAAAATTCTCAAAATATTCATTTATTTACCAAATTTTGTGAAAAAAAATTCTTTTATTTACAAAATAACTCAAGTATGAATTAAAAAAAAAAAAAAAAATTCTAATTCCCTTTATTAATATTTTTTTAAATCACTAAACTTGATTAATTAATCAATAAATCCATCACAAGGGGTTAATTCGTTTTGGCCTATCAGATATTAAAATTTTTTTTATCTTAATTCTAAACGCTTGTGTTGGCTAATTATTGTAACAAAACAAGTGTTAACGGGTTGTATTTAAATTATTTGCTTTTGTATTGAGTAAAGAAGAAACATCGAAGAAATCAAGCTTTGACTATTATGATTATACAATAGGATTGGAATTTGGAAGCGATAATGATACAGATTACAAATTCTGCAAGTGTATACGATTTCATGTAGACCATAAAAATTTTGCTTCCAGCACGTGAACATGGTGAGCAGACAATATTCCTTGTTATTACCACTTGGATATTACATAGCTGCCAAGGAAAAACAGGCAAGACCAGAAAGGAAAAGAAAAGTAAAACGGGAAACCAACACAACCGCTTTGCCTCCTCCTGTAAATTTGTGTAGGAAACATTGCGGAAGGTCTAGCTTTTTCTCGCTTCTACATCATAGAAGAAGCTGAAGCTTGCAAGTACAAAGCACACATATTATTGTCTGACAAGTTATTGTTAAGTACGTAATTAAGAATTTCTACGCCTTAACGGTAAATCCGACTCGCACAGCATATTTGATGAGTTTATCCATCTCCCCTTCGTTGACGTATCCGTCTTTATTGGCATCTGCATGGTGGAGGCCGCGGTCTGCACGAAAGCCAGGGATAAGTGAGCCCAGGTAGTCAAAGGCTTTCTTTAGCTCTTCCCTGCTGAGCTTATTGTCATTATTGGTGTCGTATTTCTTGAAAATGTTCCTTAGCTGATCCTCCGTCGGGGACACTGGGGGCACTGGGGGCCCTGGCTTATAATTAACTATTTCACGGACCATGTTATGGAGATTTGGAGGATGGAGAGCCTTAGGCAAGTTTTTAAAGAACCTTCTTATGTGGTTTGAGTTTGGGCGTATTGAAGCCCTGGGTATATATAATGAACCTCCTCTCTATTTCTCTCTGTTTCTCTACCCGAGATCTATTCCATGTTTTCTTGATTAAGAAGTGTCACTATCGTTGTGCATGCAATGGGTCGGACTAGAAGCTAGCCCGAATATATTTGAATGTTAGAAATTTTCATTCTATTTAGTGTTGATAATGTTTTTTCAATCCATGAAATTCATTTAAATGAAAAGAAAACATGTGTCACAATCAAACACAAGAATCAAATTATCGAAAATATCTCATGGTATCAAATTGTAGCATCTGCAAAGTTGTCCAAACATTTAGCATATATGGTGTATAAAAGCAACTAGATAAGAAAGACGAAACTTTTAATATGGAAATAAGAATTCCGCCTTTTTCTTAACCTCCTACGAAATCATATCCACAACAAAAAAATACTTGAATCTATGAATCCAAATACGTTGGCAGAGAATTCAAATTCTCCCGTGAATGGAAAATTGTTGGAGTGGTACATGTGTGTGTCAAAAGTCGATAGCTTTTGCTCTAGCTTTTATGCTAACTGATTTTAGATTAAGATGCTTATCGGACAACATTCATGGTCGGGTCCAAGAAATTATGGGAATGAAATTTGGAAGCCAAGCGGGTCAATTTGAGTTCTATTGCACTGAAATGTCACTTTAAAAGCGTCAATAATGTCATCACAGGTATGATTTCAACAGACTTGTCACCCTACTTTCAATACTAGAGTAGTGCTTCCTTCCCTTTCAGCCTTCCTCAAAATAGAATCTTTAGTAATAAGTGAATAGCGAAATCTATTTACCCTCACATAATAGAATCATTAGTCCAAAGTAAAAACTATTACTTGATGCTTGTCATGCATGAATTAGTACAGTAAATTATCATTATTATTACTATTGTTATGTTTTGGGCATGAAATCCCATATATAAAGGGGAAAATTGTTAAGTGTAATTCAGTTCAATTCACCTCAAGCTTTATGCTTACAAGTCAAAAATATCATCAAACTATAAAATTCATGTTAAAAAATTTTGGCTTCAAACTTTACCTTTTGATCTAACTGCGTTTAGATTTAGACACTCTTTGGATAACATTCAAGGTCTTGGCATGTGGCATAAATAATACTAAATATCTCAATGAATATATGTTACCCAACTTATTAAGTTGTTAGCCCAACTATATTTAGAAATACTTCTTCATTTTAAACTTAAGAGAGAGATTTAAAAAAAATTTATTGTCAAGTATTATATGAATTTTCAATATAAGAGTTTTGCGCCTCAAAAATGAAATACAAAGGGGAAGAAAGACTAATTATAAGTAAAAATGTTGCTAATATCTTTCTCGTACTAATTTGAGATTCTTTGTTTTGTGAGAAAGACGTACCAAAAAGTCCCACCTTGAAAAAAATAAAAGAGTATGCCACGGTCTTCTATAATAGTTATTGCACTAGCTCAATCAAGAATTTTACTTTGATTATCCAATAATTAAAACAATGAGAGGGAGAATTCGAATTCTAATTCTCTTTATAAAGAAGAGCAGGTAATATCACTGAGATGCATCTTGGCCACTTTATCAAGGATTTTAAGTACTTGACTTGCGTACTAATGTATGTAAGCTTTTTTATCTTATTTTATAAGTCAAATTATTTTTTAGTAATTAAAAAAGAAAGGTAAAATTTGGTCAAAACTAATCATGATTTGTTTCAACTGTTTGATTTTTAAAGCAATTAATAATGATGCTTCATAAAATACAAAAAATGAAATAAAATAAAAAGGAATATGCAGCTTGATTGGCCTTATCATTATCATTGAGTACTCCCTTATTTGTCACCTAAATATGGTTTAAAATAACCTATGTGACTAGATTTTTCTTTTTCTTTTTCCTTTTAACTAAATGGTAAAATACTTCCTTTTAAGCCTTAGAAAAAATCTCATTAAAAATCGTATCACTTTTATATCGAGTTAGGTTATAATTTGAATCAAATACAACTAGGCTCCACATAATCCAAAAAAAAAAAAAAAAAAAAAAAACAAACGTTAATGTGGGTTGTATTTAAATAATTTTCCATCTTTCTTAATCTCAAGAAGCTACCTTTAGTATTTCTCCCTACTTCTGCCAGCCTACACTGCCCTCTCTCAAGTCAACACGTTAACTCTCTTTTCAACACAACCAAATAAACTCAAGCATATGGGCATTTAGATTTAAGTTTTGTTATACATATGATTAGGGACGTAGCTGTTCATTGACTAAGGGGGGCAATGGCCCCCCCTAGATTTGTTTTTAAAAAAAAAAAAAAAATCATAATAGTATATATATTCTGAATTTTTTTGACATTTAGGTCCAAGATAATTACTCTTGGCCCCCCCTCTCCCCCAACAATTTACAAATTGGCCCTTACAACCCATCCAAAATAGATTTTTTTTTTTTTTTTAAATGAAAAATAAAGTCCATCACTTTAGTTGATGGCCTCTCCACAGTCAAACAAACAAATTCCCCAAAAACAAGTAACAAATCCTTGAACTGTAAGAGAGAGATATATATATATATATATATATATATATATATATAATAAATAAATAAAAAAACCTCTTTGACATCCCATTTTGCATTGTTCTTGAGGAATGAGAAGGCAACTCAAAAAAGTTTACCAGTAATATCTGGAAAGTCACTCACTCTACTCTATTTAGAATGTTTATTTGAGAGAGATGAAGGGTTTGTACTTAGACTACTCCAGATCACTCTTAGCTCTTTTTTGTCTGTGGCCATAAGCTATTGAGTATGTTACTAAGAGGACTACGTGTGTGGCTATTAATTTTTAAGGGAATACTTCTAATATTTAACTGGTTAAATTGGTTTAACTTAAAAGTTGAAACGTTTGAGGTTTTTTTTTTTTTGGGAAAACGTTTGAGGCATGGACTTTTCTTATCTTCTCTTTGTTTACATTTTTTTTTAATTCTCAATCAGTAGAGCTATAAGGTTTGAAATTGAAGAAACATTTGAAAATTAATTAAATAAATGACAGAACGAAGTAATGGAAACATTAATTTTTATAAGATAATCTCATTTAGTTACAAGTCAAGAAATTTTTTTAACATATTTTTTGCCCCCCCTAAGTCTAAAGTCTGGCTCCGTCCCTACATATGATAATGGTCATATGGTTTTTTGTTTTTGTTTTTATTTATTTATTATAATATGAATCTGACCATATGAGTTTTTGGCTTTCTAATTAGTTTAATGAATATGTTTTGTTTTTCAAGATTTTGTTGTTCAATTTTTGTATTGCTATATTGTAATATATTTTATCTCTTTATATCATCATTTTTTAAGATAATAAAGAAAATTTTTATATATATCTATAGTGAAGTAAATAATTGTTGAGAATATGATGATATATCAAAGTTGATAATTCTATATTCAAGAGATTTTTGAATTATGATTATTGTATTAAGACACCAATTTTTGTTGCTGAAATTCTAAAAAAAAATTACAACAAATTAACCCTCAAAGTAAAAATTCCTGACTATGCCCTTAACTATACTATAGAATTTGGAGCGATAATGGTCAGTGTATAAGGTTTCTCGTAGACCATATAAATCCTGCTTCCACCACGTAAACATAGTGAGCACACAGTATTCCTTGTTATTACCACTTCGATATTGCAATGATTGCATAGCTGCAAGGAAAAACAGGCACAACCAGAAAGGCAAAGAAAAGTAAAACAGGAAACCAACACAACCGAGTAGCCTCCTCATACAAATTTTTAGAGGAAACGTTGCGGAGGGTCTAGCTTCTTCTGGATTCTACATCATATAGAAGAAGCTGAAGCTTGCAAGCACAAAGCACACATAATATTGGTACATGATATCTGACAAGTTAACTACGTAAATTAAGGATTTCTACGCACGGTAAATCCGAGTCCTGCAACGTATTTGACGAGTTCGTTCATCTCCTCTTCGTTGACGAATCCGGTAAATTAAGTGTTGATAATGTTGTTTCTTTCCACGAAAATTCATTCAAATGAAAAGAAAATATGTGTCACAATCAAACACAAGAATCAAATTATCGAAAATATCTCATGGTATCAAAATTCTAGCATCCACAAAGTGGTTCAAATATTTAGCATATATGGTATAAAAGCAACTAGATATATAAGAAAGACGAAAACTTTAATATGGAAATAAGAATTCGGCCTATTTCTTAACCTCTTACGAAAATCATATCCACCACAAAAGAATACTTGAATCTACGAATCCAAATACATTGGCAGAGATTTCGAATTCTCATGTTAATGGAAAATTGTTGGAGTGGTTCGCTTATAAGTCAAAAGTCAATAGCTTTAGTTTCCACGAAAATAAAAATAAAAAAGTCGATAGCTTTAACTGTACCTGTTGTGCAAACTGTTTTTGGATTAAGATGCTTATTATAGGACAACATTCATGGTCGGGTCCAAGAAATTATGGGAATGAAATTTGGAAGCCAAGTGGGTCAATTGGAGTTATATTGGCCTCAAACGTCATTTCAAAAGCATCAATGTCATCATAGTTATGATGTCAAAAAACTTGTCACCCTAATTTTAACACTAGTGTGGTGCCTCCTTCACCTTCAGACTTCCTCATAATAGAATCTTCAGCCATAAGTGAGAAGCGAAATTTATTTACTCTCACATTATAAAATCATCAATCAAAAGGAAAAAGTATTCCCCAATACCTGTCATGAATATGATGCTTGTCAGTCATGATTTTTTTTTTTTTGAGAAACTGTCAGTCATGATTCAGTTCAGCTGTTTGATTTTTAAAATAATAATGATGCTTCATAAAAAGCAAAAAAGAAAAAGAAAAAAGAATATGCAACTTGATTGGCCTTATCATTAAGTCCCTTATTTGATAACTAAGTATTGATTAAAACAATATGTGACTTTAGATCTTTTAATTTTCTTTTCCCTTTTGTGGGTCAATTGGAGTTATATTGGCCTCAAACGTCATTTCAAAAGCATCAATGTCATCATAGTTATGATGTCAAAAAACTTGTCACCCTAATTTTAACACTAGTGTGGTGCCTCCTTCACCTTCAGACTTCCTCATAATAGAATCTTCAGCCATAAGTGAGAAGCGAAATTTATTTACTCTCACATTATAAAATCATCAATCAAAAGGAAAAAGTATTCCCCAATACCTGTCATGAATATGATGCTTGTCAGTCATGATTTTTTTTTTTTTGAGAAACTGTCAGTCATGATTCAGTTCAGCTGTTTGATTTTTAAAATAATAATGATGCTTCTTAAAAAGCAAAAAGAAAAAGAAAAAAAGAATATGCAACTTGATTGGCCTTATCATTAAGTCCCTTATTTGATAACTAAGTATTGATTAAAACAATATGTGACTTTAGATCTTTTAATTTTCTTTTCCCTTTTTACTAAAATGCAAATCACACTCTTTTAATTTGGGTGAATTTAATATTGGTTCCTAATGTTTGAAGTATTTTGTTCAATTCTTAATGTTTGTGTTGGCTAATTCTTGTAATAAAGCAAGTGCTTATGTGAGTTGTATTTAAATAAGGATAAAATCTAGTTACAAAATTGATTATAACTTAAGTGCTTATGTGAGTTGTATTTAAATGAGGTTAAAATTTAGTTGTAAAGTTGATTGTAGCTTAAGGTTATAAACTTATTTAATATGTTTTTATAAGAGGTAAATTTTGACAAATTCACCGTTGGATTACATTTTCTTCTTATATCCTCCGTACTTGCAAAGTTTCCAGAAACTTGAATATTAATAGCTATGTTATTGTGGGGCCTGAGAATTTGGCAACCCCGGCCCACTTTATACCTAGCCCAAGGCCCATGCAGAGGAGGAAGAAATGCCTGAGGTCGAAGTGTAAGGGTTTAGGTTGCCCAAGAGCCTTGCTGAAGACAACCTTGTCCTCGGCCAATGAAGACCATAGGAGGAAGAAGTGATGAGCCACCAAAAGCAGCCTTCTTGAACATCCAAAAAGATGGAACAAATACAACGTGTCAGCCATGGAAGCATGGTGGAGGAGCAAGTCCAGGATGAACTGTCACCTCCACATTAAGTGCATCCACCTAAGTCCCTGGTTGCAATAATGGAGACGTGACCCTTGGGCAGTGCTGCCTCGGTTGTTGCAACCCACAGGGGGATTGATAAGGTGGCTGATGGGACGGGTTGTCAGAGGGAGTCATGGATGATCAACAAGTAGAGGAAATGGATTGTTGGAGGAGGATTATATAAGGGGAAGAAATAGATCAAAAACGGGGACCATTCCCATGGGATAGGGACCACTATTAAGCTCCTTAGACTGGGCCGAGGACAGACTTTGGAGGATAATTTCGATCCATCTGCGTTCGATGGTGGCGAACACTGCATTGGGCATTGTTCGCTTGCTAAGGCCTAGTTCTTGAACCCGCTCTCTACAAATTCATTGTACTGGGCTAGTTGGGCTTGAGCCCACTCACTCAACAGTAGAAGTGCTCAAACCCAGTCTCTATAATTGGCGTCGTTTGTGGGAAGAACTAGTGCGTTAGCAAGCGCAATGGTCCATTATTCCTACGTTGCTAGCTTGCACAAAGTTAGGCAAATTTTTTGTCGCCGCCGCTAACACCGATTCTGAATTTCATTAAAAAAAAAAAAAGAGAAAAAGAAAAAGAGAAAACAACGCACCCACCTAAGCAGCAGCTATTGTGGAAAAATGAAAGGTTCAGAGAATGAAGCAAGTAAACAGTATAGCCTTTTATTAAAAAAAAAAAAAAATACATCATGTGCCTGAAGGCTTAGACAAGTTTGTTCTAAAGCTGAAAATACAAACGATGGCTTGGACAGGCTTGTTCTAAAGCTAAATGTACAAGCGGAAGCTTAGACAGGCTTGTTCTAAAGCTAACCGTAGGAGAGGAAGGCTGAGGCAGGCTTGTTTTAAGGCTACCAACAACTCCTGAGCCCGTATGGATGGTACCGGCGACGAAGGAGGAAAAGGAGTGGAAGTGCCAGACGGCCCTTGATGCTCCCCCAGCCTCATGATAATTAAGCATTAGAGGCGGCAACATCCGAGCATCGATTGTAATGTAGTCTTGTGAACCTCCATCGGCGGGTAAGCTGGGCGCGAATCACTACCAGCTTGAAGGTCAGGCATGGACGCGTACCGGAGAAAAACATTATGTTCCTCATGAACCTCCCTCATAACTGCTAGGCGTACTTCCACCAGGATGACGCCCAAGCCTCGTCACGCTGAAAGTCTGATGCGATCTACAATCGCCATGGCTCTCGATTGAGGAAGGAGGGTCTCCCTTCTGGCTCGGTTGAAAGGTAGGGACACCTTTGGCCCCAGCCCCCTTTGCTTCAACTGCGTCGTCCAGGGTCTAGGCGGCATCTCTAGTTCTTGAAAGGGGCTCGACTTCCTGGCCCTTGCCCTCACCTGAGCCCTGATCACGACCCTGGCAAGGTGATTGGGAGCTTAGAGGGTTGGGGGCTTAGAGTTCATGTTGAACTTAAGGGTACGTAAAGTGTGGAAGAATGATTCTCCCAGAGAGCCTTATATAGAAGGCGAAGGTCGCTGGGAATTAATCCGTATGGAATTCAAAGGAAGAATTACCAGCAGCATTAAACCTAACCAATTTCCAAAGGGGCACCCAACCGCCGAACCTGCATCAATCCCTAAAGGTATTAATGAAGGCGCGTCTCGTGCACCGAAACGTCAGGTACGCAACTCGAACAGCCAAGAGACGCCTCATAGTCAGGAACGACAAAAAATTAGAGCAATAAGGCTATCGTCACATGTGAGAACAGAAGATAAGCCGCCTTCATCCAGGTCAACGTTGGGCTGGGGGCCTAATTTGCATAAGAGCCCCTCCTTAGCAGGGCAAGGCCAAGGCCATTATTCCTTCCAAAGTCAGCCTTTCAACACTGAGGACAAGTCTCTTCACTTCTAGCAACAAAAACCTGAGTATTGACTGAACCAAGGTCTTGCATAGTCCTCGGATTCAAATTTATGGGGAAACTAGTTACTTACAGAAAAGCATAAGTGTTAGGCTGAACTAAGGTTTTGCATGGTCCTCGGACTCAAACCTATGGGGAAACTAACCACTTTAAGAAAAACCTGAGTACTAGATTGAACCAAGGTCTTGCATGGTTCTTGACTCAAACCTATGGGGAAACTAGTTACTTACAGAAGAATATAAGTTTTAGGTTGAACCAAGGTCTTGCATGGTCCTCAGACTCAAACCTATGGGGAAACTAATCACTTCAAGAAAAACCTGAGTACTAGATTGAACCAAGGTCTTGCATGGTCCTCAGACTTAAACCTATGGGGAAACTAGTTACTTACAGAAGAGCATAAGTGTTAGGCTGAACTAAGTTCTTGCATGGTACTCGGACTCAAACTTATAGGGAAACTAACCACTTTAAGGAAAACCTGAGTACTAGATTGAACCAAGGTCTTGCATGGTTCTCGACTCAAACTTATAGGGAAGCTAGTTACTTACAGAAGAGTATAAGTGTCAGGTTGAACTAAGGTCTTGCATGGTCCTCGGACTCAAACTTATGGGGAAACTAACCACTTCAAGGAAAACCTGAGTACTAGATTGAACAAAGGTCTTGCATAGTTCTTGGCTCAAACCTATGGAGAAACTAGTTACTTACAGAAGAGCATAAGTGTTAGGCTGAACCAAGGTCTTGCATGGTCCTCGGACTCAAACCTATGGGGAAACTAGTTACTTACAGATGAGCATAAGTGTTAGGTTGAGCCAATGTTTCGCATGGTCCTCAGACTCAGGTCGCTGGAGAGACTGGCTGCATTCAGCAAAGGCGTAAACAAACACAAGCCCATGAGCATCACTTAAGGCATTCTGAGGCACATTGAACTTAACCCCTTAGCATAATCAGTAACTAACGGCTTTCTCAAGCATTTTTTGTTGTTTACAGTAACCAATTCATAAGATGTTGAACCAATATTGTGAAGTTGTTCCCTTAGTATTCAACCCGGCAAAAATTGGTCGTGGCGTTACAGTGGTTCAACCATTGACCAAGGTTTGAGTGGGAACTATCACTATAGGCCTTACATTTTTTGGTTGCCAATTTAGAATGAAAAACATGCTGAGCTTCTGAGATTGTGAAGCTAATGATTAAAACCTAGGTTATATAAGTAGCAAAACTCATCACAATCACAATAAACACTAAGTAAAAAAGAGAATTCGTGCATTCCACTTAAAAGTAGGATTACAATGCTTTAAAAACAAAATATACAGTAGTAAATTAAGACGAAGAGGAAGGAAGACTAGGACGACACAAGCCAACAAAGCAAGGCGGCCCGACAAGATTGCCTATTTCTTTGACTTGATAGACAGCTTGTCCTTGGGGATCTGCCGAGAAGCTTTATCTGATGCCTTGAGATCCTAGCTCGGCAGTGCAACTTCAGAGGACTCCTTCTCGGCGGGGGGAGCCTGGGAGTCAGCAGGAGGCTTGACCACGACCTGGGGCGTTGTTGGGTTGTTGATTTCCTCTTTCCCCAATGACCTTTGGTGCCCAGTCTCCTCAACAGGCTTGTTAGTTGACATTGGATCGTTGGTAGCACTGGCCTGGCCTTCGTCCGTCGCTTTAGAGGTGATGCCAGCTTCAGGGTCAGTAGAGGCAGCCTCGCGAATGGCGGGGGGATAATACACCCTCTTTGCCCTCCTAAACTCAGATGAGGCCTTAATCCTAACTTGGTTGAGGGCCTCATTCCAAGTCTGGGAGCAATAGCGTCTACACACCTCGGGCACCTAAGCCTTGAGACTAGCCTCGGTCTTAGCCACTCCCTCGGCAAAGGTCTTTTCCTTTGCTTGCTCTTTGGAGCTTTCAACATCTATCCTCGCAAACACAACTTCTTCTTTAGCCTTCAACGCCTTGTCCTTGTTGTACTCAGTAATGCCTCTGGCCCCACAGTTATCAATAAATTTTTTAAATTGAAAGTTTTTGTAGTTTAAAATTATGCATTAAATATAACCTTATAGATCATATAGTTAATAACAATGTTATAAATTTTGTTTTGTTTGGCTTGAACGGTTTCTCGTATCGATATGTAATCTGGAACCGAAATACTCATTGTTTCACTTTGGATTGAATTTTGGCCACTTTCGGGGCGTTTCAAACATTTCGGGGAATTTCGGCCAATACTAGCTGAAATTAAGGATTCGGTTGGCATATAGAGTTTTTATTTTTATCTTTTTAAAGGAATTTTTTCATCTTATTTCAAACATAAACTTGACATCAGATTGGCACCAAATGATTTGTAAGGGGAAAAAAAACCCAAAAAAGAAGAAGAAGAAGAAAGTAAAAATCCAAGCTTTGGCAGTATGATGGACGAAGTGGAAGTTAATTTGCTTACCATTTGAAATCTCTTCTTCAAGGCTTGTTTGAGTTGTCTCTATTCCCTAGAACTTTGAGAGCGATTTCATTTATGAGACTTGTAAATGACAAACAAAGCTTTGAAAAGTGATATTAAGGGTCTATTTGAGAATAACTTATTTAGTTGAAACTAAAATTTTTTTTGCTTGAAGTGTAGAAAATAAGGTGAAAAGCTAGTTGAATAGTACAATGAGACCCGTGAATAGTACTAAAAAGTGCAATAAAACCCATATATAATACCAAAAAGAAGCTAAAAATTCAAATAAGCTAAAACTTGTGGCTCATCCCAAACGGGCTCTATCTATTAAGGGAAAATGGCTCGATGCATGTGGGAGTTGGTGGGAGTGGAGCTTCCTAGAAGCTTCATGAATCATGATTATAATTATCCCAAATTCCCAAAATATTCATTTATTTACAAAATTTTGCAAAAAAAAAAAAAAAAAAAAAATTCATTTATTTACAAAATAATCAAATATGAATTTAAAAAAAAATAAGCAATCTAATCCCCTTTATTAAGATTTTCTTTTTAAATCACTATATTAATAGCAATTAGTAAAATTATTATTATTTTTTTGATGGGATTATTTTATTAATTACTATTGTGTAAGTAATGACTTTTTATAAATCTGGGGATGTGATATTGATGTTAAAGTTTAATATTAAATGATTTCTAATATTTGATATATAGTAATTCACTTTTTTGAATTGATGATTTTGATGTTGTATAAGAATATATATATATATATATATATATATATATATTTTAAACAACCTTGAAACAGTACGCAAAAATAGGCTGGTATTGAAATATTTTGTTTCATTGTACAAACCGAAACATGATTCGAAACGGTATCCATAACATTAGTAAATAATATCCAATTGATACAAAATTTGATATATGTATTAAGAGTGTAAAGAACATACAATTTAACGGTTATATTTTTAAAATATGTAATATTGTTAATTTTGTTTAAAGGGAGTTGTAGCTCTAGAATATAACCAATTTTATATCTAAACTTTTTCCAATTAATTTGCTTTTGTATTAGTTGAGTCAAGAAGAAACATGGAAGAAATCAAGTTATAATGTCTCCAAAACGTAATCATGGGATTGACTATTATGAGTATACTATAGTATTGGTAGCGATAATGGTACTTATTACAGATTCTACAAGTGTATTCGATATCAAGTAGATCCATATAAATTCTGCTTCCACCATGTAAACATAGTGAGCAGACAATATTCCTTGTTATTACCGCTTTGGTATTACATAGCTACCAAGGAAAAAAAAGCATGAATAGAAAGGAAAGGAAAAGTAAAACAGGAAACCAACACAACCGCATTGCCTCCTCTTATAAACTTATGGAGAGGAAACATTGCGGAATGTCTAGCTTCTTCTCGATTCTACATCATTGAAGAAGCTGGAGCTTGCAAGCACAAAGCACATATTAGTACGTAGTACGTGATATCTGACAAGTTATTGTTAAGTACATAATTAAGGATTTCTACGCCTTAATGCCCAATCCGATCCGCCCAGCGTATTTGACAAGTTCATCCATCTCCCCCTCGTTGGCTTATCAGTCTTTATTGGCATCAGCATGGTGGAGGCTGCGGTTGGCGCAAAAGCCAGGGATAATTGAGCCCAGGTATTCAAAGGCTTTCTTTAGCTCTTCCTTGCTGAGCAGATTGTCATTATTGGTGTCGTATTTCTTGAAAACTTTCCTTATGGCTTGTTTGGAAGTTTAGAGAAGGAGGAGAGTAGAGGGGAGTAGAGGGAAGAGGAGTAGTGGGGAGGAGAGTAGAAGAGAATGATTCATCTCCACCTTATTTGGATGTTTTTAAAATTAGTAAGGGGGAAGGGAGTAATTAGCCATTCCCCTTGTGTAATTTTGTTAATATAATAAGGATAAATTAGATAATTTACTTGGTCAATAGTTTATATACTCTACTCCCCCTCCAAATCTCTCCAATTTGGGAGAATTAAAATTGGGGGGTTAGAGGGAGTTCAAACCCCTCCAAACTTCTCCAAACCCCTCCCCCTCATTCTTTAAAAAACTTCCAAATAAGGTAATTGCATTACTCTCCCTCCCTCTACTCTACTCCCCCTTCTTTTTTAAACATCCAAACATGCCATTAGCTCTGTATATAGAGTGGAGTAGCAAATCTATTAGCTCTGTATATAGAGTCGAAACTGTAAGTCGTTTATGTGTTAGATGCTAAGCTACAAGTAGTTTTTGTATAGTGAAGTTAGTTAAGAGTTAGAAGACAGCTGGCATCTTTCTATTGGTTAGTAGACTAGTAAGTTGTTTGGTTAGAGTTTTCCCGCCTCTCTCTGCTTCAGATATAAATAGCAGAGCTTGTTTATTGATGATGAATATACACACCAATTCTCAGATATTTTCTTTCACTCTTTGGTTTACCATTGATGAACCTTGGTGTGTGCGTGAATTCTAACAGAAGTGTCACTGTCGTTGTGCATATGATGGGTTAGACCAGAAGCTAGCCCGAATATATTTGAATGTTAGAAATTTTCATTCTATTTAGTGTTGATAATGTTGTTTCTTTCCATGCAAATTCATTCAAATGAAAAGAAAACGTGTGTCACAATCAAACACAAGAATCAATAATCAAAAATATCTCATGGTATCAAAATTGTAGCATCTGCAAAGTACTCCAAACAATTAGCATATATGGTGTATAAAAGCAACTAGAATAGAAAAGACGAAACCTTTAATATGGAAAAAAGAATTCCGCCTTTTTCTTAACCTCCTACGAAACCATATCAACAACAAAAGAATACTTGAATCTATGAATCCAAATACGTTGGCAGAGAATTCGAATTCTCACGTGAATGGAAAATTGTTGGAGTGGTTCATGTACGTGTGTGTCAAAAGTCAATAGCTTTTACTATACCTATAATGCTAACTGTTTTTAGATTAAGATGCTTACCGGACTACATTCATGATGGGGTCCAAGAAATTATGGGAATGAAATTTGGAAGCCAAGCGGGTCAATTGGAGTTATATTTGACTCAAATGTCATTTCAAAAGCATCAATGTCATCACATGTATGATGTCAACAGACTTGCCACCCTAATTTCAACACTAGTGTGGTGCCTCCTTCATCTTTAGACTTCCTCAAAATAGAATCCTCTGTCATAAGTGAAATGTGAAAACTATTTATTTACTCTCACATAATAGAATCATTAGTTCGAAGTAAAAACTATTCCCCAATACTTCTTAAGAATAAGTATAGTGGTTGCCATCATTATTATTATTGTTATTGTTTTGGCAAAGAAACCCCGTATTAACGAGAAAATCGTCAGGGTAATTTCAGTACAAAGTAAAATTTTATTGGCTTTTCTTTTACAAGTCAACAATACCATTGAACCATAAATTTCGTGACAAAAATGGTTTGGCTTTAAATTGTACCTTTTGATCTAACTGGCTTTAGACTAATAAGATACTCATTTAGCATTCAAGGTTGTGTCACGTGTGTTGTCCTCTTAGCATCATCACTAGTACTTGCTACTCTTTTCTTAGAATAAAACTCTCAATCAAAATAAAAAAGTGAATACTATCCATTCATAATTAGGGTCATCATTTGAAATTGAAAAACCATTGCTTGATATTTGGTATATGGTATGAAAATGGTACAAAAATCTTCTTACCACTTTTGGTGTTATTTTATACTCCACCAATAATATACCAAGTGTCTAATTTTGTTTAAAAAAAAAAACATTGGTTACTTAAAAATAAGAACATATAGTCGCTTATGGTTGGTGAAATATAAAAATAAAGAGATACATGATTTTTATTCATATAAATGTGTTGATGTATTGTTTGTAGGTCCCAATGGAAAAGTAGATAAATTGGAAAATGTTCCACTTCCAACAACACATATTTTCCATTTTCATGCTTTACATGTTGGCAAGCAAGTGTTTTAGTCTTTTAGATGCTTTAGTTTTATTGTATATTCTAGTTAACTCAACTAGTAAAATTCCTTATCGTCGAATATGAAATTTTGAGTTCAAACCCCACCGATACCAAAAATAAATTCACAATCAAACACAAAAGAATCAAATCATGGTGTCAAATTGTAGCATCTGCAAAGTGGTCCAAACATTCAGCATATTTAGCACATATATATATATATATATGTTGAAAGTCATTCTTTTTTTTTTTTTTTTTTTAAATGTTAAATATTTAGCATATTTAGCACATATTTTTGTTGCTAAATAGAATCCTCAGTCAAATGTGAAAAGCAAAATCTATTTATGCTCATTACCACATAATAGAATCATCAGTCCAAAGTAAAGACTATTGCCTGACGCTTGTCATGAATTAGTGCAGTATTTGTCATTATCATCAATTACTGTTATATGTTTTGGAAAAAGAAATCCTATATATGAAATGGGTTAATTGTTTGAGAAATTCACCTACTGAGTAAAGCATTTATTAGGTTTTTGCTTACAAATCGACAAGATAATTGAATCATAAAACTCTTGATACAAAAATTTTGGCTTTAAACTTTATCTTTTGATCTAATTTTGTATAGACTAAGATACTCATTGGATAGCATTCAAGGACATTGAACGTGTGTTGTCCCTTAGTATCATTGCTGTTGCCTACTGTTAGGTTTTAAAAGTTTAGAACAATTAGCAAACCGTGAGCATAAACTTATTTAGATATAGATTACAAAGTCTATAAGGTATCTCAGAAAATGCTCAAAGTACTACAAGTTAGATTTTGTGAACAAGGAGGTTGCAGGTTCAAGAAAACAAAACTTGCCAGGCTCAACTAATTGAGAAGAAGGCTCGATCAATTGAGACACAGATTTGCAGAATTTTAATTAAGGCCCAACAACCCATTAAGCCTATCAAGTGACTAGGGTCAGATCTAATTCACATAATATTTAAAGGAAATCCTAAGACTCATAATATCTAAAAGGTTTTATGCCTACTCCTTTCAAAGTCATTATCGGAATTCCATCTGTACATTATTATAACCGGTAAATCTGAAATTGCTACATACCAGTCATCAAAGGTGCTGGATCTAAACCTTCAAGGGTGGTCTTGGAGTCATAGACTGGGTGTCTATGTTAGAGATCTAAAGTGTGAATTGGAGGTTCATGTGAGAGTAGATCCAAATCAAAGAAGTCTGAGGGGTTCAGAGCTCAGTTTGATAATTGTAGTTAGATTTACTACGAATTGGTATTCTTGATTGTAAATTTCAATTTGATGTAGTGGATTGTTCTTTTGGGATCGTTCCTCTAGATTTTTTTACCTTGAAACTAGTTTGTTTCATTGGTTTTTCTGAGACATCGTATCTGTGTCTTATTTACCTTTTCATTGTGCATGATATGTTTGATGAAAATTTAACCTTGATCTTCATAATTGACCTAAGTAACAACTTGGCTATTAAATTAGCTTAAACACTGTGTTTTCAGAGATCTAAAACTTAACACTTACGACTCTTTTCCCAGAATAGAATCATAAGTTAAAAGCAAAAGGTGAATACTATCTATTCCAAATTATCCGATACTTGGCATTTTGTATAAAAAATTTCTATTTCATTTTTAGTGTTACTTTATATATACTTCATCTATTGAAATATGTGCCACGTGTTTAATATTTCTTATATTAAACTTGGGTTAATTTATAAAGAATAAATAAAAAAAGAAGAAAGAAAAAGAGAATGTATAGCAGGTTATAATTGGTGAAATATAAAAATGAAAGGGCCATAATATATATTTTTTATATATAAAATAGGGTGATGTTTTGTTTGTAGGTCTCGTTGGAGAAGTAGATAAATTCGGATATATTCTCCTTCCAACAATTAATATTCTCCATTTTCATGCTTTCCGTGTTGGCAAGTAACTGTTTTGGTCTTTTAGATGTGGTTCATATTTGTCTTTGTCATATATACATGGTCATTATGGGGAAAGGAATAAAAATATTATCAAATTATATCCTATCAATTTAATAAAAATATGAGATGTAATTAATGGATGATGCTCTAGGTTTTAAAATCGAAACTAAACAAACAATAAAAAAAATGAGAAAAATTTTCATTCCTACAAGGTTGAGTGCTAGAGAGGAGGGAGGACTCCTCCCCATATATAGGAGTGAACATTTTCTCCAAGAAAAGAACTAGTTCCTGAAATTGTAGTTGAATAGGGTTCAATTAGTGGTCTATGCATAAATAATACTAATCATTTTAATTAATTATGTTACTGAACCTATTAACTAGTTAGCCGAAAATATGTTTAGTCGTATATTGATTTTTATATAATTATTACATTTGATGAATAATTTTATTTTGATAGCCTAATAGTTACAATAAGGGGAGGGGATGTTTGAATTTTTGTTCTTCTTATAAAAAAGAGCAGATAATACCACTGAGATACAAGATGCTCTTGGTCACTCAATCAAGAATTTTAAGTATTAAATGGTAGCTTTTTGGTAATTAAAAAAAGGGCAAAACTTGGTCAAAACCAGTCATAATTTGGTTCAGTTGTTTGATTTTTAAAACAATAATGATAATTGATTAAATAAAATAAAATAATAAAATAAAATATAAAGGAATGATAAACTTGATTGGCCTTATCATTGACACCTAAATACTGATTAAAACAACACATGCGACTTTAGATCTATTCATTTTCTTTTTCCTTTTAACTAAAATGCAAATAACAACGTTTTAAGTTTGGGTTAATCTAATATTGGTTACTGATATTTAAAAGTTTTTATTTTAATTCCCAACGTTTGTGTTCGCTAATTCTTGTAATAAAACAGGTGTTACTGTGGGTTGTATTTAAATAATTTGCTTTTGTATTGAGTGAGTCCAGAAGAAACATGGAAGAAATCAAGCTATAATGTCTCTATAAGGTAATCTTGGGATTGACTATTATGAGTATACTATAGTATTGGGAGCGATAGTGATACTGAAGTAGAGCACATAAATTCTGCTTCCACCACGTAAACATAGTGAGCAGACAATATTCCTTGTTATTACCACTTGGATATTACATAGCTGACAAGAAAATACAAGCATGACCAGAAAGGAAAGTAAAAGAAAAGTGATCCGGAAACCAACACAACCGCATTGCGACGTAAACATAGTGAGCGGACAATATTCCTTGTTATTACCACTTGGATATTACATAGCTGCCAAGGAAAAACAAGCATGGCCAGAAAGGAAAAGAAAAGTAAAATAGGAAACCGACACAACCGCATTGCCTCCTCATATAAATTTTTATAGGAAACATTGCGGAAGGTCTAGCTTCTTCGGGACTCTACATCATATAGAAGAAGCTGAAGCTTGCAAGCACAATGGGCACACATATTAGTAGTACATGATATCTGACAAGTTATTGCTAAGCACTTAATTAAGGATTTCTACGCCTTAACGTACGGTAAATCCGACTCGTACAGCGTATTTGACGAGTTCATCCATCTCCCTTTCGTTGACGTATCCGTCTTTATTGGCATCGGCATGGTGGAGGCCGCGGTCTGCACGAAAGCCAGGGATAAGTGAGCCCAGGTAGTCAAAGGCTTTCTTTAGCTCTTCCCTGCTGAGCTTATTGTCATTATTGGTGTCGAATTTCTTGAAAATGTTCCTTAGCTGATCCTCCGTTGGGCCAGGTAGAGGCTTATTATTAACTGTTGGAAATATTGCACGGCCCATGTTATGGAGACTTGGGGGATGGAGAACTTAGGCAAGTTTTTAAAGAACCTTCTTATGTGGTTTGAGTTTGGGGGTATTGAAGCCCTGGGGTATATATAATGAACCTCATCTCTGTTTCTCTACACGAGAACTATTCCAAGTTTTCTTGATTAAGAAGTGTCACTGTCGTTGTGCATGTGATGGGTCGGACCAGAAGCTAGTCCGAATATATTTGAATGTTAGGAATTTTCATTCTATTTAGTGTTGATAATGTTACTTCAATCCATGCAAATTCATTCAAATGAAAAGAAAACATGTGTCACAATCAATCACAAGAATCAAATTATCAAAAATATCACATGGTATCAAATTGTAGCATTTGCAAAGTATTCCAAACATTTAGCATATATGGTATAAAAGCAACTAGATAAGAAAGACGAAACCTTTAATATGGAAATAAGAAATCGGCCTTTTTTCTTTACCTCCTACTAAACCATATCCACAACAAAAGAATACTTGAATTTATGTTCACGTGTGAGTCAAAAGTTGATAGCTTTAACTGTACCTTTTGTGCTAATTGTTTTTGGATCAAGATGCTTATCGGACAACATTCATGGTAGGGTCCAAGAAATTATGGGAATGAAATTTGAAAGCCAAGCGGGTCAATTTGAGTTCTATTGGACCCAAATGTCACTTCAAAAACATCAATGCCGTCAAATGTATGATTTCAACAGTCTTGTCACCCTAATTTCAATACTAGTGTGGTGCCTCTTTCACCTTCAGACTTCCTCAAAATATAATCTTTAGTCATAAGTGAAAAGCGAAAACTATTTACTCTCACATAATAGAATCATTAGTCCAAAGTAAAAACTATTACCTGATGCTTGTCATGAATGAATTAATACAGTAAGTTATCATTATTATTACCATTGTTATGTTTTGGGCATGAAATCCCATATATAAAGGGAAAAATTGTTAAGAGTAATTCAATTCACCTCAAGATTTATGCTTACAAGTCAAAAATATCATTGAACTATAAAATTCATGTTAAAATATTTTGACTTTAAACTTTACCTTTTGATTTAACTGCGTTTAGATTCAGATACTCGTTGGATAACATTCAAGGTCGGGGCATGTGTGTTGTCCCCTTATACTGCGTTTGTGTTGGCCAAACTTTACCTGTTGTTCAACTGCGTTTGTGTTGGCTAATTCTTGTAATAAAACAAGTGTAAATGTGGGTTGTATTTAAATGACTTATTTTGTATCGAGTGAGTCAAGAAGAAACATGTAAGAAACCAAGCTATAATGCCTCCATAAGGTAATCATGGGATTGACTATTCTATAAGTGTATACGATTTCAAGTAGATCATATAAATTCTGCTTCCACCACGTAAACATAGTGTGCAGACAATATTCCATGCTTGTTATTACGACTGGGATATTATGTAGCCAGTGACGGTTTTTGGAGTTTTATTTAAGGTGGTTATTAAGAAATTTAAATTACTATAATATTTTTATTGGTACCATTTTTGAAGGAAAAATAAAATTAGAAATTATTTTTATTAAATAGGTTGAACGTGCTATAAATTTTATCTTTTTGTTTTATAATAGGTTTTTTGTTGAATAATTTTTTTACTTGTTGTTGTTTGGTCTTGTATTGTTTTTGTTTGGTTTATATTTGTTATTATTTGGGCTAATGTTTATTGTTGTTATTCAAGATTAAAAAAAAAGATTAAGAATTATGTTTGGGTAAAAAATTAATTTTGGAATAATGTTACGTCTATAACATTTTTACAATAAATCTTATGCAAAAAGCTTACTACATTAGATTTGTTGTGAAAATGTTGTGAATGTAGTAACACTACTTTTATTTTTGTTGAACCCAAATTTTTGTAATTCTCAAGTCTAGGTGTTCAAAATTTTTATTAGGATAGTCACAATAAGTTAGTTTAGTATATAATATTTTTTTAGCAGGTGTATATATACATTTTTTTTGTAAGTCAAGGTGGTCTTGTGACCACCCTAGCTTGCATGTAGAGACGCCACCATAGCTGCCAAGGAAAAACAGGCATGACCAGAAAGGAAAAGAAAAGTAAAACAGGAAACCGACACAACGGCATTGCCTCCTCATATAAATTTTTATAGGAAACATTGCGGAAGGTCTAGCTTCTTCGGGATTCTACATCATATAGAAGAAGCTGAAGCTTGCAAGCACAAAGGGCACACATATTAGTAGTACATGGTATCTTACAAGTTATTGTTAAGTACGTAATTAAGGATTTCTACGCCGTAACGGTAAATCCAACTCACACAGCGTATTTGACGAGTTCATCCATATTCTCCCCTTCGTTGATGAATCCGTCTTTATTGGCATCGGCATGGTGGAGGGCGCGATTGGCACGAATGCCAGGGATAATTGAGCCAAGGTATGCAAAGGCCTATTTTAGCTCTTCCATCCTGAGCTGATTGTCATTATTGGCGTCATATTTCTGGAAAATGTTCCTTAGCTGATTGTCCGATAGGGGCAGCAGAATCTTTTGGGGCAGCTTCTTATAATCAACTGTTCGGTTAAATATTGCACTGTCCATTTTAATGTGGTGACTTGGAGGATGGAGAACCATAGGCAAGTTTTTTAAGAACCTTCTTATGTTGTTTGAGTTTGGGGTATTGAAGCCCTGGGGTATATAAAATGATCATTGGGTCTATTTAGATACCACTTATTTTACTAAAACTGAAAACTTATCGTTGAAAGTACTATAGATAAAGGTAAAAGTTAGCTGAAATAGTACAGTAAGGCCCATTAATAGTACCAAAAAGTGCAGTGGAGCCTATGAATAATAGAAAAAATAAGCTGAATAGTGAAATAATTTTTATTTTTCATTGGTATCCAATCAGATGCCTCATCTCTGTTTCTCTACACCAAATTTATTCCAAGTTTTCTTTATTGAGAAGTGTCACTGTCGTTGTGCATGTGATCGATGGGTCGGACCATAAGCTTGTTCGAATATATTTGACTGTAAATAAATTTTCGTACTATATTAAGTGTTGATAATGTTGTTTCTTTCCACACAAATTCATTCAAATGAAAAGAAAACATGTGTCACAATCAAACTCAAGAATCAAATTATCGAAAATATCTCATAGTATCAAATTGTAGCATTTGCAAAGTTGTCCAAACATTTAGCATATATGGTGTATAAAAGCAACTAGATAAGAAAGACGAAACTTTTAATATGGAAATAAGAATTCCGCCTTTTTCTTAACCTCCTACAAAACCATATCCAGAACAAAAGAATATTGAATCTATGAATCTAAATATGTCGGCAGAGAAGTCGATAGCTTTTATGCTAACTATTTTTAGATTAAGATGCTTATCGGACAACGTTCATGGTAGGGTCCAAGAAATAATGGGAATGAAATTTGGAAGCCAAGTGGCCCAATTGGAGTTCTATTAGACTGAAATGTCATTTCTATTTTCAAAAGCATCAATGTCATCACAGGTATGATGTCAGTAGAGTACTTGTCACCCTAATTTCAACACTAGGGTGGGTGCCTAATTCATCTCCAGACTTCCTCAAAATAGAATCCTGTCATAAGTGAAATGTGAAAACTATTTATTTACTCTCACATAATAGGATCATCAATCCAAAGTAAAAACTATTCCCCGATACTTGTCATGAATAAGTACAGTAGTTGTCATCATCATTATTATTGTTATGGTTTTGGCCAAGAAATCCCATATTAAGGGGAAAATCGTTGGAGTAATTCATGTGCGGAGTAAAAATTTATTGTCTTTTTTGCTTACAAGTCAACAATACCATTGAACCATAAGTTTTGTGACAAAAATGATTGGTCTTTAAACTTTACCTTTTGATCTAACTAGTTTTAGACTAATAAGACGCTCATTGGATAGCATTCAAGGTTTCTTAGAATAAAATTCTCAAATCAAAATAAAAAAGCGAATACTACTTATACATGATTAAGGTCATCATTTGAAATTGAAAAACCATTGCTCGAATACTTGGCATCTGGTATAAAAATGGTACAAAATCCTTCTTACCACTTTTGGTGTTATTTTGTACTCCACCAATAATAATATACCAAGTGTCTATTTTTTTATTTTTTATTTAATTTTTTTTTTATAACTTTGGTTACTTTAAAATAAGAACATATAGTTGCTTATGATTGGAGAAATATAAAAATAAAGGGACACAAGATTATTATTAATCTAAATGTGTTGATGTATTGTTTGTAGGTAGATAAACTTGAAAATGTTCCACTTCCAACAACACATATTTATCATTTTCACGCTTTCCAAAGTGTTTTAGTCTTTTAAATGCTTTAGTCTTATCGTGAGTTTCAATTAATTTAATTTGTAAAGTTTCTTGTAGTTGAATAAAAAATTTAGAGTTCAAACCCCACCTATGCCAAAAATCAACTGATGTCTTAATTTGATAATTTAATTTTTTTTTTTTACCATAATATGACATCATAGGTTTAAATTATATTATACCTATAAAAAGCTCATTATTGTCGTATCAAATATACATGATCATTATGCGGAAAGAATAACAATCTTATCAAATTTCCTGTTGCAGTTTAATATATATAAACCTCAAATGTAATATCATATATACATGATCATTATATAGAAAGAATAATAATCTTATCAAATTATCTATCACGGCTTAATATAAACCTTAGTTGTAATTAATGGATGATGCCTCGTGTTTAAAAATCTAGGCTAAACAAATAATCAAGAAAAGAGCTGGTTACCGGATTTGCGGTTATGTGGTTCAATTGGTGGTCTGTGACATATATAATACTAAATATTTCAATTAATATATGTTACTGAACATATTAGGTTGTTAGACCAAAGATTTATATAAATACTTCTTCGTTTTAAATTTAAGAGAGAGATTTATAAATTAAACACTTATTGTCAAGTTTCATATGAATTTTCAATTGATGAGTTTTTGCACCTCAAAAATGAAAGACAAAGGGGAAGAAAGACTAATTATAAGTAAAATGTTGTTAATGTGGGGCTAAAATGTTTTAATTCAATACTGGCTTTGTTACTTGACTTGTGCACCGATGTATGTAAGCTTTTATTTATTTATTTTATTTTAATAAGTCAAATTATTATTTTTAATTAAAAAAAGGTAAAAATATGTCAAAACCAGTAGTGATTTGGTTCAGTTTGATTTTTAAAACCATATCGATGGTACATAAAAATCCAAAAAACATAAAATGAAGAAAAATAAAATGGAACATGCAAATTGATTGGCCTTATCATTGAGTCCCATATTTGACACCTAAAAATTGATTAAAATAACATAATAAAGTTTAGATCTTTTCATTTTCTTTTTCCTTTTAACAAAAATTCAAAATACACACTTTTAAGTTTGGGTCGATTTAATACTAGTTCTTGATATGTAAAAGTTTTTGTGAGTTCTAGTTAGATCAACTGGTAAAGTCTCTGATGATTGAATAAGAAATTTAGGGTTCAATATTTGCTTACACCAAAAAGCAAATTGATTTTTTGGTCTGATCATCAAGAACGAACACTATAAATTAGAACTCCGTAAAAAAAAAAAATTTTTTATTTCAATTCTTAACGTATGTGTTAAATATCACCTTCTTATAATCAATTGTTGGGTTAAATATTGCACGGTCCATGCATGGCTCCATGTTATACGGAGACTTGGGAAGGTTTTTAAGAACCTTACTTTTTCTTATTTGGTTTGAGTTTGGGGTATTGAACAAGGGAGTCAATACCGAACCAAAGGTTGTACTGGTTTGGCTAGCAGTATGATATATTTCAGATTCCAGTTAATAACGGTGCACTGTTTCGAGTTTACCGCAAAATTATATATATATATATATATATATATATTCATAACATTTAAAATAAATAAATTTAGTATCCATTTACTAATTTTTTTACTAGTATATTTTTTTGTAATTACTAATATACTAATTAAGTTATAACGTTCCATTATTACTAATTTTTTACTAGTATAAGTTATAAGTAGTAGATAAGGAAAAAAAAAAAAAAGGTACAAAATGAAGCTATGGTGACGTACTGATGTGTCTAGGTAGGGAAGTTGTTAGTGAGGAAATATTTTCTTTTTTGTCAAAGGTGAAAAAAATTAAATAATATAAAAACTATGGCTTCAAATGAAAGAATCAAGAAATAGTAAATACATCACTTGTTTTCTTATCATTTCACTCCTTGGTACTGTTGCATTTTTTTACTTTTTCCTCTCCACATGTTTCTCTCTCTTATGGTCATTGGTATTCACACCTTTCAATAAGAAAATTATTGATGTACGGCCCCGTGATGTCCATGCCCCCTTTTGGGTTGTGAACTGGAGTCAACAACATGGCCCAAGGGCCCAACCATCGCCCTACCCAAGATCTCAGCCCAAGCCCACAAAAGCTATGAATCCAAGGCTGAGTGTCATTTTGAGGCCTAAGGAGCAACCATCTGATGCTAGCTCACACCTTGCCTTGCTGACATGCTCTCTACTCGGCAAGTCATCCCTGAGAAAGGCTGCGCTAGTTCAGCCTTACTGCCCTCTACATACCCGGCAGTGTCTCTGTAAACGTCCATGCCAAGCATATATGTGGGAGTGGAAACCAAGTTCCAAAGGCACTCTCACCGCTTTCCACTACCACCTAACCACTCACTTACGGTTAATAATATTGGACCTCACATTGCACTACCCATGAAAGAAATCATGATCCTTTCACTAGTTTTGAGCTATAAATATGAGAGTTGGAAGAAGAAAGGGGGGGTGGTGGAAAAAAGGAGAGAGAGGGAGTAGAGAGTAAAGTGGTCTCATTGAGTCTCTGTGCTAAGAACTACCTGAAGTAGGAAATCCTAACCCAACATACAAATAAGTTGTGAGCCCAAATGAGATCTCAGCCCAATAGCCTTATTTTTGGCGTGCACAATTGATATACTCGTTTACAATTTCTTCTCCACTTTCAAATTTCAAACGATTTTAGCTCTCTTCTTAGCTTTGTCTCTTTTCTCTCAGTTATGTAGTTTCGGTTTTGAGTTCATATTGTTGCTTGTGTCACCGTCCATCACCACTCAAGATTCAGTGAGAGACGATGAGTGCATGAGGTGATTCTAACTTCATTTTGCAAAGCTATTGTGCATTTTTCTATCATTTTTCTCTTTCTTTCTACTGGGTTTTCTTAGCTTACTCAGATTTGCACCATCTTGCCTTTAAAAAACTGCCAAAATTACCACAAAAAAGAAAAAGAAAAAAGAAAGAAAGCATTTCATGTTTCGGCCCGGTATCCATTTACTGGTCGAAACAACTAGATTTTGTCTGTACAGCCGGTGGTTTTTTTTTTTTTTCCTAGTATGAAAGAAGGGGGTTATTTGTTCCGGTTTACTGGCCAGTATGGTATATACTGGTCGTACTGGTTGGTACGGTACGTAATTGACTTCCTTGGTATTGAAGCCTTGGTCCTTGGGGTATATATAATGGACATCGTCTCTATTTCTCTACACAAGAGATCTATTCCAAGTTTTCTTAATGTGGACATCTCACTGTCGTTGTGCATGTGATGGGTTGGACCAGAAGTTTGCCTGAATATATTTGATTGTAAAGAAATTTTCATACTGTATTAAGTGTTGATAATGTTGTTTCTTTCCACGCAAATTCATTCAAATGAAAGAAAAATATGTGTCACAATCAAACACAAGAATCAAATTATCGAAAATACCTCATTGTATCAAAATTGTAGCATCCGCAAAGTGGTTCAAACATTTAGCATATATGGGATAAAAGCAACTAGATATATAAGAAAGACGAAACCTTTAATATGGAAATAAGATCTTAACTTCCTACGAAAATCATATCCACCACAAAAGAATACTTGAATTTACGAATCCAAATACGTTGACAGAGAATTTGAATTCTCATGTGAATGGAAAATTGTTGGAGTGGTTCACGTATAAGTCAAAATTCGATAGCTTTTAGTTACCCCTCTACACAACCCCCCACCCCCCCTCCCACCCCCCCCCAAAAAAAAGCCAATAACTTTAACTGTACCTGTTGTGCAAATTGTTTTTGGATTAAGATGCTTATTATAGGACAACATTCATGGTCGGGTCCAAGAAATTAGGGGAATGAAATTTGGAAGCCAAGCGGGTCAGTTGGAATTCTATTGGCCTCAAATGTCATTTCAAAAGTATCAATGTCATCATAGTTATGATGTCAACAGATCTGTCACCCTGATTTCAACACTAGTGTGGTGCCTTCTCCACCTTTAGACTTCCTCATAATAGAATCTTCAGCCATAAGTGAGAAGTTAAATTTATTTACTCTCACATTATAAAATCAACAATCAAGGAAAAACTATTCCCCAATACTTGTCATGAATAATGATGCTTGTCAGCCATGATTGATAAGTTTTTAGACCCCTTAAAATAGAACAATTGGATTAACATAGTTTATTAGTCAAGTGATTAACTTAATCAAATTATGCAAATCTAAGTTAACACAATCAAATAATCATATCAAGATATAAAACATCAGAAATATAAAGAACACAAAGATATGATCACTCAAGAAAATCAAATCGGTAAAAAACCTGGGGAGGATTTAACCCTGCTATCCTCAAGGTAAACTTGTATCCACTATATGAAAGAATAGAAGTTCATGCAAAAGGACTTACAAGCACCCATGTTCGACTTCCTAATGCTACCCACCAGTAGAAATTACTGACACGACCACGTGCAAACTCTGAATCTACGGACTCCTTCTTTCTTGGATTCTCCACAAGATACAAGCACTCCCGCTTATGTTTCTTTAAGCATCAATGGCAGTAACTGAGTTGATCATCAAGGTGTCGATAATATATCTACCTTGAAAACCCTAAGTTTATGTGAAGGAAAGCTCCTCAAGGATCTCACAAGAGATTCACACAAATCGCAAAATATTAGCAATAATACAACCAGAGCAACTAGGACTGCACTCTAAAACGTGGCTAGGGTTTCTTTATATACTAGGAGAATTAGATCTAAAACCCTAATCCTTAATGGGCTTGGGCTGAGTTGGAAATTCTGTAGAAAAAACGTTCTGCCTGATATTCGATCGATCGAGTCTAAGCTTCGATTGATCGAGCCAAGCCGAAATGCACTAATGCATTTGTAGCCTCTCAATTCCAACTTTACATGAATTACACAACTTTGAGCAAGCCTAAACAAGACTAAACATATTTTTTTATCATGGTTTGCCAACATTACACATTAGAGTTCTAAATACATCAAATTCTAAGTCTTTAGAATTTAACAAACTCTCCTTTTGGCAATCCATGACAAAATACAAATTAAAAGCTCAAAGTTTGCAAATAAAAGCCCGTTACAAAAATAATACTCATAAACACAAATTCAATCCTAACTACTATCCATCAGTTGCAAGTGTAGACAGCAGCTCAATTGAATTAACCTGTATATTCCTGAAACACTTAACAAACGCATAAACGCATGTGTGACAGAAAAACAGTAAATCAATAGATATGTAAACTAACTCTCCCCTTAAGTTAGATACAACAAAAATAAAACATTCTTGCATGTTTCACACATATTCCCACATTTCAAATAAAACTCCCACTTTTTGTCACGTTTTGACAAAGACAACTCAATAAAGAGTAAACATACACAATAAAGGATAATAGAATCAAGGGAATACAAAACAATACAACTTTATAGAAAATAGAGACAACTCCCCCTAGGAACAACAAAGGTTAAAAATAAGCTTCTCCCTTTATAAAAATAGGAAACACAAAACAAGTGTTGGGAAAAACAGTTTTGGGAAAAAATTTAGGAGGGGGAATAAATAAAAAGACACAAAACAAGTTTAAAAAAAAAAAAAAAAAACTAAGTTGAGGATACACATGAAGAAAAATATTCTTTCTTTCAATAAAATGCAAACATGGCACTATGTAACCCATAAACAATTGCATGAGTAGAGAAAATATTTATACATTGATTATCCATCATATCTCTTAAGAAAAATATTTTCTATAGTTCACACATAAAAAAGGCATATACTAGAAAGTACATAGCTCAAAAATTTATCAATCAATTGTTTGATCAAGTTGAGTATCCAATATAGCAAAGTGTATGCATGTTATGTATGAAAACAATGAAAGATATGATTGCAAAACTGCAAGATGGATACAAAAATAATGCAATGCATGTGAATCCTAAACACAAATGATGCATGAAAAAAATATGTCATGATGCATGCTCTAATGCAGTGAAACTAAGTTCAATATAAGTTCAAATTCACAAAATTGGCTTGAGCATAGAGTTTCTAAGAAAAATCTCAAAATTGAAAACCACTTGTTAAGATTTAAAAATTTTTTTGACTAATTGATCATCACACAAGCTAGAATACATAATAATGACCAATTACATCAAATCAACAAGCCAATTTCATCAATTAAACCCAATTTGAAAAAATCCCCAATACGGGTACATTCAAGCTCTAGAATATCCAATTTCTCAAACTTTAAACACATTTTACATTAAGATCAAGAATATTTTAATCTTGGATGGCCATAACAAGATCACACACAATAAAATGTATCAAGTTTAACAAAGAGTAACTTATGTAATGTGTGCAACTAGCAAAAATTTGAGATACATGTGAGGTGATATGTGAATAGCAATCAATCACAAAGTCTACAAAATTCATCTCATAGAATTTAAAAGAGATTATCACCTAAAGAGTTACATCATATAACTCCTACATCTCCTAGAACATAAGCTTGCAATCATGTAAGTTTTTTGAATTTTTGCCTCATAATATACATAGATTTTAGTTGTTCAGAAACTTATTAAAAGCCGGGATGATGTACACACCAATTTTAATTATGTGATTTGGTATCAAGCCTAATAGTACACACTAATTTTAAGCATTAAGCATTTAAATCGAGGCTACACCTTATGTTCTTTTTGTGCATGTGCTACACTTTCTCGACTACTGAATCTTATGATATGCACTAAGGTGTTTATGATTGGCTAGTGAACAGTAGTGAGATGGTTATTTATGCTTTTCTCAAAAGGATCAAGTTTGATAGTTAAATAACATGTGACTTTAAGATTAAGACAACGTGATAAATACCATAAATATCTTTCCCACACAATATACACTACAAAGTTTCAATTAGTAAAGTGCAATAAATAAGCTCATCAAAGCTAAACAAGGTACATAAACTTATTATGTAAAGATAATATGGCCAATCTTTAATTATAAATCCAAGATGTGAAATACAAAACACAAAAATATTTTTGGTTTTAAAAACTATATGACCAAAAAAAAAAAAAAATACATATTTTACTAAATGAACAATGCAAAACTATACATGATAGTGCTAAACTAAGCTATAGAGGGTATATAAACAAGAAATATCAATTTCTTAATTAACTCTTGAGTACATGTACAAATTAGTACATACTCACATAAGATTAGAAATAGCTTAGCACTTATATAACACATATTATTCAAGTTTCTCCACAATGTCAAGCATGTTCTAAATCAATAGAGAGATATTATAACTTATATAATTCTCAAGAAAAAAAAAAAGACTCAAAATAAAATATTTTTGTCTTTTTGAAATTTTTTTAATGTTTTTGGATTTTTTTAAAAATAAAAACAAAAACTTAAAAAATAAAACAACAAAAAACAGAAACAAGACATGTCCACAAACAATTGAAAGAATTAAATCAAGGACAAGTCAGCAACACTCACCTTAGAGAATCTTTTCTCACCCATATAGCACAAGTCTTTGGCTTTGTAGGTGAAAATCCATGAGAGGCAGAGTGCATTTGAGGGATTATACCAAACTTCTGAGAAAGCCTAAAATCCTGGAAATTCCTTTCATAAGCCAACAAGTTCAAATTTTTCAAAAGCATATGAAATAATTTATTTGGACTTATGACAAGAAAAATATCATCACATATCCTAGATTGAAATACAGAATGCTTAAATTTCAATTTATGACAATTAGGACGAATGTGACCGGAGATACCACAAAAGTGACAAATAGGAACAAATTTAGGAATATCAGTATTCCTAACAATAAATCTAGACTCAGATTTTGGTTTTTGCCTCAACAAAGAACAATTTGGTCTAATGTGACCAACAACACCACAATGGTGACAAGTAGGCATAAAAACAAATTTATTATACTCTCTAACAGTAGGTTTAGACATAGGTTTAGAAACTTCAGCGTCTACATCAGAATTTTTATCTTTGTCTATCATCACAAAATAAGCATTTTCTTTATTATTCCTCTTGAAAGGAGGGATATAAACTTTCTCAGTTTTAGGCTTAAGAGAAACAGAAACACTTCTGTTATCAATAGCAGACTTGGTACTAGTCAAATTTTCAATTTTAGTTTTAGATTCAACTAACTCTTGTTCCAAGTTTTTCATCTTCTCATCTTGAAAGGAAATTTGATTTCTCAAAACTTCATTCTTTTTATTAGATTCATCTAATCTAACAAGAAATTTCTCCTTTTTAAGATTAGCCAATTTTAACTTTCCTTTGAATTTCTTACAAATTTTTAAAGATTTAGATAATTCCTTACGAAGAGTTTCACAGACATCAATAAAATCAACAAAAGCATGAGCAGAAACATGATCAGAAAGACACTTCAAATTATCTATGACAACAGGGGTCAAGGATCAACTCTTAGATCAAAAGATCTAAAACAGAAGAGCTACCCGCTCTGATATCACTTGTTAGGTTTTTAGACCCCTTAAAATACAACAATTGGATTAATCTAGTTTATTAACTAAGTGATTAACTTAGTCAAATTATGCAACTCTAGGTTAACACAATCAAATAATCATATCAAGATATAAAGCAGCGGAAATATAAAGAACACAAAGATATGATCATCCAAGAAAACCAAACTGGTAAAAAATCTGGGGAGGATTTAACCTAGCTATCCTCAAGGTAAACTTGATTTTACTATATGAAAGAATCAAAGTTCATACAAAATGACTTACAAGCAGCCACGCTCAACTTCCTAATGCTACCCACCAGTAGAACTTACTGACATGACCATGTGCAAGTTCCGAATCTATGGACTCCTTTCTTGGATTCTCCACAAGATACAAGCACTCTCGCTTGTGTTTCTTTAAGCTCCAATGACAGCAACTGAGTTGATCATCAAGGTGTCGATAATATCTCTACCTTGAAAGCCCTAAGTTTATGTGAAGGAAAGCTCTTCAAGGATCTCACAAGAGATTCACACAAACCGCAAAATATCAGCAACAATACAACCAGAGCAACTAGGACTGCACTCCAAAACGTGGCTAGAGTTTTCTTTATATACTAGGAGAATTAGATCTGAAACCCTAATCCTTAATGGGCTTGGGTTGAGTTGGAAATTCTGCAAAAAAAACGTTTTGCCTGATATTCGATCGATCGAGTCTAAGCTTTGATCGATCGAGCCAAGCCGAAATGCAGTAATGCAACTGCAGCCTGTCGATTCCAACTTTACATAAATTACATAACTTTGAGCAAGTCTAAACAAGAGTAAACATATTGTTTTGATCATGGTTTGTTAACATTACACATTAGAGTTCTAAATACATCAAATCCTAAGTCTTTAGAACGTAACAACTTTAGTTCAACTGTTTGATTTTTAAAATAATAATGATGCTTCATAAAATGCAAAAAAGAAAAGAAAAAAAGAATATGCAACTTGATTGACCTTATCATTAAGTAGCCCCTTATTTGATAACTAAGTATTGATTAAAACAATATGTGACTTTAGATCTTTTAATTTTCTTTTCCCTTTTTACTAAAATGCAAATTGCACTCTTTTAATTTAGGTGAATTTAATATTGGTTCCTAATGTTTAAAATATTTTGTTCAATTCTTAATGTTTGTGTTGGCTAATTCTTGTAATAAGGCAAGTGCTTATGTGAGTTGTATTTAAATAAGGATAAAATTTAGCTACAAAATTGATTGTAGCTTAGGTGCTTATGTGAGTTGTATTTAAATAAGAATAAAATTTTGCTATAAAATTGATTGTAGCTTAATGTTATAACCTTATTTAATATGTTTTTATTGGAGGTGAATTTTGACAAATCCATCGTTGGATTACATTTTCTTCTTATATCCTCCATACTTGCAAAATTTCTAGAAAATTAAATATCAATAGCTATGTTATCAATAAATTATTTAAGTTTGTTAGGTTCTAAAGGTTTAGGAATTTATGTATTTAGAACTCTAATTTGTAATATTGGCAAACCATGATCAAAACAATCTGTTTAGTCTTGTTAAAGTGTGCTCAAGGTTGTTTAATTATTGTAAAATTGGAATCGAGAGTCTGTAGATGCATTGGGGCATTTCGGTTTGGCTCGATCGATCAAAGAATAGATTCGATCGATCAAAAGTTGACCAGATTGCGTTTTCTGTAGTTTTTCCAACTCAGCCCTAACTCATTAAATGTTTAGAGTTTTATGTTTTTGCCCCAGGTATATAAGGCAAAATCCTAGCCACGTTTTTAGAATGGCTCCAGTTGTATTGTTGCTTATACATTGCTGTTTTGTGTAAATCTCTTGTGAGATCTAGAAGAGCTTTCCTTTACACAAAGTTTAGGGTTTTCAAGATTGAGATTACTTCAATATCTTGATGATCAACTTGGTTGCTACCATTGAAGTTTAAAGAATATCAAGCGTGGGTACTTGTAGTTGATTGAAGAATTCAAGAAAAAAGGAGTCCGTGGATTCAGAACTTGCACGGGGTCGTGTTAGTAAGTTCTACTGGTAGGTAGCATTAGGAAGTCGAGCGGGGAGCTTGTAAGTCCTTTTGTATGAACTTCAATTCTTTCATAGTGAATTCAGTTTTGCCTTGAGGATCGGTGGGTAAAATTCTCCCCAGGTTTTTTACCGGTTTGGTTTTCCTGGGTGATTATATCCTGCGTTATTTATTGTTCCCCTGCTATATTTTCTTGATATGATTGTTTGATTGTTTTAACCTGGAATTGCTTAATTTGACAAAGTAACAACTTGGCTAATTAACTAGGCTATTCAATCTAGTTGTGTGTTAAGGGGTCTAAATTTTTCCATCAAAGTTGAAAGTTTTTATAGTTTAAAATGATGCATAAAATATAACCTTATAGATCATATAATAAATAACAATGTTATAAATTCAATTCCATTCTGGCTGGAACGGTTTCTCGTACCGGTATGTAATTTGGAATCAGAATACCCATTGTTTCACTTTGGATTAAATTTTGGCCAGTTTTGGGGTGTTTCGACCATTCCTGTGAATTTTTGGCCGACATATAGAGTTTTTTTTTAATGAATTTTTTCATCTTATTTCAAACATAAACTTGACATCAGATCATTACCAAATGATATATTAGGGAGAGAGAAAAAAAATCAGAGAAAAAGACATCAGAGAAAAAAAAAATGCAATAAGACCCATAATAGTACTAAAAAAATGCAATAAGACCCATAAATAGCATAAAAAAGAAGCTAAAAATTCAAATAAGCTGAAACTTGTAGCTTATCCCAAATGGGCTCTATCTATAAGGGAAAATGGCTCAATGCATGTGGGAGTAGGTGGGAGTGGAGCTTCCTAGAAGCTTCATGAATCATGATTATAATTATCTCAAATTCCCAAAATATTCATTTATTTACAAAATTTTGTAAAAAAAAAAAAAACTCATTTATTCACAAAATAACTCAAATATGAATTTTTTAAAAACAAGCAATCTAATCCCCTTTATTAAGATTTTCTTTTTAAATCACTATATTAATAGCAATTAGTAAAATTATTATTTTATTTAATTTTTTTGATGGGATTATTTTATTAATTACTATTGTGTAAGTAATGACTTGTTATAAATCTTGGGATGTGATATTGATGTTAAGGTTTAAAATTAAATGATTTCTAATATTTGATATTTAGTAATTCACTTTTTTGAATTGATAATTTTATGTTGTATAAGTGAAAGTTCAAAAGGGGTATGAAACACCTTTGAATGTTTGGATCCCCAATTACAAAAATACCAATTCAAGCTTTATATCAAACAATTAATGTGCGGAACATGATAACAAGCTTATAACAGAATTGATAAACAATCTAAATCAAATATAAACACATTCACAGCAGTAAATATAAAGTAAAGATAAAGAGAAGAAAGATGCAAACACACGGACAACACACGATGTGTTATCGAAGAGGAAACCGAAGTCCTCGGCGTAAAACCTCTCTATTGCCCTTCAAGCGATAAATAATCTACTAAAGAATGTAGTTGGGATACATGAATAGCAGAAGACTCTCCAAGCCTAATCTACCTAAGTACTTAAGCCCTCTTAGTAGATTATTTATAAAGAGTTATCGAAGAGGAAACCGAAGTCCTCGGCGTAAAACCTCTTCACTGCCCTTCAAGCGATAAATAATCTACTAAAGAATGTAGTTGGGATACATGAATAGCAGAAGACTCTCCAAGCCTAATCTACCTAAGTACTTAAGCCCTCTTAGCTTCTTGCTCCAACGAGGTTACGTCGAACTTATTTCTTCTTTAACTTCCCGAATTCCGCTACTATACCATAGCATCAACCAATGTATATTGGTTCCTTCCAAATTGCTTCCCTTTAGCACCAAATGAACCTTCTCACAGACGTGGGTGTGGTGAGATAAGGATTTGGCAAAGAACCTCTCAAGGGTATGACAATGGAGAGGAAGAAAATAGAGGAATTTGTAGAGACTCTAAGGTAAAGATTATGGATGAATCAATCTTGTTTTTTTCTAGGGTTTCTCTCAAAAATTCTCTCTGGAAGCACTCTCAATTTAGTGAGTATAAGTGTCTATATATAGTAGTGTGTATTTGGAATACGAAGAGTCAGTTTTTGCCAAACATGGCTGATTGGCGGCTTGGCCTCGTGACTGGTCTGAGTCGCGAGTTCAAGCCGCGAGATAATGGCCTAACCAGCTTGGGACTTTTGTCATGTAGTGTGACAGCTGGCGCGACCCTTCAGCTCCCCATGTGTGCATCTCATGTGCTTGTAGTTGGCAGCTTGCCAGTCGCGAGTCAGCCGCGAGTCCTAATCGCGAGTCTCTGCCTTCTTGTACATACTTGAGCTTTTCTTCACATCTTCTCACACACTATCTTTACAATAATCCCACCAAAACACAGGGCTACTAAGTGCTTAAATTACAAGCAAATTGGCACGAAATAAAGCCAACAAGATGGTTGATAAATTTCAACCTTACAATAAGAATATATATATATAGTTTTTTAAACAACCCTTAAACAATATGCTGAAATAGGCGATACCGAAATATTTTGTTTCATTGGACAAATCGAAATGGGGTCCAAAATAGTATTCATAACATTGGTAAATAATATCTGATTGATACAAAATTTGACATATGTATTAAGAGTATAAAGAACATACAATCCAATAGTTATATTTTCAAAATATGTAATAATGTTAATTTTGTTTAAAGGAAGTTGTAACTCTAGAGTATAATTAATTTTATAGCTAAACTTTGCCCAGTTAATTTGCTTTTGTATTGAGTGAGTCAAGAAGAAACATGGAAGAAATCAAGTTATAATGTCTCCAAAACGTAATCATGGGATTGACTATAGTATTGGGAACGATAATGGTACTTATTAAAGATTCTACAATTGTATTCGATTTCAAGTAGATCCATATAAGGTCTGCTTCCACCATGTAAACATAGTGAGCAGACAATATTCCTTATTACCGCTTTGGTATTACATAGCTACCAAGGAAAAACAGGTATGAAAAGAAAGGAAAAGGAAAAGTAAAACAGGAAACCAACACAACCGCATTGCCTCCTCATATAAACTTACATATAGAGAGGAAACATTGCGGAATGTCTAGCTTCTTCTCGATTCTACATCATTGAAGAAGCTGGAGCTTGCTAGCACAAAGCACACATATTAGTACGTAGTACATGATATCTGACAAGTTACAGTTAAGTACGTAATTAAGGATTTCTAGGCCTTAATGCCAAATCCGACCCGCACAGCGTATTTGACAAGTTCATCCATCTCCCCCTCGTTGACGTATCCGTCTTTATTGGCATCAGCATGGTGGAGGCCGCGGCTGGCACGAAAGCCAGGGATAATTGAGCCCAAGTATTGAAAGGCTTTCTTTAGCTCTTCCTTGCTGAGCAGATTGTCATTATTGGTGTCGTATTTCTTGAAAACTTTCCTTAGCTGATCCTCTGGTAGGGGCGCAGTCTTATCATCATGTACTGGTAGGTTAGGTAGTATTGCACGGACCATGTTATGGAGACTTGGAGGATGGAGGCTTAGGCAAGTTTTTTAAGAACCTTAAATTTTTTATGTGGTTTGAGTTTGGGGTATTGAAGCCTTGGGGTATATATATAATGGACCTAGTCTTTATTTCTCTACAAAAGAGATCTATTCCAAGTTTCTTGATGTGGAAGCGTCACTGTCATTGGGCATGTGATGGGTCAGACCATAAGCTAGCCCAAATATATTTGAATTTTAGAAATTTTTATTCTATTTTGTGTTGATAATGTTGTTTCTTTGCATGCAAATTCGTTCAAATGAAAAGAAAACATGTGTCACAATCAAACACAAGAATCAAATAATCAAAAATATCTCATGGTATCAAAGCATCTGCAAAGTAGTCCAAACATTTAGCATATATGGTGTATAAAAGCAACTAGAATAGAAAGACGAAACCTTTAATATGGAAATAAGAATTCCGCCTTTTTCTTAACCTCCTACAAAACCATATCCACAACAAAAGAATACTTGAATCTCTGAATCCAAATACGTTGGTAGAGAATTCGAATTCTCACGTGAATGGAAAATTGTTGGAGTGGTTCCTGTACGTGTGTGTCAAAAGTCGATAGCTTTTATTATACCTTTTATGCTAATTGTTTTTAGATTATGATGCTTGTTAGGGACATATTTATGTACTTGGCTAATCCTTTAACAAAACGCAATTTACTTGTAGTTAGGTAGATCTAGGATGGGTTTAGTACTTCAAGAAACAAGTGTTTAAGTTAAGTATTGAAGCCATGCAAGTCTGATCAAGAAATAAGTGAAGGAAGTGTTGTTCTTTAAAGCTCGATAGCAATCTCAATAGAAATACTTCTATCGAGATTTAATGTTGAAGCTTGACGGAAAATCGACATAATCTGTATCTGTCAAGAATTACGAAATCAAATTTTCTAGATCTAATTACACACATATTCCTATGTATTTTTGTAGGGTTTTTTTTTTTTTTTTTTTTTTTTTTTTTTTTTTTCTCACAACCCTAGACATATAAAAGGATTATTTAAGGGCTGTAAAAAAGTGACAAAAAAAAAAAAAAAGCATTGTGTGACTGAAGGTAGAAGTTGCTATAGTTCATCATTCTCTCTATAGAAGTTACTATGTCTTTACACCAAAGGTTTTGTGACTAAGGAGCTTCTTAATCTTAATTGTTGATGAACTGAAGTAATTTGTAGCCAACAATCTTCTTCAAGTTGGTGGAGTTAGTCACGTACTGGGATTCGTGCATTGAATAGAGAGATTGCTACTGCAATACAAGTCCAATTGGGTATTGGGGTAAGGGTTCAACTATAAGTTGATATTTCGGGAGAGGCCAAAGGGTTTGGTAAGATTCTTTATACTTGTAACTGCTTATGATTGATAATAGTGAATTCTCAGTAGTGGTGACCTTGAATTCACCCATTGGGGTTTTGCCTCGGTAGTTTTCTTCATTCGTAAACAAATCGCCTATGTCAAATTTAATTTCCACTGCATTTAGTTATTTAATGATTTGTTTGTGCTACCATGCCATTACATGTAATTTAACTAATTAATTAACTTGGTAATTAATTAATTTGCAAGAGGTCAATTCATTTTAACCCAACAAGTAATATCAGAGCAAACACACTCTGATTAGGTTTTAATCTTTGTTGTGTGATCCATTGACCCCTGTTTTTCATGGATAAAAGACAGTCTCTTATTATACCTCATTTATTTGATGACACTAATTATGCATACTGAAAAGTGCACATGAGAACTTTCTTGTAGTCTTTAGAAGAGAAAGTGTGATAAGCTGTGGAGATTGGCTGGACTAAGTCAAAGGAAGCGCCGGCTAATTGGGATGATGCAAAGATCAAAGCGGCAAACTTCAATAGTAGAGCATTTAATGAGATGAGCTTTCTACCAAGGTTTATGAAGTCAATCAAACCATTGGAGCTTTGCGGTTCGAGGACAACTTCCTTGTTGAAAGGACAAAGAAGCTTGAGGTGGAGTTATTCTAGGTCAGAGCTTAATTAGAGAGGACTTTAGTGCAAAACTCGATGAGATGCTGAGTTTTCAGAAAGCTGCTTCTGACAAAACATGTTTGGGGTATGATTTCTCTTTTCCTAATATTACTTCCTCTAGTACAACTGTGTTTGTCTCACTTGTTGATAATGTTAATTCTGAGAACAACGAATCTAAAACTGAAATAGCTAGTGAGAACACAGATAAAGGAAAATCTATTCTAGGAGCACCCCTTAAGGTTGAAAGAAAGAGACTAGAAACTCTAGGACTAAGAAGGAAAACAACAAAAAGTCTCAACAAAAGAAGCCGCATTTCTATTATCACTACGGAGCTTCAGGGCATACACGTCCAAATTGCTATAAGTGGTTAACCACTCAACAATGCAATAGTATGCTTTTATCAGGAAACTAGAATTAGTTTCCATCATCTCTTGCTTCTTTGGGAGATCTTCTCAATGCCCTTATGTTTCTTTCAAACTTGAACTGTTTCCATTCTTCTCCCTTTCCTCAGGATCAAAGGTTCACACAAAGGAAATGTCCTTCCAAGGTGTGAAAGGAAAAAGGCTCAAAGTGATTCTGTCATTTTTTTCTCCCTCTCCCTTTATGTTTATGCATTACTTGTTTGTTTTACTTTCTAGCTTTTGAGTCAGTCTAGTTTTATGCTTTGTGTGTTTCTTTATGTTTTTGTTTGGTTGCTTTTTAGTTTTTGCTTTATTTTTTTTTCATAAAAAAAAAAAAAAATTGAAAGATCAGAAAAATACAAAAATGGTGTGTTTGTGTATATTAGTACTTGTGTACCCTTGATGGCCATTGAAATAAAGTTTTCTAAATTTTGTATCTCTTGTATCTTAGATGAGTATCTTAATTCACAATTAAGCAAGTGAGCTTAGTGGCTTGTGTTTGTGATGAATACAATTAAGTAATCTTTTATACTTAACACTCATATCACTCTTTTTGATGGGAAGCACTAGAAAATCCTAAGAGAAATGCATAAATGACCATCTCACCACTAAAGCTTGCCAATCATGTATAACATTTGTGTGCTTCGGCATACAAAATTGTGATGTTTTGGCTTATATAAGTTGGTATTTCTTCTCTCTCTCTCTCTTATATGCCCATGCATGATATGTTCAAAAAGAAAATATGCAAAGAATATAAAAGCAAAAAAAAAAAAAAAAAAAAAATCAAGATGCTTTTAAAAATGATTGCAAGCGTGTTTCTAAGAGATGTGGGAGTTATAAGATATACCTTGAAAGTAAAAGTCCCCATAAAGCAGTTATGATTGTGTGTGAATGTAAGTGATTTTCTCTAGTCTCAAATTTTCATAATATGAGACACTTATGCACTCTTGCTATGCTTTCACACACAACACACATACTCTTTGCTACTTTTGATACATGTGCAGGTACAATATGATTTGACCATCACAAGGAATTCATGTATTAATATGTGCTCACTAAATTGTCCTAACTTATTTTTGAAATGTAAAATTGGTTAGACTTGTTTACTGTGTGTGTGTGTGTGTGTTTTGGATCTATGTATTCTTTGCATATATGTTAAGAGATGTTTTGAGAGCTTAACATGTTGATTGGATCTTTGGTTGAGTTGCATGTTTGTTGCATTTCATATCTATGTGTTTTTCCTCCCTTGAAAAATTCATTTTCTTCAAGCTCGACAGCTTCTCGACAGATCCTTGACAGATTCTCTTTTTATTGAGCCTTCTTTCTCTTTTCTCGATAGATCTCGATAGATTCTCGATCCATTGAGATTTCTGGGTTTCTTCTGATAGATTCTCGACAGCTTCTTCGATCCATCGAGCCATGTTTCTGATCATTCTGTATGCTTGATAGATTCTTGACAGATTCTCGATCCATCGAAGTGAGTTTTGCCGTCGACATATCCTCGACAGCACCTCGACAAATTCATTTCTGTTGAGATTTAGTGCTCGACAGATCCTCAATAGAATCTTCGATCCATCGAGCTACGTTTTCTATATATAGCTGAGGTGCGATTTTAGATTCACTTTTCTCATTCTCTCTTGACTAAAAACATTTCTCCTCTCACTTAAATCACACTACCAACTCCTTTTTAGGCCTAGATCAAGCTTAAATTTCTTGGTTAAGTGTTCCAAATCCCTTCATTTTCATGCATTCATGCATTTTAGATTTGGGTTTTGGGTTTTTGAAAATTTTTGGGTTTTTGAGATTTTTGTGAAATTTTTGGGTTGGGTTGGGTTGATTTGGTAATGAATGCTCATGCATTGCATTCTCATTGCATTGCATTCTCATTGCATTATAACAATGTTTCATGCATTTTAGATGTATGATTGATTATTGTTGTTTTGGTGTTGGTAGGTTTGGATTGGATTTTTACAAATGATGCTTTTAAATTTTGCACGTCACATGTTCATGCATTTTTCATGCATATGTTCTTTTCATCTTTCTTATTCTGGACTTGTGTGTGTGTGTGTGTCTCTCTCTCTCTCTCTCTCATAGACTGTGCGATGGCACTCAAACAGTGCAAATCCACTTTGGCTCAAAACCCTCTTTGTGGTTCCGGGTCATCCTTTTATATATATATATATATATATTGTTGAAAGTTGTCCATTTTTTTTAATAAATGTTAAATATTTAGCATACTTAGCATATTTAGCATATATTTTTGTTGCTAAATAGAATCCTCAGTCATATGTGAAAAACAAAATCTATTTACATCCACTGCCACATAATAGAATCATCAGTCCAAAGTAAAGACTATTGTCTGATGCTTGGCATGAATTAGTGCAATAGTTGGCAACTTGTCATTATCATTAATTACTGTTATATGTTTTGGGCAAAGAAATCCTATATATGAAAGGGGTTAATTGTTTGAGAAATTCACTTACTAAGTAAAAACTTTATTAGGTTTTTCTTACAAGTCGACAATACAATGGAATCATAAAACTCTTGATACAAAATTTTTGGCGTTAAACTTTATCTTTTGATCTAATTGTGTATAGACTAAGATACTCATTGGATAGCATTCAAGGACATTGAACATGTGTTGTCTCCTAGTATCATTGTTGTTGCCTACTGTTAGATTCCAAAAGTTTAGAATAACTGGCAAATCGTGAGCACAAACTTGTCTAGATATAGATTACTAAGTCTATAAGGAATATTAGACAATGCTTAGAGTGCTGCAAGTCAGATTATGTGAACAAGGAAGCTGCAGGTTCAAGAAAACAAAGCTTACAAGGCTCGATCAATCAAGACATGGATCTACATAATTTTAATTAAGGTCCAACGGCCCATTAAGCCCATCAAGTGATTAGGGTTTCAGATCTAATTCACATAATATTTATAGGAAACCCTAAGACATGTTTTATTTTATTTTATTTTATTTTATTTTATTTTATTTTATTTTTTATGACTTTAGAGCTTCTCTTTTGAGATCTAAAAGGTTTTGTGCCAACTCCTTTCAAAGTCACTACCAAAATTCCATCTACACATTATTATAACCAATAAATCTAAAGTTGCTGCATACCAGTCATCAAAGGTGATGGATCTAAACCTTCAAGGGTGTCTTGGAGTCATAGACTAGATGTCTATGTGGGAGATCTAAAGTGTGAATTGGAGGTTCATGTGAGAGTAGATCCAAATCAAAGAAGTTTAAGGGGTTTAGAGCTCAGTTTGGTAATCGTAGTTAGATTTACTACAAATTGGTATTTTTGACTGTAAATCTCAATTTGATATAGTGGATTGTTCTCTTGGGATCGTTCCCCCAGGTTTTTTACCTTGAAATTGGTTTGTTTCGTCGGTTTTCCTAAGTCATCAAATCTATGTCTTATTTACTTTTTCATTGTGCATGATATGTTTGATGAATATTTAACCTAGATCTTCATAATTGACCTAAATAACAACTTGGCTATTAAATTAGGTTAAACATTGTGTTTTCAGGGGTCTAAACTTAACACCTACTACTCTTTTCCCATAATAGAATCCTAAGTTCAAAGCAAAAGGTGAATACTATCTACTCCAAATTAAATAATCATTCGTGGTGAAAAAACATTACCCGATACTTGGCATCTTGTATAAAAATTTTCTATATCATTTTTATTGTTATTTTATATATATTCCACCTTTTGAAATATGTGTCATGTGTTTAATATTTCTTTTATTAAACTTGGGTTAATTTATAAAGAATAAATAATAATAAAAAGAAGAAAGAAAAAGAGAATGTATAGCAGGTTATAATTTATGAAATATAAAAATAAAAAGGACACAATATATTTTTTTTATATATTCTAGTTGCCAACTCGTGCGATGCACAAGAAAGTTCTTAGAGGATAGGGTTAACCTACATGGTGGAGTGGTACCATGGCTGCTAGAGTTTGTTCCTAAGGTTGGACTCAAAATTGTCAAAAATGGAATTTTGAGCCTTTCAGGTGCCAATATTTTAGAGCATCTTGCTAGCTCTTTCATTGAGGCACTATGTCATTTGAGATAACAAAGTAACTATTATGAGAATTTGATGAGAGAATTCTATATTGCATTGAAAGAAAATGAAAGTACATCAAGTATTTATACAAAGTTTAATAGTAACTAACTTCTTACTAACTTCATAATATACAGATCTAGCCTCTACAACCAATCAAATTAATACACGTGTATATAAATTATAGCTATGAATTAAACTAATCCCAAAGTATAGGTAGTATAGCTGTTTTAAATATAAACACTGTCGTTTATATAGTTATAGCTATAATTCTTCCATTGCTCTGCTCTGATACTCTGCCTCTCTGACTGAGTCAACAGCTACAATCCAAACTTGCTCAACCTTCAACCTGAGTCCTTGATCTTGTCCTTCTAATAACTATGAAACATCATTGGTTTCTTTGTCTTAATGGAATTGTCCTGGTTGGTGTAAAGATTGACAAAAACACAAAGGCTTAAAAGAAAATACTGACCTCTTTACATAGATATGGAGAATGCCACCTAATTGAAAAATAAAAAGGTAACGAAACCCAGAAAATGAAAATTCCTAATAACAATTTAGGTAGAATTTAATCTTCTAGGTGTACACTTCTTTGACCCACATGAGCTGCACTTGCACAAAACTTTAAGATGGGGGGAAAATAAAATAATAAAGAAGCATCTTAATGAATCCTTCAACAAAACAAATAGAAAGTTGCTGTAAGGATTGCATAAGAAGAAAATGAATGTGGTGGTGAGAAAGGAGTGCATAAAAGTCCTACAAGAATATTAAAGAAAAATATGTCAACGTACATGTAATATTTAGAAATGAGTTCAAGGCTTACATATGAAGGTTTGGAATATATGTTCCTTCCATGCCATAGCACACCATAACTACATTCTCAGGTAGAACATTATTTCCACTATTTTCTAAAGACCTACTTCAAAAATTGTCACAAAATTAGGCTTAGAACCTGATGATAAACTCCTCAGTCTATAAAGTCAAATATACAATTGCCCTAAAAATCAACTGGAGGGAAAAGAATTGTACACACACAAAAAAATAGGACAGACATGCTTCACATTTGGATGGTATTTTTCTGAAGTTGTGACTTATAATTAGACTTTGCTTTACAATTTGCGCAATAGTAATCTACATTCTCTAGATACTTTAAACCATACACAAGTCAGTGAATAGACACATATAATAGGAATAGAAATTGACATCACAATTCATAAATCAAGTGTATTAAGCACATCTTGAAAAGCTTGCTGGAAATATTCTCACACTCGGCATGCACCCAAACATTACAACCATCACAACACACTTGATCAGCATCTTTGAATTGTTTTTTAAAAGGAAAAGGAATAGGAAAAATTATAAACCTAATTCAGAGTTGCAGGTAATCTCACCCAATTACTAAAAAAGAACGGTATGATATTGAGGTAGGGCAGGAGAATCTAAAAATTAGAAGAAGAGAGATAGAGATTGAAATTCTAGTGTGTTCCAAAAAATTTATGCTAAAAATTCAAGATATTTTATGATAAAAATTCTAAAAATTTTCAATCAATGCACACAAATAAAGAGAGGAATAAACTACAAATTTTTTACTAATATATTGTTGTGGCAAAGTTTTTGAAAAATAGTTTGGTACTAATCAGTTGATGAACGAAACGAAATCACTCACTGTCTCTAAAAAATCAGAATTTTTCAACCAACACAAACAAACTCACATTATTCCTTTCATAGAACTTGACATACGAAATAGAAAAATTGGTTTACAAAATGTTATTTAAAAACAATGCAGAAAGTTATTCAAAACAGTGTGCAGTGTAGATTTTTGAGACATTTTATATAGCATCTCAAGAGAAGGGAAAACATTTGAGGATGGGATACTTAAGGGTTCTATGGTTGAATTGAGAAGCCTGTTGAATACTTTTATGAGGATGGTACCACCTGGTTTTCAATGAAACATTGGCTTCTCACTTCAGGAACAGTTGGTTGTCTACAAAGAAGAATTCCATAATTTTCATTTCCTACTTTTGTAGCCCTCAACAAAAGTTAGAGTCATGATTTTATATAAATCTTCCATACCATTAGTATTAAAATTTTAATCACAAATACAAACATAAAAAATATTTAAAAATCAAATAGATGAACCATAATACAATGAAAAGTCAAATTCTCAAACTTTGATGGTAATTTTACCAACACAGATTGAATTCTAACTTTGTAATTCAAGAATAATATAAATACAAATTAATTGAATTTCAAATTCATATTCACATCTAGGTGGAAACCCTTACTTGGTTCTTCATGATCACAAAAAATTTCATTATTTATGTTGGGAAATTTAGACCCCAGTTGATAGAATTAACAAGTTTTAAACCCAAATTGTTAATTGGATTTATTATGAATAAACTTTGTTAAAACAAACGAACATCAATATCATGTCAAAATCATGCAGCGGAAAAATAAATAAGACAAGATATGATGACCCAGGAAAACCAATGAGAAGTTTCAGATGTAGAACAAAACCTTTGTCTCTAGACTCTATAATCTCCGTAGATGAACTTACAGCAGAAACCTTCTACCACTTCAGAACCTTTGAATTCTTCAATATATGAATGTCACCCTTTTTGATGCATGGATCCTAGTATGTGACTAACCAAAGATGCATGGCTCCTAGTATGTAACTGACACACCAACTTGAAGAAGACGTTGGCTGCAAAGTTCTTCACTCCATTAACAATGAAGATCAAGAAGCTCTTGGTTACAAAACCCTAAGGTGCAAAAGACGCAGTAGCTTCTTTTAGAGAGAATAAGGCATCAGTCACCTTTTGCATATGTTCTCCTTGTATTCTCTTATATGATGGCCTCTAAAATAAGCCTTATATAAGTCTAGGGTTATGAGAAAAGAAACCTTATATAAATACAAAAACATGAGTCGAAAATCAGATCTGAAAATCTAAATTCTCGTAACCTCGATTGATTGAGAGGTGTCAAGTTTTAAATTTCGATAGATACAGCTACCGAGAAGCTATCGAGCAGACAGGAGATTTCTTGATCAATCCACCAGCTATTGAGAAGCTATCGAGATTGTGATAAGAAGTTGAAAATCTCGATAGATATCCTAGCTGTCGAGAGGTGTCGAGCAGCTATTGAGCTATCTGTCCGCAGGTGTCGAGTTATCTGTCTAGCTTTACTAAACAACTTTTCGTCACTTGTTCCTTGGTCCAATCTTCATGGCTTTAATACTAGACTTGAACAACATGTTTCTTCAAGTATTAAACATATCCTAGATCTACCCAAATACAAGTAAAATGCGTTTTTTGTCAAAGGATTAGCCAGCTACATAAAATATTAACATATGTTCCTAACATGAATTACATATGCCCTAACAATCTCTTCCTTTGGCAATCCATGATAAAACCACAACAAACAAATGAGCATATGAGAGAGGTTATAAATCACTCAACTTATATTCACTTGTTGAATACAATAAAATCTATCCTAACACAAATTCTTGAAAAACTTTGCAAGAAGAGAGTTTATGGCAAGTAGACTTTGACAACCTGTATTTCTGAAACACTTTAAACAAAACTCATCAAGACATCTTTGTGTAAAATAGAAATAATAGATTGCATACAAGTAAAGAAACATGTGTATAAAGAAAGAAAAGAAACAACACATATAGAGATAGGTGAAAGAAACGTACATCACCATATCATATAACAAAGATAAGCACAATGTATGTAAAAATGGTCACAAAACCCAATGTACAAGAAGAAGGAAGTAAACACTCCCTCTAACAAGATGAAACACATTTCCCCTTATAGAGGAATGTATTTTTCCCCTTAACATGTAGAATCTTCCAAAAAGAAACCACATATTCTCCACAAATTCTCTCCCTTTTTGTCATGATTGACAAAGGGTACAAGAAACTAGAAAGCTTCACCTGAGAAACATAAAGGTGATCAAAGATGATCAAGGGGGCACAAAGAGATTAGACTGCATACAAGATATAAGAAACATGTGTATAAAGAAAGAAAAGAAACAACACATGTAGAAGTAGGTGATGAAAACATACATCATTATATATATATATATATATATCAAAGATAAGTATACTGTATGCAAACATGGTCACAAGACCGATGTACAAGAAGAAGTAGGTAAGCACTCTCCTTAACAAAATGAAACACATCTCTCACATACAGAGGTATGTATTTCTCTCCCTAACATGTAAAATTCTTTTAAAAGAAACCATATCACAATTTCTCCCCCTTTTTGTCATGATTGACAAAGGGTACAAGAAGCTAGAAAGCTTCACCCGAGAGACATAAGGATGATCAATGGGGCATAAGAAATCTATATAAATGCATGAATGTAATGAAACAAGATGCTATGGATGACAAGATAAAAGAAAGATGCAAAACATGTGAAAGAAAAATCTCTCAACAAAAAAAAATGTTAAGCACATAAATCCCAAAGACACACACACACTAAACAAGTCTAACCAATTTTATATTTCAAAAATAAGTTAAGACAGTTTAGTGAGCATATATTAACAAATGTAAAATCTTGTGATGAATAAATCACATTGTACCTACACATGTATCAAGGGTAGCAAAGAATATTGTGTGTGAAAAATATCGCAAGATTGCATAAGTGTATACATGTTATGACGATTTAAGATATGAGAAAGTCACTTTAACTTACACACAATTATAACTATTTGATGGAGACTATCACCTTCGAGGTACATCTTATAACTCCTACATCTCCTAGAATATACGCTTGCAATCATATTTAAAAGCATTTTGATCTTTTTTCTTTTTATTTTTCTTTGTATATTTTTCTTTTTAATAAGCATATCATGCATGGACATATAAGAGAGAGAAAAGAAATACCCAATGATATTTGACATTCCAATTTTGTTATGCTGAAGCACATAAATGTCATTGACATTGTACTTTTACTATGTCGAAGCATACATATGTCATTCATAATTGATGGGCAACAGTGATGAGATGATTATTTATGCCTTTCTCTTAGGATTTTCTAGTCATCCCCGTTAAAAAGAGTGATACGAGTGCTAAGTACAAGAGATTAGTTAATTTTACTCATCACAAACAAGGGCCACAAAGCTCACTTGCTTAGTTGTGCATAGAGATACTCATCTAAGCTACAAAAGATACAAAGTTTAGAAAATTTTGTTTTAATGGTCATCCAAGGTACACAAGTACCAATGTACACAAAACACACACTGTTTTTGTATTTTTTTTCTTTTTTATTTTTATTTTGAAAACAAAAAAAATAAAAATAAAAACTAAACAACCAAACAAAAACAGACAAACAACATGAAAGCATGAAAGAAAGATGCATATGCATGAAGGCATGATAGAGGGGTGTAGATGCGTGAAAACATGATTCTAAAAATAGATAAGAAATCAAGCAAAAAGAGTCATACTTTAGATAGAAAGAATTAAAGCAGAGGACAAATAAAGAAGACAATTAGGTCTTAGGCTCCTTTTTCACCCATACAGTACGAGTCTTTGGCCGTGAAGAAGAAAAGACACGAGTCCTAGTATGTCTACTAAAGGACATAGAAGAATTAGAATTCTCCTGAAATTGAGTTAAAAAGCTCAAAACTTTTAATAACTCTCCAAACAAAGGTGTAGGTCCTTGAGAGGAAACCTATGACTGTAGAAACACCACAATAGTGACAAACATGAGGTCTAAAAAGGATTTAGAATTAGACAAATCAATTTTGGATTTCATACCTTTATTATCTTTTTCAGATTGTGGCACAAAGACAGTCCTTGATCCAGAAGCTGTGGAAGAGGAAGGGCCAAAGGAAACAGCATGTCCTAAGCTAGTCTTATCAGAACTAGACTTTTGAGCACTCAATATTTCATCAAGTTTTGCACTAGATATCCTATCTATTTTAGTTCTAGCTTGACTAAGCTCAATCTCATGATTCTTGACATTTTCTTCTAATGAGGTGTTCTCCACAACAATAGTCTTAACTAACCTTGTAATCTCATCTAGTTTAACTAACAGATCAGTTTTTTTTTTTTGTTTTTACCTCATTAAGTTCTTTTCTACAAAGATGAGAAGTTTTTTCAGATTCTATGATTTCAATGCATAGCTTATCATAGGCTTCTTGAAAGGTCATCTTCTTGGGTACTTCATTATCAGAAGAATCCTTGCTGTCACTAACATTTTCCACAATCACCTTATTGGTTGAAACAACAAAGGCTATAACATGACTACATTTATCCGTATACTTATCAAAAGAGTCATCCCCAATTTCACTCCAGGTAGCAACCAACCCTTTATTTTTTGACTCCTTGGTCTTTTCCTTCATGAGGTAGTTTGGGCATTCTGTCCTCATATGACCAAAATCTTTGCACTCATAGCATTGGATGAGAGGTTTCTCATTCTTGCCATTCCTTGAGGATTTAGATTTCCTAGGAGGTTTGCTCTTATCATTTTTCCTAAATTGAAGAAGTTTGATAATCTCATTAGTTATGAAAGTTAGATCCTCATCCTCATCTTCACTTTCATCTTCATCTTTAGAATCCTCAATTTCTTCCTCTATACCCTTAAGAGCCAAGTTTTTACTCTTTCCACCTTTTCCCATTGAGCATAATCCCATGTCATAGGTTTGAAGGTTCCTTATAAGCTCAGTCAAAGGAAGTTGATTAATGTCCTTTACTTCCTCAATGGCGGTGATCTTGGTATGGAATCTTTCAGGTAAGGACCTAAGAATTTTCCTAACAATTTTGGATTCCACAATATATTCTCCAAGATTGAAAGCAAAATTCACAATATCCATGATTTTAGAATAGAACTCATCAAATGTCTCACCTTCCTCCATCATTATTTCTTCAAAACTACTAGTAAGTTTTTGAAGTTTCACAGTCTTTACTATCTTGGTACCTTCATAGGTGGTCTCAAGAATGTCCATGCTTCCTTGACAACTTCTGTAGATGATATTCTCTTGAATTCTTCATTGGTCACCCCATAAAACAAAGTATTCAAGGCCTTACTGTTGAAATTTGTGCTTTGATTATTTCTTCATCCCAATCTGCTGGCGCTTCTTTAGGCTTAATCCAGCCAACTTTAACAGCCTGCTCACCTAAAGCCTACAAAAAGACTTTCATATGAACTTTCTAGTACATATAATTAGTGCCACCAAATAAAGGAGGAATCAAAAGAAATTATCCACGATCTATGACAACGGGGGTTAAGGATCACACTCAGGAAATTAATTCAATCAGAGTGAACCCACTTTGATAGCACTTGTTGAAAAATTTAGACCCTGGTTGATAGAATTAATAAGTTTTAAACCCAACTTGTTAATTAGATTTATTATGAATAAACCTTATTAAAACAAACAAACATTAATATCATGTCAAATCATGCAGCGGAAAAATAAATAAAGTAAGATATGATGGCCCAGGAAAACTAATGAAACAAACTAGTTTCACAGTAAAAAACCTGGGGGGAAACCTTCCCAAAAAGCAACTCACTATAGTAAAGAGAAGTTTCAGATCTAGTATAAAATCTTTGTCCCTAGACTCTACAATTCCCGTAGATGAACTTACAGCAAAAATCTTCTAGTGCTTTAGAATTTCTGAACTCTTTAATATATGAATGCCACCCTTTTTGATGCACATATTTCGGTATGTGACTAACCAAAGATGTACGGCTCCCAATACTTGACTAACCAAAAATGCACAGCTCTCAGTACGTGACTAACACACTAACTTGAAGAAGATGTTGGCTGAAAAGTTCTTCACTTCATCAATAATAAAGATCAAGAAGCACTTGGTTACAAAACCCTAAGATGAAAAAAATACAGTAGCTTCTTTCAAAGAGAATAAGGCATCGATCACATTTTGCATATGTTCTCCTTTTATTCTCTTATATGTTAGTCTTTAAAATAAACCTTATATAGGTCTAGGGTTGTGAGAAAAGAAACCCAGCACAAATACAAAAACATGGGCCAAAAATTAGATTTGAAAATCTGAATTCCCGTAACCTTGATCGATCGAGAGGTGTCGAGGAGGTGTTGAGTTTTAAACTTTGACAGATATAGCTATCAACAAGATCTCGAGGAGTTATCGAGGAGATAGGAGATTTCTCGATCGATCCACTAGTTATCGAGAAGTTATCGAGATTGCAATAAGAAGAAGTTGAAAGTCTTGATATCAAGAGGTGTCGAGCAGCTATCAAACTATCTGTCTAGCTTTAGTGAACAACTTTTCTTCACTTGTTTCTTGGTCCAATCTTCATGGCTTTAATACTAGACTTGAACAACATGTTTCTTCAAGTATTAAACACATCTTAGATCTACCCAAATACAAGTAAAGTGCGTTTTTTGTCAAAGGATTAACCAACTACATAAAATGTTGACATATGTTCCTAACATGAATCACATATGTCCTAATAATTTACTACCTTCATGAGCAAAGAAGATTCAATTAAATGTCATCAATTTTTTATAAGATTTGCTCGTTTAGTTACAACAAAGCCAATTTTTACAATTAGGAAAATCAAAACACAAAAGGTTCTTTTAGCCAAATTTTTTATTTATGTATTAATATATTTTTTGACTTGTGGCAAATCCAAGCTTCTTTTTTGTTAAGTTTTTAGACCCCTTAAAACACAACAATTGGATTAATCTAGTTTATTAGCCAAGTGATTAACTTAGTCAAATTATGCAAATCTAGGTTAACATAATCAAATAATCATATCAAGATATAAAGCAGTAGAAATATAAAGAACACAAAGATATGATCACGCAGGAAAACCAAACCAGTAAAAAACCTAGGGAGGATTTAACTTAGTTATCCTCAAGGTAAACTTGAATCCAATATATGAAAGAATCGAAGTTCATACAAAAGGACTTATAAGCACCCACGCTCGACTTCCTAATGCTACCCACTAGTAGAACTTACTGACACGACCACATGTAAGCTCCAAATTCACGGACTCCTTCTTTCTTAGATTCTCCACAAGATACAAGCACTCCCACTTGTGTTTCTTTAAGTTCCAATGGCAGCAACTGAGTTGATTATCAAGGTGTTGATAATTTCTCTACCTCGAAACCTTATGTTTATGTGAAGGAAAGCTCTTAAGGATCTCACAAGAGATTCACACAAACCACAAAATATGAGCAACAATACAACTAGAGCAACTCTCAAAACGTGGCCAGGGTTTTGCCTTATATATCTAGGGCAAAAACATAAAACCCAAAACATTTAATGAGATAGGACTGAGTTGGAAATTCTGTAGAAAAACATTCTGGCAGACTTTTGATTGATCGAGTCTATCCTTCAATCAATCGAGCCAGGCCGAAATGCACTAATGCAACTGCAGCCTCTCAATTCCAACTTTACACGAATTACACAAGTTTGAGCAAGCCTAAACAAGACTAAACATATTGTTTTGATCATGGTTTGCCAACATTACACATTAGTGTTCTAAATACATCAAATCCTAAGTCTTTATAACCTAACAAACTCCCCCTTTGGCAATCCGTGACAAAACACAAATTAAAAGTTCAAAGTTTACAAATAAAAGCCCTTTACAAAAATAATGTTCATAAACACAGATTCAATCCTAACTACTATCCATCAGTTGCAAGTGTAGACAGTAGCTCAATGGAATCAACTTGTATATTCCTGAAATACTCCACAAATACATTAAACGCATGTGTGACAGAAAAATAGTAAATCAACAGATATGTAAACTAACTCTCTCCTTAAGTTAGATACAACAAAAATAAAATATTCTTGTATATTTCACACAACACATAATAAAGATACATATCAATGAATAACTCATAAATATAAATCAATAAGTAATGAACACAAGAAACAAGAGTCATGTATATCAAAATAAATGTATCTCTCCCTAATATGAATAGCCCCAAAAAAAAGATATACAAAATGAAGCACCTAGATACAATCTGATATCTCCATTAACTCCGCAAAAAAAAAAAAAAAAAAAAAAAAATACTCCCCCTAACTATAAAAACTCTACAAGTGTCAAAACTCTACTCCCCTTTTTTGTGACGGAATGTCAAAGGACAATCACACGCCATCATCAAAAGGAGGTGATAAGGGTGAATGAAGTTGCACTAAGTCAGCTCACAAAACACGTATCTTATCAAGCAAGTCCACCAAAATCTGACTATGAGCTGCCTGAACGATCATGTCAGTCTCTAAGGTACAACGTATATCAAAGTCATCCGAAGGAGGTGGAGGAATATTAGCAGCAGCAGCATTACCAACAGGATCAGCAACATCCTCATCAGTAGGACCTGTAGAAGAAGAAGGAGGAGGTGCGCTACCAAAAGGCTCAGATCTAAGGTGTTTAGAGTCAGCTTGAAGATAAGTAGCCTTTTGTCTAAGAAAAAACGCACTTATGGGAGCAATAACATGCATGGGCTCAGAAGAAGGGAAATCATCTAGACTAAGATATAACGAAATCCTATGAATAAAAATGGGATGGACAAGAGCATGAAAAGAAGATGAACTCCTGTAAACTTCATTCAAAGAACGGAGAAATAAGTGAGGAAAACTAATAGGAGCATCAGCAACAAGAGCGTACAAAAAGACACACCGCTCGAGAGGAATGGTGTGAAGATGAGAAATGGGCCAAATGGAATGACATGCTATCCTAAAGAAGAGATAATGCAACTCAGATAGCTCAGCAGTGGTGATCCTGGGATCAAAACCCCATTGGATAGAAGACCCAATGATGTATGACATGACATCACTTAAAAGAGGAGACTCATCATAAGGGTAGACAGGGTGCTAGACTCTACAGTAGGAGTAATGGTAAACTCTACACCTCATATCCAACTCTTTACCAAGGTGTTGGAATCATAGGTGTGGATAGAGATGTTTGAAAAGAACTCTCTAATCAAGGTAGTTAGAGGAGAAGGATCAGAAATATCCAGCCGAAGTAACCAGCCCTGACGCTCAAAATTTGCCCTAATGGCAAGATCAAGCTCGTCTAACACAACAGAACGCTCAGCCTATATCTTTCTCCTAAGATTCATTATCTCAAAAATCTCTTGGTTTTTCTCACTAGCAAACTTCTCACGATCAAAAGAAGATGGGGGAGGAGAAGGTGAGGGAATAAACCTATGAGCTCTAGTCTTCCTAGGCATGATGCTAAAGAAAGGACAAAGACACAAAGATAGAACCAAAAGAACAAAATAAAGCACAAACCAAGGGCAGATTGCAAGTTAGCACAAAAAAAATATAGAACAAAAATCTATATGATGTATGAACAATTACAATGTCATGATGCATGTTCTAATTCAGTAAAACTAAGTTCAATTTCACAAAATTGGCTTGAGCATAGAGTTTCTAGAAGAAAAACCCCAAAATTGAAAACCACTTGTTAAGATTTTGGAAAATTTTTAACTAATTGATCATCACATAGGCTAGAATACATAATATAATGACCAATTGCATCAATTCAACAAGCCAATTGCATCAATTCAACCCAATTTGAACAAAACCCCAATTCGAATCAATTACAAGCCCTAGAATTTTTAATTTTTCACAAATCACAAAATTGACCAAATTAAACCTTCAATATCATGTTTATATCATGTCCCAACAAAAACCCAATGATTAATTTCACTTAAAAAGGCTTGAATCATCAAAAATCCAAAAAAAAAAAAAAAAAAAAAAAAGAAGTCCGAAAATTGCAATGAATAATGCATGAAACATGTAAATAAAAGAAAAAAGAAGGGTATAATGGACATACCGGCCTTAGAGGACAAAAACCATGCGAAAGATCCGGAAGAAAACAACAAAAAATTGGTGATTTAGCCTTGCCGAGTCGAAGAGAGAGTGAAAAAGGTTTGAAACTTTTTGAACAGTGACTTGAACAAGTCAAAGTCTGATATTTTAAAAACCTGATTCGTGATATTCGATTGATTGAAAATTACATTCGATCGATTGAATCAACCCGAGACTCTTAAAAGAATTTTAAACATATTTTCGATCGATCGAAAAATAGAATGGATTGATCGAAACAGGCAAAGACTTACAAAATTTTTGAGAAAAAACACAGTGTTGAAAAAGAATAAACACATTTTGGGCACTAACTCCTTAAAGCATTAAAATTGATGAACAAAATGCATGAGTATGAGATGAAATGCTTTTTCAAAAACCCAAGTTTTAAGCCAAGTTTTTCAAAGAAAATTTTAGCCATTCTCCCTTTAAATTCTCAAGTAAAAAAAAAAAAAAAGTTTTGCATAATACTCAAGGTATTTTCAAACTTGGTTGGTCAAACCAAAAACACACACAATAACATGTACATTGTTTAGCAAAGAATAACTTGTGTAGTGTGTGCAACTAGCAAAAACTTGAGATACATGTGAGGTGATATGTGAATAGAAATCAAACACAAAATCTACAAAATTCATCACATAGAATTTGAAAGAGACTATTACTAAAAGAGTTACATCATATAACTCCCACATCTCCTAAATTGTAAGTTTTTTGAATTTTGCCTAATAATATACACACCAATTTTAATTATGTGATTTGGCATCAAGCCTAATAGTACACACCAATTTTAAGCATTAAGCAATTAAACCGAAGCTTCACCTTATGTTCTTTTTGTGCATGTGCTACACTTTCTTGAGCACAGAATCTTACGATATGCACTAAGGTGGTCATGATTGGCTAGTGAACAGTGGTGAGATGGTTATTTATGCTTTTCTCAAAAGGATTAAGTCCAACAATCAAATAACATGTGACTTCAAGATCAAGACAAAGTGATCAAAAACTATAAATATCTTTCTCACACAACATGCACTACAAAGTTTCAATTAGTAAAGTGCAATAAATAAGCTCATCAAAGCTAAACAAGGTACATAAGACATGTTATGTATAAATAAATTGACCAACCTTGCTTTCAAAAACCAAGAAAAATAAAGCCAAACACAATTTGCTTTCCTCCTTTTTTTATTTTTTTTATTTTTTATTTATTCAAAGGAGAAAAAAAAAATCTTAGAATGAAATGCATGAATGTTATGCAATGCAAATCCTAGAACAAAAACACACAAAAACTAAAGAACAATGGTCACAAAAAAGTAGAGCAATGAAGCATAAGGACTATGTCAGAAAGACTCAATTAGATCGAGTCTTTTGCATCCAAAAGCTTTTAGATGCACCACGAGCAATGGAGTTCCTATTCATATTTGAGTGAGTTCCAACTCCAGGATTGGAATAAAGGTTTAAAGCCTTTACCAATTCACCAATGAGTGCCATAGGATCTTGTATTTGAGGCACATGCACTTTTGGTTTGTTTGCTCTTTTAGCAGCTTGAAGCTTGTAACAGTTAGGACGAATGTGTCTAGACTTTTCACCAATATGACAAACCTAAGTAGTTTTACCATGCATCTTGTCCTTAGAAAGGGTAGACTCCTTAGGTGTAGACTCTTTCACAACAACCCTAATCTTCCTAGATGGTGAAACTTCTATAGGTTTGACAACCTCACTTACAGGGAGTTTGACAGTTTCACTCACAACCTCACTCATGGAAGGTTTAGAAGAAAATGAAGGAACAAAGTTTGTGGAATGTGGTACAGACACAAAGATGCTTTCAACAAAACCTAAACCAGATTTGTCAGAAGGATACTTTTGAACATTCAGCATTTGATCAAGTTTAGAACTAGCAAATCTAGCAACAGATAAATCATGTTCCAAAGTTTTAACTTTATCAAGCAAGAGCATATTCTCAGATTTCACATTGTTTAAAAGATCATTAGCATCAAACAATTTAACAAGCAAAATTTTCTTTTCAAGCTCAAGAGATTCAATTTTCATCAGGCCAAGTTCAACATTCATAGCATCCTTTGCAACAACTTTGCAAAGTTTATTATAGGCCTCTTGAAGATCTGCATCCTTAGAGAGTTCCCCATCAGAAGAGTTCTCTTTAATAGACACGCTTTCATTGACTACAGTAGTAGCAGTGAAAGCATTAAAGTTTCCATCCTCGTCACATCCAGACTCATCATCAGAAACCTCATTATCACTAAGGGTTACAGCCATAACTTTACCCTTAGACCTCAAGAATGTAGGACATTCAGATTTAACATAACCATACCCTTGACATCCAAAACATTGTGAACCCAAAGAATTATTGAAAGATTGACATACTTTTTCTTTAGGTTTTTCTATGTTGCTAACCTTAATGGGATCATTCTTCTTAAAATTTCTAGGTTTAGCAGTGTTAGTATTCCTTGCCTTTCTGTTACTGTTCCTAGGAAAGTTTCTAAAGTTCTTGGCAATGTAAGCAATCTCTGTAGCAGAGAGCTCGTCATAAAATCCACCAACTTCAACATCATCAATTGACTTAAGAGCCATTGACTTGGATTTGCTAGCTTTGGGTAGGTCTAGCTCATAGGACTGAAGAGATCCTACAAGCTCATCAACAGGGATGGAGTCTACATCCTTGCTTTCAGTAATGGTAGTTACTTTGGGTCTAAAGTCTTCAGTCAAGAATCTAAGAATCTTCCTAACAATTTTAGGTTGATTATAGGTTTCACCCAAATTAAAAGCAGAATAAACAATATCATTCAGTTTAGTACAGAATTCATTAAAAGATTCATCATCAGACATCCTAATACTTTCAAATCTAGAAGTTAATTGCTGCAATTTATTAATCTTAACTGCCTTTGTGCCTTCATTCACAGTCTGGAGGATTTTTCAAGCAGTATGAGCAACCTCAACATTAGAGATTCTCTTAAATTCCTCCATAGAAACAGCGTTAAAGATGACATTCATAACTTTGCTATTGAACCCAATTGCTTCTTTTTGAGAAGTTTGCCACTCACTCACAAGAGTAGTGGGCTTCTCCCATCCGTACTCAACGGAATTCCAAACCCTCTCATCAATAGATTTCAGGAAAGCTGTCATCCTTACTTTCCAATAAGTATAGTTATTCCCATCGAAATGAGAAGGACTAACTAGGGAGTGTCCATGTTCCATGATAACAGGGGTCAAGGATCAGTTCAGAGATCAAAAGATCTACAACAAGAGAGCTACCTGCTCTGATACCACTTGTTAAGTTTTTAGACCCCTTAAAACACAACAATTGGATTAACTTAGTTTATTAGCCAAGTGATTAACTTAGTCAAATTATACAAATCTAGGTGAACACAATCAAATAATCATATTAAGATATAAAGTAGTGAAAATATAAAGAACACAAAGATATGATCACCCAAGAAAACCAAACCGGTAAAAAACTTGAGAAGGATTTAACCTAGCTATCCTCAAGGTAAACTTGAATCCACTATATGAAAGAATCAAAGTTCATACAAAAGGACTTACAAGCACCCATGCTCGACTTCCTAATGCTACCCACCAGTAGAACTTACTGACACAACCACGTGCAAGCTCTGAATCTGCAGACTCCTTCTTTCTTAGATTCTTCACAAGATACAAGCACTCTCGCTTGTGCTTCTTTAAGCTCCAATGGCAGCAACTGAATTGATCATTAAGGTGTTGATAATATCTCTATCTTGAAAATCCTAAGTTTATGTGAATGAAAGCTCCTCAAAGATCTTATAAGAGATTCACACAAACCGCAAAATATGAGCAATAATACAACCAAAGCAACTCTCAAAACATGGCTAGAATTTTGCCTTATATACCTAGAACAAAAACATAAAACCCAAAACATTTAATGAGATAGGGCTGAGTTGGAAATTTTACAGAAAAACATTCTGGCCGACTTTTGATCGATCGAGTCTATCCTTCGATCGGTCAAGCTAGGCCGAAATGCACTAATGCATCTGCAGCCTCTCGATTCCAACTTTACATGAATTACACAACTTTGAGCAAGTCTAAACAAGACTAAACATATTGTTTTGATCATGGTTTGCCAACATTACACATTAGAGTTCTAAATACATCAAATCCTAAGTCTTTAGAACTTAACATTTTTGTTAGGAGATATGTGAATCATGTTAGGAACATATGTCAATATTTTATGTAATTGGCTAATCCTTTGACAAAACGCACTTTACTTGTAATTGGGTAGATCTAGGATATGTTTAATACTTCAAGAACAAGGTTTCAAGTTCAAGTGTTAAAGCCATGCAAGTCTGTCCGAGAAACAAGTGAGAAAGTGTTGCATTTTGAATCTCGACAGCTAGCATCTATTGAGGTTTAAAAAGCTATGAAGCCCAAAGCTCGACAGCTAGCTCGATAGATACCCTATCTGTCGAGGTTTATGAAAAACAAATTTTCAGTTCTGTTTTGCATCCAATCCATATGTATTTAGGCTTTTTTTTTTCTCACAACCCTAAACATATATAAGGATTATTTTAAGGGCCATCAAAGGTTTCATAGTTGCACAAGTGTGAAGCAAAGTTGTGTTTATGCAAATTGTAACCAGAGACAGAATTTGCCCTAGTTCATATTTCTCTTGAAGAAGCTGCTGTGTTTGTACACCTTGGGGTTTTGTGACCAAGGAGCTTCTTGATTTTCATCGTGTGATGAACTGAAGAACTTTGTAGCCAACATCTTTCTCAAGTTGGTGATCAAGTCGCGTACTGGGATCCGTGCATCTATTAGTTAGTCACGTACTTGGAGCCGTGCATTGAAGATGAGAGATTGTCACTACAGAACAAGTCCAATTAGGTATTGGGGTAAGGGTTCAACTATAGATTGGTACAAGGTACTGAGATTCCTTTACTTGTAACTGCTTGTTTTGATAATAGTGGATTCTTGGGAGTGGTGACCTTAAAATCACCTGGTGGGATTTTTGCCATGTTGATTTTCCCCATTTGAAAACAAATCACTCATGTCAATTTAATTTTCGCTGCATTTAGTTCAATTGGGGATTTGTTTGTGCTGCCATGCGTATTGTATGTTAATCTGATTAATTAATCAATTTGGCTAATTAATTGGTTAATTTATCACAGGGGGTCAAGACATTCTTGGCCTATCACTTTTTAAGTAAAATGCTCCACACTAATCTCAAAAAGATTTAAATAAAAAAGATGTTGCTCTTGGCTTAATAAGTGGAACTTTTAAATTACATTAACACTTATCTTAAAATAAGTAGGTTGCTGAATTAAATAAATTCTACTTAGTTCAAGACACACTAGCAATTTTTATAGTGAGGTTAAACTGTTTGCTATACAAAAGCTAATTGGAAATTATGTTTCAAACAAAACATATGTATGCACATTTATGTTACCAATATCAACATGTAATACAAAGTTTAAAGAAAATCAAACCAATCCATCAACAAAATAGTAAATAATCGCTATGTTTTTTCTAGAACAATTAGGTAAACAACCATTTCACTATTTCAGTAAGGATGGAAAGTTTTCTATCAGATTATCCTAAATACTTTTGGTACAATTTTACGGTCATTTGGAATACATTTATTTAAAAAGAAGAGAGAGATAGAGAGGTTCATTTGGACAATGAACACCTCTCTATCTTGTTGTGATCAAATCAAGCCTGCTTCATTTAGTAAAAGCTTAAATTTCCAATTAGCACAAATGTTTCTACAATTACCACCCCATGACAGTTTATAATCCAACCTAGATTGCTTAATGTGCAGGTCACGCTTTTAGACTCAAACTCAATACACTATAATGTGGGGTTGATTCTGATGCCAAAACCTATATCCCCAAGCCACATAAGCAGCTTGCCCTTCCCCTTTTTACTATTTCAATCCTATAGTAAAATTTGATGTATTGAAAGGAACCAAAATTAAAGGAGAACCTATATTAGGGTTTCGATTACTGATAAAAACCAATTCTAAATCAAAACAAAATCTGAACCAATTTCTTAAATCAAAACCAAACAAAATAGCTGAACCTAAATCCTATTAAACATCAAAAATTAATATAAAATATTTTACCTATAGTCGTTCCAGTAGTTTGATGTTAGGTTGGTTGTGAGGCAAAGCATTTGTGGCTTAGTTGAATCGCTTTTGCCAGTGTTTACTTTCACTTTCTTCAATTGAATTGATGGAGAAAAGATAGAAAACAATTTTCTCTATTTAGTTTTAATCGCTTATAGTTGCAAGGGAAGAGAGAAAGCTTTGCGTCTAGGTTTTCCATTTTTGGGTTCCTAGGTATGGGTCTTGCAGTGTTTGTTAGGCTGGGTTTGTGTTTGCTTTTGAAGGAGAAATAGAGACTAAGAAATAGGTTTTTGTATCGGGTTTTGTTTAGGAGTTGAAGAGAGTAAATTTTATCGGGTTTGTTTTGGGGAGAAATAGTTTTTGGGTTAGAAATAGTTACGGTGTTTAGGGTTTTATTTTTTTTTAACAGTTTAAAAAAAAAAAAAATAAAGTTGATGTGTAAAAATGTGGGAGCTTCAAAAGCTTCGGTTATATATATATATATGTATATACACACATAAAGGGGGAAGGGACCAGCTAAGAAGGCAGTATTGCAGTTATAAATAAAATAATTTAAAATAATAGTAAGGTGGTAGTACTAGCCAAGCAGTATATATCAAAACAATTTAAAGTATAAAATCGTCTAAGAAGGCAGTAACAACAAGTATATTAAACTGAAAGCTGAAAGTAGTTGTTATTGAAAATAGAACACAATACTTATAGCAGTAGTAGTAATAGTTACAAGATCTCAACAGTTTAACAATTACAAGGCTTGAACTAGTTCTAGTTCTAGGCTTTGTAAGGAAATAGTGGAAGCAGTGGAAATTCTAGAGAGAAGTTCTAAAGGAGAGAAGTAGTCCTAAAGAGAAGAACCAAAACTTGCCAAAAGTAAGCTTGAAATAACTAAAATGATGAAGAATCTCTTTTTCAAAAACATTATCATAGTGGTGTAAAATAATAGTGGAAACTTCACCAAAAGTAAACATTGTAACATTTTGGCCGTTGTGCAAGCCAAACAAACATAGGAATCAATCAATCATCTGCTAAGTCAGGGGTATCTTCTTCATCATGACCAAACCATTCCTGATTGTAGGGTTAGTAAGGGTTATTTGTAACAGATGCTTCAGAGGACCATTCATCTCCTAAATCATCAACAGCTCTTTTCTCCTTTGAAATCATCTTGAGAAGGGCATACAAAGCATTACGGTCCTTCCAAATTTCATCCAAAGGAGAACCCTTCTTTTTAGACTTGGTAGAGGGCTTAGCAGTTTTAGCAGATGTAGAAATAGGTGCACTAGCCAGTTCAACTGTTTGCACAGGGGTATGAATCTTAATAGCAGGTAGAGCATTGGAGGGTGAGAACTCTCTGGTAACATTGTTAATAATTGATTGAGCGCGAGGAAACTTATCCCACCACTTAACATACCAGCGGCGAGTGAGAACATCACCTTCCTTATCGCCATTTCAGGATCCAAGGATCTTTATACTTCTTAATGAAGTGAAGCAAAGGAGGGAATTTAGCACCATAAGAATTCACTTTGAAAACACTTTTGAAATATTGGAAAGAATCCTTTAATGGTTTTGGGAATATCTTAATAGTAGAGCCAAATTGGGTCCAACAACGGATGAACCAGAGAGGCAAATCAGAATTAAAGTCATTATCAAAATTAACAAACCATGAATGAGACATGTTTTCATTCTGATGAAGCATGAATTTGAACCAGGCAGTGAGATAATCATGATATGAATAAGGAACAGGGGATTTTGGTAACCTTCTTGTGGCGGCAAGCTTGGGGCCCCACATTTCTTCAAAAATAATATGATTTAGGAAAATACTATGATAAATTATCTTGGTAGTGTTGATCTTATCAGGTATAGCTTTAATAGTGATTTATTTTTCATGACACAAAATGTTAGAGTAATATTGCACAATTTTTTCACCATGTTCAGGAATCCAATGAAATCTTGAGGGAAAGTAGCTGGTAGTAAGTGTAAAGGTATTAGTAATGGAGGCCCTATTTGACTCAATGGAAAACAAGTTTTGAACACATTGTCTTTTAACATATTGTGAAGCATTGGAAGCTTTGGGGAAAACAGTTTTAACAGGCTGGTTAACAGTGGTTAAAGCATAAGGATCATAGGATGAAGCTAGAACAGAGGAGTAATTAGGCTTGGGAATAGTACCTAGGGGAGTAAAATAGTTAACAATCCCCAAAGGAGAAATATGTTCTTTTTTAACAATTTGATTAGCAGTGGCAGGTGTCTTGTCTTTTGACCTTCTACATGCCATTGTGACAAGCAGAATTCACAGGTAAGGAAATCAGGGATGGTATTTTGAGATCCTTTAATATACTCAATATCAAAATAAAAAATACTTAAAATAGCTTGCCATCTAGCAAAAGTATGTTTTGAAGCAATATTTTCAACATCATTTTCAATAACATATTTGGCACTTTTGCAATCAATATGTAACAAAAACTTTTGATTTAATAAATCGCTTTGAAACTTTGAAATACATAGCACTATAGATAAAATCTTTTTTTTAATAGTACGATAGTTTAACTGTGCAGTATTCCAAATTCTAGAATAGAAATGAACAACTTTTTCAGATGACTCAGGGGAAACTCTTTGTTTCAGAATACCACCATAACAAATGTCATAGGCATCGGTTTTATCAATTTTAAAAGCATCAATAGTAGGAATACCAAGACAGGGCAATGTCTTAACATGAGACTTTATTTGTTTAACAAGGGAAGTATGGACATCAGACCAGGGAGGAGGATTATTTTGTATCCAATCAAAAAGGGTTTACATTGTTTCCTCAAATCCTTGTAAAAATCAGCAACATAGTTTAGGGACCCAAGAAATCGCTGGAGTTAAGTTTTATCAATGATGACATCAAGAAACTTATCAGTAAATTGAATGGCTCTATCTATAGGACGAATTTGTCCTTCAGAGATGTCATAGCCAAGGAAGCAAACTTTTGTTTGAAACAGTTTGATTTTCTTAGCAGAGACAACAAGACCATTTCTTTTGATAGTATCTAGAAATGAATACAGATGTTTCCAGTGTTCATCAATAGAGCTGGAATAAACAAGAACATCATCAATATAAAAAACGGTGTAATGGCTGAAAGAATTGAAGGTATCATTCATAATATTTTGGAATTCACTAAGGGCGTTCTTAAGACCGAAAGGCATCACATTCCATTGATAATGACCCAAAGGAGTAGTAAAAGTAGTTTTATTCCTATCATTTTCACACTTTGAAGCAAATTTAAATTTTACTTTTTGTCCAAAAGGATCAGTAGTAATTCCATCACGTTCAATAAAAAAATGATACAAAGCATTTATGAATGGCAAACCAAGAATCACTTTATTAATCATATTTTTAACAAGAATAGAAGGAATCTTGAAACAGACATTACCATGGCAAACATGAGCATTATTCAATTCATATTTAATCTTCATTTGAGAACCATTAGCAAAAACCAATCTTTCAGTTGATTTTTCAAAATATTTATAAGGAATTAATCCTTCTTGGATACAGTTTGATAAGTACTAATAGATCAGTGGGCTGAAAAATCTTCGGATGCTCTTGATCTTGAGTAATGAGTCCTGAAAAACTAAAAAAAATCAGAGAAGACCGGTGGAAGCCGGCCTTTAATTCTCCGATGGTAAAGTTAGTAGACTGAAGGAAAAATGAGCCCTCAAGACTTCCTTAACTTCTCATCTAGAATTTACCAAAAGAGAAAAAAGTCCTCTTACCTCTGTGCAGAAGGGCCTTTATATAGCGTTAGAAATCGGTTATTTCTCCTAATCGTCGTAGAGTTTGGAAGATTCGGAGGATAACTTCCTTAACTGTCATAAGGGTCATCTCTTCAGGAACTATGTTAAGATTCAAGCAATATGACTTTTGGTTGGAAGTGTGCTTAGTCTAACTCTGGGTGAATTTACCTCGTCCATCATTAAAGAAGGACGAGGTTCATTGCCCACTCATCCTTCATTGGACGAGTGTATAGAAGAAGAAGGATGGTAAAGGAGGGACGAATATACCAACCACTCGCTCTCCGCTCTGAACATTGCTATGGACGGCCATATGGACGAGTGATTGATTTGGTGTTTTTCTTGCACCATCAGTTGCCCCCTTGTCCATGTGTCGTCCAAAGAAATATAGCAATTTACTCATCTGGATGGACGAGCTTTTTCTACTAATCAGAGATGCCACGTGTCACAATCTAATTGATGATTCATTTCGTCGGTTCATTTTTTCGAGACGAAGGCCACGTGTCAGTGTCTGATTGGTCGTGTCGTTTTATATGCTCAGGTCAACATCTATAAATAGTGGAATGCCCCCATTACCCTCTTACTTTTGAGATTTTTCCTCCTTGACATTCCTCGTCTAGAGCCTTGTCTAAGAGTTTCCCGCGTCCATAGTTTCAGTGCGTCCTAGATCCAGGTATTCCCTCTCTCCTCGTCTTTTAGGTTTTCAAAAATTTTCTTTTTAGAAAATGTCAGGAATCACCATTTCCTCTTCTAGCGATAGTACAGAAAAAGCCATAGACGAGTATTATGATGGGAATAGTAATAACTCTAGTGATACTAGTAGTAATAGCAGTAGGGGAAACACTACTGACGAGGAGTATGTCTTAGGGGTCCCTGGGGTTCCTTTAGAAGAAATACAAAAACAACTTAGGAAAACTATAGGGTCCCAGGTAGGTACCCCGTCTTCCATCCCTCCGTCCAATCCTTTGGACGAGACGGAGGTAACTGTATATAGCTGTGCTGTAGATATTCCTTCAAAGACGGACGAGGAAAGATTAAATAACTTTAGGGAGTGGTACCAAATCCCAAACGAGTTTAATCCTAGACTACCCGTCCGTGGAAAGTGGTGTTGCAACCCTTATTTTGGAATAGGTGTATTCGAGGCCTACTTTCTTGGAGGTCTTAGATTTCCTTTAAATTCTTTTACGAGAGAATTGTTAGTTAGGTTAGGTTTAGGGGTGTGTCAGTTCAACCCAAATGCATGGAGATTAATCATCTCTATGCAAGTTTTGTGGAGGGAAGTGTTTCGAGGAGATCGTCCTATTACTGTGGACGAGTTCCTCTACTGCTATAAGCCTTCCGAGATTCATCAATCTCTTGGTTTTTATCAATTCACAGCCAAGAGTAAAGACTGTAGACTGGTGAAATCCTTGGCCTCATCTGACAGAAAATGGAAGACAGATTTTTTCTTCGTCTCTGGATTCTGGGCCGGAAACCCTATAGACGTTGGCCGGGATTCTTTTGGTCGTTTTACTAGGGACCTAGGGAACCTTCGTCCTGAGGGTAAGTCCCTTAGCTTTCCCCTTCTTTTCCTTTACCTTTCACTTATTTTTATCTCATTTAACCTTGGTTTATTTTATTATAGCTGTTGGACGACCCACTTTGAGCAAGCTGCACCGTGACCGTGTCCACAGGGCTCGTTTACACGTAGACAAGGATTTCCATTCTTTGGTCACCCTTAGACGACTAGCTAAGTGGGGTTTAGGTCCTAACCCATCTGATATTGCACTTGCACACGAGATCACAGTGAGAAAGAGTAAGTAAATTCTTTTACATTCCTTAGACTTTTGCATTCCTTACATCTTTTATTTTCATTTTTCTAAGTAAATCCTCTTCGTCCCCTTACAGGAATGGCAACCATGAGAGGTAACAAGGGGAAGGAAGTAGGTGTTGAGGGGAATCGTCTTGAGTTTGAACGCCAAGCTCGTCCCACTACTGGGGAAAAACGGAAAACCATCTCCAAACACTTGGACTTGGAGAACCTCCCCGGCAAGCGAGGCAAAAACGTTAAGCATGGCTCGTCCCAGGTAATCAAGCCCACTTCGTCCTCCCAGCAACCTGCCAAAGTTTATGAGGTCGACTCGTCCACTCTTGTGGAGTCTACTCCGTCTAAGACCCCTCCGTCTAAAGCTGCGCCTTCCTCGTCTTAACCATCCCAAAGGGCCCTTTCCAATATCATTGAAAATGAAGATTTGTCCTAGGAGCGTTTTAAAAGTGCTGTGACGGATGAGGACATTAACGTCTGCTATGACATATCCCTAAAGGACTTTGAACACTCTGGTGTTCACTATCTCTTCAAGGTAAAGTTTCTTCATTTGTCTTGACTAAATGTTTGTCATGACTAAATGTACATTTTTCTCTTTTTCTTTTAACTAAACCTGTTTGTTGTTGACTTTTTCAGGGCATGTCTAAGTTTATAGCCGCGTCCAGACAGGCCACTGGGCTGGACAAGACGAGGATTTTACTGGAGACGAGGATACAAGAGCTAAAGGAGGAGGCTAGGCAGTGGGCTGAGGTGGCTGCCAAGACGACGGAGGAAGCGAAAGATTTTAAAACTTTGGTTGAGGAGTTAAAGGTTAAGGTTGCAGAGAAAGATGCTTGTCTTGAAGACTTGCAAAGGAAGATCGACGAGTAAAGCATTCTCTTTTCCAAAGCCAAGGAAGATGCAGTGGCTGAGTTCAAAGCATCTAAACAATATACAGATGCTATGGACACCAACTACGCAGCAGGGTTTGAAGACTTCAGGATGGACGCTACTGAGAAGTTCCCTGATGTGGACTTCAGCTCCATCGTGCTTAATTTAAACCCTGCCACCATTAGCTCTCTCCTTGGTCTTGACTCTGAGGACACCAACATAGAGGACGATACCACAACTCAGCCTCAGGACGACCCCAATCCAGACACCTCAATTTAGAAAATACTTCGATGACTTATTTATCATCTTTAAGTTTAGTTTTTTAGTTTTTTTTTTAAAGAAAATATATGTAATTTAAATAAATTTATTTCGTCCATGTTTAAGGACGAATTTTGATAAACAGTTAAGGGTGTTTAGGACGTTTCTTGTCCGCCCTTGAAAAACAATTAAATGTATTTGTTTTATATGCATGGACGAGTGTTTATTTTCTATACTTGATTTCCTGTTTCACTCGTCTATATTTTATACACAAACTCAAACCATTTTTATTGGAATTCTCATTTGAGTGTAACTTGTTTATGTAAAATGGTAACAAAAACTTCACTCGAAATGGAGTAAATAAGCACTGCTCGTCCTTAGACTTGCCTGTGCTTTTGTCTCGTCCATGAGAAACCCTCTTCTTTAAAGTAGGTGATTTAAACAAGTTCAAAACACCCATGTTGTCCCTCGTCCATGGTATGGTTAGGTATCATCTTCTACCCTCCCCCATTTTCTGGACGAGCATGCCTTGGTTTTGCTTGTAATTTGATCTATGCTAGCTCTATCTCATCCTTAGCTTTGGACGAGAATGCTTTATTTCATCCTTTGCTTAGGAAAACTTGAGATTACATCTCTGCGTCTAGAGAATTTTCTCGTTTTAAGCTTTTCAGCTGTTTTCAAGTCAATATGAACAAAAAGCAGTGCTTAAATTATGGATTTACACAACATTATGTACATTCCACAAATATTGTTCACAATACATTGTTCATAGACGAGGCATGTTTTAAGAAACTAATGCTTGCCTTAAAAGAAAACCAAACACAAACCAAACCATAAACTTGTCCTTAACACAATAATAAGACAAATTAAATAAATAGTCTTTTATGTAGAATAGTTTTTTATGTAGTCTCCAGACTCGTCGGAAGTCATGTGCATCTGAGCTTGCATTTTATTGATAGTACTTCCTCAAGTGCTTCACATTCCAAGGATGCTTTAACTTCCTCCCATTAAGTGCTTCCAAGTAATAGGATCCTTGTCTTTTGCAGTTGACGACTCTGTAGGGGCCTTTTCAATTTGGTCCCAACTTCCCATGAGCTGGGTTCTTTGTTGCTAAGGAGACCCTTTTTAGGACGAGGTCTCCTACGCTGAAACGCCTTGGCTTCACCATTGCATCATACTGCCTAGCCATAAGGTTTTTATACCTTGCCATCCTTTGTTTAGCGTCCATCCTTACCTCGTCTATGAGATTAAGGTTCAAATGGAGTTGCTCCTCATTATCTTTGTCTTGATACGCCGCCACTCTATGATTATCCATATGCACTTCTGCAGGTATAACTGCTTCTGTTCCATAGGCTAGCTTGAAAGGAGTTTCCCCTATAGGAGTTCTTGCTGTCGTTCTATATGCCCACAAAACACCTGGTAGCTCATCTGGCCACACTCCCTTAGCCCCCTCAAGCCGAGTCTTGATTAACTTTAGCAAGGATTGGTTTGCAACTTCTGCTTGGCCGTTAGCTTGTGGGTGGGCTGGTGAGGAGTAGTGATTTTGAATTCCGAAATGTAGGTAAAAATCTATAAAAAGTGCATTATCGAATTGCCGTTCATTGTCCGATACCAGCACCCTGGGTACTCCAAATCTGCACATAATGTTCTTTCACACGAAGTTTTTGACATTCTGTTGTGTAATGTTAGCCAAGGATTCCGCTTCTACCCATTTGGTAAAATAGTCAATACCAACCATGAGGAATTTCATTTGTTTCACGCCTAGTGGGAACGGACCCAGAATGTCTAGCCCCCATTGTGCAAAAGGCCAAGGGGTCGTCATTGGAGTCAAATACTGTGATGGTTGCCTGGGGACGTTGCTGAACCTTTGGCATTGATCGCAGACCTTGACGTAGGCCTTAGCATCAGCTTGCATGCATGGCCAATAATACCCTGCTCGGATGATTTTGTGGACGAGTGATCTGGTTCCTGAGTGATTGCCACACGCTCCTTGATGGATTTCCCTTATTATGTAGTTTTCTTCGTCCGGTGCCAAACACCTTAGATAAGGCTGGGAAAATCCTCTTTTATAAAGAATCTCGTCTATTAGATCGTACCTGGCTGCCCTTACCCTTAGCTTTCTTGCTTCGTCCTTCTCTTCTAGGAGTCGTCCGTCTTTCAGGTACGACACAATTGGAGTCATCCAACTTGTCCTGCCTTCTATCTGTTGTACTTCTGGGATGTCTATACTTGGCATATATTGAATTTCATCAATTTCATCTATGGCTTCACTCGCTGAGGCTTCTTTCGCCAAATCATCAGCTTCCATGTTTTCTTCCCTTGGGATTTGAACGAAGTTCACTTCCTTAAACTTTTTAACAAGGCTCATCATTCTGTTTAGATACTTCCTCATCTGCTCTTCCTTGGCTTCAAACACGCCATTCACTTGGCCTATAATTAGCTGAGAATCTCCTAGGACGAGGAGTGACTCTGCTTCAACGAACTTGGCCAATTCCATCCCTTTGAGAAGACTTTATACTCGGCTTCATTATTAGTTGTCTGGTACTGCAAACGAACCTTATGTTTTAATTTGTCTCCCTTTGGAGATTGTAACACCACACCTACTCCTCCTGCGTACTGCGTAGACGAACCATCCACATAAACGACCCACTTAATGCTTTCCTTCTCACCCACCTCGTCACAATTCAAAGTAAACTCTGCAATGAAATCTGCCAGAGCTTGAGCTTTTATGGCATGCCTTGGTTGATACTTTATGTCAAACTCACTGAGCTCGACGGCCCATTGGATCAAACGTCCTGTAGCCTCTAGTTTGTTCATTGCCTTCTTGAGTGGGTGATCTGTCATGACTTAATGACGTGAGCCTGAAAGTAATGCCTTAGCTTTCTGGAGGCTGTTATCAGTGTAAAAGCCAATTTCTCCATCAACGGATATCGTCCTTCCGCTCCCCTCAGTGTTCTGCTGGTATGGTACACAGGTCTTTGTACCTTGTCTTCCTCCCTTACTAATGCTAAACTCACAGCATGTGGGGTGACTGCTAGATATAAGTACAACTCTTCCCCTTGCATGGACGGGCTTAACAAAGGGGCCTTAGTGAGGTATGTCTTCAAATCTTCAAAAGCTTTCTGACACTCGTCAGTCCATTCAAATGCTTTTTTAAGAACCTTAAAAAACGGCAAGCACTTGTTAGTAGATTTAGAAATAAACCTGTTTAGGGCAGCGACTCGTCCGGTGAGGGACTGGACTTCTTTAACACTACTCGGAGGCTTCATATTCAATATTGCTTGGATTTTATCAGGGTTTGCTTCGATTCCTCTGTAGGAGACCATAAACCCCAGGAATTTTCCTGATGATACTCCAAAAGCACATTTGCTAGGGTTCAACTTCATTTGATACTGCCTTAGTGTATTGAATGTTTCCTGCAAGTCGTCCAGATGCTTATCCTCGTCCTGAGTCTTTACCAACATATCGTCTATATAGACTTCCATATTCCGCCCGATCTGTGGACGAAACATATGATTGACCAATCGTTGGTACGTTGCTCCAACATTTTTCAAACCGAAAGGCATCACTTCATAACAAAATAACCCCTGACTGGTGACGAAGGATGTCTTCTCTTGGTCTGCTTCATCCATCCTAATTTGATTATATCCAGAGAATGCATCCAGGAAACTAAGCAACTCATGGCCTGCAGTAGAATCTACTAGTTGATCAATGCGTGGTAATGGGTAACTATCCTTGGGACATGCCTTGCTCAAGTCAGTGAAATCAACACACATCCTCCACTTGCCGTTCACCTTCTTGACCATGACCACGTTGGCCAACCAGTCAGGATAGTAAACCTCTCGAATGAACTTCGCTGCAATTAACTTCTGAACTTCCTCCTTAACAGCATTGTCTCTCTCTGGGGCAAACACCCTCTTCTTTTGTCGCATTGGTTTGGAGGAAGGGCATACATTCAGACGGTGGGTAATGACACTAGGATCTATACCCGGCATGTCTTCGTGACTCCATGCGAACACATCTCTGTTTCTTTTCAAAAAACAAATGAGATCTTTCTTGATCTTTGCTTCCAGATCTGCTCCAAACCTGGTACACCTCTCAGGGTTATCATCATCTAACGGAATATCTTCCAACGCTTCAATGGGTTCTGCCACAACTTTCTTTTCTTCGATAGTCATCGCTTGAACTTGCTCGTCCGCAGCCAACATGGCTAGATAACACTCTCTTGCTGCTAATTGGTCTCCCTATACTTGGCCTACCCCATGTTCCGTTGGGAACTTGACTGACAAGTGGTAAGTAGATGTAACTGCTTTCCACTGATTTAGGGTTGGCCTTCCAATTATTGCATTGTAAGAAGACGAACAATTAACTACAAGGAAGTTCACCTCCTTGGTAACTTAATGTGGATATGCCCCCACTGTCACTGGTAATAAAATACTACCCACGGGTTGCACCTTCATTCCACCAAAACCTACTAGGGGGGAGCTTGCTGGACGGAGCAAGTCTCGTCCTAACCTCATCTGTTGAAAGGCTGGATAGTACAAGATATCAACAGAACTCCCATTATCTATCAACACCCTTCTAGTCTTGTAATCCGCAATAAGGAGGGTGATGACAATAGCATTGTCATGAGGGTGATGGACTTTCTCTGCATCCTCGTTCGTGAAGGTGATCGCTTGCTCTTCCGTAGTCCCTGCACTTGGTGATCGTCCAGAGAGCTGAACGCTATGCACTGCTTTCAAGTATGCTTTCTTTGACTTAGATGACTGTTCTACTGAACTTCCCCCCAGAATGATCCTTATTTCTCTGAGCGGTGGTCATGACGATTCTTCTACCTTCGCTTTCAATTTCTCGTCCTTGTGATCTCGTCCAAGGAAATTTTTCAGCTTCCCTTGTCTGATGAGATTCTCAATCTGCTGCTTCAGATCGAAGCACTCATCTGTGTCGTGCCCGTGGTCTCTGTGGAAGCGACAATACTTATTCCTATTGCGCTTGTTGGGACCCCCCTTCATCTTCTCTGGCCACTTCAAAGAAGGCTCATCTTTAATTTGCATAAGAACTTGCTCAAGTGGCACGTTCAAAGGGGTATATTGTTGATTTCGTGCTGAAGGGCCTGCTTTCTTTTCTCGATCCCTCTTATCTTCCGTCCGTCCCTTCTTTAGACGAGGGCCTTGTTCCGACTGACGCATTGTGTTGGCTTCAACCTTCTCAACTCTCTTCCTCTTCTTTGCTATGATAGCATCCTTTGCATTCATGAAGTTTTGGGCTGAATGAACTAGCTCAGCCATAGTTTGAGGCGCCTGTTTATATAGCTTATGGATAAATAAATCAGAATAAACGCCATTATAAAATGCTGCTAGGAGGAGTTTATCATCCATCTCGTCCACTGCCAAGGCATCCCTGTTGAAACGCGTGATGAAGAACCGCAAACTTTCATTCTCCACTTGCTCTATGGTTAACAAGCTAGATGAAGAACGTTTGTGCCTCTACCCTCCAATAAAGTTGTTGACGAGCAACTTACTTAGCTCTTCAAAGGACGTCACTGTATTGGGAGGTATTTTGCTAAACCACACTCGTGCATGTCCTTTTGGGGTAGTAGGAAAAGCTCTGCACATTATTTCATTTGGAACTCCTTGAAGATGCATAGTAGTTTTGAAGGTGGCAATATGGTCAAAAGGATCTCACGTCCCGTCATACGAATCTAAAGGAGGCATCTTGAACTTAGGTGGCAAAGGATGAGCATTGATGGATGCCACAAAGGGGGAATCAGTCCTGTGAACTAAGTCTTCCACAGGGTTTGATTTCCTCATGTTTTCCCTTATCTCGTCCATGACCCTTCTCATTTGATCCATTTCTCTTTCTAAATGTGGTACTCTCCGTGAAACGGTACCTCTTGACTGATTTTCAATTTCAACATTCCTTTCCTCCTCTTGACTTTGGGCCCGTTCTCCAGCATTCCATTCACGAGGCTGCTTTCTTAACTCAAGTTGTCTAACCAACTCTTGGTTTTGACGAGTTAACTTTGCCATAGCAGCAGCCATGGATTGCATATGTTGGAATAAGAGGGGTTGCATGGTGGGTGCTGACTGACGGTCGCAGTGAGGGTTACTAGATGCGTCCCTACTTTGTTGAGGGCCTGGACTCGTAGCCCTAGATCTTGTCCAAACCATTTCAACCCTTGATTGGAGAAAGAAACTATAGAACTTAATAAAGTCCCAATGACAACAGATTTTTTACGTTTCCCTTCCCCACAGACGGCGCCAACTGATAAGTACTAATAGATCAGTGGGTTGAAAAATCTTCGGATACTCTTGATCTTGAGTAATGAGTCCTGGAAAACCAAAGAAAATTAGAGAAGACCGGTGGAAGCCGGCCTTTAATTCTCCGATGGTAATGTTAGTAGACTGAAGGAAAAATGAGCCTCAAGACTTCCTTAACTTCTTATCTAGAATTTACCAAAAGAGAAAAAAGTCCTCTTACCTCTATGCAGAAGGGCCTTTATATAGCGTTAGAAATCGGTTATTTCTCCTAATCGTCGTAGAGTTTGGAAGATTCGGAGGATAACTTCCTTAACTGTCATAAGGGTCACCTCTTTGGGAACTGTGTTGACATTCAAGCAATATGACTTTTGGTTGGAAGTGTGCTTACTCTAACTCTGGGTGAATTTACCTCGTCCATCATTAAAGAAGGACGAGGTTCACTGCCCACTCGTCCTTCATTGGACGAGTGTATAGAAGAAGAAGGATGGTAAAGGAGGGATGAATATACCAACCATTCGCTCTCCGCTCTAAACATTGCTATGGACGGCCATATGGACGAGTGATTGATTTGGTGTTTTTCTTGCACCATCACAGTTCATATCTGCACCAAAATTAATCATAGTAATAACAATGAAATGATAATCATGGGAAACAACAATCTTAACTTTTGTAAATCATTTTGGAGGAAGTACTTTATTAACAAGATTAAGTTGAGAATTATCAACAATACCTTTATCAGAAAGAAGAGTCTATTGACTGGATTCATCTCCATTTTTGTGCTCATATTGTTCATTATCAGATTTATCAAGATTCTTGTCAATTTTTAACAATTCTTGTTTAAGATTATTGTTATCACTTTTAATGTTTTTAAATTCATTTTTTAATTCAATTATCTCTTGTTTAACAACAGTGATTTTATGTTAAAGATCATTAATAGTTAAATCTTTGGATTTCTTTTTATTAAATATTTCCAAAGTTTCTTCAAAGCTTATTGTTGATTTTAGTTTTTTACTAGTTTCATCTTTCAACAAATTCTTCTTAAGCTTATCCAAATATTCTTTTTGTAATTTAGGGTTTTCAATTTGACTTATCAATTTAATCAATAAACTTTCATTTTCTTCACTTTTGGTGAGAACATTAACAGATTTAATAACATTACAACTGGAATCTCTACAACCAATTTTAACATTAGGTGAATCAAAGGAATCACCAGCAGATTGATAGCAAGAATCAGATGAGGAAGAAAAATCATCTTCTAATGAATCAGACGAAATGTTTGATTCAAGGATCCTAAATAATTCTTTTTTATCTTTATCATCAAGATTTAGCATGTTAAACTTATTTTTTAACTTACTAGGTTTTCGTTTACAATCTTTACTGTAGTGTCCAGGTTTACCACAGTTAAAACATTTACCTTTACCTGAATTCTGTTTATCATATTTTTTAGAAACATTTTTCTTTTTAGCATAAAAATCATTGGGTTTAGCAAAATTGGTTCTATATTTTTTATGGTTATAAGTTTTGTGAATTTTATCATTTTTTTCCATTTTTGGCTGGAATGAGCAATAGAGGGCAAACCATATTGTTCACAAAAATTACCCATTTCATATTTTGCTTTTCTTTTATTCTTTAATTGGTATTTTAACAATTTTTCATCATTACACATAATAATACCAAGTTTTTTAATATTGCTTAAAATATCACCATAAGTTAAATTATCATAATCAATGGAATCATTTTTACCAATTAACTCTTGTTTTACCTTATGAGCAAAGATAGGAGGCAAATCATTAGATAAGGCATGTAACAATTTTTTCGAAGCATTACTCTGGAAATGAAAACATCTTGGTACCATCTACAATCAGACATAGTAGGACATCTCAAATTATTCATATAATCAGAAATCCAAGACGAAATATTAGATGGACTACCAACAAAATGTTTGAGAATAGTATAGAACAAGGTATTGGCACCATCAGGCTTACCTTGACCAATACTTTAATCAAAAATAGGAATACCTTTATCATTCTTTTTAACAGCATGTTTAATAGATTCTCTGAAATCTTCTATGAGATATGAATCCCACCATCCACAAAGAGTACCAAAAAAAAAACAGTAGTAGGAAGGTCAACAATTTTAGGGTGATCAATATTACTAATATAAGCAATTCCAACCATAGACATATGACCCATTTTATTAATGATTTCTTGTTTAGACAAACCATCAATATTCCATTCATAAATTTTATCAGCAGAAACAGAAAATTGTGTTTGAAAAGATCTTTCTTCAAACTGCATATCAGGAGGAGTCGGTTTTGAATACCAATTTTTTGTAAAAGATATGGGATTGGGTTTTCCAACAAATCTTTTAATTTCTGGTAAATGATCATCAAAGACCTTTTTTGCAGAAACGAAAGATAATGAATCAAAATTTGTGTTTTCATCAAAAATAATTTCTTTTTCATATCTTGAAATAGTGCAAGCAGTACTTGTAGAAGTACCATCAGTTTTAACTTTTAAATTAGAAAGCATTTTCTCAACAATGTCAAGAGTTTTCTCTTGGGAAGTTTTAAACTTTAATTTTCCATCTTGATTGGGTAAATCAATCAAAGGTTTCTCAGTTTTTGGAACCGCATTTTTTTCAATAATTTTTTCTTCAATACGGTCAAGCTGTTGACCAATAATATGCAAGGATTCATTAGTAAAATTGTTTTGTTCAATAATACTAATAATAGGAGTTTGATCATCAGAAATTTTGAAAGGGGAAGCCTTAACATCAGTCTTTTTATAGGTTATCAAAACTGTCTCAAGAGGCGGATGGCTAGACCTAACAATGGTTTTATCTTCTTTGACAAAATTTGATTTCTTTATCATATTCAAATAATTTTTGAAACTTCATCTTTTGGAACATAATAGTTTTCAAGAAAATCAAAAAATAAAATATGTTTTTTCAATTGATTCATTTTTTCTTTCCATTTCCTCTTAACTCTATCTTTTTCAGACTGAGCAAAAGTACTTTGGTAATATCTTATTTTATCTTTGTTTTTAGCATAAATAAATTCATTGTACAATGAAACCATATCCATTTCAAAGCTTTCATTCAAAACATTCAAAACTATTAATTGATTTTGGAAAACAGGATTTTCAATAGGAGGAAAATCAGAATCAGATGGACAAACAGATCTAGTGTCTTCTTCTTCTTCATTAGCAATTCTGCCATATGGAGAGGAAGTTTTAGGTTTAGTAGAGTAGAAAACAGTGCTAACTTGGGAGTTGCCACTTGAAACTCCTTTTAGCCTTAAATCAGGTTTTTCAAAATTCTTTTGCAAAAATTCATTAAGATCTTGATCTCTTTTTGAAATACTTTCAGATCTAGCAAAGGAATTCCTTCCTTCGTTGATCCTTAAAGGTTGATTGTTTTGAAAACTTATTTTAATAGTACCATCAAGATATTGTTGAATATGAGAGAGATCTAACTCATCAATAGCAAGTTTAACAAGAGGAGATTCTTGTTCCAACAACCATTTAGCGGGAAGCTTAACATCTTGCCATTGAATCATTTTTGGAACTTGAACTTTAGCATCAGGAGTTGAACGTTGAATTAACATAGTTTTACCAGCAGATTCTCTATTTATCCTAGCACTAGGATTTAATTGAGTACCCAAAAGTCTATAATAAATGCGATAAATCAAAGAAAAAGGCTTACTGCCTTCATCCATATGATAATCAAAAGAAGCAATACTCAAAGCTAAACCTTTAACAATATTAGGATCATCCAAAGTAAGAGTAATATCAGGATAATAGGTAAAATATACAGGACCATCATACAAAAAAACATTAATCATCCCAAGAACGCTATCTTTAAAGTTCTTAAATCTAGCATCTCTTAAACACATGAGAATAGAAGCATTTATTCCTTTTCTAGTAAGGGGTTTAACACCAACTTGAACCATACCAATATGCAAATAACTGAATTTTTTAACAATAAACTCATTAATATTACTTTTAGAAAACAAGCAACATTTTTCATGAGTTTTTGAAATTGAAAATGTTTGTTCAATAGTTCAGTACATTTTTAGACCCCTTGAAACACAAACAGATTAATCTAGTTAATTAGCCAAGTGATTACTAAGTCAAATTATCAGATCTAGGTTAACAAAAATATATCATATCATTGTAAAGTGCAGAAAATAAATTACACAACGATATGATAACCCAGGAAAACCAAATCGGTAAAAAACCTAGGTAGGATTTAACTTAGCTATCCTCAAGGTAAAACAAATCCACAATGAAAGAATTGAACTTTACACAATAGTGACTTAGATCACTAACATCCTACTGCTACCTCGAGTAGGAAACTTACTTCCACGACCTCGTGGTAGCTCCAAGTCCACGGATTACTTCTTTCTTGGATTCACAGTAAGTACAAGCACTCCCGCTTATGTATCTTTAAGCTCTTAATGCAGCAACTGAATGATCATCAAGCTCTTGACATAAATCTTGATTCTTGATAACCCAAAGTATATGTGAAAGCAAACACCTCTAGATCTCACAAATGATTCACATACATAGCATAAACAACAACAATATAAAAACGTGGCTGGGGTTTTCCCTTTTATACTTAAGGCAAAGTGTAAAACCCTACACATCAAACGGGCTTAGGCTGAGTTGGAAAAATTTGCAGAAAAACAATTGACACGAGTTTCAATCGATCAAGTCTAATTTTCGATTGATCGAGCTAGGTAAATTTACATAGTAAATCCTGTAGTACACTCGATTCCAACTTTACACTTAAACATACTTTGAGCATGTCTAAAACCAGACTAAATGTTTTGATCATGGTTTGCCAACATTACAAATTGAAGTTGTTAGGACATATGTGATTCACATGTTAGGAACATATATCACTATTTTATGTAGTTGACTAATCCTTTGACAAAACACACCTTACTTGTATTTGGGTAGATCTAGGATGTGTTTAATACTTCAAGAAACCTTGTTTCAAGTTCAAGTGTTAAAGCCATGCATGTCTATCCAAGAATCAAGTAAGAAAGTGCTAAATTTTAAACCTCGATAGCTTCTCGACACCTCCTCGACACCTGGCTATTTGTCAAGCTCTTCAGCTGATTCTTATTGCAATCTCGATAGCTTCTCAATAGCTGGTCGATCGATCGAGAAAGCTTCTGTCCCCTCGACACCTTCTCAATAGTTGTATTTGTTGAGATTCATTAAACCTCAACACCTGCTCGACACCTCCTCAATAGCTGTATTTGAGTAGGTTTTTTTTTTTTCTCATAACCCTAGACCTATATAAGGCTTATTTTAGAGGCTGTCACATAAGAGAATACAAGGAGAACATATGTAAAAGGTGACCGATGCTGTATTTTCTCTGAAAGAAGCTACTACATCTTTTGTGCCTTAAGGTTTTGTAACCAAGTGCTTCTTGATCTTCATTGTTGATGAAGTGAAGAAATTTGCAGCCAACATTCTTCTTTCTTAAGTTGGTGAGTAAGTCACGTACTGAGATTCGTGCAAAGGAGTTAATTACGAATTGGGATCTATGCAACAAAAAGGGTGGCGTTCATATATTGAAGAGTTCAGAGGTTCTGAAGCGGTAGAAGGTTTCTACTGTGAGTTCATCTATGGGGATTGTAGAGTCTAGGGATAAATGTTTTGTACTAGATCTGAAACTTCTCTTTACTATAGTAGATTGCTTTTTGGGAAGGTTTCCCCCCAGGTTTTTTCTATGAAACTGATTGATTTCATTGGTTTTCCTGAATTATCATAACTTGTCTTCTTTATTTTTTCGTTGCATGATTTTGACATGATATTGATGTTTGTTTGTTATTAACAAGGTTTATTCATAATTAATCTAATTAACAACTTGGATTTAAAACTTGTTAATTCTATTAACTGAGGTCTAAATTTTCCAACAAGTGGTATCAAAGTGAGTTCACTCTGATTGGATTAATTTCCTGAGTGTGATCCATTGACCCCTATTGTCAAGGGTATAGAGGAAGAGATTGAGGACTCTGAAGATGAAGATGAAAGTGAAGATGACGATGAGAATCTATCCTTCCTAACTAATGAGATTATCAAGCTTCTTTAGTTTAGGAAAATGGATAATGGTAAACCTCCTAGGAAATCTAAATCCTTTAGGAAGGGCAAGAATGAGAAACATCTCATCCAATGCCATGAGTGCAAAGGTTTTGGTCATATGAAGATAGAGTGTCCAAACTATCTCATGAAGGAAAAGACCAAGAAGTCAAAAGATAAAGGGTTGGTTGCTACTTGGAGTGACACTGAGGATGACTCTTCTAATGAGTTTGTGGATGAATGTCGTCACGTTATGGCCTTTACTGCCTCAACCGATAAGGTGATTGTGGAAAGTGCTAGTAATAGTGAGGATTCTTCTGATGATGAAGTACCCAAGAAGATGACTATTCAGGAAGCCTATGATAAGCTCTGCACTAAATTTATAAAATCTAAGAAGACTTTTCTTCTTGGTAGAAAAGAGCTTAATGAGGTAAAAACTAAAAAAGCTGATCTGTTAGTCAAACTGGATGAGATTACAAGGTTAGTTGAGACTCTTGTTGTGGAGAACACCTTATTAGAAGAAAAGGTCAAGAATCTTGAGGTTGAGCTTAGTCAAGCTAGAACTCAAATAGAGAGGATGTCTAGTGCAAAGCTTGATGAGGTCTTGAGTGCTTAAAAGCCTAGTTCTAATAAGACTGGCTTAGGATATGCTGTTTTCTCCAGCCTCTCATCCCCCATGGCTTCTGGATCAAGGACTGTCTTTGTGCCACAATCTGAGAACGGTAATAAAGGTATGAAATCCAAAACTGATTTGGCTAATTCTAAATCCTTTGTTAAACCTAATGTTTGTCATCATTATGGTGTTGCTGGACATATTCGTCCTAATTGCTTTAAGTTGTATCCTCATAAGCAATTGTCCAAACGGTCACAGGTTTCCTTTCAAGGACTTGCACCTTTATTTGGAGAGTTATTAAAAGTCTTGAGCTTTTTAACTCAATTTCAGGAGAATTCTAATTATTCTATATCCTTCAGTAGACATAGTAGGACACGTGCTTTTTCATCTTCACGGCCAAAGGCTTGTGCTGTGTGGGTGAAAAAGGAGCCTAAGACTTAATTGTCTTTTTTATTTGAACTTTGTTTTGATTCTTTCTATCTAAAGTAGGACTCTCTTTGCTTGATTTCTTATTTGCCTTTGGAATCATGTTTTCATGCATTTGCATATTTCTATCATGCCTTTATGCATATGCATTTTTCAGTCATGCTTTCATGTTGTTTGTCTGTTTTTGTTTGGTTGTTTAGTTTTTATTTTGTTTTGTCTTCAAAATAAATAAAAAAATTGAAAAATCAGAAAAACACCAAAACAGTGTGTGTTTTGTGTACTTTGGTACTTGTGTACCTTGGATGGCCATTGAAACAAAGTTTCTAAACTTTGTATCTCTTGTAACTTAGATGAGCATCTTTATGCATAACTAAGCAAGTGAGCTTTGTGGCTATTATTTGTGATGAGTAAGATTAAGTTATCTCTTAAACTAAACACTCGTATCACTTTTTTTGACGGGTAGGACTAGAAAATCCTAAGAGAAAGGCATAAATAACCATCATATCACTGTTGCTCACCAATCATAAATTACACCTGTATTCTTCGGCATAGCAAAAGTGCAGTGTCAAAGACATTTATATGTTTCGGCATAGCAAAAGTGCAGTGTCAAATGTTTAACATCTTAGGTATCTCTTTTCTCTCTTTTTATGCCCATGTATGATATGCTAAAATTAAAAGAAAATATGCAAAGAAAATAAAAAGCAAAAAGATCAAAAATGCTTTAAATATGGTTGCAAGCGTGTATTCTAGGAGATGTGGGAGTTATAGGATGTACCTCAAAGGTGATAGTCCCCACTAAACAGTTATGATTGTGTGTGAGTTAAAGTTATTTTCTCATATCTCAGATTGTCATAACATGTATACACATATGCAATCTTGTGATGTTTTTCACACACAACACGTAATATTCTTTGCTACTTTTGATATATATGCAGGTATAATGTGATTTGGCCATCACAAGGTTTTACATGTGCTATTTTATCCTCATTAAACTGTCTTGACTTGTTTTTGAAATATAAAATTGGTTAGACTTGTTGTGTGTGTGTGTGTTTTTGAATCTATGTGCTTAACATTTTTGTTCAGAGATTTATTTTTCACATGGTTTGCATTTTTTATCTTGTCATCCATAGCATTTTGTTTCATTACATTCATGCATTTATATGGATTCTTTATGCCCCCTTGATCATCTTTTTGTTTCTCGGGTGAAGCTTTCTAGCTTCTTGTACCCTTTGTCAATCATGACAAAAAGGGAGAGAATTTGTGGAGATATGTGGTTTCTTTTTAAAGATTCTACATGTTAGGGGGAGAAATACATTCCTTTGTAAAGGGGAGATGTGTTTCATCTTGTTAGGGGGAGTGCTTACTTTCTTGTTCTTATACCTTGGGTCTTGTGACCATTGTTTACATACATTGTGCTTATCTTCTTTATATGTTGATGTATGTTTTCTTCACCTACCTTTACATGTGTTGTTTCTTTTCTATCTTTATGCACATGTTTCTTATACTTGTATGCAATCTATTATTTCTGTTTCACACTAAGATGCCTGGATGAGTTTTGTTTAAGTATTTCAGAAATACAGGTTGTCAAAGTCTACTTGCCATAAACTCTTTTCTTGCAAAGTTTTTCAAGAGTTTGTGATAGGATAGATTTTATTGTATTCAACAAGTGAATATGAGTTGAGTGATTTATGACTTATCTCATATGTTCATTTGTTTATTGTGGTTTTGCCATGGATTGCCAAAGGGGGAGATTGTTAGGACATATGTGATTCACATGTTAGGAACATATATAACTATTTTATGTAGTTGGCTAATCCTTTGACAAAACCCACCTTACTTGTATTTGGGTAGATCTAGGATGTGTTTAATACTTCAAGAAATCTTGTTTCAAGTTGAAGTCTTAAAGCCATGCAAGTCTGTCCAAGAATCAAGTGAGAAAGTGCTGAATTTTAAAGCTCAATAGCTTTTCGACACCTCCTCGACACCTAGCTATCTGTCGAGCTCTTCAGCTGATTCTTATCACAATCTCGATAGCTGGTCGATCAATCGAGAAAGCTTTTGTCCCCTCGACACCTTCTCAACACCTTCTCGATAACTGTATCTGTTGAGATTCATTAAACCTCGACACCTGCTCGACACCTCCTCAATAGCTGCTATTTGTCGAGGTTACGAAAATTCAGATTTCTATTTTTGGGCCAGACTTATGTATTTGAGTATGGTTTCTTTTCTCACAACCTTAGACCTATATAAGGCTTATTTTTCGAGATCGTCACATAAGAGAATACAAGAAGAACATATGCAAAAGGTGACCGATGTCTTATTCTCTCTGAAAGAAGCTACTATGTCTTTTGCACTTTAGGGTTTTGTAACCAAGTGCTTCTTGATCTTCATTGTTGATGAAGTGAAGAACTTTGCAGCCAACATTCTTTTTCCTTAAGTTGGTGAGTGAGTCACGTACTGGGATTTGTGCAAAGGAGTTAGTCACGTATTGGGATCCGTGCAACAAAAAAGGTGGCGTTCATATATTGAAGAGTTTAAAGGTTCTGAAGCGGTAGGAGGTTTCTGCTATGAGTTTATCTACGAAGATTGTAGAGTCTAGGGACAAGGTTTTGTACTAGATCTGAAACTTCTCTTTACTATAGTGGATTACTTTTTGGGAAGGTTTCCCCCTAGGTTTTTTCTATGAAACTAGTTGGTTTTATTGGTTTTCTTGGGTTATCATATTTTGTCTTCTTTATTTTTCCGCTGCATGATTTTGACATAATATTGATGTTTGTTTGTTATTAACAAGGTTTATTCATAATTAATCTAATTAACAACTTGGATTTAAAACTTGTTAATTCTATCAACCGGGGTCTAAATTTCCCAACAGAAGTTCTAATACATTTAAACCTAAAGTCTTAGACACCAAAAAACTCCCCCTTTGGCAATCTGTGACAAAACATAAACTAAACAAAGTGCTTAAAGTTTACAAAAAATAGCCCATTACAATATCATTGCCAAACACAACAAATTCAACCTAACTACTATCTATCAGTTGCAAGTATAGATAGCAACACAATTGAATCAAACTGTATATTCTTGAAACACTTAACAAACGTATAAACGCATGTGTGGAAAATACAAGTAAAACAAAAATAACTTCTTGATTTCACATAACATAAAAATAAAGACATATATCATGAATAACCTCATAAATATAGATCAACAAACAATGTGAAACAAGAAACATATATAAATACATCAAAGTATCTCCCCCTATCATAGACATCTAAAAAAAAAAAAAAAAAAACACATCCTAAGCCAAAAAACGAAGATACAAAATGAAGTACCTATATACAACCTAAAGCTCCATAGCTCTAAAGCAACAAATCTCCCCCTAAAAGCAAATCCTTTACATATGTACTTCCTTCTTTTTGTGACGAATTGCAAAAGGGCAATCATAACTCATCATCAAAAGGAGGTGGCGGAGGTGATTGACAAAAACTCTCCAAATCTGCCCTCAAGGACCGAAGCTCATAAAACATGTCCACCAAAAGCTAAACATGAGCCGCCTGAACGGTCATGATAGTCTCCAACATATAACGAATACTCGAATCATCTGAAGTAGAAGGTGGAGGAACAACAGTAGCAGCAGTCAGATCGACAGACGCCTCAGCAGAAGTATCACCTGTAGTAGAGAGAGGAGGAGGTGTGACACCAAAAGACTCAACTCGAGGGCGTTTAGAGCTTGTTCTTATCTGAGCAGCTCTCTGCCTAAGAAATGTGGCACTTATAGGAGCAACTACATGAATAGGCTCAGATGCAGGAAAGTCCTCTAAACCCAAATGCAAAAGAATCCGATGAATAAAAACCAGAAAGAAAAGAGCACGAGTAGAAGAACTACTCCTATAAACCTCAACCAAAGAATGAAGAAAAAGGCGAGGAAAGCTCATAGGAGCATCAGTGACATGGGCATACAAAAACACATATCTCTCTATAGGAATGGTGTGCAAATGAGAGATGGGCCAAATGGAATGCAAGAAATTCGAAAGAAAAGATAGTGTATCTTGGTCAACTTAGCAGATGTGATCCAAGGATCAGAACCCCACTGGATAGAAGTACCAGTAATAAATGACATAATGTCATCTAAGGGAGGAGACTCATCGTAAAGATAAACAGGATACTAGACTAGTGGTATCCCAAGAGCATCAGCCACTACTGAAGGAGTAATGGTGTACTCTTCATCCCGTATCCAACTTCTCACTAGAATGTTGGAATCATAGGAGTGGACAGAGAGGTTCGAGTAAAACTCTCTAATCAAGGTAGCCGGAGGTGAATGATCAATATCCATCAAAGATAACCAGCCTCGACACTTAAAGTTTCTCCTAATCTCCAGGTCAAGCTCATTTAACACTACTTTCCTCTCAGCCCATACATTTCTACGAATGTTCAGCTTCTCATACACTTCCTAGTTTTTCTCACTAATGAACCTCTCACTATCAAAGGTGGGGACAGAATAAGAGGAGGATTTCCTATTAGCTCTAGTCTTCTTAGACATGATGCTAAGGATCAAAAAGACAGACACAAAAGAGACAGAAAAAAAAAAAAAAAAACTAAGGGCAGACTGCAAGTTAGCACAGAAATATAGAAAATAACAATCTATATGATGCATGAACAGTATCAACACATGATGCATGCTCTAATGCAGTGAGAATAAGTTCAGTTTCACTTCAACAACATAAAATTGGCTTGAACATAGAGTTTATATCAAAAACCCAAATTTTGAAAACCCACTTTCAAAGAACTCAAAAATTTGATCAATTGATCATTAAACAAGATAGATAACAGTATATAATGATCAAATTAATCAACCCAACAAGCCAATTTCATCACATTATGCTCAATTGAATACATCCCCAATTCGGGTAGTTTCAAGCCCTAGAAAATTCAAATTTTCCCAATTGATCAAATTAAATCACAAAGATCATGTTAATATCATCCCATAACAAAAACCATTGATCAATTTAGAAAGAAAAGATTGAAATCACCAAAATCCCCAAATGTTCATAGGTTTGAAATTTCCTTAACATGCATGAAAAATATGTATGAAAGATGAAAATAAATGAAAAAGGAGGGGCAAAAGAGTTTTACCGGCCTAAGAAGACAAAAATCTTGCAAAAAAGTTGAGTGAAAATGACAAAAAATTGCTTTGAATCCTTGACTAATCGAAGAGAGAAAGAAAGAGTTTTCGAAAATGTTTGAATAGTGATAGGACATGTGAAAGCTCAAGGTTTTAAAAAACTCTCTATGCGATTTTCGATTGATCAAAAATTAGATTTGATCGATTGAAAATTACATTCGATTGATCCAGAAGCAATTGAGTAGTGATCGAACTAGGCAGATTCAAAACAAAATTTAAATGCAATTTTGATCGGTTGAGAAACAGCTTTGATAGATCGAAAATCTGGAAAGATCAATTTTTTGAAAAACAGAACAATTTAAAGCAAAAACTTCTCAAAGCATAGTATTTTATAAATAAAATGCATGAGTATGAGATGAAATGCTTTTCAAAAACACTTGTAATGAACCCAAATCTCCCTAATATAAGATTTTCAATCAATTTTCCTTAAATTCTCAAACTTCAAACACATTTTGCATTAAACTCAAGAAAGTTTCAATCTTGGATGGCCTAAACAAAATCACGCACAATAACATGTACAAAGTTTAGCAAAGAGTAACTTGTGCAGTATGTGCAACTAGCAAAAACTTAAGATACATGTGAGATGATATGTGAATAGTAAGCAATCACAATTTCTACAAAATTCATCACATAAATTTGAGAGAGACTATCACTTAAAGAGTTACTTCATATAACTCTCACATCTCCTAGAAAACAAGCTTGCAATCATGTAATTTTCTTGATTTGCCTCATAATGTACACACCAATTTTATTTGATCAGAAACTTATTAAAATAGCCAAGATAATGTACATACCAATTTTATTTGATTGAGTTAATTATTGTCCATTAATGTACATACCAATTTTAGCATTTAAACCAAAGGCTATACCTTATGTTCTTTTGTGCATGTGCTACACTTTCTCGAGCACAAAATCATATGATATGTACTAAAGTGTTCATGTTTGGCTAGTAAACAGTGGTGGGATGGTTATTTATGCCTTTCTCATTAAGTTCAAGTCAAACAATCAAAGGCATGTGATTTCAAGATCAAGATCATGTGATAAAAAACTATAAACATCTTCCCACACAACATGTATTACAAATTTTAAACTAGTAAAGTGCAATAAATAAACTCATCCAAGCTAAATAAGGTATATAGACATCTTATGTAAAAATAAATTGGCCAACCTTGATTTTAAATCCAAGACAAATAATGCAAAAGTCATTTTTCTTCCCTTTTCTTTGAAAAGAAATAACAAAAAAAAAAAAAAAAAAAAAATCTTAGAATGAAACGCATGAATGTTATTGTTAGAAATTTAGACCCCTTAAACCAACCAGATTAACCTAGTTAATTGGCCAAGTGATTAACTTAGTCAATTAAAGTAATTCTAGGTTATTAAAAACATACGAACATATCAAAAGTATAAAGCAGCGGAAAAGTAAATAACACAATGATATGATGACCCAGGAAACCACACGGTAAAAACCTGGGGAGGATTTGACTTAGCTATCCTCAATGTAAACTTGAATCCACTATGCGAAAGAATCAAAGTTCATACAAAAGGACTTACAAACTCCCCACTTGACTTCCTAATGCTACCCACCAGTAGAACTTACTGACACGACCACATGCAAGCTCCGAATCCACAGACTCCTTCTTTCTTGGATTCTCCAATCAAGATACAAGTACCCCTGCTTGCTTTTCTTTAAGCTCCAATAGCAGCAACCGAGTTGATCATCATGATGTTAAAATAATCTCTACCTTGAAAATCCTAAGTTTATGTGAAGGAAAGCTCCTTAATGATTTCACAAGAGATTCACACAAACAGTAAAGTATGAGCAACAAAGACTTAGAGAGGTTTGGGTACAAAACCCTAGATACAAAAAGAGGCACACTCTTCTCTCTCTTAAAAGTCCTCAAAAAGTTGGCTTAGGGTTTCCTTTATATAGTGGGAGAATTAGATCTGAAATCCTAATCCTTAATGGGTTTAAGCTGCTGTTTAAGCCGACTTAAAATTCTGCAGATACGATTTTTGATTGATCGAGTCTGTTCTTCGATCGATCGAACCAGGCAGAATATGAACTCTTCTTCCTGCAGCTTGTATGTTCTTAAATCTTGACTTGAATCACCTTGAGCATTGTCTAATAAAAGCTATAGACTTTAAGATCTATATCTAGACAAGTTTGTGTTCACGATTTGCCAATTGTTCTAAACATTTAGAACCTAACAAACTCCTCCTTTGGCAATTCGTGACAAAACTTTCATACAAAATGAAATGCTCAAATACAAGAACAACCTAATACAATAAAATGCCCATTATAACAAATTCAAACTAACTACTATCCATCAGTTGCAAGTGTAGACAACAGCTCAATTGAATCAACCTATATATTTCCTGAAACACTAAACAAAACGCATAAACACATGTGTGACAGAAAAATAATAAATCAACAAATATGTAAACTAACTCTCCCCCTAAGTTAGATACATCAAAAACTCTGTTAACTCCCCCGAAACAGAACAAACAGGACATCTATGTCTCCCCCTTTTTGTCACGTATTGACAAAGACTACCTAATCAGAAGGTAGACAGAAAACATACGCAACAAAGTAAGAGAAAATAGAGACAACTCCCCCTGTGAAGAGCAACAACTCCCCCTAAGAACCACAAAGGTTAAAAAAAATTTCTCCCCCTATAAAAATAGGAAAAACAAAATAAGTTTTGGGAAAAACAGTTTGGGGAAAAAATAAAGGGGGGGGGGGGGAGGGGGAACACACAAACCAAAGTTAAAAATTAAGGTGAGGATACACATGAAGAAAAATATTCTCTCCTTCAATAAAATGCAAACATGTCACTATGTGACCCATAAACAGTTGCATGAGTAGAGAAAATATTTGCACATTGATTATCCATCATATCAAAAAAAATTTGCAGTTCACACATAAGAAATAGCATATACTAGAATGTACAAAACTCAAAAATTAATCAATGAATTTTTAAATCAAGTTGAGTACCCAATTTAGTAAAGTGTATGCATGTTATGTGTGAAAATAATGAGAGATATGACTACAAGACTGCAAGATGGATATAAAAACAATGCAATGCATGTGAATCCTAAACATAAATAATGCATGGAAAAAAAAATTTGGTCAAAAACATAGAAACTGAAAATTTTTCAGTTTTGATCGATCGAGAATCGTGCGAACATCAATCGAGTCAGGTAGACTCAAACCAAAAATTTTAATCGCAATTTCAATTGATCGAAAAATAGGTTCGATTGATCGAACGTCTGGAAAAATTAGATTTTTGAAAACAGAACATTTTAATGTAGAAACTCCTCAAAGCACATTATTTTATAAAAAATGCATGAGTATGAGACGAAAAGTTTGTCAAAAACACTTGAATTTAACTTAGATCTTCCAAAATCAAGATTTTCAATCAATTTGTCCTCAAAAAACAAACATTAAACACATTTTGCATTAAAATTAAGGAACTTTTAATCTTGGATGGCCACAACAAAATCACACACAATATAATGTATCAAGTTTTACAAAGAGTAAGTTGTGTAGTGTGTGCAACTAGTAAAACCTTGAGATACATGTGAGGTGATATGTGAATAGCAATCAATCACAAAGTCTACAAAATTCATCACATAGAATTTAAAAGAGACTATCACCTAAAGAGTTATATCATATAACTCCCACATCTCCTAGAACATAAGCTTGCAATCATGTAAGTTTTTTGAATTTTACCTCATAATATACACATCAATTTTAATTATGTGATTTGACATCAAGCCTAATAGTACACACCAATTTTAAGTATTAAGCAATTAAACCAAGGCTACACTTTATGTTTTTTTTGTGCATGTGCTACACTTTCTCGAGTACAAAATCTTATGATATGCACTAAGGTGTTCATGATTGGCTAGTGAACAGTGGTGAGATGGTTATTTATACCTTTCTTAAAAGGATCAAGTTTGGCAGTCAAATAACATGTGACTTCAAGATCAAGACAAAGTGATAAACACCATAAACATCTTTCCCACACAACATGCACTATAAAGCTTCAACTAGTCAAGTGCAATAAATAAGTCCTTCAAAACTAAACAAGGTACATAAACTTGTTATGTAAAGATAAGGTGGCCAACCTTGATTCCAAATCCATGATATGTAATACAAAATACAAAAATCTTTTTGGTTTAAAAAAACTATGACCAAAAAAAAAAAAAAAAAAACACATATTATGCTAAATGAACAATGCAAATGCAATGTATGACAATGCTTAACTAAGCTATAGAGGGTACACAAATAAGAAATATCAATTTCTAAATTAACTCATGAGTACATGTCCAAATTAGTACATACTCATACAAAATCAGAAATAACTTAACACAAACTATTCAAGTTTCTCCACAATGTTAAACATGTTCTAAATCAAGAGAGAGATATTATAACTCATGTAATCCTTAAAACAAATAAAACAAGACACAGAATAAAATTTTTTGTCTTTTTGAGAAATTTTCAATGATTTTGGATTTTTTTTAAAAATAAAAAACAACCTAAAAAACAAAACAATCAAAAACAGAAACAAAACATGTCCACAAACAATTAAAAAAATTAAAATAGGGACAAGTTAGCAACACTCACCTTGGAGAATCTTTTCTCACCCATCTAGCACGAGTTTTCGGCTTTGTAGGTGAAAATTCATGTGAAGCAGAGTGTATTTGAGGAATTACACCAATCTTCTGAGAAAGACTAAAATCCTGGAAATTTCTTTCACAAGCCAACAAGCTTAAATTTTTCAAAAGCATATGAAACAATTTATTTGGACTTATGGCAGGAGAAATATCATCATATATCCTAGATTGACATACAGAATGCTTAAATTTCAACTTATGACAATTAGGACGAATGTGACCACGAATACCACAAAAGTGACAAACAAGAATAAATTTAGGAATATCAATATTCCTAACAACAAATCTAGTCTCAGATTTTGGTTTTTGCCTCAACAAAGAACAATTTGGTCTAATATGATCAACAACACCACAAAGGTGACAGGTAAGCACAAAAACAGATTTATTATGCTCTCTAACAGTAGGTTTAGACATAGGTTTAGAAACTTCAGCGTCTACATCAAAACTTTTACTTTTGTCTAATCTAGCAAAATAAACATTTTCTTTGTTATTCCTCTTGAAATGAAGGATATAAACTTTCTCAGTTTTAGACCTAAGAGAAACAGAAATATTTCTATTATCAACAACAAGCTTGGTACTAGTCAAAATTTCAATTTCAGTTTTAGATTCAACTAACTCTTATTCCAAACTTTTCATCTTCTCATCTTGAGAGGAAATTTGATTTCTCAAAAATTCATTCTTTTTATTAGACTCATCTACTCTCACAATCAAATCCTCTTTTTCAAGATTAGCGAATTTTAACTCTTCCTTGAATTTCTTAGAAATTTTCAAAGATTTAGATAATTTCTTACGAAGAGTTTCAAAAGCATAAAAAAAAATCAACAGAGACAATAGTGTCCTTTTTATTCAAAACATCACAGGCATCAATAAAATCAGAAAAAGCATGAGCAGAAACATGATCAGAAAGACACTTCAAATTATCCATGACAACAGGGGTCAAGGATCAGCTCTTAGATCAAAAGATCTAAAACAGAAGAGCTACCTGCTCTAATCCTTAATGGGCTTAAGCTACTGTTTGGGCTGACTTAAAATTCTGCAAATACGATTTTCGATTGATCGAGCCTGTTCTTCAATCGATCGAACTAGGCAGAATATGAAGTCTTTTTTCCTGTAGCTTGTATGTTCTTGAATCTTGACTTGAATCACCTTGAACATTGTCTAATACAACCTATAGACTCTAAGATCATATCTAGACAAGTTTGTATTCACGATTTGCCAATTGTTCTAAACATTTAGAACCTAACAGTTATACAATGCAAATCCTAGAAAAACAAAGAGAACAAAAACAATAAAGAAGAATGGTCACAAAAAGTAAAGCGATGAAGCACAAGGACCATGTCAGAAGGACTTAATTAAATTGAGCTTTTTGCATCCAAAACTTTTTAAATGCAACTCTAGCATTGGAGTTGTTCTTCAAATTAGAATTCTAAGCAACTTCAAGATTGAAATAAAGGTTTAAAGCCTTTACCAATTCACCAATAAGTACTATAGGATCTTGTGCTTGAGGCACAAATACTTTTGGTTTATTTGCTCGTTTAGCAGATTGCAACTTGAAACAGTTTGGACAAATGTGCCCAGACTTTCCACAAAAATGACAAACCCATGCAAGTCTATCATGCATCTTGTCCTTAGAAAGAGTAGAATTCTTAGGTTTGGACCCTTTAAGATCAACCATAATCTTTCTAAGAGGTGTAACTTCTACAGGTTTGACAATCTCACTTACAGGAGGCTTAAAAGAAGGAAAAAAGTTTATGGAAGAAGGTTTAGGCACAAAGATGCTTTCTACAAAAATTAAGCCAGTTTTGTTTGAAGGAGACTTTTGAACACTCAGCATATGATCAAGTTTGGAACTAGTAGACCTATTTATTTGTTCTCTAGCAACAGATAATTCATGTTCCAAATTCTTAACTTTATCAAGTAAAAGTATGTTCTTAGTCTTCACATTATTCAACAATTCATTAGCATCAAACAGTTTCACAAGTAAAGTTTTTCTTATTAAGTTCAAGAGATGCAATTTTCTTTAAGCCTAAATTAACACTTATAGCATCCTTTGCAATAACTTTGCACAGTTTATTATAGGCTTCTTGTAAATCTGCATCTTCAGAGAGTTTTCGATCAGAAGATTTCTCCTCAACAGCAACACTTCTATCAACAACAGTAATAGCAGTGAAAGTAATGAAGTTTTCATCCTCATCACTACTAGACTCATTGTCAGAAGCTTCATCATCACTAAGGGTTATAGCCATAGCCTTACCCTTAGACCTCAAAAATGTTGGACATTCAGATTTCACATGACCATACCTTTGACACCCAAAACATTGTTGACCCATAGAATTATTAGAAGGTTAACCTACTTTCTCTTCATGTTTTTCAGTGTTATTCACCTTAATGAGATCATTCCTTCTAAAATTTATAGGTTTAACATTGTTTTTACCTCTTACCCTTTTATTAGTGTTCCTAAGAAAGTTCCTAAAGTTCTTGGTAAGATAAGTAATCTCTATAGCAGAAAGTTCATCATCAAATCCATTCACATCAACATCATCAACAGACTTAAGAGCCATTGATTTGGATTTGCTTATCTTAGGTACGTCTAACTCATAGGACTGAAGAGATCATACAAGTTCATCAACAGGAATGGAGTCTACACCCTTGCTTCTAGTGATGACAATCACTTTGGGTCTAAAATTCTCAGCCAAAGATTTAATCTTCCTAAAAATCTTAGGTTAATCATAGATTTCACTAAAATTATAAGCAGAATTAATAATATCATTAAGCTTAGCATAGAATTCATCAAAAAGTTCCTAGTACTTTCAAATCTAGTTGTTAACTGCTGCAACTTATTGATCTTAACTGCCTTTGTGCCTTCATGCACAGTTTGGAGAATATTCCATACAGTGTGAGCAATCTCAACATTAGAGATTTTCTTGAATTCCTCCATAGAAACAGAATTAAAAATAGCATTCATGGCTTTGCTATTAAAAGCAGCTACTTCTTTCTAAGAAGTTTGCCACTCAGTAACAGGAGTAGTGGGCTTCTCCCATCCATGTTCAACAGAATTCCAAACTCTTTTATCAATAGATTTCAAGAATGCTTTCATTCTTACTTTCCAATAAGCATAATTATTTCCATCAAAGTGAGGTGGGATAACAAGAGAGTGGCTGTGTTCCATGACAATAGGGGTCAAGGATCAACTCTTAGATCAAAGGATCTAAACGCTAGAGCTAACCTGCTCTGATACCACTTGTACGTTTTTAGACCCCTTAAAACACAACCAGATTAACTTAGTTAATTAGCCAAGTGATTACTTAGTTAAATTATCAGATCTAGGTTAACACAAATATATCATATCATTGTAAAATGTGGAAAATAAATAACACAATGTTATGATAACCTAGAAAAACTAAACAAGTAAAAAACTTGGGGAAGATTTAACCTAACTGTTCTCAAAGTAAAACAGATCCACTATGAAAGAATTGAAGTTTATACAATAGCAACTTAGACCACTAACATCCTATTGCTACCTCGAGTAAGAAACTTACTACCACGACCATGTGACAGCTCTGAGTCCATAGACTACTTCTCTCTTGGATTCACAGCAAGTACAAGCACTCCTGCTTGTGTATCTTTAAGCGCTTAATGCAACAACTAAATGATCATTAAGCACTTGATATAAATCTTGATTCTTGATAACTCTAAGTATATGTGAAGGCAAACACCTCTAGATTTGACAAGAGATTCACATACATAGCATAAACAACAACAACATAAAAACGTGGCTAGGGTTTTCCCTTTTATACCTAGAGAAAAACATAAAATCCTACATGTCAAACGGGCTTGGGTTGAGTTGGAAAATTCTGTAGAAAAACAATCTGCACGAGCTTCAATCGATTGAGGATTTACATAGTAAATCTTGCAGTACACTCAATTTCAACTTTACACTTAAACATATTTTGAACAAGTTTAAAATAAGACTAAATGTTTTGATCATAGTTTGCCAACATTACAAATTGAAGTTCTAATACATTTAAACCTAAAGTCTTAGAACCCAACAAGTTCTGACTTCGTAAGTGAGATGAAAAGTAGTTTCAGCCAAACTAGTTTTGTAAATAGTTTTAGTATCAACTTTGGGAATATTCCATTTCTGGAAATCACGGATCTCATGGTCTTCAATAGTGTGAACTTCTTCATTTATAATATCAGGAGGATAACTAGTCCTTGAGTTGACAAAGGAGTTGGATCTCCACATCCTATCCATAATTATTATGTTTTTCTTAACACCGTTGCATTTTGTAACACATACCCTAGTTAACCCTATACCTCTCATGCTTTACACGATCTCTCTAGCTTAAACCTACCTTACTATTCGGTTCTGGGAATTCACTTTTCGACACGGTTGTCACCAATGATGGTAAAAAAGAAACACAACAAAGGAGTATCAAAGTTTCGGGTAGACACAAACCACTCCTGATTGTAGGGGTAGTATGGGTTATTTGTAACAAATGCTTCAGAGGACCGTTCATCTCTTGAAACATCAGCAGCTTCTTTCTCCTTTGAAATCATCTTGAGGAGGGCATATGAAGCATCAGGGTCCATGTGAATTTCATCTAAAGGAGAACCTTTCTTTTTAGACTTGGTAGGGGGTTTAGCAGTTTTAGCAGATGCAGAAACAGGTGCATTAGCTAGTTCAGCTATTTGCATAGGGGTATGAATCTTAACAGTAGGTAGAGCATTGGAGGGTAATAATTCTCTAGTAACATTGTTAATAATTGCTTGTGTGTGGGGAAACTTATCCCACCACTTAGCATACCAGCGACGAGTGAGAACATCACCTTTCTTATCATATTGCCATTTCAAGATCCAAGGAACCTTATATTTCTTAGTGAAGTGGAACAAAGGAGTAAATTTAGCACCATAGGAACCACCTTAAACACACTTTTGAAATATTGGAAAGAATCCTTCAATGGTTCTAGGAATATCTCAATAGCAAAGCTAAATTGGGTCCACCAGCAGATGAACCAGAGAGGCAAATCAGAATTGAAATCCTTATCAAAATTAACAAACCATGAATGAGACATATTTTCATTCTGATGAAGCATAAACCTAAACCAAGCAGTAAGATAATCATGATATGAATAGGGAACAAGGGATTTTGGTAACCTTCTTGTGGTAGCAAGGTTGGGACCCCACATTTCTTCAGAAATAATATGGTTCAAGAAAACACTGTGATAAATTATCTTGGTAGTATTGATCTTGTCAGGTATGGCTTTAATAGTGATTGAATTCTCATGGTGCAAAATATTAGAGTAATATTGCATAGTTTTCTCACCATGTTCAAGGATCCAGTGGAACCTAGGGGGAAAGTAGCTAGTAGCAAGTGTAAAGGGGTCAGTGATGGAAGCCCTATTTGACTAAATAGAAAACATGTTTTGAACAGATTGTTTTTTAACATATTGTGAAGCATTGGAAGCCTTGGGATAAACATTTTTAACAGGTTGGGAAACACTGGTTAAAGCATATGGATCATGCGATGAGGCTAGAACAGAGGAGTAATTTGGGTTGGGAATAGTATCTAGGGGAGTAAAACGGTTAACAATCTCCAAAGGAGAAACAAGTTCTTTTTTAACAATTTGATTAGCAGTGGCAGGTGTTTTGTCTTTCGACCTTCTACTTGCCATTGTGACACTGTAGAAATTCACAAGTAAGAAAGTCAAGGATGGTATTTTGAGATCCTTTAATATACTCAATATCAAAATAAAAAACACTTAAACTTGCCATTTAGCAAAAATATGTTTTGAAGCAATATTTTCAACATCTTTTTCAATAACATATTTATTGCAATCAATACATAACAAAAACTTTTGTTTTAATAAATCACTTTGAAATTTTGAAATACACAGTACTATAGATAAAATTTCCTTTTTAATAGTACTATAATTTAACTGTGCATTATTCCAGATTCTAGAATAGAAACGGACAATTTGTCCAGATGACTCTAGGGAAATTCTTTGTTTCAGAATACCTCCATAACCAATATCAGAGACATCGGTTTCAACAATTTTAAAAGCATCAACAGTAGGAATACCAAGACAGGGCAATGTCTTAACATGAGACTTGATTTGTTTAACAAGGGAAGTATGGACATTAGACCAGGGAGGAGGATTATTTTGTAACCAATCAAAAAGGGGGTTACAATGTTTCTACATATCCTTATAAGAATCAGCAACATAGTTTAGGGACCCAAGAAATCGCTGGAGTTGAGTTTTATCAGTGATAACATTAGGAAACTTATTAGAAAATTGAATGGCTCTATCTGTAGGACGAATTTTTCCTTCAGAGATGTCATAGCCAAGGAAGCGAACTTTTGTTTGAAACAGTTTTATTTTCTTAGCAAAGACAACAAGACCATTTGATAGTATCTAGAAATGAATACAAATATTTTCTGTGTTCATCAATAGAGCTGGAATAAACAAGGACATCATCAATATAAACAATGGTGAAATGGTTGAAAAAATGAAGATATCATTCATAATATTTTGGAATTCACTAGGGGCATTCTTAAGACCGAAAGGCATCATTGTAATTGTGTATATTTACACGGTTATTGTAGTAATAATGTATATGTACAATGTATAAGGTAGTTTGTAAGCAAAAATGTGCAAAATTGACCACATTTTTTCTATTTTGCACTAACAAGTGCTCTAATATCTATTTCTCTATACAAGAGATCTATTCCAAGTTTTCTTGATGTGGTAGAAATTTTGATACTATATTTAATTGTTGATAATGTTGTTCCTTTCTATGCAAATTCATTCAAATGAAAAGAAAACATGTCATCACAATCAAACACAAGAATAAAATTGTACAAAATATCTCATGGAATCAAGTTGTAGCATCGGCAAAGTGATCCAAACATTTAGCATATATGGTAGAAAAGCAACTAGATAAGAAAGATGAAACCTTTTGTGGTAACTGTTTTTGGATTAAGATGCTCATCGGATAACATTCATGGTCGGGTCCAAGGAATTCTGGGATCCAGAAGCCAACTGGGTAGTTGGAGTTCCATAAGTAATGGACTCAAATGTCCCTTCAAAAGTATCAATGTCGTCATGGATATTATGTCATCAAACTCATCACCATAATATCAACATAAGTAATACTAGAGACACATGAAAATGCAAGACTTTGTGTCACATCTCGCTACGTGGCAAGTTGTGAGTGGTGGAAGTGTGTCCCCACATGACCACCATCAAACATCCACCAATCATAACTTACCACATAGTGAATTGTGGCACAAAATTATGCATTTTTATGTGTCCACCGTGTTACTCTATCAACGAAGAATCTAGTCAAATGTGAAAAGTGGAAACTATTTACACCCACTGTCACATAATAGAATCATCAGTCCAAAGTAAAAACTATTAATGCCTAATGCTTGTCATGAATAAGTACAGTATTAGTCATTATCATTATTGTATTGTTTTGGGCAAAGAAATCCCATATATGAAGGGGAAAATTGTTAATTTGAGAATTTCACTTATTAAGTAAAAATTTTATTAATTTTTTACTTACAAGTCAACAATATCACTAAATCATAAAACTCTTGATACAATTTTTTTGGCTTTAACTTTATCTTTCAATCGAATTGTACTTGTATAGACTAAATTACTCATTGGATAGCAGTCAAGTTCATTGATTGTTGTTGCCTACTACTTTTTCCCAGAATGGAATCCTAAGTTAAAAGCAAAAGGTGAATACTATGGATCTATTCCAGATTAGGAACATCATTCGTGGTAAAAGAAACCATCTGCTATAAAATTTGCATGTGTTATTTCATGCTCCACTGATTGAAATATATGCCACGTGTATAATATTTTTTATATTAAACTTGGGTTAATTTAAAGAGAGAGACAAGCAGATTATAATTGGTGAAATATAAAAATAAAAGGGACAAAAGATTATTATTATTATTTTATATATAAATGTGGTGATGTGCTGTTCTCGTTGGAAAAGTAGATAAAAATTGGGATATGTTCTCCTTGCAACAATTAATATTTACCCTTTTCATGTTTTTCATGTCGGCAAGTAAGTGTTTTGGACTTTTAGATGCTTCATTTTTGTCTTTATCATATATGGAAGGAATAACAATCTTATCAAATAATTTCTTATCAATTTAATAAATCAAGTTATGAAATCTAAACTAAACAAACAATAGAAAAAATGAGAAAATTTTTCTTTCCTACGGGTGGAATGCTTCCTCCTCTCAAGAGAGAGGACAGAGGACAGAGGACTCCTCTCAAGAAAAGAACTAGTTCCGGAATTGTAGTTGAATAGGGTTCAATTAGTGGTCTATGCATAAATAATACTAAACATTTTAGATAATTATTTTACTGAACTTATTAACTAGTTAGCCGAAATATTTTTAAAAATAATTCTTCATTTTGAATTTAAGAGGGATTTATAAACACTTATTGTCAAGTATTATATGAATTTTTGGTGTGAGAGTTGTGCTTTTAAAAATAGAAGACAAATAGGAAGTATGACTAATTATAAGTAAAAAAATTGTTAATATCCATCTGTTGTTAAATTTGAGACTTACTTAAGAAAGACATACAAAAAGTCCCACATAAAAACAGTGCTATATTGCTTTTGCTATAATTACAACAATGGAAAGGAGAATTTCAATTTGGGTTCTCCTTATAAAGACGAGCAAATAATACCACTGAGATACAAGATACTCTTAGTCACTTGATTAAGAATTTTAAGTATTAAATGGTAGCTTTTTTGGTAATTAAAAAAAGGTAAAAATTGGTCAAAACTAGTCATGATTTGGTTCAACTATTTGATTTTTAAAATAATAATGATGCTTCATAAAACACAAAAAATAAAATAAAAAGGAACATTAAACTTGATTGGCCTTATCATTGAATCGATCCCTTATTAAAACAGCATATATGACTTTAGATCATTTCATTTTCTTTTTCCTTTTAACTAAAATGCAAATTACAACCTGCCAAGTTTGGGTGAATTTAATATTAGTTTTTGATATTAATTTTTATTTTTTTTTAAATTCTAAACGTTTGTGTTGGCTAATTATTGTAACGAAACAAGTGTTAACGTGGGTTGTATTTAAATAATTTGCTTTTGTATTGAGTAAAGAAGAAATATCGAAAAAATCAAGCTTTGAGTAGTATGATTATACAATAGGATTGAAATTTGGAAGCGATAATAATACAGATTACAAATTCTGCAAATGTATACGATTTCATGTAGACCATAAAAATTTTGCTTCCACCACGTGAACATGGTGAGCAGACAATATTCCTTGTTATTACCCCTTGGATATTACATAGCTGAAGAAAATACAGGCATGATCAGAAAGGAAAGGAAAAGTGATGAGCAAACCAAGACAACCGCCTTGCCTCCTCATATAAATTTTTATAGGAAACATACGGAAGGTCTAGTCATATAGAAGAAGCTGTAAATTAAGCTTGCAAGCACAAAGCACACATATTATTAGCTAGTACATGATATCTGACAAGTTATCAAATAAGTATGTAATTATTGGCTGACTGTCCGATGGGGGCAGCAGAATCTTTCGGGCAGCATCTAATAATCAACTGTTGGGTTAACTATTGCACGGTCCATTTTTATGTGGAGACTTGGAGGATGGAGAACCTTAGGCAAGTTTTTTAAGAACCTTCTTATGTTGTTTGAGTTTGTGGTATTGAAGCCCTAGGGTATATATAATGAACCTTGTCTTTGTTTCTCTACACGAGGGTTTTTTTTTTTACTTTAAAATAAGAACATAGAGTAGCTTATGATTGGAGAAATATAAAAATAAAGGGACACAAGATTATTATTAATCTAAATGTGTTGATGTATTGTTTGTAGGTAGATAAATTGGAAAATGTTCCACTTCCAACAACACATATTTACCATTTTCATGCTTTCCATGTTAGCAAGAAAGTGTTTTGGTCTTTTAAATGTTTCAGTTTTATCGTGTGTTTCAATTAACTCAACTGGTAAAGTTTCTTATAGTTGAATAAGACATTTAGAGTTCAAACCCCACCTATACCAAAAACCAACTAGTGTCTTAGTTTGATGATTAAAAAAAAAAAAATTACCATAGATTGGACATCATAGGTTTAAATTATATTATACCTATAAAAAGCTCATTATTGTTGTATCAAATATACATGATCATTATGTGGAAAGAATAACAATCTTATCAAATTTCCTGTTGAGGTTCAATATATATAAACCTTAAATCTAATATATGTTAGAAGCATTTTAATATTAAATGATTAAAATAAATAAATGTTATAACATAAATGTAAAGATGTGGGAGATGAGAAGTTAGTGAAAAAATGTTTAATCCTACATTGAAAAAGAGAGAGACTATTTTATTCTTTTTAATTGTAGTGATTAATGGGCTAAAATGTATTGACTCAGATATTGGGCTAGATACGTGCGCAAGGGGGAGGTGAAGAGTGGAGGTATCAAAATTGAAAATGAATCAACCTCTTGGATCCTCCTACTTGATAGCCCATCCAGAGCAATTACCACATCTGTTGGTGAGTAAATGACCCGAATTAATACTTCATTTTTACTATAGAAAATAAAGAGTCATTAACCCACTTAATGGACTATCTGTTTGGGCCTTTTCATTCTTCAGAAACTTTGTGTAACTCCAGCCCTCAGATTAAGATCCAACAATTAATCTTGTAACACCCATTACATCAGAATAATGGGCCTAATTAAACATAATAAATTGGGTAGTAATTTCATAAGGCCCATTGAGCCTATAAATAGACTCATTTAGACTCAATCTAAGTTACTGAAATTACAATACACACAAAGAAAACAATAGAGAGATTCTTGGCAAGAAAGGCTGATCTTTCTGGTGGAGTTTTGGGCTTGAACACTTTGTGCAGAGGTTGTTCTAGCCATATGACATTTGCTGGGCTGTTGTATCCTAGGGGAGACAAGTCTAAGAAGGTCTGCATTGGTTACAAAGTTTAGCCAACCAAGGGCTTGAATCTCCTTAAAGAGAGCGAGTGTCGCGCCTCAGTCCAAATAGTGTTATGTAATTTCTCTTTACATTAATAATATTCAGAAGTATTTTCAGTTTCTCTTTGTGTTATTTCTATTATTATTGTAATTGCACCAACAATTTTAAGGAGATTTACACATATGGAATCAATACAAGAGAAACCAAATGAACCTGTTGGAGATCTTAACAAGCCCTTTCGCTTTAAGGGAGCCCACTTCAAGAGGTGGAAAGGAAAGTTCCTCTTCTACTTGAGTCTTCTCAAAGTCTCCTACATCCTCACTGAAAAGAATCCATCAAAAGTTCCTATCGATGAGATGAGTGATGAAGAATATATTCTCCATCAAGAAAAAATAAATAAGTTACAAAAGATGAGTATAATTGTTGCTCTTATCTATTGAATTGTCTTGTCGATCATTTCTATGATTATTATGATACAATTTACAATTCTGCTAAGAAAACTTGGAAAGCTTTACAAAGCAAGTATGATACCAAGGAGGCAAGTGCAAAGAAGTATGCTACTAGTAGATTTTTCCGTTACCAAATGGTGGATGGAAAATCAATGGTGGATCAAGCACAAGACTTCGAAATGATTATGGCAAAATTGAGATCTGAAGGCTTAAAGATTGGAGACAATTTGGTGGTAGCTGGCATAATTGACAAACTACCACAATCTTGGAGGGAGTTCCAAAAGACTTTGTGGCATAAACAAAAGGAGACATCCTTGGAGACTTTGATCACACACATCCGTGTGGAGGAGGAGGCTAGAGGACAAGATGCACTCATGACACAAGAGAGCAATGGTAATTCCACCACAAAGGTAAACCTTATTTCAGCTAATAATAATATGCCCAAAAATCATTTTCCTAGAAATAGTCAATTGAAGCCTAAAAAGAGAGCCTTTAAAAATAATAATAGACCTTAAGGAAGGGGAAACCCGAATAAAAATTACAATAAGAACCAAGAATCCCCTTCACAAGATCAATTTAATAGATCCTGTTTTGTCTGTGGCAAGAGTGGGCATATTGCTCGATTTTGCAAATTTCGGAAATGTAAATCTATCCTGCAGGCTAACATAATCGAAGAGCCTTAGTGGCTATGATTACAGACATCAATATGGTGCAATATGTTGAAGGGTGGTGGGTAGATTCTGGTGCTAATAGGCACGTCTGCTATGACAAAAATTGGTTCAAATTGTATACTCCTTTTTTAGAAGAAAAAACTGTTATGCTTGGTGACTCTAGCAAAACCAAGGTTATTGGGAGTGGTGAGGTTGAATTGGAATTCACTTCTGGACGCTTGCTAACATTGAAAGATGTTCTTTACACTCCATCCATGAGGAAGAATTTCATGTCAAGTTTTTTGCTTAATAAGTCTGGCTTCAAGCAAACAATGGAATCTGGTAATTATGTAATCACTAAAAAGGGATTATTTGTGGGGATTATTTGTGGGCAAGGGTTATGCTTGTGATGTAATGTTTAAATTGAATGTTGAGAATAAAAAAAACATCTACCAGTTCAGTTTATATGCTTTCTTCTATTAATTTTTGGCATGCTCATTTGTGTCATATAAATAGTAGATATGTGGGAATCATGAGTAGTTTAGGATTAATTCTAAGACTGTCAAAAGATTTTGAAAAAATTGAAACTTGTAGTCAGGCTAAGATTACAAAAAGGCCTCATAAAAATGTTGTAAGAAATACCAAATTGTTTGAGTTAATTCATTCCAATTTATGTGAATTTGAGGGAATTTTAACTTGTAGAGGAAATAGTTATATTATCACTTTTATTGATGATTTCTCAAAATATACAACTATTTATTTTTTGAAAAATAAAAGTGATGCTTTTGAAAAATTTCAAAATTTTTTAAAAGAAGTTGAAAATCAATTCGGTAGAAAAATAAAAAGAATAAGAAGTGATAGAGGCCGTGAGTATGAATCAAGGGCATTCAACTCATTTGTTCGGTCTTTGGGAATTATTCATGAAACTATTGCACCATATTCACCTACTTCTAATGGTGTGGCTGAAAGAAAAAAATAGAACTTTAATTGAGTTAACAAATGCCATGTTAATTGAATCTAGTGCACCTTTACATTTTTAGGGTGAAGCTATTTTAACTGCATGTCATATTTTGAATAGGGTGCCACATAAAAAGTCACACACCACACCTTTTGAGATGTGGAAAGGACATAAGCCAAATTTGTGATATTTGAGAGTATGGGGTTGTCTTGCTTATGTAAGGTTTACTGACCCTAAAATGCCTAAATTAGGTATAAGAGCTACTACCTGTGCTTTTCTTGGTTATGCGATTAATAGTACAGCCTATAGATTTTTTGATCTTGAAAACAAAATAATTTTTGAATCTGGTGATGCAATTTTTCATGAAGAAAAATTTCCTTTTAAATTGAAAAATAGTGGGGGTGAAGAAAATATTTTGTCACAACCTAGTTCTTCTACTTCACATTTACAAAATCAAGAAAATTTTGAAATGGAACCTAGAATGAGTAAAAGAGCTAGAGTTGAAAAGGATTTTGGTCCTGATTATTATGTTTTTAACATTGAGGAAAATCCCCAAAATTTAAAAGAGGCTTTAACATCACCTGATGCTATATTTTGGAAAGAGGCTGTAAATGATGAGATGAAATCTCTAATTTCTAATAAAACTGGGAAATTAGTAGATCTTCCATTGGGCTGTAAGACCATAAGTTGTAAATGGGTCCTTAGAAAAAAGTTGAAATTGGATGGTTCAATAGATAAGTTTAAAGCTAGACTTGTTGCAAAAGATTTTAAACAAAAAGCTGATCTTGATTTCTTTGATACTTTTTCTCCGGTAACAAGAATTACATCTATTAGATTGTTAATTGCTATTGCTGCAATTTTTGATTTGAAAATTCATCATATGGATGTAAAAACTGCTTTTCTAAATGGGGACCTAGAGGAAGAGATTTATATGGATCAACCTGAAGGCTTTGTAGAGCCTAGACAAGAAAGCAAGGTGTGTAAGCTAACTAAATCCCTATATGGCTTAAAACAAGCACCTAAGCAGTAGCATGAAAAGTTTGATTCTTGCATGATTGAGAATGGTTATAAATCAAATGAATGTGATAAATGTATTTATTCTAGATCATGGAATAATTTACATGTTATTATTAGTCTCTATGTGGATGATATGTTGATTATTGGCTTAAATATGCATGTTATAAATGAGACAAAAAATATGCTTAAAAGCCATTTTGATATGAAAGATCTTGGTGAGGCTAATTTTATTTTGGGCATGAAAATTACAAAAGCATGTGATAGAATATATCTTGATCAATCACATTATGGTGAGAAAATATTGATCATGATCACAAAAGTGTAGCTACTCCTTTTGATTCTAGTGTTCATTTATTTCCTGTGAATAATGATGATGAGATTTTTAATCAAAAGAATTATGCTAGTATCATTGGTAGTTTGCATTTTGCTATTGATTGTACTAGACTTGACATTGCATATGTAGTAGGAGTGCTTAGCAGATTTACTAGCAAGTTTAGTAAAGATCATTGGCTAGCTATTGAGCGAGTCATGAGATATTTAATTGATACCAAAAACTATGGCTTATTTTATAAAAAGTACCTTACTATGATTGAAGGTTTTAGTGATGCCGATTGAAATACTTTGTTAGGTGATTCTCTCTCTACCGCTAGTTATATTTGATGGAAATTTAGACCCCTTAACACACAACCAGATTGAGTAGCCTAGTTAATTAGTCAAGTTGTTACTTAGTCAAATTAAGTAATTCTAGGTTAAAATAATCAAACAATCATATCAAGAATATAAAGCAGCGGAATAATAAATTAGACAAGATATGATCACCCAGGAAAACCAAACCGGTAAAAAACCTGGGGAGGATTTTACCCATCGATCCTCAAGGCAAACCAGAATTCACTATAAAAGAATCGAAGTTCATACAAAAGGACTTACAAGCTCCCCGCTCAACTTTCTAATGCTACCTACCAGTAGAACTTACTGACACGACCCCACGCAAGTTTCGAATCCACGGACTCCTTTTCTCTTGAATTCTTCAATCAGCTACAAGCACCCACGCTTGATATTCTTTAATCTTCAATGGTAGCAACCAAGTTGATCATGAAGATGTTAAAGTAATCTCAATCTTGAAAACCCTAAGCTTTGTGTAAAGGAAAGCTCCTCTAGATCTCATAAGAGATTTACACAAAACAACAATGTATGAGCAACAATACAACTGGAGCAACTCTAAAATCGTGGCTAGGGTTTTGCCTTATATACCTAGGGCAAACACATAAAACCCTAAACGTTTTAATGAGTTACGGCTGAGTTGGAAAATTGTAGAAAAACGCAATTTGATCGATTTTCGATCGATCGAATCTATTCTTCGATCGATCGAGCCAAACCGAAATGCCCCAATGCATCTACAGTCTCTCGATTCCAACTTTACAATAATTAATCAACTTTGAGCACACTTTAACAAGGCTAAACATATTGTTTTGATCATGGTTTACCAATATTACAAATTAGAGTTCTAAATACATAAATTCCTAAACTTTTAGAACCTACAATATTTTTACTTTAGGTAGTGGTACTATTTGTTGGAAATCCAAAAAGCAAACAATAATTGTTAATTCAACAATGGAAGCTGAATTACTAGCATTAGCTTTAACTAGTGAAAAGGCAAATTGGCTTAGAGATTTGTTATATGAAATTCCACTTTGGGAAAAGCCAATTCCACTTATATTAATTCATTGTGATAGCACTGCTGCAATTGATAGAGTTAAAAACCGTTACTACAATGGTAAATCTAGACTTATAAGAAGAAAGCACAGTATTGTGTGTTCTTATTTAAGTGGTGGCATCATAACTTTGAATTATATTAAATCTAATGATAATCTTGCAATTTACCAAGGCCTTGGCAAAAGATAGAGTTTGGAATACATCGAGGGGGATGGGACTAAAGTTCATAGAATTATGAGTCATGTATAAGGATACCCAACTCGAGGACCAGAGATCCTGAGAATTGGGTTCAATGGGAAAAATGAATCATATGATGGTCATAAGAAATGCAATTTATTTTTCTTAATTATTTATTTTGTAAATAATTTTTTAATTGTGCATCCTTATGATGTAAGTGCATTTATCCTGTAATACGGAGAGGATGAGTTAAAAAACTCTTAATGAAATTTGTAGCTCGTATGAGTGGGGTGTCAAAATTACAAGAGCAGCCTTGACAAAATTTCACCTATGTGAGTGTGGGGGTGGGGTCGCTCCCTATGAGATTCGGACTTAGTATCAAATACACTCATGAAACCGAGATCAGCACACGGCCGTAAAGTGCTAGCTATAAAAGCTCATGTCAACACCTGGGTTATTATGTGTAAGCAGTGACGCTTAATTTTCCTAAAGTAGTTCTAGATCAAGTCAGAGACCACTACGACTTTGGAGTTGAGATCATTGTTTTCCTAAGTGAAAAAGGTTCAATGCAGAGCACATCTTCATGATGCATAGTGACCCGTCTTTGCCTGGTAATCTCTCTTTAACTAAAAAATTTAATATTAGGGGGATTGTTGGAGCATTTTAATATTAAATGATTAAAATAAATAAATGTTATAACATAAATGTAAAGATGTGGGAGATAAGGAGTTAGTAAAAAAATGTTTAATCCTACATTGAAAAGGAGATAGACTAATTTTTTTTTTTTTTAAAATTATGGTGATTAATGGGCTAAAATGTATTGACTCAGATATTGGGCTAGATACATGTGCAAAGGGGAGATGAAGAGCGGAGGTATCAAAATTGGTAATAAATCAACCTCTTGGATCCTCCTACTTGACAGCCCATTCAGAGCAATTACCATATCCGTTGGTGAGTAAATGGCTCAAATTAATACTCCATTTTTATTATAGAAAATAAAGAGCCATTAACCCCCTTGTTGGACTATCTGTTTGGGCCTTTTCATTCTTCAGAAACTCCTTATCAAACCATTAATTGTGTAACTCTAGCCCAACAGATTAATATCCAGCAATTAATCTTGTAACACCCACTACATCAGAATAATGGACCTAATTAATCAGAATAAATTAGGAAGTAATTTCGTGAGGCCCATTGAGCCTATAAATAGGCTCATTTAGACTCAATCCAAGTTACTGAAATTACAATACACACAAAGAAAAAAAATAGAGAGATTCTTGGCAAGAAAGGGTGTTCTTTCTGGTGGAGTTTTGGGCTTGAACACTTTGTGCAGAGGTTGTTCTAGCCATATGACACTTGTTGGGCTGTTGTATCCTGGGAGAGACAAGTTAGAAAAGGTCTGCACCGATTACAAAGTTTAGCCAACCGAGGGCTTGAATCTCCTTAAAATGAGTGAGTGCAAATAGTGTTATTTCAGTCCAAATAGTGTCGTGTAATTTCTCTTTACGTTAATAATATTCAGTAGTATTTTCAGTTTCTCTTTGTATTATTTCTATTATTATTGTAATTGCACCAACAACGTCATATATACATGATCATTATACAGAAAGAATAATAATCTTATCAAAATCTTAGTTGTAATTAATGGATGATGCGCCGTGTTTTAAAATCTAGGCTAAACAAATAATCAAGGAAAGAGCTGGTTACCGGATTTGTGGTTATGTGGTTCAATTGGCGTTTGTGACATAAATAATACTAAATATTTCAATTAATATATGTTACTGAACATATTAGGTTGTTAGGCCAAAGATTTTTATAAATACTTCTTCGTTTTAAATTTAAGAGAGAGATTTATAAATTAAACACTTATTGTCAAGTATCATATGAATTTTCAATTTATGAGTTTTTGCACCTCAAAAATGAAAGACAAAGGGCAAGAAAGACTAATTAAAAGTAAAAATGTTGTTAATGTGGGACTGTGCGCTAATGTATGTAAGCTTTTATTTATTTATTTGATTTTAATAAGTCAAATTATTTTTTGTAATTAAAAAAAGGTAAAAATATGTCAAAACCAGTAGTGATCTGGTTCAATTTGATTTTTAAAACAATATCGATGGTACATAAAAATTCAAAAAATATAAAAAGAAGAAAAGTAAAATGGAAATGCAAATTGATTGGCCTTATCATTAAGTCCCATATTTGACACCTAAAAATTGATTAATATAACATATGTAAGTTTAGATCTTTTCATTTTTTTTCCTTTTAACAAAAATTCAAAATACACCCTTTTAAGTTTGTGTGGATTTAATATTGGTTCTTGACATGTAAAAGTTTTTGTGGGTTCTAGTTTGATCAAATGGTAAACTTTCTAATAGTTGAATAAGAGATTTAGGATTCAATTTTCGCTTATACCAAAAAACAGATTGATGTCTTGGTCGAATCATCAAAAACAGACGCTATAAATTAGAACTCTCTAAAAAAAATAATTTTTATTTCAATTCTTAATGTATGTGTTAAATATCACCTTCTTATAATCTACTGTTGGGTTAAATATTGCACGGCCCATGCATGGCTCCATGTTATATGGAGACTTTGGAAGTTTTTTAAGGACCTTACTTTTTCTTATGTGGTTTGAGTTTGGGGTATTGAAGCCTTGCCCTCGGGGTACATATAATGGACCGCGTCTCTATTTCTATACACAAGAGGTCTATTTCAAGTTTTCTTGATGTGGAAGTTTCACTGTTGTTGTGCATGTGATGGGTCAGACTAGAAGTATGCCTGAATATATTTGACTGTAAAGAAATTTTCATACTGTATTAAGTGTTGATAATGTTGTTTCTTTCCATGCAAGTTCATTCAAATGAAAAGAAAATGTGTCACAATCAAACACACAAGAATCAAATTATCGAAAATATCTCATGGTATATCAAAATTGTAGCGTCCACAAAGTGGTCCAAACATTTAGCATATATGGTATAAAAGCAACTAGATATATAAGGATTCGGCCTATTTCTTAACCTCCTACAAAAATCATATCCACCACAAAAGAATACTTGAATCTACGAATCCAAATACATTGGCAGAGAATTCGAATTCACATGTGAATGGAATGTTGGAGTGGTTCACTTATGAGTCAAAATTCAATAGCTTTAGTTACCAAAAAAAAAAGTCGATAGCTTTAACTGTACCTGTTGTGCAAACTGTTTTTGGAATAAGATGCTTATTATAGGACAACATTCATGGTCAGGTCCAAGAAATTATGGGAATGAAATTTGAATGCCAAGCAGGTCAATTGGAGTTCTATTGGCCTCAAACGTCATTTCAAAAGCATCAATGTCATCACAGTGATGATGTCAACAGACCTGTCACCCTAATTTCAACACTGGTGTGGTGCCTCCTTCACCTTCAGACTTCCTCATAGTAGAATCTTCAACCATAAGTAAGAAGCGAAATTTATTTACTCTCACATTATAAAATCATCAATCAAAAGGAAAAACTATTCCCCAATACCTGTCATAAATAATGGTGCTTGTCAGTCATGATTTAGTTCAGCTGTTTGATTTTTAAAATAATAATGATGCTTCATAAAATGCAAAAAGGAAAAAGAAAAAAGAATATGCAACATGATTGGCCTTATCATTAAGTCCCTTATTTGATAACTAAGTATTGATTAAAACAATATGTGACTTTAGATCTCCTAATTTTTTTTTCCCTTTTTACTAAAATGCAAATTACACTCTTTTAATTTGGGTGAATTTCATTCTCAAAAAAAAAATAAAAATTTGGGTGAATTTAATATTGGTTCCTAATGTTTAAAATATTTTGTTCAATTCTTAACGTTTTTTTGGCTAATTCTTGTAATAAAGCAAGTGCTTATGTGAGTTGTATTTAAATAAGGATAAAATTTAGCAACAAAATTGATTGTAGTTTAAGTGCTTATATGAGTTGTATTTAAATAAGAATAAAATTTAGCTATAAAATTTATTGTAGTTTAAGATTACAACCTTATTTAATATGTTTTTATTGGAGTAGATTTTGACAAATCCACCGTTTGATTACATTTTCTTCTTATATCCTTCGTACTTGCAAAATTTTTACAAAATTAAATATCAATAGCTATGTTATCAATAAATTATTTAAATTGAAAGTTTTTGTAGTTTAAAATTATGCATAAAATATAACCTTATAGATCATATAGTACATAACAATGTTATAAATTCTGTTCTGTTCTGGCTGGAACAGATTCTCATACCGGTATGTAATTTGGAACCGGAAAACCCACTGTTTCACTTTGGATTGAATTTCGGCCAGTTTCAGGGTGTTTCGAACATTCTGGTGAGTTCTGGCCAATATTGGCCGAAATTAAGGATTCGGTTGGCATACAAAGTTTTTTTTTTTAATGAATTTTTCATCTTATTTCAAACATAAACTTGACATTAGAATCTCAGATCAGTACCAAATGATTTGTAAAGGGAAAAAAAATCAAAAAGAAGAAGAAGAAGAAAAAGAAAGCAGAAATCTAAACTCTGGCAGTATGGTGGACGAAGTGGAAGTTAATTTGCTTACCATTTGAAATCTCTTCTTCAAGGCTTGTTTGAGTTGTCTCTATTCCCTAGAACTTCGAGTGTGATTTCATAAAAGAACTTCGAGTGTGATTTCATTTATGAGACTTCTAAATTGAAAGTTCAAAATGGGTATAAAACACCTTTGAACGTTTAGACCCCAGGTACAAAATTACCAATTCAAGCTTACTATCAAACAATTAAAGTGCGGAATATGATAACAAGCTTATAATGGAATTGATAGAACAATCTATGCCAAATATAAACTCATCCACAACAGTAAATATAAGGCAAAGATAAAGGAAAGAGAGATGCAAACACACGGACAACACGCGATGTGTTATCGAAAAGAAAACCGAAGTCCTCGGCGTAAAACCTCTTCGCTGCCCTCCAAGCAGTGATAAAATCCACTAAAGAATATAGTTGGGATACATGAACAACAGAAGACCCTCCAAGCCTAATCTACCCAAGTACCTAAGCCCTCCAAGCTTCTTGCTCCAACGAGGTTATGCCGAACCTATTTCTTCTTTAACTTCCTGGATTCCACTACTAGACCATAGCATCAACCAATGTATATTGGGTCCTTTCCAAACTGCTTCCCAAAGCACCAAATGGACCTTCTCACTGACGTGGGTGTGGTGAGATAAGGGTTTGGTAAATGACCTCTCAAGAGTATGACAATGGAGAGGAAGAGAGTAGAGGAATTTATAGAGTCTCTTTAGATGAAGATTGGGGATGAATCAATCTTGTATTTCTCTAGGGTTTTCTCTCACAAAATTCTCTCTGGAAGCTCTCTCAATATGATGGGTATAAGGGTGTATATATAGTAGGGTGAGAAGGGAATGCAAAACGTCAGTTTTTGCCAAACAGGGCAAATTGGCGACTTGACCTCGCGGCTTGGCCAAGTCACGACGTAATGGCCTGGCCAGACTGGAACTTTTGTCCTGTAGCGTGACAGCTAGCGCGACCCTTCAGCTTCCCAGTGTGCCTCTCACGTGCCTGCCTTTTGCGGCTTGCTAGTCGCGACTCACCCGCGAGTCCTAGCCACGAGACTCTATTTTTCTTGCACACTCTTGAGTTTTTCTTCACATTTTCTCACACACTACCCTTACAATTTTCTCACCTAAATATAGGGTTGCTAAGTGCTAAATTACAAGCAAATTGGTCACAGAATAAAGCCAATTAAATGGTTGATAAAATTCAACCTTACAATCTCCCTCTTTGGCTATTCCGTGACAAAACCCTACAACAGACTCTAGACTTAAACATGAGTTGGGAACAATTGGAAAACTCACTCACACCTAACTCTAGATTCTGTAAAGCTCTTGAACATATCAATAAGTATCTCCTGAAACACAATAACATAACAATATCATTGTATGCAGAAAACTTAATATGCATATGGAGCAATAAAAGCATGATCAAGCAAAAATGAACATAGGCATAACAGCAATAATTCATGTCGAGATCAATACCAGTAGTCACTTAAGCAAAAGTGATTACTATGTTCATTCACACAAGGAATGAACATCTGGACATGCAAAAATGATAAACTCAATTGAAGAGTATCATTTGCAAGTCCAACACTCAACCAATGCATACAAACATATATGCATCTAGGAACAATCCTACAAGGGCACAAGAGTGTTGTAGTTAAGGTAATGCAAAGCATTAACAAGTACCAAAACACAAAGCACAAAGGCTGCATATGCAAAGTTTTTTGCAAATACATGGCACAAACCATACAATCCTACAATCCAGTGCAAGAACAAGTAAACAACCCTCAAAGCTTACAAAAGCATCAATGGGTACAAAACACAAACAAACAATGCTTAAAGCTAAATAACATCATACTATATAATTGCTGAAGGAAACAATTACCACCACAGTATTTTAAGTTATCAAGGTTTTATATACAAAAAGAACAGAAAAAATGATGAAGAAATCTCCCCCTCAAGAGCAGCCCCCAAAGATTCTCCCCCTTTTTGACCGAAATGGCCAAAGGGTCACTGTTTCAGTTTTGTGAAGATACCATCAACTTGAGCTGCTACCACATCAATCTGGTCCTGCATGGCTACCAATTTCTCCGACTGCTCTTTCTGGCCATCTCTGAGGGTCTTTTCCATTTCCGTAAGACGATTGTGGAGACTATCAAAGAGCATTTGCACCTTGTCATGCTGAGGGGCAGATTGTGGTTGAGTAGTGCCCGGTTGCTCAGAAGTAGAGGAAGTAGTAGAAAATGGATGAGCACTCTTTGGAGCTTTAGATGAGTGGCTCTTGCTGGCCTGTAGAGTGAACATGGAGATTGGTCGAGGACGAGCAATCACATTCCCAACCGAGGGAGGAGTAACACCTTCATGTAAAACGAAGTTCATAATAAGACTACAGAATGGAAGGCACCCTCGTGCTACTGTTCTGGTTGCTGTCTTTCTTATGATGTGATAAATATGGGCACAGATGTCAATGGTTGTGCCAGTGATGAGATCACAAAGAAATTAGCCCTCCCAAGATTTATATACACCGTATTTGTCAATGGGTAGAGATTTGAAAACATAATTAACTTCAATGTAGTCAACTCAGGTGAAAACTTAGAAGTACTAATTAATGTCCCTGTGTTGGAAATGTCATGGTCAGGACCAAGAATTTGAAGAATGTCCTGAATCTCTGGAGTACGATCATCATACGGCATAAGGTCAGCATCCGCAGGATGTGTGATCTTGAGAAGTTCAGCTATAGTGTCTGGATTAATGATGAACTCCGTTCCTCTTACCAGACAGTGTAGTTCAGTCTCAAGATCAACTGTGTTGGCGAGACATTCCTTCACAAGTTCAATCATCTGATCAACAAAATTTCCGAATAGAGCTGCCCAATCTTTGGTCTCGAAGATCCGAGGGACAAAGGTTGTGTCCAAAGAGTCAAATCTGACCTCCCGTTCCACTATAGGAGTTCCCCGGTCAAAGATGTTGAAGTAGGCATCTTGATGCTGAGGAGACCTGAATAATTCATTATTGAGTTTAATGGATGGCTGTGCAAAGGACCGTGTTCTTTTTGCAATAGGTACAGTTTCTTCTTCTGTCATCACCTCTTTTCCTTTCGAGGATTGTCGAGACATCTGTAAGATAGCAACCACACAGAAAAGTACCAAATGCAATACCACAGGGAATCAACAATAGCTTGATTAAATTCAGTTAAGAATGTGAGAAAAATTTCACTTTACTCACAAACACAAGAATCAAATCAGCAACAAGATACCAGATGGGTAAAATGAACCACACTCCACACTTAAGCATAAGAACTATAAAGTGCCTGTTTGGCCTCAGCGTTCACGTTTTGGATCTGTGCGTTTTCCCTTTTTTTTTTTCCTGCGTGAACAGTAAAATTACTGTGCAGGGGACAGAAATTACTGTTCACGCACTATTTTTTACTGTTCACGCAATAAAAAATATTAAAAATGGGTCCCACGGTACTATTTACACATTTAAAATTTATTTTGCTACAGTGTTTTCAGTTTTTAGTTTTTAGTTTTCAGTTTTAGCAATAATAAGTTCAATCCAAACGGACCCAAAAACCACAAGCCCATAGACAAATGTCTCATGGCCACATACAGAGAGTACCACATAGATCTCAAACCCATATGTTTAAAGGGAATGAGGAGCTTTATCAAATGAACAATGCTCAGACTAGAGACACACATGCTGAAGAACAACCAAGTTATAAAATAAACTCAGCAACAAAGGAAGATAACCTCAAACAGACATAATCACCAATTAATGCAAACTCATAAAAAATCGCATAGCACATGTGCAAGGTTCAACACAAGAAGGTAATGGAAAACACAGTAAGAATGAAATGAGAGAAAGAAAACCCATACCTTAGTCTTGGAGATTTATGCAGAAATGATGCAGAAATGAGAGATTTTTCAGTTAGAAACAAACTGTTTGAAAGAGAGATTGAAGAGGATAATGAATAGTCACTGGAAATCGAGGGAAAACTGAAAATCAATTTTAAAAACTGTCTTCAAAAACTCAAAACACGCGTTTTTCGCGACTTAACAAAGTCGCCAGATCAAGTCGTGAAAGAATGTGAAGGTAAGATTCTAGAAAAATCATCTAAGTGTTTTTCATGACTGGAAGGTTTAGTCGCGAAGGAGTCGCGAGCTGAGTCGCGAAAATCTCTGAGTAACCCTCGCGATTAGACCTTCCACCCGCGAACAAGCCGCCAAAATGAGCCGCGAATAGATCAAAACTCAAATATTTCAAAAAATTTTTAAGTCTTTTTCACGACTAGAGTACTGACTCGCCAGTAAGTCGCGAAAATCTCTGATTGAGCGCGCGACTGGGGCTTGCGACTAATTTGACCCGTTACTTAGTCGCCAAAACAGGGCAACACTGTTTTTGAAAAAAAATTTCACGATTTTGTAAAAGCAAAGTACTTTCCTAAAACAAAGCAAAACACTCAAAAATCTTTTTGTGTTTGATCAACAAAGATTGAGCATGTGAAAACACATTTAATCAAGTACAATCACACAAATGAATATGGCATTCGTTGAACAAAGACTTGTGTGTTGTGTGTGGATATCAAAAATGAGATGGTCCTTAGTCCAATGTGAAGCTTCAATGATTAATTCAATCAAGGCATACACAACTAGCACTAGATCATGTGACCTATCTCAATTATAGAAGCATGCATATATGACCTTCCACAAGAACTTGATAACAACTTTTTGAAGCTTTTCATTTGGCTCCATATACACATATCATTTGCCAATTTTGAGCAAAGAAACTCTCATTGAGAGATAGATGCCTGAAATTTTTAATATTTCAATTAATGAGTTAGTCTTTGGCTTTTGGGTATCTTTTATACATTTTATTTTGGTCGCTTTCCCTTTTTCCTAGTGAAATACTAGTATGTGCGACAGGCTTTTGCAACTCTATATCTCTTTTCATTTTGAAATTTACATTTAGAGAGCTCTTTAAAAGCATAAAAATAAAAAGTGGGAAGATATATAGGCATGAGTCTATGCATGTCTCAAGATCAACAAAACCATTCACTAATCGTTCATGACAAGGTTGAAGATCTATTTACAACAATCACATAGATTTCAGAATTTCTTTCACAATGATATGAGTGAATGAGAGATAAGCTAAGCTCGTTAAATGCACAAAACCATTAGTACAAAAGTACAAGGCAAAACATGCTTTGAGACAAAACACAACAAAGTGATCAAACTTTTTGGATTTTCAACTTTTTATGTGTTTTTGGATTTTTGACACGAAAGCAGTAAAAGAATGATCATAAACAAGAAATTGAGAAAGTATAAAGAACACAAATAAAACACAAAGTAAACAGATACTCAAAAACACAACGCAAATAATCAATCATATCCACAAAGCATAGGAAGAATTGATGCATGGACATGTTATAATGCTTATGCATGAGTGCCCTTTGTCACCCATACGTCACATGCTTTTGGGGTGATATCCTTGACGGATCGGGTGTTGGAGTTAGGACTTTCAAACCTTCTGTTGAAGCTCTCTAAGCAAGTAGTGAAGGTGCCAATCATTTTCATCACATCTGTCATTCCGAAATCCCTGTTTTGACTTCTTGATTGCTCACCACCCCAGGCCCTTAAGTCATTTCTTCTTCCTCGGGACCGAGGTACACTTGCATTGTTGTCTGCTCTTAGTTTTTGACAGTTTGGTCTAGTGTGTCCTTGCAATCCGCAATAGTGACAAATATAGTTTGTTCTAGGACCCTGCTGCTGTCTTAGGAGAGATCTTCCTCTAGCTCCAAATCTGACTTCAGATTGGTTTCGGGACTTGTTAAACATCCGTTGATCATCCACATTCATTTTCTTTTGAGCCTCAGCTATTTCTGGAGTAGACTTATCAACAACCGTCTCTTTGTTTTTCACAAACTTTACTTCCTTGGTGACTTTGGCTGATGAGCTGCTCCCTCCGGTATATCCCAACTCGGACTTGTCTGAGGCATGTCTTTGAGATGAAATAACATCATCTAGCTTCCTGGAGGAGACCCTATCTACCTTGGCATGAGCTTGTACTACCTCTTGCTCGAGAAACCTCACCTTCGTGTACGCTTTTGATAGCTCACCATTAAGTGCTTCAATCTCACACTTTGCCTCCTTATATCTAACCAACAGGCTTTTGAAATCTTCCTCAGCTCTCTTCATTTTCTTCACGGCTGCCTTTGCCACCTTAGTATACTCTCCTGATTTCTCAAGAAGTATTGCGTAATTCTTTTTAAGGATGGATGCGTCTTCTTCTTCTTCACCTTCTGATTCTTCAACAATCCCAATGGACTCCTCATCAGAACATTCACCCAGCTCATTTACAAGAGTACTCAAATCATTTGAAGATTCCACATGTGTGATGGTTATGAATGCTGAGTAATTTTCCTCTCCATCACAGCTTTCTTCAGAGTCAGATTTTGATGAGTCTGAGTCACTCAAAGTAATGGCATAAACCTTTCCTTTTGTCTTCAAATAATTTGGACATTCCTTTTTGAAGTGTCCATGTCCGTTGCACTCGAAGCACACAATGTCCGAAGGAGATTGAGACTCCTTCCCTTCTTTCCTCGTAAACTCCTTTTTATCACCTCTTGAAGATGAGAATTTCCCTTTATTAAATGGTTTCCCATTGCCCTTCATCTTCAGAAATTTTCGGAAGTTCTTTACAAGATATGCCACTTCCTTTTCCACTCCATCTTCTTCGGAGGGATCATCCATTCTTTCGGTGATGGTTTTGAGACCAAATGATTTACTCGTCTTGTGTAAAGGTAGTCCCAGTTCATATGTTTGGAGAGACCCAATCAGCTCTTGAATTTTGATCTTATCCAAGTCTTTACTCTCCTCTATGGCTGTGACTTTTGCTCTAAAACATTCAGGCAAGGACCTTAAGATTTTTCTCACTACCTTGGAGTCTTCTATCTTCTCACCAAGATTGAGCTTAGCAATGACAATTTCGTTGAGCTTCCCATAGAATGAATCAAACGATTCATCTTCACCCATCTTGAGCTCTTCAAATTTGGTGATAAGCATTTGAAACTTTGTGTCCTTCACCTTTTTAGTCCCCTCATAAGTTGTCTCCAAAATTTCCCAAACTTCCTTGGCCACAGTCATGTGAGATATCCTGTAGAATTCATCAGGAGACATAGCACAGAAAATAGCATTTAAAGCTTTACTATTAGTATTGGCTGCTACAAGAGCAGCCTTATCCCAATTGGCCTTAGGAGCCTCTAGTTTAGTCCAACCTATCTCAACCGCATCCCAAACAGTATCTTCTATAGAGCATAAAAATGCTCTCATTTGGATTTTCCAAAAAGCATAATTATTACCATAAAAAAATGGTGGAGCAATGAGAGATTGAGACCTATCCATCTCAACAAAGGGTTAAGGATCACACTTAGATAGTAACACCACAACAAGTGTACCCGCTCTAATACCAATTGAAAGTTCAAAATGGGTATGTGTAAAGTTGTGATTTACAACTATGTTTTATATTGGCTTTATTCCATGACAAAATGTGTTGTAATTACTTTATTTCATTTCCTTGTATTTTGTGGGATTTAATTGTATTTGGTGAAGACTCAAGCTTTATTGAAGATCAGTGGATCTCGTGGGTGTGTCGCTGGAAGCTAAGTCGCGAAAGAGTCATGTGAGAAGCACATGACTGAAAGCTGAAGAGTCATGCCAGACTGTCGTTTTCGCGAGTGTCTCGCGGGTAAGGCCTTCCCGCGAGACAGTCGTGAAACATTTTGCCTGAAGGATTTTAATGAGTGACTTTCTTACCCTTCACCTATCCTATAAAAACCCCCATTACCCACAAATGTTGAGGCTATTCAGAGAGAAAAACCCTAGAGAGGTTTTCTAAAACACACACACCCATCTTTTTAGAGAGAGCTACTCCTCCTTAGTGAGAAATCATAGTAGTCTCTTCTCCATCCCTCTCCCATTATCATAGCTTGAGAGGAGATTTGTACCCAAACACAACCCACATCTATTCAGAGTGTAGAGTGTTTTAGAGTTGCTGGGAAGCATTGGAAGAAGCCAAGGATGGCAAATGCAACATGGAGCTTATTGCGGGATCTGGAGAACTAGGACAAGACACGATTCCGAGAAGCCTTGTTGGAGTAGGAGCTTGGAGGGCTTAGGTACATCGGGTAGATTAGGCTTGGAGGGTCTCTTGCTAACCCATGTATCCTAACTGATTGTCTAGTGGATCGATTTCCGCTTGGAGGGCGGCGGAGAGGTTTTTCGCCGAGTTCTTCGGTTTCCTCTTCGAAAACATGTCTCGGTGTTTTCTGTGTTTGCATCCTTCTTCCCTACTCTTGTTTATTTCATTTTTACTGCTGTGTTGCCTTAACTATGGATTAGAGTAGTTGTCTTGCATGTTTATTTCATTTTTACTGCTGTGTTGCCTTAACTATGGATTAGAGTAGTTGTCTTGCATATACGCTTGTGTTTACACTATTCTGCACTTAGTATTAAGTTAGTGTAAAATCAACCAAGCCTTAATTTTATATGGGGGGTCTAAATTGCTCTTGTGTTTTCAACACATTTTCGAGCTCTCAGTATGAAACACCTTTGAACGTTTAGACCCCAGATACAAAATTACCAATTCAAGCTTACTATCAAACAATTAAAGTGCGGAATATGATAACAAGCTTATAATGGAATTGATAGAACAATCTATGCCAAATATAAACACATCCACAACAGTAAATATAAGGCAAAGATAAAGGAAAGAGAGATGCAAACACACGGACAACACACGATGTGTTATCGAATAGGAAACCGAAGTTCTCGACGTAAAACCTCTCCGCCGCCCTCCAAGCGGTGATAAAATCCACTAAAGAATATAGTTGGGATACATGAACAGCAGAAGACCCTCCAAACCTAATCTACCTAAGTACCTAAGCCCTCCAAGCTTCTTGCTCCAACGAGGTTACGCTGAACCTATTTCTTCTTTAGCTTCCCGGATTCCGCTACTAGACCATAGCATCAACCAATGTATATTGGGTCATTTCCAAACTGCTTCCCAAAGCACCAAATGGACCTTCTCACTGATATGGATGTGGTGAGATAAGGGTTTGGTAAATGACCTCTCAAGGGTATGACAATGGAGAGGAAGAGAGTAGAGGAATTTGTAGAGTCTCTTTAGATGAAGATTGGGGATGAATCAATCTTGTATTTCTCTAGGGTTTTCTCTCACAAAATTCTCTCTGGAAGCTCTCTCAATATGATGGGTATAAGGATGTATATATAGTAGGGTGAGAAGGGAATGCAAAACGTCAGTTTTTGCCAAACAGGGCAAGTTGGCGACTTAACCTCACGGCTTGGCCAAGTCGCGAAATCAAGTCACGACGTAATGGCCTGACCAGACTGGAACTTTTGTCCTGTAGCGTGACAGCTGGCGCGACCCTTCAGCTTCCTAATGTGCCTCTCACGTGCCTGCGTTTCGCGGCTTGCCAGTCGCGACTCACCCGCGAGTCCTAGCCGCGAGACTCTATTTTTCTTGCACACTCTTGAGCTTTTCTTCATATCTTCTCACACACTACCCTTACAATTTTTCCACCTAAATACAGGGTTGCTAAGTGTTAAATTACAAGCAAATTGATCGCGGAATAAAGCCAATTAAATGGTTGATAAAATTCAACCTTACATAAATGACAAATAAAGCTTTGTAAAGTGATATTAAGGGTCTATTTAAGAGTAGCTTTTTTAGTTAAAACTATAAATTTTTTGTCGAAAGTGTAGAAAATAAAGTTAAAAGCTAATTGAATAGTATAATGAAACTCATAAATAGTATCAAAAAGTGTAATAAAACCTATAAATAGTACCAAAAAGAAGCTAAAAATTCAAATAAGCTGAAACTCGTAGCTCATCCCAAATAGGCTCTATCTATTAAGGGAAAATGGCTCAGTGCACGTGGGAGTTGGTGGGAGTGGAGCTTCCTAGAAGCTTCATGAATCATGATTATAAGTATCCCAAATTATTCATTTATTTACAAAATTTTGCAAAAAAAAAAAAAAAAAATTCATTTATTTACAAAGTAACTTAAATATGAATTTTTAAAAAATAAGCAATCTAAACCCCTTTATTAAGATTTTCTTTTTATATTAATAGCAATTAGTAAAATTATTATTATTTTTTTTATGGGATTATTTTATTAATTACTATTGTGCAAGTAATGACTTGTTATAAATCTTGGGATGTGATATTGATGTTAAGGTTTAATATTAAATGAATTCTAATATTTGATATTTAGTAATTCACTTTTTTGAATTGATAATTTTATGTTGTATAAGAATATATATATATATATATATATATATATATATTTAAACTACTTTGAAACATCCTAAAACAATACACCGAAATAGGCCGGTACCGAAATTTTTCGTTTCATTGGACAAACCAAAACAAGGTCTGAAATGGTATTCATAACATTGGTAAATAATATTCAATTGACACAAAATTTGACATATGTATTAACAGTGTAAAGAATATACAATTCAACGGTTATATTTTCAAAATATGTAATAATGTTATAATTTTGTTTAAAGAAAGTTGTAGCTTTAGACTATAACCAATTTTATAGCTAAACTTTGTCAATTTAATTTGCTTTTGTAATAGTTGAGTCAAGAAGAAACATGAAAGAAATCAAGCTACAATGTCTCCAAAACGTAATCATGGGATTGACTATTATGAGTAAACTATAGTATTGGGAGCGATAATGGTACTTATTACAGATTCTACAAGTGTATTCGATTTCAAGTAGATCCATATAAATTCTGCTTCCACCGTGTAAACATAGTGAGCAGGCAATATTCCTTGTTATTACCGCTTTGGTATTACATAGCTACCAAGGAAAAACAGGCATGAGTAGAAAGGAAAAGAAAAGTAAAAGAGGCAACCAACACAACCGCATTGCCTCCTCATATAAACTTACAGAGAGGAAACATTGCGGAATGTCTAGCTTCTTCTCGATTCTACATCATTGAAGAAGCTGGAGCTTGCAAGCACAAAGCACATCTAAGTACGTAGTACATGATATCTGACAAGTTATTGTTAAGTACGTGATTAAGGATTTCTACGCCTTAATGGCAAATCCGATCCGCACAGCGTATTTGACAAGTTCATCCTTCTCCCCCTCGTTGATGTATCAGTCTTTATTGGCATCAGCATGGTGGAGGCTGCGGTTGGCACAAAAGCCAGGGATAATTGAGCCCAGGTATTCAAAGGCTTTCTTTAGCTTTTCCTTGCTGAGCAGATTGTCATTATTGGTGTTATGTGGTTTGATGGGGTATTGAAGCCTGGGGGTATTTATAATGGACCTAGTCTCTATTTCTCTACAAAAGAGATCTATTCCAAGTTTTCTTGATGCGGAAGTTTTTAGATGATGAATTGTAATTCCACATTTTGATGTATTGTAGTTCAGTAAAGTAGAGTAGAGTAGCAAATCTGTTAGATCTGTATATAAAGCCTAAACTGTAAGTCGTTTATGTGTTAGATGCTAAGCTACAAGTAGTTTTTGTATACTGAAGTTAGTTAGAGTTAGAAGACAGCTGGCATCTTTCTATTGGGCAGTAGATTAGTTACTTGTTCGGTTAGAGTTTTCCCACCTCTCTTTGCGTCAGATATAAATAACAAAGCTTGTTTATTGATGATGAACATACACACAAATTCTCAGACATTTTCTCTCTCTTTGGTTTACTCTATTGATGAAGCTTGGTGTGTGCATGCATTCTAACAGAAGTGTTAGTGTCGCTGTGCATGTGATGGGTTAGACTAGAAGCTAGCCCAAATATATTTGAATGTTAAAAATTTTCATTCTATTTAGTGTTGATAGTGTTGTTTCTTTCCATGCAAATTCATTCAAATGAAAAGAAAACACATGTCACAATCAAACACAAGAATCAAATAATCGAAAATATCTCAAGGTATCAAAATAGTAGCATCTGCAAAGTACCCCAAACAATTAGCATATATGGTGTATAAAATCAACTAGAATAGAAAGACGAAACCATTAATATGGAAATAAGAATTCCACCTTTTTTTTAACCTCCAACAAAACCATATCCACAACAAGAGAATACTTGAATCTATGAATCCAAATACATTGGCAAAGAATTCGAATTCTCACATTGTTAAGGACATATTTTATGTAGTTGGCTAATTTTTTGACAAAACGCATTTTACTTATATTTTGGTATATCTAAGATGTGTTTAATACTTTAAGAAACATGTTGTTTAAATCTAGTATTAAAGCCAAGAAGATTGGACCAAGAAACAAGTGAAGAAAAGGTGTTCATTAAAGCTAGACAGATAGCTCGACACCTATAGACAGATAGCTCGACAGTTGCTCGACACCTCCCGACAGCTGGCTATCTATCGAGCTTCTTAAGCCTTTTCTTATCGTAATCTCGATAACTTCTCGACACCTGGTGGATCAATTAAGAAAGTTTCTGTCTCTTCGACACCTAGCTATCCATCAAGATTTAAAGCTCGACACCTCCTCGACACCTCCTGATCGATCAAGGTTACAGGAAATCAAAATTTTTAGATCTGATTTTTGGGCTAGGCTTTTGTATTTGTGTAGGGGTTCTTTTCTCACAACTCTGGACTTATGTAAGGTTTAATTTAGAGGCCGTCACATAAGAGAATACAAGGAGAACATATGCAAAAGGTGACCGATGCCTTATTCTTTCTGAAAGAAGTTACTACGTCTTTACGCTTTAGGGTTTTGTAATCAAGTGCTTCTCGATCTTCATTGTTGATGAAGTGAAGAACTTTGTAGCCAACATTCTTCTTTCTTAAGTTGGTGAGTGAGTCACATACTGGGATTCGTGCAAAGGAGTTAGTCATGTATTGAGATCTGTGCAACATCAAAGGGTGGCGTTCATATATTGAAGAGTTCAGAAGTTTTGAAGTAGTAGAAGGTTTTTGCTGTGAGTTCGTCTATGGGGATTGTAGAATCTAGGGACAAAGGTTTTGTATTAGATCTGAAACTTCTCTTTACTATAGTGAATTGCTTTTCGAGAAGGTTTCTTTCCAGGTTTTTTACTGTGAAACTGGTTGGTTTTATTGGTTTTCCTGGGTTATTATATCTTATCTTATTATTATTTTCGCTGCATGATTTTGACATGATATTGATGTTTGTTTGTTTTAACAAGTTTTATTCATAATCAATCTAATTAACAACTTGGGTTTAAAACTTGTTAATTTTATCAACCGGAGTCTAAATTTTCCAACAAGTGGTATCAGAGCGGGTTCACTCTGATTGGATTAATTTCCTGAGTATGATCTATTGACCCCTATTATCATGGATAGAGGACAATATTTATTTATACCTTATTTATTTGATGAAACTAATAATGCGTACTGGAAAGTTCGTATGAAAGTCTTTTTGCAAGCTTTAGGTGAACAGGTATGGCAAGCTGTTGAAGTTGGCTGGATTAAGCCAAAGGAAGTGCTAGTGGATTGGGATGATGCAACAATCACTGCGGCAAGTTTCAACAGTAGGGCCTTGAATGCTTTGTTTTGTGGGGTGACCAATGAGGAATTCAAGAAAATATCATCCACGGAAGTTGCCAAAGAAGCTTGGACCATTCTTGAGACCACCTATGAAGGTACTAAGACAGTAAAAACTGTGAAGTTTCAATAATTCACTAGTAGTTTTGAAGAAATAAGGATGGAGGAGAATGAGACCTTTGATGAGTTCTATGCTAAACTAAGGATATTATGAATTCTACTTTCAACATTGCAGAATCTATAGTAGAATTTAAGATTATTAGAAAAATTCTTAGATCCTTACCTGAAAGATTCCATGCCAAGATCACCGCCATTGAAGAAGCAAAGGACATTGATCATATTCCTTTGATTGAGCTTGTAGGGAACCTTCAAACTTATGAGATGGGATTGGGCTTAATGGGAAAAGGTGGAAAGAGTAAAAACTTGGCTCTTAAGGGTATAGAGGAAGAGACTGAGGACTTTGAAGATGAAGATCAAAGTGAAGATGAGGATGAGGATCTAACCTTCATAACTGATGAGATTATCAAGCTTCTTCAGTTTAGGAAAAATGATAAGGGCAAACCTCCTCAATCCTCTAGGAAAGGCAAGAATGAGAAACCCCTCATCAAATGCCATGAATGCAAAGGTTTTGGTTATATGAGGATAGAGTGTCCAAACTATCTCATGAAGGAAAAGACCAAGGAGTCAAAAGATAAAGGGTTAGTTGGTTCTTGGAGTGATACTGAAATAACTCTTCTGATGAGTTTGTGGAGGAATGTCATCACGTTATGGCTTTTGCTGCCTCAACCGATAAGGTGATTGTGGAGAGTGTTAGTGACAGTGAGGATTCTTCTGATGATGAAGTACCTAAGAAGATGACCCTTCAGAAAGCCTATGAAAAGCTATGCACTGAATTCATAAAATCTAAAAAGACTTCTCATCTTTGTAGAAAAGAGTTTAATGAGGTAAAAATTGAAAAAGCTAATCTGTTAGTCAAGTTAGATGAGACTACAAGGTTAGTTGAGACTCTTATTATGGAGAACATCTCATTAGAAGAGAAGGTCAATAAACTTGAGGTTGAGCTTAGTCAAGGTAGAACTCAAATAGAAAGGATGTCTAGTGCAAAGCTTGATGAGTATTGATTGCTCAAAAGCCTAGTTTTGATAAGACTGGCTTAGGATATGCTGTTTCCTCCAGCCCCTCCTCTTCCACGGTTTCTGGATCAAGGACTGTCTTTGTGCCACAATCTGAGAAAGGTGATAAAGGTATAAAATCCAAAACTGGTCTGTCTAATTCTAAATCCTTTATTAGATCTCATGTTTGTCATCATTGTGGTGTTGCTTGACACATTTATTCTAATTGCTTTAACTTGTATCCTCATAAGCAATTGTCCAAGCAGTCACAGGTTTCCTCTCAAGGACCTACACCTTTGTTTGGAGAGTTATTAAAAGTTTTGAGCTTTTCAACTCAATTTCAGGAGAATCTTAATTCTTCTATGTCCTTTAGTAGACATACTAAGATACGTGCCTTTTCATCTTCACAGCTAAAAACTTGTGCTGTATGGGTGAAAAAGGAGCCTAAGACTTAATTGTCTTTTCTGTTTGTCCTCTGCTTTAATTCTTTCTATCTAAAGTAGGAATGTCTTTGCTTGATTTCTTATCTACTTTTGAAATCATGCTTTCATGCATCTGCACCTCTCTATCATGCCTTTATGCATCTGCATCTTTCTTTCATGCTTTTATGTTGTTTGTCTGTTTTTGTTTGGTTGGTTAGTTTTTTTATTTTGTTTTGTTTTCAAAATGAAAATAAAAAAGAAAAAAATCATAAAAATACAAAAACAGTGTGTGTTTGTGTACTTTGGTACTTGTGTACCTTGGATAGCTATTGAAACAAAGTTTCTAAACTTTGTATCTTTTGTAACTCAGATGAGCATCTCTTTGCACAACTAAGCAAGTGAGCTTTGTGGCTCTTATTTGTGATGAGTAAGATTAAGTTATCTCTTGAACTTAACACTCATATCACTCTTTTTGATGGGTAGGACTAGAAAATCCTAAGAGAAAGGCATAAATAACCATCTCACCACTGTTGCCCGCTAATCATAATATGACACCTATATGCTTCGGTATAACAAAAGTGCAGTGTCAAAGATATCTGTATGCTTCGACATAGCAAAAGTGCAATGTCTATGCTTAACATGTTGGGTATTTCTTTTCTTTCTTTCATATGCCTATGAATGATATGCTAAAATAAAAGAAAATAAAAATAAAAAAGATCAAAAATGCTTTAAATATGATTGCAAGCATGTATTCTAGGAGATGTGAGACTTATAGGATGTACCTCGAAAGTGATAGTCCTCATCAAACAGTTATGATTGTGTGTGAGTTAAAGTTATTTTCTCATATCTCAAATCGTCATAACATGTATACACATGCAATCTTGTGATATTTTTCACACAAAACACGCAATATTCTTTGCTATTTTTGATAAATGTGCAGGTACAATGTGATTTAGTCATCACAAGTGTTTACATGTGATAATATATACTCACTAAACTATCTTAACTTATTTTTGAAATATAAAATTGGTTAAACTTGTTTAGTGTGTGTGTGTGTGTGTGTGTGTTGCATATTTCTATTATCTTATCATCCATAGCGTCTTGTTTCATTATATTCATGCATCTATATGGATTTCTTTGTGCCCCCTTGATCATCTTTGATCATCTTTATGTTTCTCAGGTGAAGCTTTCTAGTTTCTTGTTCCCTTTGTCAATCATGACAAAAAGGGGAAGAATTTATGGAGAATAGGTGGTTTCTTTTTGGAAGATTCTACATGTTAGGGGGAAAAATACATTCCTCTGTAAGGGGAGATGTGTTTCATTTTGTTAGAGGGAGTGTTTACTTCCTTCTTCTTGTACATTGGGTTTTATGACCATTTTTACATACATTGTGCTTATTTTTGTTATATGATATGGTGATGTATGTTTCTTTCACCTATCTTTATATGTGTTGTTTCTTTTCTTTCTTTATACACATATTTATTTACTTGTATGCAATCTAATATTACTGTTTTACACAAAGATGTCTTAATGAGTTTTATTTAAAGTGTTTCAGAAATATAGGTTGTCAAAGTCTACTTGCCATAAACTCTATTTTTGCAAAGTTTTTTAAGAGTTTGTGTTAGGATAAATTTTATTGTATTCAACAAGTGAATATGAGTTGAGTGATTTATGAATTTTCTTATATGCTCATTTGTTAGTTGTGGTTTTGTCACGAATTGCCAAAGGGGGAGATTGTTAAGAACATATTTTATGTAGTTGGCTAATCCTTTGACAAAACGCATTTTACTTATATTTGGGTAGATCTAAGATGTGTTTAATACTTCTTAGATCTGGTGATGTATGTTTCTTTCACCTATCTTTATATGTGTTGTTTCTTTTCTTTCTTTATACACATATTTATTTACTTGTATGCAATCTAATATTACTGTTTTACACAAAGATGTCTTAATGAGTTTTATTTAAAGTGTTTCAGAAATATAGGTTGTCAAAGTCTACTTGCCATAAACTCTATTTTTGCAAAGTTTTTTAAGAGTTTGTGTTAGGATAAATTTTATTGTATTCAACAAGTGAATATGAGTTGAGTGATTTATGAATTTTCTTATATGCTCATTTGTTAGTTGTGGTTTTGTCACGAATTGCCAAAGGGGGAGATTGTTAAGAACATATTTTATGTAGTTGGCTAATCCTTTGACAAAACGCATTTTACTTATATTTGGGTAGATCTAAGATGTGTTTAATACTTCAAGAAACATGTTGCTCAAGTATAGTATTAAAGCCATGAAAATTAGACCAAGAAACAAGTAAAGAAAAGGTGTTCATTAAAGCTGGACAAATAGCTCAACACCTGTTAACAGATAGCTCGACAGCTGCTCGATACCTCCTGACAGCTAGCTATCTATCGAGCTTCTTAAGCCTTTTCTTATCGTAATCTCGATAGCTTCTAGACACCTGGTGGATCGATCAAGAAAGTTTTTGTCTCCTTGACACCTCCTCGACACCTAACTATCTATCGAGGTTTAAAGCTTGACACCTCCTCAACACCTCCCGATCAATTGAGGTTACGAGAAATTAAAACTTTTAAATCTGATTTTTTGGCTAGGCTTTTGTATTTGTGTAGGGGTTCTTTTCTCACAACCCTAGATCTATATAAGACTTATTTTAGAGGCCATCACATAAGAAAATACAAAGAGAACATATGCAAAAGGTGACTAATGCCTTATTCTCTTTGAAAGAAGCTACTGCGTCTTTGTGCCTTAGGATTTTGTAACAAAGTGCTTCTTGATCTTCATTGTTGATGAAGTAGAGAACTTTGCAGCCAACATTCTTCTTCCTTAACTTGGTGAGTGAGTCACATACTGAGATTCGTGCAAAAGAGTTAGTCACGTATTAAGATCCGTGCAACATCAAAGGGTGGCGTTCATATATTGAAGTGTTTAGAGGTTTTGAAGCGGTAGAAGGTTTCTGCTGTGAGTTCATCTACGGGGATTGTAGAGTTTAGGGATAAAATTTTTGTACTATATCTGAAACTTCTCTTTACTGTAGTGGATTGCTTTTCGAGAAGGTTTTCCCCCAGGTTTTTTACTATGAAACTGGTTGGTTTCATTGGTTTTCTTGGGTCATCATATCTTGTCTTATTATTATGTCCACTGCATGATTTTGACATGATATTGATGTTTGTTTATTTTAACAAGTTTTATTCGTAATAAATTTAATTAACAACTTGGGTTTAAAACTTGTTAATTCTATCAACTGGGGTCTAAATTTCCCAACACACATGAATGGAAAATTGTTGCAATGGTTCATGTACGTGTGTGTCAAAAGTCGATAGATTTTACTATACCTATAATGCTAACTGTTTTTAGATTAAGATGCTTATCGGACTACATTCATGATGGGGTCCAAGAAATTATGGGAATGAAATTTGGAAGCCAAGCGGGTCAATTGGAGTTATATTGGACTCAAATGTCATTTCAAAAGCATCAATGTCATCACAAGTATGATGTCAACAGACTTGTCACCTTAATTCCAACGCTAGTGTGGTGCCTCCTTCGTCTTCAGACTTCCTCAAAAATAGATTACTTTGTCATAAGTGAAATGCGAAAACTATTTATTTACTCTCACATAATAGAATCATCAACCCGAAGTAAAAACTATTCCCCAATACTACAAATGAATAAGTACAGTAGTTGTCATCATTATTATTGTTATTGTTATTGTTTTGGCAAAGAAACCCCGTATTAACGAGAAAATTGTCAAGGTAATTTAAGTACAGAGTAAAAATTTACTGACTTTTTGCTTACAAGTCAACAATACCATTGAACCATAAATTTCGTGACAAAAATGATAGGTTTTAAACTTTACCTTTTGATCTAACTGGCTTTAGACTAATAAGAGACTCACTGGATAGCATTCAAGGTTGTGTCACGTGTGTTGTCCTCTTAGCGTCATCATTAGTACCTGCTACTATTTCTTAGAATAAAATTCTCAATCAATATAAAAAAGTGAATACTATCCATTCATAGTTAGGGTCATCATTTGAAATTGAAAACCATTGTTCGATACTTGGCATATGGTATGAAAATGGTACAAAAATATTCTTACCACTTTTGGTGTTATTTTATACTCCACCAATAATATACCAAGTGTCTAAATTTTTTTTTGTTTTGTTTGTTTGTTTTTTTTTTTTTTTTTTTAAATAGTAGCTTATGGTTGGTGAATTATAAAAACTAGCATTTAACCCGTGCAATGCATGGGGTCATTTTACATATTAAAAAAAAAAAAAACAATCAACTTAATATAACAATACAATGTATTATAAAGTACATTATAATTCGACTGAGCAATGTACTTTAATTTAACTAATTGCTGAAATAAACTAAAATTAGACTTTAAAAGAAAACTTATATCATAAAAAATTGAAAAGTGTATACAAATGTTATAAGAAATAATAGAATCAGTTTTAAAACTAAGATAACTATACCACCCTAAGTCTATATTCATCTTGTGCTGAAGACGAAAACACATCAGCTAAATTTTTTTATAATACAAATTGTTTACAAATATTAAGTATGAGTGTTTGGCTAAACTCTTTTTAATATGGAGACCCTCAACAAATCCATGAATTAGTATAAGAAGTGTGACACATTTGTCCCATGTGATATTTTACAATTAAACAAAACCTAACATCATAAGTTAATATCAAAACCATAGATCTGGCTTAGATGTTGATTCGAATGCTGAATCAATTGCTGGTGTTACAACTTATGCTACCTTCTCTCCTGCTTCTAGTGCTTATTTGATTGGGCATTGGAGCGCTATTACAGTGCTTTGTAGACGACATACAATAAGTTGAGTAAAGAAGCATCAAATATAGGGGGCGGGGGGGGGGGGGGGGGGGGGGGAAAAGAACTAATCAAGCATATTGATAAAAAATAAAAATAAAGAACTCAAATAGGGTCTACCAAGTACTCCAACCAACCACAAAAATTAGTAACAACTCTCTAGGTGTCTCTTATGAAAGAAGAATTTAATTCTATTTTAGGGGTAAAAAATACTGATCAAGCAAACCCCCCCCCCCCCCCCCCCCCACAAAAAAAAAAAAAAAAAAAAAAAAAAAAGAAGAAGAAGAAACTTGAGGAATATTAAGAAGAACAAACTACTTTCTATTCTTCTTAAATAGCACTTGAATTTACATATACAGAAATTGGGTTTTATGAAAATACTCAAGAATATGTAAAAAAAAAAAAAAAAAATCAAATTCTATAATTAATTATTTCACTCAAACAACAAAGCACAACAATACCCATTTGGGACATACTTATACCTGTTGGGGAATAAGTCATGGGAAGCCTAGTAAGCATTCCGTTTCTTTACAGTGAAATCCCAAATTTATTTTAATTGTAGTAATCTGTAAAACATAACAAATGCAAATATAGATTTAATAGGCTTATTGTAAATTAAATTGAGAAAGACATATTTAGAGAGATTAAAAAATCAAATCAAAACCTAATGTAACCCAAATACCTAAATAAAAATCAATCCAACCAAATTACTCAAAACTAATTCATATTTCATACCCAAATCTAAGAAAGAAAGGGGGAAAAAAAACTTTACCTGTAGTAGCTCAGATTCACACTCCCTCTCACTTTGTCATCACACCACAAACCAACACTCACACCGAAATGAAAACAACACAGCCATTGTCAAATTCCAATGTATGTAATGAAAGTTTTTCATAGAAACATACATTGATACAGAGCTCTAGAAAGTAGAAACTATATTAAATCTTAGACTTGATATTTTTAATGGAATCAAAAATATAATCAAGGGCCATATTGATTGAAGAAAGGGTACCTAATGCCAGCCTCCATTTCTACCTCACCTTTAAACTGATTTTGAAGAAGTTTTGAGTCAGCAAGATCTTACAAACTGTATCTATGTCTCTCTCTAACTCTGTCTCTATATTTTTCTATAGGGCAAAACTTCTGCTTTCAGATATAGCTAGCCTAATACCCATGCTATGCATGGGGTACCCTTCTATTCAAAGAAACCATCTCTAGATAGATGCTAAGACTTGAAAATATTTGACCCAATATACTAACATTTTCCATAAAGTTACAATTCCTATAAAAATCAAATGCCTTTATATAAAATTTGAAATTTCCAAGCAAATAAAAGAATTCTTGAAATTTATTTCTTCTCTCTTATTATCAGCAAAAATAACATGAGACGCAAACAAAAGGGATTAATAAATCATTCATAGGGAAAAAAAAATTCCAAAAATGACATATAAAGACTAAAGCAAGCTTCATCTAACTTTTGGCATGTAATAATAAAAAATCTATTCGAAATTTTCGTGAAATCATAAAATTAAACATGATTATGGTTTTTTTCAACCCACATATTGATGCTAATTGCATCAAGTTCACATGTAGAATGTAGGATGCACCTTTCCTTCTTCCAGCTTCAACCTTTGCTTTATGGTCTCCATAATAATCCTAACATATATTATGGATAAGACACTCGGACAATTTTTATAAAGGAAAAAATACTAACACTGTATATTAATATTGTACAACATAACTAAGCTCAATCATAATGAGCATCTCCTCCAATGCCTCAAAGCACTGTCTTCCCTATCTTCAACATTACCAAACGTTACAATAACAACCACCAAATTGATGACCTCTATACAATTGTTCTCTCTATGACCACCCGAAATTTCTTTCACACCATGCTGCTAGCATTGCAGTGACATCTAACACCCTTAACAATTATTACCATAGCTATTATCATTAATGTAATGCTTCTCTTATTTACATATGTACTTACTAACTATGATTTTGCACTGAAACAAAAGGCAAACAAATAAATATTTGAAATAAAAACAAAAGCTTTCAAAAGGGTTAACTAATTGGTGCCTTCATAGAACTTACCTCTATGTTGCAAAATAAACAGGAAATGCAACAACAACACCCTGTAAAAGAGAACTGAACAAAGTAAGGCAAAATGACATATCTCACCATATAAATGACATTTTGTAATAAGAAGGTTGTTTGAAACATCATTAGTTCAAGCTAAAATTTCATGATAATCTTTCAAAACAACTTAAAAAAAAAAAAAACAAAAACAAAATATAATGCAGCAGAAAAACTACTTGGCAATATGGTATTTCTTTCATGGATCGATTTCAAGCGTGTAAAAACTCAAACCCAGATGCCGCATCTCACCTAAACGTTAAACCCAATCATTCAAGACAAAAGAAAACACCTTCCCTCCATCCTTTCAATAGTCACTGCAACTGCCATATGATCTACTGCTTTGCCACTCTACCCCATCTCTTCTCTGCAACATTATTTTGTAAAATCTGAAAGTTTAGAGTGTATAGCAATTTATAATGTTTTCTAAGTGAAATTATGGTTTTCTAGTTTTCTATATGGCAATTTGTTATGATTCTAGTTTGATAACATAATTGAGAGCACTAACATACCATACACAAAGAACACAATTGACGGATGATTCTTTCATGGACCAATCTAATTACGATTCTAATATCATAACATGATTGAGAGCCGTAACAGAAAATCCCAAAACATCAAAGAAAATATCTAAATCTATACCTATCCAACCAAAATACCCAAAAACTAGGTCATATTAAATACCCAGATATAAGAAAGGGGGAAAAAATTAACTAGTGGCAGTTTTGGCGATCTGATGATGGCAGGTAAATGGCCTGAACGGTGTTTTTTTCAATTTTTTTTTTCTCTTAAGAATGATTTGGCAAAACATAGATCAGCACAAAGCATAAATTAATTCAAATTTTAGGGGTGAACCAAAAAAGCATAAACATAACAAAAAACTGCCAAACAAAATACAACAATCGAACAAATAGAACTCAAGCATTTGTAAAAATAAATTGGAAATTAAGGGAAAAGGTAGCCTTTTCAAAACCCTATAAACGGTAATTGAATAGAAAACCAAAAAAGGGGAAAAAAATCCCTACAAACGAAAAGCTTTAAATATATATTGCAAAAACCTTAACAACAATGGTAGAGAAGAGACATGGGAAACGAAAATATAAAAAGGGGAAAATATTTCAACAAAAAATTAAAAACAACATAAATGAAATGACAGAACTTTATTTTTTTGGCAACACATAAATCTATGTTCTTCACACCAAATCGATTTCAGTTAGAGAGAAATCATCAATAAATCTACACTCCACAGTAATTTTCAACCGTAATTGAATAGAAAACCAAAAGAGGAGAAAAAATATGCCTACCTTCTGAATTATCTTCTAAATCGTTTCTGAATCGCTTGTTGTTGCGGAGCACGAACAGAGGTTTGCAATGTTGCAGTTTTTTTTTTTTTTTTTTTGGTCTATTTGATTGGTTGGAACATGCTAGTCTGATCTGTGTGTATATGGAGGTGCAGTGAAGAATCGCAAGTTTGAGGGAGTTCAAATTTTGATCGGGAAATATAGTATGGGTTTTAGGGTTTGCGCTTTTGTTTTTTGTTTTTGTGGATAAGCAGCTAGAGTCTTATAAGGTTTGCGTTTTTTTTTTTTTTTTTTTTGATAAGTGAATGGGTGTTTGAAAGGGAGTCTTCAAAGACACACCGTGCGATTTTTTAAAGGAAAATTGTACACGTGTCAGCATTTTAAGGAGGCTTTTTTGCTTACGTGTCAGCACCTCGTAAAAGCTTCTACTATTATATATAGTATTAGATTAAGAGATACAAGGTTTTTATTCATATAAATGTATTGATGTATTGTTTGTAGGTCCCAATGGAAAAGTAGATAAAGTGGAAAATGTTCCACTTCCAGCAATAGATATTTTCCATTTTTATGCTTTCCATGTTGGCAAGCAAGTGTTTTAGTCTTTTAGATGTTTTAGCCTTATTGTATGTTCCAATTAACTCAACTGGTAAAAACTCTTATCGTCGAATAAGAAATTTTGGGTTCAAACCTCATTTATACCAAGAATCAATTGACAATCAAACACAGAAGAATCAAATCATGGTATCAAATTATAGCATCTGGAAAGTGGTCCAAACATTTAGCATATTTAGCGCGCGCGCGCGCACACACACACACACACACACACACACATATATATATAATATTTGTTAAAAGTTGAAAGCTCAGAAATGTGTTGAAAACACATGGGCAGTTTAGACCCCCAAATTAGAGTTACGGCTTGGTTGATTTTACACTAACTTAATACTAAGTGTGGAATAGTGTAAACTCAAGCGTATAAGCAAAACAACTACTCTAATCTATATTTAAAGCAACACAACAGTAAAATGAAATGAACAAGAGTAGGGAAGAGAGATGCAAACATAGATAACACCGAGACGTGTTATCGAAGAGAAATCCAAAGAACTCGGTGAAAAACCTCTCTGTCGCCTTCCAAGCAGAAATCGATCCACTAAACAATTAGTTGGGATACATAGGTTAGCAAGAGACCTTCCAAGTCTAATCTACCCGATGTACCTAAGCCCTCCAAGCTCCTACTCCAACAAGGCTTTTCGAAACTATGTCTTGTCTTAGTTTTCTGGATCCCGCAACAAGCTCCATGTTGCATCTGCCATTCTAAGCTTCTTCCAATACTTTCCAACAGCACCAAAACTTCACTTGACACTCTCAAAGGGTGTGGTAAGTGTTTGGGCTATCAACCTCTCAATGATATGGAAATTGAGAGGTAGGAGATAAGAAAATTCTCAAAACAAATGTGTAGAGGATTGTGGGTATAACAATCTCTAACTCTCAAGGTGTTTGGTTAGGGTTTTCTCTCACAGGCTCTCCTCAACATTTGTGGGTAATGTGGGTATAAATAGTATAGGCACAGAAAGTGTGTATCATACTAGACAGGCTAGCAGAACAAAATGCCTCGCGGGAAGGCCTTACTCACGAGATACTCGCGAGACACAGATGTCTCCATCTGGCTTGACTCTTCGCATTCCAGCATGTGCAAGGCACATGTGTCACTTCACGGGAAGCTAAGTTACGAGATACCTGTGAGAAATCTTCAGTCTTCAAATGCTTGAGTCTTCACACACTCTCTCTCTCTAACACACATCCTCTACAATGAAATCCCACAATAAATACAGGGTACAACAGATTGAATATAATTACAATCAAATTTGGCACGGAATATAAGCCAACAAAACAAATAGTTGTAAATAACAACTTTACAAAAGTTATCCATTTTTTTTTTTATAAATGTTAAATATTTGGCATATTTAGCATATATTTTTGTTGCTAAATAGAATCCTTAATCAAATGTGAAAAGCAAAATCTATTTAGATCCACTGCCACATAATAGAATCATTAGTCCAAAGTAAAGACTATTGCTTGATGCTTGTCATGAATTAGTGCAGTAGTTGTCATTATCATTAATTGCTGTTAAATGTTTTGGGCAAAGAAATCCCATATATGAAAGGGGTTAATTGTTTGAGAAATTCACCTGCTAAGTAAAAAATTTATTAGGTTTTTGCTTACAAGTCGACAATACAATTGAATCATAAAACTCTTGATACAAAATTTTTGGCTTTAAACTTTATCTTTTGATCTAATTTTGTATAGACTAAGATACTCATTGGATAGCATTCAAGGACATTGAACGTGTGTTGTCCGATAGTATCATTGCTGTTGCCTACTGTTAGGTTCTAAAAGTTTAGAATAGTTGGCAAACCATGAGCACAAACTTATCTAGATATAGATTATGAAGTCTATAAGGTATATTAGACAATGCTCAAAATATTGCAAGTCAGATTATGTAAACAAGGAGGTTGCAAGTTCTAGAAAACAAAACTTGCCAGGCTCGACTGATCGAGAAGAAGGCTCGACCAATCGAGACACGGATCTGCAGAATTTTAATTAAGACCCAACAGCCCATTAATCCCATCAAGTGATTAGGGTTTCAGATCTAATTCACATAATATTTAAAGGAAACCCTAAGACACATTTTGTTATGACTTTGGAGCTTTTCTTTTGAGATCTAAAAGGTTTTGTGCTTACTCTTTTCAAAGTTACTACCAGAATACCATCTACACATTATTATGTAAATATGAAATTGTTGCATACCAGTCATCAAAGGTGCTAGATCTAAACTTTCAAAGGTGGTCTTGAAGTCATAGACTAGATGTCTATGTGGGAGATCTAAAGTATGAATTGGAGGTTCATGTGAGAGAAAATCCAAATCAAAGAAGTCTGAGGGGTCCAGAGCTCAGTTTGGTAATTGTAGTTGGATTTACTCTGAATTTGTATTATTGGCTATAAATCATAATTTGATATAGTGGATTGTTTTTCCCAAGTTTTTTACCTTGAAACTGATTTGATTCATTGGTTTTTCTAGATCATTATATCTATGTCTTATTTACTTTTTCATTGTGCATGATATGTTTGATAAATATTTAACCTTGATCTTCAAAATTGACATAAGTAACAACTTGGCTATTAAATTAGCTTAAACACTGTACTTTCTGGGGTGTAAATTTTACACTTACTACTCTTTTCCCGGAATAGAATCCTAAGTTAAAAGCAAAAGCGAATACCATCTATTCCAAATTATAGATCATCATTCGTGGTGAATTTACATTACCCAATACTTGGCATCTTGTATAAAAATTTTCTATTTCATTTTTAGTGTTATTTTATAGGGTGATGTTCTGTTTGTAGGTCTCGTTGGAGAAGTAGATAAATTCGGATATATCCTCCTTCCAACAATAAATATTCACCATTTTCATGCTTTCCGTGTTGGCAAGTAACTGTTTTGGTCTTTTAGATGGTTCATATTTGTCTTTATCATATATACATGGTCATTATGGGGAAAGGAATAAAAATCTTATCAAATTATTTCCTATCAATTTAATAAAAATCTTAGATGTAATTAGTGGATGATGCTCTAGGCTTTAAAATCGAAACTAAACAAACAATAAAAAAAAATGAGAATAATTTTCATTCCTACAAGGTTGAGTGCTAGAGAGGAGGGAGGACTCCTGCCCATATATAGGAGTGAAAATTTTCTCCAAGAAAAGAACTAGTTCCTGAAATTGTAGTTGAATAGGGTTCAATTAGTGGTCTATGCATAAATAATACTAATCATTTTTATTAATTATGTTACTGAACCTATTAATTACTAGTTAGCCGAAATATGTTTAGTTGTATATTGATTTTGATATAATTATTACAATTGATGAAGAATTTTATTTTGATAACCTAGTAGTTCCAATAATGGGCAGGGATGTTTGAACTTTTGTTCTTCTTATAAAAAAGAGCAGATAATACCATTGAGATACAAGATACTCTTGGCCACTTGATCAAGAATTTTAAGTATTAAATGGTAGCTTTTTGGTAATTAATAAAAGGGAAGAAATTCGACAAAACTAGTCATAATTTGGTTCAGTTGTTTGATTTTTAAAACAATAATGATAATTCATAAATAAAATAAAATATAAAGAAATGATAAACTTGATTGGCCTTATCATTGACACCTAATTATTGATTAAAACAACATATGTGACTTTAGATCTATTCATTTTCTTTTTCCTTTTAATTAAAATGCAAATTACAACCTTTTAAGTTTGGGTTAATCTAATATTGGTTACTGATATTTAAAAGTTTTTATTTTAATTCCCAACGTTTGTGTTCGCTAATTCTTGTAATAAAACAAGTGTTAATGTGGGTTGTATTTAAATAATTTTCTTTTGTATTGAGTGAGTCAAGAAGAAACATGGAAGAAATCAAGCTGGAATGTCTCTATAAGGTAATCTTGGGATTGACTATTATGAGTATGCTATAGTATTGGAAGCGATAATGATACTGATGTAGCTAGAGCACATAAATTCTGCTTCCACCACGTAAACGTAGTGAGCAGACAATATTCCTTGTTATTACCACTTGGATATTACATAGCTGACAAGAAAATAAAAGCTTGCCTCCTCATATAAATTTGTATAGGAAACATTGCGGAAGGTCTAGCTAATTTTTCTCGCTTCTACATCATAGAAGAAGCTAAAGCTTGCAAGTACAAAGCACACATATTATTAGTACATGATGTCTGACAAGTTATTGTTAAGTACGTAATTAAGAATTTCTACGCCTTAAGTGTAAATCCGACTCGCACAGCGTATTTGACGAGTTCATCCATCTCCCTTTCGTTGACGTATCCGTCTTTATTGGCATCGGCATGGTGGAGGCCGCGGTCTGCACGAAAGCCAGGGATAAGTGAGCCCAGGTAGTCAAAGGCTTTCTTTAGCTCTTCCCTGCTGAGCTTATTGTCATTATTGGTGTCGTATTTCTTGAAAATGTTCCTTAGCTGATCCTCCGTTGGGGGCAGAGGCTTAGTTACAAAACGGCCCATGTTATATGGAGACTTGGAGGATGGAGGGCCTTTGGCAAGTTTTTTGAGAACCTTAATTCTTGTGTGGTTTGAGTTTGGGGTATTGAAGCCGGGGGGTATATATATATTAGTCTGTGTAAAAGTTTCAGTCTATTTTTATATAAGAACATATTTTTTATATTTTACACAAACAATTTACATCATATTATTTATTATATATTCTATTTTCTTGAAATAATCAGTTTTATTTATTATTTCACCTACAATACAACCTCTCTTCCTTTTCAGGACACGTGAGAGAGAGAGAGAGAGAAAGAGAGAGAGAGATATTAAAATAATAAAAGAGAAAGTCACAGTAACTATGTATATTTACACAATTATTGTAGCAATAATGTATATGTATAATGTTATAGATAGATTGATATAAGTACTTTGTAAGCAAAAATGTATAAAATTGACAACCTTTTTATTTTTATTTTTTATTTTGCACTAACAAATGCGAGTGCTCTAATATCTATTTCTCTATACAAGAGATCTATTCCAAGTTTTCTTGATATGGTAGAAATTTTGATACTATATTTAAGTGTTGATAATGTTGTTCCTTTCTATGCAAATTCATTCAAATGAAAAGAAAACATGTCATCACAATCAAACACAAGAATAAAATTGTCCAAAATATCTCATGGTATCAAATTGTAGCATCTGCAAAGTGATCCAAACATTTAGCATATATTGTAGAAATGCAACTAGATAAGAAAGACAAAACCTTTTGTGATAACTGTTTTTAAATTAAGATGCTCATCGGATAACATTCATGGTCAGGTCCAAGGAATTTTGGGATCCAAATTTGGAAGCCAAGTGGGTAGTTGGAGTTCTATAACTAATGGACTCAAATGTCACTTCAAATGCATCAATGTCGTCACAAGTATTATGTCATCAGACTTATCCCCAAAATATCAACATAGAATCCTTTGTCAAATGTGAAAAGCGAAAACTATTTATACCCGCTGCCGCAGAATAGAATCGTCAGTCGGAAGTAAAAACTATTGCCTGATGCTTGTCATGAATAAGTACAGTATTAATCATTATCATTATTGAATTGTTTTGGGCAAAGAAATCTCATATCTTAAGTTAAAAATTGTTTGAGAGTTTCACTTATTGAGTAAAAAATTTATTTGTTTTTTACTCACAAGTCAACAATACCACTGAATCATAAACTCTCGATACAATTTTTTTGGCTTTAACTTTATCTTTCAATCTAATTGTACTCGAATAGACTAAAATACTCATTGGATAGCAGTCAAGTTCATTGATTGTTGTTGCCTACTACTTTTTCCCTAGAATAGAATCCTAAGTTAAAAGCAAAAGGTGAATACTATCGACCTATTCCAGATTAGGAACATCATTCGTGGGAAAAAACCATTATCCGATACTTGGCATCTGGTATAAAATTTTCTATTTCATTAATTTTGCATGTATTATTTCATGCTCCACTGATTGAAATATATGCCACGTGTATAATATTTCTTATATTAAACTTGGGTTACTTTAAAGAGAGAGACAAGCAGATTATAATTGGTGAAATATAAAAATAAAAGGGACATAAGATTATTATTATTATTTTTTACATATAAATGTGGTGATGTGCTGTTCTTGTTGGAAAAGTAGATAAAAATTGGGATATGCTCTCCTTCCAACAATTAATATTTGCCATTTTCATGCTTTCCATATCAGCCAGCAAGTGTTTTGGACTTTTAGACATGGTTTTAAAACTTGGACCGGACCGTACGGTCTGATCGAGAAAACCTCGAACTGCTCATTTTTGCGGTTCTTTTAGCCTCAAGAATCGCTCTGTGGGAGGAAAGCAAGAACCCGTGCAAACTGCAGTCGGACCTCACGGTTCTAAGAACTGTAAACAGTTCTCGTAGTTTTCATAGGTCCCTTTAAAAAAAAAAAAAAAAAATTAAAGCCTTAAACGGCACCATACCAGAATATTTACTATTTTTGGTTAGAAAAAAAAAAAATCTACAGGTAAAGAATTTGAATAAAAGTGAAAAGAAATCATAAAAGAAAAAAAAAAATAGAGCTACGTTACCACCCGCTATTTTATTATCTCATTAACCAAACAGTAACTTAGCTCCACCTCAATCATTAAAACAAAATCCAAAAGTAAAATCAAAACACAAAATTTTCTAAGCAAGCAAACAAAGACTATAAGAGAGAGAGAGAGATATAGACTGTGGAGAATGTCGTAAACACAATCAGAGATTTGAAGGAAGGTAGGGGTGGAAGCAACAGCGTCAGGAGTGATACCATTGCAGCGTGGAGACAAAGTGGAGATGAGAGAGAGATCAGCTGGTCTGACCAAGGTGGAGAATTCTAGAGTCATTTTTGACTTCTTCTTCTTCTCTCTTCCTTTAGTTTCATCTGCTTTTGTTTGTATTGATTTTTATCTCTCCCTGTAGTTTCATTTGCTTTTGCTCTTCCTTTAATTTCATTTACTTTTGTTTCTAGTGTGTTTTTAGGTTTATGAATGTGAGCTAGACAGCTGGTCAAGTGGGCATTGGAAAGTGGAAATTAGAAGATTTTTTTTTTTTTCATTTAACATTATTTTTGAAATATTTTAGTTAGTTGTCATATTTCAAAACTATGTAGCAAATTAGCATCTCAAGTTTCTTAAACTCGAGTTCAAAGATGGAACTTGAGTTTTGAAGACTCGAGTTGCATGTGTAGGCAAGCTGATGTGGAAAAAAATCCACATGGAAATCAGGTATTTAAAACTTGATTTCCGTTGTTCTTCTTATTCTTCTTTTTCTTCACCTGGTCCGTTCTTCTTCTGTAGGTTCCTTTCTTTTTTTGTGCTTGGGTTCTTCTTGTTCTTCCATGGGTGTTCTTCTTCTCTGTTTTTCTTGATTCTTCTTTTGCAGGTTCCTTTCTTTTTGTGCTTGGGTTCTTTGTGTTCTTCCATGGGTGTTCTTCTTCTCTATTTTTCTTTATTCTTCTTCTGCAGCTTCCTTTCTTTTTTGTGCTTGGTTTCTTCGTGTTCTTTCTATTCTCGTGAGGACTGTTCTTCTACTTCCTCTGTGGGTCATTTCTTCTTCTTTTCTTCTTCAATTTCAGATCTTCTTCTTTCTTCTTCAGATTCTTTTTCTTATTCTATGAAACTCAAGTCTTTAAGACTCCAGTTATATGTGACAAAAATATCTCCATGTCAGTAATCGATCTCAATCGATCTCGAGTCATTGAGGCTCGATTTCTTCACCGAACTCGAGTTTCAAAGACTCAAGATGCTAGTTTTCTAAATGGTTTCAAAACCTTGCTAACTAATGATATTCTATCCCCTCACTATGCTAGTCTACAAATATCCCCAAATTGGAAAGACAATTTGAGACTTTGTTTCTTACAAAGCCTTGAGCCCCACATGAAATGATGATACATATCATCCTCTTTTGTCCACTTGCCGGTACAAATTGATGCTTTTAATTTTCTTTTTATAAAAACAAATGGTTATTATTATTATTGGATAGATATTTCATATTTGGGTTTGAGATGGATATATTAGACATATTTAAAATATGGATTTATAGTTTTAATTGGACTATTTTAGTTAATTTTTTTAATACTAATTTAATATTTATATATATATATATATATTAAATAATTATTAAATTAATTATGACGTTATCACGGTTCGACTTTGGTTTGACCTTAAAAACTTTGAACCTCTTTTTTTTACAGTTCAATAAACGGTCTGAGTTTCAAAACCATGCTTTTAGATGATTCATTTTTGTCTTTATCATATATAGAAGGAATAACAATCTTATCAAATTATTTCCTATCAATTTAATAAAACAAGTTTTAAAATCTAAACTAAACAAACAATAGAAAAAATGAGAAAAAGTCCCTCATATAAAGAGTGCTATATAATTTGAGACTTGTTTAATATCCATCTGTTGTTAAATTTGAGACTTGTTTAAGAAAGACGTACAAAAAGTCCCACATAAAAAGAGTGCTATATAGTTTTTGCTATTGTTACAACAATGGGAAGGGGAATTTGAATTTGGGTTCTCCTTATAAAGAAGAGCAAATAATACCACTGAGATACAAGATACTCTTAGTCACTTGATCAAGAATTTTAAGTATTAAATGGTAGCTTTTTTGGTAATTAAAAAAAAGGTAAAAATTGGGCAAAACTAGTTATGATTTGGTTCAGAGATTAAATTCTATAAGGACGTGATGTAAAACCTATGTTTTACCCTTCCAATCCTAACATGCCACATCATTTTATCACATATTTAAAAATAAACATAATCACACTCAATCAATTCTAATAACCATATATAAATCCAACCAAATTGAAAATCTATTGAGATGTTATTAGGTGTGGTAGGATGTATTGAATTTTAATAAATTATGAGTAAAATGCTAATATAGTAATCACTTATTGGATGATGTAAAACATAAGTTTTACACCCTATCCTTATAAAATTTAATCTCTTTGGTTCAACTATTTGATTTTTAAAACAATAATTATGCTTCATAAAAAACAAAAAATAATATAAAAAGGAACATTAAACTTGATTGGCCTAATCATTGAATCCCTTCTTTGACACCTATATATTGATTAAAACAGCATATATGACTTTAGATCATTTCATTTTCTTTTTCCTTTTAACTAAAATGCAAATTACAACCTGTTAAGTTTGGGTGAATTTAATATTAATTTTTGATATTAAAATTTTATTTTATTATTTTAATTCTAAACGTTTGTGTTGGCTAATTATTGTAACAAAACAAGTGTTAACGTGGGTTGTATTTAAATAATTTGCTTTTGTATTGAGTAAAGAAGAAACATCGAAGAAATCAAGCTTTGACTATTATGATTATACAATATAGGATTGGAACTTGGAAGCGATGATGATACAGATTACAAATTCTGCAAGTGTATACGATTTCATGTAGACCATAAAAATTTTGCTTCCACCACATGAACATGGTGAGCATACAATATTCCTTGTTATTACCACTTGGATATTACATAGCTGAAGAAAATACAAGCATGATCAGAAAGGAAAGGAAAAAGTGATCAGCAAAGCAAGACAACCGCCTTGCCTCCTCATATAAATTTTTATAGGAAACATTACGGAAGGTCTAGTCATATAGAAGAAGCTGTAAATTAAGCTTGCAAGCACAAAGCACACATATTATTAGCTGGTACATGATATCTGACAAGTTATTGATAAGTACGTAGTCAAGGATTTCTATGCCTTAACGCTGAATCCAGCTCGCACAGCATATTTGACGAGGTCATCCATCTCCCTTTCGTTGACAAATCCGTCTTTATTGGCATCAGCATGGTGGAGGCCGCGGTTGGCACGAATGCCAGGGATAACTGAGCCGAGGTAGTTAAAGGCTTTCTTTAGCTCTTCCCTGGAGAGCAGATTGTCATTGTTGGTGTCGTATTTCTTGAAAATTTGCCTTAGCTGATCCTCCGTTGGGGGCAGAGTCTTATGATCAAGACTATCAAGTACTATTGCACGGCCCATGTTATGGAGAGACTTGGATGATGGAGAGCCTTAGGCAAGTTTTTTAAGAACCTTAATTCCTATGTGGTTTGGGGTTTTGAAGCCTTGGGGTGTATATATTGAACCTCGTCTCTATTTCTCTATTCCAAGTTTTCTTGATTTGGAAATGTCACTGTCGAATATATTTGACTTTAAAGAACAATATCAAGTTTTGACAATGTTGTTTCTTTCCGTGCAAATTCATTCAAATGAAAAGAAAACATTAATTTCACAATCAAACACAAAAGAATCAAATTGCCGAAAGTATCTCATGGTATAAAATGGTAGCATCTGAAAAGTGGTCCAACCATTTAGCATATATATCTATGGTATAAAAGCAACTTGATAAGAAAGACGAAGCCTTTAAGATGGGAATAAGAATAAGGCCTTTTTCTTAACCTTCTATGAAACCTTCTCGACAACAAAAGAATACTTGAATCTAAGGTTCCAAATAAGTTGGCGGAGAATTCTCACGTGAATTATGGAAAATTGTTGGAGCAGTTCACGTGTGAGTCAAAAGTCGATGGCTTTTAACTGTACCTTCTGTGCTAAACTGTTTTTGGATTCAGATGCTCATCAGATAACATTCATGGCCGGTCCAAGAAATTTTGGGAATGGAATTTGGAAGCCAAGTGGGTTATCTTGAGTTCTGTTGGACTCAAATGTCACCTCAAAAGCATCAATGTCGTCCCAAGTACGATATCATCAGACTTGTCACCCAGCACTAACTAGTGTGGTTCCCCCTAGGGCCCCTACAACTTCAGACTTCCTCAAAATAGAATCCTCAGCCGAAAGTGGAAAGCGAAAACTATCCACTCTCACATAATAGAATCACCAGTCCAAAGAAAAAACTATTCCCCAATGCATGTTATGAATAAGTGCAGCAGTTCTCATCATCATCATCATAATCATCATCTTTCTTATGTTTTGGGCAAAGAAATCCCATACAAAAGAGGGAAAACTGTGCCGAGTAAAAATTTATTAGCTTTATAGCAATATTATTGAATTATAAAATTGCATTATTTATGACAAGTCTGATCTGTTTTGCTCTCCTAACATGTCTAATGAGAAGCAAGAATGCCTGGCCAGAATGATTAATGTGAACCTGGTGCAACATCCCAGCAAATACCTAGGCCAGAATTTTAAGCTAAGGTGGATAAGCTTCAATCTAAGTTACAAGGGTGGAAAGCAAATCTCCTTTCCCAAGCTGGAAGGACTACACTTATAGCTTTTGTTCTTCAATCTCTCCCTTTATATACCTTTTCTTGTTTCAAAGTTCCTGAAACAATTAGCAAAAAAAAGGACTCCATAGTCAATGCTTTTTGGTGGGGTCATGATCTTGGGGTTAGGAAGTTGCATTTGCTTAATTGGAGCAAAATCTACCATCCTAAGTCTTGGGGAGGGTTAGGTCTTAAAAAATTCAATCTTATGAACCAAGCGATGTTGGCTAAGCAATATTGGAGAACTAAGTCAAAATCCAAATTCCTTGGTTGCAAGGACTTTCAAGGCTAAGTATTTTCCTAGGGGGTCCATTCAGGATTGTTCTCCTAAATCACACCAGTCATGGGTTTGGAGGAATATAATCAAGTTTGATAACCCCAAGCTTAGTGAAGGGGGATGGTGGGTTGGCAAAGGAAACAATATCCCTCTTATACATAAAGATTGGTTGAGGGGTCAACCTCATAATCTCAATCACCCTTGTCTGACTTCTAGTACACAACAATCTCATAAGTGGAGAGCTGATATAGTAAGGAATGTTTATCCTTTTCCTCTCTGTAAGGAGATTTTACAAATTCCCCTGCCTAGAATCAGTTCTGCTGGTGATAAGTTGTAATGGAAGTAAGTTAAAACAGCATATAGAATTCTGCTTGAGGACTGTCTGACACTTTCCAATGAACATCACATCCAATCCAATGCTGATAACAGAGTTTGGAAGCTAATATGGAAGATTAAAACTCCACAAAAAATTTGTATATTTGTTTGGAAGCTCTTGCAGGAGGGTCTTCCCACCAGACAACTTCTAAGAAATAAGGGAATCATGGATATAGGTTTTTGCCCCTTTTGCAACTGTGAAGAAGAATCCACTACCCATTTGTTCCTTCTTTGCACTTTTGCCAGAGCTTGTTGGCATGGATTACCTTTAGCTATTCACACTTCTGATCTTATTGGTATCTCTATGCAGTAATGGTTAAGGGAGTTGATTGTGTCTCAGAATTTAGATGATGAGGTTCTTATGGAGTATATGCAGAACATATTCATCACCTTATGGACCATTTGGTACCATAGGAATAGGCTGGTTCATGAGGAAATACAACCAAATCCCTTGGAAGTTGTTCTCACAACTCAAAGTTTGTATTGCAGGTACAAGGAAGCCTACTCCATCAACTATGGATCAAATTGCAAATGCATCAGATCAGGAGTTGAACACAACACAGCTGTAGGGCACTAGCAGTTGCTAATCAAGGTAGCAGGGGTTAGAAACTCTAAGTGTAATAGAAGTGCTTGGGCTTATGAAGCTAAGGATCTTCATGGAGTTATCAAATTGTATGATGTAGCTAGCAGCAATGCAAGTTCAACAAATAGGGCTGTACAGGAGGCTTCGATGGAAGCAGTCATCACAACCAAAAACTACGGATTTCATAGGATTCTGCTTTTGACCAACAAGAATCTGTTCCAGCTTTTACATAGGTTTAAGAATCCAACTTGGCATGAGAGATCGTTGATTGTTGATATGGAAATTTTGTATCAAAGTCTACTTGTGTGTAATCTGTTAGTTGTCCCCTCATGTGTTCTTAATTTTGTTTATGTTGCTGCAAAATTGGCAATCAGAATGCCATTACATCATAGTTGGGTTGATCCAAGTCTTTTGTAATATTGATAAACTCTGTATTTTCCTTAGTTGGTACCAAAAAAGAATTATAAAACTCCTGTGGTAAATTTATTTATTTATTTATTTTTAGTTTAAACTTTCCATTTCGATCTAACTGCATTTAGATTAAGATGCTCATTGGATAACGTTTAAGGTATCACACGTGTGTTGTCCCCTTAGTATCATAACTCGTGCATGCTACTCTTTCCTTAGGATAGAATCCATAGTTAAAAGCAAAATGCGAATACTATCATTTCTAGATTAATTAGGAACATAATTCGAAAGTAAAAAACCATTACCTGATACTTGGTATATCTGGTATAAAAATATTTTGCCTCACTTAGTGTTATTTTATATTCTACCAACTATAATATGTTGTGCGTCTATAAATTTTTATTTTAAAATTTAGTTATTTTATATAAAAAAAAAAAAAAAAGTGTATAGCAAATTATAATTGGTAAAATATAAAATGAAAATGATACAATATTTTTAGTCATATAATTATATAAATGTGATGATATGTTGTTTGTAGTCCCAATGGAAAAGTAGATAGAAATCCTCCTTCCAACAATTAAATATTCACCATTTTGATGCTTTCCATGTCGGCAAGTAAGTGTTTTGGTACAACTTTAAGATATTTTATTCCTGTCGTATCATATATACATGGTCATTATGTGGAAAGAATAACAATATTATCAATTTTCTTGTTGATTTAATAAAAATCTTAGATCTAATTAATGGATGATGCTCCAGTGTTTTTTATTTTACGGATGATGCTCCAGATTTAAAATCCAAAACTAAACAAAGAATCGAGAAAAGAGTTGGTTTTTAAATTTGTGATTGAATGGGGTTCAATTAGGTTTGAAGTTGTGGGGTTAGCACACCATATTATTACTATCTCAACCAAAAAAAAAAAATGTTACTAAACTTATTTACTAGCTATATAGCCAAAATATTTTGGGAAATACTTCTTCATATTGAATTTAAGAGAGAGATTTTCAAACACTTCATTGTCAAGTATTATATGAATTTTGCGCCCCTGAAGAATGAAAGACAAATGGGAAGAAATAATAATTATAAGTAAAAATGTTAAATTTGAGATTTGTTGTTTTGTGATAAAGACGTACAGAAAGTTCCACATTGAAAAAAAATGAAATACTATGCCATGTTGCTTTTGCTATAATTATTACACTTATCAAGAATTTTTATTTTGATAATCTAATAGTTATAATAATATGAGATGGCAAACTTGAATTTTTGTTCTCATTGTAAAGAAGGGCAGATAATACCATTGAGATAAAAGGTGCTCTTGACCGCTCGTTGAAGAATTTTAAGTATTAGATGATAGCTTTTTATGTGAGACTAAAATTCTCTAGTTCAATGTACTTACTCGTTTTACTAATTGATGTAATAAGAGTTTTTTTTTTTTTTTTTTTAAGTAAAAATATTTTTGATAATTAAAAAAGGGTGAAAATTGGACAAAATTAGAGGGAATAATGTTTCACATAGCCCACAAACACAATGCATGTTTTTACAAATTAGTAATTACTATAAATGGATTCATATCAAAGTGAGTCAACACACATTAACATGATTCATATAATAATGGGCTAGTTTCGTGTTAACCAGCTTAACTTGTAATCAACCTGAAATGACCCACTTTATATAAACAAATGTCATTTTTATCTAACATAAATTTAAATATAAATATAATTGAGTAATTAGAAGAATTTCAATTGTTATATTGATAAATTTTACATTAAAACTTTAAAGTCTAACATTTTTACCCAAAACAAAAAATATACATATCATTTTCGCTTTATTTTTCTTATATCATGCATTAAACAGGTCAAAAAGGGTTGTGTTATGTCAAGTTATCAACTCATTTAATAAATGGGTCGTATTACATTGGGTTAAGGTTAAGCTAAATATTCAAATACCCTTATCTTTCAACACAACTCATAATTTGTATGAATTGCCACCTTCAAAACCAATAACTTTGTTCAGTTTGATTTTTATTTTTATTTTTATTTTTATTATTATTATTATTATTATTATTATTTTTTAACTATGATGATGCTGCAAAAAATTTTAGAAAAGAAGAAGAAAAAAAGAAAAACAAGCGGTAATAGTACTGATTTCAAGTAATAGACCATATAAATTCTGCGTCCACCATGCAAACATAGTGAGCAGACAATATTCTTTGCTATTACCATGACAAGAAAATACAAGCACGACCAGAAAGGAAAGAAAAAAGAAAAGTAAACATGAAACCAACACAACCGCATTGCCTCCTTATATAAATTTGTATAGTAAACATTGCAGAAGGTCTAGCTTTTTCTCGCTTCTACATCATAGAAGAAGCTGAAGCTTGCAAGTACAAAGCACACATATTATTAGTTCATCATATCTGAAAAGTTATTGTTAAGTACCTAATTAAGGATTTCTACGCCTTAACTTTAAATCCAAGTCCCACAGCATATTTCACGAGTTCGTTCATCTCCCCTTCATCAACTACTCCGTCTTTATTGGCATCGGCGTGGTGGAGGCCGCGGTTGGCACGAATGCCAGGGATAATTGAGCCCAGGTAATGAAAGGCTTTCTTTAGCTCTTCCTTGCTGAGCTGATTGTCATTATTGACGTCGTATTTCTTGAAAATTTTCTTTATCTGATCTTCCGTTAGCTTCATAGGCTTGATGGGCTTGTTATCCACAATACGACCCATGTTGTCTGACAGGACTTTGGACGATGGAGAGTGGGGTGGCAAAACGAGGCCTTAGGCAAGTTTTTGAGTTTGATTACGGAGTATTGAAGCCATGGGTATATATAATGTTATAAATTAACTTTTGGAACAATTTTAAATTATCATGGTATCAAGTGGTGCTGAATTTGATGAGTTCGAATCTTTACTTCAGTCCATTTTCATCTAAAAAATTTAGATTCTCACATGTTAGAAGAATTTGGACCCATATGTAAGGGAAGTGTTAAATAACATAATAAATTATCAATTGTCTTAAAAATTTAAATTATTAAAAATAATAAATTTGATCATGTAATCACAATTTCAATATAAAAGATCTCATATTTGTTCACACTTGCAAGAAATATGTTCTAGATTTTCTTAATAGAGAAGTGTCACCGTCGTGTCTGTGATGGCTCGGGCTAGAAGCTAGCTCGAATATATTTGACTAAGACATAATTCATATTTCATTCTCCTAACAATATTTCATGCAACTGTTGCTAATTTATTATTTCTTTCCATGAAAATTCACATATATTTTTTTAAAAAAATGTCACAATCAAGCACAAAAGGATCAATTTGTTGAAAATATATCCCATGCTATCATATTGTAGTGTCTTCAAAGTGGTCCAATTTTGTGGTCAATTGATACTTCTTCTTTGTGTTTCCAACAAAAAAGTCCAAAGTTCAAATTCTCTCTTTCATTGTCATAATTATCAACTTAAAAAAAAAAAAAATATATATATATATATATATATAAACAAGAACTACTCCTTTTTCTTAAGCTCTCTATTTATTGTATTCTTTCAATACATTTACCTCTAAAAGTACAGGAAGATTTATTTTTATGGAAGGGCTTTCTCTTAACTTTTTGGTCCTTATTTTTGGGATAGAGAATAAATTTTATAATATGGATAGTTGGGAATCTACGAAAAAAATTAATTTCAAGGCAGATAAAAAATTTAATAAGTAGTGATTCCTCTTCTAGGGCCCAACTTGAAAGCATTCAAAGCAAGCGATTCTCTTTCAATTTTTGGTAAATTTCTTTTCTCCTCATCTGTTTGTAGTTGGGAATCTAGGAAAAAAATTTAAGTTCAAGACTAGATAAATGTCTCTATGTTACAAGGCTTTTGTCTTCTTTTCTCCTTATCTTTGATTTGCAAATAGTAGATCGCTTTAAAATTAAGAAGTATTCCCCCATAACATAAATGTGTAAATTCAAATGTAAATAGTTAGAAGAAGAATTAAAATATATACTAATGTATGAATTAGGACATAAGTAATTAAAATATTTTTATCATCCAACAATCTAAATTTTTTTATTAAATAATAGCAATTGAACTAGCTAACTCCATCTTTTTCTTTCATTCATTTTGTTTTAAGTTTAACAATTAAACTGATTCGTTAATATGAAAGATTATCTTCTTAACTTATTTGTTAATCTTGTTGTCATATATATCTTTGTTTGTTCGTTTGTTTGTTAGTATACCGTATACATATGTATTAGTATATGTATATATTTGCAACCTCCATTTAATCTCATTCCATAGGTATGTAATACCATCATTCATGGTGTAAGGGTAAAATCATAATTTTAACCATTTAATATTGTAATACTTTATTTAAAATAAGTCTAAAAATTCAACAATCAAAACGACAAATCAACTACCGGAATAAAAAGTTATAGTTGAATCATGATTAATTTAGCAATCAATACGCATTCTTCGGATTAGAACCAGTCAAATGTGATTATAACTTAAGATGAATCACGATTGATGGCATGTCAAGGTTCTATATATTGTCTAAGATTAGGACAAGGATACAACATCACGCATAGGATTATTAGATACTAAAGGATAGATAGTTTAATTTTATTTATTTATTTAATCAAATAAGTTTTTTTTTTTTTAAAAAAAAACTGGTTTATCTTATCTTAAAACGGCTAAACGTTTGAGATCATGGATTTGGGTCAATATGCTACCAATTTCATTTCTCACGCTTTGCTTGGGTGCCATGAGGAAAGGGAGAAGTTTGTCAGATCACAAACTAGTATTACGTGAATTAAAAATTTTCAATAAATAATTTTAACCCATCACATACTGTGAATATAGAGCTTTAGGTGAAAAACCCTTTTGACTTGAAAATTCCTAATTTTTTCCAAGAAAAATTAATTTTTTCTTATGTGTCTTACAACTTTCTCTCTTTTTTCTTTTTCTTTTTTTTTTCCTTCGCACAACACACTGCACTTCTTTTGCTGTTCACATGCATATAGCTTGTAGAATATTTTCTCTCTCTCATAGTTTCTTGTTTATACAAAAAAAAAAAAAAAAAAAAAAAAAAAAAAAAAAAAAAAAAACCAATTGTTTATCCTTTTTTCTCCTCGTCAGCTCAATTGGTGACTTGGTGGACAAGCTCATTTAAGAGCTTTTATTTTGTATGAGGTAAGAAAGGCAATTGGAAGATATAAGTTTGAATCATGGGTGCCCATGTCCTTGCCCTATGCTCTCTCTCCGAAACTTGGAAAAACCTACTCAATCTACGGGAGCAAAGGCATTTTACCATCTTTAAATGAAGTCGTCTCGAGACTTATGGGAGTAATATAGATGAGAGATAAGACGGAAGGCAATGCTAAGAGTATTAAGAGAAAGAGCTAGTGTTTTGGAAGTTAATTTATATATATTAACATTCACGCTCATGCACATTTATTTGAGGCAGGGTGAGACAAGTAAAATCCATACTCATCCTTTTTTCTCCTTAATTGGAGCTGGGAATTAAACCCACGTGGGTCAAGGAGGTACATGGTCTGAAAATTTTGCCATCCCTAGGCTAGTAATTACTGAAACATTGGTGTCTATGCACCCCCAACAAAGGTTTTATCAAGAGCTTCAATTATCTTAATTTTTATTTTCCTTTTATGGTCTTTGAATTTCTCCTAGTCGGCTAAATTTGGATTGAGAATTAAACTAGCCGAAATGATTCAATATTGTCGTTAGAAAAAAAAAAAATCTGAAATTATTATATTTATTGTGCCGCGGGGGGTGGGGGGGACTGAAACAAAAATACATTAGGAAATACATTATATTCATAAGTCAAAAGTACACACATACAAGCACTGCATCCTCTGTTATAGGTTTTACAGAAGGATCAGGCCGCAATTAGATTCTACATCATAGAAGAGAAGCTGAAACCTGCGGAGGATAATTACTTACATAGCATACTTGGTGTAACATGATGTATCAGACACCATGATACAAGCACGTACGTACACATTATTTTCCAAGGACATATCCATGTTTGGCAGCGTATTTTACAACCTCGTCGAGCTCCTCCAGGCTGATGAATTTGTCTCCGTTGGCATCAGCATGGTTCAGCGCACGGCGGGCTCTCCAGTTGGGCATGCGTGAGCCGAGGGATTTGAAGGCATTCTCTAAATCTGCCTTGCTGAGAAGACCGTCACCATTAGTATCATATTTTTGGAATGTATCCCGTAATTGCTTTTCATTAGTTGGGGGCAAAGGCTTGCAGTTAGTCACTGCATTAAAAGCTATACGACCCATGTTGTCAAAAAGGGAATTTGGGAAATAGGTAGCTGTAGCTGTGAGACAATTAACTAGTTTAGAGGGCTGCTTTTGCGGTATGTTTTGGGAGTATTCAAGCATGGGGATTATATATAGACCTTGGTCTATGGTTAAATTAACACCATGTTAGGGTGAGATTATAATATTCTAACTTATCTTCAAAAGGAAGAGTCTTGTACGTTAAGGGTACGTCGGATCCTGATCAGTACCTGTAACACATTCTACTGTTTCACTGTGTATGATTGGAGAGCCTAGAGGTATGAGGAAATGTGCAGAATAACGTTGGAAATAATTTGTATATAGATAATTACGCAACGCATGAAACTATAAGGGAAAGTAGACATCTCGAGTTTTAGAAAATCGAGATCCATTTACATTAATCTCGAGTTTTAGAAATTCGAGTTCCATGCAAAAAAAATTTTAGTTTTATCGCCCCTATAGTGGCGTTTTTAAGTCTTTTAGTGACGTTTTAAAGCCCTATAGCGGCGTTTTTCTGCAAAAATTTTTTCATAAGTGTTCAATACCAGGTTCAAGGAGCCCTATAGTGGCATTTTTCTGCTAAATTTTTTTTATAACTCTATTTTTAAGCCCTATAGTGACGTTTTTAAGCCTTATAGTGGCGTTTTCCGAACTCGAGTTCTTAAAACTCGATTTTTACTTGGATTTTTTTTACAAATCACGCCTCAAAAACTTGATTTTTATCTTGGAACTCGAGTTTTAGACACTCGAGATGCTAGTTTTTAAAATTCTTTTGCAACGTGACAACTAACTAAATTTTTTAATATTTATTGTTATTTAGAAAAAAAATTCCTAGAGGTATACATATATGGTTCCATTTAAATCTATCATCAATTTTGTTGGAAACAACAAAACAAAATATATACAATGTATTCTAAAGTAGAATAATTATGATATATTCTAAGAAGTACGAACACTTCATTTAAAGTGTCATACTAATGTCATATTGATATCATATCTGAGGTCGTACTCATGTTATACTAATATCATATTGACCGTTTTATATTATAATTTCATAAATTATTCATGTCACTATATCATACCTGTGTTTGTGTCCATACTTCCTCAGATATATTAGCTAGGATCATAAAAAATTTCCTTGAAATATCTTTTTGAAGCTGTTCTAATTTTGTGGTGGGTGGTGGTTTTTTTTCCCCCTTTCATAGAAAAGAAAAAGGGAAAACATGAACACTACCATGTACATCTCAACGTCTTTGCTAGAGTCCTTAAACATACAACTCAAACAGCAAGAGTTCAAAATATAAAACAACAGCAACTCAACCACTAAAACATTATAAGGAATCCCATTGCACCAGATTAGCTTTGAATTACACGCCAGGAGATACCCCAAATAATGCACAACACTTTGTTGAGGATAGAATTATTTAGTGTGCCTTTTGCTTCTCCATTCTTGCTTTAACATCCTTTCTTTTATTCTTCACTATCTGATCTGGTTTCCTCAGCATAAACGCTCCTAGTTAGGAAAAAAGAGTTACTGTCGGGAAGCATTAAATATGACTAAGCATTACACATGACATGACAAAAAATATCATGTCGAATCATGTTCACAAGTCATGTCAAATATTGAAGTAATTTTTTTGTAATCTCAAAGTATGAAAAATAATGCTCCATTCTCTCATATTTATAGTAGGATTTATTCATTAAATTCATAGTAGTGTCAATTATGAATATGAGAGGAGTGAGTATTATTTATCCATGTTCCGAAAGTATTTAAGAATTTTTCGAAATAAAAACTTGTTTTTGTCATTATTTGGTGTGTGGGATCTATGGCCAAATACCACAATTTTTTGAAATTTTTAGCAAAAAACCACTGTTTCGGAAATAAATGGCAATCTACAACTTTTTTTTATTACTCGAGTTTGGTGAACTCGAATACCCTATTTTATAGTTCCACTGTGGCTACTAAGCTGAAAATTGGCAATTAAAAAAAATAAAGTGGTACTCGAGCTTGGTAAACTCGAGTACCATGAACACAATACTTGAGTATACCAAGCTTGAGCACCTTTTATAAAAAAAAATACAGAAATTTTTTTTCCTGCAGTTTTACCAAACTCGAGTACTGTGTAAATGTTTTTTTTTTTTTTTTTTGGGTTCTTTTTTTACTTGAGGATAATTGAAAAATAAACATAAAGATAAAAATAAGTAACTTTTTTATGTTTTTATTCATTTAAATAGAAGCATTGTAAGATATATAGATTTTATTTTCGAAATATGAATTTAATTTCTACATTGATTAAAATTGTTCATATTTTCTCATAAAAATTGTTCACTATTTTCTATATAAACTATTTTTACGATTTTACATAAAATTATTTTCTGTTCCGCATTATTTAAGAAATTGTTCGCTCTCTTTTTTGCATAAATTATTTTCTATTCACTATTTAAAAAATTGTTCACTATTTACGAGAAAACAGTGAACTATCTGTACATCTTATGTACACATTCACGATTTGCTATGTTCATTGATTTTCCATTGATTTTTCTCGAATTTCTACATTCAACTAATTCAAATTTTTGGGCATTTACCATTAGGTGATTTATATAAATAATTTATTTTTCTTTCATGGAGTTTGTCCATTATTCATATGGATACAAATTTAGAAAACACAAAAACCATTTAAGTGCAATAACTGCACCAATGCTAGAAATAGTTAATGCAAAAAACAGTGAACAATTTTTATGACAAAATAGTGAACAATTTTAATTAATGCAAAAAACAGATTTTATGAATGCAGTAAGCAGATTTGAATATATAGTAAATATAATATGTATAGAGAAAATTTCAAAAATGTAGAAACAAATTTTATCAATGTAGAAAAATATATTCGATTATTGTGAAATTCAAACATGAAAAAGCATTCAGATTTGGCGTTTAAATTTAGAAAATGCGATTTCACTAGATGTTTTATGAGAAAACAGTGAACAATTTTTTCAATAGTGAACAAAAAATAATTTATGCAAAAAAGAAAGTGAACAATTTCTTAAATAATGCTGAACAGAAAATAATTTTATGTAAAATCGTAGAAATAGTTTATACAGAAAATAGTGAACAATTTTTATGAGAAAACAATGAACAATTTTAATCAATGTAGAAATTAAATTCATATTTCAAAATTAAAATCTCTATATCTTACAATGCTTCTATTTAAATAAATAAAAATATAAAAAAAACTACTTATTTTTATCTTTATGTTTATTTGTCAATTATCCTCAAGCAAAAAAAAAAAAAAAAAAAAAAAAACAAAACAAAAAACAAAAAAAAAAATTACACAGTACTCGAGTTTGGTAAACTCAAGTACTGTAGAAAAAAAATTTTCTATATTTTTTTTATAAAAGGTACTTGAGTCTGGTATACTCGAGTATTGTGTTGCATGGTACTCGATTTTACCAAGCTCGAGTAACACTTTGATTTTTTTAATCGCCAATTTCCAGCTCAGCAGCTATGGTGGAACTATAAAATAGGGTACTCGAGTTCACCAAACTCAAGTACTAGAAAAAGTGGTAGATTGTCATTTATTTCTGAAACAGTAGTTTTTTGCTAAAAATTTTCAAAAATTGTGATATTTGGCCATTTTGGACTGGGATCTATAGTAAAGTACTGTATACCTATTCATCTTTATATATTTCTTTGACTTGGTTCAAACTTCTAACCGACCACAGTCCAGAGTCCACAGTCTACCATGGCAAGTGGGGTTGGTCACAAAGCATCTTTGCTTGCTAAATTATCATAATACTTGTGGCTACAAGAATTACTTCGTAGAAAGTAACAGATTGCTTCTTTTTTGATAGCCAGTTTCCTTCAATTTCCTGTGAAGGAAAAGAACCTCATGATTCAATCTAAGTAGCACGTGAAAAGGCATGTGAATTTATACTTTTTCATTGGCCGAGATATATTATTTCCCTGTGTTAATCAGGTAGCCTCTTTGCTTGCTAAAATATCACAATACTTAGGATTGAGATTTGGTGTAATAGCAAGTGAATTTTCGTAGAATGTAAACAGCCTTCAATTTCCTGTAAAGGAATAGTACCTCATGACTCAAATTCTATGAATAGAACGAAAAAAGCAAGTGGATTTATCCTTTTTCGTAGGTCGAGATATGTGATTGCCCTCCTACTTACAGGCAGTGAGTCCAGTAAAACTCAAGTCTCCAAGAAGATTGGTTTGAATCAGATTCCATCCATTAATGCGGGTCCTTTCCTTTTCTTTTTTAGGAAGATGGGCTCGAATATTTGATAATTGTAACTTTTTATTTATCACACATAAATGATTAAATAAGGCAGTTAAAAAGAAACAAGCTTGCACCCCCAAAAAATAAAGAGAGACTGAAGAAGAATAAGATCCACATATAGGGTACTAATTATTCATTCTTTATTACACATTTATAATACACACATTACTACATAGACTAAAATCATTTTTTTTTTAACACAAATTTAAAAGTGAGTACGCAATATATATATATATATATATAGGGGCTGAGGGAGTGGGGGTCCCAAGGGGAAGGGGGGAAGTGCCCCCTTGAACTTCCAAAAATCAATATATATATATATATATATATATATATAAATGAGAGACCTCATTTAAGAGAACATGAGATTTTGCCAAGTGGTGCTCTCCTTGAGGATTCTCTTGCAATAAATTATATGGACTTTTTGTTTTCTTTGGTTCATCATTTCAAGACTATTCATCTATCTCTCACCAAAATAAGTACTCTTTGTTTACTAAATAAACACCAATTAAAAGATAATGACTCTTTATTTTCTTAGGTACATTGTTTCAAGACTATTTTTTTCCTCTCTAGGTTTTTACCTCTTGCACTTCTACTCTTTTATATACTCCTGCCCATAGTCTTTTACACCATCCTAACTCAAATGCACATATGAAATTCTCCAAACTAGGAAGAATGTAAACAACTTGTGATTTTGATGCAGAGGTCAGAGTTCATTGTGGGTTTTATGAGAGTTGTGATTGGATGTGGGCCTTTGGTTGTTTGAGATTTTTGGAGTTGGAGCTTTTGTGTTGAGTTACGATGATGTGACTGGATTTTTGCCAACAGGTTGAAGCCATGAAGAATCTTTTATGGGCTTTGAGACTTTTGATTTGATAGATATATATCACTGTATATTATTCTGTCAATCTTCAACCTTTATTTCACCTTTTTTTTTTCTATAGTTATTCTCTACATTAGTCATTTTGTATTTTTTTTTTTACTTTTACTTTTACTTTGATACTAATGTATTGTATTGGACATGCATAAATGAAATAATTTTTTCCCTTATTAGTGTGAACTATTAGAATTGTATTTAAAATTATGAATGAGGTTTATAATTTAATAGATTTGAGAAAATTTTATAATAGTTAACATGAAGTTATTTTGTATGAATTTAAAAAATCATACGAAATCTTTTAGATTTTTTTTTTTTTGGTGGCAATTTTCCTTCTACTATATATATATATATATATTGCTGAATTTCTTTATACTATATTTGAATGCTTGGGAGCTTGCTTCACAAATATATTAAATACTAAAATTATTTTGAATATGAACATTGACGATAATTGCACTGATACTCTAACAAAGCTAATTAAAGAAAATAGCATATCATTAGGTTGGAAAGTAAGTATTTTCATTTTACCTTATTCTATATACTATAACTGCAACTTAGTACCAGTTTTTCTACATATTATTTTTAATATTAAATTTATAATATATGATATGGTCTCCTTGAAATGCCTAAGAACTATACAATTTCAATCTAATATATCAATATTAGTAAACAAAAGCCAATTAATAGTTTGGAACTACCTCTAGAATAAGAAAAATTATAAATATGAATTAAGAAAAGGGAGCTAAAGCATTTGACAATAGTTTGAAAAAACATTAATACTATATACAACAAGAAACATAAAAATTATTTCCAAATGAATTTGCAAAGTGTCTGCGCATCGCACGGGACATTATCTAGTTTCTCTAATAATAGTATAATATTACTATATTGTAAAAAAAATGTCTTATTTGCCCCCTTACACCACAAAAAGGAAAAATAACTTCTTCTTTTCTTTTCCTTTTTTAATTCTCACAGCAGCATCAATATTGGTGGTGCCAAAATTTTCACAATTTGGCACCACGAAAAGCTGTTTTTATCTATTTTACTACTTCATTTTACAAAATACTCAATATAAGTGATTTTATTTTAATATTTAACACAATAAAATAATATATCTATTACAATAAACAATAACCACCACCACCAACACAATAAAATAATACAACTTTTAATAAAATATTATTTTTTTTAACCATCTTAGCTACGATGCACAGACATCTTTGGCTATGCACTGTAGCTCAACAGCCAAATTTTTTTGCTTTTCCTCCACCATTGCAGCAAGCTTTTTAGTATTGATGGTGCTAAAAATAATAATATGGCTTTTTAGCACCACCAATGCTAATGCTCTCACATAAATAGACCTACACTCCAACAACTCTTATATTAAAATAATGGTAGAAATGAAAAATGATGTTTTATATCCATTGTTTTACATGTTAGTGACCTCAGTGTTAATCTTACAAGTTGCAGTAGCTACTGTTGAAAGAAAGTTTTAAATAATGAACATAATTAAAAATTCATTACATAATTGAATGGGAGATCAATGGATAAATAATTGTTTAGTCAAATATATTGATAAAGATATGTTCAAGACTATTGAGTATGAAGAAATTATGTAGTGGTTTCAAAATATGAAAAATCGACGAGTGCAATTAATTGAGTAAATTAAACTAGGTGTAAAAAATAAATTAAAATTTACATTTTATCTTAGATTGTGTATGAGATTTTCATTAGCATATAGTCGATTATTTACTTTGTTATTAAAACTTTTTGGCTGGTAGTCGTCATAGTGGAAGATAAATTATATATCTATGAATGGGATTCTTGTAAGTTGTGGATAAAGTAGGTTTGATCCTAACGTGTATATATATATATATATATACAAACGGAAAAATGGTGAAATATTTTCCAGATAATTTCAAAAACACTAAGAAACATGTAGAAACTGATCAACCTGTTTGCTAGAGTCCTTAAACATAAAACTCAAAGAGCAAAAATTCCACATATACAGTAACTTAACTGCTAAAACCATGTCATGTTCCAAAATAATGGTACAACTACAAACTATTTTACAATATTTTACATTGAAGAGACAAATTTTTACTGGTTCTCGTCTGATCTCACTACTAATATTACTTATTTTACTTACACACTCAAAAGAATGATAAGATGTTCCAAGAACCTGGGTACCTTTGCATCTCTTTCTATATTTCTTTGACTAGGTTCAAACTTCTAACTGATCACAGTCCACAGTCCACCATGGCATATGGGTTGGTCAAGCATCAGTACTTGCTAAAATATCATAATATTTGTGGCTACAAGAATTACTCCTTTTTTTTTTTTTTTTGGTAACAGATTCCTTCTTTTTTTTCTTTTTTCTTTTTCTTTTCTTTTTTTTTTTTTTTTTTTTTTAATAGTCAGATTCCTTCAATTTCCTGTGGAGGAAAAGAACCTCATGACTCAAATTCTAAGGAGCACTCGAAAAGGCATGTGAATTTAAACTTTTTCGCTGGTCGAGATTTGTATAATTGCCCTGGGTCTGTCAAGTAGCATCTTTACTTGCTATTTAAAATACCAGAATACTTATGGGTACGAAGGTGCTAGAGGGTACATACCCTCATTCGAATACAAATCCTCCTCTATTATATTTTTTATATTCCACTTTATACTGTAGCAATCACAACTTGTCATATATTATTTTTAATTTCATTATAAAATATTTAATGTTTATTATTATTATTTTTTTTAATTGAGACATATGAATTATGACATACTATGTGAAAGTTTGGATTTGTGCTAAAACACGAGTTTATTCAAACCCCCAATTAAATATTACGGCTGAATTGCTTTTGCTCTAACTTAGATTAAGTACGGAACAAAAGTAAATAAGTGCAATGAACCGATAACACTATCCTAAGCCACATTCATTAATCATCAACAATAAAAAGAAAACTTAAAGAGTATGGAAGAGAGATGCAAACACAAGATAACACCGAGATGTGTTATCTCGGCGAAAAACCTCTTCATGACCCTCCAAGTCGAAATCGATCTACTAGAGAATAAAGTTGGAAAACACAAATAATAAAAGACCTTCCAAGCCTAGTCTATCCCATGTATTTGAGCCGTCCAAGCTCTTGCTACCAAGTGACTTCTCGGAGTCTTGTCTTCTCTAGCTTTCCAGATCTTGCAATTTAGCCCGATTGCATCCGCTAATGAATGGCTTCTTCTAATGCTTCCTAGCAACACCAAAATCTCACTTTACACTAAGTATGGGTGTGATAAGTGTTTGGGCTAGCAACCTTTCAAAGATCTAAAGATGGAGAGATAGGACTTGAGGAAAATCACAAGGAAATGTGTAGATAATTGTGGGTATAACAATCTCTAACTCTCAAGTTTATTTTCTTGGGTTTTCTCTCTGAAAAGAACTCCTTATACTTTGTGGATAATAAGGGTATATATAGTGTGAGTAAAGACTTGGCAAAGCAAAATATAACTTTTTGCCAAATAGAGACATTTGCGGGTCCTTCGAGGGTTGTCCCTTCCCTTGAGATAGTCGCGAAAATGACAGTCTAGCACGACTCTTCAATTCCAGTCATGTGCTCTGCATGTGGCTTTTTTGCGGGTTGCTTCTCACGAATTGCTCACGAGCTAGTCGCAAAATCCACGTATTCATCTTTTGAAGCTTAATTCTTCACCAATCTCTCATGTTAGGTTCTAAGTACTTAGGAACTAATGTATTAGAACTTTAATTTGTATTGTTGGCAAACCATAATCAAAACAGGTTGTTAGTCTTATTTTAGACTTGCTCAAAGTATGTCTTTTATGTAAAGTTGGAATCGAGTTAACTGCAGAATTGAGTGTGCAATTCTAACTGACTCGATCGATCAAAAATTAGACTTGATTGATCAAAAGTTGTGTAGATTATTTTTTTTTACAAAATTTTCAACTCAGTCCTAAGCCCATATGATGTGTAGGGTTTTATGTTTTTCCTTAGGTATAAAAGGGAAACTCTAACCATGTTTTAGAGGTTGCTCTATTTTCTATGTATGTGAATCTCTTGTGAGATCTACGAGATGGTTGCCTTCACACATGTTTAGGATTATCAAGAAGGAGATTTCATTGAGAGCTTGATCATCATTCAGTTGCTGTACTAAAGAGCTTAAAAATACACAAGCGGGAGTACTTGTACTTGCTGGAGAATCCAAGAAAGAAGGAGTCCGTGGTTTCGGAGCTTACATGTGGTCGTGTTAGTAAGTTTTCTACATGAGGTAGCAATAGGATATTAGTGGTCTAAGTCGCTATTATAAAATTTCGATTCTTTCATAGTGGATTTATTTTACCTTAGGATAGTTAAGTTAAATCCCCCCTAAATTTTTACCGTTTTGGTTTTCGTGGGTGATCATATCTTTGTGTTCTTTATATTTCGCACTTTACATTGATATGATTATATAATTGTGTTAACCTAGATTTGTTTAATCTAGACTAAGTAATCACTTGGCTAATTAACTAGGTTAATCTAGTTGTATTTTAAGGAGTCTAAAAACAAATAAGTGGTATCAAAGTGAGTACATCTCTTGTTGTAGATCTTTTGATCTTTGAGCTGATCCTTGGCCCCTACTGTCATGGAACACAGACACTTTCTAGTTATTCCTCCTCACTTTGATGGGAATAATTATGCTTATTGGAAAGTAAGGATGAAAGCATTCCTGAAATCTATTGATGAGAGAGTCTGGAACTACGTTGAGTATAGATGGGAGAAGCCCACGACTCCTGTGAGTGAGTGGCAAACTTCTCAAAAAGAAGCAGTCACGTTCAATAGCAAAACTATGAATGCTATCTTTAACACTCTTTTTATGGAGGAATTTAAGAGAATCTCTAATGTTGAGGTTGCCCCACTACTTAGAATATCCTCCAGACTATGCACGAAGGCACAAAGGCTATCAAAATTAATAAGTTGCAGCAATTAACATCTAGATTTAAAGCATTAGGATGTCTGATAATGAATCCTTTGATGAATTTTATGCTAAACTTAATGACATTGTTAATTCTGCATACAATTTGGGTGAAATCTATGATCAACCCAAAATTGTTAGGAAGATTCTTAGATTTGTAACTGAAGACTTTAGACCCATGGTGACTATCATCACTAAGAGCAATGATGTGGACTTCATCCCTGTTGATGAACTTATAGGATCTCTTCTGTCCTATGAGTTGGACCTACCCAAAACTAGTAAATATAAATCAATGGCTCTTAATTCAGTTGATGATGTTGAGATTGGTGGATTTGATAGTGAGCTCTCTACTATAGAGATTGCTTACCTTGCCAAGAACTTTAGGAATTTCCTTAGAAATAACAACAAAAAGGTTAACAACACTGAAAAACCTAAAGAAAAAGAAAGTCAATCTTCTAATAATTCTATGGGTCCTCAATATTCTAAATGTCAAGGGTATGGTCACATGAAACCTAAATGTCCTACATACTTGAGGTTTAAGGGCAAGGCTATGGTTGTAACTCTTAGTGATAATGAAGTTTACGATGATGAAATTGGTTCTGATGAGGATGGAAACTTTATTTCTTTCATTGTTACTGCTGTAGTCAATGAAAGCGTGTCTGTTGAAGAGAACCCTTTTGATGGGGAACTCTTTGAGGATGCATGTCTTCAAGACGCCTATAACAAACTTTGCAAAGTTGCTACAAAAGATGCTACGAATGTTGATCTTGGCTTGAAAAAAATTTCATCTCTTGAGCTTGATAAGAAAATTTTGCTTATGAAACTGTTTGATGCTAATAAATTTTTGAACAATGTGAAAACTGAGATTATGCTTTTGCTTGATAAAGTTAAGAATTTGGAACTTGAACTATCTATTGCTAGAGAACAATCTAATAAGTCTGCAAGTTCCAAACTTGATCACATGCTGAGTGTTCAAAAGTCTCCCTCTGACAAAACTGGCTTAGGTTTTGTAGAAAGCATCTCTGTGTCTGCACCCCATCCCACAAATTTTGTTCTTTCTTCTTCCTCCGAACCCCCTGTGAGTGAGACTGTTAAACCTGTAGAGGTCACAACTTCTAGGAAGATTAAGGTTGATCTAAAAGAGTCTAAACCTAAGGAGTCTACTCTTTCTAAAGACAAGGTGCATAGTAAGCCTGTTTGGGCTTGTTATTTTCGTGAAAAGTCTGGGCACATTTGTCCAAATTGTTTCAAGTTGCAAGTAATAAGCTAAAAGTGTCTGTGTCTCAAGCACAAGATCCTATGGTATTTATTGGTGAATTGGTAAAGGTTCTCAACCTTTATTTCAATCCTGGAATTGGAAATCACTCTAATGTGAATAAGAATTCTAATGCTCGAGGTGCATCTAAAAATTTTTTGATACAAAAGACTCGATCTAATTGAGTCTTTCTGATATGGTCCTTGTGCTTCATTACTCTACTCTTTGTGACCATTGTTCTTTGGTTTTTGTTTTTGTTTTTGTTTTTTTTTTTTTTTTGGGTTTCTAGGACTTGCATTACATAACATTAATGCATTTCATTCTAGGACTGTTTTTGTTTCTTCTTTTCAAAATAAAAAAAATAAAAAAAAATAAAAAAAATAAAAAAGGAAAGGAAAAAGGGAAGCAAATTGTGTTTTGTATTTATTTTCTTGGTTTTGGAAATAAAGTTAGTCAATTTATTTTCACATAACACGTTTTTATACCTTGTTTAGCTTGGATGAACTTATTTATTGCACTTTACTAGTTGAACCTTTGTAATGCATGTTGTGTGGGAAAGATGTTTATGGTTTTTGATCACTTTATCTTGATCTTGAAGTCACATATCTTTGACTGTCGAACTTGAACCTTTTGAGAAAGTCATAAATAACCATCTCACCAATGTTCACAAACCAATCATGAACACCTTAGTGCATATCGTAAGATTTTGTACTCGAGAAAGTGTAACACATGCACAAAAAGAACATTAGGTGTAGCCTCAGTTTAAATGCTGAAAATTAGTGTGTACATTATTGGACATAAATTTAAATCAAACAACTAAAATTGGTGTGTACATTATCCCGGCTATTTTAATAAGTTTCTAATCAAATAAAATTGGTGTGTACAATATGAGAAAAATCAAGAAACTTACATGATTGCAAGCTTATGATTTAGGAGATGTGAGAGTTATATAATGTAACTCTTTAGGTGATAGTCTCTTTCAAATTCTATGTAATGAATTTTGTAAACTTTGTGTTTGATTTCTATTCACATATCACCTCACATGTATCTCAAGTTTTTGCTAGTTGCACACACTACACAAGTTACTCTTTGCTAAACTTTGTACATGTTATTGTGTGTGTCTTTGGTTTGACCAACCAAGTTTGAAAATTTCTTGAGTTTTATGCAAAACATATTTATTGCTTGAAAATTTAAGAGATTGGATTGAAAATTTTATTTTTGGGAGAACTGGGTTCAAAACTTGTGTTTTTTAAAGACATTTCATCTCATACTCATGCATTTTTATTTTGAAAATTCAATGCTTTGAGGAATTTCTACACAAAATTGCTTTCTTTTTCAAAATTTTCTTTTTCCAAAATTTCGATCAATTGAATCTGTTCTTCGATCAAACGAAATTACGATTAAAATATTTGGTTAGTCTCTGTCTGTTTCGATCGATGCTCGATTGATAATGGATCAATCGAAGTATTTTCAATCGATCGAACTTAAATTTCGATCAATTGAAAATCGTATAGAGAGTTTTTTAAAACTTTTGTTCCTCACGTGTTCTTCACTATTCAAACCTTTTTCAAAACACGTTCTCTCTCTATTCGATCGATCTAAAGGGAAAAACAAGTTTTTTGTCATTTTCCTTCAATTTTCTTCAAGGGTTTTTGTCTCCATACACCGGTAAGACACTTTTACCCTTCTTTTTCCATTTATTTTCATTATTCATGCATTTTTTTTCATGCATTTAAAGGATATTTTCTAACCTATGAACATTATGGGTTTTTGGTGTTTTTGATCCATTCTTTCACAATTGATCATTGGGTTTTTGTTATTAGATGTTATAAACATGATCTATGTGGTTTAATTTGATCAATTTGATGAATTGCGAGAAATTGGAAATTCTAGGGCTTGAATATAACCGAATTGGGGATTTTGTTTAAATTGAGTTTAATTGATGAAATTGGCTTGTTGGATTGATAAATTTAATCATAATAAAATATTTTCTAACTTGTGTAATGATCAATTGGTCGATTAGTACAAATTGAACAAGTGGTTTTACAAAATTTTGGGGTTTTTGTTATAGACTCTATGTTCAAGCCAATTTTGTGACTCTAAATTTAAATTGAACTTGTTATTACTGCATTAGAGCATGCATTATGACATTTATCTGTTCATGCATCATATAGATTGTTATTTTTTTTTGTACTAACTTGCAATTTGCCTTTGGTTTTTCTTTTTGCTCTTTTTGGCTTTGTCCTTGTGTCTTGTCCTTACCCTAGCACCATGCCTAGGAAGACTAAAGCCCATAAGACATCCTCCTCTTCTTCTACTCCTTCCCTTTTGAGCGATTTGTTTCTAAGTGAGAAAAACTATGAGCTGCTTGAGACATTGAACATTAAGAGAAAGATTTGGGCTGAGCGAAAAGTGTTGTTAGATGAGCTTGATCCAGCCATTAGAGATAATTTTAATCGTAGGGGCTGGCTACCATTATTGGATGTTCATCCTCCACCACCAGCTACCTTGATTAGAAAGTTTTACTCGATCCTCTCTATCCGCATCTATGATTCCAACACTTTAGTAAAGAGTTGGATATGAGGTGTAGAGTTTGCTATTACTCTTATGGTAGTAGTTGATGCTCTTGGGGTACTGTTGGTCCAACACCCTGTCTATCCCCATGATAAGTCCCCTCCCTTGGACGACATCATATCTCACATAACTGGGTCTTCTATCCAGTGGGGTTCTAATCATCAGATCACCATTGCTGAGCTTATCGAGTTACACTATCTTTTCTTTGGGATAATGTGTCATTCCTTGTGGCCTATCATTCATCGGCACACCATTCCTTTGGAGCGATGTGCATTTTTATACGCACTTATTACAGATGCTCTCATTAATTTTCCTCATTTGTTTCTTCGTTCTTTGAACAAAGTTTATAGGAGTTCTTCTACTACTCATGCTCTTTTTCATTCTATTTTCATTCATAGGATTTTGTTGTTTTTAGGTTTAGATAACTTCCTCGCTTTTGAGCCCATACACATAATTGCTCCTATAGGTGCCTCTTTTCTTAGGCAGAAGGCTGCTCATATGAGAGAGAGCTCTAAACGCCCTCGTGTTGAGCCTTCTGGTACTGCACCCCCTCCTTCTTCTACAGGTACTACTTCTGGTAAGGCATCTGTTAATCTTGTTGGTGTTGCTGCTATTCCTCCACCATCTACTTTAGATGACTTTGACATTCGTCGTACTTTGGAGACTGTCATGACCATTCAGGCGGCTCATGGTCAGATTTTGGTTGACATGCTTGATGAGCTCCGTACTTTGCGAGCAGATTTGGTGCATCTTCAACGTTCGCCTTCGCCACCTCCTTTTAATGATGGACTATAATTGCCCTTTGGCATTCTATCATAAAAAAGGGGAGTACATTTTGGACATTTGTAGAGGAGATTTTGTTGTTTGGGGGAGATTTTTGTATTTGTGGAGCTTGTGGAGCTATTAGATTGTATCTAAGTTCTTCATTGTGTATTTACATTTTTGGCTCATGATGTATTCTTTGTTTTGATTGGTTATTTATGATAGAAGGATATAAATTGTTATCTATATTTATTGTTATCTATGTTTCTTGTTTCACTGGTCATTGATTTATATTTATGAGTATTTCATGATATATGTCTTTGTTTTGTGTTTTGTGAAGTCAAGAATTTATTTTTTTTTACTTGTATTTTCCACACATGCGTTTATAAGTTTGTTGAATATTTCAAGAAATATACAGGTTGATTCAGTCGTACTACTATTTACACTTACAACTGATGGATGGTAGTTAGGTTGGATTATTTTGTAATGGGCATTATTTTTGTAAAGGGCTTTTACTTGTAACTTTGAGCATTGTGTTTGTGTTTTGTCACAAATTTTCAAAGGTGGAGTTTGTTAGGTTCTAAGTACTTAGGAACTAATGTATTAGAACTCTAATTTGTATTGTTGGCAAACCATGATCAAAATAGGTTGTTAGTCTTATTTTAGACTTGCTCAAAGTATGTTTTTTATGTAAAGTTGGAATCGAGTTAACTGCAGAATTGAGTGTGCAATTCTGACTGACTCAGTCGATCAAAAATTAGACTCAATCGACCAAAAGTTGTGCAGATTGTTTTTTTTGCAGAATTTTCAACTCAGTCCTAAGCTCATATGATGTGTAGGGTTTTATGTCTTACCCTAGGTATAAAAGGGAAACCCTAGCCACGTTTTAAAGGTTGCTCTATTTGCTGTGTGTGTGAATCTCTTGTGAGATCTGAGAGGTGGTTGTCTTCACACATGCTTAAGATTATCAAGAAGGAGATTTCATTGAAACTTGATGATCATTCAATTGCTGCACTAAAGAGCTTAAAGATACACAAGCAGGAGTGCTTGTACTTGTTAGAGAATCCAAGAAAGAATGAGTCCGTGATTTCGAAGCTTGCACATGATCGTGTCAGTAAGTTTTCTACATGATGTAGCAATAGGATGTTAGCGGTTTAAGTCGCTATTGTAAAACTTCGATTCTTTCATAGTAGATTCAATTTTACTTTAAAGATAGCTAGGTTAAATTCTCTCCAAGTTTTTTACCGATTTGGTTTTCCTGGGTGATCATATTTTTGCGTTCTTTATATTCTACACTTTACATTGATATGATTATATGATTGTGTTAACCTAGATTTGTTTAATCTAGACTAAGTAATCATTTGGCTAATTAACTAGGTTAATTCAGTTGTGTTTTAAGGGGTCTAAAAACAACTATCTCACTCTCATCCCTTATATTTAAACCCTGATACATACAAGGAAAATGATTGAAGAAATTACAATGAAATTTGGCACGAAATTAAAGCTAACACAATATAATTGAAAATCACAACTTTACACTATGATTGGTGGAGTATAAATTAGAACGCAAAAAATGAGATAGATGATTTGTATTTCCCTTATTCTCTTTAGTACTTCATGCAAGAGCCCTGGGCTGCTTAATTACTATTATGTGAGATGATAAAATTGTGCCCCGGGGGGGGGGGGGGGGGGGGGGGGGTGTTGTTGTGGGTGGGTGGTTTGTGTGGTTGGGTTAAGGAGTGGACTGAAACAAAAACATTAGTAAATACATTAGATTCATAAATCAAAAGTACACACATACATGCACTGCATCCTCTGTTATAGGTTTTACAGAAGGATCAGGCCGCAATTAGATTCTACATCATAAAAGAGAAGCTTAAACTTGCGGAGGATAATTACTTACATAGCATACTTAGTGTAACATGATGTATCATACACTATGATACAAGCACGTACGTACACATTATTTTCCAAGGACATATCCATGTTTGGCAGCGTATTTTACAACCTCGTCGAGTTCCTCCAGGCTGATTAATTTGTCTCCGTTGGCATCAGCATGGTTCAGCGCACGGTGGGCTCTCCAGTTGGGCATGTGTGAGCCGAGGGATTTGAAGGCATTCTCTAACTCTGCCTTGCTGAGAAGACCGTCACCATTACTATCATATTTTTGGAATGTATCCCGTAATTGCTTTTCATTAGTTGGGGGCAAAGGCTTGTAGTTGGTCGCTGCATTAAAAGGTATACGTCCCATGTTGTCAAAAAGGGAATTTGGGAAATAGGTAGCTGTAGCTGTGAGACAATTAACTAGTTTAGAGGGCAGCTTTTGCGGTATGTTTTGGGAGTATTCAAGCATGGGGATTATATAGAAACCTTGGTCTATGGTTAAATTAACACCATGTTAGGGTGAGATTATAATATTCCAATTTATCTTCAAAAGGAAGAGTCTTGTACGTTAAGGGTGCGTCGGATCCTGATCAGTACCTGTAACACTTTCTACTGTTTTACTGTGTATGATTGGAGAACCTAGAGGTATACATATATGGTTCCATTTAAATCTATCATCAATTTTGTTGGAAACAACAAAACAAAATATATACAATATATTCTAAAGTAGAATAATTATGATAGATTCTAAGTACAAACACTTCATTTAGAGTGTCGTACTAATGTCATACTGATATTATATCTGTTGTTGTACTCATGTTATACCAATATCGTATCGACCGTTTTATATTATAATTTTCATAAATTATTCGTCACTGTATTATATCCATGTTTGTGTCCATACTTCCTAAGATATATTAGCTTTGGATCATAAAAAATTTCCTTGAAATATCCTTTTCCTTGAAATATACTACCATGTACATCTCAACGTCTTTGCTGGAGTCCTTAAACATACAACATACAACATACAACAACAGCAACTCAACCACTAAAACATTATAAGGAATCCCATTGCACCAGATTAGCTTTGCATTACACGCCAGGAGATATCCCAAATAATGCACAACACTTTGTTGAGGATAGAATTATTTAGTGTGCCTTTTGCTTTTCCATTCTTGCTTTAACATCCTTTCTTTTATTCTTCACTATCTGATCTGGTTTCCTCAGCATAAACTCTCCTAGTTAGGAAAAAAGAGTTACTGTCGGGAAGCAGTAAATATGATCAAGCATTTACACATGACATGACAAAAAAAAAATCATGTCGTGTCTTATTCACAGGTCATGTCAAATATTGGTGTAATTTTTAAGCGAAAATGTACTTTTGGTCTCTACATTTTGAGTCAATTCCCATTTTGGTTCCAAAATTAATTTCATTACTAATGTCGTCCCTAAAAATTTAAAAAAAAAAAAAAAAAAAAATCTATTCTATTTTGGTCATTGACATCAACCCACTAACGGAAACCTCCTACATGACAGATGGAATGTCCTGCTTGCTGATGTGGCGCTGATGTTACCGTTAAAATATTATTTTAAAAAAATTATTTGGCATTTTTTAAATGCCACATCAGCATTTAAATTTTTTTTAAAAGCCACATCAGAAAATTTATTAAAAAAAGAAATTAAATTAAAAAAAAAAAAACCTTAAATCTAATTAATTAAAATTATTTCTTTAAAAAAAATTATCCTTTTAATTCTTTTTCTTTTTCTTTAACCTCATCAGTGATTAGCTTTTAAATTTGTCTATATGTTCTTCCTCTTCTCCCAAAACTTAGCCAAGGCGGCAATTTCGAACACAATGTTTCATATCTAAGTTGTCTAGTTGCGAACCTCGACTGCTTGATCTTGATTTAGAATCGTTTATGGCGGTTGTGATGAGGCGGCGGAGGCAAAGGAGGTAGAAATAGTGGCTTTAGAGGTGGAGGAGATTTTATGGTAGGGATTAGAGAAAGGCTTGTGGTCGCAGGCACGTGAGGTAGAGATAAGCCTGAGCGTGTAGACAAAGTAGGTGACGGTGAGAAGAGGATGAGCCAGAGCAAAAGCCTAAACAAGACTCTAGATTGTGGGCCCGACCTAGCATTGGGTGTACCCAGATTCATCATCATCATCATCTTCTCTATATCTTTCTCTCTTCACCCTTAATGGAATCACTCTCAGACCCAAACTCTCTCTAATCTCAAAATCTCATCTCCGCGGATCTACCAAACTCCGATCTAACCCAAACTTTCTCTAATCTCATTCAAGACTCAGTGATGAGGTCGCCGCCGTCGAACTCGTTCAAGACTCAGTAATGAGGTCACCGATTCAATAGTTTTGTTTCTGTGTAGTTATGGCTCCGTTGTACAAAACCCCAGTTACCGATTCGCTATTAAAGCCCAGATCAGTGGTTGTGAAGTCCAGATCAATGGTTCTCACACCTCTTTCTACCTCACCATCTCTCTTTTCCTCTCTTTAAGGTTGATTTGGAAGTTTTTAGCTTAGGATTTTTGTAGATTTGATGTTAAGGCTTTGCTGTTTGCTGGGAAATTTTGGAAGATTTGATTCTGTGGTGGTACTTTACTAGATGTTGGGTTTCTATTCTTTTGCTTAGATTTGATATTCATGTTCTTGGTGGTGATTTGGGGGTTATTGTTTGTTTTTCCTATGGGTTTTTCCGTGTTTGTTTACCAAGAAAATTTATGTGTTTGAAGGGTAAGGTTTGCTTTGCTAGAGATATGGGTTTGGCGTTTGGTTGAGATTTGGGTTTGGGATTTGGTTCTTTGCTGGAGATTGATTATGGGGAAGAACAAGAAAGAATAAAATAACAAAAGCAATAAAAATAAAATAAAATAAAAGGCAAGAAATACGTTTAATTAAATTTTTTTTTTTTTTTTTTGATGTGTTTGGTTATAAAGAAAGTACAAGAAAGACAAAGAAAATAAGGATTAATTTGCTAAGAATATGAATCTTAGAGATTGGAATAATAAAAAAATCATTTTAATTAAAAGAAAGAAAAATTTTTGTTTAAAAAAAGAAAAAAAAAATGTTTTTTAATTAAAATTGAGGAATTAAAATTTTTATAATTTAAATGCTGATGAGTCATTTAAAAAATGCCAAAAAAATTTTAAAATAATATTTTAATGGCAACGTCAACACCACATCAACAAGCAAGGCATTCTGTCTGCCATGTAGGAGGTTTCCGTTAGTGGGTTGACGGCAATGACCAAAATAGAATTGATTTTCTTTTTTTAGGAATGACATTAGTAACGAAATTAATTTTGGGACCAAAATGGGAATTGGTCGAAAATGTAGGGACCAAAAGTGCATTTTCGTCTAATTTTTAAGTAATCTCAGAGTACAAAAAATGATGCTTCATTCTCTCACATTTATGATAGGGTTTACTCATCAAATTTATGGTAAGATCAACTATAAATATGAAAAAAATGAAATGTTATTTATTCATGTTCCAGAAGTTCCTAACAATTTTTCTTTGTGGGATCTATAGTAAAGTACTGTATACCTTTTCATCTTTATATATTTCTTTGACTTGGTTCAAACTACTAACCGACCACAGTCCACAGTCTACCATGGCAAGCGGGGTTGGTCACAAAGCGTCTTTGCTTGCTAAATTATCATAATACTTGTGGCAACAAGAATTACTTCGTAGAAAGTAACAGATTGCTTCTTTTTTGATAGCTAGATTCCTTCAATTTCTTGTAAATGAAAAGAAACTAATTGTCGGGAGATCACAATTTGACTCTCTACAACTACTCTAAAAACAGGTTTGCGTGGTATGATGTTGAAAGCCATAAAAAAGTTGAGTGTGTCTTCCTTATCACCAATTGGTTTTGAGGTAGAATGACACAGCTCATGGTCCGTCAAATAATATCAAAGCCAAGGTCATGAATTCAAATCACAGGAGTGTGATTGTGAGGAATGGATTGTTGGGAAAACCACAATTTGACTCTACAACCACTCTAAAAAGTAAAAACAGACCTACATGGTGTGATGTCGAAAATTATAAAAGATTTGAGTGTATTTTTCTCATCACCAATTAGTTATGAAGTAAAATGATACCGCTAATGGTCCATCACTATTCAAATTCTAACTAAGAGCATTTGTAACAGTAGAGCTAAATAGTTATAATGCTATTTTAGCTCCACCATTATACCAAAAAAGGCCATGCAGCAGTGGAGGCACAAGTATAATTTTTAGCTGAACTGCTACAATGCACATCTATTTATAGATGTGCACTGTAGCAGACATCTAAAAAAAAAAAAAATTATATTCACCTCCGAATTAAAATACTACTGGTTTGGTTATTTTTTTCATTTCTTTTATTCTATCTCACTGTCCTCTCTCTCAATCACTCTCAAATTCTCATCTGAAGCTCTCAAGCTCTCAAGCTCTCATCTCTCAATTTACGGCCGCCTCAGCCCATGCCGTCCCAGCCGCCGATCACCTCAACCCGCGCCTTCCCAGCCGTCGATCTCCTCAGCCCACGCCGTCCTAGCTACTGTGGTTGTGGTTTTGTTTTTTTTTTTTTTTTTCTCTATGTTGTGTTGTGGTTGCCAAAGTAGAGTGGTGGCTGTGGCCGGTAATTGTGGTGGTGGTTGTGGTTGTGGTTGTGGTTGTGGCTAATGGTTGTGGTTGATGCTGTGGATTTTTTTTTGTAGTATGATATATTATTTTATTGTAGAGGGTAAATTATTTTAGTGTAGAGAATATATTATTTTATTATGATGTTTATATTATTTTATTGTATTGAAAGCTTAAAATAGATTCACTGCTATAACATATGTATAAGTAAAATAGATAAATTAACTTTTGATGGAGTTAAAAAGCTAAATTTTTAACTTCATTGCTGCGAATACTCTAACAGGTGAAAAGGCAAATGAATTTATACTTCTTCATTGGTCGAGATATGATTGCCCTGTCTTGGTCACGTAACCTCTTTGCTTGCTAAAATATCACAATACTTATGGGTACGAGAAGAATTTTCGTAGTAAGTAACGGCCTTCAATTTCCTGTAAGGGAATACGAAAATACCTCATGACTCAAATTCCAAGTATAGGCAAGTGGATTTATCCTTTTTCGTAGGTTGAGATAAACTCAAGTCTCCAAGGAGATTGGTTTGAATCAGATTCCATCCATTAATGCGGGTCCTTTTCTTTTCTTCTTTTAGGAGATGGACTCGAATATTTTAATAATAGTAACTTTTTATCTATCACACGTAAATGATTAGAGGAAAATACTAATGAGTACTCTTAAAACTTTAGTTAATAATTTATTTTAAGAAAATTTTAACATTACTTTTACAGAAAAAAAAATGTGTTAAAATATTATTTGTTTTTTTTTTTCCTATAAAATTTTTTTTTAACTGAATTGTTAACCAATTCTCCTAAAGCAATTAAAAATAAACAAGCTTGCACCCAAAAAAAAAAAAAGAATGAAGAAGAATAAGGTACTAATTATACATTCTTTATTACATACTTATAACACACATATTACCACCTTGACTAAAATCGTTTTTTTTTTTTTTTAACACAATTTTCAAAGGGTGTACGCAATATATATAGAAACTCTAGTCTCTAGCTCAGGAATTTTTTTTTTTTTTCCAATTTTTAAATTTATTATTTATCATCTCATTATTTAAGTTTCCTATTCCAAGTCAGCACATATCTGCAAATTATTCGGATAGGGAGGATTTGCAAGTTGCAACCTTTTTCCTGATTAATTTCAAACTTTTTGGTCGGTAGTGGTCCTAGTGGAAGATAAATTATCTATGAATGGGATTCTCATAAAGTTGTGGATAAAGTAGGTTTGATCCTAACGTGAATATATATACACGGGAATATGGTGAAATATTTTCCAGATGATTTCAAAAACACTAAGGAACATGTAGAAACTGATCAACCACTTTGCTAGAGTCCTCAAACATAAAACTCAAAGGGCAAGAGTTCCACATATGACATGTACAGCAACTTAATTGCTAAAACCATGTCATGTTCCAGAATAATAGTACAATCACAAACTATTTTACAATATTTTACATCGAATAGGCAAATTTTTACTGGTTCTTGTCTGATCTCGCCACTGATATTATTTTTTTTTACTTAACACACTCAAAAAAATGATAAGATGTTCCAAGAACCTGGGTACCTTTGCATCTTATATTTCTTTGACTAGGTTCAAACTTCTAATTGATCATAGTCCACAGTCCACCATGGCACATGGGTTGGTCAAGCATCTTTACTTGCTGCTAAAATATCATAATATTTGTGGCTACAAGAATTACTCCTTTTTTTTTCTTTCTTTTTGGTAACAGATTCCTTCTTCTTTTTTGATAGTCAGATTCCTTCAATTTCCGGTGGAGGAAAAGAACCTCGTGACTCAAATTCTAAGTAGCACTTGAAAAGGCATGTGAATTTATACTTTTTCGTTGGTCGAGATTTATATGATTGCCCTGGGAATACAATTCTTGCTGAGTTAAATGACTCTCTTTTTATGCCTAAATTAGAGTTTATTCTTCCCTTGAACCCTACTTATTTGATCTAAGACCAAAAGCCTCTTTACTTGCTAATTAAAATACCAGAATACTTATGGGTACGAAGGAGGGTAAGTACCCTCATTCGAATACAAATCCTCCTCTATTTTATTTTTTGTGTTTTACTTTATATTGTAGCAATCACAACTTGTTATATATTATTTTTAATTTCCTTATAAAATACTTAATGTCACTACAACAAAATGTATTTTTAGTGACGAAAATTAGTGAGGAAATATTTTTCGTCACTAAAAATACAGCTTTAGTGACGAAATATGAATTTCGTCACTAATAATGAAAAAAAATTATTACATTTAGTGACGAAAAATAAATTTCGACACTATTGTAATCTGAAAAATAAGCACCAAGGAGGGAAACTTTGGCGCCAACTTAATTAATCTATAGTGACGAAATCTTTCGTCACTAAAAGTTGAAATTTTTAGTGACGAAATATTTCGTCACTGTAGGTATTGCTGTGGATAGTTTTAGTGACGAAAATACTTTCGTCGCTATAAATAAGTATTAGTGACGAAAAATAGTCGTCACTAAAAAAATAAAGGTATTACACTTTTATGTCTTTAGTGACGAAATGTGATTTCGTCACTAAAAGTATGCTTTAGTGACGAAATATGACTTTCGTCACTAAAAACAATAATAGATATACCTGTATATGTTTTTAGTGACGAAATCATATTTCGTCACTAAAGCATACTTTTAGTGACGAAATGTGATTTCGTCACTAAAGACATATAAGTTTAAGACATATGAATACATTTTTAGTGACGAACTCGAATTCGTCACTAAAAGTATGCTTTAGTGACGAATTCGAGTTCGTCACTAAAAGATTTATAGAACTCAGGCGCCAAACCAAAAATTGTTGCACCAAAACAATTTAGCTACAGGCTGCCTACAGCGACGAATCTGAGTTCGTCGCTAAAGGTATCCAATAGTGACGAATGAGATTCGTCACTAAAGGCGTTGTAGTTATAAGCTTCAGCCCAATTTTTTTCTTTTTTCACTTTCTTCCTTTTTGGTTTTCTCCCTTTCCCTCAAACTAATACCCAAACTCACATACCTAGAAACATACCCAAACTCACATACCCAGAAACATACCCAAACTCACATACCCAGAAACTCACCGATTCAGCAACGCATTGGACACCAAAAGCCATCGATTCAGAAACGTCGTCACCGATTCAGCTAAGGCGACGCTTGGACACCAAAAGCCACGATCCCAGTGACGATTCGGCTTCGCAACGCATCGGCGCGACGATCCTAGCCACGATCCCAGCGACGATTCAACTTCGCAACGCACCGGCGCGACGATCCCAACCACGATTCGGCTTCGCGACGCCCCGGCGCGCACTCGCGACGCACCGGCGCACACTCGCGACGCACCGGCGAGAACGTCGCTTCGGCTTCGCGTTAGCGACGCACCGGCGTCGCTTAAGCTTCGCGTCAGCGACGCACCGGCGCTGCTTCGGCTTCGCTTCAGCGACGCATCGGGGCGCACCGGCGACGCTTCAGTGACGCACCGGCTTCCCTTCACCGATTCAGGTATTTTTTTTCTCCTTTTTTGAGTTTTTTTTTTTTTTTTTTGCATACTATTTCTCTTTTTTTTTTTTTTCTTTCCCTTCACAGTGGTATTTGTTGGATGGGTGTGTTCTGAAATGGGTTTTTTGGAATTTTGAAAATTCCTGGTGGGATTTGAAATGGGTCTCTGAATGTGCTTATTGTGTGATTTGTTTTCTTTGGTTAATTTATTGTTTTTCTTTTTAAATCAGTTTCAAATATACAAATGTGATCATCCCAAGTGGGATTTGAAGCCTGATTCAATGAACTGAAAGTTCTTAAATATGAGAAATACTACCAAATAAACAATTGCTACACCCATTTATTACTGCCATCATGTAAACCCTTCAACCCCTTTATATTTTGACATCATTAAATTTATATTTTGATATTATAATGCTTCACAAAAGGGAATTGCAAACCTCATATGAGAACTTGTCTTGGGCATTACAATATTTATTTTTTTTTTTTTTTCTTTTTGGTGATAAAGCCTTGTCAGTTTATTATTTTGTAGAAATTCGTTTCCTTGTCAGTGGATTGCTGTAGTTTATATCACTGCATCCTATATATTATGGCCCTGATTAATTGTCTTTTAATAATTATGCTACCTGCAGCTTCTCCCAAGCTAAGGGAAAAGAAGAGACACGAGGCTGTCTAAAGTGAGGCGCTACAAATACCTCCCTAAGGCTGAGGTCGTATTTTGAGGTATATATGAAAGAAAACACTTTAGCTTTAAGATAGGCCTTTAGTGTTTTTTTGAAGGGTAGAGATGGTAATCAGATTAATTCTCCCTCCTAATACAGTAATACTAGAAACATTAATTGAGATGAGTTTTCATGAATGCTACTCAATTGTTTGGAGTTACCCACTTTTCTAATTTATCTACACTTCGGCTTGGTTGCCAATATGAAGCATTCACATGTTGTCATTATCATGATTTTTGTCCGAATGATTGTCATTATCATGATGTCTTTGTTGTTAGGCTGTGAGCTTGTATGCTAGATAAAGACGCTACTCAATTGTCTTTTTTGTCCGGTGTCTTTGTTGTTACTTAAACGTACTACATATCTAAATGCCCATCCTTATTGTGGGGCTGACTTAGCATTATCCAATATATTTTTAATTCCACCCAACTGTAAACAATTTAATGCTTGGCTTGAACTTTCCTTTTTCTTGCTGGGATGTATAATGTGTACGTATTTGGACTAGATTAGGTGAATTAAGTTCAGCGTTCACACCAACTGAAATGAATACAGTAATGAATGTCTATTCAAACTGCTTGAGCTTTCATGAAGTTGCATGTAGACCCAAACTGCCATAATGCCATTGATAGCAAAACGCTCATAATTAAAAAATGATAACCAATATAACTAACCACACCTATATCAGTGGCCACACATTAAATAGCATCCCTTACAGCTTATATATTCATATAATTTAGAACAACTGTTTATAAATTATTTTAAGAAGTTTTGACATCATTTTTATAAATATAAAAAGCCGTCAAAATTTTTTTTTTTTTAAACCTTATTTTCCTATAAAAGTTTTTAAAAATTCATCATAAATCAATGTCTTTAAAGTATCCATTTACGTTTCTTTATTCATAAACCATAATCCATCATAACCCATCATATTAATTATATTAGAATAATTAATTGTCTTGCACTTTCGTCATATGATATACAATTACCAAGCACTTGAAATGAAAATATTTTAGCTTGAACGTGGATGATTCATCAAAAAATAAAAGCTTGGATGTGGGTGTGTCAAAATCAGCTTGTTACAAATGTCCAATGCAAACGCAATGCATAGAATGATAGGACATGATTTAAGGACGCTGAATCTTTTTTTATGGATTTGAGGAGTACATTCTTGTTATTTGTTTTTGTTTTTTGATAATATAATATGGATTTAACAATATAAAGCTACTCAATTGGATTGATGATAATGATCATTGTCATTATCATGATGTCTTTTTTTTTTTCTTTCCTTATCAAAATTCTCTTGCTTTTCTTTGTAGGACCTCTTAAGTTTGAAAATTTGAGAGCTATACTCACTGAATTTTTTTCTTACATTGTCTCCATCAAGAAGTAAAGCTTCACTTATCTATGTGTTGCATGCAGGTAAAGCTTCACTCATCTTTTTGTGCTTATCATTGGGTCTATGTAACTGTTCATTAAAAGTTATCTTTCTTTTATTTCCAGCTCTCTCTTTTGTGACTGAAGAAATTGTGAAGAACAAGGTGAAGAATACAAGTTAACTTTGGATTTTTTCTAAAAGTTGTAAACTTAGCTTGAGCAAAGTAAGTATATTGTAGTTAAAAACTTATAAAACTCTATATATAGTTGTGATGTTGGAAAATTGTTTTGTGGTGAGTTGTTGTGTTGGAGCAAGCGGGTGGCTTGCATGGTGTTATAAGGTAGCTTAAATTCATATTGGGAGTGTTTTTAATTTCTTGCAAATGTGAATGAAACTTGTTGATTAGTAGTAATTGTGTTCCTTTATTCAATTTCAATACTTGTAAGTATTATAGTTGTGATGTTGGAAATTTGTTTTATGGTGGGTTGTTGTGTTGGAGCAAGCGGGTGGCTTGCATAGTGCTATAAGGTGGCTTAAATTCATATTGGGAGTGTTTTTAATTTCTTGCAAATGTGAATAAAACTTGTTGATTAGTAGCAATTGTGTTCCTTTATTCGATTTCAATACTTATAAACACTCTATACTTGCGATGTTTGTGATTGGTTTTGTGGTGGGTTGTTGTATTGGAGCAAGCAGGTGGCTTGCATGGTGTTATAAGGTGGTTTACATTTATATTGGAAGTGTTTTTCAATTCTTGCAAATGTGAATGAGTATTGTTGATTAGATGTGATGAATATTACTTTATTCGATTTCAATATTTATAAACACTCTATACTTGCGATGTTTGTGATTAGTTTTGTGGTGGGTTGTTGTGTTGGAGCAAGCGGGTGGCTTGCATGGTGTTATAAGGTGGTTTATATTTATATTGGAAGTGTTTTTAGTTTCTTGCAAATGTGAATGAGTATTGTTGATTAGATGTGATGAATATTACTTTATTCGATTTCAATACTTATAAACACTTTATACTTGTGATGTTTGTGATTGGTTTTGTGATGGGTTGTTATATTGGAGCAAGCGGGTGGCTTGCATGGTGTTATAAGGTGGTTTATATTTATATTGGAAGTGTTTTTAGTTTCTTGCAAATGTGAATGAGTATTGTTGATTAGATGTGATGAATATTACTTTATTCGATTTCAATACTTATAAACACTCTATACTTGTGATGTTTGTGATTGGTTTTGTGGTGGGTTGTTATATTGGAGCAAGCGGGTGGCTTGCATGGTGTTATAAGGTGGTTTATATTTATATTGGAAGTGTTTTTAGTTTCTTGCAAATGTGAATGAGTATTGTTGATTAGATGTGATGAATATTACTTTATTCGATTTCAATACTTATAAACACTTTATACTTGTGATGTTTGTGATTGGTTTTGTGGTGGGTTGTTGTGTTGGAGCAAGCGGGTGGCTTGCATGGTGTTATAAGGTGATTTAAATACATATTGGGAGTGTTTTTCAATTCTTGCAAATGTGAATGAGTATTGTTGATTAGATGTGATGAATATATATTAGGAGTGTATATTTGTATGTGCAATGTATATTTATTTAAGTATTAATATAGACTTGTACATTCATGAATGTGATAGAACTTTATCTAAGTAGCTTATAAACTTAGATGTTATAATACATTATGTATGCGTTGTTCTTATTTCACTAAAGTAGGATTCATCTTATAATTGTAGTCAAACATGGATAAAAGTTGGATGACAATAGGTAAGACACCCGATGGCAAATTAAGTCATCCATATATTGAAGGGGTCAATGCATTTATTGATTCTGCAAGAGCGGTTTTAGACTTGAGTGGTAATATTCCATGCCCGTGTATTTATTGTGTGAATTGCTATCAACAATCTCCTCAAACTGTGCGTATCCATTTGCTTCATCGTGGAATTATGCAATCTTACATTAATTGGTATCATCATGGAGAAGCTCATGTATTCAACGAGAATATTCATGATAATGAAATGTCGGATGGTGATCATATGAATGGTATCGATGCCTTGGTAGATGACCGAATTAGAGGGGAACCAAGAAATGCAACTGAAGATGAGGAGGTACGTCATTTTGACAAACTTGAGGAAGATGCAAAGCGTGAGTTGTATCCAGGTTGCACTGATTATAGCATCTTGAAGTTTGTTATTAAGATGTTGAATGTAAAGGTAATGACAAACTTGAGTAATAAGGGACTTGATATGATGCTAGAATTGCTGATAAAAGTTTTACTGAAAGGTAACTTGGTTCCAAGGTCAACTTATGAAGCAAAGAAGATATTACGTGACTTGGGCATGTCATATGAGCATATAGATGCATGCAAAAATGATTGTGCACTATTTTGGAAGGAAAATGAAAATCTTGATAAATGTCCGGTGTGTGAGGTGCCTAGGTACAAAGATACACGTACTCAAGGTAAGAAGATTCCTCACAAGGTATTGCGTTACTTCCCATTGACACCGAGACTAAGGAAATTGTACATGTCAAGCCAAAGAGCTAAGGACATGAGATGGTATATAGACAAACGTGTGGATGATGGGATAATGAGGCATCCGGCTGATAGTGAGGAGTGGAAGGAGTTTGATTTGCAACATCCTGATTTTGCTCTTGAACCTCGCAATGTAAGGTTGGGGTTGGCTACAGATGGATTTAATCCTTTTGGGAATATGAACAACAACTATAGTATGTGGCCTATCATACTTATCCCCTATAATCTACCGCCTTGGTTGGTTATGAAGGAGCCATATTTTATGTTGTCCTTGCTTATTCCTGGTCCCCATCAACCGGGGAATGAGATTGATATTTATTTGAAACCATTGGTTGATGAGTTGAAGGAGTTGTGGGAAGAAGGTGTAGAAACTTATGATGCTTATAGTAAAGAGCATTTTCAGATGCGTGCAACTTTGTTGTGGACAATACATGACTATCCTGGATTTGGTAACGTGTCCGGGTGGAGGACAAAAGGTTATCATTCTTGTTACACTTGCAATGATCAACCATATTCAGAAGGTTTGGAAAGTAAAATTGGATTCATTAACCATCGAGCTTATTTACCTATGGAACATCGTTGGAGACATAGTCGGTTGCATAATGGTTTACCAGAGAAGCGGAAGAGATCCTTAGAGTTACAAGTGGAAAAGATACAAGAGCAGCTAGATAAAATGCCAAATATAATTTTAGGAAAGCATCCAAGTAACAAGAAGAAACAACTTATTGGGGAGCCAAATTGGTCAAAGGCAAGTATTTTGTATAAGCTTCCATATTGGAAAAATAAGAAGCTTAAGCACAACATTGATGTCATGCATGTGGAGAAGAACATTAGTGAGAGTACTTATGGTACTTTGTTGGGCATTGAGGGGAAAAACAAGGACACTGACAAGGCTCGGATAGACTTGCAAAATATGAACTTCAGGCACACGTTGCATTTGAAACAACGTCCTGATGGATCATATGCCAAGCCTCGAGCTTTCTTTTCATTAAGTCCCAATGAAAGGGATGGTTTTTATGACTTTTTGAAATCAGTCAAGTATCCGGATGGCTATGCAGCCAATATATCAAGGTCAGTGAATGCAAAAAATGGTAGATTATCTGGTTTGAAAAGTCACGACTGTCATGTGCTACTACAACGAATTCTTCCAATTGGATTGCGAGGGTTTGCAGATAAAGACATTAGTATTGTATTGTTTGAGTTGGGCAACTTCTTTCAAGACTTATGCTCAAGGACTTTAAAGCGAAGTGAATTGGAGAAACTAGAAGAACGTATAGTTCTTATACTATGCAAGCTTGAGAAATTCTTTCCTCCAGCATTCTTTGATGTTATGGTTCATCTTGCTATTCACTTGCCTCGAGAAGCAATTCTAGGAGGCCCGGTACAATATCGGTGGATGTATCCAATTGAAAGGTAATTAGATCTTTTGATGCATTCATCAATTGCATTTTTTCCACATGGTATAAAATCACATTTTATGTGTATTTTTACCTTGTAGGTACCTTGGAAAATTGAAAAGATACGTTTCCAACCGAGCTCGACCAGAAGGTTCGATTGCAGAGGCTTACATTCTTAAAGAATGTATTAACAATTGGTCTTTGTATATTGATGGGATTGAAACTGTGCATAACCGAAGAGAAAGAAATGAAGATTTTGGTGAATCTAGCGAAGAATTGATAGTTTTTTCACAAACTGCCCGACCTACAGGTGGTAGGCGGAATGATGGCGACTTGTCTCGTGCATTGCTTGATACTGCTCATTGGTACTTGCTGTATAATAGTCCTGAGCTAGAGCCTTATTTAAAGTATGTGATTTCATATGCATATATTGTTTAATCAAGTTTTGAATATTATTTGCATTGCTTAGCTGAAAATAAATCATTTTATTTTTAACAGCGAACACAAAAACACATTGCATAATCCTACTGGAGAAGCCATAACTCAAATCCAACGACAAGAGTTTCCCAAGTGGTTTAGAGAACGTGTAAGACATTTGAAATTTAGTCACACTAATAAATTTAAACATTTAAATTTATTCGTTATTGCTTATTACTAATAGGATATCATTTGTTGTATGTCATTATAGATGAATAGATTGAAAGTTAACGAGTCATCAGAAGCTACTAAACAGTTATGGTCATTAGCAAATGGTCCTAAGCCATATGTGAAGGAGTACACTGTTTGTATGGTCAATGGTGTAAAGTTCCATACAAGGGACCTAGACAATCGTCGTGTAACCCAAAACAGTGGTGTATAGACCGAAGGGGACCATGAAGGAGAAATGCACGACTTCTATGGTCATGTGTGTAAAATTTGGGAATTAGAGTATATGTTTCGCCATAAAGTTGTTTTGTTCCAGTGTGAATGGTATAATACTAGTACCAATGGTCGAAGGAGAACGATAAGAACTGATGCACACTGCACGAGCATTGATGTTACAAGTCGATGGTATCAAAATGACCCTTTTATACTTCCTAGTCAAGCGAAACAAGTTTTCTACCTTCAAGATACGAAATTGCGTGACCCATGGAAAATTGTGCAATGCATCCAACATAGGGGAATGTTTGATGTCCCAGAAGTCGGGGGCGGAGAATCCAATGATAATACAGAAGATAGTAACGCATTCCAACAAGAAGCAATTGTTGATATTGTCCCTATCAATGTTGAAGACAATATTATTGAGTATTATATGGGTGATGTTGAAACTGAGGTTATTCTTGAAGGTGAAACTTCAAGAGACGCTAATCAAAATGAAGAGCATGACATACCTGATGTTGATCTTGATATGGATTATGATATGTAGAGTTCATAACAATTGTCGTAAATGTTATGTGATTGTTTTAAAGTTTTATGCTTGTCTTAAAGTTTTATGCTTGTCTACATAGCAATTGTTATTGAAATGTTTTGTGTTTATCTTAAACTTGATATGGATATTGATATGGTCATTTGTTGTGTTGAGTTAGTAGCAATTGTGTTCAAATTTAGCACTTGTGAATTGCTTGATATAGATAATGGTATGGACTATAATATGTAAAGTTAGTAGTAATTGTTATTGAGATGTTTTGTGCTTATCGTGAACTTGATATAGATATTAATGTGGTCATTTGTTGTGTTGAGTTAGTAGCAATTATAATGTTAAGTTAGTAGCAATTGTACTTATCTTTCATGTCAATACATAGTTTCAAAAAATGCCCAAAAAGGCCAAATACACTCATAATATACCGAGGTATGAGATGGCAAGATTGGATAGAATGAGGCAAAACCAAGAGATAATTGATGCTTTGGGATTGAAGCACATCTCAACTTCTCTAAAGGATTCTGCTCAGTCCAATTGTGCAAAAGGGAAAAGAAGTAGAGCTAGTGTTGTGGTAGATGATGATTATATACCACCTATTGGTGACGATGAGAATGATGTTGAGTCATCTAACTCTTTAATCCATAAGGTACAATAGATGTTCCATAGGGTGCAATAGATAATAACTTTGGTTCTATTATTTGTAATGACTTTGTTGTTCTATTATATATATGTTTCTAGTCACGGATGGCACCAGGACGACTTACACGCTCACGAGGTGAGGCATCTATCCCGGTGGTCCAATCTACGGTCCAATCTACGGTTCAATCTACAGAAACACCTCTTGAAGCAAATCCTCTCGCCCAAAGTTCTTCAAGTGCGGAGGCTACCGACGCATTAACTAGCACGACTGGTAATTACATAGAACATACTTAATTGCAACTGCATCTTGTCTTTACTATTGAGATTATACTTAATGTACATAGAATGTATAATTTTATAACATTGATAATTTTTAAATAGGATCTGCTAGCAGAAATACCCGTGGAACAACACGTGGTATAGCAGTACGGGCACTTGTTGAAAAAAGTGGTAAACTACCAGTACGTATAGCTGCAGAGTATGATGCTCCTGTTGGGAAGAATGCGTGCAAGCTTGTCAATCAAATTGGGGTACAAGTGCGAAGTAATTTGTCCAGTTACAATGTAAAAAATTGGAAAAGTGTTGATGCTGCTACTAGAGATGTGGTGCTTCAAAATATCGTGGTAAATTTATATTAATAACGTTTAACTCGTCTTTGTTGTCACTAAGTATATTAATTCATATAATAATATTTTTATAATACATATATACTTCATTTTACAGGATCAGTTTGAGCTTGAAGGAGATTCTAACTTAGTAACGAAAACAGTAAATACAAAATGTGGAAGATTATTGAGTAGCGGCTCTAACAAGTTGTATCAGACTTATAAGAAGCTTATACAATCTCATGATGAAGACTATGCAAAAATCCACCCGCCAAAGAATGTCACACTTGAGCAATGGACTGGACTTATTGAAGGGAGATGGACCAATAAGGACTGGCTGGTAAATTATTTATGCGTATATTATTATTATCCAATATTTACTATATTATGTTGTCAAATGATGAAGTAAATTTATATTGTTTTATTAATGATTTAATAAATATCTTGAATGTTCTTTATTAGGAAAAATCAAGAATTAATTCTGAAAATAGAAGCAAAACTTCAGGCAAACATAGATGCGGGACAAAGGCACTTGCTGTTAGGGTTGATGAGGAGGTGCGTGTTTTTTCATTTTCTTAAATCTTAGTATATTACATGTGATTAATTAACTATAAATAACTAACACTCGAATGTTAATTCATTAGACAAATAATAATGGCGGTTAAGTTCCTGAATTGGCAAAAGTCTACAAAGATGTTCATTTTAATCCAAACACAAATAAGTGGATACACCATGATGATGAAGCGACATATGTATGTGTATCATTCCATCCCTATTATTCCATTCTTATCATGTTTGTAAAGTTATTACATATGTAGTATTAATGTTGTGATTGTTATTTGTTTTTTTTTTTTTTCCTCTCTCAAATGGTAGGAAACTATTCTCAAAGTGCAAGAGGATCATTGTCAAGATCCTAATGCAATTCCCCTTACACAAGAGGAAATCTCAAACTTGGTTTTTAAGAAAAAATCTGGTATTGTAAAAGGACTTGGCATGAGACCTTCTTCTTCTCTAGTAACCACTGCCTCATCTAGTGCCTCGATAGAGTATATTCATAGGTTAGAAAATGAGATACTTGAGCTCAAAGAGGCAAGAGTTAGGGACGAAGAGGAGCGAGCTAAGGAGCAAGAGGCGCGAGCTAAGGAGCAAGAGGCACGAGCTAAGCAAGATGAGATCCAAAAGAATATTCTTAATTTTTTGAGGAGTAAGGGTTATGATGACGGTTTTAACTATGGGGGTGGTTCATCTTCAAGTTAAATCACTTATAGGTAACACTTCATTTTTTATGTATCATTTGAAACTAATTGTTAGAAATTTTTTTATAACATAGTTAATGTTTTTACTTTACGATTTTAATGTAATAGTATTTTTATATTTGTGCAGATTTCTTATTGGTGGCTTTAGGGGATTACTTTTGGCATTATTTGAAGACATATGAGGACATCTTTTGGCTCTAGGGGGTTTTAATTATATTATGCTACATTTCTTGTATTGTTATAAAACATTTTAAGTTATTGTATGTGTTGCAAACAACTATTGTATGGAAAGAGTTTGAATTTGATATTTGTTTTAATTTTAACTTGTGGAATGTATGGATCGATTTTTTATAAATGTGTTGTTGAAATAATTGTGTTAATCAAATTTGAGGTTTGAATAATGTAATAATAGGTTACAGGTTAGTATCAACGTCATGAAAATAATAAAAATAGAAAATATGTTTTAGTGATGAATTTTTTCGTCACAAAAATGGCAACAAAAAATTGTTTTAGTGACGAAATATTTCGTCACTAAATACAGTGGAATTTTATAAGAAATGGTTTTAGTGACGAACATTTTCGTCACTATATATGCATGGACTTTTTAAAAATAGTTTTAGTGACGAATATTTTCGTCACTATATGTACCCGAAAATAGTTTTAGTGACGAAATTTTTCGTCACTAAATATGATTTAATAAACTGAAATGGTTTTAATGACGAAATATTTTCGTCACTAAATACTGTTTTTAGCGAGGAAAACATTTAGCGACGAAACGTTTTCGTCGCTAAAAGTTTTTTTTTTTTTATTACCAAATTGGACTTTTAGTGACGAAATTTTTCGTCGCTAAAAGTCGCCAGGACTTTTAGTGACGGGGCTACAGTGACGAAACGAATTTCGTCACTAAAAGTCCAATTTCGTCACTAAAGGTTCTTAGTGACGAAAAACTGGATTTTTAGTGACGAAAATTTTCGTCACTAAAAATACATTTTCTTGTAGTGTGTTTAAAAAATTTTTAAAAATTGAGACGTATGAATTATGACATTCTATGATTGATTGATGGATCATAAATTAGAATACAAAAAATGTGATAGATGATTTGTATTTCCCTTATTCTCTTTAGTACTCCACGCAAGAGCCCTGGGCTGCTTAATTACATTTTTTTTTTTAGAAAGACTTTCAACCTATGGCATCCATTCCTAATGATAACTATTTATCATCAGACCAATACACTAATTAATTTTTAGTATAGGCAAGGATTGAACCTCAAATCTCTTATTCAACTATCAAAAATTTCACCAGTTGAGCTAACTGAAACCCACACTTAATTACATTTCCTAGGAACTTGTTACTTGTATTTGAACTAGAGAATAAGAGAAGTATTATGTATACAATACTTTCATAGCAAATCACAAGTGGTAAATTGTTATTGGTTTTAATTTGAACCTACAATCAAAATTATTTTTTTATCTACCAATAAAAACTTGTAACAACCTGTCATATAAGATTTGTTGTGAAAGTGTTATGAACATAGCATTTCTTATAGAATAATCTGTTAAAAAACGTTGTTAATGTCCAAGCAAGAGATAATTTATAGTTAATTACATGGTTGACCATAAAGTGTAAGGGTTGCCCCATGATCATCTTATCCTACAAAGTACAAACAGAAGAAACCAAAGAGTAGCACATTGGAAGGAGGGTATGTACCAAGGGAGTCAATACCATACCAAAGACTATCTCGATTTGAGCTAGAAAATGAAATATTTTGGTACTGGTCTATACCAGTGTATCATTTCGAGATTACCACAAATTTAATCGTATATATATATATATATATATTATTTATATATTTTTTTAGAAACATATTGTAAGGTTGAATTTAATCAACCATCTTGTTGGCTTTATTCCGTGCCAAATTGACTTGTATTTTAGCATTTAGTAACCCTGTATTTAGGTAGGAATCTTGTAAGGGTAGTGAGTGAGAGAGTGTGAAGAAATGCTCAAGATTGTGCAAAGAAATAGGAACTCGCGACTGAATCTCGCAGGTGGCTCGTGGCTTGCAAGTCGCCAGAAGTTGCACACGTGCCAAGCATGCCAGAAGCTGAAGAGTCACGCTAACTATTGCACTACAGGACAAAAGTCTCAAGCTCACCAGGCAGTTAGCTAGCAGCTTGAACTCACAACTCAACCCAGTCACGAGGTCAAGTCAATAGAACACCTTGTTTGGGAAAAACTAACGTTTTACATTACATTCTCACCCTAGTATAAATACCCCTTGAATGTTCAAATAGCGTTGAAAACACTATGAATGTTTAGACCCCCAAAAAACAAATTACCAATTCAAGCTTTATATCAAACAATATATGTGCGGAAGATGATAACAAACTTATAACAGAATTGATAAATAATCTAAACCATAAATAATCACAATCACAGCAGTAATTAAATGGTAAAGATAAAGGGAAGAGAAATGCCAACACAAAGACAACACACGATGTGTTTTCGAAGAGGAAACCGAAGCTCTCGGTATAAAACCTCTCTGCTGCCCTCCAAGCAGTCAATAATCCACTAGAAAATGCAGTTAGGATACATGAACAGCAATAGACCCTCCAAGCCTAATCTACCCAAGTACCTAAGCCCTTTATGTTTTTTGCTCCAATGAGGTTACGCCAAACCTTTTTCTTTTCTAGCTTGCCGAATTCCGCTATAAACCATAGCGTCAACCAATAAACATTGGTTCCTTCCAAACTGTTTCCCTTAGCACTAAAAGAACTTTCTCACAAACGTGGGTATGCTGAGAAAAGAATTTAATCAAGAACCTCTCAAGGATGTATCAATAGAGAGGAAAAGAGTAGAGGAATTTGAAGAATCTTTTAGGTGAAGATTATAGATGAGGCAATCTTGTTTTCTCTAGGGTTTCTCTCTCAAAATTCTCTCTGAAAGCTCTCTACATTTCGTGGCAATGGGGTATATTTATACTAAGGTGAGAATGGAATGTGAAACGTCAGTTTTTCCCAAATAGAGCAAGTTGGTGGCTTGGCCTTGCAACTTGGTTGAGTCATGAGTTCAAGCTGCAAGCTAACGACCTGGCTAGCCTGGGACTTTTGTCCTATAGTGCAATAGCTGGCACGACTCTTCAGCTTTTAGCATGCTTAACACATGAGCAACTTCTGGTGACTTGCAATCCGCTAGCCACCCGCGAGATCCAGTCACGAGTCCCTATTTCTTTACACAATCTTGAGCATTTCTTCACACTCTCTCACTTACTATTCTTACAATATTCCCACCTATATACAAGGTTACTAAATGCTAAAATACAAGCAAATTTGGTATAGAATAAAGCCAACAAGATAGTTAATTAAATTCAACCTTACAATCTCTCCCTTTGGCTATTCCGTGACAAAACCCTAAAACAAACTCTAGACTTAACGCGTGAGCTGGGAAAAGTTGGAAAACTCACTCACACGTAACTCTAGAATCTGTGCAGCTCTTGAACTATAAAATCAAAATATTTCCTGAAACACAATAACACAATAATATCACTGTATACAGAAAACTTGTAATGCATATGGAACAAACACAATGTGATCAAGCAAAAATGGAATAAAGTAATAAACCATGGCTTGACCAAACAAGCAATCACTGTAAGAAAGTGATCACAATGTTCATTCTCACTTGTAATGAATATCAGGACATTCAAGCTGATAAGCGCAAAGCAAATCACTTGAATTACCAACACTCAATCAATGCACAATACATAAAGTATATGAATCTAGGAATAAAATTCTACAAGGGCATAAGAGTGAGAGTACTTAAGGACAATGCATAACATTTAACTTGAAGTACAACATAACAAAGCATACATGCTGCATAAGCATGGTACAAACCAAAAAAATCTACAAGCATGCATAGAAACAAACCCTAAAAGCTTACAAAAGCAACATGGGTACAAATCATAAACTAAGAACCTTAAAAACCTATAAAGGTAGCAGGTACAAATAAAAACTCAAAGTAAAATATGCTAAATAACATCATATTATATACTGAATAACTTCTTTTTTAAAAAAAAAAAAAAAAAAAAGGCTATACCAGTGAACTACAAATTTTCCAAAAGTATTAAAATCATATCAACACAGGATAAAAACTAACAGATAGATAACAATAAGCACATCAAACAAAACAATAGTATATAACAACTATAATAACTCCCCCTTTCAGTATGCTGCCTATCTCCCTCTTTCTATGTGCTGCTCTCCCCCTTTTTATCAGGAATAGCTAAAGGCTATCTTCGAGCTTTTGCTATATAGCATCCAATTGAGTCTCGATAGTTGTGAGTTGCATCTGAGTTTGACTGTGAAATGAGTAAAGAAGTCGTTCTAAATCGGACATCTGATGAAACACATTTGCAATTAAATGGCTCTGCTTGGCTGTTTGAAATCCAGGGGGAACAGATGGAGTCCCAGTTAATTGTACAGGAGTAACTGTAGTATGAGCAGATGGAGATGCATGTGTGGATGGCTCACTCTTAGGTGTCTTTGAGGAGTAACTCTTGCTTGCTTGGAGAGTTACATGGATATTGGTCGAGGACGAGGCAAAATTTTCTCATCTGATGAAGGACTAACACCTTCACGAAGGATAATCTTCATGATTAAACTACAAAACAAAAGAATTGTTTGAGTTGCTGATCGAGCTGCTGTTTTCCCAATAATCTGAAATATGTGAGCACAAACATCAATCACGACACCAAAAATGAGGTCACACAAGAATTTAGCCCTTCCAAGACTATTAAAGGTAGTGTTTGATAGTGGGTAGAGGTTAGAGAACATGATCAGCTTTAGAGTTGTCAGTTCAGGGGAAAACAATGTATTGCCTATAGATGATCTTGTGCTTCCCACTTCATGTTCATTCCCAAGAACTTGAAGGATATCTTGTGCCTAAAGTACTCTGTCATCATATGGAGTTCGATCCACATTTCCTAGTCTAGTGATGCGAAGTACCTTAGCAATGTAGTCTGCATTGATGGAAAATTCTATTCCTCGAACCCAGCATTTCAACTCCACCCCTGTGAATCTAGCATTAGAGTAGAATTCCTTAACCAATTCTTCAATTGGATCCTTAAAATTCCCAAAAAGGTCAGCCCAAGCTTTCTCTTCAAAAATCTTAGGGATAAACGTTGTCCCTAGGGCATTAAAATTGACAATTTGTTCCACAATGGGAGAAGCCTCTTTAAAAGTGTCTGTGTAGGTCTTTGAGTTAATAGGTGTCCTGAATCTCTCAATGGTAGAGTCTCCAGATGACTTAGACGATAGTTGTGTCCGTTTAGCAACCAGGGTTGATAGGTCATCGATTACAATGTCTTTGCCTTTAGAGGAACAACGAGTTATCTGCAACAAAGCAAACACACAACAAAGAACCAAATACAATACCACAAGGAACAAACATCAGTTTGATTAGATTCAGTTATAAGACACTAAAGTAGAAATTTCACTTAAACACAAAAACATGAACCAGGATAACACCAAGAAGACATAAGCAATACTGACATAATAAGAGAAATAGGCAAACAAATATGATGAAGAACAGGAACAACTCAAAGTCAAGTGGGCAATTTGCAACACAAAGTCATAAGAGACAAAATACCAAGAACATGATATGAATGGAGCAACACATTCATGAAACACATCACAGAGCACAGTCTCTCAATAGACAAAAGAAAAATAAACAAATGTCCATCAAACACAATAACACTCAAACAAAGAACACCCAAAAAAAAAAAAAACCCAATATAAGCATGAAATATCTCAAAACATAATGTCAACAGCACAAATCAAGAAAATAAAGATCAAATCAGTAGGTACAAAGTGAGATAGAGAAAACCTATACCTTTTTCTTAATGTTTGAAGAAAACATGATGCAAAAATAGAAGCTTTTGCAAGAGAGACACGGAGTGTTTGAGAGAGAAATTTGGGGAAGACAATGAACAATCATTGAAATTCGAGAGAAAACTGAAATTTTTTTGAAAAATTGTCCTTAAAGCGAAAAACAAGCGTTTTTTCACGACTGGGTCAAGTCGCCAGTCAGTCGCTAGGTAAGCCGTGAAACACTTAAAAGATAAGAATCTTGAAAAAAATTTCTAAGTGTTTTTCGCAACTGGAAGGTCTACCCGTGAGACAGTCGCCAAGGGAGCCGCGAAAATCTCTGTGTACCCCTTACGACTAGACCTTTCACCCGCGAACAAGTCACCACACTAAGCCGTGAAAATCATAAAAACTCAAATTTTGAAAAATTTTCTAAGTATTTTTCGCGACTGAAACCTTGACTCACCAGTGAGCCGCGACAAATCTAGGAGTGAGCTCGCAAATGGGGCATGCAACTAGACCAACCTGCGACTAATTTGCCAAAATAGGGTAACATTGTTTTTGAAATTTTTGACATTTTTGTAAAAAAAAAAATACTTCCCAAAAACAAGTTAAAACACTCAAAAATCTTTTTGTGTTTGATCAACAAAGATTAAGCATGTGAAAACACATTTAAACAAGTACAATCACACAAATGAATATGGCATTCATTGAACATAGACTTGTGTGTTATGTGTGAATATCAAAGGTGAGATAGTCCTTAGTCGAATGTGAAGTTTCAATGATCAATTCAATCAAGGCATACATAACTAGCACTCGATAATGTGATCCATCTCAATTATAGAAATGTGCATATATAACTTCCCACAGAAACTTGAATACATTTATTTGAACATTTTCATTTGTCTCCATATATATCATAACATTTGATCATTTTGAATCAATACATCTCATTGAGAGATAGATGCCTGAAATTTTTAATATTTCAAATTGATGAGTTAGCCTTTGGCTTTTTGGGCATCATACATTTTATTTTAGTCGCTTTCCCTTTTTCGTAGTAAAATACAAGTTTGTGCGACAAACTTTTACAGCTTAATATCTCTTTTCATTTGGAGATTTACATTTGGTGAGCTCTTTAATTAAAAGCAATAAAATAAAAGTAGGAAGATATATAAGCACAAGTCTATGCATGTCTTAAGATCAACAAAATCATTCACTAATTATTCACGACAAGGTTAAATATCTATTTACAACAATCACAAAGATTTCAAGATTTTTCCCACAAAGATATAAGTGCATATGAGACAAGCTAAGCTCGTAAATGCACAAAGCTATCAGTACTAAGGTACAAGGCAAAACGTGCTTTGAGACAAAGCTCACCAAAGTTAATCAAACTTTTTGGATTTTCTACTTTTTATCTGTTTTTGGATTTTTGACATAAAAGTAGTATAAGATTGATAAAAAGACATTTTAAAAATGAAACAAATAAACAAACAACAAATCAAACAATTAGAAGCAAAAAGCATACAACCAAACATATTCACAAAGCATAGGAAGAATTGATGCATTGACATGTTATAATGCTTATGCATGAATACCCTTCGTCACCCACACGTCACGTGCGTTTGGGGTGATATCCTTGACAGATTGGGTACGAAAGTTAGGACTGTCAAACCTCTTTGTGAAGCTTTCCAAGCAATTTGTGAAGGCACCAATCATCTTTATCATATCCATCATTCCGGGATCATGGTTTTGACTTCTTGTTTGCTCACCACCCCAAGGCCTTTTGTCATTTCTTCTTCCTTGTGATCGAGGAGCGCTTGCATTGTTTAAAGCTCTCATCTTATGACAGTTGGGTCTGGTATGTCCCTGCAATCCACAATAGTGATAAATATGATTCGTTCTAGGACCTCGTTGTAATCTTGGAAGTGATCTTCCTCTAACTTCATGTCTGGCTTCTGATAGATTATAGACTGTATTGAACATCCATTGATCAGCCATATTCTTCTTCTTTTCAATCTTAGCCTTATTAGGAATAGATTCCTCTACAATTGGCTCTTTAGCCTTCACAAACTTCACTTCTTGGTGACATTCGCTGATGAGCTACTCCTTCTGGTATATCCCACTCTAGACTTGCACTACAAAAAAAGGGGTCTATAGCCGCGTTTCAAAAACGCGGCTATAGACCCCAAAAACGCGGCTATAGGATTAGAGCCGCGTTTCCTTAGCCGCATTTGCAAACACAGCCTAAACACTGCAGCAATAGGCCTATAGCCAAGTTTTTAACCGCGGCTATAGGATTCTGGCCTATAGCTACGTTTTTAAAAAACGCGGCTATATCCCAGCTTGCAGCTGCATTTATAATTGTGGCAAAGGGTTCGGACCTATAGCCGCATTTTTAAAAACGCGGCTATATGTTTTTTAATAACAAAAAAATATATATTTTGGGTTTTTTTTTTCCAAAAAACAAAAAAAAAATGGGTTTTTTTTTCCAAAAAATTCAAAATTCGAAATTCGAATAAAAAAAATTCAAAATTAAACGCAAATCCAAAAAATTCAAAATTAAACACAAACTGAAAAAATTCAAAATCAAATACAACATACTCACAATACAAAAACACCCAGAAAATTCAAAATCAAACACAACATACTCACAATACAAACACACCCAAAAAATTCAAAATCATACACAATGTGCCCCAAAATTTAAGAACACATACCCATTTAAACATAATCACAATATTAGCAACACAGTAGCACAAATTCAAGCACAGATCCAAAAAATTCAAAATCAAATATTGCTAGAATATCCACTTCATTCAAAATTTTCAACATCTCCTCCATTTTCTTACTAACTCTACATAAACTAACCAAAAAAAAAAAAAAAAACTAGATCTATTGACAAATCAGTGTGCTTGAGATGAAGAAAAAAAGAAAGAAAAAAAAAAGTAGAAGTAGCTCCAAAGAAACAAAGAAAACAAAAAAAGAAAGAGTTACCAAGATAAGAAGAAGGCAGAAAAAGAAAAAGAAAAAAAAATAGAGTTACCCAGATGTGAGAAAGGAAGAAAGAAAAAGGAAAAAAAAAAAAAAAAAGGTTACACAGATGTGAAGAACGAAGAAAGAAAAAGGAAAAAAAAAAAAAAAAAAAGTTACCCAACTATGAAGAAGGAAGGCAAAAAAAAAAAAAAAAAAAAAAAAAAAAAAAAAGAACCTGAAGAGCTACGGTAGAAGAAGAGCAAGGGAAGAATGAAGAAAGAAAAAAAGAAAGAAAGAGATAAGAAAGAAAAGAAGAAAGTGGGGGTAGGTGGAGATGTAGGTGGGAAAGGGGAGGGCACGAGGGAAGTTGAAGGAAAAAAAAAATTTTTTTTTTTGTTGTTGTTACATATAGCGGCATTTTTAAAAACGCGGCTGTAAAACGCTGCTATAGGCCTGGCCAGTCTAGACTTTTTTCCTGTAGTGCAACAGTTAGCATGACTCTTTAGCTTCTGGCATGCTTGGCACGTAAGCAACTTTTAGCGACTTGCTAGCCGCGAGCCACCTGCGAAATCCAATTGCGAGTCCTTTTTTTTTGCACAATCTTGAGCATTTCTTCACACTCTCTCACTCACTACCCTTACAAGATTCTCATCTAAATACAGGGTTACTAAATGTTAAAATACAAGCAAATTTAGTACGGAATAAAGTCAACAAGATGGTTGATTAAATTCAACCTTACACCCCTCATTCCCACGAAATGTAGAGAGCTTCCAAAGAGAATTATGAGAGAGAAACCCTAGAGAAAACAAGATTGCCTCATCCATAATCTTCACCTAAGAGACTCTTCAAATTTCTCTACTCTCTTCCTCTCCATTGATACATCCTTGAGAAATTCTTGACCAAATCCTTGTCTCACCAAACCTATGTCTGTGAGAAGGTTCTTTTGGTGATAAGGGAAGCAGTTTGGAAGGGACCAATGATTATTGGTTGATGCTATAGTTTGTAGCGGAATCTGGTAAGCTAGAAAAGAAAAAGGTTCAGCACAACCTCATTAGAGCAAGAAGCTTAGGGAGCTTAGGTACTTGGGTAGCTTAGGCTTGGAAGGTTTATTGCTATTCATATATTCTAACTATATTTTCTAGTGGATTATTACCTCTTGGAAGGCAGAGAGGTTTTACTCCGAGGACTTCAGTTTCCTCTTCAATAACACATTGTATGTTGTCCTTGTGTTTGCATCTCTCTTCCCTTTATCTTTACTATCTAATTACTACTATGATTGTGATTATTTGTTTAGTTTGTTTATCAATTCTGTTATTAGTTTAATTATCATTTTTCGCACGTACATTGTTTGATAATAAGCTTGAATTGATAATTTGTAATTGCGGGTCTAAACGTTCATAGTGTTTTCGACACTATTTAAACTTTCAATTGGTATCAAAGCAGGTGCACTTGTTGTGGTTTAAACACCCTAGTGTGATCCTTGACCCCACATTGAAATGGACAGGTCTCACTCTCTAAATGTGCCACCATTTTTTTATGGTAATAATTATGCATTTTAGAAAGTCCGAATAAGGGCATTTTTGTATTCTATTGATGATGCTGTGTGGGATGCAGTTGAAATTGGTTGGACTAAGCCAGAGGCTGCCAAATCCACCTGGGATAAGGCAGCACCTGCGACGACTAATGCTAATAGTAAAGCCTAGAATGCTATTTTCTGTTATGTCTCTCCAGAAGAATTTCATAGGATTTCAGATATCACTATTGCTAAGGAAGCATGAGAGATTTTGGAGACTACCTATGAAAGAACAAAGAAGGTGAAAGACACCAAACTACAGATGTTGACCACTCACTTTAAGGAGCTTAAGATGAGCGAGGATGAGTCCTTCGACTCTTTTTATAGTAAGTTGAACGAGATGGTTGTCGGCAAATTCAATTTTGGAGAAAAGAATAAGGATTCTAAAATTGTAAGGAAGATCCTTCGATCACTGTTGGAAAGTTTTTGTGCCAAAGTAACAGCTATTGAAAAGAGCAAAGATCTTGAAGACATTAAATTTCAAGAGCTGGTTGGTTCTTTGCAGACATATGAATTGTCTCTACCTACGCAGAAGAAGAGGAAATCTCTTACTCTTAAAACAATTGATAAGAGAGTGGTATCTCATGACTCTTCGGAAGAGGATGCAATAGATAAAGATGTGGCGTATCTTGTAAAGAACTTCCAGAAATTCTTAAAATTCAAGAACAATGGGAAATTTGGTGACAAAGGAAAATTTCAGTGCTCTGGGAAGGAGAAGAAAGAATTCCGCAAGAAAGATGGTAGAGATTCCCAATCTTCTCAAGGAATCACACGTTTCGAGTGTAATAGACATGGACACTTCAAAAAGGAATGTCCCAACTATTTGAAGTCAAAGGGCAAGGTCTATGCCACTACTCTAAGTGACTCAGATTCATCAAATTCTGATTCGGAGGAAAGTTGTGGCGGAGAAGGAAACTACTCTGCATTCATGACCATTGCACATGTGGAGTCCTCAGATGATTTAGGTACACTTGTGAAGGAGCTTGATGAGCACTCTAATTTGGAGTCTATTGGAATAGTTAAGGAGTCTGAAGATGAGGAAGCTGGAAAAGCAATAGGATTGCAAGAGACTTACAACTCACTCCTTGAGAAGACTGGTGAATATACTAAGGTGGCTAACGCAACCATTAAGAAGATGAAGATAGCCGAGGAAGATTACAAAATTCTTCTAGTGCAGTACGAGGAGGCTAAATGTGAAGTGGAGAAAATGAATGGAAAGCTATTAGAAGCTTACTCAAAAATTCAATTCCTTGAGCATAAAATGCTTCAAGCAAATGCTAAGGTAGATCGTGTCTCCTCCAAGAAACTCAATGAAATGCTTGCTCATCAAAAATCAGTCTCAGACAAGTCCGAAATGGGATATACCAGAGGGAGTAGCTCATCAGCCAATGTCACAAAAAAAGTGAAGTTTGTGAAGGCCAAAGAGACAATTGTAGAAGAATCTATTCCTGATAAGGTTAAGACTAAAAAGAAAAAGAATATGGCTAATCAACGGATGTTCAATACAGTTCATAATCCATCAAAAGCCAGACATGAAGTTAGAGGAAGATCACTTTCAAGATTACAACAGGGTCCTAGAACGAATCATATTTGTCACTATTGCAGATTTCAAGGACATACCAGAGCCAACTGTCATAAGCTGAGAGCTTTAAACAATGCAAGCGCTCCTCGATCTCAAGGAAGAAGAAATGACAAGAGATCTTGGGGTGGTGAGCAAACAAGAAGTCAAAACCGTGATCCCGGAATGATAGACATAATGAAGATGATTGGTGCCTTCACAAATTGCTTGAAAAGCTTCACAAAGAGGTCCGACAGTCCTAATTTCGTACCCAATCCGTCAAAGATATCATCCCAAACGCACGTGATATGTGGGTGACAAAGGGTACTCATGCATAAGCATCATAACATGTCCATGCATCAATTCTTTCTATGTTTTGTGAATATGTTTGGTTGTATGCTTTTTGCTTCTGATTGTTTGATTTGTTGTTTGTTTATTTGTTTCTTTTTTAAAATGTTTTTACATTGTTTTTTATCAATCTTTTATTACTTTTATGTTAAAAATCCAAAAACACATAAAAAGTAGAAAATCTAAAAAGTTTGATCAACTTTGTTGAGTTTTGTCTCAAAGTATATTTTGCCTTGTACCTTTGTACTAATGGCTTTGTGCATCTACGAGCTTAGCTTTTCTAATATGCACTCATATTTTTGTGAGAAAAATCTTGAAATCTTTGTGTTTGTTGTAAATAGATCTTCAACCTTGTCATGAATAATTTGTGAATGGTTTTGTTGATCTTGAAATATGCATAGACTTGTGCCTATATATCTTCCCACGTTTATTTTATTGCTTTTAAATTAAGAGCTCACCAAATGTAAATCTTCAAATGAAAAGAGATATTGATCTGCAAAAGCCTACCGCACATACTAGTATTTGACTAGGAAAAAGGGAAAGCAACCAAAATAAAATGTATGATGCCAAAAAAAAAAAAAAAAAAAGCCAAAGGCTAACTCATCAGTTTGAAATATTAAAAATTTCAGGCATCTTTCTCACAATGAGATGTATTGATTCAAAATGATCAAATGTTATGATGTATATGGAGCCAAATGAAAAGTTTCAAAGAAATATATTCAAGTTTCTGTGGGAAGTCATATATACACATTTTTATAATTGAGATGGATCACATTATCTAGTGCTAGTTATGTATGCCTTGATTAAATTAATCATTGAAGTTTCACATTAGACTAAGGACTATCTCACCTTTGATATTCACACACAACACACAAGTCTATTTTTAATGAATGCCATATTCATTTGTGTGATTGTACTTGTTTAAATATGTTTTCACAAGCTCATTCTTTGTTGATCAAACACAAAAAGATTTTTGAGTGTTTTAGCTTGTTTTTGAAAAGTATTTTGTTTTACAAAAATGTCAAAAATTTCAAAAACAATGTTGCCCTGTTTTGGCGACTCAATCGCGAGTTTGTCCAGTCGCATGCCCCAGTCACGAGCTTACTCTGAGATTTTTCACGGCTCATTGGCGAGTCAAGGTTTCAATCACGAAAAATACTTAGAAAATTTTTCAAAATTTAAGTTTTTGTGATTTTCGCGGCTTAATGTGGCGACTTGTTCGCGGGTGGAAGGTCCTGTCGCAAGGGGTACACAGAGATTTTCACGGCTCCCCTAGCGACTGTCTCGTGGGTAGACTTTCTAGTCACGAAATACACTTAGAATATTTTTTAGGATTCCTAAACTCTATGTGTTTTGCAGCTTACTTGGCGACTTACTAGCGACTTGATCCAGTCGCGAAAACGCATGTTTTGCATTTTATGGACAGTTTTTGAAAACTTTTCAGTTTTCCCTCAAATTTCAGTGACTGTTCATTGTCTTTCCCAAAATATCTCTCTTAAATACTCCGTGTCTCTTTTGAAAAAGCATCCATTTTTGTATCATGTCTACTTCAAACATCAAGAAAAAGGTATGTGTTTTCTCTATCTCACACCATTGTTCTTGATTTGAGCATTTTTTTTTTTCTTGTCTTGTGAGGTGTTTTTGAGTTTTTGAGATTTAATGGGTTCGTACTTGGTTTGGGTTTATGTTTGTTGAGATTTGTTGTTTAGACTTGGTTTTTCTCTTACCCATGCTGTTTGTGGTTCGGATTTACTGGATTTTTTTTCTGTGTGTGGGTTTGACCAAGTCTATTTGGTTGTCATCCTTATTTACTAAAGATTGTTTGTTTCTTTTGCCTTGTGATTATTGTCTACTCTGAGTTGGTTTGATCATCTCATTCTCATGATGTCATATCTCATTGCCATATGTCTTGCTTTGGGTTATCTGCTTTTCTCTGCTTTTATTCATCTAACTATTACTTGTTGATTATATGTGGTTGGGTTTGTGCTCTAAAGAACCCTTGGTTGTTTAACCTGTGCTTTTTGTCACAATATGATAGGCATTGTATTGTTGATTGAATGTTATATCCTTTTCTGATCTGTGTTTCTTCTTTTCCTGTCTATATCTCCACTGTTTTTGGACTGAATGGTGATTTCAAACAACCTCTTTCCTAATAGTTGCTAATGTTTTCAATTTCATCCATTGTGCTATATCTTGTTGTGGCCCTTTCTGCTTGTTTACATATGGCCCCATCTCCTACCCTTGTTATGGCCCTTTCCAGGTGTTAAATTAAATTAAATGTCAATTTTCATTGTCAATTCTTTAATATAGAGTATAGTTGTAATTAAGCATCTATTATGTGTGTGACTATCAAGGGTAGCCAAATCTCCTGATCCCTTTTGGATCGTGATTTTCACATTATCTTACCACATGAGAGGTGAAATCTAGCATTGAATTTGATATAAACACTGCCTTATGTGACCTTATCAAATTCTAAACTAAGAATGCTAAAGAACTGTGGAGTTACTACTCAATCAGTGAATGTATATGTAACAAAGCAAATATCATGTGCTATTAGAATTCTAGAGTTTTTGGTAAATTATTCCAACCCATGGAGCTATATTTCTAGATGTTCAATTGCGTCAAAAACAACAAATGTATGCTCACAAAACTGCATTTTAGTCACGCATAATCGGTTTCAAAAACTACTTCTTTTTTTGTTAGAAATCTTGTAACTCAAATGACACATTTTGAAGATTCCCAAAAAAAAAAAAAAGTCTAGAATTTAAATCTCTCAACCCCAACTATTGTTATGAATAAATAAATAATTTCATTTTTTGCAAAGCAGCCCCTATGTAGGCTATGCTGCAAATAAAAATCGTGATTTTATTGTGGTTTTCAAAAGACCTGGTATGTTGCATAAATCCATAAAATTAAATGACTACCTTAATGTTGAATTCATCTTTGTTTAGGATTTTTTTTTTTTTTTTTTTTTAACTTTTGAATAACTATTTTAAAGGTAAGAATCTAAGCAACTCTTGAAAAAAGAATTTCTCACCAAGTCTATAGGATTTTCAATCAACATAAATTTGTCTTATTAAATAATTACACAATAGCTTACACTCCAAAAAGAGGCCAACAAGGTCACCTCTTTCCTTTATCCATCGCAAAATAAGCTACGGCTTACAATCAGGAACACTCCCTTATATGTATAAACACAAGACTAAAACCCTTGATAAACAACGACAACAAGATAATTAGAGCGTATGTATGGTCGGGAGATTACACATACCAGTGAATAATCAGATACTCAAAGAGTTCTGAACACCTTCATTAATTTAGGAAAGAAAAAAAAAAAAGAAGACTAGGATGACAACAAGATCTATCCGACAGTGTACCCACAATCTAGGGCGTACTCAACTAGCTTTTTCAACTCATCTTCAGTAATATACCCATCATCATTAGCATCAGCCTGACGGAGTGCCTGATCAGTTCTATAAGCATCCCAACGCGATCCAAGATATTTGAATGCATTCTTTAACTCGTCCCGTGAAAGCTTTCCATCTCCATCAACGTCATGGCTCTTGAAAATATTCAACAGCTGCTGTTCATTGAATGGAACTGAAGTACGTTTAAACGCCATAGCTTTCCTGCCCATTTCGTGAGGGGACTTTAGATATATAGGTTAGGATTTGATTGCAATGATAGTCTCTTAATTGCAATACAAAGAGACTAGAGTGCAACACTGATTTATATAGGAATGTGGTTCTCATATCTTTGCACCTTTATTCTACTTTATCTTTCCTATCTTTAATCTCAGAATATAGTATAAATTGTTAGATTGTTATTAAGTTGTTATTCACATGAGTTCCTTGAGTTTTAATTTGATACAAAAAATGTCTTAGAAGGAATTTTAATTTTAAATTGCGCTTTAAAAAAAAAAAAAAATCCTTTAATATAGATTTCAAATCATATCATAATTGTTAAAAAATAATTTTTTATAAAGTTAAATAAAAAAATAAAAAACAGAAGGATATATAATAGTCTCACTACGTGACAAAATTTTTGGTGATATATAATAATTAAATAATCACATTCATTTATAACCAAATTTTTATGATTTATTTAATGTTATTAAGCTCTAAATCACTACATGAACATGATCATCATGGGCAACAAGAGAAATGGGTAGCAAGGCTTATTAATTTATTATCACCGAACAAGTTTCTTTTGTTTATGCGATCAAAAAAATTTTATCTGGAACCAATAATATTAAAATCTTAACATAAGTCTAAAAGAGTACAGGAAATGGCCGATAATCTTATTCTGTACAAACCCTTGGGGGAAAGTTTCTAATAGTGTGCAACATTGTGCTAGATATGAGATTGCAAAATAAACTCATATCTTGTTAAATTTTTAATTAATTGATAGTTAGGATCACTCGGCTAAATATATGGACTTGATAATATGTTTAATATGAGTTTCATAATATGTACTTATATTTAATTGGGAGTTAGTATCAGTCATCCAAAACTTTTTTATAATTAGTAACACATTAATTTTCAAAATTTATGAGTAAAATTTGTAATATCTATAACAATATTATTAACAATTTTACATACATATTGAATTATTTTCATGTAATTAATGAGACATCAATTTCCTAGTGATGTAAGATTTTTTTTTTTTTTTTTTTTGGTTATATGCGGGTCAGAAAATTGGATTATTTTTTAATGCTTTCTAAAATTTCAAATACTCTGATATTTCTCATATCTAGGCATTTTTATGTCTTCAAATTGCAATATTCTTCTCATCATTTAAGTTTCCTATTACAAATACAGGAGGATTCTGGAAATCAACATCGATCTATAACTGAAAATTCGGTAAGGGGAAGCTTTTTAACCTGTTAAGAAAAAAATCCAACTTGGTCAGTAGTGGAAGTTTTTATCGTTGAATTAATGCAGATTGTGTCAAATTTGGTATAAAACAAGTTGATTTTGATATGACACATTTGCATGGCTCCTTTTACCTAATGGGTTCTTTTTCTTTTCTAAAATCTTCTAGAATTGACAATAAAAAATTAAATAGTTAATCGCATCCCATTTTTGGGATTTTGACAGTCACGTTTATGTTGAATGTAACAAAGCGAAGAAATTTTAATAAAAATATATGATGGAGTATTAGTGGTTACACAACAAACCTAAGTTCAGGACGGCTGACAAAGTACTTGCACTCAAAATGAATCAAATGGCTTATGTGGCATTGATGTGACACTGGCTTAAACTTATCCACTTAAGTTAATGATCTTGCCTTTTCCTATTCAACAGAAATATTCAGTGTTTGTCTCATGCTTGAGATTGGTTTGGAGCCTTTAAGAAGCTCCCATTTCTCTATAATTCTTGTCATTTCCGACATTATGGGTGTTGTGGCCTCAATTGGGGGTTACTATAGTGAGAATAAAATCAAGGATTCACCCAACTGCACCAGCCAGCCTTTAGCAAACTCGGACGGCCATGCATCGCGGCATCTTATCGATTAATATAAGTTATTGCAACACACTTTAGAATGAGATTCTTCATTATGGAAAGTTCAACAGAAAACAAATAGCTCCATTCGTGTTCTAGTTAAATGCACATATGGCACCTACAACACAAAAAAGATTCTCTTCATTTACTCTTAAATGAAGATATTCATTTTAAGGTGAAACTAATACCATGCTTGTGTGATTCACGGGTGAATGAGAATTAAAATCTAAAGTAAATAAAAGATTTTGTAAGTATCATTCTAATTTGAACAATAAAACAGTTAATGAACAAATTACCTTATATGATGATAGATGGTTAAAATAATTTTATTTAAATAATGAAAGTTCCATGAAACTTTTAGTAATAGAATTTTAAACCAAATATGTTCATTTTTAAACCCCTTAACACAAGTTGTTTAACCTAGTTATTTAGCCAAACGATTACTTAGATAAATTATTCGATTCTAAGTTAACACAATAAAATCATATCATGTAAATAATACAGAAATATAAAGAACACAACGATATGATAACTCAGAAAAACCTAGCCGATAAAAAACATGGAGAGGATTTAACCTATCCATCCTCAAAGTAAAAAGCAAATCTACTATAGAGAATTGTTTACAATAAGACTTAGACCACTAACGTCTTATTGCTGCCATATGTAGAACTTATTGACACGATCACATACAAATTCCGAATCCACAGACTCCTTCTCTATTAGACCTTTGCAACACAAGCACTCACACTTGTGAAAAAAAAAATAAAAATAAAATAAAAAAAAATAAAAAAAAAAAAACACGAACTTTCCTGTTTATGACTCCAAGACCACCCTTGAAGATTTAGATCATCAGCACTTTTGATGACTAGAGAAAACAATAACTTCTACAACACCGGATCTTGAGATTCTTCAAGGAAAAATACTGGTAGAATATATGAGAGAGCTTTTTGGGTACGAAACCCTAGATAGAAATGAGGCACACTCTTCTTTCTTTGAAAAACCTTTTTAAAAACATGCTTAGGGTTTCATTTATATACTAATCCTTAATGGGCTTGAACTACTGTTTAGGCATAATTCAAATTTTGCAGATACGATTCTCGATCGATCGAGCCTTACTCTCAATCGATCGAGCTTTGCAATTTTGCATAGTAAGTTTCTGCATTCAACTCGATTCAAACTATAACAAATAAACTTTGAGCAAGCCTAAACCTAGACTTATTGTTTTGATCATAGTTTGCCAATATATACAAAGTGAAATTCTAATACATTTAGTTCCTAAAGTCTTAGGACCTAGCTTAACAAAATAGTATTTTCACATTTTGGAACTTTGGTAGAGTTTGACCTATAGTAGATTGGTTTAGTAATCAAAAGAGTATTTTAACTTTTTGGAATCGAACTTTAGTAGAGTTTCACCAAGAGTAGAATTGGTTTAGTAATTTTAATGTGCTTACTATAGTGTGGGAGAACGAGAGTTGGAGAAAGAAACAAAAAAAGACTTAATTAGAGGAGCAAGAGACATACAAATAATGTTAAGTACGGCTTGTGCTTGATAGACAAATTAAATATTTTTGAAAATTTGAGTAGTGCCTGGCATTACATTCAAGCCCTTTCATCGTCAACAAGTTGTAATATGCTATGTTAAATATTAACATACACAATAGCTGATTTAGAGTTGGTTCATATATACTCTCATAAGAAGGACAAGAAGTTCCTTTTCTCCCCAACTACATATACACAAAGACAAACATTATACTATTAGGCAATCTCTAAAGCTACCAAAGAGGCTTGTAATTCAACTAGCACTTTTTGGTGTTTTCAGTGGAGATGTTCAAACATTAAATTCCATCTTCCTAAACTATCAAAGTTTAAAAAAAGGAAAAAGAAAAAGAGACACAATATCTTGAACTAGAAGATCTACACAATGGTGTACTGGCGTTCTAGGGTGTAATCAACTAGCTTTTCCAACTCCTTTTCATCAATGTACCCATCATCGTTAGCATCAGTACACCGGAGTGCCTGCTCAGTTCTATAAGAACACCAACGCGAGCCAAGATATTTGAATGCTTTCTTCAGCTCTTCCCTTGAAAGTTTTCCATCTCCATCAGCATCATGGCTCTTGAAAACATTCATTAGCTGATCTTTAGTGTATAAAACACTCGTAGGTTTATACACTGTAACTTTCCTGCCCATTTGTGATCGACTTTGGATAGGATTTGTTTGCTAATAGAGTCACACTTAATTGCACTACAAGGAGTTTGAGAGCAACATTGATTTATAGAGAGATGTGGCTCCCATGTATATCTTTGTACCTTTATTCCAATTTATCTTGTAGCTAGTATCTTTATTCAAATTATAGAAATACACATTTGATGCAAGAGAAATATTCCCGGTCTTTGACGCATCAGATTAATTAATCTAATATGACCTTTTTTTTATGTGAAAAAAAAAATCCCTCAAATGTACTTTTCAATATATTTTTTCATATATCTTCTAAAACAAATAAAAAATAAAAATTGAATAATACATAAATCCTTACATTAATAGTCCTGTAATTTCTATTAGCATATTAATCTATTAATTCCACAAAAAAAAAAAAAAAAAGATAAGAAAACACCTGTGTATGTTACACTTAAAACATTACATAAATTTAAATCACCTAAAAATTTGAATATATAGAGTTTAAAAATAAAATATAAAACGATTGATAAAGAAAAAATGTAAATAATTGGAAAGACAATTTATAGTGAAATTTACACCCAAAAAAAAAAAATACTATTATTAGATCTAATTAACACTAAAAATATGTACATCTGAGAATTGTACGTTAAGTTTATAAGTAATTTCATTAATATATTTATCTATAACATTAAAAAAAAAATCAAAAATAACTGTAGTGTATAAATATAAATTGAAAATAGATCCATTAAATTAAAATTTAGATTTAATAATAGATGCTTGGCAAACAAGTCGGGCTGGGTTATAATCCTGTATTGGTCAAAATGGAAAAGGCCCAAAAACAGGGTTTTTATTCTTATTATGCGTAAAATTTATACCCTAAGCCATCACATATATTTATAATAATCACATTAACTTATAAGTAACAAAATATTTAGAGTATATACAAGGTTAAGGGCTGTTTGTTTTAGCTTAAGATCCATTTTATAGCAAAATTTATGTATAAAGTTTTAAAATTAATGCACAGATATTTATATTTTATATATAGCTAGCTATACTTATACCCAAATTATTTTTTAAATAAAATAAACCAAGAAAAACAATCACAGCAAAACACAAGCATAATATTACTTTTTTGTTATTATGGGCGACAAGAGAAGTGGTAGCAAGGAGCCAAGGCTTTTTGATAATAAGAAATTCACTATGAAAAGAAATTGATGCTTATTTACTTTTCTCAGTCAAAAAGTTTTGGGAGGTTATATAACGAAGTGTCATGAACAAGACTGGTCAAAAAGTTTTGGGAGGTTATATAATGAAGTGTCATGAACAAGACTGGTGGCTAAAAGATTTGCTTGTTTGTGTGTGTGTGTGTGTGTGTGAAAAGAAGAAGATTTGCTAGAAATGATCGATAATCTTATCCTATACCAAACCTAGCTAGGATATAGTTTCTGATAGTAACCCACACAAAGTTGCGTAGAGGCCAAAAAGGCATATACCCGATATCTGCTAATAGCCTAATAATGTTATATATGGACCGTAGTCTGGTCCGTGGAGATTGAAACGAATAAACTTTAGTGTTTATTTTCTATCCAAAACTTTGGTGTTTATAAAGCTTCTAAAAGAGAGAACATGGGATTATAGGGAATATTATTTTTATTTTTTCCGGTTATTTTTGCCAGACTTTTAATGTAGTTCTTGAATTATGTTCGGATATTGTTTAGTCTTTTGACCCCATATATTGACAATTTAAATGGAATTATAATCGAATTGATTAATTAATCAATTATGTATGAATTTCACTTCACATTAATTAAGTCATATAAAGAATTTTTATTAAAAAAAAAAGTCATATAAAGAATATTGTAAAAAAATAAAAATAAAAAATAGAATGCAGAAATCATGGACGCAGTCATGATGTGAAAAACCAATGACAACTAACTACTAATGAAAAAAAAAATCAACAATTTAACCACCAACCCTAAGACAGAGATCCACTAAATAAAATTGAAGTTCTTAGAATAGAAATTAATCTTAACTTCTATCGCTACCTCCGGCAAAAACTTACTCATATGACCACTATTCCAACCTTAAGTTATTCTACTTTGGATTTTCAGGAACTCTCCACTTGCAACTTCAAAGTCTACCCTAAAAGATTCTTCATAAAAGCTTGACTGTTTTTAGTACCATAGCTTCAATTGGATGGTTCACCAAGTACTGACCTTCAGATCTTTGGTGTATTCGGTATGTTGGTGAACTTAAGAGAAAAAGCACAAACCCTAGGCATAAGGCTCTCTCTTTTGTTATTTAGACGACTACTAATATTAATGATTCCTTTTATACTCTAGCAAGTAGGGCTAAAATTCCGACTCATGGATTGGCTTAATGGGCCTAATTAAGAATCGAGGTTAATTATTATTTTCGATCGATCAACTAATTATAGAGAAGGCTGTCAAGATTAATCTTGATCAATCAACTAGTTGTCGACATAGGTTCAAGAATACATAAGCTTCCTTTTCCTTGAGTTGTTACAGAATTGACCTGTACACTTAAAAACACATTAACATATCTAACTCGCACTTTTGTTCACAATTTGCCAACCTAAACACTACAGACATAACAAATTATATAAACATTAGAGTTCAATTAAATTTATAAACTTGTATCAATTTAGTTCATAATGCTAAATAATAAAAAATAAATAAATAAATAAAAACTCCAGTTCGAAAAACTTACACAAGCACTGATTCTCTTAAATATCATGGAATATTCCATGGCCATATTTGGCTGAAATCCACCAATATAAAAGAAAAAAGTTTATTCTTTTTCTTTAGAGCTGCTAGAGAAACTGAGGAATAATTCATCCAAAAAGAGAAAAAATTCCAATGTTATTACACCAGGAATAAGAGAAGTTATCATATTTAATTAAGCATGTATTGCAAATCTAGGTTCCATATCCAGAACATGTTACAACACTTAAACTTCATTTGCTATCCCCATTAAACAAAGGTAGACATTTTATTTTTATTATTTATTTATTCTTATAATCCACCCATCTCCTAAAAAATGGGTTAAAACAATAAAACAAGGCCTATTTATTAGTACATGTATTCATTGTTGATGTGTATTTCACTAGCTCAGCCAACTCTTTCTTGCTGATGTAATTATCACCATTATCATCAGCATGCCAGAGTGCTGACATAGCGCGCAAGCTCGGGAATTCAACTCCTAAATCGCTGAAGGCCTTCTTAAGCTCTTGCTTGCTGAGGTAGCCATCTTTGTCTGAGTCAGAGCGCCCAAATACATTCTTCATCTGCTCTTCACCACATGTAATAGCAACAGAATTGGTCTCTCTCTTAGTGCGGTTAGCAGGAGCAGACTTAAACCTAGCATGACTCATTTTTTTGGCTGGGAATTCGGGTTTTCGTTGGTGTTAGACTTGAATATTGGGAGCTATATATATAAGAGTTTGCTTGCTGTGTGATGAGAGAGTGTTGAGAATGAATTTAATCAATTTATATAGAACAGAGGCCAACTTCAATTTGATATGAGTGTGCATTTGCTTTATTCTCTTTACTCTTTTTTAACTTTTAGAACTTGCGGGATGCGCCTAATGAGACAAAATACGGTACCCAATGGACCGTCCATCATGGACGGTAGCATAAACTTGGTTCATGAATCTATTAATTTTGCTAGGTGCATGTTGCATAAATATACAAAATATAAATAAAGCTTTCCTTTTGATAATAATAATAATAAAGACATATAGATGGAAGTGTCAAATTACTCAAATCCACTTCCTAATTAGTTGAGCAGATTACGCATATTTACTCTCGTAGATGATAAACCAAATGATCTGCTTGCAATGTCGTAGGCTGTTGTTAGCCATTTGCTTATAGTAGTTCCTCAATTTTCAGTAACACTTCCAAAACTTTTGCAATTATTCAAAGGAATAACTGGCAAGTAATGTGCAAAGTTGTTATACATTAGCGTAATTTATTTTAATTAATAGTGGATAAGGAATGATAAAATATATGTTTTACTGATGGTTGTACTTTTTATCTTCAAACTAAAATATTAATTAATTTTTAATGTAGGCGAGAATTAAACTCTAATCTTTAACTTGTTTAACTATCAGAGACTTTACCCCCAGTAAAGCTAACTAGAAATCCACAAAAAATTAGTTTGGAATAGAATTAGTTAGATTTGTTTGGATTAGAATGAATTATAATTAGTTTTATTGATACATTATAGGAAGTTAGTATTTATTGTTCATCTAATTAATTAGAAGTCAATTTTCTATAAATTCATATGTTGACAATGAACAAAAAATAATCATGATCTACTAAATTATAAATTGTTAACTAGAGGTCTGGACTTTTTTTAAGTAGTCTATTTATCTAGGAGGTAACAAAGTAACCAATAAAAACTTGGGTGCATAACAATTTGGAATCAAAATATGGATCAATGAAGCAATTGGAGCAAAAGGTTATCTCCCTTATCTCTGGTCCGCAGCAAATGAAACAAATTATGGAGAAAACCACTCAGTTATTCAAGAAGTTCAACATGTCTCCATCTCACGGAAGGAGAAAGCTTGCAAGCTTATGAAAAGGCACACCATGATTATGAAAGACACACTGACAATGGAGAGTTTCAAAATAATGGCACAAAAGAAGGAAAACTACAGTCAGAAAGATGTAAAAGTAAAACAGCCTTCCAACCTTTCTATCTCTACGTTATTCATAGGGAAAACCTAAATGCATGCTTTTCAAAATAAAAAAATAAATAAAAAAAAAAACCTTGAAGAATGTAAGAAAGGAAGGCAGATCAAATCCAAAATGCCAACATGTATGAAATCAAAGAGTTCTTCATGAAGATTGAGGAAGAAGAAGAAGAAGAAGAAAAACCCTTGATGACAAGGGTGTCTTCTAGAAGAAATGAAAAAGATATGTTTTGCTGATTTAAATAAATTAAATTGGATTAAGATTAGTTAGATTGGTTTGGATTAGGATGAACTATGATTAGTCTTATCAATTAGTTATAGGAAGTTATAATATATACTGTTCATCAATCTAATTGGAAGTTAGCCTTATATAAATTTATATATTAACAATGAATAAAGGGTTGTCATAATTTCCTTAATTATAAACTGTTAACAATTATAACTTGGAAATTTGTACTCCCTTAAAATAGTCCATTTATGAAATTAAGAGATCTTGATTCCCTTAATGCAACCAATAAAAAATTGGGCATATAACAAAACCGATCCAATTATCCAAATCATTTTTTTTTCATAAGTACTTCTTCTTGTAGTTGATAGGACAAGAATCCCTTATGATGAATTAACCAAATTAATTAATTAATTCAATTAACAGGCAATATGCGTAGCAGCACAAATAAATCACCAACTAAGTTAATATGCAGTAAAAAATAAATTTGACATGATGATTTGTTTACAAATGGGGAAAATCTCCAAGACAAAACCTCACCAAGTGATTTTAAAGTTACCACTTCCGAAAAATCACTATTATCACAACAAGCGATTACAAGTAAAGGAATTCCAGTACCTTATACCAACTTACAGTTGAACCCTTACCCCAATATCCAATTGGAGTTGTTCTATAGTGATAATCTCTCATTTTCAATGCACAGCTCCTAGTATGTGACTAACCAATCGATACACAGATCCAAATACGTGACTAACCACCAACTTGAGAAGGATGTTGACTACAAAATTCTTTAGTTCATCAACACAATGAAGATCACGAAACTTCTTAGTTGCAAAACTCTGTAGCATACAAATGAAGTAGCTTCTCCAAGAAAAAGATGAACCAGGGCATATATCTCCGGTTACAATATGCTTGTAAAAAAATTTTGCATTAAGTTGCATTCACTTTCATCAACTATGACGGCCCTTAAAATAATCCTTATATATGTTTAAGATTGTGAAAAAAGAAAGCTTAAATATGTATACACGGATATGTGTGAAATTAGATCTGAAAAAATTATTTTCATAAATCTTAATAGATAGATTATCTATCGAGCAACTATCGAGCATCGGGCTGAAGATCTCTTTTAAACGTTGATAGATACTATCTGTTGAGCTAATTGACGAGTTTTAAAATTTAGCACTTCTTCACTTGTTTCTTGGACAGATTTGTATGGCTTTAACACTTGGACTTAAACTCTTATTTCTTGAAATATTAAACACATCCTAGATCTACCCAATTACAAGTAAATTATACTTTGTCAAAATATTAGCCAATTCTAGATGACATATGTTCCTAACATGATTCACATATGTCCTAACAGTAGTCAAGGGAACAAACAGTATGACAAATAAAGATGTTTTGTAATGCTTATGCTATGCCACCAATTGCAAAGCGATCCACCGATAAGTAATAGTTAATTGGGTATACAATGTATGATAAAATTTTCACATAGAACAAAAATAAATAAATAAATAAAGAATTTGAGAAGCTAAATATATTTAATTGAGTGAACACATAGATTTAAATTTTTGGATTGCATAGTATTTATATATATTATATTAAGTCCTTAATTAGAGGGTCTATATAATGTCCCCCCCACCCCCAAAACTAGTAATGTTATCAAGACCCCTTTTATGTTTGGAATGGAGACAAGGTGCATGTTTTTGAAGCCCACACAAATGTGCGTAAACCCGCATTAAATGATCTTGAAAAAAAAATTCCCAACAATGTAATATTGCCAATGGTGTGTGAGGTTCCAGTGGTCATGGACTTGTGGGATTCTCAAGGATGAGATTCACATGTGATTTCCATGAATGGTTTATAAGAGCTTAGGGATGAGGCATGTTGAAAGAAAAACTCACATAAGGGAGAACTATGTTTGTGCCCAAAAACTAAGAGAGATATCTTATAGCCTACAAAGAAGTAATGATTTGCATTTAAAGGGAGATTATTAGGTATATACATGTAAATAAAAGAACCATGCGCACATAAAGGATAAAGGAAAAATAAAGAACTTAAAAAACTAATATAATATAATAAGGTTAAATTTCATAGTCAAAAATGTTGGGGTTAAGTGTTATCCTTATATTTTATTTTAAGACCTCAATAGTAGATATTTGAAGTATTTGTTTAAGAATTGATTAATTCCCTCAATTTGAATTAAGAATGTTAACGTTGTTCAGTATTTTTCCGTGAAGGATTCTCTCTTAATTTGTTTAACATGTGAACTCAAATATTATCGCATGCTTCACCTGCTTAGCTCTCTTTTATTTTTCTCTACTGTCTTCGGATCCAGTGGATCTGGTTCTGGTGGTGAACTTTTTCTTTTTTAGATGGGTTTGGTGGATTTCCATATATAATATGCTTCTTTTTTTCTTTTTTAATGAATGATATATTCCATAGTTCTTAAGATTATATTAAACTTTTATTAATTGGGACCGTAACTTTAATTTAGCTGATAAGACGTTAATGGAAGAAGAAAGTTAATTCCATTCCGACAAGCTTTTAGAGAGATTGAGGTTCGATATTCATGGTCATAATAACAGGGCAAAATTCAGCTATGAACCTGGTTATGTGCATTTCACATAACTAGTTAATTTTATTCACTTTAACACCGTTTAGCTCCGTAGTCACATATTAAGCACCCTTTTGAAGGTGCCAACTAGTTTGGTCTACCTTACTTGACTATTTTCATTGCTTTATTCGTTCAAAAAATAAGTTGTACAAAAAGATAATTATTCCTAAGAATAAACTACAAAAGAATTAAGGATAACAAGTAAGAGAGAGAGAGAGAGAGAGAGAAGTTTTATTTAGGTTTATGAAGTGTGTAGGGTTACAGTAGACAATCAGATTGTGATCGTTCAACTCTTTGTACATAAGGGCTGCAAAAGTCACCTCATTTTTTCTGTCACATAAAAGAAAGTGGCTTTAAGGTAAACGCTCTCAAATATACAAAGATAACACACTTTACACCCTAAAATACAGAGAGCCCCTAAAAAGATCTAAGTTATAGTAAACCCACATTCTTCCGCGTAGGCAACGAGGGAATCCATCTCCTTTCCATAATCGATGTACCCATTCTCGTCCTTATCGCATTTATGGAATGCTAACTCAGCTCTAATACTAGGAAACCGCGACTTGAGGTATTTGAATGCCGACTTCAACTCATCCCATGAAAGTTTCCCATCTTTGTTGGTATCGTAATTCATGAAAGTTTGCTTTAACTGCTCTCGAGTGAGGGATATCTCAACGCCTTTAGGGTTAAGCTTGGGCTCAGTCGACATTATTAACTGTAACCTCCCCATTTTGTTAGCTATAATATAGGGACTGCTAAGTGGATAGGTTCTGGGGGTTGAAATGTGTGATTGCAACAAGTTTAAGCACTAAAATTTCAGTTGCTATATTGTGAGATTATATAAGAATGCAACACTATATATAGAGCTCTTTCTCTCTCTCAACTTTTCCGTAGCAACTACAAGAGGATTCTATACTCCATATCCAATAGTAATATATTAAAATATCTACCAATGACTCGGAATAGTTTTAGTAAAATTCCGAAATTATTATCAAATTGATTTCTAAAAGCTTATAAACTAACGTGATAACATATATTTACAAAATGATAAATTTTCAATCTATGGTATCTGCTTAATGATAATAATTTTTTTTTATCATTATGTCAAGATACCAATAAATTTTTGTGCAATAAATAAGATTGATTTCATTTAAATAATATAATAAATAAATATTTAAATTAACTTTTTGATGATTGATGATATTTTAATTAACTGTAAAACTTCTAATACCCATGTCATTAATCTAGTTTTAACCTAGTGATCTGCACGGTTTGATGGTTGAAAGCTAGATTCCATTCAAGATTTTCCATAAAACAAGTTGATTTTAATATGAGGTGAACAAGGTGTGTCATTCAGCTCTCAAGGGCCCCCCACTGTATAGTAGATAAAATATGGCCATCACTTTCTTCATTAACTTTTTTGACCTTGACCAAGGAATCGGATGACAAAATGGAAGGGGCACAATGGTTGTCTTGGTTAAATGGATTATTTGGCATCTTGCTTTATATCGCTTCTCTATCCCTTGGCCGGCAAAATTCGAATCCGTGGAATGGATATTGTGGGAGGAACGAATCTTTCCTTAATCAAGTATTGTTCGTTTTGGGATGGGCAAGATCGACTCTTGCTCCCACCCGCATAGATTTGCTCAATCCCACATCGAGGAGAGACGCCTCCTACACACACTATAATACACCCTTCCTTAGGCTAAGTGCTTATAAGGCAAGAGTGAGAGGCGTCTCTCCCCGATGTGGAATTAAGCAAATCCATACAAGTGAAAGCAAGGGTTGACCTTGCCCATCCCAAAGCAAACAATACCTGATTGGGGAAAGATTTGTTCCTCCCACAGATGCCAATTTGTGATCGATAAGCTAGAGATGGTGATCATTAGGCACAAAAATATCGTTTCTCTAGCAAGTTTCTTTCTTTAGGAATTAAACCTTCTTTAGGGGGGGGAGGGGGAGGGGGGGGGGGGGGGGGGAAGAAAATAAATATTTTGACCATTGTTGAGCTTAAATACAATAATAAAAAATTGATGTTGAGACGCATAATAGCGAGAAAGAATCTAATACTTTAGCTTGATGGTTTGTCTACAAAGAAAGATAGTAGAGAAAAGTCTTGACGGCTACATATTTATTATATGATTAAGTGGGTTATGAAAAACCCTAAATAAGATATATATGTATAGAAATTATAGGAGTTAGGGCCTGTTTGGTTGGAAGAGTAGAAAAGTGGGAGGATAGAAAATAGTAGGAGGATGGAAAAGTCGGAAGATAAAAAAGAAAATTTTAATTTCCCTCCTTTTTATTTGGTTAGAAATGAAAAAATGAGTTTATATTAATTTACTCATATACTATTATTAAAAAATGATGACCAATTAAAACAAAAAAGTGACTAACAACCAAAAAGCATACAATCACCCAAATTTATTTAAAAATAAAAATCATTTGTAGAAAAAAAAAATCACATAAAAAAAAAAAAAACAAACAAACAAACGTATTGAAGAAGCCCGTGTGCAACTTGCACATGGGCATTTTTGTCCTTCACATATAAGATTTTTCCCCACCAAGTTTTTTCTCTATTTTGGAGAGAGAACTTTTTGTGGGCTCAGGTAGGCCCCACCATCATTTTCCCCTCTCCCTTTCTCAACCAAACATCCTCCAAAATATTTTTACTCCTCATTTTCTTTTCAAAGTTTTCCATCCACCTTATTTCACCTCCAACCAAACACACCCTTAGAGTTAGCCATAATTGGGCTTTACATTACATTGAGCCTCTTGTGCATCACACATTGTAAGCCATAAATAATCAATCACCCATATATTTAACGGTCGTTATCCTCCTCTCAAAGACTCATACAAGAGAAGATTATGTACATAAAGGCCCAACTCTTCTTCTTCATTAACGGGTCGATATGCCAGACATACCAATGATAATGCTGCAGCTAATTTACGTTGAACTCAAGAACTCTCTTTTTTTTTCTTTTTCTTTTTTTGGTTTTTTTTTTTTTTTAGAACTTGAAACTTGAAGTTAGAAGGAAATTTTAAGTAATTATTGGTAGGTTTTCCCGTTCTGCAATCCTTCACTTTTCCTTGCAATGAATTGAATATGTTAAGGTTAGTTGCCTCTTTGATTCCATAGTTGGCCAACTAGAGAGTGGATAAAATCATAAAATAGATAAATCTTTATCTACAAGGTTGGTACCTCACTTTAATTGTTTTTTAATAAGTTACGAAAATTATCAATGTTAATTGCCTTTTTAAAAAGGATGATGTTTAACTTGCTCTCCTTTATTAGGTGAACAAAGATTTGAATCTCATCTCCCTAAAGTAATTATTCAATTATTTAAAAAAATTAATATTTCGAAATATCTTAAAATAAAATAGAGTACAGATGAGTGAATTTCAGTTAGCTCAACTAGTAAGGTTTTTTGTCATTAAATAAAAGTATGGAATTCAAATCACACATGGATTTAAACTTTTGGATTACGTAGTATTTTTATATGTTATATTAAGTCTTTTGGAGACAAGATGCATGTTTTTGAAGCCCCTACAAATGTGAATAAACCCACAAAACTCGCACAAATTAAATGATCTCAAAAAAAAAATTCCCAACAATGTAATATTGCCAATGGTATGAGAGGTTCCAATGGTCGTGGACTTGTGGGATTCTCATGGATGAGTGTGTAAGATTGACATGTGGTTTCCGCATGAATAGTTTATTAGAGCTTATGGATGAGACATGTTGAAAGAAAAACTCGCACATAAGGGAGAACTATTAGGATTTGTTTGTGCCTAAAAATTAAGAAAGAGATCTTAGAGCCTACAAAGAGGTAATAATTTGCATTTGAGGAGAGATTATTAGGTATATACATGTAAATGTAAATAAAAGTACCATGCACATAAAGGAAAAATAAAGAACTTAAAAAACTAATATAATATAATAAGGTTAAATTTCATAGTCAAAAATGTTGGGGTTAAGTGTTATCCTTATATTTTATTTTAAGACCTCAATAGTAGATATTTGAAGTATTTGTTTAAGAATTGATTAATTCCCTCAATTTGAATTAAGAATGTTAACGTTGTTCAGTATTTTTCCGTGAAGGATTCTCTCTTAATTTGTTTAACATGTGAACTCAAATATTATCGCATGCTTCACCTGCTTAGCTCTCTTTTATTTTTCTCTACTGTCTTCGGATCCAGTGGATCTGGTTCTGGTGGTGAACTTTTTCTTTTTTAGATGGGTTTGGTGGATTTCCATATATAATATGCTTCTTTTTTTCTTTTTTAATGAATGATATATTCCATAGTTCTTAAGATTATATTAAACTTGTATTGGGACCGTAACTTTAATTTAGCTGATAAGACGTTATTGAAGAAGAAAGTTAATTCCATTCTGACAAGCTTGTAGAGAGATTGAGGTTCGATATTCATGGTCATAATAACAGGACAAAATTCAGCTATGAACCTGGTTATGTGCATTTCACATAACTAGTTTTATTCACTTTAACACCGTTTAGCTCTGTAGTCACATATTAAGCACCCTTTTGAAGGTGCCAACTAATTTGGTCTACCTTATTTAATTATTATTTGCATTGATTTATTCGTTTAAAAAATAAGTTGTACAAAAAGATAATTATACCTAAAAATAAAATACCAAAGAATTAAGGATAACAAGTAAGAGAGAGAGAGAGATAAAAGCAAGTTTTATTTAGGTTTATGAAGTGTGAAGGGTTACATAGTAGACAATCAGATTGTGATCTTTCTACTCTTTGTACATAAGGGCTGCAAAAGTCACCTCATTTTTGTCACATAAAAGGAAGTGGCTTTAAGATAAACGCTCTCAAATATACAAAGATAACACACTTTACACACTAAAATACGGAGAGCTCCTATAAAGATCTAAGTTATAGTAAACCCACATTTTTCCGCGTAGTCAACGAGGGAATCCATCTCGTTTCCATAATCGATGGATCCACTCTCGTCCTTATCGCATTTATGGAATGCTAACTCAGTTCTAATACTAGGAAACCGCGACTTGAGGTATTTGAATGCCGACTTCAACTCGTCAAATGAAAGTTTCCCATCTTTGTTGGCATCGTGATCCATGAAAGTTTTCTTTAACTGCTCTCGAGTGAAGGGTATCTTACCAGGCTTAGTGATCACCGGTTCCGGTATTAACCTCCCCATTTTGTTAGCTATAATATAGGGACTGCTAAGCGGATTGGTTCTAGGGGTTGAAATGTGTGATTGTAACAAGTTTAAGCACTAAAACTTCAGTTGCTATATTGTGAGATTATATAAGAATGCAACACTATTTATAGAGCTCTCTCTCTCTCTCAACTTTTCCATGGCAACTACAAGAGAGATTATATACTCCCTATCCAATAGTAAATATGAAATTATCAACGAATGACTCGGAATAATTTTAGGAAAATTCTGAAATTATTATCAAATTGATTTCTAAAAGTTTGAAACTAAGGTGATAATATATATTTACAAAATGATAAAATTTTAATTTATGATATCTGCTTCATGATAATAATTGTTTTTTATCATTAGGTCAAAATATCAATTAATTTTTGTGCAATAACTAAGATTGATATCATTTAAATAATATAATACATATATATTTAAATTAACTTTTTGGTGATTGATGAGATTCATATTTTAACTGTAAAACTTCTAATACCCATATCATTAATCTAATTTTAACCCAGCGATCTGCACGGTTTGATGGTTGAAAGCTAGATTCCATTCGAGATTTTCCATAAAACAAGTTGAATTTAATATGAGGTAAACAAGGTGTGTCATTCAGCTCTCACCTCTCAGGGGCCCCTCACTGGATAGTAGATAAAATTTGGCTATCACTTTTCTATGCTGTGGATTCTTTATTAACTTTTGTGACTTAGACCAAGGAATCGAGTGACAAAGTAATAGAAGGGGCACAATGGTTGGCATGGTTAAATGGACTATTTGGCATCTTACTTTATATCGCCTCTCTCTCACTTGGCCGGCAAGATTCAAAGCCGTGGAATGGATACCAATTTGTGATCGATAAGCCTGAGATAGTGATCATCATTAGGGACAAGAATATCGTTTCTCATGCAAGTTACTTTCTTTAGGAATTAAACCTTCATTCCCAGGGGGGAAAAGAAAAAAAATATTTTGGTCATTGTTGAGTTTAATTACAATAATACAAAATTGATGTTGGGATGCATAAGAGTGAGAAAGAATATAATGGTTCAGCTTAATGGTTTATGTCTACAAAGGAAGATCAAAAAGAAAAACCTTAACAGCCACATATTTATTATATAATCAAGTGGGTTATGAAAAACCATATATATATATATATATATATACATATGTGTGTGTATGTATGTATATAGAAATTATCGGAGTTAGAGTTAGTCATAATTGGGCTTTACAGTACACTATATGTATAATGTGTGCGTATGTATGTATGCATAGAAATTATAAGAATTAGAGTTAGTCATAGTTGGGCTTTACAGTACACTGGGCCTCTTGTGCATACCACATTAACTGTAAATCATAAATAATCAATTACCCATATTTTAAGGACTCATGCAAGAGAAAGATTCTGTACATAAAGGCCCAATGCTTCTTCTTCCTTAAAGGCCCAATGCTTCTTCTTCCTTAACGGGTCGACATACCAGTCATAATGCTGCTACCAATCTACTTTGAACTCAAGAACCATTTTTTTTTGTTTTTTTTTTTTTTTTTTTTGGTTTTTTGATAAGTCATGACCTTGGCTTTTCTTTTTTTTTCTTTTTTTTTTCTTTTAGAACTTGAAACTTGAAGGTGGAAGGAATTTTTAAGTAATTATTGGTAGGTTTTCTGGTTCTGCAATCCTAGACTTTTCCTTGCAATGAATTGAATATGTTAAGGTTAGTTGCCTCTTTCATTCCGTAGTTGGCCAACTAGAGAGTGGATAAAATAGATAAATCTTTCTCTACAAGGTTGGTACTTCACTTTAATTATTTTGAATAAGTTACGAAAATTATCAATGTTAATTGCCTTTTTTAATAGGATGATGTTTAACTTTCTCTCTACCTATTATTGTAATTATTAAATTATATAAAAAAAAATATTTTGGAACATCTTAAAATAAAATAGAGTACAGATGAGTGAATTTCAATGAGCTTAACTTGTAAGGTTTTTTTTTCAATGAATAAGAGGTATGGACTATGGAGTTCAAATCACACCGATCAAAAACTAAATGGTGTCTCAAGCCGAAAGAATAATTACAGACCAATTACTAATAAACCGGAAATTGTCATTAGCTAGGGACATATAGTTTCTCATGCAATTTACTTTCTTTAGGAAGGGTTTCTATCAATTTTGTTAGAACATATGTGAATCATGTTAGAAACATATGTTATTTAGAATTGGCTAATCTTTTGATAAAATGCATTTTACTTGTAATTTGGTAAATCTAGGATATGTTTAATACTTCAAAAAATTAGAGTTCAAGTCTAAATGTTAAAGCCATACAAATCTGTCTAAGAAACAAGTGAAGAAGTGCTAAATTTTAAAACTCAACAGCTAGCTCGACAGATAGCATCTATCGAGGTTTAAAAGGCAGATTTAGCCCGATGCTCGATAACTGCTCAATAAATAAGCTATCTATCGAGATTTATAAAAATTAGATTTTCAGTTTTGATTTCACTCCAATCCATGTATACATGTTTAGGCTTTTTTTTTTTCACAACCCTAAACATATATAAAGATTATTTTAAGGGCCATCAAAGGTTACGCAAGTGTGAGGTTAAGTTTTGTTCATGCAAATTGTGATCGGAGACAGAATTTGCCCTAGTTCATCTTTCTCTTGAAGAAGCTACTGCGTTTATACACCATTGGGTTTTGTAACCAAGGAGTTTCGTAATCTTCATCGTGTTGATGAACTGAAAAACTGTACAGCCAACATCCTTCTCAAGTTAGTAATTAAGTTACGTACTGAGATCCACTCATCGATTGATTAGTCACGTACTGAGAGTCGTGCATTGAAAATAAGAGATTTTCACTACAAAAAGTCCAATTGGGTATTGGGATAAGAGTTCAACTGTAGGTTGGTATAAGGTATTGAGATTCTTTTACTTGTAACCGTTTGTTGTGATAATAATAAATTCTCAGGAATAATGACCTTAAAATCACCCGATGGGAATTTTACCTTGAAATTTTTCCCTATTCGTAAACAAATCACCATGTCAACTTTATTTCCCGTTGCATATTAAATTAGTTGGTAATTTGTTTGTGCTACCACGGATTTTACATGTTAATTAAATTAACTAATTAACTTGACTAAATCAATTGGTTAATTTATTACAAGGGGTCAATACATATTCTTGGCCTATCAAATTTAAATTACAAATTCCACATTGTTAGCAACTGAACTACTCTCCTCCATAAATAAAGCTAAAATTGACTTTTGCGAGAATCCAAAGTTTCCAAACCCTTGTGACCTCGTTTCATACTTTGAGTTAGATAAGTAAATCCACAAGAGAGATGATTGACCTCCTGTGCAATATCCAAAATCGAGTGAATTGAATTCAATTGGATTGAATCAGTGAAAAATTGTATACAGATGAGATGAGTCTTGTTTCAAGTGTTTATTACATCAAATTAGACTGTTTAAACAATCACGATGAGCCTAATCATATCATAAATAATCATTTTGGTGTATAGTGCAGACGTAACTCTCGCACCATAACAGTGGTGTCTACTTTCTAATTAAGGCCGAGCATGGGTTTGATTTTTGAGCCTCTATTCACTTCTTAATCTAGCTGCAGTCTCATTGATCCAGATCTTGATGGGGCCTTTGTACCTCGATTATTGCTCAGCTTGGGCCGGCCTGACATTTATAAAAGGATATCGGGTAAAAATAAAAGTTCTCACTTTTTTTTTTTTTTTTTTTGATGAGAAAAGTTCTCACATTTCTTCTCAACTTGGGCCAGGCCTGACATTAATTTTTCTCTACCATATAGAAGTACCATATATTATCAAAATTTGTACAATGTTCATTTCTTTATAGAACAAACTAGTAATTGAATCTTTTCTAATATACAAGAAAGGTGGATGTTTACAACCATTTCTTTCTTTTGTTAACTATATATGTATATATAGCTACATGACCCAAAAAAATATATATGTAGCTATATAACATCAACAAAAAAAAAAAATATATATATATATATATATATCTAGCTAGTTTATAGTAAAACCCCATTTCATAGCATACTTGACCAGCTCTTTCATCTCATCTTCGCTAACATATCCATCTCCATTAGCATCTGCATGGCGAAGTGCTTGTCCAGCTCTCCATCCACTAAAATGCAAGCCAAGGCTACGAAAAGCAGCCTTTAGCTCATTCTTGCTTAGCTTACCATCTCCATTTGTATCATATCTCTTTAGAAGACCCTTAAGCTGCTCTTCAGACAAGGGATAGCTTGTACTTCTAGGGCTCCACACAGGCATTTTGTTGGTATAGGGGTGTGTTTTGGTGATAAGGCAAAAACTTGTTGTGTGGAAGATACCTAGTGAGAATTTCTTATATACTGAGATTGCTAGATATGAGAAATAAGAGAAAGATAAGACTAACAAGTAACCTTTTTTTTTTTTTTCCTCAAAATACTATTTTATCCCATTTTCTAGATAGGATATTTGTATCTCTTTTTAGTGGATAAGACTAAATAAAAATCCACTTTGGCTTTCTGTGAATCGGTGCAACTATGCAAGGATTTTAATCTTAAGATTATAATAAAAAATTTCAAGACAATAATATTAAAGATTTCCTCGGTCCCTTGGATTATAAAGTATGATATCACCCCTTGGATTATAAAGTATCATATCACTTCTAGTAAGTTAAATAAAAACCTACCATATTATATAGTCGTAGGATCAAAGTTTTTTTTTTTTTTTTTTTAAATTATTGGCAGGAATATATTAATTTGGAATAAGTCTTGTGCCACATAAAGTGGCACAACAAATGCCACAACTCGTCCATGTGGCAAATTGTAATTGGTGGAGTGGTGTCTCCACATGAACCCACTACCATCCTTCCACCAACCACAACTCGTCACATGGACAAATTGTGACATTTGTTATGCCACTTTATGTGGCACTAGACTTATTCATTAATTTGTTGTGACTACGACAATAATATTTGTAGTTATCATTTCTTTTCCTTCCATGCGATTGCTGTCAAAGGAAGACACTTGCAAAGTTGCAATTTCAAACGAAGGATAAATTCATATCCATGGTCCTCTTTTCCTTTTATCTGATCTTTTTCTTTTTTGGCTGAACTTTTGCTTTTCTTTTCATCCTTAGCCATAACTTAAGTTGATTTCTTTTCATACATGCGTGTCACTATTTGAAGTGAAAACATGAAAATACATTTAAAAATATTTACTAAAGAAAGATAGAAATCATGAAAATATTTTGCTTTCGCGAGGTTGGGAAAAACTTGAAAAAATGAGCATAAGAGGGGGAATTCTTTGAGCTTGTATCTTTTGCTTCTTCATTTAATTATTTACTATTAAAAACCTTATAACTTAATTAACACTTCTTCATATATAAAGTATTTGAACATTAAAGGGAAAAAAGTTCAAATTCTTATTAATATAAGAGATATTTAGGATTATAAATATATTAATAGACAAAAGTTTTCGAGAAGGAGCAGCTCACGTTCGAATCTAATATAATTGTGCCTAACAAAGAATATTCATGAGCATGATGATCATTAACTCTTCACAAATTAATCATTAATCCACTTTTTCGTCGGTTTGTGCCTTTTAATTTTCAGTAAAAAATGACTTCTTAAATTCTTAATTCTTATCTTATATTTAATGACCCAAGCGATATAGCTTTAAATAAAATATATAACATGAGCATATCTTTTTGCTTACTTGTAGAGCTAACTAAGAAAACACGTGTAGGCCGAAAGCACTTGCCTACAATCTCATTAGTTTTATCACTTTATATGAGTAATGCTAGAGAGTAAAAAAAAACCTTGCATATCTAGCACAGTCCACATACGCACCTTGAATCCTTGATACTTTAAAAAGGCTTGCATTTGTAGCAATCCACGTACACCTCTTGATCATCTGCTATGTTAAACTGATAGGAATAAAATAATTCAAACCTTAAACAGTTTTATGCATTATTATGAGGAAAAAGTAAGATTTTGCATATAAAATAATTTAAGTGATCTTATTATATAGTATATTAGTAACACTAGATTCTAGTCTAGCCCCCAAATAACTTTGGAAAAAGAAAATTATTGAGGGGATATTTTGTGGAAAGGATCCTAATCAAAATTGTCCAAAGATAAGTGGAAAGTTAGATTCCACTGCCCAACAATCTGGCCAAACTCAAAAGCAATTCCTAAGTGCTACTCAAGATCTTATCTGCCTTCTGTCGGTAAAGATAAAATGACCATATAATTGCTTATTGGTATGACCATATATATATATATATATATATATGTGTGGACCAAATTGGACTGACTTGGACCGAATGGAACCAAATGACCAAAGTAGATAAAATAGGACCGAATGGACCAAATAAAACTAAATTGGATCGAATAGGATCAAAGTAGACGAAATAAGACTGAAATAGAGAGAATAGGACCGAATTGGAACAAATAAAACCAAATGGACCGAATAGGACCAAAGTAAACCGAATTAAAAAAATGGACCGAATAGGGCTGAAGTGGACTAAATAGAACCAAAGTAGACCGAATAGAAATAAATGATGGAAGTGGACCGAATAAGACTAATGTAGACCTAAGTGGACCGAATAGGACCAAATTAGACCGAATAAAAATAAGTGGACCAAATCGGATGAAAGTAGACTGAATAGAAACGAATGGACCGAAGTGAACTGATTAGGACCAAATTTCACAAAATAGAAATAAATGGACCGAATAGGAATGAAGTGGACCAAATTAAATTGAATTAATACAACCAAAGTAGACTGAATTAGAGCGAATAAGATCGAATTGGACCAAATATGACCAAAGTAGACCGAATAGCCAAACTGGACTGAATAAGACCAAAGTGAATGGAATAGGATTAAATGGACCAAGTAAGACCAAAGTGGACCAAGTAAGACCAAAGTGGACTAAATAAGACCAAAGTGGACCAAATAAGATCAAATGGACCGAATAGGACCAATGTGGACCGAATATAACCAAAGTAGACCAAATTGACAAAATAGGACCAATGTGGACCAAATAGGACCGAAGTGCATTCACTAATTTTGAAATCCAACCTTTATACTATACTAGTATGTAACCTGTGCTTACGCACTGGAAAGATGAACTGTAGTGGTGCTATTGATGTTAGCTTAGGTTATAAAACATATAGAATATTAGTTCGACCAAGACATTTGGAGATATTAAAATAGTTTTTTCTTGCAATTGTCATGATATTGGCTACGCCAGGTTTCTCATTACACTGTTGTTATGTATATAATTTTAAAAATCACTATTGGATATTACATATACAATTTCAATTCACAATCATTGTTCGTGAAATTATACTAAATACAACACAAAAATAAAATAATAAACTAATCCAATAGTATCTCCTAAATTGAATGGGAATAAGTGTATGAGTTCGTTCAGCTCAATTACAATTTGTTATGTTCAAGATCCTAGCATACAAAATATCTAAATAGAAATAATATAAAATATATATATATATATATATATATTGTGGGTACTTGACTCCACACAAAGGATATTTGTTTGCTTTGGGGAGCCAGGCCCTCACAAATTTGTCCTTTTCGACCGAGTGTAGGACCAATAGCTTGCTTGTAATCTCACATCGGAAGGAGAACCCTCCCACTAATGCTTTATATGCTTCTGGAGCTTGCACTTAGTGTACCACTACTACACATGTGTAGTAGTGGTACACTAAGTGCAAGCTCTAGAAGCATATAAAGTACTAGTGGGAGGGTTCTCCTTCCGATGTGGGATTACAAGCAAGCTATTGGTCCTACACTCGGTTGAAGAGGACAAATTCGTGAGGGCCTAGCTCCCCAAAGCGAACAAATATCCTTTGTGTGGAGTCAAGTACCCACATATATGTTCATTAGTTCAGAGAAAAAATAACAGTAAAAATATAAATAATTTCATTTGTATGGAAAGCTAACAAAAGTGAAATTCAATTTTGAATCTAATTAAATTTTCTCTAAGTATTATTTATATATATATATATATATAAAATTTAATTTTTATGGTTTATTTATATTTAACTCCTCATTTTTTACATTCAATTAACTCACTTGGTACAAAAATTTAAAAACTTATATTAGATGAGACATGTTGTGCAAAATTAAACTCTAATTTTTTTTTTTTTTTTTTTTTGTTGAAAAGAAATTAAACTCTAATTGAATTCCAATTTTTAGAATGAATTAATTAACTTGGCACAAAAATTTAAAATTTTATATTAGATGGGACATATGACGCAAAATTAGACTTTAATTTAATTCCAGTTTAAAATCTAATTAAATTTTTTCCAAGTTTTACCTTTTTTTTTTTTTAATAAGAAATACTCTCATTTTATTAAGTAGTGAAACAGTACATAGCATCTTGCAAACTGAAGATGCAAGGAAAGGTGGACACTCTTTCATCCAAGTTACAAAACAATCAATATTCTTCGCAAAAGTAACTAAAGTATGAGCCGGTCTATTTCCTTGTTGCATCACGTGGGATGATTGGAAAGTACGGAATGTAGGAAGTCTTGAACAGAAACCTAAGACCACGGTAAAGATAGAGACTGAGATGTCCGTGGGGTTCTCCATAGCATGGAAAACCAACATGGAATCTGACTCGAAGATGACATCTTTGACTCCTATAGTCCTATGCCCCATGCAAAAATAGCGGCTTCATCCATTGCTTTTGCTTCTGCCTCTAGAGGACCAATGGGAGAGGGAGGCGTTTGCTTAAGGCTGTGACAACAGATCCAAGGTGGTCCCCAGTAATCACACTGACGCCGATCATGCCAAACTAAGAGAAGACTACAGCATCTACTTTGACTTTGTACCAGGGAAACACAGGTGGGACCCAATGGCCATCCATGGCTTCTTTGAGCTAAGTGGGCTGTAGGTGTGCAAGTTGAAAGTCATGTAAAATGGAATGAGCTCATCTCAGAATTGCTTGCGGAGTTTGTCTTGCTTCACCCAGGCGGGTTTTGTTTCGATTGAACCATGCACTCCATGCTATTGTGACTACCAATTCGATAAGTGTGGTGTCCATGTGCTGCTTGAAGAGTAGATACCAAATGAAGTCCATGAAAGACCTATGAATGATCTCAATTCTCTCCAGTGGTATGTTCGAAAGGGTCCAAAGTTCCTTAGCAACATTGCATTCCCAAAATAAATGTCCAACCGTTTCTGGTGCTAGTGTGCAAGCCTCATAGGTGGGGTCGTCAATAACCCGTCTATGGTAGAGGTTGGCTTTTGTGGGAAGTATGTTGTTGCATGCTTTCCACGTAAAAATTTTTATCTTGTTGGGTATGTGCAAATTCCAAATGTGGTGCCAAAACTGGGCTTGCTCATTGCTCTGAGATGTCTCATCTGAGGTAGAAAGCTAGGTGATAGTCCTTGCAACTTTGTATGCACTGTTGACAATGAAACGCCCCTGATGAGTGAAGGCCCAAATCATGCGGTCCTTTGGCTTGTGGCGGCTCAGAGGAATGCTTAGGATGGATGTGGCATCTTCATGGAAGAAAACCTAGTTGATCAAGTTTAGATTCCACTCACCACTTTTTTGGTCCATGAGAGAATCCACTATAGTATTTACAGGCAGTAAGGTCGGGGGTGTGAGGACACGAAAGGTGGAGGGTCTTGGCAGCCAACGATTCGTCCACACTCCAATAAACTTGCTGTCTCCTACCTGCCAGCGGTAGCCCAATTGCACAACAAACTATATATTATAAATTATCTATTCATATATAGATTATAGATAGATATAAATTCCCTAGCTACTAGTGCTACTCGCTGTCAAAAGTTGCATATTGAATATCCTCGTTAACATTCAATAATGATCACACAAACCCCACTTACTAATTTTGAATCTAGCAAGATATTGAGGATAAACTTAGGAAGAGAAAGAAAAGAGAGTTGCAAACTAATAAATTTTAGAATTTTAGGATCAATTTGAAACTAATGAAACTATAGAATTCAATTTATCCATACTTTAATGAAGTTAGATGCAGACTAATAAATACAGTGACTCAATTTGGGCTTCCGAAGACTGATATTAGGCCCAATGTAAAAAGGGTCCTGCAATCCTTCCATTTTCTAACGCGCTCAAATTTGTTGTTATCAAACACAAACACCAACCAAAACACTCTCACTCACTCACTCACTCACTCAACTCACTCGTTACTGTTCCGTTTCTCTTTCGGAGCCAAATCCAATATCCACATGGAGCCCCAAAAACCCGAACCCTTTGTAGGGCCCACAAACCCGCTTCTCTCACTCTCCACCTTCATCCACCAACACTGCCTCCGCCTCGGCGCCGACATCGCCGCTCGCTTCGACGACACCAAGAGACTCGCCGGAACCATAGCCGCCGCGCACTGGCCACCGCCAAACAGGCGTGTCCGCCCGGCGCATCGTCTGCCTCTTCCGTTCGCTTCGATTTCGCAGCCGAAGCAAGCCGTAGCCGCCGGATTGAGCTCCGAACACGTGGCCAAAACCCTAGCCGGCACGGCGGTGTACACGGTCAGCAATTCGAACAATGAGTTCGTGCTCATCTCCGATCCTAATGGCGTTAAGTCCATTGGCTTGCTTTGCTTTCGCCAGGAAGACGCCGAGGCCTTCCTTGCTCAAGTTCAGTAATTCTCTCTCTCTCTCTCTCCTGTTTGTTTCCCGAGAAAATAAAATTGGAAATTTTTGTGTTATTTTACTTTACGGTGGTGAATTTTCAGGTTAGGACGCGAAAGAGACAATTACGCAGTGAGGCAAAGGTGGTTCCAATTACACTTGACCAGGTAGTGTATTCCTTTGGAGTTTGATTCATTATTCAATTCTATTCTGTAATGTAACTCAAATTTCTTTTTCTACAAGTTATAGGTGTATTTGTTAAAGGTTGAAGGAATTGCATTTCGGTTTTTGCCTGATCCAGTTCAAATAAAGAATGCACTAGAGGTTAGTTTTTTTCTCTGTTGGGTCTATTATGTTTAGAAGTTTGAGGCATATCAGCAACTTGTTTTTTGTTTGAGAAGAAATTGAATGTAGTTCAAGTGCAACATGTAAAAAGGAATAAATAAATTTATAAGTCCATTTTAAAAAATCGAAATTACACCATCTTAAGTTTTGGGTGAACTGTCCATTGTTGTCTACAGAATTGTAAGAATCGCAATATATGATGCAACATCATTTTACTAGATTTTTCGGCATCTATATAGACAGCAATGGATGGAAGTGCCAACTTTACAAGAATGTGAAGATTTAACGGGCAAAATGACCCCCCAAAAAAAAAAAAATGATAATTCACCTCATGCGTTAATAACAGCAAGGTGAAGGATGAGTTTGTGGGTTCAAGACGCACTGGGTGCATGCATAATTACCAACTATAAACTAAATGAATTAAAAAGTGGGATGTCAATACCAAAAAAAAAAAAAATGTAGGAGTCAAAAACCATATAGAAGGATGTTGTGAGAGAAATCATAATTTCTTTTTATGAATGCACTGTATAATTGTATGCCATTATTGTATAATTATATTCAGCTAACCTTTAAGATTGACTCGCAATTATGTGTCATATGTAATAGATCAAATCTGCTGATGGGAGGAGCGGGTTTGATGGAGTTCCTGTTTTTCAGGTTTGTTAATCTACTTTGGAATCTAATGCCCAATTGTAAAAGCAGAAATACATTAGAATGAGTGCTTAAGTAACACCGGCTCTTTTATGCATCATATGAATGGCTTTCATATTTGTGTCCACTACTCAAATGAAATACTTTGGAGAGAAAGGAACTGAAATGAAGGAGAAAATAAGAAGAAGAAATCAAGATTTAAATAACATTTTTGTTCCAAGCGCTGGTTGGTTTTTTGTCTCAGCCTTGTCTTCCATATGTTCAAATAGATTCATCTATAGTTAAACAAGTAATATGGATGTTTTTTAGTATTATTACATTGACAATGTATATCATATACAAAATTATTGACTACATATAGAATTTCTATACTCTGGAGACTACCTTACTAAATGGAACCTACACGTGCCAAATCAGTAGAACACTAAAACTGTAGCATGGCTGTTCTCAGCCTTTGCACTAGTGCTACGGATCATTTAAGTGACCAAATTTTCTTGCATGAGTGTGTTGGTGGGAGAAAATTTTGGGTCTTAGTTGTTCTTCCTCAGTTTTTTCTAATTATCTGCCTGTGTCTACAGTCAGACCTTCTGGTTGTGAAGAAGAAAAACAAGCGTTACTGCCCTGTGTATTTTACAAAGGTTGGTTGGGCCCATTGAGCTCCTTGGTTATGCTGTTGTGTTGTAAGATGCAGATATGAGTACATGATTTACAAGTAGCTGTCCTTCGTTTGTTTGTATACAGGAGGATATAGAAAAAGAACTGTCAAAGGTCTCTAGGGCATCAAGAGGAGCAGCACTTTCCCAACATATTATGGTATGACATCCCACCTTTCTTTTGCCTCTCTTCTCCTATAGAACTATTTATGGCGTTAATGGGAATGTTTTTTTCCTGAAAACATATGAAATAATAATGTGAAATACCTTTCTGAAACTTAAAAGAAAATTTCAATGTATTCCAAGTCATCCTTCATTTTTCTGTCTTTGTAAGTTGTAACATGCTCCAATTTTAGCACCTTTTCCGAGTTTACCAACATAATCACACTTCATTCTTTTACTCTGTTTTGGGTACCAACAGACATGGCTGTTTTCATTTGTCCTGAATTGGTTTTGTTCCAATAATTGTGTTGTGCAAGAATCCAATTTATAGTTGGTGACAGGTCACAGGAATAACTTGCTGGGTTTGATTTGAAAGTTTGCTTTATTCCAACTGATGATTTGTGCAAAAAGTAGGTTAAGGTTTCCAATTATTTGCAAATCTTTGGCCCAGATTTCATGAAATATTGGACAATAAATTATTGTTTGCTAGTTTATAACTCAGTAACTCACCAAGTATTTACAAATATTAATGTTCATTTTCAACTTCATGAAGTTTTATGAATTCCGCATTGATTTTGGGGCCTGGAGCATTTTGGGAATGTCTTTTACAAAGTTGGGGTATTAATGTCAGGATGATCATATGATAATAGATCACTGACATGAAGGGCAAGTTTTACAGTTTGATCCTCTGACTCTGTTAAGATTTTAATATTCAGGGTAAAACCAAATAAATGTTCAAATTTTCTACAGGAAATCCACAGTTATTGGAGAAGTTATTTGCTTGAAGCTCTTATTAGTCTCTACTTTATAAAGGTTCCTTACATTATCAAAAATAAATAAATAATAATGGATATGGGATGCAACATAAGTTTATAGATTAAAAATCAAGCATAAGAGAGACAATGGATAAAAGGAGAAATTGCATTGGGGGAAATAAATAAAAATTATTTACTTATCAAAAAATTAAAATAAAAACTATTTCCCTGCTGTAAATTTCAGCAATTGCGACAAGGCAATAGTGCCTTTAGCACATATTTCTACACAGTATATAATTCATATTTTGTGATTTACTACTCACGTTTCCACCAACAATGCAATGTTGATTTTTGGTACTTATTCTTTTACATTATTGTAATCTATTTACTTGATTAAAATGACCTCAACAGGTTGGTAGCTTGGAAGATGTTTTGAGAAAAATGGAGGTAACAAGACATTTCCTATGGAAATTGAATGCTTACTTTTTTAGAAAAAACTAGAATTAAATAGTAATACTGAATTGGTGCCCGACTGATGCAGGTGAGTGAAAAGAACTTGGGTTGGGAAGATCTGATTTTTATTCCACCTGGCAAGAGCCACTCTCAACACATTCAAGAAGTGCTTAAAGCGAGATGAATGTGATGTGTGACTTCAACTGACCATTTGTGAACACATTGCAAGTTTTCAGGTTCATAATAAAGCAGGTCAGCCATTATGTCTATCAGTAACCCCTCTGTTTGGCATGTGTGTATTTCAAGTTAACAAATTAAGTTCCTTGACATGCGGATAATGGTTTGTAGGAGATCAAAGCTACAAAGTGGGTATCCATTCAAAAAATTATGAGAATGGAACAGCTAACATGAGATCCAGTAAAGGAGGTCAGGGAAATCACAATGTTTACACTCAAATTATGGAACTGGTTGTGGTCTATGTGTACAGTTTTGTCATATTGGAATGGATGGCCATCAAACATGACTACTGTGTTGTGTGGTGACCCTTATGTCATTGAAGACATTGAGTAAGAGGGCTTAGCTAATATTTAATAATGAACCGAATGACTAGTATTACAATGGTTTTGCTGTTTGACAATGACATAAATATCCAGTCAGGCTTGCCCTGTGCCAAGCTGCATTTCCTTTAAACGGAATAGTATTTTCACATCAGTTATCATGTTGCCAAAACTTACATATTTTTGCATCTGGCAACTGCCCAGCATGTTATACATCAAACTAATATACTTATAATGCTAATGAGGCGGGAAGTGAGATTAGCGGATTGCTCAAAGTGGCTTAAAAGATGTTCCCTGTTTTGCTTAATGAACATGGCTCATATTAAGGAAGCCAGATTTCCATGTCACATGGCAGCATAGATGCTCAATTTGCTTATTATGGTGCTGAACAGAGAGCTTGGCAGCTTGCAATGAGATGACCACTTCAAGTATTGTCAATTCTCACTCGAGGGATATCAAGGATCAATATTATTAAACTCCTTAGGATGGGCCCTGTGTTACCTGAACCCTCATTCATGTCAGAAATTTACTACACAGGTTGTTCACAAACTATAGGCCCAAATAGAAGAAAAAGCGTAAAAGATGCACTTTTTTCCGCATGGTACTTGTGGATACATACATGCATTCACTTTTAAGTTCGTCAATATCAGGAGGCTGACCACCAAGAACACCATTGTGATAGTTTACCATAACTTGGGCAAAATTTCGTGCAAAACATGGTTTAGAAATCATTTTGGGTGAGTTGTTTCATGTAATGAATTGAAACCTAACCTAAAATGAAAATCGTATCAATGATGAATAAAGATCAGCAAAAGGAAGAAATGATTAGAAAATTAAGATATTGGTGAAGAGACACAATTTCCTAACGAATAAAAACGACATTTCCTTGCGTGTATGAAGTTGACGGGGCAACCAAATAGTTGTTGGAGGGTCGCTTAGCTTCTTCCTTCTAGATTCCTAGCATACGCACATAAAGTTTCTCGAGAAAGTTTCACCTTTCTACCTATGCTCTATCCTCAAACTAATCGATTGACAATTGCCTAGATTCATAAAAAAAAATGGATTAAAAGAAAGCAGAATATAGATGAAACATTCAGCGAAAAAAAAACACATTATTGATCAAGTACATTTTAAAAAAAAAAAAAAAAATTATATTGACATATAAAAATAAAACATTATAGGGGTTGGTAGAAGGTAGTGTGGGAGAAAGGTGCAAAGTTATGAGGGTAGAATTGGACTTCAAATGATTGTCTAGAAATAAAAATGTGCAAAGTTATATTTTACTCAATTACTCCCAACTTTTTTTTGTCTTAAAGTAAAGAAAACTAACAGGAACACACATGGAGCTCTATAAATGGTCTAGACTTTCTTAATTTGAGATTTACTCTAGTATCACTCTCTAAGCTCTCTAACCACTGCGTCCAAATTCTTCATTCAATCCTAATCATAATTATAATAATCAGCACCTACATTTTTAATGTGAAAGTGGAGCAAATAGTTAAATATATATATATATATATATATAAACAGGGTCTCCTTTGAAGGAGTTGAAAGAATTTGAATAAACTGATGGAAGGACTTAGTCTTCAAAAGCTTATGAAGGCCACTCCTTCAAAGGCTTTGGTTAAGATCAATTTGGTCTTCCTTGCTTTATTTCTGGTTGTTTACGCAGCTCTTCTTCTCCGGCCAAATTCTTCACTCTATTTTGAGAATGCAGGCTCGCTTGTTAGGTGTTCATTGCGCGAGTGCCATCACAAGGTAAGGTGAGCCTGCACAAGTTTTTCTTCTCTTTCCCCCATTCATCTGCAATTTAAAACCATGAGAAAGCAAACATGATTTTTATTTTATTTTATTTATTTTTTTGTAAATTTTCTGCCTCATCTATTGGCATCATGAGATAGTAAAGTTGTGTTTCATTTGAAATTTTGAATGATGTAACACTCTTTATGCTCTTCATTTCACTTGAAGTAAAGAGGATCTTATTCCTTGTAATAATACATTATCATTTTGTTAGAGATTTTTTTTTCCTTTCTTTTCTCAGACTCTGTTTTTTTTTTTTTTTTTTGGATGACCCATTTGGTTGAACTTGAATTTTTAGGCGGACACTCTTAAAATGAAGGTGGTGTTGGAGGAGACTCAAGCCAATTCACCAAAGCCCAAGGAAAACCTGAGTGAGCTAGAAATGCCAAACTTCTTGAATAAAATGGGGAAAGGAATGAAGATTGGAATGGTCAATATGGATGACAGAGATGTGAGTAAATGGAGCGCACACAGTGAAACTATACCAATCAAATTTGAAAGGGTCTCAGAGTTATTTGAATGGAAAGACTTGTTCCCTGAATGGATAGATGAAGAGGAAGACACAGATGTGGCAACATGTCCCGAGATACCAATGCCAGATTATAGAATCTATGACAATTTGGACATGATAGTGGCTATACTGCCATGCAAGTTTCCAGAAGAGGGTTGGGCAAGAGAGGTGTTCAGACTCCAAGTTCATCTTATTGTGGCAAATTTGGCTGTAAAGAAAGGGAAGAAGGATTGGTATAGTAGGACAAAGGTTGGGCTATTGAGCAAGTGTAGGCCAATGATGGAGCTGTTTAGATGTGAGGATTTGGTAAAACAAGAAGGTGATTGGTGGTTTTTTGAGCCAGAGATGGGGAGGTTGGAGCAGAAAGTTTCATTGCCTATTGGGTCTTGCAAATTGGCTTTACCCCTTTGGGGACAAGGTACGTAAAAAGCTTCAATTCCTTGTTTGAGTTTGTTTCAATTATGGTTTTCCAAGTTTCTTTTGCTCTATACCTGCATTACATATATCATATATGTCACAATAAAATTAGTCATAGCGTATGCAAAAACTTTGAGGTATAAAAATAAAAAATAAAAAATAAAAAAAATTCGCGCCAGATAGGGGTCGAACCTATGACCTTCTGCTTAGGAAACAGACGCTCTATCCACTGAGCTACAGGCGCTTTGTCTTGCAGGAATGCGCTACCAATTCTACAAGAATATAGGAAATAACAGAGTCATTTGGCTGTAAATTAACGGAAGTCAAAAGCATCTCTATGCTTTTTTTGGTTTTCTGGTCTCATTTTTTATGTGATTTGGGTAGGTATTAGCTATTAATTGCGGTTGGTTGGCCGAAAAATTGATGTGGACAAATTAAAGAACAAACAAAATTAGTTGATTGCTTTGATGACATCTTTTTGGCTGGGTTGGTTGTGCTTTAGCTGTGTTTCTAAGAAACCTTCATACTTCTTTTAGATGCCGAAAAAGTAGCTTTCATGAAATGTACATTCTCTTTTAAGATTGGGAGACATCTTTTGCTGACATTTTCTTTCAATATAGCTTAGAAATCAAGGAATCTGAATTTTTTTTCAAATTCCCCATCCTCAAATTCACCGTCACATTTTTTTACCCCTAATGAAGAAGAAGCCCGATCTAAATAGTTCATAATACCATATCCTCTAAATAACTTTTGAATTGACATTTCTTCTAGATGATATAAAATTATGTCCATAAATGATGACATGAATCTTTCATCATTTCTCAAAAAAAAAAAAAGGAATCTTTCATCATTAACATTAGACAAATTGACTCGGCCAAAGAAAAAAAAACAAAAAAGGAGAGAGAGAGAGACATTGGTCAATCAAGTCATTATTAATTTATTTTTTATAGATAAAAATTATTAATTATTTTTTAATGCATCATTTCCATATCTACATGGCTACTTCACACAAACATAGTTGTGAAAAAAATTCCATACTCAATAATAAATGTGTTTTTTCATACTCAAATTTTAACTATAAAATTCTCACACAAATTATAAAGTACATTTAGTAACATATAACATTATTCTTAGAGTAATGTATCAAAACCACCCATGTATAAAACATAATATATCATAGTCTTGTATCTCATTTTTATATTTCACTTTATACTTCATCAATTAAAATGAAGCATAATATATTTATTCGATTTGTAAAACTACAATACTACTTGTTTTGATGTTTAATCGATGAAAAAAATCATTAATTCACAGGTATCCACGAAATCTATGACCTCTCCAAGATCCAAAGCTCTACAATAACACCAAAAAAAGAAGCCTATGCCACAGTTCTTCATTCCACAGAAGCCTACGTTTGTGGTGCCATAACCTTAGCCCAAAGCCTCATCAAAACCGGAACCAAGCGAGACCTACTCATGCTCATAGACAACTCCATCTCTATACCCAAACGCAATGCCCTCGTCGCTGCCGGGTGGACTCTCCGAATCATCGAACGTATCAGAAACCCTAGAGCCGAAAATGGCACGTACAATGAGTACAACTACAGCAAGTTCCGACTTTGGCAACTCACTGACTATGACAAAGTCATATTCATCGATTCAGACATCCTCGTACTACGCAACCTCGACTTGTTATTCCATTTTCCTCAAATGACTGCCACTGGCAACGATGTTTCGATCTTCAATTCCGGCATCATGGTCATCGAGCCTTCGAATTGCACGTTTCGAGTTTTCATAGACCGTACAAGGGACATAATTTCGTACAATGGTGGTGACCAAGGTTTCCTTAACGAGGTCTTCGTGTGGTGGCATCGTTTGCCGAGGAGAGTGAACTACTTGAAGAACTTTTGGGCTAACACAACGTTGGAAGCAACCGTGAAGAACCATTTGTTTGGAGCTGACCCACCACAAGTTTATTCTATACATTATTTAGGGTTGAAGCCATGGCTTTGTTACAGGGACTATGATTGTAACTGGGACATTGGGGACCAACGTGTTTATGCAAGCGATGTGGCACACCAAAGGTGGTGGAAATTTCACGATGATATGGATGAAGGGTTGCAAAAGTTTTGTGGGTTAACGGAACAAAGGAGGATTGAGTTGGATTGGGATAGAATGAAAGCTAGAAAGATGGGTTTGGCTGATAAGCATTGGGGGATTAAAATTACAGATCCTAGACGGAAGCATTTGATTACATAGAATTTTGTAATAATTCTCTCTCATTTTTATTTTTTTTTATTTGATTTTCCTTTTTTTGTTTCACTTAATTTATGTGTGAATAGATTGTCACGAGAGAATGCATATGAGACATTGGGAGTTCTTAGTCGTTATATTTATTTTTGCGGGGATATATGGCATTTTATACTCTCTCTCTCTCTCTCTCTCTCTCTATTTTCTTTAACTTTTGTTCTGGAAATATTCCTAGCCCCAAGGTTCATGTCTTGAGCTAGGTGCAATATTAGTCATCTTATGTCATAAATTTGGGATTTTTAGGAAGAAGAAGAAGAAGAAAGAAAAAACAGTACTTTGTATTTTGTACTCGTGCAAAATGAGGCATACAATTTAAAAATGCTCAATTTTCCAAACAACTTTTGGAAGACAATGCCATTTTGTAATTAAAATAAATTCTTGTGTCTTCACGGTTTCACGCTAGTGGCTATGTCGTGTTGAGATAAGTATACATTAGAATACCCATCATGGCTTTCTCAAAAAAAAAAAAAAAAAAGAATACCCATCATGGACCCACATAACCAACTTAATATCATTATTTTGTTGAGTTTGTAATAAGTACGAATCATTTCAATTTGTTCAATAAACACATATGGGTTAACACATAGACAACCTATTTCAATCCATTAAAAAAATCATAAAATAAATGATATGTTAATATAACTATCAAAAGTTTTTAATTATTTAGCTTTATATATAAAATTCAAATTCATTTTTGACAAAAATGATATTTATTCATGTGGATCAGGTCATTTTGGATTGATTACTAGTTAAATAAGCTAATATAGAATTAATCCGCTTATTAATCATATCAAAATGGGACAACATGTTTTGATACAAGAATTTTATACTACACACTAATTCGCTTTAAAAAATTGTGCCGTGTTTGTGAGTCGTGTCAAATAGCTCAAATATTGTCATTCTTGCCAAAAATTTAAGTAACTATACAATTCAAATTTTAACATTTGATTTGACGCGGATATACCAAAATCCTTGCAACTCAATGATATGCCATCCCATCCAATCTCTCTCATTGAGAAAACTTGATTTTAAATTCTTACTCTCACTTGTTGTAAGAAAAAACATAAACATTTGATGCAGTTTGGGTAAGATCAAGTCATCTATATATATAATAATAAGTGAAGGTGAGAGAAACTTAAATTAGAATTCCATATTAAAGTTCCAATTTTACGTCATGTGTCCTAAATTATTTATTCTTAAAAATTTTTATTTCTTAATTTTAGAATAAAATGTGGACCACATCATAAACATTCATCCAAGTGGGTTATTAAATACAAAACCAAAGAGTGTAGAATAAATTAATCGTAAAAAAATAAAAAATAAAAAAAAAGTGTTTCATAATAATTTTAAAAAAAAAAATAGACAATTTATATTTGATACCTAATAATATCCTTACAATTTTTTTTAAAGAGTTAACAAAATATAAAAATGATTATCAATAATATTTAAATTATATATTTATAAATTATATTATGCATCTTATTGTATATCTTTAAGTGTATACATGCATATGCAATGGGTTACAAACTAGTTTACATAAATGGCCACACTTAATTTCCATTTATGGCTATCAATTTCTTGAAAATGGCTCCATTGACAACCTAGTATATTGTGATAAAAAGAATGGATTCTGAATCTAACCATCAATTTCAATAGGTTGGAATTTTGAAATTCAAATGCGGTGTCTAAATCAAAATTGAAGTAAATATCCATTGAGCGAGAAAGCAAAGTGATTCATGAATTAGTCATATATCTGTGTTTTGTGTCAATAATAAGTAGTCCACAAAAAGTCAATTATTTTAGGATAAAATATTATTTTCATCCCTGAACTTTCATAAAAGTTTGTTTTCATCCCTAAACTTTTAAAAGTTTTTTTTTCGTCTCTAAACTTTGTAAAATATTTTACTTTTCATCCTTTTGTTTAAGTCCGTTAGTTTTTGTCTTACGTGACTTAACGGAGTGCTGACATGGTATTCAACTTGGACCAAACTAATTTATTTTTAAAATTATAAACACGTGGCGCACGATAATTGGCTCGCATGGGTTAAAAAAAATTTGGTGAGACAAATTTGCCCCTCACGCCCCTAACCCAATCTAATCCTCAATCCAGTACCAAAAATTCCAAAATTTGAAAGGCTGAAAGTAGCCTGAAACCCCAACGCCACTGCCTTGTCCGGCAGCCTAAATCAGCAACCCAAACGGCGACCCCAACCTGGAGACGAAGTACTGCTGACGGAGTGTTCAAAGCCAACTCCAACCACCAATTATAGAAAAAACCCATATGAAAATTTCAACCAAGACATGGGTATATGGATACAGAGCTTAGCTCTCCAACAAATTTCAAACAATATAGCAAGAAATTTGCCAAAAATCAAACACCAATTCAGGAATAACTTCACTAAACTTCGTAAAAAGAAAAACAAAATTTTGTCCTCTTTCAAAACAAAGCAACACCGATTCAGTATCAAACCATGCACCCATATCAAAATTTTGGCGTATCATGGGCTAATCTATTTAAACAAGACAAGAATCAAGGTAAATTTCAAGTAAAGAAAAAAGAAAAACCTCAACCCCAAGATAAAAAAACAAAGAGGGCCAAAACAAAATTTTCTAATAACGAATTTCTCCGGGTTAATTAGTAGTCGGATTGTTGGTCTCTATCATAAATTCATAATAGAGGGCCTAAAGAGCAGTGAACCAAGAAAATGATTGGATACAAGGCAAGGATTAGAGATTATTGTGGAAACTGTGAAAGGATTAGTTGAGCAAACCCACTTAGGTACACCTACTAAATACCCTAATTTATATCTGATGTTCATGCATGATCCAGAAGAAGATGATATGATAAAGTATTTTCATTACTCTCTCACTTGATGTAAGAAAAAGCATAAACATTTGATGCAGTTTGGATATGATCAAGTCATTTACATAATTGGCCACACTTAATTTCCATTTATGGCTATCAATTTCTTGAGAATGGCTCCGTTGACAACCTAGTATATTGTGATAAAAAGAATGGATTCTGAATCTAAACATCAATTGCAATAGGTTGGAATTATGAAATTCAAATGCGGTGTCTAAATCAAAATGGAAGTAAATATCCATTGAGCGAGAAAGCAAAGTGATTCATGAATTAGTACTATATCTGTGTTTTGTGTCAAAGTTAAGTAGTCCACAAAATGTCAATTATTTTAACCAAAACCTTGAATTGTTCTCTCTAATAACGAATTTCTCCAGGTTAATTAGTAGTCGGATTGTTGGTCACTATCATAAATTCATAATAGAGGGCCTAAAGAGCAGTGAACCAAGAAAATGATTGGGTACAAGGCAAGGATTAGAGATTATTGTGGAAATTGTGAAAGGATTGGTTGAGCAAACCCACTTAGGTACACCTACTACATGCCCTAATTTATATCTAATGTTCGTGCATGGTCCAGAAGAAAATGATATGATAAAGTATTGGTATATTATAAAGTCTTATTCGAAATTCAATAACTCAACTACTATTAGGTCCAGAAACCCTATGATCTGCCAAAAAAAAAAACAGTAATTTATTGGGTTTGGCCCGTTTGGGTAGAGAGTTTATTAAGAAAATGATACTTAATTCCCTCACAAAAGTATTGGTTAGCAGACATATTTAAAGGACACATTGGTAGGGAAGGTGAGCGGTGAGCAATCTTATGTATGAAATTTTCCGTGATATTGATCACGGATTCGTGTAGCTCAAAAATAAGCAGTTTGAGATTCAGATTCGAGCATTAATGTATTAATTATTATACACAACAAAGTTATTCTCTGGAGCAAAATTTGTGTCCGATTGGAAACAGTTCGTCTAACTTTTTACTGAATACTTTTTGCTGAATATATATTAAAACGTACTTGTATTTTGAAAATGTGAGAACAAAAAAAATAAAAAATTAAGATTTGAAGAAGTTGTACATAAAAGTTAGAAGCTAAAAGTCGAGCTTGTAGCAAAAGATGTTGAAATTGTGAAAAGCATGGGCTAGAAAGCATAAAAGACGTAAGACAACTTGAGTTGAGTCGTCAATGGAGGAGTGAGAATTTTAGTTCAAGGGACAAAATAAAAATAGAAGTAAGACAAAATTGATTCTAGAATATTAACTAATATAAATACAAATAAATTAATCATTATATGATGTTCTTGTTTTTAAAATCAACTTAAATATATCAATATTTATTTATTTTTCTATACCTTAGATTGTGTTCATTGCAAGGAAACTAAAAAAAGAATATATGACATTATAGAAGAATTTAATAAAACAACAACAAAAATTTGGCACATTTATTTAGGATGTTATGATAGTAATAGGATAACCTTTTATAACTTTAAGGCTACGTAGTATGTATAAGATTTTTTTATTTCTAGAATAAAGAGTTTGAAATATATATATATATATATATATATTCTATCTTAATTAGATTGTGTTCATTGCAAGGAACCTTTAATTAAAGAGTACATGACATCATAGAAGAATTGAAGGATAACAACAAAAATTTGGCACATATATTTAGGATGTTATGATAGTAAAAGCATACCATTTTATAACTGTGGGGCCATAAAGCGTTGGTACCACCGGCCCACTCTCGATCAAGCCCAAAAGCCCATGCCGAGGATCGCCTGGAGTCCGAGGACATACCATAGGTCCGAGGACGAGGCGCAAAGGACTTGCATGCTAGGAAGACGCGCCGAGGACAGAAGCATCCTCGGAAACCCGAAGTGAGGAGATACGCAAGCTGCAGTCCGTCAAGGGGAACTTCTCAGGGAATCCGAGGAGGACCTGGCAGGTGCCGAGCACCGGACATGGAAGCATTATGGAGGCGCAAGCCCCAGACGTACTGTCACCTCCACATTAAATGCCCTCAACTAACGTCCTGGCCGCATTAATGAGGATAGGACCCCTGAACAGCGCCACCTTGGGCGCCGCAACCCGCAGAGAGATAGGAATGCGGCTGACAGGACAGGCACTCAAGTGGGAGCCGGGTTGATCGACAAGTGTAGGGCCAAGATCATCTGGGAGATGGATATATAATGTAGGACGTCCCCCACTAAGGAGGGGGACGTAAGGGAGAAACGGGAAAGAAGACAGACGGTAACAGTGCATTTTCTTTGGTAGGCTGTGAAGCTCATTTGAACAAGATAGGAACACGTCCGAGGATCCCTGTTGTGCCCCCCTCAGTTAGTACTACGAGTACCACAGTCCACGAATAACCATGCATGGCTGTCGCGTCCTTCACTAGGGCCTAGATCTTGAGCCCACTCTCTACAAATTCATTGTCAGGGGGCCCACCTCCGAAAAATGAGCCCCTACAATAACTATAAGGCTATGTAGTACATATAAGAATTTTTTTTAATTTCTTGACCTAAGAGTTTGAAATATATATATATATATATATATATATCTTAAAATATTATACTTAAGTTTTGCCTTTATATATGATAAAGGAGGAAACAATTTTAAGATCTCCATTTGGTAAAGGGAGTCGGGGTTGAACTTAGAATTAAACAACAAAGAGCTTTGAGTAGCTTGGATATCTTTAGAAGAATTGAAAAGAAATTAAGCAACAAATATATCAATCTGTAAACGAGAGACTTCAATGAAAATAAATGGTAAATACATTTTGAGAAGAGAATATATGTTTACTATTGATTCGACTCAATTCTCATATGAGATCATATGCCTTTTCTTAGAAGAGGGCACTGACTCAACTCTCCAAAACAATTGAAAATTAGTTCTTGGCTTTACAAAATGAGTTTATTTTTCAAATTTTATAACGGTTCTCTCTGAAAATCATTTGCATATTATACATGGTCCCCTCTCAAAATCAAAATTTGTGCTGGTTAATTTGGAGGGTAGCCCATAGGTCCAAGTCCAACAATGCTCTACCCTCCGTATATTCCTATGAAGAAAATTGAAAGAGTTTCTCAATGCAACATTGGCCCTATTGTACAGTAGTAGTGCCCATAAGTCCATGACTATAACTAATTGAGATCTAGTCCACTTGAATTCACAATGAACTTTAAAGTGAAAGCCTATGGCTCTATTGGGCCAAGTTGAACATTGTCCTCCTAGATGCTCATCAGTGTTCTCTTTCCTTCGTTTTGGGCTGGTTAATATGGAGCACACAACCCCGAAATTTGTGAGGTATACCGTATACCCAAAGGGTGGCAAAAGAAAAGGCACTTGTTTTGAATATGGGCTTGTATATTGGATGGGCTTTCTTTCAACAAATGTAAATAAAAGGTTTTTAACCATAATAATAAAAAATAATAAAAACCCTGCAATCTTAAGTCTAAGATGAGAGTTTTTTTTTTTTGGTTCTCAAAAGAGAAATCTTGAACTAGTAATTGTTTCTACAAATCCATTTATTTAATCCTTAAATCTAAACAAAAGCTAAAAAAGGTGTTGTATTTGTATGGAAAGAACTTTTAAGAAAACAAAAATAGAAAGATGTGTATATTATTTTTTATTTTCAATTTTTAGAATAAAACCCACAATATTTGAGAAGACTTTTTTCTCTGGGGGAGATTTTATGAGATTGTTTTATACATTCAATATTGTCTTGTCAACGTTAGCTAGCTTGTCATATTTTCAAATTTCAACCCTATCAAACAACTGCTTACAAAATATAGAGACAATTAGTATGCGACCGCCCGTACCTCTTGTCACTTTTATAGTTTGGTGCTAAAATTTAACAATTAAATTGTGAATTTATACAAGAGATAATTGGTTGTTAACACCTCCTGTTGTAAAATTAGTACTCCCTCATTCATTTAAATAAAATTGATTTATTATTATTATTATTATGTTTTATTTTTTGTACGAAGTCGTATATACTCATTAGTTGAAAAAAACATAACAACAAAAAATTCAAAACAATTTAATTTGTATGAAAAGCTATCAAAGGTAAAATCTAATTTTGATTCTAATCAAATTTCACTAAGCTTTGGTTTTAAGTATATATATTACCTAGGTTTATTTATATTGGACTCCTCGTTTTCTATATTGAATTAATTAACTTGCCACAAAAATTTTTTTAAAAAAAAAAAAAAAGATTAGATGGGATACACGCAAAATTAAATTCTAATTAAAATCCAATTTTTACACTAAATTAACTCACTTCACACAGAAATTTAAAAGTTTTGATTAGATGAGACACATGACGCAAATTAAACTCTAATTGAATTCTAATTTAAAATCTAATTGGATTTCCTCCTAGTTTTGCATATATATATATATATATATACAGTACCATGTAACCCATGCATACGCATGGATACATTTAAAAATGCGCACACTTTTTTGTAAAATTGTGATTTACAACTATGTTTTATGTTGGCTTTATTCCAAACAAAAAGTGTTGTAATTGTTTTAATTTCATTCCTTGTATTTTGTGGGATTTTATTGTATTGGATTTAGTATTAAGTTGGTGAAGACTCAAGCTTAAATGAAGATCAATGCATTTCACGACTAGCTAGTGAGAAGTTTGCGAAAAAGGTTCCCCCGAAAAGGGTATGTGAGAAACACATGACTGGAAACTAAAGAGTCGTACCAAGCTGTCAATTTCGCGAGTATTTCGCGGGTAAGGCATTCCCATAAGATACCTGTGAGACTCTCTGTTTTAAGGATTTTTAAGTGTGTGTGACTTTCTTACTTTTCACCCATACTATATATGTCCTCATTACCCACAAATGTAAAAGAGGTCATTCAGAGAGATAAACCTTAAATAGGTTTTCTACAACACACACCCATTTTTTTTCGAGAGAGTTACACATCTTTAGTGAGAAATCATTCTAGCCTCTTCTCTTTTCCTCTCCCATTGTCATACCTTGAGAGGAGATTTGTACACAAACACAACTCACACCTTTTCAAAATGTAGAAAGTGTTTTAGAACTTAGGAAGTTTTGGAGATTTGCCAAAAAAAGCCAATAAGGCTTGGCAGATGTAATCGGGCGTATTGCGGGATTTAGAAAACTAGACAAGACATGGTTCCGAGAAGCCTTATTGGAGTAGGAGCTTGGAAGGCTTAGGTGCATTGGGTAGATTAGGCTTAGAAAGTTTCTTGCTATTCGTGTATCCCAACTTATTATTTAGTGGATCAATTTACCGCTTGGAGGGTGGCGGAGAGGTTTTTCGCCAAGTTCTTCGATTTCCTATTCAATAACACATCGACGTATTATCTTATGTTTACATTCTCTCTTCCCTTACTCTTGTACTTTACTTTTATTGCTTGTTGTTCATGCTTATGCACTAGAGTAGTTTTATCGGTTTTTTGCACTTCATTTACTCTTGTTCTGTACTTAGATAAATTAGAGTAAAAGTAATCTAGCCGTATTTTTTAATTTGGTGGTCTAAACAGCTCTTGTATTTTTACACAATTTCAAGCTTTCAGTTGATATCAGAGCGGATACACTTGTTTTGGTTTCATTACCTAAGTGTGATCCTTAACCCTTTGTGTTATTTGCCATGAATAGTACTTTGTATGCTTCTATGCATGTTTTGGATGTTGATGAATGTAACATGCCACGTGTTTGTGAAAATGCCTCTATGAGTGATAATTCTCATGATTGTGATACTATGTTATATGAATCTTTGGGTGTTGTTGATATTCCTAACATCAAACTCTTGAAGAAAGAGGCTATGAAGTTTTATAAGAATTTGAGCAAGTTTCATTGTGAAAATGATGATTTGATTGCTAAGCTTAATGAATCCAATAAATTGGTTGAAAAATATAAGAAGCTTGTTGAAAATTTTCTTGAAAAGTTGAAAGAGTTTGAATTTTTAAATATGGACTTGGATGTTAAACTTATTTTGTCTAACAAACTTGTTGATGAGCTAAAATGTGAAAATGAATCTCTTAAGATGCATGCCAAGTGTTTGATTGCTGAACCGAGTGTTAAAAATGATGAAAATATTTATTGCAATCATATTGTGGCATCCGATTGTGTGCCTATTTTGTGTTCTATCTCAAAAGACAAATTGGTGTACATTTCTCCACACAAAAGAAATTAAAAAGTGGAGAGAAAGGTTTTTAAGCCAAAGCCTCCGTTTATGTCTCAATTTAAGATTTTGGATGGATTTAAGTTTGTTCCAACTTGCCATCATTGCAGTGTGATCGGTCATATAAGACCTCAATACTCCAAGTTGAAGAGAGAATAAAACTATGTTGCTAGATCCCTTTCCAAAAGATCTAGTGGACCTAAACACATTGTTTATCACCATTGTGGTGCCTTTGGTCATCTAAGACTTCATTGTTCTAAATTTTAAGCTCTTAAAAGAATAAAAAGAAAGAGAACCTTGAGTTTCTTAGAAGTTATGCTTTACAAGCTAAATTGGTTTTAGGGGGAAATGGTAAGTTGTTAAAGAAAATTTTTGATTTTTTTACCTCCTTGTCTATGTGTATCTCTAGTTCTCATTCTTCCAACCCCTGTTTCACTTCTCATGAGACACTCATTCCAAACAATCGTTCCGTTTGGATGAGAAAGGGTTCCTATGGTTGAGGTTTTATTTTTTTGGTCCTTAATCTAATTCTTTCGATTTTTGTTGGATCCTTCATGCATTGAACATCATATTTTCATGCATTTTGTGCATCTTGCATTTATTTATATGCATTGTTTTGTTTTTTTATCTTACTTTTATGTCTTTGTTTTATGTGTGTAAAAATCCAAAACCATATAAAAAGTGAAAAATTCAAAAAATTTGATCGTATATATTTGAGCACATATCTCATGTGAGTTTGGCTTAATACCTTCGTACTAATGGCATAGTGTATTTACGAGTTTAGCTTGTTCTGTATGCACATCTATCTTTGTGGGAAAAATCTTGAAATCTATGTATGATTGTTGTAAATCGATCTTCAAACTTATCGTGAATAATTAGTCAATAGTTTTGTTGGTTTTGATGCATACATAGACTTATACCTATATATCTTCCCACACTTTTTATGTTTTTTTTTTTTGTTTTTTTTTTATTTTACTTAAAGAGTTCAACAAATGTAAATCTCAAAGTAATGAGGGATAATGAGCTACAAAAGTTGTCGCACATACTAGTATTTGATTAGGAAAAAGGGAAAGCAACTTGTATTGAAATGTATGATGCCCAAAAAGCCAAAGGCTTATTCTCAAAAGTGAAATATCAAAAATTTCTGGCACCGATTTTAAAATGAGATGTATTGTTCAAAAAAAAATTATCAATTGTTATGATTTGTAAAAAAGTCAAATGAAAAGCCTTAAAAATTTTATAATCATTTTTTTGTGGAGTGTCATATATGTTCATCTCTATAATTGAGATAGATCACTTGACTTGGAACTAGTTGTATATGACTTGATTGAATTGATTATTGAAACTTCACTCTAGACTAAGAATTATTCCACACTTGATACACATACACAACACACAAGTTTAATATTCAATGAATGCTTATTTCATTTGTGTGTTTGTACATATTCAAATGTGATGTGTGTATGCTCAACCTTATGTGGATCAAACCAAAAAGACTTTTGTTCTTTTTGTTTGTTTTTGGAAGTAACTTGTATCACCCATGTTTTTTCAAAGTTTTCAAGTTGTTTTTGTATGAAAAACATGTTTTTTTGTGTGAAAAACATGTTTTTTAGGTGTTTTCATGACTTGTTTCATGTATAGGCTCAATTGCGAGTTAAATAGTCAAATTCTCAAGTTTTTCAACTTTGGACAGAGAGTTTCGCAATTGTTTCGTGAGTAGGGCTGACCAGCAAAATACCAGCAAAAATTTTATGGGAAGCTAACCAGCAAGATACCAACGAAAATTTCTAGATCAACTTTTTAAAGGGCATTTCATGAGACATTTGCTTTAAACGTCTCCCATCTTCTCCCAAACCCCTATTTTAATGCTACAACATCAAAACCTAACTAATTTCAAGTGTTTTACATGCCATAAACATCTTTAAGGTAATCTTTAACTCTTTTCATCAATTTTGATCATTTGATTGTGTTTTTGGGGGTTTTATGTTCATAGTTGGGATTTTCTCAAATGGGAGTTGGAAAACTTATTTTTTACAATTTTTTGATTGGGTTTTGTTTTAAATGTTAATTTTCTTTGGATGTTGGCCCCTTGTGGCAAAATTAACATGTATTTAGGCAAGATTTTCATATGTTCATGCATTGTTTAACATACATGTGTAGTGTGCGCACTCTAAGTATTTAATAAAATGCCCAAATGATATTTTCTCATTGTTTTAGACTCCGATGAGTACCAAACTTTGGGGATCACCATAATTATTCATGTTTATCATGTTTTAATCATTGGTTGTATATTTTATACACTTTACCCCATTAGTGCTTGCTCATGCATCTCACATACACACTAGATGCACCTTTGTTGCACACAATTTAACACTTGACATGTTTTGCACTTACTCATGTTAGTGAAGTCTTTTTAGATATTTTTAGCACATATAACATGTTCTTGTGTCTATGTCATGCCTAGGTCTATATTATGTTCCATTATCCTTAGCATATCATGTTTATTTTATACTTTGTAGCATTTTTTAAAGATGTTTTTGTCTTTCATTTGAGCTTTAGTTTCTCATTCATCTTGCACCCCTCATGCATCTTTACCCTTGTTCATATCTTCTTTTCTTTCCCTTCTTCCTCTTTATTCATTTGTCTCTTCATGACAAAAAGGGGGAGCATATATCGGTGTATTTCATTATTTCTATATGACTCATGTGCACATTCTTAGAGAGAGAAATTCTATCTCATGCACATTTGTAGGGAGAGAAAACCATAGGGGAGATGCATATACCAAGGGGGAGAAGACTTTTTTTTTTTTCCTTTCTTTTTTGAGAAAACCTTGATTTACTTTATGCTTATTTTTTTATTGCTTTGTGATGTTTTGAGTTATATTTAGTATCTATGTTTTGTTACTCTCATCGTATCATGCTTATGTGTTGGACATGCATACATCCTTATGCTATTGTATTTTATTGGTTGCATATTTGGATGATCATTTGCTTTGCTATATGATCATTGTGATCATTTTCATGTGACTATTTTGTGTTTGATCAAGTTGCTCATATGTTTTACAACATGTTTACTTGATCGCTGTTTACTTGTTACATTATACTTGTCCTTTTATCACTTGATTTACCTTGAAGGTCTAATGCGTTTTGTGCAAGTGTTTCAAGTTACAGGTATACATGTTTCAAGTTAATCATAGCTTCTAGAATTAGGTATGAGTGAGTTTTGCTATTGTTCCCAAACTCATGTTTAAGTCTAGAGTCTATTTTATGGTGTTTTGTCATGGAATAGTCAAAGGGAGAGATTGTAAAGTTGTGATTTACAACTATGTTTTATGTTGGCTTTATTTCATGACAAAAAGTGTTATAAGTTGGTGAAGTCTCAAACTTAAATGAAGATCAGTGCATTTCACGACTAGCTTGCAAGAAGGGTTCCCGTGAAAATGGCATGTGAGAAGCACATGACTGGAAGCTGAAAAGTCATGCCAGACTGTCAATTTCGCGAGTAAGACCTTCCTGTAAGATACCCGCAAGACTCTCTATCTGGAGGATTTTTAAGTGTGACTTTCTTATGCTTCACTTATACTATATATGCCCTCATTACCCACAAATATAAATGAGGTCATTCAGAGAGAAAAATCATAGATAAGTTTTCTACAAAACACACACCCATCTTTTAGAGAGAGAGAGAGATACACATCCTTAGTGAGAAATCATTCTAGCCTCTTCTCCTTCCCTTTTCCATTGTCATACCTTGAGAAAAAATTTGTACCCAAGCACAACTCACACATTTCAGAGTGTAGAGAGTGTTTTAGAGCTTAAGAAGTTTTGGAGATTTGCCAAAAAAAGCCAGTGAGGCTTGGCGAATGCAGTCAAGCGTATTGTAGGATCTGGAAAACTAGACAAGACACGATTCCGATAAGTCTTGTTGGAGTAGGAGCTTGGAGGGCTTAGGTGTATTGAGTAGATTAGGCTTGGAGGGTCTCTTGCTATTCGTGTATCCCAACTTATTGTCTAATGGATCGATTTACTGCTTGGAGGGCGGCAGGAAGGTTTTTCACTAAGTTCTTCGGTTTCCTCTTCAATAATACATCAGCGTGTTAGCTTGTGTTTGCATTTTCTCTTCCTTTACTCTTATACTTTACTTTTATTGCTTGTTGTTCATGCTTATGCACTAGAGTAGTTTTATCAGTTTATTGCACTTCACTTACTCTTGTTCCGCACTTAGATAAATTAGAGCAAAAGCAATCTAGCTGTATTTTTTAATTTGGGGGTCTAAATAGCTCTTGTGTTTTTACAGAATTTCAAGCTTTCATTTTTAATCATAAAAAGATACATAATTGACTGAATTATTAGAAAAAATAAACATAATTAGATGCATCTTAAAATTTCTGCCGAAGTTTAATACTACTTATTCTTATTTTTATTCTAATTTTGAATAAGATAGAAAGTGTGGTGACTTTGGTTGAGTAGATATATAATTGGTTTTTTATTTTTTTATTTTATATTCATTAATATTGAACTCTTAGTATTTTGTACTTATTAATTCATTTGACACAAAGATTAAAAAATTTTAGTGCACACATGGCACAAAATTAGCCTATAATTAAAATCTAATTTGAGATCTAATTAAATTTTCTAACAATTTTGGCTTTAGTTATATATATAGATATGAATGAGAGATTTGAATCTCAAACCTTGACCTACAAGGCTTTTAGCAATAGGCAAATTTTAACTCCATTTGACACAATTATAATACGTGTCACGTTTTGGATACGTGTACATATCACATCGGATTTAAAGTATTGAAGTATTGGAATGTGTCCCTTGGCAAAAAGAGTCCAACTTAGAGTATTCGCATCAAATTTTCTAAAAAATTTAGTTTGTAGCAACTCAAAAAACTATTTTATCTTTATATATATTAAAAGAATTCAGAAAGTTAATTATAACGTCAAAAAATGTCAAAAATACGCATAATCTAATTAGATAATCTTTATTCTGTAATTCAACAAAATTCAAAAAAAAAAAAAACTTTTTTCCTAAAAATAAGTACACTCTCTATCTAAACATATCTCACGTACGTTTGATACATTTTTTCATAAAAACTAGCACACACTAAACCCAACAATTTACTCCATTTCAAATTCTAAATTTTAGTTTTATAAAAATCCCTTCTTGTGTAACCTCATTAACAATAGATAAATTCAAATTGAAAAATTATATTAAACTCAAAATTAAAAAAGAGTCTCATTTCACATGCGTAGTACATGTGATGAGGCTAATCTATTTTAACACCTTACTTTATAATACACTCAACATCTAATATTCTATTCTTTTACTACTTCATTTAAATATTGATTCTTTATTTTTTATGGGATAAATTGCAAATTACACCCCTAAAGTTTGAGGGTGATTGGATTTTATATCCTGAAATTTCAAAATTTGAATTTTACCCCCCTAAAGTTTGGGGTCTATGGATTCAAATACCCTAAAAATTTAGGGAGTAAAATCCAAACACTCCTAAAATATAAAGGGTAAAATCCAAATTCTGAAACGTCAATGTGTAAAATCCAAACACCACCAAACTTCAAGAGGTAAAATCCAAATTCTAAAACTTCAAGATGTAAAATCCAATTACCTCCAAATTTTAGAAGTGTAATTTGCAATATACTCTTTTTTATTTTACCACTCAAGTCGCTCTCTCTATCTTTCAATTAAATAACGTTTTTTTTTTTTTTTTAATTTTAAATGTTTACCATTTTTTTTTTTTTGAGAAGAAAGACAATACATTTCATTTAAGGAAGGTTGTCAAGATCAACCTATAAAACAGAGGCAACGTTTGGTAGTACGTATTCCATTCAGATTTGGAATTGAAAGTTGCAAATTGCTCTCTTTAGAGCATTAGCATTGGAGAATGCTAATGCCATATCTAAGATGAATTTGGCATTTTAAGAGGCAAAACGTGCTGCATCAGAAAATGGTAAAGGCAGGTATTGCAAATATTTTTGCAATACTGCTACAGTACAATTCTAAAAGTGGAATTGTACTGTAGCAAGTATTGTAAAAAAATATATATATATATATATATATATATATTTTACAAAAACATATAACTGACTTTCTCTCTCCTTTCTCTCATTTTCTCTGTTTCTTCTCTCTCTTCCGTCTCTCTTTCTCATCTGCTCTCTTCTCTCTTCACTGTGGTGGTTGTCGATTTTATTTTTTATTTATTTATTTATTTTTTTTGCTGTGACCAGTTCTTAAAGGAAGAGGTGGGTATGGCTGAAGTGGGTTGTGGGTCGTGGTTGGGTCCGGTGTTTGGGTCGTTGGTTGTGGTTGGGTCCGGTGTTTAGGTGTGGCTGAAGTGGTTGAAGTGGGTTGTTCTTCGTCAGAGATCGCCAATATTTGGGTCCGGCGAGGTCATGGCGAGATCGGCGTGGGTCACCGCATGGTTGGGTTGTGGCTGAAGTGGCTGAAGTGGGTTGTTGGTTGTCGGAGATCGCCAGTGTTTGGGTCCGGCGAGGTCATGGCGAGATCGGCGTGGATCACGGTGATGGGTTTGGTGGGTCACGGCATGGGTCACGGCGTGGTTTGGATGGTTCTTCTGAGTTTCCGATGGGTTTTTTTTTTTTTTTTTTTTTTTTTTTTAATATGGGTTTTTGTTCCGATGGGTTTTTCTGGGTTGACATCGGGGTTTTCTGAGTATTTTTTATGGCTGGGTTTTTCTGGGTTGATCATTGGCTCCAACTGGTTTGATGGATTGTGTGTGTGTGTGTGTGTGTGGCTCTGTTTAAGGTTTGATGGTTTGTGTTTGTGTTTGTGTGTGTGTGTGTGTGTGTGGTGATTGGTTTGGATAGGTTGATCGGTGTATATGGGTCTCTCTGTGTGTGGCTTTGTATGTTGAACCGGGGCTAAAGGTTGAGGGAGAAAGAGAGGAAAAAAAAAAAAAAGATTGTTGAAAAGCCCAGGAAAACAAAAGTTACGGTTAGAAAAATAATAATAAAGAAAGATTAAAAAATAATATTTTAATAAAAATAGAGTTTTGGGATGTGGAGGTATTGTAAAATTGGATGGTATAATAGAATAATGGGTTTTTAGAATTGTAAAATAGAATAGCATTAGCATTTTCCAATGCTAATGCTCTTATAGGCGAGTGAGGTACAGTATTATAATGCATACGTACATGAGAACAATTAAACAACATTCTTTTATGCTTACCATTTAGTAACAGAAATGTTTCAGAAATAGCAATTTACTATATATAAGTTTGACACCTTTGGTTTAGTTTGTTTTTTGCTACTAAAATGAATCCTCTTAATGCAGCACTTGGCATAAGGTTGCCATTCCCCAAATCCCAAGCTTTTTTACCTTCTACAAATAGATTTTTTTTTTTCCTTTTCCAAAACTTCTTCTTGTTTCTCAAACACCTTGGGATCCTTTTAATTTCATTACAACCCGTGAAAAAGTCACCGACTCTCAGCTACTTTGGAAACAGAAGATTCAACCATCGCAAAACAATTAATCCAACGGTCCCAATTTGGCCAATAGGTCGGTGTTGTGAGATAAGATCTGGACCTCACTCTCCAACATTGAAAGTGGTATTTTCGTCATTTAGTAATGCCTCACATTTCCTTTACCGTTGAGACTGTCTGAACTTCTTGAAATCTCAAATCTCTGCTTCGAAGTTTTTCATTGGACAACATTGTCCAGTACTGGTTGACCGTGATTCATCAAAATCATGCGTGATTTAAACAATATAACAAGGCTATAATAGTATTTTGGTGAAAATTAATTTTACATCCTCTATTAAGCGCGTGAAGGAGCCATTCATGATGGGCGGTGACTTCATTTATATTTTATTCCTTTACTTTAAAGTGTAATATCTTACAAAAATTTAGAGGGGACCTTTAATTATTTTATGAAATTTTGGAAATTGGTTTTGTTTGTATTCTTTAGAAAATTATTATAGAATTTATGGAAACTCCTATAGGTTTATGAAGGACAAATAATAGGACATCTTTATTTGAAAATTAAGGAAAAAGATAGTGATATCAAAATAATTGTATAAATTATCTACACCAAATGATTAAACTTATTATGTTTATCAAAAAATAAACTTATTATTGGGCCACTTTTATTTCTTCCACAATTTTCTATGTTGTAATTTTAATAAAAAATAATAAAGTAAATTACAAATTATACTTCTAAAATTTGAGATAGTTTGGATTTTATTATTATATCCTGAAATTTCAGAATTTGGAATTTTTTCTCTAAAATTTGGGGTACTTGAATTTTACATTATAACATTTCAGAATTTGAATTTAAACCCTTATTTACACCCTAAATTTCTGAAAGTTTTAGAATGTAAAATTTAAACACTTTCCAAAATTTTAGAGAGTAAAATCTAAATACCACTAAAATTTAGTGGGTAAAATTTACATTCTGAAATTTTAATGTGCTAAATCCAAACACTCCAAACTTTAATAGTGTAATTTGCGATTTACCTTTGATATTTATCCACTAACTAATTTAAGTTAGGTTCAATTTTACTATAATTATAACTTCTTTTTTATGAATGCCAAATTCATAACTTACCGTCAAACTTACCAAAAAAATTGATCATTTGGTTTGGAAAACGAACACATTTATTTTTTCTTTTTTAGAAATTCTACTTGTTTATTAAACCTCTTATAGTTGATTATCATACCAACTTTTTTTTTCTTTTATTTATTTTTTAATTTATAAAGCTAAACTATAATAAAATAATTATTAAAAAAAAAAAAATCAACTGAATTGAGCTGAGCTGAGCTGTAGTCGACGCTCCGGTATGCATATTATAGTCAAAAACAAACTTTGTGTCGTAAGATTCCTTTTCAAAGAACGAACACTTTCATTAAAAACCACAAGGCTGTTTTTTCTTCGCGAAAACAAAAAAGCGACAACAACATAATTATAACTATAATAATTGATTCTTTTCGTTTCTCAAATCAAAAACAAAAACAAAACAAAAACACAAAAAAAAAAAAAAAAAAATGTTTTCATTTTGAATGAGAGAAAGATTGAGCGTACAGAATGGATCTAGTACTCTGTGTGTGAAGAGGTAGGCTCCACGTAATTTTCTCTTTCTAATTTTAGCACTCAATTTTTCCACCTTAACTATATTCTCATAATTATTATTATTATTATTTTCTACTAATTATTGTTTTTATTTTTGTTAATTTCAGCCATATTTAATATCCAATTCCATTTGACTTTTCATTATTTCGCTTCTACTCTATCACGGTACGTTTCTCTTTCTTCTTTCTCTGTTTTTTTTTTTTTTTTTTTTTACATGTAATTATTGTTTCAAATTAGCTCTGTAAATATTAGATTTTGCACTTTGGTTGTTCAAGAGTTGTGGAAAGGGAATTCTGGGAATTTGAAATCCTGGAAGTTTTGTAATTCGTGTAGTTGGAGAATTGTTGTGAAGCTTTGATTGGTAGTCAGTCATAATTGTTATTTGTTTCCTTGGTTTTTTTGATTTCCTAAAGTTCTTGAAAATTTTGAAGCTTAATGACAGAACAGCTTGGATGGATTGAGCTTTTACAGCTACTATAAGAGATTTTGAGATTTTTTGGTCTTCTATGAATGTTTACGGAGAATCTTAGAGTTGAAATGTTACTCTTTACATGTATATAATTGGAAGAGAAAAATATTAAACCAGTTTGTTACAAATAAGAATTTTATTTTATTTTTACTTGTTAATATTGTCTATGCTTGAGGTTAATCAGTGTAAAAAGTTCTTATCTTGTGCTTGCCCTTTAAACTCTTATTTGGGGTGGAAATTAAAGGGTTAAGTTTGAAGCTCAGGTGAACATGGTTTCTTTGTGAGGTATAGTTAATTGGTATGGTTTTTGAAAGCGAGGTGTTGTCTATAAAATGTACACAGGCCTTGCAATAGTTTGTGTTGGGTTAATTTTATGCTGGCGTGGTTGGTAGACCTTGCAATTTAGATAGAATGGAGAATTTAGAAAGTTGGTGCAGTTTCAAAACTTTATAAAGGACCCTTCAGCTTCATATTACTATAAAATGGTTATAGCAGCTAATTTATTGTTGCAAAATTGAAAATCTAACGGCTTTTGGTGTACAACAGATATCTTTTTCGGCCTTTTTGGGTGCTAGTTGAATTGAAATAGGATGTGATAAGAGTACCTGGATATATGAGTCCTGTAATTGGATAATGCATTTCAAAAGTTGTGTGTGATTAAAACATTACTTTCCTCTGGTTGGATTGGCGTGCTAGTTTCTCCGGTTAAGCATCCTGTTCAGTGTTGTGTTTGTTAGTGACTCAATATTCCCTTCCCCTTTTTATAAAATATTCATTCAATTGGTGAAAAAGACAAGTAAGCAGCTGAATTTGATGATCATGAATGAACACATCCTCATGGTAGCTGAATGAATGCTTTGTTAGATGGACCCTTTGTGATGAAATTAAAGAAGATTTAGTTGAAGGGTACTCTAAGTTGATGAATCAGTTACTTGGACATCCTCTTCTGCTTGGAAGTTTTGGAATAATGTTAAAGGGACTATGAGAGAAAATCTAATTTTTCTTTGTCAATAACAAATCCAGGATGCTGCTAGGTGGCAGTGGCACGTACTGTAATTAAACCTAGGCCATGTATTAAAGAACAGTGTAGTAAAGATCTGTTGTCCGTCTTGGTTTGTTGAATCTTCAAGGAGTACGAAACTAGAAGGTTGTTTACCTAAGATAGTCATAAGGGTTAATTACAATAATTTCTTGATTGCATACTGTCAAATGCTATGAATTTCTTTTATCTTTTATGTGGTGAGACTGAAGATGTCATCAATCCTATCTAGTAATTATGGTTTCAAATCCTATTTAATATGTTTTGATGTAGATATGGCCATCAAAAATCTCAAAATCATTTTTATCAATTGCACCATGACCCTCTTTCCGCATTTGTTTGCTAATTATCTCGCTCAACTCTTCTTAGAATCTTTATGCTGTGGTTACAAGTTGGAATCCTTTCTGGAATCATTTCTAGCGGGGCCACAAGTAAATGTTTCCTGATCCTTAACCCTGCTTCTGTTTCTTTTTTACCTCTCTTCACCACACACTTTTAATTGTCCATGTTCTTCCTGCAAGGCTTGACTTCCTTGCTCAAAACATGTCAACTATCTGTGCCTTTGGCTGAAACGTATATCCTATTCCCAGTTTCCCCACCTTGATCAGCCTAACAATGGAATTAAATGGAAAAAATGAGATTCAATGGTAAATGATGATGAATAGTATGTGCAGAAAACAAGGTGAATTTATGATTGATCCAATCTATCTTATATTTGAATTCCGCAATTTGCTTCTTAAGGAGTTCCAGCTTGTAATTATTCTAGCCGAGCAATGGTTAGAAATTTTCAATTTGTCAAGAATTGCACAAACCAGGCAATAAATTTCTTGTCATTTTTTTTTTTATGCTCATTTTTGCTAATTTAGCTTCTGTTTAATTGAATTTTAGATACCCTTGTGGCACTTCTTAAAACTTTCTTAGTATGGAGGATACTAAAATTACTGAAGAGAAGCCTCCTCAGGATGTGAAAATTGCTCATGAGATGCCTCCTCCTGAAACTTCCTTGCCCTCTCCCATGACAAACCCTGTTACTACTAATGGAAAAGTGGAACCCAACGATCAGTCTTCAGAAACTGTACGGGATGCATCTGATGGTCCATCTCTGGGACAAGATCAGCTTCTCCCAACATACACTTCAGCTTCAACCTCAACAGATGAGGTTGATAAAACAGAGACAGACCAACCAGATATAACACTGGAAAATTCTAAAACTGGAGAGATAATAAATTCCAATGATGAACAGAAAACTCAAGATGGTTCCTCTATTGACAGTGCTCATGTTCATGTGGATGAAGTTACACCACCTGCTTCCTCTCCTGAGGTAAAAGCATCAAAAAATGAAGACCTTGTAGGGTCATCTGATGAGCATTCATCCCTAGCGGTAAATGAATCCCAAAATGAGGACCACATAGTGCTGTCTGAAGAGAATTCATACCCTGAGGTAAGGTGGAAAATTTTGTGGATCATGTAGTGCTATCTGAAAGCTTTCTCTGCATCATGCATAGTTTGCCAATATTGCCGTTAAAAAACCAGTAACAATTGATCCTTCTAAACATGCTGAGCAGGTTGATGTAAACAGAGGACTTATTGATACTACAGCACCTTTTGAATCTGTCAAAGAAGCTGTTTCCAAATTTGGAGGAATTGTTGATTGGAAGGCCCACAGAATCCAAACTGTGGAGGTAGATATACTGTGTTATTGTGATAATTATCAATTAATGTTCTCGACTTTATATTATATATATATATATATATATGTATGTATGTATGTATGTATGGGTTGGGTTCAAGTTAAACCTAGTGTAACTTTAAATTATGTACCACTCAATATTTTTTAATTGAATGCAAAGTTTGACAAATCTACCGTTGGATTGCATTATTTTTGTATGTTCTCCATGCTTGCAAAATTTCAAAATGATCAAAGATCATTAGTCATGTTATCAATTAATTGTTTAAATTCAATTTTTTGTAATTTAAAATAATGCATAAAAGATGAATTTATAGATCAAATGGTATATAACATCTGTTTAGCATAAAAATTGGCATGCATGTTAAAAACATATAGAACATATAATCTAATAGTGAAATTTTCAAAATATAAATTCAATAACAAATTATTAAGTGGTGCAATATTAGTTAGAGTTACACAGTGTAACTTGCATCCCTTTTGTTTTGTTTTGTTTTAGTTGCAAAGATAATGCCTAAAGTGTTTTGGAGATTTAATTTTTGTTATGGTTTTTGGGGGAGATTATAAAGCGTTTTGGAGATTACTATGCTGTATGTGATATGTTTCAAAAAAGTTGGAAAATATGTGATTTACTGTTGTGGTTTTGGCTAGAGGCAATAACCATTGTTTTGGCTAGAGGCAATAACCCTGGTAATGGTAATGGTTGGTGGTAGTGGTGGCATGGCTATGAAGAGAAGATGGTAGTAGTAATGGGGAAATCAATATAGCTGGAGAGACCTGATTAAAAAATTTATGAGGACGCTATACATTTTTTTTTTTTTTTTATAGGTAAGTAGTGCAATCTTATAATCAGAAGAACTTTAGTTTGTGATGATAAACATAAAGGAACACATAGATACTTTACATCTATATAGACTTTATTTCAAATTTATGCTCTGGCCTGAAGACAAAAGTGATTGTAACAGATTTTTCTAATCCAATTCCCTGTTGTAATTGCCATCACAGAAAATCCCAGTTATTGATTTTCTTGCCAGACAGGTATGATTTTAAGAATACATTTGGTTGACCTTAATTAATCTATAGTTAGCCCCAAAGTTTTGGAACTAAAGCTTTTTTGTTGCTGCTGCTGCATGTATGATATTTAGACATTATTGAAAAATTGCCCAGAGCCTGGTAGCTCAACTAGCACTTTTTAGCGTTTCTAGAGGAGATGTCCAAGGATCAAACCTCCCCTCCCCTAACTTTTTAATTATAGAAAAAAATACATTATTCACAAACTGATAAAAATAGCTAAATTTAAGGAAAGTTAATATTTCACATTAATAGGATTATGACAAATGGGAGGGATCAACTGACTACTCCATGCTTTTCAATTTAGTGACTTGTTAGGTGCCTTTAGCTTTAGGATCTTCTGATTAAGTTTGTTCTTGAGTCAATCTTTTTCTCTTTGTTTTGATAAGTCTGTTCTCGAGTCAATCTTGTGCCAAGGGCTGCTATGTGGGAGAGTAGCATTGTTATACAGCTTCTACAATGCAGAGAGACAGAGAGAGGGGCAAAGCACAATTGTTTTGGGACATGGAGTTGTATGATTTTGACCTAACAACTAAGGTGGTGTATTTGGTTGTGGTGTTACTGGTTTGTGGTAATGTCTTTAGCCATGGTAGCAGTACTTGTGCAATTAGTTTGGCAGATGGATGGCTAAAAATTATATGTAGTCATAGGGTTAGTGTTATTTTGATGATGATGATGATAGTGGTACATGTATGAGACAAAATGTATATTTCTGAAATAATGGCTAATTGATCTAACAAGAGAACAAATTGCACGTTGTTTTTTTCACTTTACTGAATGATTATTTTTGCAGGTTTACTTTCTCTATGTTATGTCAGGTGTTTCAGTATAATTAGAAATAACCAATGGAAAGAAGAGGATAGATTTTCAATTCTAGGGTAATGGTTTCAATTTCTGATTATTGCTTGCTGCAAGCTTTTGCTTTCTTTGGTGACTGTTTGAACCTTTTCTGGGATGCATAACATGTTAATAATTTTATTTGTTCCCTGACTTGCTTCTGAACATTGTATTCAATTGTGGATTGTGACTCACATTTTAAGATTGTGACATGGTCCTACTGAAAATAACTATTATTCTTCTCTGGCTGTGCAGAGACGCAAGCTTGTAGAAGAAGAACTTGAGAGAGTACAGGAGGAGATTCCTGAGTATAGGAGACAGTCAGAGATAGCTGAAGGGGAAAAAATACAAGTGCTAAAGGAGCTGGACAGCACTAAGAGACTCATAGAAGAACTAAAGCTGAACCTCGAAAGGGCACAAACAGAAGAGCATCAGGCAAAACAAGATTCAGAACTTGCAAAGCTCAGGGTGGAAGAGATGGAGCAAGGAATTGCTGATGAGGCTAGTGTTGCAGCCAAGGCACAGCTTGAGGTGGCTAAAGGCAGGTATACAGCTGCAGTTTCGGAACTAAAATATGTTAAAGAGGAATTAGAAGCACTGTGTAAGGAATATGCTTCTTTGGTGACTGAGAAAGATGTGGCTGCGAAGAAAGCTGAAGAGGCTATTGCAGCATCAAAGGAAGTTGAGAGGACAGTGGAAGGACTGACTATTGAGCTGATTGCCACAAAGGAATCATTAGAGTCTGCACATGCTGCCCATCTAGAAGCAGAAGAACAAAGAATAGGAGCCGCAATGGCCAGAGAACAAGATTCTCTTTATTGGGAGAAGGAATTGAAGCAGGCAGAAGAGGAGCTTCAGAGACTTAACCAGCAAATTTTATCAGCAAAGGATCTCAAATCAAAACTTGACACTGCATCGGCCTTGCTACTTGATTTGAAAGCTGAATTGGCAGCTTATATGGAATCAAAATTGAAGGAGGAAACTGGTGAAGGACTCTCAAATGGTGAGCTAGAGGATCCAGCAAAGAAAACTCATGGTGATATACAAGCAGCAGTTGCTTCTGCAAAGAAAGAACTTGAAGAAGTGAAGCTTAACATAGAGAAGGCAGTTGCTGAAGTAAATTACTTGAAGGTGGCAGCCACATCCTTAAAGTCGGAGCTTGAAACAGAGAAATCGGCTCTTGCCACCTTAAGGCAAAGAGAAGGAATGGCATCAGTAGCAGTTGCATCTCTTGAAGCTGAGATAGACAGGATAAGGTCAGAAATAGCTCTAGTTCAGATGAAAGAGAGAGAAGCTAGAGAAAAGATGGTGGAGCTGCCCAAGCGATTACAGCAAGCAGCACAAGAGGCTGATCAGGCAAAGACACTTGCTCAAGTAGCTCGTGAAGAGCTGCGCAAGGCAAAGGAAGAAGCTGAGCAAGCAAAGGCTGGAGCAAGTACCATGGAGAGTAGATTACTTGCAGCTCAAAAGGAGATAGAAGCTGCCAGGGCTTCAGAGAAGTTGGCGCTAGCAGCAATAAAAGCATTGCAAGAGAGCGAATCAACTAGAAGCGTTGACGATGTGGATTCACCTACCGGAGTAACACTTTCTCTAGAGGAGTACTATGAGCTCAGTAAACTCGCCCATGAGGCAGAGGAGCAGGCCAACATTAGGGTGGCAACTGCAATTTCCCAAATTGAGGTAGCCAAGGAGTCTGAGTTAAGAAGCTTAGCAAAGTTGGAAGAAGTGAATAAGGAGATGGCTGATAGAAAGGAAGAGCTAAAATTTGCATTGGAGAAGGCTGAGAAGGCCAAGGAAGGGAAGTTGGGTGTAGAACATGAGTTAAGAAAATGGAGGGCTGAACATGAACAACAACGACGGAAGGCAAATGCATCGGGTCCACTAGTAGTAAATCCCACTAAAAGCCCGAGGCTAAGTTTCGAGGGGAGAAATGAAACAATGAACTATGACCGGGCACCTGATGCTGCCATTCCTACTCATTATGTGTCTAACCCACCGATGCAAGGGATTGACATTGATTCTGAGTCATCCACAGATTCAAGGCTTGGAAAGAAAAAGAAGAAAGCCTTCTTCCCACGGGTTCTTATGTTTTTGGCTAGAAAAAGGTCAAATTCAATAAAGTCAACGTAAATTGTCACTGAAACCGGTATATATTGTATTTGCTGTTATAGCTTTACCTCTTTATTTTGGGTGGTTCAACATTACTCGAATGTACATGTTGGTATTATTATGTGTAAAAGTCGATTGGATTATATTTTGCTCAACGAAAGGATTGTGTGGATGGTGGATTTGGAGGATGTAATAAGTTTGTTGTTGGTGCTTGGTTGGGGGAAGACACATAATAAGGTGGTTCTGTAATTTATAGGCTTGTAACATCCATTATCAACTCTTGTAAAAGTTTGTGAGAATTGAGATTGAGCTAATCAAAGAATTTGAGTTTTTGAGCTACATTTCCTCCCTTGAGAATTGAAAATTTGAGTTTGTCACTAAAATGGCATTTATATGTGGGTTGAAAAGATATGTCGGTTGTATTAAATTTGAAGTTTTCCTGTTGTTAGATGTCTGGTGAAATTCGGACTAGAAACTATTGGCATTTTTCAATTTTCAAATGTTAGTCATTAGAGGTTTAATAGCTCCATTATCTTTTTTTTCCTTCAACATGCAAAACGGAGCATAAAGAACTAGCAGTACTATAAGAACTCTTTCTTTTTTTCATATTATTGTTCTTCTGTCCTCATAGGGAGATTGAGAGACTCGTGATTTGGTAATAGACACCGTCTCAAAGGAAAAATGGGAAAGGGCTGCGATTTTAGTCCTCAATTTGTTGGATTTGTTTTCCTTTTCTTTTTTCTAAAGGAGAGTAGCAAATGTAATGAATTTGGAGGAATTTGGTGAGGAATATATTCTAGTTTATTTAATATTTGTTTAATTTATTTTTAAAGTGTAGAGATTAATATAGATATTGTAATTTGTCTATTTTCTTATATGTTATCTTTTTTTTTCTTATGCCCATTCAACGTCAACACGCTTTTTCCCGAACTATTTATAGATAACCATTTATTACTACCCTATTTCTTCTCTCCTCCCTTTTCATTTTTGAGGTATTTAAATAATGAGATACATGCATCTACTTTAATCTCCACTTTTTTCCCTTTAAAGTTTTTCAATAATAAAGAATCCTTAATATGTGTAGGGTATCTGAATCATGCGTTAAATATAGATTAAGTAATTATTTTTTGTAATTCTATAGCAAGACCGGCTTTAGCTCAGTTGGTAGAGCGGAGGACTGTAGTGGTCTAGCTGTCATCCTTAGGTCGCTGGTTCGAATCCGGCAAGCCGGATTTTTTGTTTTTGTTTTAATATTCTTACCTTTTCTCCTAAAAGGTGACTTCACTTGCCTCTTTTCTTTTCTTTTCTTTTTTTCCCCAAATTTTTTTTTTTGACAGGACCTCAATGTTTTCTTTAGTGAATAGGAAAGTGCAAATTGCTCATATGAAGCATTTATCTACAATAAAAGCTGCAAGAAAGAGAACAACTATATTTACAAGAGCTCATAAATTTTGATGCCGATACCATACTTATGACCAAGCATAACCCCTTTTTTTTTCCTTTCTTTTGTAAGTTTTCTTGTAAGTTCTTTTTAATAGTTACCATAAGATTTAAATCCTATATGATAATTGTTTTTTTTATCATCAGACTAGATGATTTCAATCTTGATTTCTTATTCCATGACAAAGAATTACCCAACTCTTGACCAAGAACCTTTACTTCCCTGAAACTGAACAAATGAAAAGTTATTATTGTAACTTGTAACAAAATTTACATTTTTATTGTAGGGACTAGGGAGACCAAGTTTGATTCACATTTAAGAGCCAGAGTTAGCAAGGGTCTGAACAATGGTTTTGTGCCATGGATTTGAGAGGTGCTCCACAAGGTTATCAATTGGTCCCACATGAGTCACAGAAGCTTGCACAAAGATGCCGAGCATGGCTACCATTGCAAGTCGTCCTGCAATAAAGACAGTAACCAATGAAACTTAGAAGTGATTGAAACCCCAAATTAAAAAAAGTTATAAAAAAAAAGGGGGGGGGGGGGGGGGGGGGGCGCAATATATAAGAAAGAATGAGCAAAACAAACCATTCTTGATCTCTTTTAGTTTCCAGTCACGAGACTTTGTTATATCTTTAGCCAGGCCAAGAGGATTTAGCAAAGGGCCACCAGGGTATCTGTTTGTTAAAGTATCAAAACATTTAACTTTGGAAGTGATTGACATAAATACGCGACCTTCTTATGAGAAAATTACCCTGGTTCTAAACCTTCAAATGCGGCTTCTATCCCAAAGAAAGGTCCCTCAGCTTGAGATCCGGGACTAACAAAATCCATGTACCTCTTAGTTTCAACAAACCTGTGCAAATAAAGCCGATGAAAAAAAATAAAAACAACCATGTGGCTTTAAGAAGATTATATGTTTAAAATGAATGTAATATTTGCAACAATGACATGGGTTCTGAAAATAATACCATATTGGTAAAATTTAGGTACAGTTTCTTAAGTGTTGTATCTTAGATTTTATTGATAAATTCAATCATGTAATTACATTGACCAATACAACATAAAAAATGTTATTTTCCCCACCGACAATTAAATTCAACAATGCAACTCATTGGTCAATGCAGTCACATGATTTAATTTAATTGAGTAACCTAATGTACGAAAGCAACACCTAAGAAACTCTTCCTAAGTTTTTGTCTAATGCTATAATTCTCTTTGATTATCTTTTATCACTAAGCAAGGTTTTTACTTTTTACCAGAGGGATGCAAAAAAAAAGTGCAGTAAACCATCAATTTAGTGGTTGATAAAGGGCAGAGAATCTACCCCATCAATATTAGTTGGACAATGAATAGGGTTTCTGTGTTGGCAAACTTGAATTTTACTGCACCTGCTTCATACCAAACCGGTATATTGCTGATTCCTGTCACGCGGAGTAACTGTAACAAAGTATAAGAATATGATAAAATGACAAAAAAGTAAATTTACAGGGAGATGCTTTCTGGATAAGATGTGTGGGGTTCTCATTATATAGATGCTATTGAAATCCAAGAATTCATTTGGAAACCCCATATTCAAATGATAACATGGAACGAGCTAGTACTGGATGCAATTGCAAATTCCATTTTCAAGACTTCGCCATATTTAAAGTTAGAGAGTAGAATATTTAATTAAGCTACAAATCATGACCCTTTTGCATTTATGTAGCCAAAACACATTGAGATTCACAAATGGTTAATGGCCAGGGAAACTTTGGAACTACTCACATCAGTAAGAAGAATTCCAGCAACTCCAAGCATGGCAAAGCGAGCATGAACCAGCTCTGCCTGCACATACCACTTCAAGCTTTCTGGATCCTCACCAAGCCCAAGTGGGTCAAAACCAAAATCTCCAGGCAGACTAAATTGGAGAACAAAATACAATTCAAACAGGCTTCCTGCTCAAAAGCAACATTTTCTTTTTTTAAAGCAGCATAAATGAACATTAACATGTACAATTATATGAAAAGCTCACCTTCCATCAAGGTAGGGTGGAGGGTCAAGCCCAGGTAGCCATGTAGGGCGCAGCTGGGCTCTAACCACGCTCTGGGTTAAGCATCGAGTGGTTCCTGGTCTGGTAGGCCAGAACGTGTTTGTTACACCTGACAAGGGTTTATAAACATTCTTACAAATGAAGGATGAAGAGCGCGGCTGAACAAGGAATCCTCTGCCCACTACAAGCACCATTTTCTTTTGTTCACTCTCTATCAATAACTCCTAGTTCTAACTGAAGTCATACACACCACAAGGTACACAAAAAGCCACATATATCATACATGTATGTAACCTACGTGTAATAAAAACAACTTGATAACATGGGCCCACTTATCCCAAATCGTGGAAGCCGTTGGATTTCAGAGTACAGATCTTCATATTACGTAAAAAATTTGGCCTTATCCTGATAAAGCTAAAATTCCTCAAAGCTACAACGCGCCTGCACCTAGAATTGCAGTGACAACAAATTAGAGGGGAAGCAATTAGATTATAAATTAGTTCTCTATGGTATCTTCTACCAAATGTTGCAATACAAAGAAGAAAAGGAGATAAACAAAGTTAAAAACACTTCAGCCAACCAATGTCTGCTTCAAGTTCTGCAATAAGGATAGCAATTTTTATCATTAAGAACTAACACACGCTAGCTGCTAGGAGACAGTAAACGGCTTACAATTTGAAAGAGAAACTAAATCTCTGTTTAGAACGACGTAGTACAATTAGACATCATTCATTACTGATGTCACCATGAAACATCACCGAATGAAACAATATCCTAAAATACAGAAAAGTTCTAAAACAAAGCATTTGAAATGGTGAGGCTAAGAAAGCTGATGAGTGAAGAAATGGCCATGACTGAGCATGTCATCGCCTGCTGGATATGCTGAAGGAGCTGACTTTCAAGGGGGTTGCAATAACCAGCGGGGCCTCAGGTGAATCAGTGACTGCAAATTTCTCATGCATGAAGCGACTATCAACAATGGAGTCATCCTTCAGGACTATCTTGTAACAGTAGCAGCTCTTCAGGCCCTCCTGATTGCGGTAGCACTCATGAGAGCCATTCTTCACCTGTTGGAAGTTCCATATCACGCTAAACTTGCCCACAGTGGCAACCAAATGGCGCTCCTGCTTCCCATTCTCCGTGACCTAGACAATATCATATATGAAATTGTAAAATTATACCCAAGGAACTAAGGAAAAGCACAAGAAAATAAATCAATAGCTGAGTTTTTAAATAGATTTGAAGTGTATATGAAATAAATAGATTAATAACTTTAGGTGAGCTTGAATAGCAGTTCTATTATTCATACAGAAAAGTAGGCAGACAACATTAAATAAAAAAAATAAGACAGAAATTGCTGAAGTAAAGCGGCGGGCAGTCTACAAACTTTCAGATAACAAACGGTTTATTGAAAGGAAAAGAAAGAAGGATGCAACTGTGGCACACAATCCACATTTTACAGAAAAAAAGAGCCACACTAAGGATTTACTTAACAATTGTTGGAAGGTGAATGGTAAGATTCTGTATGCTAATGAGCCTGCATACACTATAATTACAAAGAAACACCAAAAAAGGAAGGAAAGAGGAATGAAAAATGGTAAGAATTTGAGTTATTGATCAACTTCTCTAGCAGTTAACCCCCTCCAAGGGGAAGCAAAGAAGTATCACAAAGCACATAAGCTATACAAAATTTTTCAAAAGGAAGGCTTATCAACCAAAATCAGTAAAAATTTGAAATAGCTGACCACATCAAAGCAAGCAGCAAGAAATCCTAGCCAGGTCAGTCAAATACTTGATTGGCTAACCATTAAGCCAAAGTATCCCTGAGCTGTGAATAGAACAGCTAAGAGTACTAACAATCTGCTTACGTTTTAGCCAGAAAAAATGTAATAAAGGAAATTTGCACAACTAAAAGGAAAATTTCTAACTGGATAACATTGTGTGTGTATGTGTGCCGTGCCAACAGGCCAAAAGCCAAGGTACAAAGACAATGCAAGCAATGAACTACCTAAACATAGAAAGTCATGGGAAGGTTTATAAATGAGACCATGCAAGGATAAACCTTCAATCTACAAAAATCACTCCTGAAATCTACAAGTACAATCAAGACCCTATATGCAAGTCCATATATATAAGCACCAGGTTTAACAGGATGATTTTGGATGAATTTCTATTTCTGAGTCTGATAAAACTCTCATAAAGCTTAAATATTCTTTCGTTTAACATGATAGAGACCTCCTTGTGGACTAAAGTGAAAGAAGAGCCTGATAAGCTCTAGATTTAACACTGAGTCAGAAAAAAATAATAATAAAAATAGAATAGAGTTTTAATCAGGTAAAAACTACTCAAAAGCATGCTAAACAAGATCACCTCCACAGTCCCCCTTCCTAAATACTATGTCTCCTACAGAATTAACCAACCCTTAAAGGACAAACATTACCAAGTTATCATCTATGCCAGGATTCACATCTCAAACATGCAATTCGTGTGCAAGAAGCTAGTTTTCAATCCCAATTTGTACAGAAAAACAAGAGAAAGACAAAAAGAAACATAACAACAACTATTCCATGAAATATTTTTAACAACTAAACTCTCAAGAATTTTCAATGCTGGAATACATGCATTTAAATCTTATCTGTTGTCATTTATACAGAGGAAACCCTGCTCGAGTAGACTATGAAACCGTGCAATTAAATCAGATGCAATACAGAATTTATGAGCATTAGCAAAGTAAACTACACAAAATATAAACTATGCAGTGATACTAAATCCCACCAAAAACTAGTTCTTAGAGATTCTAAACTACCTATTTCCAAATTAAATGGCCGTAAGAATTTCATAACTTCTAACAAATTTACTTGCAGGAATAGAATAAGTATATACTTACCCATGAAAACTGTGCATTTCGAAACTTATTATTAACTCCAGCCAAGTGTGAATCCAGAGGATTCAGCTTCAACAACCTAGGAGCCGAGATCCTATTCCCCATACGGCCTGCAAAACCAGTCTTAGCCCTTCCATCCTTGTCAGTAAAGAGTGTGCAAATAAGGATCAAATACGTATCCGTGGTGCCCAAAATCCACTTCCCATCAAAGGTAACATCCACATGAGTAATAGGCGAACCAAGCCCAGGAAAAGCAGTTTTAGCCTGTCTCATAGAACTGCTCGAATACAATCTAATCTTCCCATCAATAGACCCAACAACAATTGATCCATCACCGGTACTCGCAAAGCACTGAAAATTAGTCCCTCTAGAGAACTGGTGCCCTTGTGTCCAATTCAACACAGGAGTGCTAGCATTAGCAATATCCTGAACAATTCCTTTCCGATCACGCATATCCCACCTGCAAAGCCTATTATCATCCAATCCCAAAAAGGTTGAACCCGTGGGATCCAATTGAGCTCCTTTACTATCATTAGCAATGTCCCTCATTGTAATATCAGTCCCATCCTTCCCAAACCGCCACTCAGTAACAACCTTTCCGGTTTCAATATCAAGCTGATGAAGCCCTGTTGTGTGAGGCTTTCCACTATCCATCATTGGACTCATGAGCAGCATATTAGTCTCGGCCCTCATCAGTAACGCCTTTTTAGGTGTAGAATGGACCAAACCCGAACCGCCCTTCTTATAATCAAAATTGACACACACCCCTTTCCCTTGAATTCCATGAGCGAAATTCTTAACAACTTGAATACCCGATTCGCCAACTAGAAAACTATTATCCAATGCACCCAATGCCAAACTTTGTATACCTCCATTTGCAGCTTCCTCAAACTCTTCTCTCAAATCTTGGCCCCCCCTAGAAGCTGGGGTCGGAGTCTTCGGCTCTGGGCTCTTAAACAGAGTATCCTCTGCATCTTCCCACATCGAATCATCGGCAGCTTGAGGATTCGCCCACCCAATGAAGTCCTTTCCGTAAACCTTAACCTTGTTCTCCTCATTAGACTCGTACCCATACGTGTTCTCAAATAAACAGTCTTGAAACTTAGCTACAAACACCTTATAGTCCTCGTTTGTAAAGAACTTCATTGCCCAAACACCATTAGCCACAAAATCAACACGACGCTGGTCACAAAAAGTCTTCAGTTGAATCTCTGGAGTAACCCTGACTCTAATCTTGGACCCAACTTTCAAAACCCACCAGGAATCTTCACCTTCTTGCTCTTCTTCTTCTTCTTCTTCATCTTCATCGTCGCCTTGTTGTTCAATCTGAGAGGACTTGATGAAAGAGTAAGAAGTGAGTTTGTCGGAGAGGACCCATTTGGCTACTGGGGTGTTTCCACCGATGTGGAGGTAGAGCTTGACTGGGTTTTTGAGATTTGGGGTTTGGGTTGAAGATGGGTATTTGAGCTTGAGAGCTTTGAGTCTGGCCTCTACTTCGTCCACGGAAGATGGGGTTTTGGGTCGGCGCTCTGAGGACTTATCTTTGGCATCGTGGTAATCTTCTTCTTCTTCTTCTTGCTCGTCTTCTTTTTTGGTTTTTTCGTCGTATTCATCGGAGTCCGAGAGTTCCAGATCTTCGCGGCTGTGATTGGCACCCATTTAATCTTTCTTGTTTAGAGAGAGAGAGAGAGATATGATATGAGAGATCTGAGAAATGGGAAAATGGGGAAGTGAAAAGCGCCAAGTTCGAATTTTGAAATTGGAGCGTTTGCTTTTTTGACTTGTCGTTAGTTACCTGTTACTGTTTAGGGTTTTCACTTTTCGATTGAAAAATGGAGGAAGGATAGGTTACGGGTAACCGACTACAGCCGGTTGACAACCAGGTCAAGCTATGGGTGTGGTTTGGGAGGGAAAAAAAGGAACCATTATCTCGTAGAATTTGGCTTAAGTTTAGTGTTCTAATGCATTAAATCTATCACAATAATAATACATGTTCATTTTTTTTCTTTTTTTGATTTGAATATGTGTTCATTTTTTATCATGTAGAGGTTTAGCACATTAAAACAGTGGCCCTAATCTATCATATAGGTTTACATACGGTAAAAGACGTATAAAATAATTTTTGTCAACTTGGTGATTGCATTATTATATTTATTTATCATTTTTTAAATTACACTACTTTTGCTAAGCCAAGTTGCAAAATCCAAAATAAGTCAAAATAATAAATTTTAGATGCATATATTTTTTAAACTATTAATAATGTGAGTTGAGTTGGGTTGTTCAAAATGAAAATCTTGCCAACCCAAACACAATCCAATCTGATCATTAGAAAGGAAAAAAAAAATTAGCCAAACTCGTCAATTCATAAACAATCAACTTGAGGTGTTGAGTTAGGTTGGATCAGATTCATCAAGTTGGAGATTGATTGCACACCCTTAACATAATCAACAGAATCAAAGGCCCTATCCAAAAAAAAAAAAAAAAAAAAAAAAGAGAGAATCAAAGGCCCTTTTACTATCTTAGCATAGAAACGAGAGGTCTAAGGGTCCGTTTGGATACAGCTAAAAACTAAAACTGAAAACTGAAAAATATTGTAGCAAAATAATTTTTAAATGTGTTAATAGTACAGTGAGACTCATTTTTAATAAAAAAAATTGCTGAAAAGTGAAATTTGTGGAACCGTAAACAGTAAAATTTGTGCTGAAAAGTGAAAAAAGTCAAACTTTGCAGCTACTATTCATGAACATTGCATAAACAGTAACCGCTACAGTATATAAACAGTGGTACTACAGTAAAATTTGTCTCTAAAAAGCTGGAAACGTGAAAAAAAAAAAAAAAAAAAAAAAAAAAAAAAAAAGCAAAACG